>BSBN01000917.1:5000000-7500000 GCA_027924645.1 Cunninghamia lanceolata
ATTATCCAATTCCTCATTCCAACCTTCCAACACATCACCCAACCCATTCATAAGGCAACCAAGTGTTCTCACAAGAAGCACATTCAAGATCAAGTGGCCCTTTGTACATAAATCAAGCAAGCCCAAGTCCACTTTTACAGCAAGACCTAATAGACTTAAATCCACTTTTGTAGCAAGACCTAATAGACTTAAGTCCACCTATGCAGCAAGACCTAATATCCTTTGACGAGGGAGATACCAATCTAGCCAATGCATCCTATGAGTCACCTTCACCATCCAATCACATGTCAACACATGAGTCAACTAGTCCTATCCTAACACCATCATATGATCCTACTCCTAATCCTAATCCATCCAGCCTTACTATCCCCCCATCCAATCCAAATCCTAATATGTCCAATCCATCTAATCTCCTTATTCTAATCAAGATCAAATCGTTTCCATTCACCCCATACATAACATCTTTCTTTTCTATGATCAAGATGATACCTATAAAGAAGCTATCCATGAGCAACTTGATCCTATACCTATCCATGAACAAGATATCCAAATTGCTCCTATCCATCCTCCACCTAGTCCTATCCATGAGCTACAAATATTTGTTTCCCTTGATGAGACATCTGCCTCCCAAGCATACATAAAAGATCAAACCAATAACTTGGATCCTAATGAGTGTAATCAAGATATTAATGATCATTCCACATCCACTATCAACCCCATTTCAAGTCCACCATCATGTCCTACTGGTCTTACCACCCTCATTAATGAATGTTCCTCCCTATGAACACAACAACCTTTGTCCATCACTTTACCTTCTTCTTCCAATAAAGAACTCAAGTCTAGTGCCCAAACTGCACCTAGTCCTATTGTCCATCGCATGCTTCAAAACATGAACTATCAAGGTAAAGGCTTAGGCCTTCTTGAACAAGGTATTTTGGAGCCAATCTATGTCAAAATCCCTCCATGCTCATATGGCCTTGGATACACACCCCAAGGTAAACAATCTAAAGATGTTGGTACTTCCTCCATGCCTCCTAAATCCACCACTTTCCACCATAAGTCCCATCATACACCCAAAACATATGTTGTCATCCCACCTCCATCATCTTACAAGTGTCTAAAGCATGTGACCGTACACCTTCCACCATCTAATTTACCTCCATTACTTCCAACTCCTAACATCCCTCCATCTATTTTACCTCCACTACTCCCAACATCTAATACCCCTATCATCCAACCCCATCATCCATCCATCCATAAATCCTGTAAAAATCCTAATCATGACCAATCAATGCACACATTGGCTAAGCATGAAGCTTACACTCATTCCATCCACCCCATGGGAATCAAAAATAAAAAATTGGATGCCTCTACCTATAAAGCAAAAAATCCTAAGGGTCCTAATACCTTAGGGTACAAATGCAAAGAATCAAAGCAAAATCCATCCAAGCCCATACCTCCACAAGCAAAGTCTAAAACTAAAATGGTATGGGTACCTAAGAAAAAAGAAAGCAAGTCAAATGAGGCATCCACATCTCAAAAATCCCAACCATCCACTCCATTCAAAAGTTTCAAATTCCTAAATCCCACAAGAAAAGCAAAAATTATAAAAATCATAAGTCTATGCAGGTCCCTAAAGCACTACATCACCCATCCCCTTAGCAAATATCTCCATTGCTTCCTACACCACCATCCACTCAAAAGCTTCAATGTTTATCACAGTGTGTGCAGTCGTTGGTCATGATTACCTTCCACTCTCCAACATTCCCACATACCTCCATCTCCCCATCATTCATCCACTATCCTACATATTTCCCCCATCCTATTCCTATGGTCCATGTTTTTGCATAAGCCTTCCATCCATCTTCCATGCATAAGTCCTACATAATTCACATCATAATCCACTATCCTTCCATCCATAATCCATATCATGATCCACCATCTACCTAATCCATCTTTCACGCAACCTCTTACCAACATCAATGAGTACATTTGACATGGTCCATGCGATGACATCCATCTCTAATGGGACTATCACTTTCATGAAACTAGACACTTGAGTCCCTTTCGTCCAAATCCACCTATCCCATCCAAGTATTCAAAAGTCAAAAAATTCAATTAAAAAAAGAAAAATAAAAAAAGTAAAGAGAAATCCCTTCGTCCAATGGTGAAAACCTAGTAAACAGGGGCCTTGGATAAGTACCATGATGAAAACCTGGCAAACAGGCGTCATGTGTAAGATTGATCTTCTGTCACTTACACTTGGGGGCAACTTGTCTCATCCACCATATCATTTTCAACCTATCTTACCATACCATTTTCTACCATCCTTATCCATTCCACATACATACACCTATCCCATTGCATCCATTCATCCTCCCTTCCTCGTCTTGATCTTGATAAAGATTGGGGACAAAATGTTGAAACATGCTTTGGGTATCTCTTGATATACCTAGATCCTTTCCATTCATCCATCCTATCATCATATTTCATCATAGACCTTGTCATGTAAAATTTTAAGTCTACTACCTAGAATGGGGCATGTTATTCCTATGCGACATAGCCTTTGGAGATCACATCCAAGCTCCATTATGAGGTATACATCCATTCACTATAGCCTATCCTCTTATCTCCTCATCTATCATGAGTTTATCTATCCATCCCTTTATCATAAGCCTTCCATCCCATTTACTATCATCCATTCTGTTTATCTATCCATCCTACATTCATCCTTGCACCTAGAGTTGGTTTTCCCTTGTCATTGGTATCTAGCGCAAAGGCTATACAAATTGCAATCCAATGCCATCTCAAAATATTTCCAAAAACACAAAAAAAAAAAAAAAATTCTAAAAACACAAAAAATCAAAACATTCCAAAAACACAAAAAAATCAAAATATTTAAAAATCCAAAAAAATCAAAACATGTCAAAAATCCAAAAAAATCAAAACATTCCAAAAACACAAAAAAAATAAAAATATTCCCCAAAATACAAAAAAATCAAATATCCAACAATAAAAATCCAAGCAATAAAATCAATCCATCAAATCACTTTTTCCAATCCAACCATCACTGCATCTAATCACATCAATCCACTCATCACTCATCCCATCATCATCATCAAACACCATCAGAACTACATCACATCTTTATCGTTAAATGCCTTGATCCCATGGATACAGGGTATGTAGGCAATCTGGGATACGAAGGAAGTACCCAGATAAAGGCACAGGCAATACACTTCTTCCATCTTTCATCCTTCTAATCTTCACCAATCATCATCTACATCCATCTCTCATTTCTTCTATTCAAATCAATTCTACCTATCAATCTAAACCAATCAAACCAATTCTTCAAATCAATTCAATTCAATATCACTCCATCAATCAATTCTTCAATCACTTCTTCTAGTCATCATCCAATCCAATCAATCCAAGCAATAAACTCAAATGCAAGTCATTATCAATCCATACCAATCAAGTCAATCAAGCTTGTCAAATTATCCAATCACAGCAATCGTCTTGATCCTAGCCTTGTTGTAAACCTAATCAATTAATCAAACATCCTTGTGTTGATCTAGGGATATATCATTCCCTGCCATGACAACACTATTTTCATCATCATCATCAATCAATCAATCAATCATTGGTTTACAGCTTGACAAGGGCAATACCTTGTTTGTTTTTTGTATCATTTGTGCATGCTTGCTTGCTTTCTTGTGTGTGTTATCATTTTATCTTACATTTGCATCAAATCTGTATCATTCTAGCTAATATTCATATCTTGTGTATATTGGAATGGCTTTTTGCATTATCCTTTGCATCTAAGGTCATATCATACCTTTTGTGCATTAGGACTTTAATGCTCTAAGTTTTCTTCCTCATACGTCTAGACAAGGTTGTATTACACTAGGGCACGAGACACATCATCACCTTGGTCATAACGTCCAGTGCTATATCAAACATCATGGTTGCTCACTTTCATTACAGCATAACGCATCATCCTTTCTTCTATCTTTTCCCTAATCTTTTTCAACCAATCCATTTCATTTTGAGAGCCTACTCGTGTTTTTCCAACCCACTTATCCTCTCGAGGGGACATCCTCATCCTATCTTTCCATCATCATCATTAATCTATCTTTCCTTCATCATCCATTTTCTTCTATCCGTACCTTAGCTTCTTTGAAATGATGTTACTCAACATAAATTTCATCATCTTGAACATCATCTCAAAGAGGGGCAAAATGTATACACCCAAAAATGTCCATCTCTTGCAACATTGCATCATCTAGACATCTTGTAGCATGTTTTGCCCTAAGCACCCATATCATCACCTAATTAGTTAAATAAATCTTATTTATTTGACTAATTTCATTTATTCCCTTTCTATCCATAATTCCTTCTTCTACAATTAAATAAATTTTATTTATTTAATTATTCATGGCCATTTAATCCTCTCTAATTAAATAATTATTTTTAATTATTTAGTTAGTCATTTATCTATTTTCCTATAATTAAATAATTTTTTATTTATTTAATTATCTTTCCACGTCATCTCTCATCATAAATCCAAACTTAATTAAATAAATTAAATATTTATTTAATTAATAAAATCCTAAAAATATATTCTTGCTTTATTTCCAAATTTGAACTCATGTGTATCTAATTAATTTATTTAATTAGATAATTCATCATTTATCCTCCCATCCTTTTCAAAGATTTATTTCCTTTTTGAGGATTTAAAACTAAAATCTAATCTTCCTATCTTTTTTATCTTATCTTGTTTTTTTTCCTCTTTTATCAAAAATCAAATCTTATCAAATCTTCTTCCCTCCATATCAAAACCCTAGTTAGCCTTGCCTATAAATATGGCCTCTCATAATCCATTTTGCATGTATTGAGTTTGATATCCTTATGCTGTCGAATTATCATTAAGACCTTTGCATCATTATTCTTCAATCTACATCCAATCGTTATGCTACAAAAGTGAGCAATCAACATCCAATCGGTCAAGCAATCAAACATACTTTCATCAATCATTCAAGAAAACTAAGGTATTCAAAAGATTTGGATCAAGGTATTGCATTTAATTGTTTTATCTTTTGATTTTATCCAAATTATTCTTCAATCTACATCCAATCGTTATGCTACAAAAGTGAGCAATCAACATCCAATCGGTCAAGCAATCAAACATACTTTCATCAATCATTCAAGAAAACTAAGGTATTCAAAAGATTTGGATCAAGGTATTGCATTTAATTGTTTTATCTTTTGATTTTATCCAAATTTTTCATGTACATTTATATAGGAAATCATCATCTTTTTCTTCTCTGGCAAATTGTATTGTTTGAACTTCTACCCATTTGGTCACATAATCAGTGCATACCAAGATGCATTCTTTCCCTACAAATGTTGGAGAGATGGGTCCCACAAAATCCAGACCCCATTGCTCAAATGGTTCTAAAACCACTTGGGGGTGAAGTGGCATTTTTTGTGTGAAAGTTGGTTGACCCATCCTTTGGCATTGATCACATTGCTTCACATACCTCTTCACATCTCTATGGAGAAATGACCAATAATAACCAGCTCCAAGGATCTTATGGATTGTCCTCTATGAGGAGTAATGTCCTATGGGTTCATCATGGCATGTCATTAATACATTAAAGATTTTATCATCTCTTAAACACCTACGCAACACAAAGTAAGGGCCACATTTGAACAACAAACCATTCGACCATTTATACGGCAAACATTCCTTTACTAATCTATTTTTTGTTTAGAATTGAAATGAGAAGGAAACATGCTTGTAGCCAAGAAATTTTCTATATTAGCAAACCAAGGTGTGATGGAAGAAACAAAAAATAGACTTTCATCTAGGAATCTATCTTCCACTGGTTGGTCCTCTCCACCAGTATGCAATCTTGACAAAAAATTAGCAACCAAATTCAATTTTCCTGGGTTATCTATGATAGTGATATCAAACTCTTGCAATAGTAACAACCATTTGATGATTCATGCACATACTACAGGTTTGTTCATTAATTATTTAATGGCTGCATGATCAGTGTGTACAAATATTTTATATCCTGTGATGTAGTGTCTGAATTTGTTGATGGCATAGATGACATCCAAGAATGTTTTCAGTTGTTGTGTAGTTTTTCTTAGTAGGGATAAGGTTTTTACTTATGTAGTAGATTGCATGCATGTCTTGTCCTTCTCCTTTTTGTCCTAAGACTGCCCCTATTGATTCATTTGATGCATCTGTCTAGATGTGGAATGGTAGATTCCAATTAGGTCCCCTTAAAACAGGTGTAACTATAAGTTTTTCTTTGATGGTCTCAAATGTTGTTTGGCAGTCTTCTGTCTAATGAAATTCAATGTCCTTGGTTAGCAGGGAAAATATTGGGGCAGCTATCTCACTAAAAATTTTCTATGAACCTCCTATAGTATCCTGCATGACATCAATTTGGTTTTTAGGTGGAGGCAATTATTTAATCACTTCTACCTTATTTTGATCTACCTTGATTCCTTCTACTGATATATGATGTCCTTGTTCCACAATCATAAAATATTTCTCACAGCTTAAGGACAATTGATTTTTCTCACAACATTGCAACACTTTTTCTAGATTTTTGAGGGCTTCTTCAAAGGTATTCCCATAAATAATAAAGTCATCCATGTAGACCTCCATACACTCATTAGCTAGTTCAACAAAAATGGCTAAAACAACCCTTTGAAAGGTAGCTAGAGCATTACATAGGCCAAATGGAGGGACTCTGTATGCAAAGGTTCCCCATGAGCATGTGAAGGTGGTCTTGTCCTGGTCTTCTGGTGCCACTTGGATTTGATTGTATCCACTAAACCCATCTAAGAGTGAAGAGTACTTTTTCTTTGCTAGGTTATCTAATACTTGGTCAATAAATGGCAAGGGAAAATAATATTTTTTTGTGGCTTTGTTCAACTCCTTATAATCAATGCATACCATTCATTTCCCATTCTTTTTGGGTACTATAACCAAGGGTGAAACCCACTAGCTATCTGAGATGGGATAAATGAATCCAACTTGTAAAAGTTTTTCTATCTTAGTTTTACAATATCTTTGAGTGCAGGGTTTAATCTCCTTTGGTGTTGTCTAATAGGCTTAACATCCTTTGTATATATGTGATGAGTGAAAATTTCAGGGGGTATTCCCTTCATGTCTTTATATTCCCAAGAAAAAGATTCTAAATGAGAGATAAGAAGATCAAGAAGTGCTCCTTCCTATCGTGCTGTCAACTGAGTATTAATGTTAAATGTTTAAGAATAGGATTTGCTTTGTAATTTGTTCCATGGATGCTCCTACCCCACATTTTAGACTCATGGTGTTAAGAGGGCAAGAATGTGGGAGTAGTAAATGAAAAGTGGCTAGGTCTCTGTAAAAAGTTTCTCCACAAGGAATGATATTAGCAAGCGTACAATGGGCAACAATTAGAAGTTCTTTCCTTAAGTCTTGAGCTAAGTCCATTATGTCTTTTTCAATGAGGATGTGAGTAACATCTTCAGGGGTATCATAATTTATCTCCTCTTCCAATTCCCTTAAGTGTTCATTGATGGTAACCATAGCTAAGGAAGCACTGTTTTCCATGTTATTAGGCTTATCTACCCACACTTTTCATGAATAATGTATGGATGGATTTGCTGGAGGATACAAAGAGATTTTTTTCATGTCCATACCATTGGATATGAACATATCCCTAGTTCTACAATCAATGGATGCTGCTACAGTAGCCAGCCATGGCCTGCCTAGAATTAGAGGATAAGCATTCCTTTGGTTCATTAGCTCTAAGATGAGAAAATCAACTAGGAATTCCAATGATTCCACAATAACTGAGACATCAGTCAACACCCCTTTTGGAATTGCTACTAATTGATCAGCCAATTATAAAATTGTGGAAGTGGCCTGAATGCCTGTAAGAGCCAATTTACCCAAGGTGTGAACTGTCATGGCATTTATTGCTACTCCTAAGTCAACTAAACATTGGATATCTCTACTCCTGAGATGTGGACTATGATGACAAGGTTCTCAAGGTCTCCATATTTGGGAGGAGTTTTTCCCCACTAGAAGATCCACCACTTTCCCTTCTACCTGAATGGTGGTAGGAAAGTTTTTCTTCCTGCCTTGAGGTTTAATACAATTTTGTTTGATAAACTGATTTAGTTTAGGAACATATCTAATTGCATGGAGGAGTGGAATTTCAATGTTTAGTTGTCTGATTTCTTGAAGCATTTTAGATTCAATGGTGGGTTGGATTTATTTTTGTATAACTTTTTTTTGGGGGAACATGCTATTTGATCCATTCTGGGTATGGTGCCTATTTTTTAGTCATTGGAGCAGCTCCGGAGTGTGGTTTGGAAGCAACTCTAGAGGTGATTTTTGGAGTCGTTCTTTTAGGAGGAACTCTAGAGTTACCTGAGGGTTGTTCTTGTGGCACTTTTTCAAATGTAATCTCCTCTTGTGGTTGATGGGATAGATTTTCAGGTTCTATTTCATCTATAATTTCAACAATAAGTGGGGGAGATGGTCTTGGAAGAGCTTTCCCAAAACGTAGCTGGAGGTTATTCAAGTGAATAGTATTTATACCATCTATATTTTCATGCTCAGTCATATATACAATTGCTCCTTGTTTATTGCATGGGTTTGCTATAGGTTGAGCTAGTAGAGTGGTTGGCTAAGTGGCTCATTTTGAGATTGTCCCTATGTGTTTGTTGGTCTAGTTAGAAGTTCTTGTTGCTAGTTTGGGAAGCATCTGGGTTGGCCTTGGAATTGTTGGTTATAGTTCTATTGAGGACCCCACTAAGGTTGCATATTATATGGTCTAAATTGTGATGGAAACTATTGTGGCCATTGTTAGTTGATCCAAGGTTGGTTTAGCCATTGCTAGTTTTTCCACTACTAGTTTGACCAGTCTTGTGGTACCCATAAAGGAGCATTTTGAGGTCCACACCATGATGAATTCTATTGGTTATTCCCCTAATTTGTAGGGCCCCTATAAGAAGCTCGAGCTGGATATTGGTTGTAAGGGAAATGATTAACTTGTTTTTGTCCTACATAGTTCAACTTCTCTTCTATTTGAGCGTTCCTTTTAGTCAACCTCTTCAAAGCTTGGAGTTGATCACAGTGGTTAATAGGGTTCTCTTTATCACAGATCTGCTAGATCTCATCCAATGGGCATTCTCTCAAAAGGTGTTTATTTTTGCACCTAGGGTAGTAGATTGACAAGGGCTCAGTGGTTTTGTTTTTTTCATGAATCCCATTTAAGGTGGTATTTAGTTGAACCAGAATGTTCGTCTTTAGGTTTATAAAATCTTCCATCAACTACCTTATATCATCTTTCCCTTTGAGAGACCTTGATGCTCTTACTCCATCTTGTGTCTTTGAATAGTTTCCATAGATTTCCTCAATTGCAGACATATCCATCTTGTTTATATTCCCCCTTCCCATCAAATTTAGTGCTTGCTTTGATTCCTTATCTAACCCTCTTATGAATAAGGTTTTGGCCAAATTGTGTGTTATAGGGTTGCCATACCTCCTAAGGGGAAAATTGAATCTATCCAAGTAGTCTTCTATGCTCTCCTCCTCTTTCTGCTTAGTTCTAAACAACTCTTCTTTTCTATCACTGATTCTGCAGTAGTCCTGGTATTTGTCAAAGAACTCTATTTCCATTTGCTCCCATGAATGTGTAGAATCTAGGGCCAAGCCCATGAACCATCTCATTGCAAAATCCTTCAGTGTAGATGGGAAAACCTTGAGCTTTTGGTTGTCATATCCATAGTCATATGTTTGACATAAGACTTTGAACTCAAAGAGGAATTGATTTGGATCCTCAGAAGGAATTCCCCTGAATGTTGGAAGATTTGAGGGAGAAATATTTTTATAGGCACATTTTCCCTAGGGTTGAGGACTATGGGATATGAAAAGTTCTTACATTCTCTTGCAGATGGTTTGCTTGATCATGATTGTCCCCCATGGTTAATGGATCTTCTTGTGATGTTTCTTCTAAGTTCCAAAATTCAATTTGAGTTTATTGTAAAGTGGATCCTCTTAGTAGATCTATTTAGTGTTTTTCCTGTAATTCTTGGATGTATTCTGAGAGTGTAAGGTGTTGAGGGCTTGTGGGAATATTTGGTTTTTGTGTGATTTCCAAGGTAGGTATTAGGTGTTATTTTTCCTTTTCAACAAGATTTTGACCTACCCCATTGTTTTCACCTATAGGTTGTGGTTGGGGTGTTTGTTTGATATATCTACCTCTTGGGTCTCTAGATATAACCATACAAAATTGATCTAATCCTAACTGGGACTATTAACTAAAGTTTCCATTAACTCAGATTCCCTAGAAACAACACCAAAAATGATAAGGGTCATTGTACCTTGGCATTTAATCATATTTATGTGTCAAATCCAAGGTTGTGTCCATGGCAGTCTACAATAGGAACTTGACAATCAATAGTCCTTAACTAATCTACTAAATTGAAACTTTCCTAATTAATCAAACTCATGCTTCCAGCTATTTGCTTTGAAGGAAAACACGATCTAAGAATTGAAATAGTACTTTGCTAGAAATGATCTATTTGATTACAAAAAGCTAAATAGTCATTAAAATAAAAACAAGATTGAATGAACAAGAATTTGATTTATTCTATGAAAGCACAAAAGTGTACATTAAGAAATTTGAAATAACATAACAAAGCAAGGAATAATACTAGCCTCCTTTCTATCAGTGGGAGTGGGCCCTTGCTCCACACCTTCAAAACTAAAGGATAAAGAGAGATTTCAGAACAAAAATATAATGGAACCGCTTTCCTTAATCCAGTATATAAAAAATAGAGTATATTCAAGAAGTACATGTTTTTGCTAAATCTGAATTACATTAAAACTAGCTAAAAACTATACATTATTCTGATGTCTCCATCAATATATATCAGTTTGTTGTCGATATCATATCTATGGAGTTAACCATCTTTTCTCTCAGTTAAATTTGAGATACAAAAGATATTTTATTCTAGAACTTAAAATGCAACTGCCTCTATAAAAGTATAATCATATAAAACTTAAAAAGACTTAAGTGACACTGAAGGTGCCCTTAAAATGTAGAGTTTGACTTTTAACAAAACAGGTCATGGATGCCCTGATAAAAAGGGAATTAACTTTCAAAAAAATCAAACTACTAGAGTATCTAACTCATGCAAAATTAAATGGTAGTTGTACTATGTCCCTTGAACCACTGGAGTTATCTTCTTAGAAACCTAGGCCTTGATGTGTGGAACTCTGTAGCTTTACAGCAACTCTGGAGATTTTGGCAGTGAAGCAGCTCCGGAGATTCTGTGCAACTCCACAAACTCTATGTAGTTACCAACAGCTCTAGAGACCACTACAGGGCTTGTTAGGATATAGCTCTAGAGTTCTTCATGATCACCAACCCTTTATTTCCTACTGCTTCAGCTCTGGAGACCCTCCAACCATCCTAGAAAATGTTGGAGTGTTGTGTAGTGTACCTTTTGCTCAACTCTAGAGATAGTTAGGATTATCTCCAGAATCTCCCAAAAACCTTTCTTCACCTAAGAGATAGATACTTGTGAAATAAAAGAGATATTTTTGCATAATTTTATCATTTTCAATCCAAAATATGGGTCCCTTCATCATAACAGTAACTTCAACATTTCATCTTTTATTAACATATTTAAACAAGATTTCACCACTTCCATAGTGCAACTAGTAGGACAGGTATGCATGAAACTGGGAAACAAGGAACAAAAGGTATGTTTGGATGAGTGCTACCTGCCACTCATCAGGTTTGTCTCAACTATAAGAAAAAGATCTCTCCTAATTATATGATCATTCCCTTTTTAATAGGAGAACAAGGAGGATAATTTTACTTTAAAAGTAGTGGTTGTCCCCATTTAAGAGAAAACAATGAAGGCACACACAATCTTCAAAGATATTCTACTTCCATTAATTCCATTATGTGAATGATTTTTATAGATCTAGATGATCATAAGGTTTACTCATCAATGGTAGTTATAGACTCAATAGGTAAGATGGTTAACTTTCTTGATTTGATTTAAATATGACCACTAGCCAATATTATAATATCTTTCCTATCTACAAAAAGAATCTTATTTGCCTTTAGCTTAGAAGTGGGGCCCTACATTTAATTTGTTCCCATGGGCCATTGGATGAGGGAGGCGATTTGGAAAATTGTAGGGATGGTGGGAGTTTGAAATCCAATTTCCAAAACTCCCAACGCAAACACCCACGATGATGCCACATAGCTACTGGAATTTTTTTCCATCATTGCTCAGGTCCTACCTTAGAAATATTTTCCTTCATTGATGATGTCATCTATTTTAGTGCCAAGTTGGACGGATAGCATGATACTGAGAGCTCCCTTTTATGTTTTGTAAGTTACTAGTCTCGCAAGTTGTTAGATGAGATTTCCAAAAGGTTAATCAAAGGACACAGGGTATGATGGGCTCACATCTAATCACGTGGATGCCACCCATCCAAATAAGATCCTTCCATGTAAGAAAAGGACCAAAATATATACAAGAGGGAAAACACAAAGATAGAAAATATAAAAGACCAAAAACCTGTAGCACTTTTTGAAGAAAACATAGAAAGGTTGAAAAACATTTTCAGATGCCTATAGTGGAAAATACACTACAGGTTTGGTGACTCATTGGGCTCTTTCCTGAAAGAACATCAATCCCAAAATTTTAAATAAACATTCATTGGGCATTAGAGTCAAATTCAAAATTTTAATAACAAAATATCAAATAGCCCTAAGGTTGATCAAAACAAGAGTTTTGTTTTATAAAAGATTATAACTTCTATAAACAAGAAAATAAAATGTTGAGTTCCTCCATGGCCCTCACCACCTATTGAAATACCAGAAGAAAATGAACCGCCTAACAATTAATCAATTACAAAACTAAATTGCCACCTCAACATCCACGTTGGCATATAATAGTCACCACTGTATACATTTGGCAAATTATGCATACCCAAGATTCAAAATAGTTCATCGGTAAAATACCTTCTCCACAAACTATGGGGTTTTCTATCTTTTCAAGAATCAACTTTATCGGTGTTTGCTCAGGTTTGCAAACTTAAATATTCCTTGACTCCCCAATAGAAGAAGGTTATCGACAAATGTGGCACTTTGCAAACTTAGAATTTTGGTTACACACACTATTGGTAAATTAGTTGGTTCGCAAACTAAAAGGTTTACTGATACTTAGGAAACTTCGCTCTCTCCTATCAACAAATCTCCAACTGATTGAACTTTACAAAAAATCTGTTTAAACCCTCATCATTGAATTAACAATCTCCAAAAGTCCCAAACTAGTCGAGCCTTAACACTTTTCCTAAACTAGGGAACTTTGACACCAAGTTGTATTGGCAAAATGAGCCTTCGGCGAACTTAAGAGTTTGCAAACTCAAGATTTTTCTGACTTAAAGGCTTCCCTTGGAAAACTTAGAAGTGAACTTGTATAAAGGTTTGTTAGTGAAATCGCCCATCGGTGAACTAGGTTGTCAATGAACTTAAGAGTTCGCGAACTAAGGAAATTGCCAACTGGCTATAAGTTAGCCATTTTTTGTCCAATCTTCATCAAATTTGAACTAGAGATACCCAATTGGGTTTTTTGACAAGATGATGTCTTCAGTTTGGCCAAACAAATCTGAAATTGCCTCTTGAAACTAAAACCAAATATGCAAAGAAACAAAGCCAAAAGGCAACTTAGAAAATAAAACATATTTTTGGTGACACAGGATTGCAAGTGAACCCGGATGCTCCTGCATCAGACACACCGGGTAAGAGAAATGTTTCTTGAGGCTGCAACTCAAGAACATTTTGGCAAGCCTAGAATAGAAGTCCCATACTTAGCCAATTCAGAAGCTTGCATCCAAGAGGCTTCATCAGCTGGTTTACCCTTCCACTAGACAAGATACTCTATGTATTATTTTCCCCTAGTTCTTTTAGCCACACAAGAATCAATCACTTGAACAGCCTATTCAAACTGTTTCTCAGGCAATTGGTCTATCCATTCACATTTATCCTAAACATATGAACTGAAATCTTCCTATGTACTTGACTCTCCTTCATAATATCGATACAAATCTGCCACATTGAAAATGGGCGAAATATCTACACTCTGATTGACTGAGTTATTATAGGCAAACTCTGCCTAAGCCAAAACCAAGTCCCACTGGTTAGGCTTATTCCCTACCAAACATCTCAACAAATTTCCCAAACTTCTATTCACAACTTCAATTTGACCATCACTCTGAGGATGGTATGCTGAACTAAAACCCAATTGTGTACCTATTTTCTTCCACAAGGTATGTCAAAATGACCAACAAATTTCACATACCAGTCTGAAACTATGCTCTTAGGCAAACCATGTAATCTAACTACCTACTTGAAAAATAATGTAGCAATGTGGGAAGCATCATTACTCTTTTGACATGGAATAAAATGAACCATTTTAGAAAATTTGTCAACAAAAACAAAGATAGAATCATTACCTCTCTGCGTGCAAAGCAATCCCAAAACAGAATCCATACTTATGTGTTCCCATGGTCTTTCTGGTATAGGCAATGGTTGATATAAACCATTATTCTACCTGACTCCTTTAGCATATTGACAAATTATGCATCCTTATACCAACTTCTTCACATTTGTAGCCATACCAGGCCAAAAATACCTTCACTCAATTGTACCAATGTTTTATCAACACCAAAGTGTCCACCTAAACCACCACTATGCTTTTCTTTTAGAAAATTATCCCTCATTGACCCTTGGGGTATACACAATTTTTGCCCTCTGAACAACAAACCTTCCTGAATAAAATACTCCAACCATGGTGTTCTATCCTTCTCTACTGGATTCATACAAGCAGTCCACATTTCCTTGAAATCAACATCATCCTTATACAATTCTCTCATAAAATCAAAACCAACCACATTAAATCTCAATTCATTCAACAACAGACTTCTCCTACTCAATGCATCAGCTACCCTATTAGATTTTCCACTTCTATGTTTCAAAACAAAAGAATAACTCTACAGAAATTCAACCCATTTTATGTGCCTCTTATTCAACTTACCTTGGCTATTAATGTACTGCAAAGCATGATGATCGGTATACAACACAAATTCCTTTGGTAGCAAATAATGTCTCCACTTCTTCAGTGCTTGTACAATTGCATAGAATTCTTGATCATACATAGAATATTTCTTATTTTCTTCATTCAACTTCTCACTGAAGTATGCAATTGGTTTCCCCTCTTGACTAAGGACACCTCCAATCGTCATCCCACTTGCATCACAGTCCACTTGAAAAACATTCCCAAAATCATGGAGTGCCAAAATTGGTTGTTCAATTACCTTATTCTTCAAAATCCTAAAACTCTTCTCAGTTGTTGTTGTCCACACAAACTCCTTCCTATTACCCTTCATTGTCTCAGTAATAGGTACACAAATCCCACTAAAATTTCGAATGAACTTCCTATAGAAGCTTTCCAAGCCATGAAAACTTCTAGCTTCAAACATACTATGGGGTGAAGGCCAATCCACAATCGCCTTGACCTTTTTTGGATCCATCTTCATACCATCACCAGAAACTACAAATCCCAAATAAACTAACTCCTCCTTTATGAAACTACACTTCTTCAAATTTATTAGAAATTTCTCCTCTTAACCTCTACAATATTGCCTTAACATGCAGCAAATTTTCTTCCTTTGTCTTAATGAAAATCAAAATATCATCAACATATACAATAACAAACTTACCAAGAAATGGCTTCAATACTTCATTCATCAACCTCATGAAAGTGTTGGGAGCATTCGTCAACCCAAAAGGCATTTCCAACCACTCATACAATCCATCTTTTGTCTTGAAGGCGGTCTTCCACTCATCCCCTTCTCTGATTCTAATTTGATGATACCCACTTTTCAAATCAGTCTTCGTAAAATATTTTTCTCCACTGAGGCAATCCATCATATCATCCATCTGTGGCAATGGGAATCTATATTTGATTGTTAATTTGTTAATGGCCCTCGAATCTATGCGGGTGATCCCACAATAGTGGGTTACACTTTTTGGCCAAACTTGACATTGAAATGAACATTATGAAAAAAATCTTCACTTTCGGACACCTATAGCTGCTAAACCGTGAGGAATATGAAGATGATGCAAACTAATGATTTGTGACATTTTGTTTGTAGATTCTAAATATATATTTTTCAAATTTTTTGGAATCAAATTGTATTTCTTTTTCCATCTCCTTCAATAACTAGTTTTTAATAGTAAACACCATTTTTAAAGAGTGATGTGTACTATAAAGCACATAATTTTTTTCTATGAAGGATAAAATTCTAATTTTTTTGAATTTAGATTTGTAACTATGATATCTAGAGGATGCATTTGGTTTCATAATATTTTATTGAATATTTGTTTTAGTTAAGTTTTGAAGTCAAACTAATTACAATTTACACATAGGTGTACTATAAAGCACATAATTTTTTTGTATGTATCAGAATTCATTTTTTTGTTGGATCAAGGACACGAATACCAAGAGGATAGATATTTTTCAAAAAAAAAATTGGTAATATACAATTTTTTCACATGTGCATAATAGAGAGCTTGATTTTCGGTGAAAAACCTATGTTTAATTAAACTAAAAAATAAAATGCATAATAAAACCAAAATATATTAACATTATACTTGATGGAGAGATTGTTTCAAGGACTATAATCCTGCAACTGGCTTTGTCAATTTGATTCTATTTTGATCCTCAACCTAAGCCTCGAAACCAAAAAAATTGCATAAAATTGTAGTTGGAGAGGGGCAAGGGCAAAATAAGCGTTTTCTAATGAAGAGGGGTTCTAGTGAAGGGAGTTCATTCAAACCCTATAAAAATAACATTAAAAAAAATCAAATCACATTAAGGGGTGTTCACTCAAACCCATTATTTTATTAAAAAAATTGGCCGACAGAAAGTGGGTTCACTCAAACAGGGGTGTTCGAGCGAACCCATTTATGGTTTCTAGTGAACACCCCTGTTTGAGTGAACTCGTCCAAGATTTTTTTCCATGCATGGGAAGTTTTTCTTCCTCAATGCAATTATAACCCACTATTGTGGCATCACCCATACACAGATCCACCATTCTCCATCCTTCTTTGGCATCAACACTGTTGGTAGAGCACATGGACTAAGACTTTCCCTGATCAACCCTTTATCCAACAATTCTTGTACTTGCCTATTTATCTCCTCATTCTCCATAGGCATTATCCTATATGGTGCCTTTTTTGGTAAACTTGCACCAGGTATCAAATCCATACAGTGACTAATATTTCTTGCATGTGGAAATCCATCTGGCAACTCCATCATTATATCTGATTATTCTTCTAGCATCTCTTGAATTTCCATGGGTGGATCTTCTTGTTTTTCTGTTGTCATCACCTCTTCAGGATTAGGAATAAAAGCAAAACACGACCCTCCTTTCTTCAATTCTTTCAAGCATTTCTTCCCAGAAATCAAACAAACTCTAGGATTACTCTCTACTTCATCTTCCTTCTCCTTCATAGGATTCAAAGTATACTCTTTCCCATCCTTCTTATCCTATATCTATTTGTTCTCCCATCATGAATAGCTTGTCTAGCAAACTGCCATGGTCTACCCAATAAAATATGGCATGCATCCATTGGCATTAAATCACACAGAACTTCATCCTTATAACTACCAATTTGAAAATTAACTAGGCATTGTTCACTTACCACCAATTGATGCTCTTTCTGCAACCAAGAAACTTTGTAAGGTTTGGGATGCTTCAACTGCTTCAACTTTAGTTTATTACCCATTTCTTCAGACACAATGTTGTCTGTGCTACCACTATCTACTATCACTTTATAACACCTACCACCTGACTTACATTTGGTTTGAAACAAGTTTCTCCTCTGAATGAGTTCAAATTTCTCCTTATCTAGGTTCAATAAAATACTTCTCAACATCAAGAATTCTCCATCCTCAGGATCTTCTCCATACTTTGGTGAAGCCACAGTTTCACATTCTACTTGTACCACATTCACTCTTGCTTCTTTTCCTTTTCCAGTACTCTACTGGATCTGAGGGCACTCAAATGCCCTATGTCCAATTTGTCCACATTGAAAACAAGTATCACTTAATCCTCTTCCTCTGCCTATGAAATAATCACCTCTTCCTCTTGAGGAATCTCCTCTTCCTTTACTTTCCTAGGTATTTGTTTGTGATGAACTGGCCTCTCCTTGTTTGTTCTGGTATCCCCTTCCACTACTAGACTAGCCTCTTCCACGTGAAAATTTACCCCTACTTCTAGAATTATTTTGCTTTCTAGCAAGCTTATCTTCAGCCTTCAGGGCATATTGGTAGGCTTCCTCAACCTTGGTGATTCACACCATGCTTAATTCATCTTGAATGGAGTAGTGCAATCCATTAATGTATCTAGAAACCTTCTCAACATCATCATCAACATGACCATCCCGAATATTCAGTCTCTAGAATTCTTTATATTCTTGTACATTCTTCTCCTTTTGCTTCAAATTCTGCAATTTCTTGAAAAAACTAATTTGATAGTTTGCATTGAGAAACTTGGCCTTCAACTTAGTTTACATTCTTTCCTAGGTTTGAATTTTCTCTTTTCCCTTTCTTTGTCTTTCTATCTGAACATGTTCCTACCATAGGGAAGCATGACCCTTCAACATCGTGTAGGCAAACTTCACTTTCTTAGGGTCTTCAATCGATTCAAAGTCAAAATATTTCTCCATCTTTGATATCCAATCGATTAATTCTTCTAGATTCAAACTACCATTATAACTAGGAGGATCTAAACAAGGCTTACTACTTATTATGGACATTGCCCTCAAAAATTGTCTTTCTGGTTCATCTCCTTCATTTGCATCATCTTCTCTCACTTCAACTTCTTCTTCATCCTCACTCACATCTTCAACATGTACTCCTCTGTGTTGCGCCATGTCTATAGCATCTAATCATGTGGTTATTCCTCTCAACATTTCTGTAATCACCATATCTCCTCATGGTCGTCTTCTACCATGTCCTCTCTGTGCCATGTCTTCTTTAGATTCTCTACAATTGTAGGTCTATACTCACTCTCCTCTACCCACAACAAAATATCATATTCTCTTCTTTCACACATCCACAGTCTCCTCAGGAACCTGCTCTGATACCACTTGGTGTAGGACTAAATTTAGGGGTTTTATCAGACTACCAAATTAAGCAATAAAATGAGATCAAGATAAAAGACTACACACACCCACAACAATTAGTATTATTTTTCCAGCAACAGCAATGAATTACAAGAGTACAAATTCAATTTTTATAGTCATGCTTCAAAATCAAAACATCTGCCTCTTTGCAGAGTGCTCTGCAACATCTACATTCTCTAAGAAAATCAAACCCCTCTTCAGAACCAGAAGAATGCATTTATAATAATCTACCAAAAACGGTTGAACCGTCACCACATGTTGAAATTGTTGAAATGCACCAGACAATTGAGAGGGAGGGTGAATCAGTTGTCTCCAAAAACTTTAACCTCTTATGAACTTTAATACATTAAACACTTGTTTACTATTATTCAGATTTAACCATGAAAGCATGAATTGAAAAACTCAACACAACAATATAATCAACACATGAAACACCAGATTTTTTATGTGGAAAACCCTATAAGGGAAAAACCACGGTGGGTGTTAGCCCACAAGATATATATGTTATGGCAATACCAAAAAATAGAGGCTCACTACCTTAGGGCTCATTGCCCAAAATGCTCAATGCAAAAGTTAGGACTCACTGCCAAGATCAGCTCATTGCAAAGGGGTGGCTCACTGCCAAAGGATGGTGAATTGATTTGATAACATCTACTCCATGCCCGAGTTCAGTTCTATTGAAGCACAGTTTAACTCCTCTGCTCTACTCTTCTTACACCTCTTTCCTTATCTTTTCATTTTCGCACTTCAACATCTTTTTCACAGCTACATTATATGTTTTTATACAATTATTCAACCTTGGAATGTACATCAAGGTCGGCATTACATTCATCAACCATTGGAACAATCTCCAAGGTTGGCATTACAAACATACATAGAAATAGGTCTAGACCTAAACAAGATTTGCTAAAGAAAATATGTATGTGGATCATGATATGCCTTAGCTGGGACTCAAATGCAATCTTCCATGTCATGACATGCTTCCACAATCTTCAATGCATCTCCACAAGTAGTGAAAACAATAGTCAGCCAAGATTGGTGTTAGCACTAGGTCTTCTAGGAACAACCTTCTTCCATGATCCAAATTATTCTTCGCAGACCAATAAAAAGATAGGAGCACAATCAGGAGACATCCACAAGTACATTATAATCATCAGGAACTTCCGCACCACATCTGATCACTTCATTCATAAGATTCTTCAAACCAAAGCACATTACCATACCTGTCAGCCACTGTCATAAGAAAAAGATCACTTCTAGACCACCAAATCATGAACCATTAGATTTGAAGGCACATAACATCATCCCAGACTTAACTATAGAACCGCAGATCATAATACTTCAATGCGGAGGAATGTAGAGCAAAATACTTTCTCCCTGTCACCACTAAATGCACAAAGAAATAATTTTTACTCTGGTGAACAGAACTCTCTCAAATCTTCATACTGGAAGCTCAAATTTGAGATATAGCATATTCAGATATCCCTCTAAATAACTTCCAATCCACAGACAAATATATTTAATCTACAAGAAATGCGGAGCAATCTACTGGACTGTTCTTCAGTAAATAGAGATACTCTTCAACACACTGTTTCCACCGGAGGAGAAAATTTTCTCAAAAGCACTTGGAAACTCAATATCAGGATCACTTACTCATTATCTCCAATGCTTATATAGGCTAGTACAAAGCATCTATCTTAACACAAACAAGCATCAAAACAAGAGCACAGTTGACACCAATTAAAACACATATATGTTGACATCAATGACAACACTGGTTAGGCACATACTTGCAACAGAAATACCAAAAGAAAATGAACTGCCTAACAATTGAGTAGTTACAAAACTAAATCACCACCTCAACATCCACGTTGGTGTATAACAATCACCACTATATACATTTGGCAAATTACGCATACCTGAGATTCAAAACAGTCCATCGGTAAAATACCTTCTCTGCAAACTATGGGGTTTTCAATCTTTTCAAGAATCAACTTGATCAATGTTTTCTTAGGTTCACAAACTTAAATATTCCCTGACTCCCCAATAGAAGAAGGTTATCGACAAATGTGGCACTTCACAAACTTAAAAGTTTGCTAACACACACTATCGGCAAATTAGTTGGTTTGTAAACTAAAAGGTTTATTGATACTTAGGAAACACTACTCTCTCCTATCAACAAATCTCCAACTAACTTTACAAAAACTTTGTTTAAACCCTTGTCGTGGAATCAACAATCTCTAAAAATCCCAAACTCGCTGAGCCTTAACACTTTTCCTTTTATCAGCAATTTTGTCCTTTAATGAACTAAGGAACTTTGACACCAAGTTGTATTGGCAAATGAGCCATTAGTGAACTTAAGAGTTCATGAACTTAGAATTTTGTTGACTAAAAGGCTTCCCTTGTAAAACATAGAAGTGAACTTGTATAAAGGCTTGTCAGTGAAATTGCCCATCGGTGAACTAGGTTGTTGGTGAACTTAAGAGTTCGCAAACTGAGGAAATCGCCAACTGTCTATAACTTAGCCATTTTTTTCCCAATCTTCATCAAATTTGAACTAGAGATACCTATTGATGATGATGTTAGTCATAACAACAATGATAAAATTCACAAAGCAAACCTTATCTTCTTGAAAAGTACTATCAATTCAGGATGAATTGATGACTCCAAGTCTCCGTTAGTTAGTTCATAACCTCTGACAATCTCTCAGTCAGTTTGATGTGAATTATTGTTTTCCATTAGGGGCCTTACACTTGATTTCAAGGTATTTGTATCCTGATATACAGATATACTCTGTTTCACCTATCTATAAATTCTCAACAAACAATGTTAAATCTTACAGTATCTAACCAGATCTAGCAAATATTTATGTAAGTTTGATCAATTCTTCTACCTATCATTCGGGTTAAGATGATTCATGATTATTTGATTAATTATTTTGAAACTATCTCAGATTTACTTAAATTTGAATTAATCCTTGCTTGATTTTACTTATGCATTGTAAATTCCTTCAAATAATGTGCCTATAAGTAAATATTTCTATTATCTTTACCATTATTTATGATTACTAGCATGATATTTGTGATTCTACATGCACTTAGTTCAAATATGCTCATGATCTTCATGTTTCTATGGATATCAACATATTTTATGTTCTACTTTTCATTTAGCTGTGTATTGCAATTATGATGGTGATTTAAATGAAATTTAAAGAAATTGAACTAAAAGCTTTCTAAATTTACTAAAAATGAATGAAGTTGGGTCACTGATCCACATATATCCTTAATACTTTCATGAAAGAGAAGAAAATCAAACCATATTTTCACCAAGACATTGTTAGGGTTAGCCGACAGAAGATATCAATTAAATGCAAATAAAAATTAAACAAAGGAATGAAAATACACAGAAATAATAACAACGAGAGACAAGTTTTAACGTGGTTCACCCAAACTCGGGCTACATCCACTAAACAGAGAGTCCAATATTATTATCCAGTAAATCAAACCGATTACAACGAGCAATCCCTGCAACTCAATACCGCTACAAATGCTACAATACAATATCAACAAAAACCCTAACCCTTAGCCGCTTTTATCAAGCCTTATATCAGTTACAAAATAGGGTTTTTTTATGTTGGCCAATGAAAAAATAACTCCCGACTCCTTAATAAAATAATAAAAAACTATGTGAGGTTTTGGGGGCATTGTCCCCGAGCCCCCATGGGGGTGCTGCCCATTGACCCCGCCCTGTATCGCGATAGGGAGCACGCCAAGGGTGCTGCCTCTTGACCCTATAGGAATTTGGGGGGAAACCACGCTGATAAAAGTGGGGTAAATTTAACCTCCGAGTCTAATTAGGCTCCATATCACAACAGACATTCCACAGCTACATATGATTAATGCGAATCTTCAAAGGAAAGGATAACAACAACATTCACAGACTGATATGCACTCCAAGGGATCCAACACATCAAAGGAATATCAAGATATCATCCACAGATTACACAAGATTTACGATGATTTGTAATCACAAGTCTTCATCTTCATTAAGTATGCAAAAGGAATATACATTTACAATTGAACTTGAGAATTGGTCATGACATTCAACAATCCAATCTCAATTAAGCTTCTAATAATCTATGACTGAGATTCTCCATCCTTTTATAGAGAAAGGATGAGAATCAGTTACAAAAGATCCAACGATCAGGATTTATCTATTATGATCAACGGTTTACATTGCTTTGACCAAGTCAAAATACAAAATACGTGGCACAAGTTGCTAGTTGGCAACCATCTATAAGGCATGCATGGATATCCTCTGACTTTAGATTTGGTCAATATGACCTCTTCACCTCTCCTTCTATCAGGGTGAGCTTCTATATCTTCTTACTCAGATACATCTTCCTCATGCACCAGCATCCCTATGTCCAACTTCTTATGATAGTTGCATGCCTACACAAAAGTGTCCACCTGGAGCTTACTTATCGCTTGAGACCTTGCCTTAGCATATTTCAATTCTCTAATCTGTTCATCCAAAGATTTCATCATGGATGCTCTATTTTCTATTTCTTTATCATATGCCTTTAGTTTCATGCTCAGTGTTGCCATTTCATCCATGACATATTTTGTAAAAAACTTTACTGGATCTTCTGCCACTTCTGTAAATTTATCTTTAAATATCTGGATGGTATCATCTATCTCTGGCACTACTTCATCCTAAACAACATCTTCCAATAATTCCTCTAGCACCTTCAATTCATTAGACAATAAGTCATGTACCTTAGTATGAATATCCCTTACTTTCTGCATGCTAGCTTTTAGTACATCTAATTCAAATTGTAATTCCATGACCCATGTGTCTAACAAAGGAAGGGTCATGTTGGTGACGATCTTATTTTTCAATAACTCTTCATCTAGCCTCCCTTTGGCCTCTTTGATCCTGTCTAATGCATAATTGCATTGCTTTATTCCCTGAGTGAATTCACTCTTCAAAGAATCAATACCTTTTCTCGACTTGGACAATGTGTCCCAATTAGACCTGGAAGTTCTTATTAACTTCTCTCCAAATGTCATGAACCTCATGAACCATTTGTCCATGATATGAGCTTGATGTTTCTGTATATCCAGACCTACTATTTCTTCTTCACTAATCAATGTTAAAGCAGCGGGCCTTTCTGTAGCCTGGAGGGTGGATGCTAGACTATCCGGCTTCACCAATCCCTATGTAAACTACTACAACTAAGCATTCTATTCTTTCATTTCTTCTAGCTTTAAATTTCTTTATTTTGGACACTATAGCCTCAGTACTCTCAATATGTTCCTAAAGTTCTTGTTCTGTAGTGACATGACCTAAGTTAATTTGTGTCACTTGGAATTCTTCTGGCCTGATTTCTCCTTTGGCCTTCTCTACCATGGGAACAATGACCTAACCTATCCTCTTTCCTCTTTTAGGGTCCCTCTTTATCGTGGACACTGCTCTATCTCTCCTTTTAGACTTAGATGGATCAAGAGTAAATAAATATTTAAAGTCAAAAGTCACTAACTGTTCCTGTGCATGACTTACCTCTAAGGATACCAATAATAATGTAAATGATTTAGTGATCCTTTGATCCAGTTTCTCTTTTTCAATATCTAGTGTATCTTCTTTTCCATGCTCTATATCTTCTTGTCTTTGTTCTGGAGGTGGATGATCTGTATGTGCCATACCTTCTTGTTTATCCTAATCAGCACCATCCTGAGGCATATCTTTAATTTGTTCTTAATGCATTTGTTCTTCTGTTTGAACATTTTCAGGCTTGTGTGCTTGATCATCTTGATAGGGTTTTTTCTCTTGTTCCCCATTATCCCCCTCATCATTCTTATTGTCTAAATCCCTGGCTAATTTTGACACGGGTTCTTTTTCAGGTTCATTCATCAGGATATCCTGATGTCCTTGTTCACTTTCATCTCTATGGATATTTGGATGTGCTCTTTCCATTTAAGCATCCTCACTCTTATCATCAACTTCCATTTGGATATTCTCTCCCTATGTTTGGCTATCTTTAATAGCCTCTTCTTCATTTTTTCTTCCTTCAGGTAGATAAGTCAAATCTACCACTATTGGGCTAGTCACATTTTCAATCAAAGTATTCAAAGGTCCCATTTGCACCTCTACCTCAGGGGATTCTGCCCTTTCCATTTCCTCATCATGTGGCTCGGTAGCCAAACAACTTATTGTTGCAAGTATGTGCCTAATCAGTGTTGTAATTGATGTCAACATATCCTTGTTGTCATTGGTGTCAACTGTATCTTATTCTATTACTTGTTTAGAAGACTTGTATGTTGACGATATTGAGAAAATTAGCCTCTCCGGAAGGAACAAGTGAGTTTCAGAGAAATGCAGTATAGATAATGAGTTGTATGCTGAAGAATAGTCTGGTAAACTACTCTGCATTTATTTCTACTTGAAGATTGTGGTCTACGGATTGCAAGTAAGTTAGAGGTATGACTAAGGATGCTACATTCTAGGTTTGAGCCCTCCGCATGAAGATCTGAGTGAGTTGTGTTCACCAGAGTGAAACCTACTTTTTTCTATAAGTTTAGTTGGGCCAGGGAGAAAGTATTCTGCTCCGCATTCCTCTGCAATAAAGTATTTTACTCTGTGGTTCTAGAGGGAAGTCTGGGATGATGATGAGCGCCTACAGTTGCAATGGTTCATGGCTTGGTGGTCCGCAAGCTACCTTTCTTTTATGACAGTTGAAGACAGTAAAGTTTATGTGTTCTGGTGAAAAGATTCCTATGGATAAAGTGGTTAAGGTTCGTGTGGTTTCTCCTGATGATTATAACGTGCTTGTGGATGTCTCCTAATCATGTTCCTATCTTGATATTAGTTCACGTTAAGGACTTGAGATCGTGTTTGAAGATTGTTCTGATATAGTGTAATGTGTAACTAGTTTTGGCCGACCTAGTTAATCCCAGTGATTGCGGAGATCTATGGAAGATTGTGGAAGCATGTTGTGGCACGAAATATTGTGTTTGAGTCCCAACTAAGGCATGTTGTGATCCACATTTCATTTCCTTTGCATAATATTGTTATAGGTCAGGACCTATTTTGTAAATGTTTGTAATACCGACCTTGGAGATTGTTCCAATGGTTAATGATTGTGATGCCGACCTTGATGATCATTCTAAGGTTGATGAAGTGTATAAATACTTGTAGTTGAGTCATTGAAAAGGTGCCTTTGATTGGAAATGAAAAGATATTAAGAAAGGTCTAAAAGGCAAAGCAGAGAAGAGGAAGAAAAGAGCAGAGAAAGAAAAGAGAAGAGGAATTATTGTACTTCAGTCACAAATATAGAAAAGTGTTGATCATGGCAGTGACTCTGGAAGTGAGCCACCAGTAGGGTTTAATAGCCCTTATTGTAATCTTGCTAGGTTTAGGGTTGAGGCAGTGAGCCTGCTAAACCTAGTTGCACTTCATGGTAGTGAGCCAAAATGTTAGGCCCGTGGAGTGACCAAGCCTGACATTATTTTTGTAAAGATTGCAATATATATTTGAGAGCTAATCCTCTCTGTGGTTTTTCCCTTTTTGGGTTCTCCACGTAAAATCTTGGTGTTATGTGTCATGCTTTTATGGATGTTGTTCAATAGTATATTATGATTTTATTTGATTAATTCATTAAAATGGTTGAAAGTAAAAGTACAAGAAAAGGTTTATAGAACACCAATTCATCCCCCCTCTTAGTGTTCCTAACAATCAACAATTGGTATCAGAGCAAGGTTCCTTGGAAAAAGTTTAATAGCTTAAGGAAGATTTGGGATAGTGTGATCATGGTAGGAAGATGGTATGGAAATTATGAGAGATACAACCAACTAGGAGCAACTCTTATGGATCTTGAAAATTCTAAAGCAGAGGTTAGGGATCTGAAAGACTTGTAGTAGTTGTAAATCAAGTAGGGACTATGACAGACTTTGAGAATTCCCTACTGAAGGCAGCCAGTCGAACTAACACCCATGATGGAAAGCATAGGAATTGAGCTCCAACAAATAGGAAGCAATCTGATTCCTTTTCAGATGATGTCAGTGATTCCAATTTTGATAATGATGATGTGAGCTAGAGAGATGATTCAGACAATGATGGATTATCATTTGGGAGTGATTTGTATAAAGATGATGAAGATAGGGAACAACTTTGAAAGATGTTTGAACTAGACAAGGAAACGATTCTGGCAGAAAAGGCAGAGGCGAGGATAATTTCTCTTTTTTTTGGTACAAAAGAGGGCTGAAGCTCAACAAAATGGGACTAGGAATCAGAGGGGAAAAGATGAGGGCCACCATCTTCACGGATGTGCTCTTCTGTGAAAACTACCAGGACAGTGAAAGAAAATGCCTTAAAGGAATTGGTTGCAAGAAGACAAAAGGCACAGGATTCAGATGTGTAGAGAAAGTGAAGGGACACTACTGGGTTACCTAAAGGATGAGATTCTTCACCTGGTGGATGACAATCTCATGCTAGTTCTAGTGTTAGTCCATTGTTCTCTAGCAACAGGGATCAGAATCCAAGCAGTCATGGAGATCCAGATGATAGTGATGAAGGTACAAATTTTGATATTTCTTCTTTTAAAGATATCAACAGTATAACAATCTAGAGATCAAAGCTTGCCAAGAGGTTCATGGAGCCATTCTTCGAAAAGAACATTGTGGGCTGTGTTGTGAGAATTGGGATTGGTTTGTCAAGGTCAGAACAGTGTATTTACCATCTTTTCATAGGTTAGAAATGTAGACACAACCAATGCTAACAAGCATTACAAAATTGAGAATAGGATTATCTAGAAGTACTTGGATTATGTTTGGGGCAGTGATGATAGTGCAGATAAATGGCAGATGGAGAGGGTGTCTGATTCACTACCTCTTAAGAAAGAGTTTAAGGAATGAGAACGGGAAGTAGAGCACACTGTGGGCCGAATTTTGGTAGAGCTGATGTGAAAGAGAAGAAAAATGCACTGAAGGAAATAAATAATTTTGTCTACTCTGTAGAAACTATAAAGCAGATGCTGCAGGAGAAGAAGATGGCTTCTACAAGGCCATGAAATCTGGCTACTGAGAGGGATAGGCTGAGGAAGGAGATGAAGCTTGCAGAGAGAAAATATGATTATTTAGAAGTAGACAGGATCAAAACAAGGTTGAAAGACTTAGAAGTCCTTTCACTTTAGAGGCAAGGATGCAAAAGTCATAATGTGTATAGAGATGAATAAGGAAAACAATTTGAAAATTTTAAGAATGCTTCTGCTAACTTAAATCTCAAAGCAGGTGAGACTAGGTGTGATCCTTTCTCTTGTCATTGGACTAGATCACAAAATTATTACAGTACAAAGAGTGGTTCTACAGAAGCGAACACAGAGGCAACATAGGTAGAACTGAAACAAATCTATCTCCTGAATATCAAGCTGAGGATGTAGAAAATAAGGAATAGTTAAGGAGTCCTACACTGGAACAAAACATAAAACAACAAGATAATATGGGCATAAATCCTCTGGAACGAAGTTGAGAAGAAATATCTGAGAGAGCAAGAGACGCTGCAAATGTCTTAGTTGGTGTTGGAAGAGAACAAGTTGCAGATGAAGCCATGAAATCACTTGCACTAATTGACACGCCATCAGATGTACAGAGGGCAGAAAAGCTAGTCATTCTAAAATAGCCACGTCCATATCCTAGAATGTGCAAGGAACAGATGGAACGAAGAAATAGCTCTGATAAAGAGCAGTAAGTATTGCAATGCTGCTAACAGAAGAAATAGTGCAGTAGCAACAAGATCCTAAGGTGAGAATTGACAAACCAAGAAGGAGAGAACTTCACATGAAGAACCAAAGTTGTAATCAGGGAAAGCATCAAGCAAGGGGGAGCACTCAGTTGAAGAAAGTTTAGAATAGAAATTGGATCAGAGCAGAAGAGTGCAAGTATGCGCCCTTTGCCATTGATGTCAAAGGGGGAGAGAAGTCATGTAAAAAACTTAGAGTGCAGATGTGTAAGAGAAAGGGGGAGAATTTTGGAGAAAGAAAGAGTGCAGCTATGTAAAGAGAAAGGGGGAGAATCTTGTCTTCATGACTGTTGCAGTTTTTCACATCATATGTTGCCATCAATGACAAAGGGGGAGATTATTGCAAATATGTGCATAATTGGTGTTGTCATTGATGTCAACATATCCTTGTTGTCATTGGTGTCAACTGTATCTTATTCTATTACTTGTTTAGAAGACTTGTATGTTGAGGATATAGAGAAAATTAGCCTCTCCGGAAGGAACAAGTGAGTTTCAAAGAAGTGCAGTATAGACAATGAGTTGTATGCTGAAGAACAGTCTAATAAACTGCTCCGCACTTATTTCTGCTTGAAGATCATGGTCTACAGATTGGAAGTAAGTTAGAGGTATGAATAAGGATGCTACATTATGGGTTTGAGCCTTCTGCATGAAGATCTAAGTGAGTTGTGTTCACTAGACTAAAACCTACTTTTTTCTGTAAGTTCAGTTGGGACAAGGAGAAAGTATTCTGCTCCGCATTCCTCCGCAATAAAGTATTTTGCTCTGTAGTTCTATAGGGAAGTCTAGGATGATGATAAGTGCCTACAGTTGTAATGGTTCGTGGTTTGGTAGTCCGCAAGCTACCTTTATTTTATGACAGTTGAAGACATTAAAGTTCATGTGTTCTGGTGAAAATATTCCTATGGATAAAGTGGTTAAGGTTCGTGTGGTTACTCCTGATTATAACGTGCTTGTGGATTTCTCCTAATCATGTTCCTATCTTGATATTGGTCTGCATTAAGGACTTGAGATCATGTTTGAAGATTGTTCTCAGATAGTGTAACATGTAACTAGTTTTAGCCGACCTGGTTAATCCCAGTGATTGCAAAGATCTATGGAAGATTGTGGAAGTGTGTTGTGGCGTGAAAGATTGTGTTTGAGTCCCAACTAAGGCATGGCATGATCCACATTTCATTTCCTTTACATAATGTTGTTATAGGTTAGTACCTATTTTGTAAATGTTTGTAATACCAACCTTGGAGATTGTTCCAATGGTTGAGGATTGTGATGCCGACCTTGATAATCATTCCAAGGTTGATGAAGTGTATAAATACTTGTAGTTGAGTTGTTGAAAAGGTGCCTTTGAGTGGAAATAAAAAGATATTAAGAAAGGTCCAAAAGGCAAAGCAAAGAAGAGGAAGAGGAAAGAAGAGGAAGAAAAGAGAAGAGGAAGAGCAGAGCAAAGGAATTATTGTACTTCAGTCACAAATATAGAAAAGTGTTGATCGTGGCAGTGAGCCGCCAGTACGGTTTAACAACCCTTATTGTAATCTTTCTAGGTTTAGGGTTGAGGTAGTAAGCATGCTAAACCTAGTTGTACTTCATGGCAGTGAGCCAAAATGTTAGGCCCGTGGAGTGACCAAGCCTGACATTATTTTTATAAAGATTGCAATATATATTTGAGAGATAATCCTCTCCGTGGTTTTTTCCTTTTTGGGTTTTCCACGTAAAATCTTGGTGTTATGTGTCATGCTTTTATGGATGTTGTTCATTAGCATATTATGCTTCTATTTGATTAATTCCTTGAAATGGTTGAAATTAAAAGTGTAAGAAAAGGTTTATAGAACACTGATTCACCCCTCTTAGTGTTCCTGACAATCAACACTTCTCCTGTGGACTCTGTATGTTGAAGCATAGTTTCAATAGGATGGTTAATGATATCCTTTACTACATCATCTTTAGAAAGATTGATGGTCTCATTCAATTGGAGAGATCTGGTTTCTTCTTTCTTTGGATTTTTACTTTTAGCCTCTTGTGTCATTTCAACCTTCACCTTGATTATTGTTTCCACTGGCACACCATCCTATAACTCCTTAACTACCTTCAATGATGGATCAACTGATCCTGATGCTACTACTAGTGGTGGTGAAATCAATCCTCTCATACTTGGGCTTTGATATCTTGAATGTCTGGGGACTTTGACCCATTGTAGTACATCACTTTTCTTCCTCTTCAATGTCTCAACAGGCATTTGATCTTCCTCATCATCACTATCCTCCTCCCTTGCAACAATCCTAAATGGACTTTGTCCTTGATGTTTTAGTATCTCCTCCTATTTATTCGATACCTAAGGAACAGATATCGGGATAGCTGCTTGTGGTTGACCTTTAGGAGGTGAGGGTGGTGCATACACCAATGAAATCCCATAGGTTTTAAGTTGCTTTGTAGCTCCATATGAACTGGGCTCTGCTACCTTGGTCCTAAGGACCTCCCTATTCTTTATTAGAAAATCATCAAACCCAAGTTCCTCTCTTTCTTTATGTTATGTCAGAAAAAGTAACCTTGGGGGCTTTTTCCTATTAAGGTTTAGCTCTCGGGTCCTGTTACTGCATTTAGAGCATCTTGCATGTTATTTTTGACTCCCGATGAGAAAACCCTTAGGTCTTGTGACAAATAGGACCTAGGGGGCTGTACTTTAATGAATCCTAAGCAAAAAAGATAGGGTGGACTTGGGCGCTAGTGCCCTAGTCTAGCCCTATTTTGGGTCTGCCCTAAATTTTAGTGTCAGTTTTGTGACCGTTATTTGGGTCCCAGGCCGACACCTAAAGTTTGAATTACGAAATTATTAGTGGGAATCTATGTAGTTGCATATATAAGCATGATTAGGTTTCATTTGCAAACTAAATGGAAATTAGATGTGCATTGTGATTTTGTGAAAGTGATTCAAGGCATTCATTATGTTGTAGAGTAGTACTTTGTGTTGTTATTGTCTTTGTATTTGCAGATTTGGCATCCATCTCATCATGACATGAAGAGCATCTTCCTTCCATGAGATCTTCACTACAAGGTGATATCTATTGTGTTTTTAGTCATTTATCATTTGGATTTTGCCTCTATCTCATTGGGATACGCACTCTCATCTAACAATGATGTTCAGAAGACTTGAATGTCTCTCTGGGGCTTGATCGAGGCAAGCCTCTAAACACCACAACCCCCTCCCACACTCCTTATGATTGTAGGTTATAGGTGTCGAGTCCTGTGGAGTGGAGTTGCAAGGAGTAGCAGACATCAAGGATTTAGGATCCAGAAAGAAGGACACTGGCGCTTTTCTTGGACTAGGGCACTAGTCCCTGTGTCCTCTGCAGTGGAATTCTTGGAAAGGGAAGTTGCAGTGCAGATCAATGTCAGAAGGAGATCAGAATCCCTCAAAGAAATAGGTGCCTTGGACTTGGGCACTAGTCCCTGTGTCCATAACTTTTCTGTCCTCTAAACTTCAAAAAATAGTAAGTTAAATATCTATGTCCTTTGTCTCAGTCTGAAAGGATTTGCTATAATTTGATAATTTTCTTACTGATTTGCATAATTAAGGTTTCTAAGCATAATTGAGCATTAGATAGAGACATTGTTTGACAAATCCAAGAGTCCATAGCTTCCCCAAGTGGAAACTCAACCTGGTAGGTGATTGCTCTCACTTAGTGGAGATTCAACTTGGTTGATAATCCCTTGGAATGTTTGGTGTGAAAGGAGGATTCCACATAAACCCTTGAAATCAAACTCCACCTCTTTTTACCACTAAACATTTTGGTGAACCCATGTTTTTGAACTTTTTGGCACCTTTCTAAGTGTTTTTTGATAAATTTTCATTCAATCATCTTATTGCATTTGAAAAATTACAAAAAAAAAATTGAAAAATTTGGGAAAATTTGAAAAAAATATGCATTGTTCATAAAAACCTAGTCTTGCATTAGCTAGGGTTTGTAGTCAAAATCTTGTTTTAGATTTTACTAACATTTTAAAACACTCATTAGGACTAATTTCTAATAGGTGTGTTCCATTATAGTGGTCTTCTTGCAAAATCTCATGCCTAGGGTTTGAAAACCTTGCATTTTCACTAAATTTGGCTTTATCGTCTCTCTATATTTGCATCACAAGTGTGTTGTAAAAGATTTTACTATGTTAATTGGCTGTTACTTGGGTTATTACTTTCTTTCCTTCCTCATATTCCTTACAACACCCTTTCTACTAGGCCTTTGCATTGAAAATTTGTGAAAAATTACGTATTTTAGCTATATTTTCACTAGGGTTTGACCTAGAGTGGCACTAAAAGTGTGTTGTGATGGATTTTTTGGAGTTAGGTGGCTGTTGTCACTGTTATAATCTTATTTCAATCATAATTTTATTCACAACACCCTTTCTCCTAGTCATTTACATTGAGAATTGGTGAAAAACTGCATATTTTGGCCTATTTTCACTAGGTTTTGGCTTATCGACTCTCTAGAGTTGCATCAAAAGTGTATTGTGAAAGTAATTTTTGCATCATTGGACTATTGTCAGGCATATCATTTTCTATCCCTCTTGAATATTTTCACAACACCTTTTCCTCTAGTGATTTGCATTGAAAAAAGTTGAAAAATCAAGCATTTTAGGTCATTTTCATACATACTTTTGTATTTGCTCTTGCATAAGTTTTGAAAGTCTTTGAAATCTGATTTGGAACTCATTTGAAAACATACACATGGCACCTTCATGTCATTTTTCTATGGTATCTTTGCATGCATTTATCAAAGATCTTGATTTTGACCAATTTTTAACCCTCATGAGTGAACATCCTACGATATTAGAAAGCTTAACTGAGTTCATCTCCATGAGTAGCAATGAAAAATATAATTGTGATAGCACTTCTCGTATGCATTTAGCACCTAATACTTGTGATGATGACTTAAACTTGTCCTCTGGTCATTCTTTCAAAAATGATTCTTCCCATGAGGATATACTAGTACAAGACAATGAAATCACTGATACCTTCCCAACAACAAGAGAAACACAAATTTTGCAAGATAATATGCCTCCTACTACTACAATATATGAACAAATATTTCATGATGTTGAGGATCCTATTGATGTGATAACACATGTAACTGATGAGCAAATAAACAAACTTGACAATGAACTAGCCGATTTTCAAGCATTTATGGAAAATAAAAGGATAGTGGACCAGGCTATACCTGTTATTCATAACATAAAAGAGTTACTAAAAGAAAGACAAGATGGTATTAATGTTGTTCTAGGATTAACGCATATTGTACAAAATAATGTTATGCCACTATATGATCTAGACAATTACACATCTCTCATGAACACATACCCTCGGATAGTAGAAGACTTAACATACCACATTGAAAATGATGAGTATGAAAACTCTCTTAATGAAACTTATGATGATGAAGATGACTATCTGAACTATGATGAAATAATTGGTATAATAGAAGTGGACAAGGAGAAAGTTAAGAATTCAACTCATCCACGGAAAAATGGCATTGATTTAATTGTTGACAAAGGTTAGTTTGGTTGTCCCTACAGGTAAGTATTTCTAATCCTTTACCTTCATGTTGTGTTTCGCCCGTGACGTGTGTTATGTGTTTTTTAGGCCTCCTAGGATGACCCTTGATACACTTGTAAGTTCAAGGATACTAGGAGACCGCCTCTGTTGTGACCCTTCTTCTATTTGTATCATCATTCTTCTATATTGCTTCTCCTTTATTTTCATTGTCGTGTGTTGTGTCTTATGGACATAGCGTTGCAGTTGGTGACTTGGGGGCACCCTCATATGTGACTGTCCCTAAGGAACTTGTTTCTCCTCTCTTGATTTATTGTTTCCCTTCCTCTAGTGGTTTTATCTAGCTGGTGGATGACGAAAAACATATTATACTGATGCGGACCCAGTGTCCCTTTAGCGAGTAATAAAAAAATGGACCTAATCCATACATGACGATGGGATTGTTATATATTATCCGATGCTTGGCTAGTAGAATCACTCTGTGTGATCTTGATGATGTCTCATCTCTCTTACAAAACATAACAATATTGCTGCTCTATGCACTTTGTCTATCTTGAATCTTGCATTCCTCGGTTCTCTATACATTGTTGATTATATTGACACTAACACTTTTTCTTACAGGAATGTGTTTGTGGGAACATTTGGTGATCGTAAAGTACATGTCACCTCCAGGGGACATGGGCTTTGTGAGATCTCGTGTTCCCTTGTGTGTTTTCTTCCTACCTTAATGTGCTTGATATCAATACACGACATCAACCACCTTAAAGAGGGGGCATATATAAGGTAAGTTGTCTGTTGTAGATGTTAGCAATGTGTGTTTGTGAATCTTGAATCTATTGCAATCACTTAAGCCCTCTGCGGAGGTGGGATATCTAATATATCCTTTTTATCTTAAGCCCTCTACGGAGGTGGGATATTGTGCATATCCTTTTTATCTTAAGCCCTCTATGTGAGGTGGGGATGGTGTATTTATTGAGGAGAGTGCACAATCCTGTCATTTTCAAAAGTCCTTTGTGCGAGGCAGGGAGCGGTTCTGTGACTAACCTAACCCTTAAGCGTGTCTTCAGTGATTGTTGTGGAAAAACCCAATTGTTGGTGTGTGCCTATAATGTGCCTGAGATGGTGATGAACCTAGAAATAGGTACACTCCATCGCTTGTCTATCATGTTTTCTCTGTGTCTTCTATGTGTGTGTGTATGGCGTATTTATTCCCAAGCATAGTCTAAAGACTGATGGTGATGAGTCCCTCCTATGCTTTGGGATTTGTTTGGCGTGCTTGATTTGTATGGCATGTTTCTTCTCAAGTGCAGTCTAAAGACTAGTGGTGACAAGTCCCTCCTATACTCTGAGATTTGTTTTGCGTGTCAGTTGCCCCATGTGCAGTCTAAAGACTGGTGGCGATGAGTCCCTCCTGCATTATGGGTGGTGTGTTTACTTTCCTTGTACTTGCATCTACATTTCATATTTATGAAAATAAAAAGGAAATCGTCACTGCTTTCACTACATTCACTATATTCAATGTGTTTTACGTGTCCTCAATACTGTCGTCTTCGTGTTTCACGTGACTGTAACTATCTTCTCCATGTTTTGCTTGCCTGTCACTGTCTTCAATGTGTTTGGCATGTCTTCTTCGTGCTTGGTGTGTTTGTTATGTTTGTTAACTGTACTTTAATGTATGTATTGGCTTTGCATTTATACATACATTAAAATGGGGACTAAATGTTATGTTAGAAAAAGTAACCTTGGGGGCTTTTTCCTATTAAGGTTTAGCTCCCAGGTCCTGTTATTGCACTCAGAGCATCTTGCATGTTATTTCTGACTCCTGATGAGAAAACCCTTGGGTCTTGTGACAAATAGGACCTAGGGGTTGCACTTAAATGAATCCTAAGCAAAAATGGCAGGGTGGACTTGGGCGCTAGTGCCCTAGTCCAACCCTTTTTTGGGTCTGCCCTAAATTTTAGTGTCAGTTTTGTGACCGTTATTTGGATCCCAGGCCGATAGCGGGAATCTTTGTAGTTGCATATATAAGCATGATTAGGTTTCATTTGCAAACTAGATGAAAATTAGATGAGCATTGTGATTTTGTGAAAGTGATTCAAGGCATTCATTGTGTTGCAGAGCAGTGCTTTGTGTTGTTATTGTCTTTGTATTCACAAATTTGGCATCCATCTCCTCATGGCATTAAGATCATCTTCCTTCCATGAGATATTCACTACAAGGTGATATCTATTGTGTTTTCAATCATTTATCATTTGGATTTTGCCTCTATCCCATCGAGATATGCACTCTCATCTGACAATGGTGTTCAAAAGACTTGAATGTCTCTTCGAGGCTTGACTGAGGCAAGCCTCTAAACACCACAACCCCCTCCCACACTCCTTGTGATTGTAGGTTACAGGTGTCGAGTCTCGTGGAGTGGAGTTGCAAGGAGTAGTAGACATCAAGGATTCAGGATCCGAAAAGAAGTAGGACATTGGTGCTTTTCCTGGACTAGGGTGCTAATCCCTGTGTCCTCTACAGTGGAATTCCTAGAAATGGAAGTTGTAATGTAGATCAGTGTCGGAAGGAGATTAGAATCCCTCAAAGAAATAGGTACCTTGGACTTGGGCACTAGTCCCGGTGTCCCTAACTTTTTTGCCCTCTGAACTTCAAAAAATAGTAATTTAAATATCTATGTCCTTTGTCTCAGTCTAAAAGGATTTGTTGTAATTTGATAATTTGCTTACAGATTTGCATAATTGGGGTTCCTAAGCATAATTGAACATTAGGTAGAGACATTGTTTGACAAATCCAAGAGTCCATAGCTTCCCTAAGTGGCAACTCAACCTAATAGGTGATTGTTCTCGCTTAGTAGAGATTCAACTCGTTTGATAAGCCCTTGGAATGTTTGGTATGAAAGGAGGATTCCACATAAACCCTTGAAATCAAACTCCACCTCTTTTTACCACTAAACACTTTCATTTTCCTCTTTTTGTCAAAGGTAACTACAATACCCTTTTCTTTCAACTCATTGACCTTATTGGCCACCCAATTCTTTGTCCTAGCCATGACTTTGGCAATGAGGACATCTATTGATGTTTCATCTCTTTGTGTTAAATCTGGAGTATAAATTTGTGTTTTTGTATATTTTCTTTTCTTCGTACTCAGGGTCCATGACATCGTCATCATCCTTCTTGATTTGCGGAGGTACTTTAGGTTACCCTATAGTCCTCATCTAATCTAATGTTAATCTTTGATACGCTTTTCTCCTCACCTCATGCTCATAATCACAATCAACCCAATAGTCTTCGAGGTGCACACTATGTTTGTACTACTTATTGAATCTTTTCTCGATCCTATGGTAAGGATCATAATCTCTGGCCAGTGGAAACAGCTTCAAGTTCAAACTTTTCAAGTCCGCCTCAGCCTTCCTAGCTTTTCTATAGCTCCTACTAGGAACCAGTTGATGTCAATGGGAAATTTCTATATGGTCTCCCCTCTTTATTCTTGGATAGTTCAAATATGGGCAACTGTTGTCTCATCATCTCCATCAAGACTACCTTTTCTGAAGGATACCTGGGTAACTATATGGTTTTCCACTAAAACCCTCCATCTGGATATAAGAATATGTCTTGGCCTGGATAAACCAAGAACCATATTCATTGATCATCTTTGTAGCCCCTACTAAAAACCTTTTGGCTTTGTCTCCCTCCATGATCCTAACTATATGCATTATGAAGCAATCATTGACAATTTTATAATGCTGAATTGAAAGCCTCCTCTCCAGTTGGGGATAATGTTCCCAGGGAGTTTTCTTGTGTGGTAGTTTACCCATCTTTCCCACAATTTGTAGGCTGTCAAATGTACCTTTTGTTGCACAAGCGTATACCAGGTAGGAGGTCATTCTGAAGACCATACCTTTACCTTCCTTCCATTTGGTCATCTACTCATGCATTGTATCACTAATAATTTTGGCCCATTGGACCTTTGCATTCTCTTGCTCATATTCAATGACCATTCTGATTAGTCCAAACATCCATGGCTCAAAAGTTTCACAATTTACCAGGCCTTTCATCCTACTAAGCAAGAATATCATATACTATACCTCTTCACTAAAATCATATTTGTATAGGTGTTGTGGCAATTTGGCATCTGTCTTGACCTTGCTAGCTGGATCTTTCCATCCTTGAAAGATTACCTTCCTGCAATTCTTATTATTTGCATCGAATTCCTTGGCTAGTGCCTCTAATTCTTGCACATAGATGGGTCGGGATACTAACAAGTTGAATGCCTCAGCGATGCTAGCTACGGATAAATTGACGTAAAGCCTTTCTTGTTTCTCCACCTTCCTTGTGGTAATGTCATAGTTTTGTACACATTCGACCATAAGATTGAAAGCTTCTGTGGCATAGGGGAACCTAGCTTCATAGTACATCCTTGATGTTACTATGCTCTTCAAGATGGGATTAACTTATTTGGCATCGATTCAAGCTCTGAATGCCTCAATATCTGTATTGCCCAAATGTGTATCTTCTATAAATCCCAGCTTGTTATACACACTGCATGTCCTAGGGAACATGACTGGTTTAAATTTTGCATCTCGTTTATCCATGCATGGCTGAGACATTTTGTCCTGCAAATCAAACATACCAATCTCAAATAATAGCATATATCTATCTAGGGTTAGCATAATGTTAACTCTCTATGTTTTGAAAACAAACGACATGCCTGAACCCTACGAATTGAATCAGATAATGCATAATCACTATCAAAATCCATCATTTACCTTTCTTTAGTTGATCATGATACAACTTTACAAAATAACCAGAGGAATAGAGGTTTATACATACCTGTGAGCACTTCCTTAACCTGTAATTGATGTGGTGATGACTGAATTGATGCTCTGGATAAGGTGTTCTTCTGCAATTTCTCTTTGTTATAGCTCTGGTTTGCAATAAGTTCTTCACTGTTAAATTAGGGGCTCTTGAATGTGATTATGTTAATTATGGTTATAAAATCCCTTTTAGCCTAGTTGAACTGCAATTTTAGGGCTTATTAATGGCGTCGAGGTGATTTGACAACTTCATTTGACTAGATCGTAGGAGATCGCTACAGGTGTCCATTGGCGTGAGTTCAAATTTAAATGCCAACGGCCTTCACATTGCATTAAATGCAAAAAGCATGGAGATATGGGGATGGATATCCTGTAAGGAATATCGTCATGGATATTCAGATGAAAAAATATCTAGATGACATCAGCATAGGTTGAGTCAACCCTCGTTGACCAAAGACTCATCATCGAGTCTTAAATTTACCTTTAATATGTCCAGGTGTGATGTGGACACATGGCATCATGTTATTGGTTCAGTCCAAGGCATGGATATTTATAAGGTCAAGATACTAGGGTGCGAAATGTCCACCAGGTTAAAATGTGTGGGTGACGTCATCAAGAAGAAAGTCTTTCATTGATGTGTGATAGAATGATGTCATCGAGATAAGGATACTAAAATAATGTCATGACACTAGAACTGTGAAATATCCTGATGGCTTAATGTCCTGATGACTCAAGCAAAGATAGATCCTTAATATAGTGTCAGGTAAGATGATGTCATTAGGACATGGATCTTAAGATAATATTTGGATACTAAGTTAATGTCTGGATGATGTAAGTTTAGCACTCTTCATAAAGCTGGGATGGCATGACATCATCTGGATCAGAATGCTAAAATAAGATTAGGATATTAACAAAGTTAATATCCATGCACTCTAATGTCTAGGTAATTTAAGCATGCTTGGGGCTCCTTGTAAGATCGCGATGACATGACGTCATCGGGACATGACAGTTTCAGTCAGGTTATTAAGTTAAGGTCTGGACATACACTAATATCCATGCGCATGACATCTAACCTACTAAGTCTTTTAAATTTGACGTCCGAACATGATTGGAGGTCAGGATATTAAGTAAATATCCAAATGATATGGCTTATGTGAATATCCAAATGACCTATTGACCAAACTTTGACCACACATAACTTCCTTGTTTTAACAAATTTCAGGGTGCTTCAAAAAGAAAACCTGCTTAGATTTTCATACTCTTTCACTTAGCAGGGTCTATGACAACAAATTCCAACTTTGACATTTTGACTTAAATCTTAAGGTCTTGATATACATAGGATGACATCCTGACATGCAATTGCTACTGATTTTACCATACTACCCAAAAAGCAAGGGAAACAAGCCATCCAAAAAGTTGGGTCCCTATTTTGCTGGGGCAAAATGGGGCGTGTTGTGTAACTACACAACAACTTGCCACCAAGAAAATAACTAAAATTCAAATAATTCTAGAGATGAAGACAAATTAGGACCTAATGCTCTAACTTTTATCAAATATAGGCATCCTAACCTTTTTGAATGATATCATGTTCATTAATATAACAATATTGTGAGAAGGGATCAAGTGTGTGCATGTGATTCATATCCTTCATCTTGAAGATAAGTTGAAAACAATAGTGACAAGTGTTAAGCTACATAGTTTGATTTTAGTAACCCTCATAGCCAACCTAGATAGAGCCTTGCTGCAAGCAGGTGTCCATAGCCCCGACAAGGTTATTGTTGCAATTCTCCCAAGTAGAGCCCCACTGCTAGACATGTGTCCATAGCCCCGATAGAGTTACTTAGATGGCCTAAAATTTCTTTTCAATATTCAATATATATTCTTTTTCTCTTTTGTTTCAATATTCATAAGATATGATCATGTAAGAACATTTGGAAGGTGTGGACACTTGTTGTTTAGGTTGAGAATTGCAATGGTAGCAAGGGCAAACCTTTAGATTTTTCACTTAACACTAAACTAGTATGTTCAACAAATCTAAGGCTATTAGGTGTATTTGGTGAGGATCTCCTTAAACAAAATAGTTACCACTGATGAATAAGATATCACAGACCTAATCAGAGGTACTTAAACTAACAGGAGTTACAACCTATGTAAGAATTTATATTCATTTCTTGAATTCTAACAATTTCACTAGCCTTTTTAAGTGGAAAGGTGCACTATCTTTCCTGATCAAAATAGAGACTCAACTACAAACAAGCAAAGCAAACACACAAAGTAAGCTATACAATATATACATATGATACATTATCCTGATATGACCTACCTAGGCCTGAAAGTAGTGTTTCAGGAATTGTCCATTGATTGGCAATGGAACATCCTCACCTGTTAAAGTCTTGAGCCTGTAGGTGCTCTTACCCAGAATTTTTGATATTTCGAAGGGGCCAATCTATAGTTTATCAAATTTTCCATGATCACCCTTCTTTTCATGAGATTTATCCCATGATAGAACTAAGTCTGAGATCCTAAAGGCTTTTACTCTAGCTCTTTTGTCAAACCAACATTTGACTATAGACTGATGTTTTACAAATTGGTCAATTGCCCTATCTCATTTTTCTTCTAAGTGCATTAGTTGTAATAACCTGACCTCTTGTTTATTATCAATGCCCAAATATTCTTGTGCAAACTGTAGGGTAGGGATTTTTAGGTTAACAGGGAGGATGGGATCCACCCCATAAACTAATTGATAGGGAGAATTTTCCAATGCAGTCTTCATTCTAGTTCTATCTACCCATTGGGAATACTTAAGTAGAGTATTCCACTCTCTGGGATTCTTTTCAATGAGTTTTTTAATGATATTCAATAGGTTTTTATTAGTTGATTCTGCCAAGCCATTACCTTGGGGATAGTAGTTAGATGAAAACTTTAAAATTACCCCATGGTCAAATGCCCAACTAGAAAGCTTGAGGGATGCAAAATCTGGTCCATTATCACAAACAAGAGCATAATGAATTCCATACCTAGTGGTGATGTTGCTCTCTAGAAACTTGATCACACCATCTGAAGTACAAGTCTTACTATTGATGGCTTCAATCCATCTAGTGCAGTAATCTGTAATTGTTAGTACATACATGTGTCCTGAGGAGAATGGTAGAATTTGATGTGCTCAATAGTGTCTTTGAAAATGGTTGGCCAGTAATATCCAGCCCTCGGGATGGCATGTGTTGTGGCCAGATGTGATCCATGGGCTATACCAAATTTATCATGTAATTCTAAAAGGACTTTGGTAGCCTCTTGCTTATCCAAACACCTGATGTATATTCCCTCATAGTTTCTTTTGAATAGGACTCCCCCTTTGATCATATATTTTTGTGATTTGATCCTCAGAGCTCTTCTCTGGGATGCATGCATATTTGGTGGACACCTCCCAGTGATCAAAACATGCCTGATGTTAGAGTACCAGTCATCATGTACTTTTGTATCCACATCATATTGCTGACTTATTAGGTTTGGATCTATTTCAGCAATCATTTGACTAAGGGCCTGCCCCCTGACTAATTTCATTGAAGTTATATCCATGTCATATTCTTGTAATACAGTGATCCACTTTGCTCCCTTTTCTCCTAGTTCACTCTGCATGAGGAGCATCTTGACAGCTGAATCTAGTACTACAACAATCACTTTGCTTCTTAGGATATAATGTCTAAATTTCTTCACAGCTTTGACTAAGGCAAGAGATTGCCTCTCTACATCCATATACTTGAGTTCAACGTCTCTAAATGGAGATCTCATGAATGCAATGGGATTTCCTCTTTTGCTTCACTTCTTTGTGTCAAAACAGTTGCACATGTATGTTCTGAAGCAAACGAGTAGATGTAAAAATCTCTAGTATAATCTAGACTAATTAGGATCAGCGCATCTACAATGGCCTTCTTGATATCTTTGAATGTTGCCCTTGCTTTAGGGGTCCATTCAATCTTAGTATCCTTCTTTAGCATGGTGTTGAGAGGCCTAACAATCTCTTCAAATCCAGTAATGAACTTCCAGACAAAGTTGATCTTACCAAAGTAGGATTTTAGCTCTTTTTTACTTCCTAGAAGCTGCAACTTTGTGATTGAATCAACTCTTGCAGGGTCAATGGTTATCCCATTTTTAAATATGACACGACCAAGCAATTTGCTAGTGGTCACCCCAAAAATGCATTTCTTTGGGTTGAGGGAAATACCATATTGTTCACACTTCTTGAGTACTTTCCTGAGGTCTTCTATATGATCACCTCTCTGTTTTGAGAAAACCTTCAAGTCATCCATGTATATGACAATACATTGACCTACCAGTCCCCTAAATGCTATATCCATAGCTTGTTGAAAAGTGGCCCCAGCATTGATAAGGCCGAATGGCATGCGCATGTAGGCGAAGATTCCCCACTTGGTGGTGAAGGTTGTCTTCAATCTATCTATCTTATCCACCATTACTTGATTAATCCTGAGAAAATGTCTAGAAAGGACATCATTTGTGCACCATTTACCATCTAGAGCACCTGATCTAGAGAAGGCAAAGGATAATTATCATTCTTTGATGCTCTATTTAAGTTTCTGAAGTTCACACATAGACGTATGTCTCCATTCTTCTTCCTGATAGGAAATAGATTAGCCACCCAGGTTGAATGCCTTACTAGAAATATGATCTGAGCAGCAAGTAGCATCTTGACTTCTTCAAAAATAAGTGGATCCAGTAAAGCATTGACCGGTCTTTGTTTTTGCTTGAAAGGTTTTGCATCAGGTTTCAGGGGTATTATATGGGTTATAATGGATGTGTCATAAGTTTTCAATTCATCATATGTCCATGCAATAACATGAATATAGTCTTTCAATGCCTGGGTGATCCCTTCTCTTTCTTCTTCTGAGTAGACTTTACCTATCAAGATGTTTCTTGTATCCTCACCTTGTTCTATGTTGACTGGTGCATACTCCCCTCCATCTGTGTTTAGGAGATCTTTCTATTTTATCATGTTATCTAGATCAAAGGCTCTTTCTATTTCAATCATGCCTTTGGGGATTTTGTTGGTGGGCAAATCAACTATGTCCTCTTCATCCCATACACGGTCTTCCAGTTTTTTCTCATCTACTATCTGGGCTTCGAAGATGTCTTTGTTTGCAATAAAGTCCAAGATGTGTTGATCGTCGTCAAACACCTGAAAGTTGGTGATATTATCAGGAATGGATGGCATTGACACTAGTTCTACAAAGAACCTCTTCATCCATGATATGGATAAAGGTTATAATGTGCTAGCAGCCTATGCTAATGCATCTTCTCTGTGGTTTAGTTCTCTAAGTACATGCATGATATTGAAAGCATCAAAGATTTCTATCAGGTCCCAGACTCTGTTTGTAACTTGATAGTCTCTTGTAGTTGCATGAATATATGTTTTTGACTTGCTTCACTACCAATTCTAAGTCTCCATAGACATGCAGAGCCTTAACTTGTTTCTTCAAAGCAAACAATAAACCATGTATCAGGGCTTCATATTCAGCCACATTGTTGGTGCAGGGGAATTTCAGCCTGTATGCTTCTAGGAATGACTTTCATGATGGATTAATCATATCTACACCTACTCCAGTTCCTTGTTTCAAATTAGAGACATCAAATCTCAGTATCTAAAGCTTGTCCTCGGTTAAAGGCTTATCAGGGCCTTCTCTTTTCTTTTTAGCACATATAGCTACACCTGTAGATATCCATTTAATCATTTGTGGTTCATCTCTTTCCACATCCGGATGTTTTGGTGGAACTAAAACATCAAGCTTCTATTTATTTTGAACATCATCATGTTGAGCATCTTCTCTTTTCATCACTTTGATGTCATCACTTTTATCATTAGGGGATATGGCCATTACTTCTCTTACATCTTCAGGAATATCCCTAATCTTATACATAGTTTATTTCCTAAGCACAACTACTCTTCTTTGTTTAATACATGCAGACTCAGAGCACAACTTGTCTCTGAATGTGGTGCCTCATGAAGCTCGTACCATCCTTCTATTAGTGCATGATGTGGAGGAATTCCTTGCAAAATTTGTCTCTAAATTTGCTTAGAAAAGAATTCCTCAAATTGGGTCAGATGACTCCCTCTATCTTCATCTGATAGCTCATAGTCAAACTCAATGAGACAATCAGTCCCTAGGGTGATAGTACTGGTCTTACTGTCAAAATGTATATCATCACATAACAAGACTTCCTCTGAATTGAGTGTCAGAACATCTGCCTGATACACTTTCTATTTATATTCTTCTGTATCAGAAGAAACAATAGAGAATCATAATCATTAGCATCAGATACTTACTTCAAACGATGATGATTTACCTTCTATACATACTCTTTCTAACTCAATCATGTCTAGACATGCTTCACATGCACTCTCTAAGTGTGTATCCTCATGTAATCTACACCATCCAGATATCAGGATATCCTCTATGGATGTCCCTGTCAATAGACATCTCCAAACTTCTCTAGATAGATATCTCTCAAATTTATGAAAGCGATCTACCTCCTCTTCATCAGTTGAGCTATAATATGATTCTGTTATAAATCTTGTCTCTATCACAACTTCATTCTTTTCACTACCTTCATATCCATGATATGACAACATTAACTCTTCTTTAATCTTGACTCCTTGAGGTCTCAGTGCATACACCCCTGGTTCAACGTCCACATACAGTATCTCATTGGTGTGGTTATACTCAGTGATGATGTATTTCATCTAGGGTTTAGCTTCAATTCTAAGCTGATTAGGCACTCCTTTCCATGCCAACCACATATGACTGAAATCTATAGCCATATAACCATTTAGTGTCTTTGACCAATCTCTAGTGAGAAGCATTCCATAAGTGTCAGGTATGTCCACCACCTGAATATCTATGTAATATTGCACCCTTGGATCTGATGCAAGTTGCATATGTATGTGAGTTAACTCTCCTACTACACTTACTTCTGATTTGTCTAACTGAGTCACTTTCTTAAGGGATTTAGCTAGATGCAGACCTAAAGTCTTACAAATAGACAAGGGCATCACATTGGTTAAGGTTCTTGAATCTACCAAACAATTGTGTAGGTTCTAACCAAAGATTCTAAGTGTTAGCAAGAAAGGGGGTGATTCTGATTTATTCTTGTATAAGGTCATCTGTGATGTATCAGTCGTATGAACAGTGGCTTGCACCCTTGGTTTGGTAGTATTATCTCTAGGTGCAAGATCTCTGGTCAGGATTTGACTAGGATTATGACTATGACCTTCTTCTTTAGGTGCAGGTTCATCTAGTGACTTTAGGAAGGCTTTCTTGATGATAGGGGTTTTCAATAATTCTGACAAAGACAGGTTGATCTTTATCTTCATCATTTCTTCAGCCAGGTAAGTGACGAGTTTGTTTTATTCAGGCAGCTGGCTTATGGCTTTTTCTACTGTAGGCTATGGTGTAAAGTATTGTGTATTCACCTTGGGAGGTCTAGGGTTATTGCTAGCCTTGGGGTCTAGAGGTGTATTAAAATTGTTAAGAGGAATGGATGTGGTCAAAGGACCTACAGGGTGGTTTGCATTTCTCCTAAGGTTATAGTTGTGTCTACCCTGATATTGCTACCGATAGGCTTGAACTTCTTCAACTTCTTATTCAGGCTCATTTTCATCCTCAAAGGGAAAAACATAATCAGTCTCAAAAGCCAAGGCAGACTCCTCACATGCCAGGGTATAGTTTTTGTGTGTCGTAGTCATCTAATGATGCTGATAATCATTAGAACTCTCAAGTACTAAGGCTGACTCATACCCTAGGGGAACAATCTCATTACCTTCAGAAAAAGGTGGATCTCCTGCAGTATTTGACACTTCAACTTGAAATATGTTGGTTGCACTTTTGAATTGAGGACAATCTAACTCATCGTGTGCATTTGTGTTGTGCATCCTACACCAATTGGTGAGTGCAACTTCTGCCAAATTAACTCTAGTTGTCTACTTAGGTTCAATAGGAGGTTGATTGTCTAATGGTAAGGGTAATGAACCATTGTTAGGCTGGGTGTTCCAAACTCTAGGTGGCTTAGGGGAAACATTGTTATTATTGTTGTTAAAATTCCTCTCATTATTATAACCCTTATTTCGATATCCAGACCTATCATTGTTGTTACCATATCCTCTATCAATATATCCTCTGTTTTGGTTTTGATTGGACTGTGAGTAAAAATTTTGACTCCTCAAATGAGTAACCTCGGTGGTTAGCTTCCTTAATTGAGCTGATATTTCTTTAATATCATCCTTTTCCTCCTGCACTTTGGCTACTACATTGTCTTGTTGAGGCTGGAAGAATGAACTCCCATTATTATTTTGTGCATCATCTTGAGGTGCATGTCCAGGGTGAGGTATGATCTGACCATTACCCTGAGGTGGCATAATGCTAACTGGAGGTACTTGTAATGGATTAGCAGGAGGCATTAGAGCTCCGTTAGCTTGTGGTTGACCAGGATATGCAGGATATCCTAAGTTAGGTGTTATGCCTGGGGTTAACTGCTGATTAACTTTAATAGCTTCCTCAAAAGCACTTGCCAGGGACGTGATGGCAGGGTGTGTCCTCCGAATGAACATAGATGTTAAAGGATCTAAGGCTGAGTAGTAAACTAACCTAGTTGTTTCATCACCTACATTGTAAGGAGTAGTTAGCTTAGAGTACATCTTTTGGAACCTAGCATTGAAATTGGAGATCAATTTTCCCTCTACTCTTTTGATTGTAGAAAAAAGGTGATACATCATTGTTGGATCTATAGGTATTTTAAATCTTCTTTCGATGGCTTTCTCTAAAGCTTCCCAAGAAGCTATGGAAGACTAAGGAAGGCTAATGTACCAGCTGTATACCTCATCTTCTAGTGAATAGGGGAATAACCTACATACAACGTCCTCATACTGAATTCTGGCTCTAAAACAAGCTTCCTTATAAGTTCAGATGTGGTCATCTACATCTTGATAAGGATGATACTTCAGACAAATCTTGTCCAAATTGTTTGAAAGAGGGTTATAAGATGCAAAGAGTAATGGTGAATCAACAATGAAAAATGACATTGTAGGTGGTGTTGGAGGTATCACAACAGGTATTACTAGATATATCAGTGAACTTGGATCAGGACTGTGATGAATATTTGTCGTACGAGGTCTACATCCAAAGACATGCAATTCTTCTAAAGGTCCAGTGGATCTTGACCTGGTGTTAGGTCTATTAGCCAGTGCTTCACAATTCTAGACAAACTTTTGGTATTTTGACACAAACTTTGCAAAGGTGTGGGTATCTACTCCTATCGAGTGGATATTTATGAATAGATGTCTGAAACGATAAGATATTTGCAGGATCTTTGCAGAAGGTGCAAATATTAGCTTAAATTTGTGAATTCCAAACAACTGATAGTAAAGATCAGGATGATTGACCACAAGGATGGGGTATTTGCAATTGGATTCCTCAAATTATCAATAATAGATGGAATCTTTGCACAAATAGTCAGTATTTGACATATTGTTAACAAATTTGAAAACACCTTCTCACCTTAGCACAGAAAATGATATCCAAACAACAAATCTTCAAATCAAATTTCTCCAGGCCCTCCTTCTAGCACCAAAAACTATTGATGATGATATTAGTCATAAGAACAATGATAAAATTCACAAAGCAAACCTTATCTCGTTGAAAAGAATGATTGATTCAGAATGAATTGATGACTCCAAGTCTCCGTTAGTTAGTTCATAACCTCCGACAATCTCTCAGTCAGTTGGATGTGAATTGTTGTTTTCCATTAGGGGCCTTACGCTTGATTTCAAGGTATTTGTATCCTAATATACAGATTTACTCTATTTCACCTGCTCTCTGTAAATTCTCAACAAACAATGTTAAATCTTATAGTATCTAACCAAATCAAGCAAATATTTATGTAAGTTTGATCAATTCTTCTGGCTATCAATCTAGTTAAGATGATTCATGATTATTTGATTATCTCTTCTAAAACTATCTTAAATTTACTTAAATTTGAATTAATCCTTGCTTGATTTTACTTATGCATTGTAAATTCCTTCAAATAATATGCCTATAAGTAAATATTTCTATGATCTTTACCATTATTTATGATTACTAGTATGATATTTGCAATTCTACATGCACTTAGTTCAAATATGCTCATGATCTTCATGTTTCTACGGATATTAGCATATTTTATGTTTTCCTTTTCATTTAGCTGTGTATTGTAGTTATGATAGTGATTTAAATAAAATTTAAAGAAATTGAACTAAAAGCTTTCTAAATTTACTGAAATGAATGAAGTTCGGTCACTGATCCACATACATCCTTGATACTTTCATGAAAGAGAAGAACATCAAACCTTATTTTCACCAGGACATTCCACAACTACATATGATTGATGTGAATCTTCAAAGGAAAGGATAACAACAACATTCATAGACTGCATGCACTCCAAGGGTCACAACACATCAAAGGAATATCAAGATATCATCCACATATTATGCAAGATTTACGATGATTTGTAATCACAAGTCTTCATCTTCATTAAGTATGCAAAAGGAATATACATTTACAATTGACCTTGAGAATTGGTCATGACATTCAACAATCCAATCTTAATTAAGCTTCTAATAATCTATAACTGAGATTCTCTATCATTTTATAGAGAAAGGATGAGAATCAGTTACAAAAGATCTAATGATCAGGATTTATCTATTATGATCAATGGTTTACATTGCTTTGACCAAGTCAAAATACAAAATACGTGGTGCAAGTTGCCAGTTGGAAACCATCTATAAGGCATGCACAGATATACTCTAACTTTGGATTTGGTCAATACGACCTCTTTGGCTCTCCTTCTATCAGGGTGAGCTTCTATATCTTCTTACTCAGATATATCTTTCTCATGCACCAGCATCCCTGTGTCCAACTTCTTATGATAGTCGCATGCCTGCACAAAAGTGTCCACCTAGAGCTTACTTATCATCCGAGATCTTGCCTTAGCATATTTCAATGCTCCAATCTGTTCATCCAATGATTTCATCATGGATGATCTATTTTCTACTTCTTTAACATATGCCTTTAGTTTCACACTTAGTGTTGCCATTTCATCCATGACGTCTTTTGTAAAAAGATTTACTGGATCTTCTACCACTTCTCTAAATTTATCTTTAAATATCTGGATGGCATCATCTATCTCTGGCACTACTTCATCCTGAACAATACCCAATTGGGTTTTTTGACAAGATGGTGTCTTTAGTTTGGCCAAACAAATCTAAAATTGCCTCCTGAAACTAAAACCAAATTTGTAAAGAAACAAAGCCAAAAGCCAACTTAGAAAATAAAACATATTTTTGGTGACACAAGATTGCAAGTGAACCCGGATGCCCATGCATCAGGTGATGAAATGGATATGTTTGTTTGTATTTTAATTTGAAAAGGATATGGATTTCAAGAGGTTATGGATTTGAACATTGGTAAAGATACTTTGGACTTTAAGATGTGATATTTTGATTTTGAGATTGTTTGGATTGTATGATTGATTGATAGGATTAACTCAACACTATACTTGAGACAGACTTGTTCCCAAACACAAATACAAGTAAAAGATAAAGGGAGATACTTTGGATTGTTGGAGATAGTTTGAATACTTGAAGATAAGTCCAAATGATGATTGGTAATTCAGATATGGTTACAAATCCATATTCAAGATGAAAAGGATGGTTGTGGTAAAATGAAAGAAATTTTGAGAATGACATGAATGATTAATGAGAATGATTGATGCAAAGATAATACAATATTTTAGCAAAGACGAATGGGATATGATGTAATAGTAGATATTAGCTCTCTTGATGTTTTCCCTCAGCAAAAGATTATAGTTCGATAAATCAGATTTCAGATATGACAGTTTGTTGTTTGAATCATATGAAGGTGTTTCAATTATGACAAAAGTGACATGTTTTTGACAAAGGCATTACGTTTCAGAAAATAGCATTTTGTTCTGAAAAAAGTAGTCAGTGGCAGTCAAATACGGCTAGATTTTGACAAAAGCATCACAAATTTGAACAAAGGCATTGAGGTTTTGACATAAGTGACACATTACAATTTTTGATGTTTTTGGATGATCTTGGATGATTTTTGAAAAAAAATAAAATGATGACATAAACTTAAGCTCAAACAATTTTGTTTTTGTTTCAGGTGAAGATTGATTTGGGGTCAATTGTGGATGATTGGTTGATTTGTTTTTGTTTTGGGGTGGATGTTGATTTGGATTGGTTTTGGGATAAGTTGTTGATGTAGATTGAACAAAGGTGGATTTTGTTGTGGGTGAGTGTTGAATTTGGTTGGTTGTGGATAGACTAATGATTTTGGGGTTGATTTGGTTCAGAGGTTGATTTAGACAAAAATAATTGTTGATATGACAAAAATGGACAATAGATTGAGGGAAATTTATTATGACCAAGTCCAAATGGTTGATTGAGATTTTGACAATGATAACACAAGGTTTGTAGAAAATTATGGACAAAAATGTTCAATACAGACGTGAATTTGACAAGTCTAATTTTGGACTAAACTAGTTGTTTGAACTATCAAACAAAAGTGGCATGGTTCAGGAAAATGTGACACAATTTTGGACAAAAGTGATATGATTCAGGCAATTGCAGTTTGTTACAAATAAAATCAGATTGTTTTAAGAAAATGTGTCTTGTTTTGAACAAATGTCGTCTGTTTTCTGTCAAATGTGGCAAGGGTCAATCAAATGCATCAAGTTACAGATTTGGTAGTTTTGAAGATGATTTCTGGCAAAAGATAACAATCACAAATACACAATGATTGATTTTGACACAAAGGGGTGACAAGGTTGATTGTCTCTTTACTGGTATTGCACATAGAAGACACACCAAACACATTGCACAATCCTAGAATTAGTCAAGTGGGTGTATCACATCTTGTGGACTCACAATGGTGACATCCATCCCATTAATACCATCTATCATGAAATGGATAGCTAGGGATAAAGGTGTTGCACACACTATCCCTTACCTTGGAGTGTCAAAAGCCTCTCCAAAGTTAGATCTATCTCACCCATGAAGGTACATATGAGTCATCTTCTCCTCCTACTATAGCGATGCACCACAAGATATGATGGTCAAAGCTCTTAAACTAGGATAAATGAGTTTTCTATGGAGTCCCCAATATACGCGAGGTACAGGGGATACAAACCATGAATAGAAGGCATGTCTACATGCCTGAAACAAGGAGGGGCTCTCCAAGCTTCATCACATCACAAGTCTCGATGGACCGAGGGTCTTAGGGCTCGGCTCAAACACGACAGTGGATCACTTCTTGGGGTATAGCTTTTGCTCTCCTCTCTTTGATATACCTCACTAGTATGCGTGGTTGAGGTCATCCCTTGAGGTGATGAAATCCTCAAGCAGGTCTCCTAAAGGGAAGACTGAGATTAGATGTTTCTGATCCTCAGGATTGCACTAGGCACAAGAGAAGAGCATACGCATTCTAATCTGACCTAGGGATGTAATCTAAAACAAAAATAGATCAAACTCAATCTTTTGATCTCCAAGATCACCTGAAGGTGCGAGGAGAGAGCATGCACTTGAATTTAATCCCAGACATGGCAATCAAGATTCATTCCCCCTACATTAACCTTAGTGTGCAACTAATTCTAGTGGAAAAAGTGAAACCTTTAAAAATGTTAATCTTTGACATGCGCATGAAATGCTACACTAATTCGATTAGTTTAGGAAAATGAAACAAGATCCTAGAAATAAAAGATTGTGAATATCAAAGCTAGGGAACTTGTTTAGCCTATGATTGATTATTTGTGATTTTTAATGTCTTTTTAGATTGTTTTGATTGATTTGATTGGAAAATAGAAACCAAAAAAAAATCTAGGTAAGTTATTTAACCTAGAGTTAATTTTTTTGTGATTTTTTTTTAAAATTGTATTTGGATAGATTTGCTTTGAAAAACAATAAGTAAAAATCTAGGGAAGTTGTTTAACCTAGAGTTGATTTTTTAGATTTTTTTGTATTTTGGTAGATTTGCTTTGAAAATAAAAAGTAAAAATCTAGTGAAGTTGTTTAACCTAGAGTTGATTTTTTGTGATATTTTATGATTTCTTTAGATTTTTTTTTTATTTTGATATATTTACTTTGAAAAACAAAAATAAAAATCTAGGGAAGTTGTTTAACCTAGAGTTGATTTTTTGGTGATTTTTTAATTTTTTTTGTATTTTGATAGATTTGCTTTGAGAAATAGAAATAAAAATCTACTTGCAAAATAACTAGAGCTAGCTAAAACCTAGAAAAATGTAGCCTCCACAAAAATGATACAAGTCAATCAGATGCATCACAATTTCAACAAAAGTGACACAATTTTGACAAAAGTGGCACAAATTTCAACAAAAGTGGCACAAATTATCAAAAGTGTCACAATTGCATGCAAAAGTGGCTCAATTTCTACAAAAGCAACATTTTGTACCTACAGTCCAAAAAATAACAAACTTGGATAGAAAATGATTAGTTTCCAGGGACGTGGGTCCCACCGAGCATGCCAAAATATATATTATAGAAAATGGAATGCAAAGGAAAACATAGAATGAACTCCTATCCCGAATTCTTCAATACCTTCAAGGAATTATCACAATGCAAACCTAAAATAAATACAAACATTAAGCTAATACTATCATCATGATGTGCATTCTTTGGTGTCTTTTTGTATTGTGGATTGCTCTACGATATATAGAAATAACCAAAATAAAATATGAGATTGATGTGAAGATGATTGAATTCACAAAAGAAATTTGGTAGCATAAGTGTAAAAATGTGTGTGTTGTTATTCAAATAATTTGAATGAGGAAAATTTATAATTTTTTGAAATCAAGAATCGGTGGTGGAGGATAGATTAGAAGATCACCGGTTGTAATTAGTTGAGAAGGATTAATGAGGAAAGTTAACAAATTAAGTGCTTAGTTAATTTCACTTGATTCCAATTTGATTAATAATTAACTAATTTGATTTAATAGTTAATTAATTTAAAATCAAAGAACAATGCAGGCTTTCTAGGTATTGTTATTCCTCGTGTTCCTTTCTCCATCACTCACACTCTATTTGCAGATGATACTTTATTGTTTGGTTTTCCTTCTATAAGAGAGGTTAAATGCATTCAGAATACTATTTTGAAGTATTGTGCAGTGTCAAATCAAGAGGTGAATTCAGAGAAATCTAAAGTTTTCTTCTTCAATACTAAGGCAGACATCCAAAATAAAATTATGTCATTGTTGAAGTCTAAATCAGAATCTCTGCCTAGTCAATATTTGGGAATTCCTTTGTGTAGAGTGTCAAATACTCTACATTTTGTATCAGTTGTAGTAAGTCTGCGGGCCCCTTCAGTTTCTGTGTATGTTTCAAAGTGTTTTCTATGTGGGTTTCTAATACTCTCTGTGGAAGTCACCAAGTGTCAAGCCACAGTTAAAGCCGTGGTATTTGTTTCAAATATTAAACTTTTGTGCGGAGCGTGCCACGTAGCAGTTAGTTTCAATATGTTATAAGTTTTAGCTTTGCTGCGGGTGTCGCCACGTGTAGCATGCGAAGGCAGTCCTTTAAAGTTTCTAAGTGTTTGCGGAGGCTGCCATGTGTCTTTTAGTTTGGACGCGGAGGATGTCACGTGTTCTTTCCGTATCATGTTATCGCTGGTAATGAAAGATGGTGGGCCACAGTGATGTTAAGTTTCAAGCCAGCAAAGAACACCACGTGGTGGACACGGAGGTAAGGTTGTTTAGTTTATGACCCTTTTCTGGCAGTCCCTTAAATTTTCTAAAGTGATGCAGAACCCGCCAAGTGTCAGCTTCCGCGGTAGTTTCAAATGTTTCATAAAGTTTCAAGCAGTAATGCACAGAACGCCACGTGTTAGTTAGCATGCGCGCGGAAGATGCCACCTGTCCCAATTTTCTCCTTTGAAGTTAATGTAGCACTGAAGCTGTGAGTCCCATTATTAATATGTTTATTTATAAACTGATGCGGGTTGCGACAGTTGCAACAGCGGAGTTCACCAGAGCATAAAGACATAGTTTTGACAGCTTTGCGGAGGAAGACACGTAGATAGTTTTGAAGGTTGCAGAGCGCGACAAGTGTCATTTTCTTGTTCATTCCTGAGAGACAAAAGAGTTTCTCATTTTGTTGCGGACGCTGCCATCTGTTTAGTATGTTTCAAGTTTCAAGTACGCGGGTCTTGCCATGTGTTTGTCCCTTAATGGAAGGAGTTATGCCATATACATTTTTCCCCAACCAATGAGCTTGTAGTAAGGGAAAGACTTGCAGATTTTGAAGGATCGTAAACACCGGAGACTTCCAGTTATCTTCAGTTCCGTTGGGCCGTTGGGATTCGATTGTTGTAGACAATCTAGAGTCAGATCTTAGGCTATAAATATGTAATATTTGTAATAGGTCAAAGAGAGTTTTTTAGACATATAGAGAGATACACAAAGATAGAGATTTGTGATAATTTTTGTTAGAGAATCTAAAAGAGAAAATAGAGACTTTGTTGTGACTAGTTGATATCATTTTGCCTTTATTTTGTTATTCTTGATAAGAAGGTTAATGTATCTATGCATGTACCTATGCCTTTTATGTTGCTGGAAAATTAATGAGAAAAACTTTGTTCTGTGCCTTGGTTGATATTATCTGTGTCATTGCAAAGTGTCTGATTCTGAGCCTTTGATTATATTCATTACATCTGTTTATGTTAATCATGCAGTATCTGCTCTTTAATGTAACTCAATCTTGAGGATAGTTTCACTCTGCCTAATTTGAAAGAAAAAAATTTTACTCAGGCGCATCGCCATAGTTAGATTTGCTTAATTGTATCTGTAATCCTATTAGCTTCTTCCCCTTTTCCTCAAAACCCATTTAAGATAGAGAAGAGCCAGCTTCTTTAAAATCTGGAGGTCATTTCAAGTAGCAAGTTCCACATTCTTGAAACTTCCCATGTTGGTACTAGAACCTACGCAATTTTATACATCAACAGTTTTTGGCACGCCCGGTGGGACTCTTTCTTGAAGTTTCTATCAAGATTGTATGAGCCAGAGAAAAATAAGGAGCCAGAGCTGTGGACCTACAACAAGAACTTATTCTACTGCTAATCCAGGCATTCTTTTGCCACCGTTAGTAGCTACTCCAAGGAGAAGAGTGAATCAGTTTGCAACAATACAAAGAGTAAATATGGGAGCACCTGTAGCCCCAAGAAACTATGCAAATTTGAACACTGGCAGTCCTCTAATGCTCCCAGTACCACCAGCAACTTGGGATGCTATTCTAGCCAATGCTCTGAAGGCTCTACCTAAGTTTAGTGGGGAAGATTTTAAGACACCTGAAGAGCATCTGCAAGATGTATCTGATGTATGTGCAGTACATGTTATCACTCAACAGAATGTGGCCATAAGATTGTTAGCAGCCTCTTTTAAAGGAAAAGCCCTGGACTTGTATAGATCTCTTACTCCAAACATAATATCTACATGGGATCAGCTTGGTGACGCTTTCTTTGCAAGATTTAAAGAAAAGGGTGATAAATCTTCTTTGCTACAACAATTGATTACTATCAAAAGAGCACCACATGAGGCCATGACTGATTTCAATTCAAGATTTCAAAAGACTTGGGATAGAATTCCTGCTACAGCAAGACCATTATCAGGTATGGCTATTGTGTTTTACCTTAAAGCTTTAAACTCAGATATATCAGTGATGATTCAGTCTCTTAGAGGTCAAACACTACCAGAAGCATATGAGTTGGTAATCAAGGCTGAAAATAACTTGATAGATGCTAGAAAATTGCCTCCAAGGGCTCCCATGCCCATGTTCCCAGAAATTACCTTACCTTTTCCACAAGAGTTTCCTAATCCTACAGCTCCACCTGTATCCATGTATTCATTTCCAATTCCTCAACAACTTGCTAAGGCAACCACCTCTGCTCAACCATCTGAAATGGATGATGTCAAGAACATTCTAAGAACCTTCTCAAATGAGATAATTAATCTAAAGAGACAACAAAATCCCTATCCAAAGCCTCCTTATCAAGGTTACCAAGGAAATAGACCTCCCTTTCAGCTAAATCAGTATCAAGGCCCTCAAAGGCAAGTTAATCCTTAGCCTTCAAACCAGTTGGTTATAGTCCCTACACCTCTACAAACTGTTCCTCCTAATCCCAACAGGGAAATTGTTCTAGGGCAAAATAACTTAGCAGATGGCACAAATGCTTGGTGTTTTCCCTGCAACAATGCTCATATGCCCAGAGATTGTCCCAGAGGAAATTTACAGCAAAAGATAGCAGAATAGAGAGGGTTAGAAGGACAATTTTCAACTTCTAACACTCCACCATATCAGTCTCCTGGTGTTCAAAACGCAGTCATGGTCGCCTAGATGCAAGGGATGTCCATACAACAAGAAGAGGAAATAGCCCCTGAACATGCTTTATTTTCATGGATTGAAGAGGAAGATTCAGTGTTTCTGAATGAGGCATCTACTTCTAAGAAACCACTGGTGTAGTCAAACTATTATACCAGATCAAAGAGGAGAATGATGGAGCAGCCTGAAGTCACTAAAAACGAGATCATGGGAGATCCTCCATTTCAAAATAATCAGAACACAGTCTCTAGACAAGAAATGCCTCAGCCTATGCAGAATCAAGTAGCCTCAGGATAGTTTCTAGAAAAGACAAGGTACCCTTATTATTCAAAGACCCAAGCATTAGGACCTGTTAATGTGGTGGACCAGCTGAAAAGAACTCCAGCACATGTATCCATCTAGGATATGTTAGCTATTCCTGAATAGAAGTCGCTATTGCAGGAAGCTCTACAAAGTCAAGAAGCCCCTAAACACACTGGTACTAAAGGAGGAGCTACTGATAAAGGGAAGCTTCAGCTCAAAGATAATGTACCTCTGTAGACAACAGCCCTTTTAAACAATGCACCTAAGGTAGGTAAATCTAAACTAGATCCCTTTTATTTGACTCTAATAGTTGGGAAGAAACTGTTGCATAATGCAATGATAGACTCTGGGGCCAATACTACAGTAATGCCAAAGCAGATAGCAGATGCTTTAAAAATAAAATACGAGCCACTTACAAGAGGGGTCATGCAGTTGGATGGAAAATATGTTCAAACAATAGGAAAAATCAAACAACTTCCATTACAACTATATACTTGCCCCAATATAATTGTCAATCAGGATGTGGTAGTCATAGATATTCCCCCTATATTTGGTTTATGCTTATCCAGAGACTTCACAGCCAAAAAAGGAGGTTACATGTCACTAGATTGGTCACACCTCATCCTGAGAACCAAATATGGGACAAAGATGAAAATACTGTCTGAGCCATTATCTAAAGACCATATCATAAATGAACCAACCCCAAAGTTAGAAGCATCCCATGCTATGTTGAATAAAGAAGAGTGAATCTTTGTTGAAGAATTAAGTGACTGGACTGAACATGACCAACAGGAAGAAGAGAATAATCGGTTATTGACTATGATGCAGAGCAACCCCTATGGAAATTATGACTCTATAGGTCTAGGCACTTATGTCATATTTGAAGAAGACCAAGAGATTCCTAATGTTTTAAGGAACGAAGCATCACAGAGTCAAGAATCTAAAAAAGACTCAGAAATTTGGACCCTAAATTTTGATGGGGCTAGGAGTAAAAATGGTGCTGGAGCGGGAGTTTGCCTTACTGCCCCAAATGGCGAGAAAATTTTAAGAACCATTCACTTTCAGTTTGCCTGTACCAATAATGATGCAGATTATGAATCTTTGGTGCATGGACTCATGTTGGCAAAGAAAAAGGGAATAAAGAATCTGATAGTAAGAGGAGATTCAGAACTAGTGGTAAAACAAATCAAAGAAAAAGCAATAGCCAAAAATGTAAGAATGAGATCCTATAGGCACAGAATTTGGGACCTGAGAGATGATTTTGAGGCTTTCAATAATGAGGTAGTTCCCAGAGTCCAAAATTATGAGGCAGATAGAATGGTACAGATTGGTTCACAGTTTGATCCAGCAACTGATCTATTAGTCAACAATGAGTCAATCAAAGTTATAGTGAGACCAACTATTCCAGATAATGACCAAAATTGGCAAGTTTTTGATAATGATTTCCAAGTACTCTCATTCTTAAAACAATCAGGAGAATTTGCTGATCAATTACATCCTAAAATTAAGGAAGCATATGGTGACCAAATCATCCAGCTGAAATCAAATAAACTCCCTAAAGGGTTAATTACTCCGAAAAATTTGTTTGACCCAGAAGATGCAACCTTGGAGAAGAGGAGGTTTCAGGCAAATAAGGAAGATTATTCTGAAATCCAAGTCAGTGAAGGAAGAAGATTAAAAATTGGAAATTCTACAACCCAGCAAGAAAGGGAGAGGCTGATTGATTTGTGTGAAAAATATGATAGGGTGATTGTTTGGACCTATTAAGACCTGCATGGCTATAATAGAGATATCATCCAACACACCATAGAGCTTACTAAAGGATCTAAACCAGTCAAACAGAAGCAAAGGCCAGTGAATCCTAGAATTGAACCTTTAATGGTGGATGAGCTGCAAAAGCTCTTAGAATCAAAGATTATTTTTCCAATTAAGCATTCAACCTGGGTATCAAAGTTAGTGCCTGTAAGAAAGAAGAATGGTGACATAAGATTCTGTGTAGATTTTAGGGATTTGAAAAGAGCATCTTTGAAAGATCATTACCCCCTGCCCTCTATGGAGCAGATTTTACAGACTGTGGCTGGGTCAAAGAGATTCTCTTTGCTGGATGGTTTCTCAGGATATAATCAAATTTGGTTAGCAGATGAAGATCAACATAAGACTGCATTCACTACAAAGTGGGGAACCTTTGCATATGCTAAAATGCCTTTTGGCCTTTCAAATGTTGGGGCTACTTTTCAGCGAGCAATGGATGTAGCATTTGGGGAACTTATAAATAAAATTATTCTGATTTCTCTAGATGACCTCACTATTTTTTCCAAAAATGCTATAGATCATTTAGAGTTTGTTTTCAAGAAATGTCAAGAGTTTGGAATATCTCTGAACCCCAAGAAATGTATCTTTGCAGTACATCAGGGTAAACTTCTAGGGCATATAGTGTCAAAGGAAGGGATTTCTATTGATCCAGAAAGAGTCACATCCATAATGAACCTATCTCTACTAGTCAATAAGAAAGCAGTTCAATCCTTTCTTGGGAAGATCAACTTTGTTAGCCGATTCATATCTGACTTTGCAGGCCTAATTAGACCAATGACACTGTTGCTTAAACAGGATCTATTTTTCAAATGGACTACAGAAGGAAGACAGGCTTTTGAGGAAGTCAAGAGAGCCATTTCGTCAGCACCAGTACTCAGAAACCTAGATTTTTCCAAATCTTTCATAATGTATGTGTATGGAGGAGAATTCAGTGTTGCTGCTGCTTTAATTCAGAAAGATGATCAGCAAGAAGGAGAACACCCAATAGCCTTTTTCTCCAGAACTCTTAGAAAATATGAGGCTAGATATAATTTTGTGGAGAAGCAAGCATATGCCATGGTAAAAGCCCTTAAAAACTTCAGACATATGGTGACAGGGAACAAGATTATGATATTAGTGGCTCATCCTAGTGTAAGAGAATATATTATGGAGAGTGAGATCACTGAGAAAAGGGCCAATTGGATAACAAAGATCTTGGAATATGATGTAGAAGTAAGACCCACCAAGTTAGTCAGGGGCAAAGGATTGTGCCAATATATGACTCAAGACATGGAGAGAATAATGACTGAAGAAACAGAAAGTGGAAATGTATTGAAAATCCAAGAGATTGACCAAGACTCTTGGGTCAAAAATAGAATACAATTTATGAAGCATGGGATTTTCCCAAATGAGCTCTCCCATGATAAGAGAAGATACTATAGGCAGCAAGGGGCCCATTTTGTACTAATTGACCATATTTTATTCAGGAGGAATGTTGATGGTATACTTCCGAGATGTATAGAGAAGGATGAAGCTCAGAGAATACTACATGAATTACATCATGGAGCCTCAGGTGGACACTTTTCAGCAAGGACCACTGCAATCAAAGTGACTCAAGCAGGATATTTCTGGCCTACTCTGTTTATAGATTTCTATCAGCTAGTTAAAGAATGTCAGGCTTGTCAGTTTTATACTAGAAAAAGGAGAAATGCAGCAATGCCTCTAAGCCCCATAGTTGTGGATGAACCCTTTGCTCAATGGGGTTTGGATTTTATTGGAATGATCAATCCAGTGTCAAGTATGGGACACAAATGGATCCTCACAGCCACAGATTACTTTACTAGATGGAGTGAAGCAGTACCACTCAAAGAGGCAATAGAAAAAGTCATATTAGACTTTCTAGAAGCCATAAGTGCTCGGTTTGGTCCTCCTCGTACCATTATGGTGCAAGAGCACCTTGACTTCCATAGGAGTTTGATTAAAATGATCCAATATTGTAATGATTCATCATTGTATAAGGTTAATCAAGTCATTGTTATGTATTAGAGGTCACTAGGAAGTTCAAATATGCAAAATATTGCATACAATGTAATAGGTTGTTATGTAAAAATGCTAAAATGATGCAAATTTAGAAGGTGAAGAGTCTTGTGGCTCTTGGTTTGTTCCAAGACAGTGGAAACTAAAAAGACACTTTGTTATGCCTTTAAAAAAGGCCTTGTAGCCATTAAAGATGGGGAGGTGATTGAAGATTTGGAATAAAATGATCAAAGCACTATTTTTTTTTGTATTTCTCTTCAGAAACTCGTTGTTTTCTATAGGTGTACGGCCCAGTACGCGCAGGAGGGAATTTAGTTTTGATTTCAAATGAAACTCCTCTCAATCACCTTCCACTTGTGGTTTATTTCATGCATTTTGATTGTATTTTGTGAAAGATATTGCAAATTTGGTGAAAACTATCAAAAAATAGTTAAACCCTTTGTTAGGGTAAACAGTGAACAAGATAAATGAGATTCTTCCTTGTTTTGTCCTTGCATGTTGTTAACCTCCGATGGAAAATGGTTGTGGTATTATGTGTTCTTATATTCTAAGGGTCTTTGACCAAATAACTATGGTTGATGTAGAGAAAATCAAAGTTTATGACTATTTTTTTCTGTCACAGTCCAGAAAATAGAATCTAGGGACAGTCAAGAAGGTAAACCTTGGGATTTGTGCTCATATCTTTGCAAAAATGAACATTTGATGAATTAATAAGTTTGTGCAGACCTTGTGTGAGGTATTCCATACACATGCAAGGTGTGGGGAGTCATGGTATACCCTTTTTCAATAAGTCCTATTTGCATGCAAGCCTATTAGGCCTATTTAGCACAATGACAGTCCATTTTTGGACAGTTCGTTACAAAACAACATATATTGAGTTTGCAATATGTTTGAGAACACCTTAATGGGTACTCAAAACATGCATCACAGTCTGGAGAAAGGTTCTAGACCAAAAGTTATGAGTGACTGTTCTATAAAACAGGGCTACTAGGAATGGAGCAGCCTATCTGTGAAATGGGCATAGATGGAGTCTCCTGACTCCTGGAGTGGTTTGAATGTGTTTAGTGAGTGGAGTTAATGTTGTTAGATGCCTCTTATACACTAGTGAAAGGTTTGAACCATTACAATGCATTAGAAACTAGTTCATTTGAAGTTTCCTTATGTGATTCTATGAGGCCAATCTAGAAGACAAATTTTGAAATTTGGTATGAAGTTATGTTGATCTTTTCCTCTGCATCCATCTCTAAGCTCAGTAGCATTACTGCTGGCTTACCATAAACTAATTCATAGGGAGACATTTTAGTCACTTGCTTTGGTGTGATCCTATCAGCCTACAGTGCTGTGTTAAGTAGTTTATGCCACTCTCTGTGATAATTGGACCCTATCCTCTTAATGAGTCTAATCAGGTTCTTATTAGTGGACTCTGCTAGACCATTACCTTGAGGGTAATAATTTGAAGAAGTCTTCAAATAAATCCCATTCCTTAATGCAAACTCAAACAGTTTGGTTCCCAAAAATACTTTAGCATTATCTGATATAATGTGATGCAGAGGAAAAGATCAACATAACTTCATACCAAATTTCAAAATTTGTCTTCTAGATTGGCCTCACAAAATCACATAAGGAAACTTCAAATGAACTAGTTTCTAATGCATTGCAATGGTTCAAACCTTTCACCAGGGTATAAGAGGCATCTAAAAACATTAACTCCACTCACTAAACACATTTGAACCACTCCAGGAGTCAGGAGACTCCATCTATGCCCATTTCACAGATAGGCTGCTCCATTCCTAGTAGCCCTGTTTTATAGAATAGTCACTCATAACTTTTGGTCTAGAACCTTTCTCTAGACTGTGATGCATGTTTTGAGTACCCATTAAGGTGTTCTCAAACATATCCCAAACTCAATATATGTTGTTTTGTAACAAACTATCCAAAAATGGACTGTCACTGTGCTAAATAGGCCTAATAGGCTTGCATGCAAACAGGGCTTATTGAAAAAGGGTATGCCATGACTCCCCACACCTTGCATGTGTATGGAATACCTCACACAAGGTCTGCACAAACTTATTAATTCATCAAATGTTCATTTTTGCAAAGATATGAGCACAAATCCCAAGGTTTACCTTCTTGATTGTCCTTAGATTCTATTTTCTGGACTGTGACAGAAAAAACAGTCATAAACTTTGATTTTCTCTACATCAACCATAGTTATTTGGTCAGAGACCCTTAGAATATAAGAACACATAATACCACAACCATTTTCCACCGGAGGTTAACAACATGCAAGGACAAAACAAGGAAGAAACTCATTTATCTTGTTCACTGTTTACCCTAACAGAGGGTTTAACTGTTTTTTGACAGTTTTCACCGAATTTGCAATATCTTTCACAAAATACAATCAAAATGCATGAAATAAACTACAAATGGAAGGTGATTGAGAGGAGTTTCATTTGAAATCAAAACTAAATTCCCTCCTACCCATATTCGGCCGTACACCTACAAAAAACAACGAGTTTTTGAAGAGAAATACAGAAAAAAATAGTGCTTTGATCATTTTATTCCAAATCTTCAATCACCTCCCCATCTTTAATGGTTACAAGGCCTTTTTTAAAGGCATAACAAAGTGTCTTTTTAGTTTCCATTGTCTTGGAACGAACCAAGAGCCACAAGACTCTTCACCTTCTAAATTTGCATCATTTTAGCATTTTTACATAACAACCTATTACATTGTATGCAATATTTTGCATATTTGAACTTCCTAGTGACCTCTAATACATAACAATGACTTGATTAACCTTATACAATGATGAATCATTACAATATTGGATCATTTTAATCAAACTCCTATGGAAGTCAAGGTGCTCCTGCACCAGAGATCCCTACTTTGCAATTGTTAAAGCAGATAGAAATTGAAGAGAATGGCCCCATGCAAGTTAGACTTGTTGAACTATTGGAAGTACAAGAGAAAAGAGAAAAGGCACATGAGTCACTGATGAAACATCAGAAAATGGTTAAAGACTGTTTTGATAAGAAGACTTCAAATCCCATTTTTGAAGTTGGCTCACTAGTATTGAAATGGGATGAGAGAGCTGCTAAGCCAGGTTGACACAACAAATTTGAATCATTGTGGACGGGTCCTTACAAAATTTGTTCCTGCAAGCAACAAAATTCATTTGAACTGGAGACCATGGATGGGGAACCTGAAGAGATTCCTGTAAATGGGGTCTATCTGAAGCATTTCAATTAAGCAGAGGCTTTTATGTATCATAGTTAGTTAGTTTCTTTCCTTTTCATTCTTTCCTATTTTCCCGCTTTTTGTTCCCGCTTTCCCTTTCAATAAGTGTTCGTTGAACACGTGTCTGCAACGCAAAGCCCCTTCTCTTTTGGTCTCACATTTCTTAAGGTTGTTCGGTAATCCCCAAATCCTCTGAAAGTACACACTTTTCAGAAAAGATAGACCACTCCCGTAACATATCTGACACTCTGTTCCATGCGGATTTGTATCAGATACACTAATTGTTTCTCGGTGTTAATGCCATTTATAAGACAAGATGTGTCATTGATTACCTCCCTAAAACCCCAATGAATTAGTATTAGATCCTAACTGTATCTCTCATTTGTTTCTATTTCTCTTCTTTAAATCATTGTTGCCTCCAATTTCTGTCCCTAGCAATTGCCACAGCTAAGTGTCACTCTTATTACTCAGTTTCATTATTACCTGTGTCAAAGCTTCCCGCATTCTCCCTGCAGATACAGAGATGTCTGAAACACAGTCTCCACAGGAGGGACTGGGAATTTATGAGTCGATTGATAAGTTGTTAAGCAACAAATCATATGCTTCAATGCCCGCACAACCAAGGAGATCCTACCCAAGAACAAGGGTCCCTGAAGTAGGATATTATGTTGACCCAACAAAGGTGAAGGATTACGCAGATAGCATTTTTGACACGACCCTTCAAAAGAATAACAAGACTCTCCGGGAGGGGGCATATCAGAGGTGCACTCTCAAAGTAAGAAATGGGCAGTCTGAAACTTTTGGTATGAGAATATGGACCTCGTGATTGGCACAGTTCCTGGTCCCAAGTGTACACCTGTGTCCTGAGCTAATTGAGTTATGCGCAGAGCTATTTCATGCACCATCGAATACCATACAGCAGGGCCCTTCAATAGTACATATTACGCCCAAGGCCATAAGAGACATGTTGGCCCTGCAACATGATAGAACAGCCACATTTCCAATTGTTGCTAAAATGTAAAACACATGGGCAAATGTAATCAACAAAGTTAGGTTCCTCAATTCAGAGATGCAATTGGGAGAGGATAACACCTAGATGCCCACACTACCCACAGGGAGGGCACAATTCAGTCAAAGCATTCAAGAGGCACTGTCAATGATAGCCTTCATTTTTGGGATGAGAGAGGACAACACAGACCATGACTGGCAAATAGCCATCATTTTTAGATTGAAAACTGTGGACAAATCACAAGAGTACTGGCTAGATTTCTCAGAGCAAATTGCTAACTCCATGGTTGATCAGCTCATGAATTTCAAATCTAAACGAGTTTTCAGGTACTCTGCTTTTCTATTCCATCTAATGTTGTATCAGAACCATAGTCTTTTTGCACCGTATATGCATTTAAACATGTATGACCTAGATTTTGGCCAAAATAAAACTATCCCTGTGTCCACATGGACACATGTATTATCTAAATCCTCTGACCCTTATGAGTTTTGGGAACTTTTTGTAGCCCCTGCTTTTTGCCAATTAAGCCCTGAGCCTGTAGAGCATAGGTTGACACAAGGTATAAGGGGATTTATGACCAACTGCCCAATTCCCTGTGATTATTTCTTTGGGGCACACAATACCATAATCAAAGTCCATGGTTTCAATGAAGAACCCATGCTATTACCTAAAATATTGACCCCTAGGGTCGTATTCTTAGAAGTGACCCGATAGGTGTTTGTGGTTGATAACGAGTTTGGCCACAAGAAAAAGAAAAAGAAGATGTATGATATCCCATCGTTCAGGAAAAATATGGCACTTGAGGTTAGAGGTGTAGAGAACCTTTTGCTAAGAAAGCTAGTTGCCCTAGGTTTCTCTATCATTGAAGATAAATGGAAGTATGACCCAGACAGTTTTCTGGCTTCCTGGATTAGAAATAACAAAGTTCGTGCTAAAATAGTACATGAGGGTTGGCCATTCTAGGAAGATAGGAGAAATCCTAAAGAAGACAACCCAGACCTTTATGTTGACCTAGCTGATTTACCCTTTGAAGGGGCCAGACCATGGGAAACCTTCTATGTTAAAGAGAAGGAATTTGACCCTAAGTTACAAATGACTACTAGTTTGAGAAAAACATTGAAGGCCCAAGACTGGAAACTAGAAAAAATTGAAGCCTATTGGAAATATAGGCAAGAGATTTCAGAGCTCACACATTCTTTTAGGAACATTGACACAGATGAGAAATGGGAATCAATTTGGAATGAGTGGCATCCCTCCCCAGTCTCAGGTCCAGACACTAGTAAAATTCAGAGAAAGGGTGAGGAATCAGAGGAGGAAACAGAGTCAGCTTAGACAATGCAAGAGACAGGACAGGCCTCATCTGCTGCTCCTACATCTTCATGGCCCCAATGCCTCAGCACCTTATAAAAACAAAAGGGTGTAGTATCATCACTAGCCTTAGGGACTCAAACAGCTTCAGCATCTGGGAGTCCCAGGGTTGTTCCTTTGCAACCACCAGTGGTGGTAGATGTGGAAGAGAAAGAAACAGAGGAAACAGGAGAGAGGCCTAAGAAACATAGAAAATTGCACTTGCAAGTAGAAGAGGAGGAAGAAGCAGAACCACTCTATAGCAACTACCAATCACATCTTATGTTGCTCAAGTAAGTGTTTCTTCTCCCTTTTCTTCTCTATCTCTTTCTTCTACTTTAGGAGTGGCAATCCCAATTAGCCAAGCATTTACACCCCCTGCCACTTCTGCTATGATTTCATCAACCCTTGCCCCAATTGCCAGTTCATAGGCCATGTCTTCACAGGCCATTTCATTACCACCTTTTTCTCCATCTGTGCCGAAAAGAACCCCTCCTCAAGTTTCTCCTAGCCAACAATTATTGGCTATTCCCTATGGCCTACCTCAAGGTCATCCCTTTGCTAGAGAATACATTGCCTCACCTCCTACATTCCAAGCCCAAGCAGACACAGCAAAAAGGGCTAGGGAGGCTAGAATGGACAAGAAGAGGAAGAAAGAAAATAAGAGCCCTGTTGTGCCACACATGAGGTCATTTTTTGACCCCATTCAACAACTGACAATCACACATTTATCTCCAAATGTGGTGAAACCTAATGAACAGATGCAGTCCCAAGACTATTCAATGAATGTTGTAGCTATGGATATGTCTCTTTTCAGGCCACAAGATAGGGTTGAGCTACTAAATGAGACTACAACTGCTACAGCAACTGACTATCTGAAGGTATCCAAGAAGTTGCAGAAAGTAGAGAATGATCTAGCTCAAGACAAGGTGAAAAGTAGCAACCTTGCTGAGGAAGTTCAAACTAAGAAGAATGAGATTGAGAATCTGAATAAACAGTTGCAAAATACTATTTCTTGTCAAATACATCAGGCTACACAAGCCCAAAATGCTTCTCTTAAATCTGAGCTAGCACAAGAGAAGGTTGCAGTGACTGTTTTGAGACAAGAGAAATCCACTTTGGAAAAGAAATATCAAGAGAAGTTGCAACAGGCCACACAATTTCAACAGAAGTTGTTGAGTGAGCAGAATGCTAATGGTGCAATTCAAGCACAACTCCTGGTAGAGCAACAAAGAACAAAACAGCTAACAATTGAGTTAGCTAATAGGCCACAGAATGCTGGAGTTTTGAATTTTGTGAAAGAGCTTTATGTCTCAGTATGGAAGAGAATCTCTGAGGAGATTATCCAGCTAAAACCATCTTTAACATTTTTGTTAAATGCTCAACAGTTGTGCAAGAAGGTTGAAACCTCGGTGCAGGCCACTTTGTCTATTGTTTCATTGAGAGTTTCTGACTCTCAGCTTTTATTGAAAAAATTATATGATACAACAGATGAGACTCTGTCAGCAGCACGTATCAATGACAGAATGGTCACTGCTAAAAAGGTCAATGAGGTTCTAAGTTGCAACTCTGCAGCTACAAATTGCCAAGAACTCTTGAATATAGTGAAAGGAGTGAAGGACATGAAGAAACATATAGAGGATCTGGTGTAACTGGGGCTTCCTTCACCATTCCCAGATAATAACATGGTATTAATGATTGATGATATCAAGGCCCTGCTCTTGACCCGGCAAAATGATGAAACAATTTTTTAGGGTTTGAGTGATTCTTCATCAGTCAAAGAGGTGGAAACTGTGTTGATACCTATGGCTCAGCTGGAGTTTCAATTAAAGGCTGTGGTCCAGATTTTGCAAACATTTTCCCACAAAGATATAATTAATCTTGATTTTACTTTTCAAGATTTACAGAGTAGACAAGGACTCTCTGATTCAGAATGGTTTGTTTATCAGACGGCATTGCAGAATTTGTGATTCTGTGTTGTATTTTCAAATACATATATTTTTGCCAATTTTGGGTTCTCTCTGAGCAGGCTCAAAAGTCCTATTGGTCACCAAGAACTGTAGAGTGTCAAATACTCTACATTTTGTATCAGTCGCAGTAAGTCCGCGGGCCCCTTCTGTTTCTGTGTATGTTTCAAAGTGTTTGCTATGCAGGTTTCTAATACTCTCTGCGAAAGTCACCAAGTGTCAAGCCACAGTTAAAGCCGTGGTATTTGTTTCAAATATTAAACTTTTGTGCGGAGCACGCCACGTAGCAATTAGTTTCAATATGTTATAAGTTTCAGCTTTGCTATAGGTGTCGCCACGTGTAGCATGCGAAGGCAGTCCTTTAAAGTTTCTAAGTGTTTGCGGAGGCTTCCATGTGTCTTTCAATTTGGACATGGAGGATGCCGCGTGTTCTTTCCATATCATGTTATCGCTGGTAATGAAAGATGGTGGGCCACAGTGATGTTAAGTTTCAAGCCAGCGAAGAACGCCACGTGGTGGACGCAGAGGTAAGGTTGTTTAGTTTATGACCCTTTTCTGGCAGTCCCTTAAAGTTTCTAAAGCGATGCGGAACCCGCCAAGTGTCAACTTTCGCTGTAGTTTCAAATGTTTCATAAAGTTTCAAGCAGTAATGCAGAGAACGCCACGTGTTAGTTAGCGTGCACGCGGAAGATGTCACCTATCCCAGTTTTCTCCTTTGAAGTTAATGTAGTGTTGAAGCTGTGAGTCCCATTATTAATATGTTTGTTTCTAAACTAACACAGGTTGCGACAGTTGTCAACGGTGGAGTTCACCCGAGCATAAAGACACAGTTTTGATGGCTTTGCGGAGGAAGACACATAGATAGTTTTGAAGGCTGCGGAGCGCGACAAGTGTCATTTTCTTGTTCATTCCTGAGAGACAAAAGAGTTTCTCATTTTGTTGCGGACGCTACCATCTATTCAGTATGTTTCAAGTTTCAAGTACGCGGGTCTCACCATGTGTCTGTCCCTTAATGGAAGGAGTTATGCAACATATATTTTGCCCCAGCCAATGAGCTTGTAGGAAAGGAAAGACTGTTGCAGATTTTGAAGGATCATAACCGCCAGAGACTTCCAGTTATCTTCAGTTCTGTTGGGCCATTGGGATTCGATTGTTGCAGACAATCTAGAGTCAGATCTTAGGCTATAAATATGTAATATTTGTAATAGGTTGAGAGAGTTTTTTAGACATATAGAGAGATACCCAGAGATAGAGATTTGTGATAATTTTTGTCAGAGAATCTAAAAGAGAAGTTGGAGACTTTACTGTGACTAGTTGATATCATTTTGCCCTTATTTTCTTATTCTTCATAAGAAGGTTAATGTATCTGTGCATGTAACTGTGCCTTTTATGTTGCTGGAAAATTAATGAGAAAAACTCTATTATGTGCCTTGGTTGATATTATCTGTGTCATTGCAAAGTGTCTGATTCTGAGCCTTTGATTATATTCATTACATCTGTTTATGTTAATCATGCAGTATCTACTCTTTAATGTAACTGAATCTTGAGGATAGTTTCACTGTGCTTAATTTGAAAGAAATACTTTTACTCAGGCGCATCGCCATAGTTAGATTTGCTTAATTATATTTGTAATCCTATTAGCTTCTTCCCCTTTTCCTCAAAACCCATTTAAGATAGAGAAGAGCCATCTTCTTTAAAATCTAGAGGTTGTTTCAAGTAGCAAGTTCCACATTCTTGAAACTTCCCATGTTGGTGCTAGAACCTGCACAATTTTATACATCAACACTTTATTTTTTGGGCTGAATAGAAAGTCCTTTTGGTCTAAAATTACTTAATCTATCCATAAAAGAATTGCCTTATGGAAGGGAAGATGGCTTACTTTGTCTGGCAAGATAACTCTTCTTAAATCAGTTTTGATAGTAGTTCCAATTTATATGCTTTCAGTTCTGAAGATTCCTAAAGGAAGTATTGAGGATATTCAGAAATATCTTAGATCTTTTCTTTGGAAGGGCAGCTCAGAAGGCAGCAATAAGGTTCCCTTGATATCTAGGGATAAGATATGTACTCCTAAATCTCTTGGGGGAGCAGGTATCCATAATATAGAAGCTCAGAATAAGTCCTTGGGTGCTAAACTAGCTTGGAAACTTTACTCTAAACCACAATCTAAATGGTGTAGACTTATGTAGCATAAATATATGGATTCTTCTAACCTTGAAAGAATTTTTACAGTTGAGAATCCTCCTAAGGGCTCTAATATGTGGAACTTTTTAGTACCTTGTAAAGGAGTCATTCTCCCCCATCTCTCTTGGAAAATTAATAATGGGTCTAAGGCATGTTTCTGGGAGGATTCATGGAACGGTTTCTCCTCTTTATCTCATATTCAAGGGTTGGATCAAGCCAAACAATTCCTTGTTCTCAATTGGGGTAGTAAAGTGAAAGACTATTTTACAATTATAAAGGATGGTTCTTTTTCTTCAGTTATGTGGAAAGATTTCTCTGGTTGTGATTTTCCCTAGGTTCAGAAGGATTTGCTTTTAGTTTGCTTTAGAAAAGAAGGATCTGCTATTCTCAGAAAGAGGATGAATTGATTTGGACTTTTGCAAATAATGGTTTTTATTCTGTTCAGGATGGTTATAGATCTTTGACAATTAAAAAGAGACATTTTAAAGTCGGATTGGTTTTATTTACTTTGTTGGAATGTAGCTTGCCTTCCAAAAGCTGGTGCTTTTGCTTGGTTAGTTCTTAAGAAGAAAATTTTGACTAGTTAGAGATTATGCAAGCTTGGGATTGCAGAGCCTTTGAAGTGTGTTTTCTATGGTAAGTTTGATGAGGATCCTGATCATTTGTTTATTCTCTGCTATTTTGCTTTGGATTGTTGGTATTGGCTCTTCTCAAAACTTAATTGGTTTGCTCATCTGCCTAATTCTATATTGGATTTATTTCTTAGTTGGCCAATCCTTTTTAAAGACTCCACTTTTTCGTCTATCTGGATAGTTTCACCATCTATTGTTGTATGGAGTATATGGTTAGAAAGGAATAGAAGGATTTTTAGAAGAGAAATTCAAGCTTTTGATGGTGTTATCTCAGTTATTGAGAAGTATATTTCTGAAGTTGTCATGAGTAATCTACAAAGAAAAGGTTCTTCTAATTTAACCTTTTCTTCCTGGGATGATAAGCTTCTAAAAGATTGGAAGGCATTGAAACCTTTGCCAAACCTTGGGAGATCTTCAATCTTAAAAGTTGACAGAAGTTCTATAAAGTGGAAGCCTCCTAACATCGGGTTCGTGAAACTTAATTTTGATGGTGCTTCACATGGTAATCCAGGGCCTACTTTGATTGGAGGTGTTTTAAGAGATACAAAAGGAGATTTTATTATGGCTTTTTCCAGTAGAATCCTGGAGTCAACAAATAATCAAGCAAAAATTCTAGCATTAGTGGAAGGATTGAAGTTGGCAAAAAAGCTTAATATTGCTTGTCTTCATATTGAAGGGGACTCCTTGGTCATCATTAATGCTTTGAAGAAGAGTTTTGTTTTAAATTAGAGTCTTCATTACTTGCTACAAGAGGCGTGGGATATAGTACAAACTTTTAAAAAAAAATCATCTCTCACTGTTATAGAGAAGGGAATAAATTGGCTGATGCTTTAGCTAATTTAGGATTTGATTTGGAGGAGGCTCTTCTGGAGTTGGATAGTGGAAAAATTGGAGGATTCCCCATTATCCAAGACATTCTTGTGAATGATTCATTCACATGTGTGGCTTAATTGCCACATGTTTTTTATCTAACTTTTTATTGTGGATGCAGGTTGATTGTGTGATTCCAGTTGTTAATGATGGAATTTTAATTAGCAATATCTTGCTTTGGCAAGGAAATCTACACTGATTTCAATATTTATGTACCTCCTCCCAGTTTGCATTTGATCTCCCTAAGATGACATCACAAATTTTCTTTGGATTTGATGGCGAGTTATCATTGCTCGGTTCTCCCTGTTTATTTATACTGGGTAATTTCCCTGTTTCATTCATCCGACTGTGAAATATGGAGATCCAGTTAAATCAAAGGCTTTTTTCCCAGTCTAGAAATGGGAGACGACCTTCTATGGCAGAGTGGATTCAGATGGATTAGCTTCTGTTTTCGCTATCAATAATCAAGACATCAAAGAAGCAGTTCGTGAGGTGGTAGGGAAAAAGTTGTTGGATGGTCGTGTGAGGTCCCTGTATCCATCTTAGATTGTGGTGGTGTTTGCTTCCAATGTGATGGATTTGGTTTACGACTCCAACTTGGTAAGACAACTACTTTCTAAATATGTTCATCGCTTCCTTTTCACAGATGACTTGTTGATTGAAGCCTTCCAAAACTATGATCTATTTAAGTCTAGTGCTTTAATTGGTGGAATGTTTTCAAAGTACCAAATTTTCCATTCTCTTTCTCACAACTGCATCTTTCATGCCTTCAGCTCAGCCATTCACCATGAGAATGAAGATCTTCTGCATATTTCTCTGCATGCTCACAATAATGAAGTGGGGGAGGCGTTGGTCAATAGAGTAGAGGAAAAGTTTCATGCTCTATTATTTCTGTTGCAATTTCAACCTCAGATTTCTCCTCCTCCCGGGTCTCCTATAGATCCTGTTACAGATGGGGGTAACTTCCTGGTGCAAGACCTGAATGATGCAGCAGCCGGATAACTATGTGTTTTTTGAACTATTGTAAATAGTTTAATATATGAAGTTTCTCCTTGTGTGCCTGTTAATATAAGGACCTTTTGTCTCCTGGTCTGTTTGTTGTTAGTTGGCTTATGGCCTTTGAACTGTTAAGGGATCTCTGGTTTCTGGCTTGCAGGTTCTCTTTTGCTTGTCATTTTGTAATACTTTTTATTATTATATAATATATTTATGGTGCTAAGTCACCTTTTGTAAAAACAAAAATTAATAAATTTGCATCATAGTTGCTAAATTGATTGAGGTTTGATTAAGAGTTAACTCTTTTGATGGAAGAGTTGCATCATAGTTGCTCTTTTTGATTGCATAGTTAAGATGAGTGATTTAAGGAAAGAATTTAGAAAGAGTGATTAGTGGAGAGAATTTCGAAGAGTGATTAAGGGAATTAAATAAATAAATTTATTTAATTCATACGAGGATGAAAATGGGGAAATAAATAAAATATAGATTTTATTAATTTGTGGGAGGATAAATAAGAGTTAGTGTGATTTAATTAAATAAAATAAATTTATTTAATTAGTCACATAGAGGAAGCATTGGAAATAAATAAAATATAAATTTTATTTATTTTTAGGAGGATAAACAAGAGTTAGTGTGATTTAATTAAATAAAATAAATTTATTTAATTAGTCACATAGAGGAAGCATTGGAAATAAATAAAATATAAATTTTATTTATTTGTGGGAGGATAAATAAGAGTTAGTGTGATTTAATTAAATAAAATAAATTTATTTAATTAGTCATATAGAGGAAGCATTGGACATAAATAAAATATAATTTTTTATTTATTTGTGAGAGGATAAATAAGAGTTAGTGTGATTTAATTAAATAAAATAAATTTATTTAATTAGTCACATAGAGGAAGCGTTAGTATATTAATTAAATAATTAAAAATTATTTAATTAATATGAATAGAAGAATAATGAAGGTTGATAAAGAATAATTAATAAATTAGGGAAATGATGTTGATGAAGTATGATGACATGGAAATGATGTTAGTCAATTTTTAGTATCTACAATAGGAATGGTCTTTGTATAAAGCGACAAACTTCTTATTCGCCATACATGATTGTCATTCACTGTGTGTCCCATAGAATAAATTTAGTATTTAAAATTGTGAGAAAGTTTTCTATAGTATCAAAAGTTGAAGATCTAGTCCATAAGCTCCACTGTCGAAGTCCCAAACATTTATAGAATTTTAACATTTTGCTAAGGGAATAACTATAGAAACAAGCTCTTCTTAAGGATGTTGATACCAGATGGATCTCCTTACATGGGTTGGTGCAAAGAGTTTTTGTAAAATATCAATCCTTGATTGGAGTAATGTACAAACATCACCTCATAGTAGACAAAGCTCCTAACCTCTTATATAGGTTAAGTGACATAGAGACACTTATAACTTTATTGTATTCTTCCCATGCTGGAGGAAATGAGCATTCTTGTGAAGAAATCCTAAGAAAGAAGTATGTATATTTTAGAATATACAAAGCTATGTAAAATGATATGCATGGCCCTTTATAATTTATGTCTATTAGAGCAGTCATTCATAAGTCCAAAATTTAATAGTTGGCACTTGATGACAAATGTGAACAATACTGTTGATTTTTATAGTTTAATGCAAGTGGGGAGGTATGTGTCTTTGTATGAGGATATGAGATACCAACTATCTTTCTAGGGTCAGGTGCACTACCAAAGAAGAACTTGTTACAAGGGAAATTTTTGACAAGATTGTTAAATCTATCAGACTAATTTAAAGGATAAATTGCAAGATCTCTTTCCTCATAGATTAGAGAATGATTCCCTCGAGATAAATTACGTGAAGCCATGTATATTGTGTATCCTCAATACTAGATTAATTATCAACCAAATGATTTTTGTAACAAGATAAAGACCTTGGCCAATCAGTTTTCCAAAAGTTTAGAATTCAATGGACAACATATAGAAGGAATTATAAATAAATCTAAGCTTACTGAGCAATCAATCCATTTTGCAACATCAATGATGGAATAGTTTAAACTCATGGAGAGTCCCTTCCAAGATGGATTGATAACAAAGATTTTGGTAACCTTAAGTTAGAGCAAAATATTGCATGATTCAATGTTAGAATATTTCAAACTTGATTATCTATGTCAAACCATAATATTGGGGTTGGTGAAAGATGAAAGAGTTTTTAGTGCATTGAGGTTCTTGAAATCAAAGATAAGAAAAAAACTTGACAAGAACTTAGAAATTTGGTTGAGGATATATATAACTAGATGTGATATCCAAAATTTTCTTTTTGAAAGGGAATTGGAAATCTAGATGTCCATATGTGAAATAAGAGGGTTGAGCAACACTTCAAACATTACTAGAACATATGACACAATGAATAACACTTGTAATGGCAGTGATGAGATGCAGTTAAGTGGAAGTATGCAGATAGAAGAAAATGAAGACTAGGATGAGGATGGTCATCATGGTTAGAGTGAGCAAATGATTTGACAATTGGAGGAGATTTAGCACTTAGTAAGTATTTATAAGTTGTATTTCATATTCCAAACTGTTGTTGATGATGTTTTATTTGTCTACCACTAATAAGAGATCTAGATTAATTCTAATAGCATAACAATACTTGCAAAACTCACAATAAAACTCCATCTCAAACACCTAAGAAATAGGATAATCAATACATGAAACTATCAAATGGTAATTAGGAAAACATGAGCTAAAACCACCCAAAATGTGGTAGCCAAACCTCTACTCAAAATTCAATTCCCAAATCCCAAGATGAGTCCATATTATCCTTATGTCCATTCAAATATCCTTATGATGTGCCATATTATGCATCATAAGTTGGTCAATAATTGTAACTCCCTCTTACTAATCTTTTATGCATTATAGACGCTTTTACATTTGTGATGTGGGGGGCTAACTAGAGAGTCCCTTCCAAGATGGATTGATAACAAAGATTTTGGTAACCTTAAGTTAGAGCAAAATATTGCATGATTCAATGTTAGAATATTTCAAACTTGATTATCTATGTCAAACCATAATATTGGGGTTGGTGAAAGATGAAAGAGTTTTTAGTGCATTGAGTTTCTTGAAATCAAAGATAAGAAAAAAACTTGACAAGAATTTAGAAATTTGGTTGAGGATATATATAACTAGATGTGATATCCAAAATTTTCTTTTTGAAAGGGAATTGGAAATCTAGATGTCCATATGTGAAATAAGAGGGTTGAGCAACACTTCAAATGTTACTAGAACATATGACACAATGAATAACACATGTAGTGGCAGTGATGAGATGCAATTAAGTGGAAGGATGCAGATAGAAGAAAATGAAGACTGGGATGAGGATGGTCATCATGGTTAGAGTGAACAAATGATTTGACAATTGTAGGAGATTTAGCACTTAGTAAGTATTTATAAGTTGTATTTCATATTCCAAACTGTTGTTGATGATGTTTTATTTGTCTACCACTAATACACATTTTTAAATTTCCATTTTAAAATCAATAAATTAACATATTATTATTTTCCAATGTTCCATTTTAGAATCTAATATTTAAGCATTGTTTTCAATTTTGATTTTATTTTAGAATCTAAATTTTATACATTTTTCAATTCCATTTAATAATTAATATATATTTTTATCGATAAAAGGTGGTAATCCACTTGTAGATTGTATTAATATCAAAAAATATATACATTACAGAAGACATAGATTTCGTAGTGAAAGTAGATAAATATATCAAGAAGCCAAAATCAACCAGTTTAAAATATAATTAAACTAATTAAAAACTAAGAACTATCACCATCATCCTCCATAGGCAAAACAAAGGAGGAGGACATGAGAGATCCCAAGAGTGTAGTAGATTTTGAGGCAACTCCTAGAGAGGGCTATGTAGAAGTATGAATAAGCATAAAATAGATGACTAAGCACAATGATCAATTGAAAACTCATATTACCAAATCATTTTATTAGCTTTTGTAGCATGCTCCACTCTTCATCTATTGGAAGTGTAATTTTCTATCTCATAGTAACTAACTTGTAAATTTGTTAACAATTCATACATGAGAGACAAGATTTTCTTTAATGCATCATTCAAACTTGCATTCGAGGTTATCAATGGTTTGATGGAATCTAAAAAGTTTGCCTCATCTAGTTTCTAAGGAAACTAGTCCTTATCAATTGAAATGGTGAGCAGAGTACATTTACAAATCACACCATTATTGCATGGAAGAAAAACAAAAAATAATATATGATATAATTGATTTGGGAATTCAATACATTCAATCTAATTGATTTTTACATTGATTCCTATTGTCTTGTAAATTCACTAGTTTCCCATACAAACTACCAAAACAACCTACGAGAATAACTTCCCAAAAACTAACAATAAAATAACATTTAATAATTTAAATACTAACAAGTCACTACCAATTAAGTTATACCACCATCAAATACAATATGAGTTGGCGTGAAGAAATGATGCAAGTCATCACCATGGCTTTTTAGGGTTTTTGATCTGATTGTTTTCTGTGTTAATGGAGGCTGCTGCCATAGGCAATGCCTCTGGGAACTCAAACTTGATGGAGGAAGATTCTTCTAAAGGATGGAAGAGAGCGTTAATAGGGGAGAATATGGGCGCCCCTAAAAGTAGGTCAGGGCTTCTTGTCAAAATGGATTCTACGGCAGGTACGGCTCTGGATATTCCAAACGATCTGATAGAAGGAATAGTGGTGACCATGGATCTGGCTGTGGTTGGTAAGTTTATTTCCTTCCGTCCTAATATTGAGATTGTTAGGAAATGGGTGCTTTCTCGATGGAGAATCAAAGGTAGTGTTTCGGTCATTGCTATGGCAAGAGGTCTGTTCCTATTTAAATTTACTAATAGGGAGGATATGATAGCTATTATGGCTGGAGGACCATGGATTTATGGTTCTCATTCACTTGCTTTGTGCCCTTGGAAACCTGGGTTTGACCCTAACACGGACCTCTGCAAGTCAGCTCTTGTTTGGGTAAGATTGCCAGGGTTTCCCTTGGAATTCTAGGATGAAACAATATTTACCGCTATTGGCAACTCCTTTGGCCAGTATGTTACTGTAGATCATACTACTCGTATTCAATCCAGGTGTGTATATGCCTGGTTTTGTGTTAATGTGGAGATTAATCAAACCCTTCCCACGTCCATAGAGTTAAACTCTAAATATGGGATTTGGACCCAACCGATTCTCTACAAAAATGCTACTACCTTCTGTCAAATATGCAAGAAGAAGGGCCATGTAATGACCCAATACAAGGTGAAGCAAATGGGGAAGGAGGCTGATCCTCATAATGAGGTTGCTCCTCAATATGAGGCTACGGATCATTCACCCAAAAATGTTACCCCTATTAATCAGGGAATGGGGGGTAATGAGGAAAATGCTTTCCCAAAAGATAATACTGAGAAGGTTATGGAAAAAGATTGTCAGAATGCTACTTCAGATACAAATAATTATAGAGATCACCAGACCAATATGATTGAGGAGGGTGAAATAAGATCCCAATCTGTAGATGGGGATGATGAAGAAGGCAAGGTTTTGAGGGATGATCAGCATGTTCTACCTCTAGAAATAGAAGATACTGATGGAGTAACAACCTTAAATCCAACACAGGAAGCTTCTCATGCTATGAAAATAGGGGACCAATCAGCTCACTCATTGGCAGTTGAAATAGGTCCAAGTGGTAGTGGTAATGAGCTGGAGGATTGGATTACCCCTAAGAAAAAGAACCATAGAGGCAAAAAATCTGCGGATGTAGGCACTGACTCCAAACAAGGGAGACCAACCCTCAGAGAGACAAGGCAAAGAGAGATTGCCAGGGAAATTGCCAGTGGTAAGCAGAAAACACTGGAGGTCCAATCCCTCAAACCTTCTAAATGAGAATCCTATTCTAGAATTTGAGGGGCTTTAATAGCCCCACCAAATAGTTTGAGGTTAAAAACTATGTTTTAGATAATAAGTTAGATATTATGTTACTTCAGGAGGTCAAGATGACGGAGGAGAGCTTTAAGAAGATAGCTGATTACATATGGCCCAAGGCTACTTTCTGCATTAGTCCGACTATAGGGGCCTCTGGTGGGATTGTTACTATGTGGAACAGTGCTAAACTTCAGGGTTCTCTTGTTGCTTCTAGTAAGCATTTTCTGGTTATTAACTTCTCCTTGCCTTCCTTGAACTGGTCTTTAATCAATATTTATGCCCCAAATACTAGAACTCTGAGGCAAACATTATGGACTAATTTGAGTACCTCTCTGACCAATACCCCGCGCTCTAGATGGATGCTGGCTGGTGATTTCAACACCCCCTTATATCCTTTTGAGAAATCTGGTGGGATACTTGATTATTCTAATAGCATGTTTAATTTTGCGGAGTTCATCAATGTTTGTGGATTGCTTGATGTGGAATTGCAGAACCAAAATTTTACCTAGTCTAACAGAAGAAGAGGAGACCAAATGATCCAAGTAAAATTAGATAGGTTTCTTATTTCTAGTAATTGGGATAATGATCATAATATGAATCTGCAAGCTTTTCCTAGAACCATGTCTGATCACTGCCCTATTTTCCTCAATTGGAAAGATCAGAGCCAACGGGGCCCTTTCCCTTTCCGTTTTGAAGCTATGTGGATTAAGCATAGAGACTTTAGACAAATTGTGGCTCAATGGTGGCAAGTTCCTATTCAGGGTACTCCTATGTTCAGATTGGTTAAAAAGCTCCTACACATTAAATAGGAAGTTCGTGGGTGGAATCTATATAGTTTTGGTAATGTGTTTCTTCAGAAGAAAAATATTGCCGGAAAACTAGCAGATATCCAACAGCGGATTGCCCAAGGAGATGATTCAGAAGACACTACTATGGAAGAATATGTTTTGATTTCTGACTGGAAGAATCTTATGAGCAGAGAAGAGGTCTATTGGAAACAGAAGTCCAGGATTCGGTGGCTTAGAGAGGGGGATAGGAATACAGCCTTTTTTCATCTCTCTACCATGAAACATAGGAAGGCTAATTCCATAACAAAATTGTGTCTGGAAGATGGCAATACTATCACTGAGGATAATGAGATTGGAGAGCAAGTTGTGTTATTCTTTCAGGATTTGTTGACAGAACAAGATAGCAATGCTGAGAATGGTAGGAGTATGAATCAGTTCATTGACAAGATTCCCTATCTGATAACTGAGGAAGATAACCTTGAAATGTTAAAGCCTATATCTGAGGAGGAGGTTCGGGCTATTTTATTCTCTATGGGCCCATTCAAAGCTCCGGGCCCTGATGGCTTCCCCCCTATTTTTTTCCAGGAATATTGGGATATTGTGGGGGCTGATCTCACTGCTGTTGTTAGAGATTTCTTCAGAACTGGTAAACTCTTAAAGCAGATCAATAATACTTTTATTGTCCTTGTTCCTAAAAAGTTGAAGCCTACCCAGCTTTCTGAGTTCAGACCCATTAGCCTATGTAATACTGTCTATAAGCTTTACACTAAAGTTCTTATCATGAGACTTCAACCTTTTTTAGATAAAATTATTTCCCCATCTCAAAAAGGCTTTGTCCCAGGCTGGCAAATTCTTGATGCTGTGATCTCCACTCATGAAACTATTCATTCCATGAACAAGAGTAGAATCCCTGGTATGGCTCTTAAGTTAGATATCTCTAAAGCCTACGATAGGGTCTCTTGGACTTTTTTGTTTCAATTCATTAGGAAGTTTGGGTTAAATGATAAAATCTCTCTTCTCGTTCAGAAGGTCGTTTCTTCTGCTAAATTCTCAGTTCTGGTTAATGGGATCCCTAGGGGTTTCTTCTCTTCTTCGAGAGGACTCCGACAGGGGGATCCTCTTTCCCCATACTTGTTTATCATGATGGCGGAAGCCCTTGGGAGACATATTCAAGCTAATATTTCTTCTAAAGATCTCTTGGGCATCAAACCTGCTTCCTCCCTTTCCCCTATGTCTGTGCAGCAGTTTGTTGATGACACCATTCTTTTTGGCATCTCTTCTGTGATTGAAGCTCAGAGTTGGAAGAATATTTTAAATAACTATGCCCAAGCTTCTGGTCAAAGCATAAATTTCCAAAAGAGCAATGTGTATTTTTTTAATACTCCTAACGATCTCTAGCAAAAAATCATTAATATCCTGAACTGTACTGAAGCTGATCTTCCTGCTACTTACCTTGGCCTCCCCCTTACGATCAAAGAGGTGTCTCAAGGTTTCTGGAATGGAATATTGGAAAGAACTCAGAGGAAATTGATTGGATGGAAAGGGAAACTACTCAGTAGTGCGGGCAAATTACAGCTTCTTCGTGCCTCCCTGCAAGGTATACCTACTTACTTCCTGTCTCTTTTTAAGATTCCTAGTTCTTTTGCTGACAAATTGGAACAGATTCAAAGAAAATTTTTATGGACGGGGGTGGAAGACAAACAGAGAATGTCTTTGGTCAGCTGGGAAAAAGTGTGTCTTCCTAAATCTCATGGTGGTCTCAATATTAGATCCATCCGTAACATGAATAAAGCCCTCCTCTCCAAAATCAGCTGGAACCTGATTCATAACCACAAGGATTGGGGGGAAATCATGCAAGCCAAATATCTTCATGTCTCTGATTGGCCCAACTTTCTCCATCAAGAAGGGTTACCCCAGGGATCTGTTATCTGGAATAAGATGCTAAAATCCAGAAGCCTTCTTAAGCAAGGGGTTAGATGAAAATTGGGAAATGGTATGTCTATTAATTTCTGGAATGATATTTGGGTAAAAGATAAGGCTTTTATTACCCCAGGGGGATTATGGCGCTATTGCTGGCATTGCTACTTAATTTTTTGGGGATAAAGTCTGCAATTACATGGCTATTAATAATGGCAATAGAAGCTGGAAAAATTTATTGGATTGTTGTGCCCATCGCCCTGATCTCACTCCTAGAGTTTGGGTTGTTCAACACTTGCTTCAGGGGATTAGAATCCCTCTCTTCCCTCGTGAGGATGAGCAGTATTGGTGGCCGGATAAGAATGGACGCTTCTCTGTCAAGTCTGCTTACCACCTGATGGTTCCTGAGGTTCATAGAAAGGAGATATGGAGAAAAGTTTGGAATCATAAACTTTTACCAAAAATCAATATGTTTTGGTGGGCTTCTGTCCATAACAAAATTCTAACCCAAGACAACTTACAGAAGAGAGGGTTTACTTTGGTCAATAGATGATGTCTGTGCTGTGTAAAGGAGGAAATTGTTTCTCATCTATTCATCATTGTGATTTTGCCAGGGAAATCTGGAACATAATCTTAGGAAATTTTGGCATTCAGTGGGTTTGTAATTCTGATATTAAGGAAGTTGTTACCAGTTGGTATCCTACCTTTTCTCATCCTTGGCTCATTGAGTTATGGAACCAAACTCTGCCCTGTTTGGGTTGGACTCTATGGAAAGAACGTAATCACAGAATTTTTACGGATACTGCTAGAGATGCCTCTCAGGTTCTCCACTCTTTTGTTAAGACTCTAATGGAAAGTGTCACTAATGCCCATATACGTATTGCGGAGAAACCTCTGACCCGTGAAGAGGAGCAAATTGCGGCTAATTAGAATATCCTAAATCATATTCCTATTCATAATAGTTCCAAAAGGTTGTAGAGGCTTAATACTAGATGGAGTCCCCCAAAGCCTCACTAGCTTAAACTAAACTTTGATGGGGCTTCTAAGGCGGATGGCAAAGCTAGTGGTGGAGGGATTATAAGGGATGACAAAGGGTGGATGGTTGCTGTCTATGCTGGTGGGTTAGGATATCAAAGTAATAATTATGCTGAAGCAATTGCTCTTCTATGGGGGATTAAATTGGCTATCTCCCTTGGTATTAGAAATCTGAATATTCAGGGGGACTCCAAAATGGTTATTGATGCGGTGAATAATGCGTCGACCGTTGGTATTAAGTTGAAGGATATTATTATGGATATTCAAATCCTCCTGCAGAAAGTTCCTAGGGTGGACATTTCACATATTTATCGAGAGGGTAATGGGGTTGCAGATGCCTGTGCTGAGCTTGGTCAACAATATTCAAATTGGTGATGTTGGTGACAAATCGACTACATCCCTTTTAACATTAGGGATCTTATTCAAAAGGAAGTGACGTGTCAAGGATGAGTCAGATTTATTGGAAAGACAGATCACTTCATCAGTCCTATTGGAGGATGCTGACGTGCATCTTGAAGTACAGGATTTTTTGTACTTTCTTGATTATTGTTATTTCTGCCTTATTATGCCCCTCTGATAAGGCAAGCGGCTTACTTGCTCATTATAGCGTTTGCAGTGAAATTATGATTAAGCATGGGAAGAGTAAGCGTCATCCTTGTAAGGCATTCCTTATTAATGATAATGCGTGTTGTTTCATTTCCATTATCATTATCCTTGATCAAGAGATTAATGTTACCCTGCATATGAACTCTATGGAAATTTGGGGTTTTCATGATTTGCTCTGTAAGTCCAACATGGGTGGCGATAGAATCCGAATGGAACCCGTTTCTTGTTGCGAGTTCAAAGATAACCCGGTGGTCTGGCATTATTGTAAAGAGGGTGGGATTAGTCCCTATTTGGAGCGGCTCAATGGGTATGATGAAAACTTATCTGAACAGTTCGCTAGGTCTTGGCAAAACTGGCGTGTCTCTGTGGGGGGAATTAGTTTTGAGATTTCTAAAAATATTATTGCTATGGCAACTAGCATGTCTACTCGGGGGATTAAAATGTAAGGGAAAACCAAAATTACAGACTATTCTAGCCAGAAGCTCTTTCTTGGAGATGGGGAAGCACTCGTTCCCTATCAAGGGGGTTTCGACAGAGCCAAGCTGTCTGAGCCTTGGGACAGTGTGTGTTTTCTCCTTATGAAGTATTTCATGCTAGAGGGGCGCTTCACCAGGTTCTATAACTATCATCTTCCCCTTCTGAATCACTTTAGACGCAATGCTCATATTAGCTTTCCTTTTTATCTTTTATCTTCCCTTGAGCATTCAGTTCTTAGGGTTAGAGCTAAACTAGCCAAGAAACCTGCTAAGAAACCCATCCCCCTTCATCAGGGCCTCATCCTCTATCTTTACAACTTCCATCTTGCCCTAGAGCCTTCTAAGGAAATTCAGACTAATAGTGGGGAAATATCTTCAAACCCTGATGATACTGCTGTTGTTGAAAAATCATGCCCTTCCCCTGCTTCTACTAAGACTAAAGAAGTTTCTTTTTCTACTCCTGAGGAGATTCCCATAGATACCCCGAGCTCTACTGTTAGTACGAAGGGCAAGAAGAGGAAGACACAAGCTAGTGAAGCTGGCACTATGGGGGCGGCTGTGGGGACCCCTAAAAATCCCTGTAAGACCCCTGTGGGACATGGTAGCAAGTCTCATCTGTCTGCAAAGAATATTAAGGAGGGCTTCTCCTCAGGAGTTAGGCGGTCCGGGCGAATTGCTGGCAAACCTGCTCTCAAGGCCAAACTTATTGACTATTCTGAGAGCGCTTCTGATGAATCCACCCAGGGTGATGAGGCCAAGGATATGGATGTTTAAGAGATCTCTGAGGATGCTGATGGTAAGCAGGAGTATAAAGAGATGGGGGCTACTGCTGACGATGCTGAGGATTCTACGGGCAATGCTGGCAAAGTGGGACAGATGTTCGTGGAAGAAGCCGATGAAGAAACAGAAACCGGTGCTGACTTTGGGTCTGAAATTGTAGTTCTGCAGGGCCGCATTGAGAAACTGGAATAGAATCTTTCCACTGTGCTCGGGAGTTCTATCTTACTCAATATTTCTGTGCTGCAGAACCTCGGGGCTATTGTTTCTGCTGACACTGATGAGAACTCTACGAAATTGGATGATCTTATTAAATCCATGGTTAAGTAAGGAGAGAATTTTCCTCCTTAGTTTTTGCTTATATATTGATGATACTCTGCTACTCTATATTAACTATCTTAAGCTTTAGTTGTTGTTTATGTTGTTTATGCTGGGAAAATAGAGTTTAATGTATCTGTTTTGAGGCACTTTTGTGCTGGCTGCCTCTGTGGCTCTTTTGCTTTTTGTATGGGTTCGGCCCCTTGTTTAGCCGCCTTATATTATCAAAAACAAGTCACTAAGGTGACTTTATTTCTAATATATTTATTTACTAACTATACACTAAAGATGTAGTAAATCCAACATTCCCCCCTTATTACATCAATCCAAACAAAGGATGGAACACTACAAGGACTAAACATAGTAGCCCTTCTAGAAACTTTGAAGAAGCACCTCCACCAATTCTCCTCACTCACCCAAGACACACCAATATGAACACAAACGGATGTCCTGACTATCAAACCTGCAAATCCTCTGTACCACATGAGATAACATCCCATCCTCCATGCACAATGAGATAAAAACTCTCCTCTGAGAATCCACAAATCCTCTGAGTATGTCAAAATCCCTCCTCTAGTGCTACATATGAGAGAACAACTCTCCTCTGAGAGTCCACTTTCCTCTGAAAGTGTCAATATCCCTCCTCCAATGCTATGGGAACCAAATCCCTCCTTTAGTGTACAAAAGGAACTGAACCACTGTAGATACACTAATTTCCTACCCTATTTCAGAGATTACACTATCCACATAATGAGCAAGTGCAAATACAATAATCCCACCCTATTTTAGAGGGTACACTATCCACAAATACTACCAAGAATTTCCAAGCCTCCCCATCCTCCATGAAGGGACACAAATTGATATCGGTGCTTCTCATGCAATGTATCATCTCTGAGCGAGAAGCTAGCTCGAGATGATGATAACTCCTCTAGCCTCCAATATTTCATCTTTATGCTCTATCTACCAAATGTAGCATATGATTTTGAGAGCTTTGAAACCCCTACCAAGTGTAGCATAGACGACCTTGAGAATACAAGCAATTTGTAACTCCACAACCTTATCTCTCCTTAGAATAAAATATTATCAGTCCAAATAATTTTGTAGACTTCAATGAAGAACTGTTAACTCTAATTCATAACACAAAGTAGTGTGATGGAAATATCACTATGAGTTTTGAACCAATAACCTCCAATGTTAAAATTACCAACAATGAGCCTTATCACCAACTCCTCTATGCTTCATTATTGACAAATATTCAATTGCTTTTATTTTGAAATGTATCACTTAAAAGAAAATTATTTTTAATAAAAAATTGTAAAAAATAACCTCTCAAATGTTTTTACCTTATTACACAAAATAATTAACTACTTATGTCTCCTACATCTTTAGAACTTGCAACTTGAATTGTTTTTTTTACAAAAAATTACTTCAACAGATGAATTCACGTCATTATTTTGCTACTCACTCTTTTGCATCAAACTACTCATTATATCCTATGGAATATTTATTTAGCTAAAGGTAAAGACAATTCTTGTATTTCCAACTAGTGTGTGGCTATTAATTCTATTCATAAATTCCTTGAGATTGTTGATAAGAATCTTGCTAGGAAGAGGGATTCCCTTCTCAAAAAAATTCATGTTGATTTTTAGAATGTTGAAAAGGAGTTGCACGTCAATCTGTGTGATTCTTTTCTGTAAGAGAAGGCAGCTTCTCTTAAGCACAAAATTAGGTGTGATATTGTTGTTAAAGCTAAGGGTTCTAAGATTAGATCCAAGATCGACTGGTTAAATTTGGGTGATAAAGGATCTAAGTTATTTTTTAATATTTTTAAGGGTAAATGTATAAGAGAAAATGTGATCGGTTTGAATGTTGAAAGAGAACTAGTTGAAGATGATGTAAAAATTAGGAATTCCTTTTTTTATTTTTACAAAGACCTCTCTTCTAATGGTGAAGACTCTTTGGTTATCAATTGTAGAGAGGTAATCAAGAAGATTATTCCTAAAAAGGTTTGTGTTTTTTATGCTTTAAAGATGGAATTACCATTTTCCTTAGATGAGGTTAAAAAGGTTATTGAATCTATGACCAATGACAAAGCTCCGGGATGGGATAGTGCAAAATTTTATAAAGCTAACAAAAATTGGATCTCCCCTATTTTGTTGTAAATTTATAGTGAGGACATTATTGAAGTCACTTTGGGTAGAGATATTAATAAAGGTATTATTAAACTAATTCCTAAATATGGTGATACCTGTCTAATGAAAAACTAGAGCCCTATCACTCTTTTGAATGTTTCATACAAAATTTTTGCTAAGATGATTACTTCTAGGCTCAAGGACCTTCTTCCCTCTATTATCTCTCCTACCCAAACTAGTTTTGTGAAAGGAAAATCTATCTTGGAGAGCCCTGTTACAAGCTAGGAAGGTATGTGTTAGGAGAAGGAATTTGGGCAAGATGTTTGTATAGATTTGATTGATCTTAAAAATCCTATGATAGGATTGAATGGGGTTTTATCTTGTTATTTATAAAGTTCTTAAGCTTTGGGATAATTTTTGCAGATATGTGAGTATATTTTTTAATGATGTTAATGCTCAGATAAGTGTGAGTGGTGAGCTCTCTATTTATTTTGATCTCTAAAGATCAATGGAAAGGATGTCTCTTAGCCCATTCACTTTTTGTTATTGTTGCAGAATCTATGCATTATGTTTTAAGGGATACCTATTTAGGTCCTCTTGTTAAGGGGTTGTCTCTTCCTAGCAATGAGTCTTTGATTGAATGCTAGTTTTCTAATGATACAACTTTATTTCCTATTTTGGATGAAGAGAATTTTGAAAATTTTCAAAAAAGTTGGACTATTATTATGTGCCCTTTGACTATAGGATTGCCTTCCATAAGTCGATTATTTTGTCTTAGGAGTAAACTCCTCATTGGATTGTTGGTAAAGGTTGGGAGTGGGGTGGTCCTTCTAAGCAAGTTAGGTATCTTGGGATTCCTTTTTTTTCTCTCATCTTCTCTAAAAAACATGTGGGAATGGGTGATGAACAAGGTTGTGAAGAATCGGTGTGTCACTCTTTGGTCTATTGCTGGGAGATTCAAGGTTTGTCAAAAAAATTCTCTTCCTTCTCCCTATACTTTTCTTCTTCTTGGTTGATATGCTCTACTCATATGAACTAGTTAGAGAAGATGCTTAGGAATTATCTTTGTTTTGATGATAAGGAGGAAAAGAGGAGGCATGTTGTTATCTAGGATGTATATTGTAGGCCTAAGCTAAAAGGTGGTATGGGTCTAAAGAATCTTTTTGTGCAGGATGTTGCTTTAGCAGTAAAGTGGATCCTTAGGGATCTTGATGGTTGTGAGTCCTGGAAGCTTATCATTAGAAGGAATATAGAGAGGTATCCTAAAGGCAAGCCATTCTAGAAAGGTCTTGGTCTTGTTGATCTTTTGTTTGGCAACTTTTGCAATAAAGTAGGGGTTCTTCTTAGGATTGAGGTACCATCAACCTTATAAATCCTATGTATTTAATTACTCCTAATATTGTTTGTAAATCATTCATAAAGGATGAGGGATTCACCATCAGCTGTAAATATTTTTACCATCAAGATTTTACTAGTACAGTGATTAATTTTTATTGGGGGTCGGTAATTAATTATTTATCAAGAGGAAGCTACTATTCACCTAAGGAGAAACTTGGAGGTTAAGTTGGTTTTGGGTGCCCAACTGGTGCAGGGGCACCATGTTAGTCCATTTTTGTAAATATGATATTAGGTTGGTTTAGGGTGTTTTGAGTCTTATTTTGTTCTATAAGGTCATAATAGACTATTTTATGATGTAATTAGTCTAGTTGGAATCATGTGAGTTCATATTGTCATATTTTTGTAATATGGTCAAATGTTGTCATGTAATGTTGCAAAAATGCCAAGATGGTGGAATACCAACAATCATAGGAGTCTAAAGGTTAGTTTGGTATATTTTAGTTGGTTTTGATGTGTAATAGTGATATTCACTTGGAAAGAGTCAAAACAATGGAGGAGAAGTGGATTTGCAGGTGGAAAAGCTAATAAAACTCTATTTTCTGTGAAAAAAAAGGCTAAAATTTGTTGTTACAGACCTTAGTATGGCCTGGTACGGCCTGTAAGTGCACTTTTATTCATTGGAATCAATGAACCTTTGAATCTTATTTCTTTTCCAAGTGGTTGCATCAATTTTTATTGAATTTGAAGCATTTTATGGCCTTTTGAGTGCAAGCAGCCTGGAAACCCTATTTGAGGGTTTGAAAGTGTATAAAATGGTTGTAGTTTGATAAAATAACCTTGGAAATGAATGGGAGATGGTTTGGAAAGCTTTATAAGGTCATTTGTGACATGTTTGAAGAGTTGGTTGAGTAGTTTGTGCCCTAGGGTATTGAGAACCAATAAACCATCTTGCTACCAAGCTTAATTTAGTCCTTGTGAGCAGCAGAACAGTCAAGTTTTCAGAGGTTTGGTCCAAAACAACCTATACCAAGTTTTTGATATGTTTTAGAACTCTAAAAAGGGTATCCAAAAAACCTTTTATAGTCTTGAGATCTAGTCTGTATCAAAAGATATTCTATGACAGTCCGTGTAGGCAAGCCTAGAAGGCCTAGAAGTGAGATTTTGGTGTTGGGTGAAATTGTGAGTGTGCCCATTGATAAAAATTGTTGATTTTGTCCATTTGTGACCTGAGAAGAATAGAGGAATAGGTTTTGGAAGTTTTGGTGAAGGATTTTGTATACTTGCTTTGGAAAAGTGGGCTAATTAGGCCTAGAAAAACAAGGACAATCAATTTTAGGCTGAGATGTTTCAAAATAACCTTATCTCAATTCCTAATATGTTGAATAATTCCATAATGGGTATCTAAAAAACCAATCCTTTTGTGGGTTGGAGGATTATTTTGCAAGTCATGCTAGAAAAAGCCTCTGAGAAGGGCTACAAGGGATTAGGAGCAGTTATGAAGAAAGACCTATAATTTGGTGAGTCAAACTTTCATAGGTGATTGGATTGAGTCTACTGAGAGATATTCACCCTGCCACTGCATCACCAACTCCCCATGAGGTTGTTTTGGACACTTGTGATGATGTTTTGGATGGTTATAACACCTCTACATGAAGATAAAAACCACCTTGTAAGATAAGACAAATTAGGTGTCCGAGAAAGTGCATGGAAATGGGGGACAAAAAGGGGGTCAAAAGTGGCTACTTTCTTTTTGAAATCAGCTAAAGTTGAACTTAAACAAATAATTCAAGATGCATACACTCAAAATTTGAAGATATGATAAGAACAAGAATTGTAGTACTCTGAATCTAGTTTCTAAACTACTTAAGATTTTATAAAATGGTTTAAGGTTAAGGAGGTTAAATGTTGAGCACACACAAAAGTGTTCTTGTTTTTATCACTAAAATATAACATAGTGTTTGGTGTGCCCCCGCCCCTGTTTTTTTTGCTACATTAGGTATTTTTAAAAACCAATTGGTGGAAATATAGTAAAGAGTGAGTATTACAAGTTGTATATTTTTATATTTTTTTATTCAATAATTTTTTTGTGAAATTTTTTGAAGTGGATATATTCAGAAAATTGCATCACTGAGCGTGCACATCACATAACTTGAACAAAACTCATTGAAAATGTTTTTTTTTTTTTAATGTGCATAGAATGAAGCGTAGAAGAATCCTATATTTTTTTTCAAATTTGGATAATGGGTCAAAAGTTATTAAAAGTCAATACATATGTGTTGGAGGAATATCAAGACACTATTCAAAGAAAATAAAAATAAATACCTTAACTTATTCAAAATATTAAAAAAATTATATGGATAGAATGGTAAGAAGTAGCTCTTTATTTTGGTGGTGGTTTTGTAAAATTTTATTGCAAAATGTGTAACCCTGATGAGGTCAAAGTTTGAATTTGAGTTGTTTTATGTTAAAAACACAAATTTAAGAGTCACAAGAGATGTCCAACCCTTAGGCTTGGAAATCCAAGCCCTAAATGAGAAGGATCATAAAATTTTTGAATTCAAGGCATTAAAAATACATACATGTTAAACTATGTACATGCTATTTATCATAACACAAATGTGTTTTGCTGAAAATATCAAGGCTAGCCACTAATTTGTCCCCCATTTCCATGCACTTACCCATCCATAAGGACAAATTAGTTGTCTATGTGTAAGAGGTGAGTAATGGGGTTACAACCTACATTGTTTTATGTAATAAATGATTGGATTTTTTCAAGGAATGCATTGGGATATGATAGTCATATTGGATGCCCCATTTAGAGGGTGAAAATTCTATATAAATAGGGGTTACGGTGGTAGAAATGTAATATGATGAGTTAGAGTGACAACTTTGTTTGTAGGTGCTAAAGGAGTGAAGATTGATGAGGAGAAAGGAAGAATTGTATGTAATCTATGTTTCTGAAAATAATACAGACTTGGGCCTCTCTTCTTGGTGAAGTTTTTTCTTGAAAGGGTGTCTCCACGTAAACACTGTGTTATGTGTTTATTTCTTTTGTTCCATATTTCTTTGTGTTTCTGATTTATTTTCTTGCAATATCCATTTGGTTTACTACTAGTTAGATCATTTTAATAGTTCCAATCATATTTTCATATATAGTAGTTACCTTCATTTCTAACAGTTCTAGAAAGTATATTGCTGAGTGGAATGTTAATGATATAAATAATAACCCTTTCTACTCTTTTCGGTCTGTTTGGTGGTCATTTGAATTAAATGGTAAGCATCTTACTCTTCATAGAGGTTGTTTTTCTCTTAATTGGTTCAATAAAGGCATCAAGATTTTTGTTCATATTATTGATGATAAAGAGGTTATTCCTTGGAGTTATTTGAAATGTTTATATAATTTACCAAATTCCTAGAAAATAACTTATTCTTTGATTGTTTCATCTTTGGAGAATGATCATTTGGTAATATAGAGAAGAATTATAATTTAAAATTGTGGGATAACTTTTCTTGGAGTTGTGAAAAATAGTTAACTGATTCAGTCAAGAATGTGTATGAGATGTTGATTAAGGTAAATATATTTCATTATCACTTTAACTCCCTTTGGGGAGTGAATGATTCTAAGTCTAAATGGATATCTAGGCTTGGCAATATTTAGTCCATTGTTCTTGAGCCTAAAAAATCTAAAAATGCTTCTTTAGTCAGTTTTTTTTGCTTAAAAAGTTAGTTGTTTGTGATATTTTAGGGTTTGAGATGAAGCGTCTCATTTGTGAGCCTCAGGAATCTTTTGGACATATTTTCTTTTACTATCCTTTTGCTAGAACTGTTTGGAGTTGATTTCTACCTGTTTGGTCTTATTGGGCTAGGGTCAAGTCAATCTCTTGGTGGGACATTCTTTTTGGATGTTTTGAAAGGTATGAAATTAAATTGAGTAAGATGTTTAGAAGGGTTTGGCTTTCTTTGTTGACTGAAATCTTGTGGTTTTTATGGACCAGCAAAAATGTGCATATCTTTCAAGGAAAAAGGAGAGTTATTACTACATTTTCTTCAAAATTCACGGTTTGGTTGATCTATTTGCAAGTTTGTGAGTAGGTGGATTGTCTCAAGAGGAGATTAAGAGTAATTGTTAATCATCTAGTTAATAAAGGCAAGTTTACCAAAAATGTTGTCGATGAAGCTGATTTTGTAGATGTCTTTGGTGTGGATGATTTGGGTAACTTTGATAATGTTCTTGTCTCATCTTGTCATAAGAGGTGGATAAAAAAATGTTTTGAATATACTATCAGTGACTTGGTTAAGAAGATCAAGAGAGTTATTGAAGCTGAGAAGATTATTGTAGAAATGAAGAAAGATAAATCCTCTACCTGATGTTGTTCTAAAAGTGTTTTGGATAGTTTCTGATGGATTTGATGCTAAGTTTATAAATATGGTATTCTAATTATTATTGTATTTGGTGATATGTTTAGGATTATACCTAGATATGTATTGGATATTGTGACATCTTTTTTGTACTCTTGGTATTACTATGCTCGTTGAGCCATATTTGTAAACTTTTTTCAATATAAAAAAATTGTATGTTAGATTTATGAACATCCACCAGTGTCAAGCCACTAGAAGTTATGAATTAACTGCACCTCAAGATACTTTAGAAAATGTCTATCCATGGACTTAATATAGGTCCTTGTCATTAGAGTAGTAAATGGTGTTGAATTTTATTTCATTTCATTCCCCAAGAAGCCTTGCAATATGGACAATCTAGTTGTTGATTGTCCTCCCAAATGGGGAATACTACTATCAAGAAATTGGTTAGCAATAGTTGGAGGTAGTGATTAAATGGATACATCTTATGCCACACTTCCCATTAATGGAAAAGATGTCAAATTGGTAGGAGAAAAGAAAATGTTGCATATATTTGAGGACCTTGCTAAGACATTCAATGAGCTTTCATACTTATATGGTGGACTATAATGCTTTTTTGGTCAATGTACATGTCAAAGCTAAATGCACCCTTGGGAAAGTGATAGTTTGACTCTCCCTTCATTTGACAACATGGAAACACTCCTAGGTTGTGGGTGACTTGTATATTGGAGTGAATCTCTAGTGAAGGTTGGTTCCTTTAGAGTTACACCTAAAATCTAAGCTACCCTACTATTGTTCACAAGGAAAAGGGATAGAAATTACATAAAACTGAACTTAAATGGTAAGATGAGGTGATACACTAGATGTATATGACTTCTACTTGTTTAGAGAGTACACAATATGATCAATAATCTAACCTACAGCATACACAACTCAAGACTTTGATATGTTTTATTTTTGCATGACTATTTCATAACCAAGTTTAGGATTATGACAGTATTTAGAATGAATTTTAAATGTCCTTTAGAGGTCTAAATGACAACTTTTCACAACTAAATCCTTGCATAAACCAGATGACACAAATTATGACCAACAATTTCACATATATTTCTGCATAAAGGTACAAAAATAGGACTAGAAATCAAGGATAAAAGGTATTATCACAGGATTACATCAGCTATTTCCAAATTCTACACAATACATAGCTCTTGAGAAAGTAAAATAGAATATTTTATTGATTCAAAGGTACAAAACCTAAGTACAAGTATGAAAATGATCTGATTTCTTCATGAAAGTGGTATTACAATACTTCTATCTAAAACTGAGTTACAATGCATAGTAGAAAACTAGAAAAAACTACTCTTGAAACTCTCCAAGGGCGTCCTCTTTTGCTAATCCAACACCAAGAGAGAATATAGGAGCTGTCTCTAGGAAATAAATGTATTTCACTTGCCTTGAATTTCTTGGTCTCCCTTCCCTAGGTGCTAGAAGACTTGATTTCCTAATTTTTCTCCTTGGACAGCTCCATCATGGGGTTAAGGAATGAGTTGTTAGACCTTTTCCAACATCTTCCACTTTGCATGCTCCTAATTTGGCTCCTAAATGCCTTTAACTGTCCAAAACTGCTTTAGAAACCTCTTAACTGGTCCAACTACCTTGACCTCCCTCCAACTCCACCTTGCAAGTTTATAGGGCATGTGTGATCAGGTGTATCAGCAACTTAGGACTCCTTGGAGGGCGTAGGAGGAAGACTTAGTCCTTTTACGACTCCAAACTGATCTTAAAAATATCCTTTTATGCCTTTTACTTTGTCACTTCTTCATCATGATATAACAATGCATTTGTATTTTTCTATCCTAGACTCCCTGATAGACCACTTGATCAATTCTCCTTTATACTCATATCTATATTATATGGATCTACAAGTGTATACTCTACCAAAACTTGCATACATGCTCTATATTTTGATGCATACCCTTCTTGTTGATTGACTCTTGACACTAGTCTTACTATCTTAGACCTCTGTATGATATGGACCCTATTAAATTTTGCATGCAATGTGGATCACTATATACTCTACTCCTTTGTATCTTGTAAACTCCAAATTTTTAGCAAACATCATGCTTTCTCTGTATACTAGGGGCACCATAATCTTTTATAAACCCTATATCACTGGTTAGCAGTGTTCATGATGTCTCGAGGGACTTCAAGGTTCAACGGTACCTTTGATATCTCAGCCCTGGGAACACTTGTGTAAATCCTTCATAGGATTGAGTAGGGTATTCACATCTCCTTTTAGCTTTCTTCCCTCTTCATAGATGGAGTTACAACCTTATAACATAACCATGCTATCAAATTAATCATACATCCTTGAATCATACTTATAAGGAACAATAACAGTCTAAAAAATGATCTTAACTATCACCATTTGTCTCTGTATTCTTTACTAATCTTCAACATGCTTTACTTGTATTGTTTTGATGATTTTATCATACTCATTAACACTCCATACTTGGCAGGCCCTTTGAGGTCAAACAAGGCTCAACAAAAGTATTGAGAGATCCTATTATTTTTATCACAGTCAATCTTCTATGATGGATTTCTATAAAAGGATGTTTCAGGTATTAGAAGAACAGAATTCTCATCTTCCATGTTATCATAGCTTTAATACCCTTACAGTCTTATATAGAAATCTCTTTACTAACAAACTCAGTCAAGGCTCTCTTAGCAACTTCAATCAAATTGTTACATTTCTTTGACACTATGGTAAATAGTCATAGTCTTGTTGGTGACAGTTATGTCCTTAAACTCTTGCTTTCTGCTACCACTATACCTCACAAAACTTGGAAATCCTCCTGAAAAGTCATACAAACCTCCATAGCTCTCACAACTCCACAAACCAGAACTTGGAATGTTGTGTAGATTTTTGGTCTTGACAGGGCCTTTAAAACTAAGGCAGAGATCATTTAGGCCTAAAACACAATGACAACTTTGTGAAAAAAGTGACAGCCCTATGAAAACAGTGGCAATCCGATTTTCTCATTTGACATTGAACATTCTCTATATCCATGTGTGCATTAGTTAGTTAACAAGGTTTTTAGGATTGAGACTCCATGAAAGGTCCTTTTAACTTCATATAACCTACAACTTCGAAATCAGTGAGCCTATACTATATAGGGCTTCATTCATTTCACACTGCGCTTGGGATTTGGCAAATCCCTTAGCTAATTGATGTTGATTGTTGCTCTCCACACTATCTTAATGTTCTTTGTGAACTCATCCCAAGTATGTGGTAACCTTAGGAATGAGCAGACCCTATGAACACTGATAAAAATACCTAGGACACCATTGAATTGGTAGAGATTCTTAGATTTTACAAATCTTCTCACCATTACACTACACACAAAGAAGCAACTTCATAAAATCTAAAGGGGTAACAAGATTGGTTCTAATTAAGGATGAAGGTCACAAGAAACACCGAAAGGGATCTCTATGGGTAGACCAAAATAGAGGAGGCAACCATAACGATAACAAGGAACTCATACCAAAATGCCTACAAAACCCACAAATATGCATGTGACTGTGGCATTAGGGATGCATATAGACTCTTCTCAGACCTTTGTCTTAAGGGTAAGACTTCTAGTATGATCATGGCTTATAAAATAGCTATTAAATACCTTACATGACACTTTCTTAGAACTTTGTCTTACCTTTTCAAGTCATGTAGTGAGAATTTTGAGCAGATATATATCAACCAACCAAGAAACATATGACTACAATCATGAGGGTCTTAGGATATGTGTGGCACTTGAAATTATGTAATCTGTTAATAATGAAGACCTTAGATATTTGCATGGCACAAATTAGTAGATGATTGCCCTGAAGATAATGATTGTCAAAAATCTACAAGTGGTTTTATTTAATTTATTTGGTGTAGCAATTAGTTGGATGAACAAAAGTTAAGTGTCACTCTTAACCACAGCTGTACATGGCAACCCCTCATTTATGAAAGTAAGCTACATAGTTAAAAATGTTGTGTTCAAATATTGTTTTCTTATAAAAAATTATAATGATATATACAACAATCAAAACACAGTCTATTTCACAAGAAGCCTTACTTTCATGATCAAATGAATCATATTGATATGTAGTATCATTTTGTACAAATATTGTTGAAGAAGGTTTGACATCTTGAATAATGTTGGTCACTTGATGACAAAACCTATTAGTACAAAGTTTTCTTGGTACAAAAATCAACAGACGTAATTTTCCTTAAGAACTAATTATATATGCATAGCCACTTATACGAAACATTCAACAAGTTGGAGATTTCTTAAATATGTGTTATATATTTTACATGTTTTAAACCCCTTATAGATTATAAATCTATCATAATTAGTTGGGTCCAAGACACCACCCTGCTTAGAGAGTATGGTAGCCAATGGCCCCCATGCAGAGGTTCAAAGGCAAGAACCCAACGAAGAAAAAAAAACTCAAGGCCTTATGTGATTTTTTACCAATGGTTTTAAACCCATCATATTGTAATATTGCTTAGTCATTTCTTATACTTATGTGTTTATAAATACTTGCACATAGATGAAAGTTGAGCACAAATAAAAAAATATTTTGTTCAATTGTGAATGATTGAGTTAATATCACAAGTGTTATTTTTGTTGGGTTTCTTCTGGAAAGGGTTTCCCAAGGTAGATTCTTTTGTTAGGTTGAGTGTAGTTATTTCTTTCTACTTCATTTAAAATTATGTTGGCATTGTTTCTCCTCCATAGGTTTATGGGTGTTATTCCTCTTCAATTATGTTCAAGTACAAGAGTGTTTGAAAAGAATAAAGGTGCAAACATGCTCTAACCAAGATCATTGTTGTTAGAAGTCCTGCGATAAGTTATTTGTCCATGTTACTTGTTGCTAGGATAACAAAATTATATGCCACATTTTTCATTGAACTAGGGAGTAGTGCTTTTTAATGTAATCACGCACAGCCTTGAACACAGTGGTAATGGCAAACTAAGTAAAGAGTAAGAATATGAGAGTAGAGCCAATGCTCTTGAATTTTGAACATAACAGAAAACCCCCAGAGACCAACAAATCAAACCCAAAGAAACTATTCCCAAAAGCCCACTAATAGGACTTCGTACTGGTGAAAAAAGAAAGCAAGTCAAATGCTTACTTAAGGCATCCAAGATAGTGAGCCAGATATAAGAGAGAAGATAAGAGGATTAAAGTTATATAACAGACAAAAATGGACAAATTTAATAAATAAAAAATGACGCAAACCTGAATTGTAACATTGAAATTGTGCTAGTGCTCTTCTGTTCAGTAAAAACAGATTGTGTCTAAGCAACAGTTAAATAAACATTTTCTCTCAGTTAAGTTCCATCTTTGAAATTCAGGTTTAAGACTTTTTATGTCTTGATTTTTTGAAGCCTAATATCAGGACAAAAATTTGGTAAACCATGAACTATTGACATGTACAGTTCAAACTTGGCAACATACAAAAAAAAAATTGTGGGCTTTGTGCAAAGGTTGTGGTGTAAAAATAATGGAATCATAAGAGCATGACCCAGACACAACTACCCCTTATCGCAATAAGACTGCCCTAACCCCAACAGCATGGTTGTAGTGTAACAGATATGGTTTACATACGGTGAAACCCAGGGTTAATGGGGTATTTAGGTATCAGGTACATTTGGGAGTGTAAACCATGCTTACCACAAGCCTGAATGTAGCCCAAGCTTACACCAGGTCATGTGGAAGGCAGCTCAGAATCCTTTATACATGTAGTGGGCTTTTGATGGCACATTTGTTCAATTTTTCAAAGAGGAATAGAGTGCACCTTTAGACACTTGTTCCTGCTATTTACTATTTTCTGAGTTGTCCAGAGCCTTTGTATGAGCATCATTCTCTAATCTTTTTTTTTTATTGAATATACAAGCTCCTTACGAGCAACCACATTAGAAATCACCTATGGAAGACCAAGAGTCGCTACTTAGAAATCCACTTTTTATTTAAGAAACCACATCCACATTAGAAGCCAACTATGGAAGACCAAGAGTCACAACTTAGAATTCCACATTAGATGTCCTTACTGAGATTTGAACTTGGGTCTCCACAATGAGAACCCAACATTTTAACCAATTAAGTTCAACCCCTTGGACTCATTCTCTAATCTTCTAAAATATTTAATCGACTTAAAGTTCAAAGAAAAACACCAAACCATATGAACTAAAGAAAAATTTGAAATTAAACATTTCCTAGTATAAGAAGACAGTGTTCCTTGGAACAACTCACTATTTAAGTCAGGATAAATACTCGACCAAAATTCAAAGAATGCCATAACCTTCATTATTCATATGTGTACTCACGTAATGGATAGAGTTTTATTATACAGATCTGGAGTGCTTCAGCAGTTAAAAGGCATATTCATAGATCTAATGTCATCAAGCCATGAGCCAGAGCCGAATGATTTTGGCAGAGGAAACAAAAATATGACTATAAAGATGATGCTTGGCTTCACTGCATAAGGCATCTCAATCAGAAATCATCCTTCCAACTACCGACCATGACAAGACAACTTTGCTCATGAGGATTTTTGTTTTTTAGTGGTCCAGCAAGGATATTGCCATTTGTGACCAAGTGCTCTAATCTTATAGAAACACGTACTTTCATTACCAACTTTCTATAGTATCTACTTATTCTTTTGGTGGAAAGCTAAATGCCAATTTTGCACTTTCAATAGATGCGTTCACAATCCTTCAGTGCTGTCCAGTAACATACCTTCTTTGCCTCAACAGGTATGAGACAATCCAAAACAACATGCAATTTACAACAAAATTCATTCAAGAAAATGAATTTTCATAAAAATTATATGAATTGACAAAAGAATCCTCCAAGCCACTCAGCAGATCAGAATCTGAGAGTCACCCAGAGATACATACATAGCCAAGAGGTTGACTGATTCTGATTCAAGGCTTCTTCCTGCATGTTATTCAATCTTGTATCAATATTCTTTCAAGAAAAATAGATGGAAAAAATATTCCTCTCTGCTTAGTCAAATATATATTTCTTCCAATAAGTTGCAACTAGACAAACTAAGCAACTAGATACTAAAACAAAGATAAGTTTCACAAGAATGGTTTAGAGAGAACGCAAGTTATCAAGATGACTTTACTAAATAGAAGATGACTTTCTAATACAGCATATACAAACCTGCAGAGTAGAGGAACTCGCCACGTTACTGGTTGCAATCTTTTTTCTCTTACTGTCATAGACTGAAAGTGCTTCCAATCTTCAAGCATAAGCCTCACATCATGAAGTTTATTGTTCAGCCCATAACAGCAGTTCACATGCATAGTACACACCTTATTTAAATCCTTACTGGGTTCACAAAGCCCACCAAAGTAAGCAGTATCTAGAAACCTAATTTTGAGTCCCATTTCAGTAATTGCCTCATCATATTTAATTATGTTTAATACATCCTGATCGTGATTTCCAGGATACAATTCCCTTGACATATACCAATACTTGTAGAATTCTATTGTCCGATTATTAGAGTTAACATAATTGAATCCTCCATTTGGCCTATTATCTAAGTCTGCAGAGTTACCAGTAAAATGGTCACAAGCAATTTGAAAATCCGCATCTCCTGAAAAATGGAGAAATGGATCTCGGAACCACATTATGTCTGCATCCTGTGTACACATTGAACTAAAAATGTAAGGGTTTTGACTATGGTCCACCAAACCACAAGCTAATCCAAAGAATCATTAGTGAAATAATCAGAGTTATAAATTAGGCAATAATCATACTAAAATAAATTGCAAGTAATAGTAATGGTGTAAGCACTCACAAACACAAAATAATGACCACACATATCACGTAAAAGCTTGACAAAATTTCTATAATACGTAATAAAAAACCAAATAACTAGATGTAGGGAGAAACTTGATAGGAAAAAGTTACATTCCTATTAGTTAAATAGAAGGGAAGAATTAGCCTGAGGATACTAAAAGGTGGAAAAAATGTGCAAAAATTCATTTTTCAATCGCATGGAATCAATTAGAAGCACATGTCCACCAAGGTTAAGCTATGGTGGTCAATATGGAAGTGCTTTCAACATCTGAGAGAAGACGATGGGGAGAATTGCTTCAGCTTTCTAAGACTTGGCTTAATGTTATATGCAAATTCAACACCAAGATGCTGAAGCCTAATCACATCCAGAAATTGAACACCATCTTATATTTGTAAGTTGGAATGAAAAGGGCAAACAACCTCTAGCATCGCAATTATAATCATTGGTACTGCTTTTAAATAATCATCATGGGACAGACAAAAATTATATGTCAATACTTTGTTGTGTTTGGAGCAGATCTTGGGGCACAACTCTGAAAATTCATTTATTAGCATCCCATAGATCTAAGTGTCTTGCACAACCAATGTAGCTTAACATTTTTTCAAGTCTAAGACACTGTGTTAGAACTTGAAGTTGTGTATTTCTGCAAAAATGAAGACTGAAAATAGAAAAGGCAAAATAAGCATGTTTGTTTCCTAAAACTGACCAATCATGAATGAGGACAGCCAATTATGATGGACGTAAATAAAAGCAAGAATGACATGGTAAGGCTAAGAGGCTTACAGTAAAAACAAAGTTAAAGCCCATCTCAAGAACAGTCCTCAGAAAATCAATTCTCCTCCACATCATCTTCAGGTAATCATCAGTCATGAAATACTTTTCTCCAGAAAAATCAACTCCTTCAGTTTTGAGCATAAAGCAGTAAGCATGAATATGTTCACATCGATCATATGCCTTTTCATCCAAGGCCACAATTACTAAATGATTCAGGAAACTACTTATTCTGTCCCCAGCACGAAAGCTCTCGAGGAAAAGATCAATCATTGAATTTTGAGTTGCCCATGCACGATTCAAAGTGGTAATTATTACCGTATTATCTGGCATTGCAGCCTTTCTTAATATCTTCTCGAGTTTTGCATCTTCTCTATTCTGCATTACAACAAGCACTTGAAGTTATATCCTTTCATTGCAACACTCACTTTATTACTAAAAATTACCAACAAATACTAAATTATTTTAAATTGAATGAATATTGCATATTTGCTTTGTCTGTCATATTGCTGCTATTAACATCTATCGAACTTTCTGCATACTGATGCACATTTCTAACTTTCACGGTGCAGCAATACAAATAATTTGCCATAAGAACTAGCACCAAAAGTAATTGCTAATCATAGGCCTGGATTTCTATCAACACTTCTTAACCAAATGAATGCATAAGGCTTTAAACAAAAGTAAAAATATATGATTTTTTTAACACCCCGTAAATGTTCTCTTAGGAAAAAAGGATTGAATTCTACACCATTTGTTTCATGCCCATTTAGAAGTTTGCAGTTCCTCAACATCTGATTTCTAAGTATTTTGATTACAGCAAATCAACATAGTGAATTTTGTAACAGTTACGTTGCCATGATATTGATCCACATATGACTCGACATGTGAAGTTAATATGCAGGACTGGTGCTCACCATTTTAATATACTTGTCCATCAACATTTCTAGCTGTTTCCATAGGTCAACAAAGTTTACACAAGTTTGGCATGAAATTTGGGAAGCCATTTACCAATAACGAACCATACACTCAATATACAGATCCTAAAGCCTAGCTCAATACGCATTTGTAAACACATCAGCAATAACCAGGTAAGGAAAGCTTAGTCTAATGGCTTGCAGAAGACATTTGCAAAAGATCATTTGCTATTTCAATCCAACTGTAATGTACAAAAGGAACACATCAAGCTATGTTCACAGAATGAAGATGAGGGTTTGGCACAATTTTAACGGGAGTCATTCTGCAGAGAGTGATTCTGAATCCTAATTTTCCAGACATATTTTCCAATCTCACATTTCATTAACTTGGGAAAGGAGATTATGTCTAATGCTGAATCTGTGTGCAATCGAACATATACATGGCTAATGCATGACAACCGGCCGGTCTGATTGGTAACTGAGAGATGGTGGCCAAGACATAATACAGTAGTTATCAGGTGACATGGGCACAAGTATGGGGCAGGACTAGAGCCCGTGGTGATGATACCATTTTTGTTGGGAAAAAGGCATCTCAACCTTGCTTTTCCAATGTTGGCATTTAATTATTTAATTGTATTTATTTATTATAAACCCACACATTTGGGTGGTCCCACTTGGAGTGGCACTAGTTGTCACTTATGTCTAATGCTGAATCTGTGTGCAATCAAACATATACATGGCTAATGCATGACAACAGGCTGGTCTGATTGGTAACTGAAAGATGGTGGCCAAGACATAATACGGTAGTTATCAGGTGACATGGGCACAAGTATGGGACAGGACTAGAGCCAGTGGTGATGATACCATTTTTGTTGGGAAAAAGGCATCTCAACCTTGTTTTTCCAATGTTCCTATTTAATTGTATTTATTTATTATAAACCCACACATTTGGGTGGTCCCACTTGGAGTGGCACTATTTATCACTTACAGTTTGTAATTTGGAAAGTTTGTAATTATCACTTAGTTGTCATGGGAGTTGCTAAATGCAACTATGACAACTTCTAAGGTGTGTAAGAGTTGCTGGTTTAGAAAGAGCATGAAACGGGGGAGTTAAGTGTGAACTTGGAGAAGATCAAGGAAGATCTTTAGTTTGCATGTGCATGTTACCAAAAAGGCGGATAAGACCACAACTGGAGCGCTCTAGTTGAAAGAGGAAGTTTCTAATTTACATTTTAGTTAACTCTTCTTGATATGGGTGTTGGGATTTGCATGGAGATTTGGGCACCATTTTTAGCCCATGTTTTTCTCTCCTGGTTTTAGAAACCATTGGTGGTTTCTTGTTTTGGGTTTTGCCTGTATATATTGGTGCACAGTTTGGAGATGTATGAGATTATGATGGTATGATTTTGCAAGGGGTTATGCTGCTGAAATTTCTCTAGACTTGTGTTGATTATAGCTTGAGCCTATTGATGTATTATTGTAACTGGATTTGGCACTGTGAATACATTGGTTTGAGTTTTGGAGGATGGGTTTTTTTTCCGAAAGGGTTTTCCAAGGATAAACACTGTATCATTGTGGTATATCTTCTAGTATGTATATTTTTTCTTTAAAACTGTTTTGATTGTACTCTGTTGCATTTCTCTCCTCTAAGGTTAGTGTAGGAAGTGTTTCCGCTGTCAGATTCCTTTCAATTTTCAAAATCAAGGTACAGTGATACTGGCCACAAGGTCTGTCTGAAATGTTTGTGTGCACATCTCAAAATGTTACAACCTTCACTCACATAAAAACGTTCTCTTCAATGGAACTTGCCCACGAACAGGGAGTAATACATTCGATGGAACTAGTGACCAAATTACTCACATCAAAACCTTCTCTTCTCTATACAAAGATTGGATTGATACCAACCCTCCAGCTGCTTGCAAGTTCTTTTCTAATACATTTATAGACTATGGTCAATTGCTCAGATCAAAACCTTCTCTTCTCTATACAAAGATTGGATTGATACCAACCCTCCAGCTGCTTGCAAGTTCTTTTCTAAAACATTTATAGACTATGCTCAATTGCTCACATCAATACCTTCTCTTCTCTATACAAAGATAGGATTGATACCAACCCTCCAGCTGCTTGCAAACTCTTTTCTAAAACATTTATAGACTATGCTCTAGAATGGTATGCACAACTCCCCCAATTTTCTGTCAATGAATTTGACGACCTACTAGAAGCCTTTGGAAAAGAATTTCAATCCCAAACCTCTCTTGAAGGCTACATTCATGAATTTGTTACCATCAGACAAGCTAATGATGAACCCACACATCTATTTATCAAACACTAGAAATGCCTTAGCCTCAAAGCCCAACATTGATTTAACAAAAACACCCTCTTCCTTTCCTCAATAAATTTGTACACACTCAAAAACCAAGCTCTAGCCAACACTTTTCAGCAATACCAAGCAAAACAAACACCAAGTCCAACATAAACCAATAGCTCTACCATACCACCCCCCTACCCCTCTATGACCCTTCCAATGCCATCTCAAGATCAAAGATCCCATAGTTAAATCCTTCCAAGGAGAGCCATTAGCCCCTTCCATTGCACATCTCAACATTGGGTCTTTCATACCAAGTATAACATTCGACAGAACCAATGACCCAATTGCTCACATCAAAACGTTCTCTTCTCTATACAAAGATTGGATTCATACCAACCCTCCAGCTGCTTGCAAACTCTTTTCTAAAACATTTATAGACTATGGTCTAAAATGTTATGCACAACTCCCCCAATTTTCTATCCAAGAACTTGACGACTTACTAGCAGCCTTAAGAAAGGAATTTCAATCTAACACCTCACTCAAAGTTCATGAATTTGTTACCATCAAAGAAGCTGGTGACAAACCTGTACACCTATTTATCAAACACTAGGAATCCCTTAAGCCTAAAAGCCCAACAGTGATATGACAAAAAAATCTCTTCTTTACTTTCACCGAGGACCTTCATCCCCAACTACAACAAGAAATTCTTCGTTTTAACCTGTTGGTTTACAGATTTGCCACCTAACTCTGTATTCTCACGCCCACATAATGACAAATGTAACAACAGTTGAATCAGTTGCAATGGTATTTTACAACAATTCTCTGCTTATTTACCAAGGCGCAACTACCTTCTTATAATATTCAATGAATGAAAACTCAAATTGCTTTTAACCAGAAAGCAAAGGGAAAGGTGGTGCTTTTAACCAGAAAGCAATAAAGGCAATATTTTCCAATATCAACTGAAATCAATGACGCACAAAGACTTCCACAACAACAACTTCAATGAAATAAATAAGAATTACAGCATATATCATACAATCACCACCATAAACCAGTCATCGAAAGATAGATACTTCACAGCAGTGAGCAAGAATTGAAATATCCAACTACTCCAATACAGAAAGATAACCAATCAACAACAAAATATTCAAAGTAGGACTAGGAAGAATATGAATTCAAACAACTATAACACAAAGTTTATGATTCTCCAAACTCCACTGTATTGATTTCTATTTCATATATTAAAGCAATTGAACAGGAAAGTAACAAAATTGATCTATCACCAAAACAAAGTTTGCCAAAAGATCCATACATCAACCGGCTAACTAAATTTATAGCCAAGTCACCCAATAATTGTCTTTAAAACATAATGGCTTCTTGAGGACAGCTAATTAAAAGAAGTCTTAAAATTAAGCATAATTAAAATAATGAGCTCTTTAGAGCCAATAGTTTCTTTGCAAATATGAAAATACTAAAGCATGAGAAAAGAAAATCAATTGATTATTGCCACGTCTTCCTCCTCGGTAGTATCCTTTTGTGTCACTTCCTTCTCCTTCACCTGTCCGTCTTCATTACACGAGTCACCTTGTGTCACTTGAGTTGCCTGCACCCTTAACTTTGCCTTGTAAGCCCGGTACTTGATGATTGATGATAAAGCCATGCCGCTTGGACTTCCAGTCATGCTGACTCGGAGTTTCTTCTTGCTTATCGCCCTGTCATTATGAGTCACCTTTTTATGCGTGTCATCCAATCCATTTTTTAGTGTTTTGATGTAGGTGGATAATCTTGCAACCTTTCCAATTGATTCTGCTATGACTATATCATAACTCACCATTTCTTCAGTCACCATCTTTTTGAAATTTTGCTTGATCTCCTTAACTTCAAGCAACTTATCATCATCATCGCCAACGGCTTCTATTTCCAAGATGGCAAAATTACTTTTAATGTCCCTTAATTCTGTGTAGTAAAGGGCCAGAGTGCTTCTCATTTCTTCAAGTGCCCCCACAACAAACAACTTCCACTCAATTATATCAGCCCAAGCAACAGAGTTCATTTCCTTAGGGTCGTTCAACACTTCCTTGGCCACCAAAATGTTAACATCCATTCCAACCATATCTTGTATTTCCTTTGAGACCAAGGACAGGCTATTGTTATCATTTCTGACAGTTTGGAAATCAACTACCATGGTCTCTCTTGCTAGAAATGGAGTTAAATAACTTAAAAGCTTCTTCAATAAATATGAGGTCGTCTAGGGTCACTTTCTCTATCCACTGCTCTACGGCACTACTCAAGGCTTGAGATCTTTTAATTTGTTGTAATAAAATGGGGTCAGGGGCACTAACACTCATATCAGGCAAGGCGTTTGCTGATGGTGTTGTAATCTTCAAAATTGACTAAATAAAAAGAGACAAGGAACTCACTTGTGCTCACATCTTGGCATTCTCCTCTTGTTTCTTTTTAACCCTTTTTGACAGATTACTGACCGAGTATTTTGAATGATAAATGTCCCCCTCAACAGTTGAGGGTCCCATGTCCACTCTGCTCAGATTGAAATCTGCCTCAGTCACTTCATCCTCATTTTTGTTTCCCACCGGGTCAGCAATTTCCAGAATATGGTGTCCTATGGCAAAATCGGTCACCATCCTCGACATCCTCCTAGCCCTTTTAGGCTTGGGTGTTTCTTGCAGAAGCTTGGCTACAATATCCACACTGGTATCCACCATTAGGGTGTACCTTTTCTTTTTCTCAACCGCTTTCTTCAACCAGGCAAGGGAGGAAGAGGGAGCATTGGTGTTGCCAACCACACTCACTACACCATCCGAACGCACAAGTGGAGAATTGTGCTCCAGAGGATTACTTAGACTAGGTGAATTTGGAGTACTCAACAAAGATTGCAGCATATTATCTTCTCCCAACTGAGTAAAAATTAAACAATCACTATCACTTACAAAATTGTTGACAGGGGGCACATGGTCTGCTCTTGGTGGAGAAGCAGCCAATCTGGTATTACTCTTCACTAGTTGACTATCTTGTTCACATGTCATTTTCAGCTTGCTGACATCCTCAGAAGGCTGCTCACCATCTCCACCCGATTGCGAGCCAACTCTTTGAAGAGTTAGGTCCAAACTAGATGACCTCCTCTGGGTGTGAGTGGTTTGAGATTTGTTCTGTCCTTGAGCAGATGAGTCCCTCGACGCTGCTGAACCAACTTGTTCTCTTACTTTTCCTTGCAACCATTTCTCTGTTCTTCTTAACACATGGAAGGAGCGAAACTTGACATCGGTGATCTCTTTATCTAACCACTTTATAGGAGGCAAAGGTTGCAATGAGGCATCGTGATAACCCTCATCCAGAATATTTGAATTATCATCAACCAAATCGGGAACCTGCATAGGCAGTTCAAAGGCACGGACTTGATCAATGGTAAGCCTCATCCAACTCCTCCTCTGCACTTCCCTCATTTAAACAATCCTCCCAGAAGTCTTCGAGTTGGGGCTTGTGCTGGTACGAACCTCCACCGTGCATATTTCTTTTCACAAAATTTTTGCTATCAAAAGCTACTCGGGCAAATAAACTATGAAGATTGAATTCTGCCAATAACTTATCCACACTTTTAGCGCTATCATTACTCTTGCAAGAATAGAAAGAAATTGACACAGGGAAAGAATACCCTTTCTTTTTCATCGCATGGTACTTAGCATTTACAACTACCGTTTGACGACACACCTCCAAAAATAAGGTAGTCTGATGGATGCCTTGGCAGTTTTAGTGGGGCATTTTCATAACCCCCTATCCTCAAGTATGAGAAGCGATCGAACTGAACATAAAAACTTCCAAAATTCATTACTAGGGCAGTTGCCTCTGCAGAGTACCTCCACTCTAGTGAACCTTCAATCCTTTTTGTAAGCAATATAGAAAAGGCATCATTTATCCGACGAAAATCTCTCATACCGACAGTCTTCTGCAAATGTGGAAGATACATAGGCATGCCTAGGGCGAGAGCTCCTTGAGCTCTTAAACCAGGCCAAGTAGCCTCTTTAGTGGCTAACACATATATCAGCTGAGAGCACATGTGAAAACTCACTTTCTATAGAAAATTCACCAATTGTTCGTGCATACACTCACTGATTATTCTTGCCCAATTTATATGGTGATCTCCACAAATAAGCAAGATAAATCGACACATCCAGTACTCAAAGGAATCAGAGTCAGAGTTTCCTACCACGCGATTTAGCAAAATGATCATATCAGAAATTTCCTCTTTGAAATGGCTTCTCTTCAAATTGGTGGGAAGTCTCGACTTTCCTTTCTTCTCGGCTTCTAACCAGGATTTGGCAATACAGCTCTGGCACCAATCCTTCCTTTCATTATAAAAGCCCCAAGCAGAGGACACAGAAACATCAGCATTCTCTTCATACTCATCTAAATTCAGAGCAAGAGCAATGGTTTCTGAATCAATCCTAGCAACAACAGAGCCGTCTAAAGCTCTTATTCCTTGAGACTCTAGGAAATAATTGTTGGCACAAGCAACCACCAAGTCAGGACAACACATAGCGAGCGGAAAACCCCTAGCTCTATCTAAGCCACTGCCCACAATTTTATTGGTCAAAGAGGTTTTGCCTTCAGGTTGCATCCTCTTCCAAAAATCCTCGAGGTCAATGTGACCCAGCTCGGTGTCTTTCACACCAGACAACCCATTTTCAACCACAAGAACCATAGGGGCCCCTTGAAACTTGAATTTCATTTTAACTAACTTGAAAACCCAGCCAGCAAAAAACTCCAAAACATTCACAGGCACAACAGAAGTCCACAATGTACTTGCAGGGGAATCGCTATACAGATTCATGAAAATGAAATATTTCCACCACCCAAACGAATTGTTGTGTTCCTATAGCAAAAGAGAGAGCCAATCAAGCTAACCTGTAAACCAAGAATTTCGCGAACTCTTCGTGTATGGTGGGTTATCAATTCTCGACTCTGCAACGTATCTCCTTCGCGAAATTATGAAGATTTCTTTGCAGGGTGGCTAACTTATTCAAGTTTATGTCACTTCATAAATTCGTTCATAAATTTCATTAATTGTTGGCGGCATATCAAAATTTGAAATTCATAAAATCCCCTTGGGTTTCCCTCCGAAAAGTGTGCCAATGTACTTACACGCATTCCATATTAAATGTGAAGTGACAGGTGTCATTCCAACATACTGCATGACAATTCAGAAAAAAAAGGGCCTCAGGGGTAGCGAGCACGTTCAGTCGACAAGTCAGAGATTTGAGGAACTCTTGAACTACAAGTTTGAGAGTTTGGAAGTTCAAAGAACTTCCGATCTCCCGACAACAAAGGCTTTACTTGCTACAAAGTGACCAAGACCGATGAAGGGAAATCTTAAGACGCTAGGCTTGATGACTAGTCGGGAAGTCGGGCGGTTCATGAACTCTTGAACCCGCCGACTTTGGTTCAAAAACTTAAAGGATTTCCGACAACACATGAAAACGACTAAGTGAAAGATTCAACTCGGGAAAAGGAAACGAATAGTGGCAAATAAAGAATGGGAAATTTTCAAAGACATGAATGCTTTAGTAAAATTTCAAACATGGGGTAACATAACCCACATAACTTAGAGAAGCCATGGACCAAGCAAAAAGACAAGACAAGTTTCTAACGCAATACAAGATGTCAAGGGCATCTCGCCCTCCACACTATAACCCTACACCCAACTGCCCAACTCATGAAATCCTCGCCATCAATAATACCCCATAGTATTACAACACCCCAGCTTCAATCCAACTACGAACAATTACAGCAAAATTAAAAATTTGCTCCCGCCCACTCACATCCTACATATTGATGCAGGAGCATCCGGACTCACCTCTGTTTGAATTTTTGGTTTTATTTTCTTCCTTATGTTGCAAGTTCTGATTGCTAGACTTCATTCTTTGCATGATGACAATTCCTTGATTTCGCTTGAGCCTGAATACTGTCAATATTTTATAAGTTTGATGCTGAGTAGATGGGGTCCTCAGGATCACGACTTCTTTATCTTTGCTGGAGGCGACATCCATAAAATCACATATTTATGTCGGCGTTTCATTTCAGTATATGGTGTATTATTTATTCTCCACCGACGGAGGTACGGAGGCAGCTGGACTGTTCGCATTTCATATCAGTATATGGCATATTATTTATTCTCCACCAACAGCTGTAGAGAGGCGGCTGGACTGGCATATTCTATTTTGGTTCACAGCCCTTTAATTCTCACGAATGCTTGAGTCATGGAAAACATCAAGGCCAAACTAAAACTGATTGCTGGAGGCATGTAGAAATCCAAGGAGTGAAGAGTAGTAAGATAGTCGTGGTAGTCCATCTTCAGAAATCTTTTAGTTAGCTGCAGCAATTTTCTTCAAGTATAGACCGTAGTCATTCTAGAGCAGGCCGATTGTTTGGCCATGGATAAATAAATTGTCCACGGGGTATTATCTGTAGTATGAGTTTCCTGTAGTGTGTAGTCTGCAGCAAGGTTTAATCTATTACCTGTAATGCGAGGTGTCTGAAGTAGGAAGTCTGAAGTGTTATCTGCAGTGCGTAGTCTGAAACGTAGAGTCTGAAGTTTGATCTCTGTAGTGTTAAGTATGCATGGAAGGATTTGATCAAAAATGATCTCTATGTGGACTGTCAGCTGTAAAAGTTTCTTGTCTGTAATAATGTTTTGGAGGCATTGAAGGATTTCTTGGATTGCGCTCGGACTGAGTTGAGTTTGAAGTTATCTTCGTAAAGTTGGTGTTTTTCTGAATTAAAATATTAGCAATCTTCTCTTGGGCCTGCTGTTGCAATATGTCTGAATGTGAATTATTTTTATGTGAGAGGCTGCCTGGATTGGCTACCTGCTGAAGGTGCCCGATCCTGGACTGCATCACATATAGATCCCAATAGATCCCTTCCTCAAGTTATGAACCCACCATTTTTTGTTGGTGGCACTGAAATTATGGACAATATAATGAAAGCTATCAAGACTTGCAATGATTTGCATGGAACTACTTGTTGGGACCATTTTTTATTTAGAGAATACCTAGCCAAATATAATTTTGTGAGCTCGTGCAAACTTCTCTCTACCATACATGTTGCCATCCAATATTTACTACAAAAGGTCAATCCTCCTCTAGGCAGATCCCCATTACACAAGGGCACTATGGACACATAGAAAAACATTGCCTACATCAATTGTATTGAAATCAACAAAAAACACAACCCAAACCTTAAAATAAGTTTTCTCACCAACCATATCATCCCTAACAAAATCTTATTTAAGACAAAAGATTCCCTTTTACTCATCAACATCTGCATAGGACATCACTCATTGATAAGGGAATCGGCAAACGCATCACATCCATGGAGTTTATCAACAAACTTGGATACACTCATGATAACTGATGCAGGGGCCCCACCAAATTTTGTGTTTATTAGTTGCAGTTTGTTTTAATTAGTTATGGTAGCCTACTCCATCGAAAGGAAAGTAGTTATAAACTGCCTTACAAACGGCCGCAAGGAAGAAGTTAGAAAACTACAAAACTGCCAGAACAGCCATAAAGAAAGATGTTGGCAGAGAACGATGCCAGAGAGAGGGGATCAATATATTGGAGAGTAAGAAAATAGACGGGGGTTGGCTGAGTGGGTTAAGGCAGAGAACAAACTGATGGGGAGAATAGAAGAAAGTTGAAAAGACATGGGTGAAAGAGGGGACGTTGACAGAGATCAACGAGATGTTGGTGCAGACATAAATCAAGGACAAATTGTAAGTGAGGGAATCGATGTGGAATGGTTTGGCTGGGAGTAAGCGACTATGAACAAGGTTTGAAAAGTCCGTTTAGTCTAGCATCTATCAATCTGTATCCTCTGTTTTGAAGGCCGATTGGCTGGAAATTGAATATGAAGTTTTTTTTTGTTGAATAAAACTCTTATAGTTGAATGTCAATCAATGTTGAGTTAAGGAAGTGTTCCTGTCCCGGAGTTAATCAAGCATTATATTATCATTCTGCAATTTAAGTCTGTTATCATATTGTACTTCTCTATTCTTCATCTGTGCTCTTATTGGTTTTGTAACGATTTGGGTTGCTATCAAATTGGTATCAGAGTGTGTGTATGTGGATTGCTGTCATCAAAGTGGTATCAAAGCCTAAAAGGTCTGGGAAGGGGAAGTCAGTTATGCTCATGGGATTTTTGGACAAGTATGTGTGTTAAAGTTTTGACAGTTTAATCAGAGAAACTTGGATACCGAAAGACTGGGCAGAGGAAAAGGAGAGAAGCCCTAGGTGAGGTATCGAAAAGCCAAGAAGAACGATACAAAGATGCAGCAATATGTCATAACAGAAAGTCTCAGGAAGAAAGACAAAATGAAAATGAATGTGCAGAAGCAAAATGCAGAGTGGGATAAAGAAATAGCAGAGTTGAGAAGAGATTTAGAGAAGTGTAAGCAGTGGTTTGAGGAAAGAAGCCAAGAATATGGTTGGTATTGGCCAATGAAAAAGAAGTTGAAGTGGCATGTGTGGATGATTGTTAAGAAAAGAAGAGGGCAGAATATGGTTGCCTTGAAAAGAGAAGAAGCATTGCCACACAATGAAGATGACATGGAAGTAGAGCCTATAGAAGAGACAAAGAAGAAGGAAATGGAAGATGGAAAGGAAAATGTTGGTCAAGAGCATGCAAGAGAATCTATGAAGAAAAGCAAAGATGATGTAAATAAAGATGAAGAAGTAAAAGTATTGACTGATGAGATACCAAAGGAAAAGAAGATTGACATACTTTCAGGAGTAGTCTGGAAGAAGCCTGAGAGCACATGCAAGGTGAAAGGTAAGCAAGTTGATTCCGATGATTTTAGGAATGATGCTTTTGAATCTTTAAATGAAATTGTTGATGGGAAGAGTTTAAAAGAAAAGGATGAAAAGGATGTGGAACCAAATAGTGACAATGATATATATATGAACGTGAGATGGAGTTTTGGACGCTTGTAGATGACAAAGACATAAGAAGGAGAAGATACACTAAGAAAAAGGACAACAAACAAAAACAAATTGAACACATGGCAGTTGTTCCAGAGCGATGTTGGAAGACACAAAAGAAAAACAAACAAAGAAATGATTTCTGGTGGATGACCTAATGTGCGGGAGCACATGTTTCTTTTGTCTCCTGGGAAGCCTGATGTAGGGGCATCATTGCCCCACCAAAATTTGTGTTTATTAGTTGCGGTTTGTTTTAATTAGTTATGGTAGCCTACTCCATCGAAAGGAAAGTAGTTATAAACTGCCTTACAAACGGCCGCAAGGAAGAAGTTAGAAAACTGCAAAACTGCTAGAACAGCCATCTAGAAAGATGTTGGCAGAGAACGATGCCAGAGAGAGGGGATCGATATATTGGAGAGTAAGAAAATAGACTGGGGTCGGCTGAGTGGGTTAAGGCAGAGAACGAACCGATGGGGAGAATAGAAGAAAGTTGAAAAGACACAGGTGAAAGAGGGGACATTGACAGAGATCAACGAGATGTTGGTGCAAACATAAATCAAGGACAAATTGTAAGTGAGGGAATCGATGTGGAATGGTTCGGCAGGGAGTAAGCCACTATGAACAAGGTTTGAAAAGTCCGTTTAGGTTAGCATCTATCAATCTATATCCTCTGTTTTGAAGGCCGATTGGCTGGAAATTAAATATGAAGTTTTTTTTTTGTTGAATAAAACTCTTACAGTTGAATGTCAATCAATGTTGAGTTTGAATGTCAATTAATGTTGAGTTAAGGAAGTGTTCCTGTCCCGGAGTTAATCAAGCATTATATTATCATTCTGCAATTTAAGTCTGTTATCATATTGTAGTTCTCTGTTCTTCATCTGTGCTCTTATTGGTTTTGTAACGATTTGGGTTGCTATCAAATTGGTATCAAAGTGTATGTTTGAGGATTGCTGTCATCAATAACCTCAAGGTCACATGCACCACATATCGTTATTATGAGACACAAAAACATGCCAATTGCCTGCATACGATAACCTATGCACTCCAGTCCCAAGACAGTTAAAGAGTCAAGTTCATGGTTCTGGAGTATCCATTGCAATATACACTCTTTCAGGAAGATCCCCCCATTAATGTGTTGGTAGTCAAAAAGAAGAAAGATCAAGTGACTAGTTGGTGACTGCCCCCTAAAGATAGGTGGAAACTTAACTTCAATGGGGCCTCTAGAGGGAATCCTGGTCAGGGTGGTGCTAGTTTTATCATTCAGTCTTCAAGTGGGGAAATGATTAAAGGTGGTTCTCTTCTCTTTGGGAAAAGAACTAACAATGAAGTCGAGTGGGAAGAGGTGATTGCCAGTCTTGCAATGGCATACCTGAAAGGATGTAAACATCTCATTATAGAAGGAGATTCTCAAACAGTCATTAATGGTCTCCATACGGCCAGTTGCCCTAACTAGAAATTCTGCAATCTGCTTGAAGAAATCATTATTATCTGTAATAGGTTTGACTCTATTTCATTCTCCCATTGTTTTTGAGAGCAAAATAACTTATAAGGTTGTGGAGTTGCTAGCCAACCATGGAATTGATCTATATCCCTTCTCATCATTAATAAGTGAAAAGGTTGAGGATTGGCATAGGTTAGCCTTAAATAAGCTTATATTAAATGACAAGCCACCCTGATTGGTGTGGTTATTGGCACCTCTTAAGTCGATAATGAGAGGTCTTGTCAAGATGTGGTTTTGTTCATGCAGGACAGTTGAGTCATGGGTAAGGGCAGTGGGCTTGGTTACCGTGTGCATATCCTCAATAAAATGGGTGGCTTCTTGCAGTGTAATGGCTATAGTGTGTTTGCTTCCTAGCATTTGTTTTGTGATGGTTTTCTGTTAGCTTCTTTGTGGTTGGTTGAGGTATCGTGGTTCCCGGTGGCTTGGATTTTCTTTTGTGCAAGATTTATGGCAAGGAAACATGTTGGAAGCTTCCATGACCCATTGCATAGAGGATGAGTTTCTGATCATAGATTAAAAAAGATCTTACATTGCCCTAACATGATTCTGCTTAACCCAGTGAAAAGCATCATTGTTGAGGATGGCTTAGCAGATAATGGTATTCCCAGGTCTCTGAGTATGATCTTGGTGGGTTTTGGGACGGGGACGACGGAATGGCAGGGGCCAAATTTCAGGGATGGCAGCTCGGGGGCTATTTGGGGGGACAGCTATATATATATATATATATATTAAAATTAAATCAAAAATTTGAAATGTAATAGACATGGCTGAAACAATATATCATGATTCAGATCCATCATTTTTATCACTAAAGCCTTAGTTCTCAAAAAACAAAGCTTTGCAACCAGGGATTTAGAACACCACCTATAGTTTTTGAAAAAAATTTCAAGAACGATTCTTGGCTGATGTGGCTTTGCCTGTTCCTCTGTGGAGGTCTACACTGCATGATAAAATATTATTAGCTTTTGTAATATAAGTCTCAGTTGTGAGGAAAAACTATGTAATTACTAATTAGGGATTTAGATAATCATCTGTACTTTTTCCAGACACATAAAGATCCTCCTCAGATTTACAGAAATAAAGACCCTCCTTAGATGAACATACACCATCAGGTTATTCTGTTTTGTAAATCTATTGGAACTTCTTGTAAAACAATAGTCTGATGTTGAATACAAGGAGTTCAAAATGTGTTAGGATGAAGGTATTAATTCGTGAAAATTTTCGGAACTGTAACCTCCTTGTTTGCTTATATATATATATATATTGGAACTTCTTGTAAAACGGTATTCTGAAGTGAACACAAGGAGTTCAAAATGTGTTAGGATGAAGGTATTAATTCGTGAAAATTTTCGGAACTGTAACCTCCTTGTTTGCTTATATCTATATATATATATATCTTGGATTTGAATGTGTGCATTAATAGAACTGTTTTGAAAATAAATTCAAGTCTTCTTTTTTTTTCAAACAAACAAAAAACTTTGTTTCCATCTAGGATGTCTGGGCATCCTTCAAACGGTCGAGGGATGTTCCAAATGCCTGGACATCCCAAGATAATCAAGGGACGTCTCAAACGTCCCTGACCATCCCAAGGATGACCAAACATCCTGCAAACATTTCGTAGGGTTTTGTGCCATTTCGGGGACGTCCCACAATTTTGGAAAATTTTGGGGATGGCCAGGAGACATCCCCTGCTGTCTCGTTGTTTTGGAAATGTCATTGGTCACAAGGATGTCGGTTTCAGGGCCGAAGACGCATCCTTGTGGAACATAGTCTTGTCAATCTTTTATAAAAAATTGGGTAGGGCAATACTGTTGGCGAAGATTTGTAGCTGAGCTGAGCTATTGATCCTATCGCAGGATCATGAGCCAGATGTTGGCTTGGAGGATGTGGAAATGTTAGAACTTAGGGCAGTAGGGTGATGTGCCTGGTGGTGAAGGGGTGGATTCAAGGGATGTGCCGTCTTTGAAGACTAAATTTGGGCACCTTGCCTAAGATATAGAAATGCTAACTACCTTCTGTCAAGACTTGAGGATGGCTATGAGGAATTTGTTGGTCTTGCACTACAAAGGTAGGTTAGAGATTTCCAATGCTTTCTCCCTTCCATGTATAGTAGTTGGCAAATTGACCGAGGCAATGAAACAAGCAGAGATCATTCATGGTGTGCAGTTCAAGGGGTTGGAAGATCCTTCTTGTCAAGGAAATGTAAAACTAATGCCTATGGTGGTAAAAATAGACGAGTGGAGAGCCCATTCCTTGAGTCGGTTGATGGACGAAAAGACAAAATCAGAAGTTGTTCACTGGGGAGTCTTGGCTCTTCCATGATGTACAAGTTTTTGGGTTGGCTATTGTTGTGATGAGTTAGTTTTTTGGTTAGGTTTTGTCATATGTCTGTTACTTCTGTTTGTTGCCCTGCTCCACCCTTGTGAGGGTAGTTCACACGGGCATGGTTTAATCTCATGTTAGAATATATATGTTTGCTTGTGCTTTGGGTTGGGGCCCCTTAATAGAACCCCATAACTTTAATAAATAAGCATTCTTTCAGGAAGAACATCAACACCCTGTATGAGAGCAATCACTGGCACTATGTATCAACTAATGAAATTCCCTCATGGAGACAAAAATTTGGACATGATAGGAGATATTCTTGGTCCAACACCGAAATATAATAGACACCTACCACATCTCAACCCTAGAAGAAAATCCCCCTTATCTTGCTGTCCTCAAACCCATTGGTTCCACCAAACAAGAAATCAATGAGGCTCATTGGGAACTTACTGGCTATCTTCCACCCTCAAGGATCAAATCATGTGATGATGAACCGGACAACATGGTCCATAACTAGCAAGATAAAGACTTCCCAAAAGACATCAAAGCTAAACTACCACCCGCTCTCCAACCCTATCCCAAAATCACTCACAAAACATATGACAAGGCAAAGCAACCATCCTTCACCCCTGATAATTCTCAACCAATATCATCCAAAACTGACCTTAAACATCTCAACATTGCTTTGCTTGAAGATTATTTGAATGACAAATCCTTCAACAGAGAAAAAGCCAACCAGTATTATAGGGATAACAAGGCATAGCTAAACTGTATTCCAATAAGGCCACTCTATCTCCACAGTTTTTCAGCAAAATGGGCATGAACAAAGGACTCATTGCATCAGCAAAACAGAAACTCATACAAGAAAAGCTACAGGATCAAACAAGCCTCGATATTCAAACCATAGATTGCTCTTACGAGGAAGAGACTGATGAAGTTGGTCACAGCACAGCAGATTATGAAGACATCTTCCTTCACAAGACAGCTCATAATGCTTGCATTAACCGCTACAAACATCAATTACAACAGATGAAGAATATTTGCAACACCATTTCTTCAACTCAGCAGATAAACACAAGGCATTTTCCTGCCAGAACTTCAGCAACTTAGATAGTTTCAGCTGCTGCTGAAACCATTTAGAGACAGAGTTACACATTCAATCCAATATGAAATCATCTCTAGCACAGCAAAAGAGGCTCAGCATACTAGCAGAAAGATAAAGCAGAATATCACACATCAGGCAGACTCCTTCCAGAACTAAGTCAGGGACGAGCCCATTCTTACTACCTTTTCAGATTCAAAATCCTCACACAATGACAGCTCTTTGCCCAGCAAAATAAGCCATTTCTTCAGTAGAGTCTCACATCGTCTAGGTCAGAATATTGCTAGGCCATAGTTGAAAAATTCAAACTCTGCCAAAACTTGGCAGCCCAAAATTTTGACTCTGACTTGGACTCAGAAAAAAACTCGGCAAGTAAAAATAAATTACATAAACACACAACATAAACTTAAATAATGCATGAGAAGCATAAAAAATGAAATTAGAGAACACATAAGCCTGTTTTGATCATAGTAGAATTACTCGGAAACAAGATTGACTCAATTCAATTACTTGAGATCTAATCAGGAAACTAAAAAAATGCTGAAATATTAATAAAAACAGGGAAAAAATGTTGCTTTTGTTATTTCAAGTCAAATAAAGGGGGAAAAAGCTGCTTTTCCATCTGGTGCAGCCCAAAATAATTTTTATTTTTTGCTTTTTAAAACTGGAGGGGGATATGAGGCTAGCAACCCCCACCGGATATGAGGGGCAGCGCCCCTCACAAGGTCCAAGAGTAGCAACCCTGGCATGTTCCTGTTGTGATACAAAGCAGGGTCAAGGGACAGGACCCCCGCCACCAAACTAAATTAAGGCCTTCAAGGCCACAAGGACCTTCCTGGTGCATGCCATTTTTCACAATTTTATGGCTTTTAACCAACAATGAATCCTCCCAATCACCCAACAATCAATTCGTGCCGCTGAGACCCGAATTGCTGAAGGCAAAATGACAGAAATTGACTAAAAATAGTTTTATGCAGGGTTTTCTACAGTGGCTGAGTTCTCTTGTCAGACTCACCAAGTTCAAGTGAATCTTGGCAGCGACTCGGCAAGTATTGTGTGTTACTTGTGAGTTTCTGCAGCAGACTCAGCTCAGGGGTCACAGGTGAGTTACTCGTCTGGAGTTTCTGCATCAGACTCAGCTCAGGGTTCACGGGCGAGTTACTCCTCTACTGCAGCAACTCGTGAGTCCAGCAAGTACCCACCAAGTTTTTGAACTATGCACTAGACAATGTACCATTTCAGCAGATTATTAGCCTCAGCTCCAACTATGTGGAAATCTTCTCTTGGGGCACTATAGATGACAGAACAAATACAGATATACATTCGAAGGTAAAAACAACATATAAGCTATAGGACAAAGCACAGAACAGGCACAATTCTACATGTTCGAATGCACACGAAATCATTCCCTTGTCAGATACAAAATCAACCATGGCCAAATCCATCCAGACAAACATTTCTAAGGGAGTTTGTCCACTAGCATCCAGACATTACATTAGGCAGTAGTTGACAAGCATTATGGCATACTTGCATTACTTCCATCTTTTACATATTTAATTGGTGCATTCACAGCAGAAAGGCATCCATAAATAGCCAATAGGTTCTTCTCCATTTACTGCAACAGCATTCAGGAGCAAATGCAGAGAGTTCCAGCAAAGACGTAGATGGATACATAAGGCTCAACCCTCCAAAGGGGCAACAGTGAGACACTTGATACCAAGCACATATGATGTTACCACAGTTGCAAGTGCAACCACTTGGATGGGACCATACATTATTTCTGGTACAGCCAACATTTACTCTTATACGATACACACCCTTGATGGTTCCTTTGCACGACTATTGATCCTTTACGTGATCCCCCATGACCTGAGTCTCCTTGAGACTCTCATAACTTAATTATCCTCCCACATATACCTATTCTGTAGCATACCTATGGTCCCCCCTCCACCTTTAGCCACACATACAAGTCCTATGTAATATCCTTCACAGCAGCCTGCACACTTTTACTACCTCACATATCATGGGATCCCTTACTGTTACAGTTTCAATAACAACCAAAATTGTCCTCCTCCTATGACTTGTCACTTTCAGATGTCCTGCACACACTACCTTCTTGCTTAACTCTTCTGTTATAACTTCTAGCCATCCAGACAGTTTCATCCACAACTGAACCCGTCCTATCTATCTTTTCTCTATTTTGCAGTCTATAAACTTCTCTTGCATGAGTTTTTCAAATCAGCAGATACATATTTGTGGGTACAAACACAGCAACAACATTCATCACAGGCGTACACAACATCTTCAGCATAGGCACAACCAATTTCTCTAGCCCACAATCAATTTTCCACATTGTATGGCCCAAGGGGCACCTCCTGCATCACAACCTACCACACTTGACACTTCGGACCACGGTCAAAATCATCTCCTGCACTCAGAAATTGCCATCAACATGTTTCCAACACTTAGCACAGGGGGCACAACATCACATGCATCTGCATTTCCGCATCACTTAGTTGCATAGACATTCCTACAGTTAGATATCACATACCACCTGTCATTGCCACCTTTTGCATCTCTCTTCACTGCATAACTCCTTGCATTTAGCCTAAGGGGCACTACATTACCACCACACATAGGAGGCATGACACTAGATACATGACACTTTTTCTCCCACTTGTTTGCACCATCACACACACACACACAAACACACACTTGAGGGCATCATACTTACACACACATCACCAACATATAACTTAGAGGAAAGAGCATTAGACTCATAGCATCTTTCCATCGCTCCATACACACTTGGGGGCAATGCTACACATTCAATACAAACAACATCTGGGGGGCATCCTGCTTCATCACATAGGTTTGCATCTTTCCCTTCTTCAGTAAGCTAGTATACTCAAATACGTGCATTTTCTTTCAGCATATTTTCATTTAGTTCTTTCATTTTTTACTTTCAAATATTTCCTTTCAGCATTTTCATTTCTTCTTCACAGTATCTTGTCTTGCTTCACAAGTGACAAGCCAAATACCTTGTGGGGACAAATATATATGCCAACTGAGAGAACTGTTACTGACTTGTTCCCTTGGTGTGTTGACCTCCTGACAGTGTCATTTAGTGCGGCAATGCAGGAAAGGGATCAACAGTGGCCAAACTCCAGGATTCTTCAGATTCCCTCCACACTACCTTCCACTTTACATCTTACCTTGGACTGAAAGGTCCGATAGTGGACAGAACTGTTGTCTATGACACTTTAGGCCATTGTCAACTCCATAATCTATGACACTTCAGTCTGTGGCCAACTCCATCAACATCTTTATGGGATAAATATAAATGGGAAGCCATTTAGTTATTCCCAAAAAATGCAATCTCACTACATTCATATATCTCATAAACTCTGCTCTACTCTTATATTCTTGGTACAGACTTCTAAAAGGACTAGGTTTCGAACAACGCTTGCAAGGTCAATATCCCTTAATGCTAAGAATCCTTTAACATGCCTAAGGAATTTGTTGCATTTGACACATCTCTCACTCTATGCTAGCAGTCTCCCTGGATCCTGGCCTATCTGGCCATCTAGGTGGAAATCGACCATTAAGGCCAGACCTCTCTCTCTTTCTATTTTGCAAGTTCTCTAGAAGCACAAGGACAATCTCAAAATCAAGCTACATCATATATCATAAAAAGTCCCTCTCTTTTTCTCGTCAATACTGTACATTCCTTTATATTAATGTGTAGTTAGGTCTATATTGAGGGTTTATAGATCTAGCTGTAGACACCTAACAAGCAAGGAAGCAAGCTCACTGAGGGCTAATCTTCATCATCAAGGTTGAGAGCAGATAGGCGAGCAATGGAAGTCGAATGGTAAAGGTTGTAAGTATCTCTTTGTGATTGTTTAAATCTCTTTTTCCTTCATATTTCATTGATGTATTGGGTTATTATTTATCATTATTGATCAAATCCCGATTTTCCCATTCACACTAGCTATCTACAGTGCCTAAGGGATTAAATTTCTATCTACACAAAATCATCTAATGGGTGCTCAACCCACTATTCTAAACTTGCACTAAAGGTGGTCATTGGTCAAATTCAAATGTACTAAGAAAATGCAAAGAAATTTCAGCCCAACTTCTAACTGGTAGCTTTCACCACCAAGGGATTGGATTTGCATCTGCACAAATTCATGAAATAGGTGCCCAACTAAGATTTTTGTGAATATTTTAAACAGGCAAAATTTCAAACCCAGAGCCTACTCCCAACTATTGAACTTCTCTAGCATAAAGTAATCAGCCATTTCATGACAGAACATTCAAACTCTCACTAGAAGTGTGGATTGCAATTTCCAATAATTTACCTTTGTGCAGCTTGGCAGTAAGCTTTCTCAAATGTTTGCAGAAAGCATTTGCAGCATTTGCCCCCAAAGTGGCCAGTGGTTTGAATTCCATTGGAATCATTAATGCCCAAAATCCATAACTACGTTAACAGAATAATCAAGATGACCTGGCATGCTCAGCAGTCAAAGCCTTTCAGCAAACTACTTCTTACTTCCATCCACACTGACAAGGCCTCCCCGACAAATCCTACCAATACAACAAAGTCTGTTTCCTATTGTCAAACAATAAATATAACTTCCATTGCACTTCTTTAATTTCACAATTTAGGTTTACTTTTTAGTATAATGGGTGGCAAAGATACATTTAGCCGTAGTAACTAAAGGCCATAGTATTAGACTTACAAAGTCCTGAGCCAAGTCTTCATCAGCAAGTTAGCTGGCTCAACTTGGCAGAAATTGCTGCAGCATGTATAGATCACAAACAGTAGAAATCACCTTTATCAATTCTGAATTCAGAATTTTCTTTAATAAAGTTTCAAAATATATATATATCTAAACGGAAAAAAGATACATAGACACTTCACCTTTATCTTGTCCACCTTATAATATATGCCCAGGATCCCTACACTTTGTTAGCAGAGGGCCAAAGAGGTGGACTCAAATTATTACCTGTAACTTGTGGAAGAAAAGAACTGCTGATATTATACCAAGAGTGGTATATAACAACTCCCAAACATGCTTAGTTTTCAGTTTATGCATAGTTAGCTTAAAATGTGCTGATCTGTTAGTGATGGAAATAGATTCATTTCATTTAGTTTTACTTCTACCATATGGTGTCTTGCAGAATTTAAACATTTTAACGCTTGTTTAATTATTTGCAGTCATTTTGAACAAATATGGGTATCATACCAGTGAAATCAATTGATACACTAGGTGCAGGCAATGCATCGTAGGAGGGATTTTGAGTTAGACTTTCAATTACGCATTAGGGCTGTACATATTACTATTAAATAGCATGGGGTCACATGCCAGTATAGGTATTGTCATTCTCTGACCAATTACTTAAAAACTATGTTTGTTAGTATATTCAGGCTTTTATTCCAATCAAAAGAATTGGTCTCCCATACTAGTTAAGAAATTTACAATGTGGACAGTCTGATTCTGTATTTAGCAGATACCTATCTTTAAAACAGGAAATGCCTTGATCATAGGTGGATTAGAAAATCAATATTTTCATTTTAAGTTTTCAGTAGCTGTGGATGACTGGTTACTTTGATTGTTCTAATTATATGCAGTTAACAATATTTCACTATAAATCTTTTAAGTCCAATAACAGACCAAGTCAGCTCATCTTGCAAAACAAGGAGGTACCCAGATATTTTATGATACAAATGTTAGATTGCCTCTTTGGCGCTCCACCAAAAAAACATGCAAAGGGATAAATGAGCATATGGGATAAGGCAGACTTGATAAAGGTAATTTCTCCCCCATCGGTCTATACAGCTTCTTGTGTTGAGATAGTTTCCCGGCTGCAGCCTGCAGAGGGCAGGGTAATCAGATAGTTGAAACATGAGCATTCTAACTCTCATCCTTCAAGATATATTTTAGTGAATCCAACATTTTTCAGTTGCCTCATTATCCACATGGCACATACCAGATATCTGGTACATTTTGGTCGCATTTGTAGATGTGTCCAGCACTTTATAAAATACAGTAAAACATCATTTCATTAAAAAAATAGCATATACATGGTTTATGGTTCATATATATATATACATACCAGGCCCAGTCTGAGACTCAATACGATGCTTATGGCTTCCATTTATAGAAACCCACCAAGTACCAGCCGAAAGATTAAGGAGAGGGAGAAATTTAATTAAGCTACAGAGGCTAAATAAGTCTATGGGACAACATAACACCAATAGCCATGTGATACATTTTTCCAAGAATGGGGGAGTGCAGTGGGTACACCAAGAATTGTTGAAGAACAGTAGGTCTAAACACAAGCCAATGTGGCTTCTTTGTGAAGGGTCGATCTTCTGTTACTAATTTTGATTAGAAATTCCCCTGCTTTTCATTTTAAAAAGAAACAAAAATGGTTACAATCCACAAGGGACCTTTACAAGACCTGACACCTATCTACCTCTCCAATTTTATAATTCCGGTTTGGTCTAGTATCTACTATCAAGGACACATTCAGCAGCAGATGATCATAGTTCAGCGCATAGAAACCCACCCAAAAAGTCCCTGATTTCAATCACCAAAAGACATTAACATTCTATGACACCCTCTTACCATTTTGGGGGTCACAATTTCCAAAATAAAACAACCCAACTAGGAAAGAGTCGAAAACTTACCAGATTATATCCCCCATCTGTTCTTCTAAAATTGTAGCTGATCCTCCATCTAACAGTGGATTGGCTGAGAAGATCTATAGGCCTGGGATTCCTGTACAGCACCACACATGGCACTGCAACTATTGCCACACACAGTAGAACCACCAGAGACTCCCTCACTCTCAGATAAACACTCATTGTATCGCCTCCTTCTCCCTTAGACAGATGGGCACTTCCTCTTCTCAACATTCTCCCTGATTTCTTCATCAAACTAACATCATGCTGCATTTAACCCACAACACTTCATAACCCAATTTTTTTCCTTCTTTTCTCTCCGATTATGTCTTCCTGTATGCCGCTCTCAGTGCATTCAGAAACTGAGCTACTGAAAATTGAAAGAGTGAGGTTTCTGCATTTTGATGAATCCACCACAGAGCAGCTGAGATTTTAAATGTTCTTTCAGTTTATTGCCTACGTTAGCCCATGTCACTCGGCTACGAATGAGGAGTATTAAGCACGATATATAGTTATAATAATAATATAATAAAAGAAAAGACAATTGACTCCCTCTTATCGCCGGATGCTTTCGATACCTACCTAATACAAAAGAAAATTGTCTCCTTTTCAAAGGTATAATTTCGATAAAATCCATGGCCTCCATTAGATTTGAATTAGATTAACTAAACAACAGACATTCTAGTCTCTTAGTGAGTCTCTTAGTGTGTCAATGGCATAATGAACTATCAATTGGTCATATGGCTTTTTAATTGACAAATGGCACATTCTTGTTTTTTTCTTATATTTGATTTTGTCTATTTTATTTATATTTACAGATATTTTTATATATTTGATATTTTATTGTGTCTATTATTTCTCATCATATTTAGGTGTTTATTTTACACTTAATTTTAATTTTCCATATTTCAGGGTCCATCTTGAGCCAACTTAGTACACAATTGGCATGATTTATTGCTATGTACTTATATTTAAAGACATTCAATTACATTCATTATTTATCATCCTCTCTATGCGGAAATCATTGAAAATCATTTGCATTTAAGGAAGACCATACTAGGAGCACTTTAATTGGAACACCTAAAAAGAATCCAATTCTACAACACATCACTCTAGAGCATTTGCATGGCTAAAGATTGTTGTCTGCAATTATTTCCACAACTATAAAAGCTAGTTGTATCAAGGGGATCAACATAAGATAACATGACCCTTACGATCCAACAATCTTGCCTAGGTGTTTATAAACACCACCGGTCCTTAAAATCTAGTAAAGCATAGAGAATCAGGGAAATTAGAAAGGATGACACATTATACTAGATCAAATCCATGCCTACATAAATAACCTAGAGTCATAGACTCGACCTCCCATAGAGTTGAGAAACTATTTAATTTCAGGTAGAGTACAAATAGAGAGGAAGCATCTTCAATCCCAAGACATGTGGAATTTAGAGCAACATCACAATTAGTCTTTCCCATTGATCTAAACCTAAGTGTCCTAGCCCTCTTTGTATTTAGTTTATTAGGTTAGTATTTAATATTTCAATTTTCACTCCCGCAACTCTAATTTGCTTAGCCTGGGTTCATTTATGCTTGTGTATGCATCTTATTAGATTAGCCTAGATTAAGCTTAGGGAAAGTTTATTTTCCTTTACACACTCATACCACTAGCTAAAGCTAATATTGTTAGATATAATTTTTGCATATTAAAAAAGGTTTCATAATGCAATAAAAATTAAAATTGTATATGGTGATGGTGGATTGTCTACTATATGGAAATAAAATGCATTTTAAATAAAATTTTGATTGGATTAAACTCTAATATTTTAAAAGGAGATGAGATTGATTAATGTAAACAGATATGTGAGTAACTAAGATAGAAAATAAAAATATTAATAAAGATTAAAAACGTTATCTAGTATTCAACATTTGACAACTTTCACTTCTTTGATTGGTTGAGATTCTTGACAAAAATTAGAAACTAGAATTAGGTCAACGATTAAGAGTATGAGACATATATATTACAAACTTTCTAATGCCTAAGGCTAGGTGACACTACAATATGGCCCTATGACATTTTACTCCTATGTGTTTATGTCTACCGCTAAATTTTACCTTTAGGATTTGTAGAACCTATTTTCCTATGTATTGTACCTACATTTGGGAAATTGGGAGTGTTAAAAAGCACCTTTGGGGCCCTACTAGACATAGGGAAGATCATTGACTTCTTGATGGTAGTCAGAGCCCATGGTCGATATAACAAGATTGAAAAACACAAAATAGAGGATGTTGATGCTAATGCAATTGAGACTAACTTAACCGAGATTAATTTGAGAGGACTACAACTAACGTTCTAAATGCAAGTGCAAGATGTTGATGATCAATGATTAAAATAATCTAAGACAATATCCTTAAATACAAGTCCTAGATACACAACTGGAGACCTTCAGTGTGCAAGTTGATGGATAATGGTCATATTCCTAAGATGATGGCCTATAAAAATGGAAGACTTCAAATTCAAACTTGGAGGGGTAGACCATAAGCATGGTTTTATCTAAGAGACAAAACCATGTGGGCGACCTAGTCTAGGGAGGTAGAGCCCTACAAAAGTAGAGCAGTCTTGTTCTATAATGATAAATTTAGCATATCGGTGTAATGGTTCGAGATTAGGTTTAGTTGGTGTGCCAAAAGAATCAAACTGAGTACTAAAACTATACATTTATGGCATCCATACAAAGTGGCATAAAACAAGGAGTTAAAAGTATTGGGTATGCATTTTTATCTTCTACATTTTACCCTTGAGCTGAGTTAAAAGTTTAAAATCTTAGGGGTAGAAAATATAGCACACAACTTGTTACTTTATACAAGTCAAATTAGAAAAGTTATCTTATTGATCCCTTTAGGAGATATATTATTAATACAATTTAACTAGTTTTAACCATTAAATTAATGTTTTCAATGTATTTTTCTTATTTTTATAGTTTAGATATAATGTAGGTTACTTTCATAATATTTATTATAATTTGATTATATTAGTATGTTGACATTGATATGACTAATTAAAATTCTAAAATAATGAGAACCCTTCATCTTTGTTGATGAAATCATAACCCTTCATTTCATTATGAAATCTCCACCCTTGGATCTCATTTTCAAACCTCCACCATTGATCTAAAAATCCTAAAAAACCTATAAATAAGAACCTCTCCTAAACCATTTCTACAAAACTTAAGCTTATTATACCATCATTATGCTCCAATATTCCTCGTATTCATAGCCAAAATCATAGCCAATTCCATATCCAATTGAGTCCAAATCCTTGTTCTCATTATGATGGCATTATATCGAGCAATCCACATTACTTTTTATTAGGTAAAGCTAGGATTTTGCATTGGGTGCATGTTTTTTCCTCCATCTTATCAAGGAGACTTGAATGGAGGGTATTTAAAGGTATAAATCATTGTTTTTGGTTTCCTTTATGTTTATTGCATCTCCTACTTTCTTGTATCTTCATTTAGCATGCCCGATGGGACCTAACCATCCCTGAATTTGATGTTTTGTGAAAGAAATTATGTGTGTTTTTGTGTAGGAAATAGGATAGCGCATTCGGTTGTGGTTCAGCACCTTCCATAGATACAATAGTGCCTTTGTTGCCTCTGTTAGTGCCTTCAATTGTGTTCTAACCTTTGGTTTTGTAGGGTCTTTCAACGCCTCTATCATCTCTATTAGCACCTAGGATCTATTGTTTAGTGCCTAAGCTTTTTATTTTAGCACTTTAGGTCTCTATTTTTGCGCCTCCGAGCCCCGCAGAGGCGCCTATGCTGACTGTCTTAATGCCTCTGTCTTATTTAGTTGTAGACTAATATTTTCCTATTGCAAATCACTGACAATGTATTTTGGTAAATTATTTGATCTCTGTGGCAGGTTTGACAATTTGTTTTGTAGGGAAATCTAGGAGTTTATGTCAGCTTTTTGATAAACTTGCAAATAGCATTGGTTTAATCTTGTATTAACACTTTAATAGCCTATTTTGGGGACTAATGTCTTTGTGACTTGACTTGTCAACTAACCTTATTACAGCCTGGGTAAATCTATGGTATTTAAATTGCATTCAATATAACCTCAATTTGTAGGTTTCTGCCCCCTGTGTTGGATCAACGTCCTCAGGCTTTGTCTCAACGCCTCCGAGCTATGTGTCAACGTCTTTGCCTCCAGTTCTAGCACTTCCATCGATAGGTAAAAACAACATATATACAGTTTGTTAGTGCATATGCACTAAGTTTCATCATCTTCGCTTATCACTTTAGCACTTTAGTTTAATTTCTCGGTGCCTCTGGGTTGCCTGAAAGCATCTCTGCATTGTCTGTCATTGCCTCTATGTTGACTGTCAGCGCTTTTGCACCTTTAGTCAACGCCTAAGTCGCTATTGTTAGTGCCTTTGCTTTTACTGTCAGCGCCTCTGATTTACTGTTAGCACCTCTGCTTTTACTGTTAGCACTTATGTCTTATGTATTAACACCTCTATTTGATCATAAGTCATGATATCTTTTGGTGTACTAACTTGACTTTCTCGCAGCTTGAAACATTTGACCAAGGCCTTTACTACAAACTACTGACATTTTCTTGCAGCCCTACAGTCAAAGAACATCGATTTTTCACTAGTTTAGTTGCATTACAGTAAAGTAGTGAGAATTTATTTGTTTGCTTTGTCTTCATTTGCACTAGGATGTATGCTCTCCCCTCGCACCTTTGGGTGATCTTGGGGATCATAAATCCTTGTGCAAATTCTTTGTTGTGTATACCTCAAAGGAGTACTACTTTCACGTATGCTCTCCCCTCGCGCTTCGTGCAATCTTGGGGATCAAAAGAGAGTAGTGTCTTCTTCCCTAGGAGGCTTGCTTGGAGATACACCCACTCCAAGGGACACCTCAACCCTGTGTTCTAGTGGGGTATATAAGCGTTATGAGAACCAAAAGACTCACTTCAATAGGGACCCCATCCAGTGTAAACAAAAACCTTAAGACCCTCGGTCCGCCGAGACTAGAGTGGTGACATTCTTGGTTGGATGCTTGGTAATCCCTTGTTCACATATTCGTCCCCCGTACCTAGTGTATATTGGGACAACCTCTAGTAACTTGTTGAACCTAATTAATACCTTCGGTCGTCATACCTTGTGGTGCACCCTATAGTAGGAGGGGAAGAAGCTCACACGTACCGTTATACTTGAGATAGGGGAGCTACTTTGGGCAAGACAAAAGTCTCCAAGGTAAGGGGTATATGGTGTTACATGACAATATATTCCCTATCTATCCAAGCTATATAATTATGGTATTAATGGGGGTGGGAATCACTTCTCTATTTTGAGTTGAGATTGACCCACGACCATTTCATGAGATCCACAAGGTATGTCACTCCTACTTGAATAATTTTAGGGAATGTTAATGTGTTTGGTGTGTCTTCATGTGTTAAACTCGTAAAAGCCATTTAGCCTTATTCCATGAAAAATCAAATAGCCATTGTGTTTTTTTGCTTGTTAAAATATCTTGTCAAGAGAATCTTTAACCCAAAACATCAAAATCATCTAAAAAATAGAGTCTGTTAGCGCCTAAGCAACCCCTGTCAGCACATTTCGTTGTCTCTGTCAGTGCCTTTGCTGACTTTGTCAGCGCCTTCATTGTCTCTGTCAACGCCTCTGCAAAACCATAAAATAGTTAGATAGTCAACACAATCAGAATAATCACAACCCATTGATCGTCTGTGCTCTGCTTATTAGTGCCTCTGACTTTACTGTCAACGCTTTTGTTTGACTTATTAGCACTTTTGTCTGACCTGTCAGCACCTCTGACTCATTTGTCAATGCTTTTGAGTTATCAATCAGTGTATTTGATTCCCTTGTCAGCGCTTTCACTCTGACTGTTAGCGCCCCTATTTTATCTAATAGTGCATTTGACGCCCCTGTCAGCGCTTGTGCTTCGACTGTTAGCGCCTACGCTCTATTTGTCAATGCCTGCGCAGACTTTGTTAGCGCCTTTGCTTGTGACCATTAGACAACCAAACACAATAAATTCCCCATCAAAATTTGACTATCTTTAACACTTTATCAAACTTTGAAGTAGATCCAAAATCATCCCCTTTGTATTTTCACCAAATCTTCCCTCATTAGAGTCATTCGTTTCACCAAAACCTTCATTTCCATCCCCATCCCCTTGATCATCTCGTTATCATTAGAAACCTTAGAAACTTGGATATCATAACAAAATTATCAACATACTTTGGACCAAAACCTTCAACCACATCAAATCTTCATCAACCCCAAATCCATCTCCCAAAAAAACAAATTTTACATATCACCAAATCAAATCCTCCTTGAGTTAAACCTATCTCTCAAATCAAAATTTGGCTAAAAGTAAATCTAGATCTTATCATTATCCCCTAATTTGCATTAGGCTTAAGAACTTGTCTATCTTAAGTTTTGTTTAAATTAGCCCTTATCAACCTTGGATAAATTATCTTAGGAACTTAAATTACTCCTAAGTTAGTACATTCCAAGAATCCCATTTTTCTTTGTGTGTCTTGTCTACCCCAAGAAAAGTATCCCTCTATCCTTCTTTTTGCTTGGTGTGTCTTATCTACCCCAAGTAGAAAAGAATAAATCCCTTTTATATCCACAAAGATCTAGATTTCCTAAGTCTTTTTTTATTTGAAATCTAACTATCATCCTCAATCAACCTTATCCAAAGTATCATCAAAATCATTATGTTTCGTCACCCAAGCCATCCCTTAAACCACACTAAATCATCATCCATAACCAAAACTGACCTTCACCCATCTATTAATTATATTTAGTCCAAACTTTTCAAAAATCCATAAAATTCTAAGGTTCGACATCCTCCATTTAAAATATCCATTCCACCATCAATTTTGGTTCATTTCTTTGCACGCAAACAACCACAAGGTCACTAGCTAAGAAAAATAAAGACATGGAGCCCAATAGAGAGATTGGGATGCCTAGTGACTTCAAAATGAGGGATATGGATGCTTAAACCATGATTAATCATCCTCAACCTTTTCCGTCTCGTCTAAAAAATCAAAACCCCAACCAAGAAGTAATGGACTTTACACAAGACCTTAGTACCATGAATTCATTAGACCAAGTCCTAAAGTCTAATCCCAATAGATATTTAGACTTATTGCTTCAAAATGGCATCATAGTATTAACCAATCCCCCCACTAATCCATCACAACCATCCTCATCCAACAATTCACCCAACATCTCTACATCGACATCAACATCAACTACCACATCAACACCTACATCAACATCTACCATATCCACATCCATCCCACAAATCACCCTCAACATCCCAAACAATACCACTTACACTAGTGTCCTCCAACTCGACCAAAACACCATAGCATTCATATCCCAATACTTTTCTAACCCCAACAACAATCTACAAACATCCACGTCCACCTCCCAAATCAATTCCACACATACACGACCTCCCATATCACAACCACCAACATCATCTTCCACTCAAAACTTCAACCATGTGTTCCTTCGTCAACAATAGAATCAACAACAACAAATACCACCCAACTTCCTTCAACAACTCATCGCCCACCAACAACAGCTTCAACAACAACCACAACCACCTAACTTCCTACAAAACCTCATTGCACAACAAAACCACCCACAACGGACCTAACACAAATGGTCCAACACTTGAATCAAAGGGTGGATGACATGCAACAAGGACACAAAAGCAAATAACATTCCTTCAAGGATATTTGTCCATATCCTTTTGATTGTTCTCTCAACATGCCACCTTTCCCTAAAAACTTTGAGACACCTAAATTCAATAAATACAAAGGAAAGGGAGACCCTCGAGAACATCTCAGGGACTTATATATTACTTTATTAGAAGTCTCTTACAACGATACATATCTCATGAGACTTTTCCCTTAGAGTTTAGGAGAACAAGTTATCGAATGGTTCACCCACCTTGCTCCTGGTATCAAAACATTTCATGAGCTTATAGAGAAGTTTGTCAATCATTTCTCTTACAACTTTGAACATGAAGTGTCCATGATAGACCTTCGCAACATGAAACAAAAGAATGGATAAACCTTTGCTACCTTATTACAATGATGGAGAAGACTCACAAGCAAGCTCCCATGGCCCATCCTTGAGAAACAATTGATTAATATGTTTGTCACAAACCTTAACCAAGAAACGGGCTTTCATCTCTAAATACAAGTGCCTCAACATTTGAAGAAGTCATTCATAAATGTACAACCATTGAAAGAGCCCTTATTACCAATGGGGCCATCAAAATTTACAAAGAAAACAACGACAATAAAAACAGTAACAAAGTCAATAGCAACAACAACAACAACAATAATCAATCCTACGAGAAACCCCGCTTTTGGGGCAAAAACAAAAATAGTCTCAATGATGGTGTGACAAACATTAAAAATGTTAAAAATGTACAAGTCCCTACACCATCCAACCCATCCACAAGCAACAATAACATCAACATCCCTAAAGGTCAACCAAAACAAAACAACCCACCTCAGAGAAAATTTACACCTTTAGGGGAATCTATCTAAAATGTTTTGTGTAATTTGATTAAGGTTGACTTAATCCAATTACCTGCCATCAGGCCTTATGATGACAACCAATTCAAACCCTCATGGTTTAATGAGAATGCCTATTGTGATTACCATAGGGTAAAAGGTCATAAAACATCTGACTATATGAGGCTTAAGAATCGTATACAAGATCTTATAGATCATGAGGATATCATGATTGATGAACCACCTAAAAGATCACCCAATGAGAACCTTGGAGCATACAAAGATCCACTTCCAAATCATGACAAAGGAAAATCCTTTAGCTCCAACGAATCATTCAGTATTGTTTCTCCTCCTTATTTCGACTCAGTTGTGGGCTGAATAGAAGAATCTTCCAATCACATAGCCACCATTACCATAAGAGCAAAGACTTTTAATTATGTCGTTACCACTCATCATGGCCGCATCACTATCCAAGGAGCATCATCCGAAGCACCATCCACAAGTTCCCCATATGCTAACAAATATAACATCCTTGACCACCTTGGTAAAACTCTCACACAAATCTCCATCCTAGAGTTACTCTATACATCACCCGATCACAAAGAAGTCCTTTAAAAGGCTTTACAAGAAGTTCTATCCCCAACGACCTTAATGTTGAAATCAATTTCAAGCTATGGTAGTCCTGACATATTTCCTCACCTCATCATCTTACATTTTCTAAAAAGGATCTTCCCACATCAAATCCATCTCACAATGATGCATTGCATATTGAAGTCTGCATCCATAAACATATTATCAAATGAGTCCTAACAAATGGTGGGTTGGGCCTAAATCTTTGCTCTCTCAAATTAATAAAGCAATTGGGATATTCTGATGACGTAGTAGATTCCATCAGAAGCATCACCATAAAGGGGTATGATGATAATGAACGAGAATCTGAAGGAACAATCAAGTTGCCTATCCAAGTAGGACCTATGATTTTGGATACCACATGTCAAGTACTTGACCTTGACCTCTCGTATAATATTCTCCTTGGTTTCCCATGGATCCACACCATGCAAGTTATACCATCCACCTTCCATCAATGTCTTAAATTCCCTCATAATGGTACTGAAGTGACTATTTATGCTAATCCCCACCCTTTCCAATATTGTAGAATGTTGGAAGGAAGGTACAAGATTTTTAACCAATGTCCCATTAATGATGTTGCCAAAACATCCACATCATGTGTCGATCCATCAAATATTACCTCATCCTCTACTTCACCACCCATCATTCCTGAGGTCAAGGTAGAGATAACTGACAAAGGTTGTGGAGAGTACAACATAAAAAACTCCCACCCTCTCCAAAATCATATTAGAGACCCAAATCTTCCAACTTAGTCTCAACAGTAATAATAAAGGACAAATTTAAATGCAAGCATCTCTTGGATCAAGATGACCTTGAAGACATTAAAATGTCTCTACAAAGATGAGGAAGACAAGCTTGTCTCTTTGCCTCTAGAGAAATATGGAAAAGGTCTCTACATCATTCAAAACATGGGATATAAAGGATATGAAGGCCTAGGATTGCATGAACAAGGTACAGTTGAGCCCATTTAAGCTTCATAAGGTTATCAACATCAAGGTCTATAGTATGGAACACTTGAGCCTCAACCTTCAGAACTTGAGTGTATACTTAACGAGGAAGCTAAAGCTTTCCCTAGCATTAAGAGCACCTACGAGGATTCCTACGATGACTCCTGTTGGTTATTTTCCCAGACTAGATGCTTATTCCCAGTAATCCCTACAAAATAGCTATCACTGATCAACAAGATTCCCGGGCCAAGGGCCAACAGTATAGGAGATAGACTCTATAAATATCTCCTCTTCTTCTTTAGGCTCTGTAGAACCAAGGGGGGTATTCCCTATTCAACATCTATAAAATGCATCTATGTATTTGCTAGGATGTTGACACAAAGCAGATAAATCCTCTATTAAGCAGACCAAAACTATGAGATAAGTGCAAAGGGGCTAGCTTTGGGCCTATGTTCAGCTGTAGACAGAGGAATTTGGATCCTAAAACTACTTCTAATGTCCTAAAAGGTTTGTTTATGAAGTTTGAGTTTGATTTATATTTGGATGCAAAACTAGGATCTGGAGTGTAACCTCAATGCAAAGCTAGATTGGTGCCTATCCAGGGCTCGGAGTCAGTAGACATACACATGTGAATGGTCAGCATAAACATATACCAAAGATTGGGTATCAAGGGGATTTTATTATATCTGCCTTATAGATATCTCCCAAAACAAAGTGTTTAGTCATTCATACTTAAAGGAATCCCTACTGCAACACATTTTCTTAATGATTAATCTGAAACTTTTAATTTGTCCCTTGAACAAAGGTAGGAGATTAAACATTCAATACAAAAAACCCATATTCCTAAATCATAAATAACCCTTAATTATTTAGACTCAAAAGAAAATACAGCCACAACTTGGAGACAAATGATTAAACACATGCAATCAGTGCATTTCTCATATAAAACAGCATGAAACCAGTTAAATTATGTATGAAACACACAACATGAGACTCATAAACTCACAGAACTTTCAGGACAGGGCCACCAACTAAGTTGTATTGTATCACAGAGCCAGAAGTTTGTCCAGTTTTCAACAACCAAAAATGAGTGACATAGCATGGCTTTTATACCATGACTGTGTACTCAGTGAAAATAATTACAAGGCAAGGTCAAAATTTCCCGCCATATACACAGCACCAGAAATGGCACTCAAAATAATAAATGCAACAGGGGACTAAACATGGAGAGGCAAGAGAAGGATGAGGAGCAGTTGAGATTGAGCCCTATGCTGCCACTAGAAGACCTTCATCGTGAACCTGGTACTTGGCTGTTCAACCATCAGCCCATGCCTATCCGCAATCCTGTCAATAATGGCTCAACCACCAGCAGCTCTTCCCGGAAACAGTAATAGCACACCCATGGGAAATTCCCACTCAAAAAAATGACCACAGACGTAAGGAAAAAACCATCGCTGAGAGTTCAAAACCTGACCGTCGATCCGAAAACCCATCGCCGAGATCAACGGCGCCACAAAATGCATGAAGAGAAGCCAGCCAATGACATCGTGCCACGTAGGCACCTTGACTTTCTATCGCTGACCTTTCGCTTCTTTATTTTTGCCTTTATCGCCTCTGCATATGCATGCTGAAATGCATATACAAACACCATGTTCACCTTTAGAAAACCCTTGTATATGCAAAATTCATATACAATTGTTTGATATATAAGGCGGACCCCAAAGTTTATAGAATAATTTGAAATCGGGCTCAATTCCGGCTTGTATCCCTTTTACTGCACATCGGCTTGTATATCGGCATATACAAGCGCTTTATACAACCCATGGATGCCAAATTTCATTCACTACGCCTTATTCCTCCATCATGTCCGGATTGCATGTCTCTCCTTTTGCATATCGGCTTGTATGTGCAAACATACAAATCCCCTAACATACAAGCAAGGAATCTTTTAGGATATGTGATATAGATTCCCTCTTGTATGTCACCAATGTATGTCAAACATACATTCAACCTTGTATCTGCTTCTCCTGCATGCCGAAAATACAAACCTATTTGTATATGCCCGCGGGCCCTATCACATGTATCTCCCGCTGCTTTGTATGTTGTCGAATATACAAGGCCCCATGTATCTTTTCATTGTATGTGCTAGCGATGAACCTTTACACTGTAGTAGATGTATATCTGGCCTCCTTGTATATTTTTCATTGCATAAGACCCGATGCATATTGACATACATTCATTCCTACACATACAAACACAGGATCTTCTACAGAATATTCCCTCAATGTATCTTCCACCTTGAACCCGATATGCAATTGAAAATGCATACAAGTGCAGAATATTCCCAGGAGTCTTGCGAAAGATTCCAGTAATGTATATGCAACCCGATATACATTAAAACATGCATATAACTCAAATTTTCAACATTTAATGGAAGCCGATTAAGATTTCACAAGCCTGCGTACATGCAACTTGCATTTGCATATACAAGACTTAACATTTTTCACGAGTGCAACAGGAAAAGGCAGTAAAACATTCCATGTAGATGGAGGAACAATTTAAACCAGGGCACTAAGGGTTTGAAGAAACACACACGGGAATCTACAAACTCGAATCAAAACCCTAATCCCAGGTGAACACCACCAGTGGCTCCAACTGGGGACATGCAGACGCAAGACTGCAACGAGAACCAAGCAACTCTAGGGCAGACCAGACAAAACCCAAAACTCAAAACACGACCGACTATATAGGGCATGTACAAAATATTTACATTTAGTTTACAATGTGCACAGAAGATAACCCTTATAAGAAGTAAAGCTTCAAGAACTGACCGTGCACTGGCAATTCCAATAGTTCACCACTTAGGGCCCGGAGAAAATAAGAGTCTCCTCCATGAGTGTCACTGATTAGGTACAGGCCCACCCATAAGGGCTCAAACTTACCATGTTTGCCCTTGTCTTGGTTCCTTGCATTCCAAACAAGGACCAAATCACCTCTCTGAAATTTTCTTTCTATAGTTCTCCTATCAAACAGATACTTTACCCTTTGCTGTCTTTTGAGGTTCGTTTTCCATGCTTCTCCTCTGTTTTCATCTAGTGCAACCAGCTGATTGATTCTTTTAGTCATTGGATCTCCGATCTCTTCCATGTTTTCTTGTATGAATTTGTAAACTGGCAAAAAAGTTGTTTACAAGCAACTTAGCCACTACACCATATACCAATTCAAAAGGAGATCTTCCAGTTGCTTTCTTGACTATTATTCTGTCAGCCCACAATGCCATTTTCAACTTTGAATCCCAAGCCCTTTTGTTTTTACCTACCATTCTCTTTACAATTTTCATGAGGCTTTTGTTGCTTGACTCAGCTTAACCATTTCCATGTGGGTGATATGGTGATGCATGTAACAAATTAATTCTATAATTACTGCAAAAATCAGAAAATTCACCAGACTGAAGCACATACCATTATCTGTGACTAATTTTACCGGTACTCCAAATCTAATAATAATATTTTCCAGAATAAAATCCATCACCACTTTGCTGGTAGCTCTTTTGGTCGGGATGGCCTCGATCCATTGGGTGAAGTAATCAGTGGCAACCAGAATCCAACTGTGCCCTCCACTTAATTTTTCTGAGATCTCCCTTATAAAATCAATTCCCCATTGCTGAAATGGAGCTTCTACAGTTACAGTCTTAAGGGGCAATGCACCTCCATATTTTAGCCCTGAGAACCTCTGGCAAGGATCACACCTTCTTACCATTCTATGTGCATCTAAGAAAAGAGTTGGCCACCAATAGCCTTCTCTGAGAATTTTATGGGTTGTTGTTTGGCTAGCATAATGTCCACCACATACTCCATTGTGCATGTCACTGAGAATATCCTTGGCCTGATTTTCATTGACGCACCTGAGTAATACACCATCAGGATTTCTCCAATACAACTTTCCTTGAACAATGCTGTATTTAATAGCTTGTAGCTTCAAAGTCCTTTTCTGACTATCACTGAAATGGGAAGGACAACTTAAGTTTTGCAAATAATGCACTATGTCCTTATACCACCTAGATTTTGACATATTTATAACTTCACTATGTACTGCATTCACTTGGCATGCCTCTAGATTTGACTATGTCATTAGCTTTGCCAAACCTTGTCCTCTTACCAATTTCGTGATCTATATTTCAATGTTGAATTCCTGCAACTTATTTATCCATCTGCATCTCCTTCCAGTTACCTCCTGCTGAGTAAATATATCTTTAACTGCTGCATGAGGCACATATGCAATTACTTGTGAGCCTACCAAATAGGGCCTGAAGCTCTTGACTACTCTGACCAATGCATACGCCTGCTTCTCCATTATATCATACTTTAATTCAACAGCCTGTAATGACCTACTAAAGAAAGCTATAGGTTGTTCAAACCCTTCTTCATTTTTTTGCAATAGGCATGCAGCAACAGTATGGAAAGAAACAAATGAAAACAATTGAAATGGCCTAGAAAAATCTGGAGATTTTAAAATAGGAGCCATCTTTATTGCCTCCTTTATGTCTTGAAATGATTTGGTTGCTTCATCTTCCCATTTGACAATTGCATTCTTGTTCAGCATTTTAGAGATCTCCTTGGTGGTCTCTGCAAAATTAGGAACAAATCTCCTAACAAAATTAATCTGTCTAAAGAAGGACTGAACACCTTTTACCGTTTTAGGGATCTGGATTTTGTCAATTGCAGCTACCCTTTCAGGATCAATCCTGACTCCATCCTTGGAAACAATGTGTCCAAGCAGTTTTCCTTCTACAACCCCAATGGCACATTTCTTTGGGTTAAGTGAGATGCCATACTCTAATGCTCTAATAAAAATTTGTTCCAAATGCAAACAATGTTGTTCTTCTTTCTTTGAAAAGGTAGTTTAGTCATCTTGATACACAGCCAAGATTGAATCAATCAATCCTGCAAAAGCCACATCCATGGCCCTCTGAAATGTGGCACCTGCATTTGTCAATCCAAATGGCATCCTCACATATACATAGGTTCCCCATGGAGTAGTGAAAGCGGTCTTGAATTGTTCTGATTCCTGCACTTTCACTTGATTGTACCCTGAAAACCCATCCATCATAGATAAAAGTTCACAGCCGGTCACCTGTTGCAACATGGCCTCCATATTTGGCAGTGGATAATTGTCCTTCAAAGAAGACATATTCAGATTTCTAAAGTCAACACAAAGTCTGATGTCACCATTCTTTTTTCTGACTGGGACCAGGTTAGACACCCAAGTTGAGTGTCTGATAAGCATGATTATTCCAGCCTCCCTAAGTTTCATAAGTTCTTCTTGCATTTTAGGAGCTAAAGTTGGGTTGATAGGTCTTTGTTTTTGCCTAAATGGTTTAGCTCCGGGCTTCAAAGGGATTTCATGCTGAAATAAATCCTCCCTATAAGCTTTTAGGTCCTCATAAGACCAGGCAAAGACATGCTTATATTTTTTAAGTAGTGCAATCAACATAGCTCTGATATGTGGTTTGAGCTGTTTGCCAATGTATACCTTTTTGGGAGCATGAGATGTTCCCAAGTTTATCTCCTCTAAATCATTCTTGTTTGTTGGAGATGCCTTTGTAACAAATTGGTCCCTATTGTCAAAAGCTCTCTCTAAAGCAACCATCCCTCTAGGGATTTTGTTTGTCTTGAGTTGAATTACCTCCTTCCCTAAGAGATTTTCCTTTCCATCTACCACCTCCACAAAATTCTGAAAATCAATTTCCTGGTTATCATACTCATCAATACAATGTAGAAATCTCAGTAAATCTTTATCATCATCAAATACCTGCCAGCTGCATACATTGTCTGGTACTGCAGGCCTGAGTTTGATGTCAACATCGGTAACATCTGACAAAGTTATATCATCTGGCCTTATAGCTACATTGGCTAGAAAATCTGCCCTGACATTTTTTGACCTCTCTATCCAGTTTATTGAAAATGCATCAAACAGTTCAATTGTATCCCAAACAGCATGCTTATACTATTTTAACCTCTTATTTTTTCATGCATACTTATCTCTAACTTGGGAAACAATAAGCTCTGAATCACCAAACACCTTGAGCATCTTAATTCCATGCTTCAAGGCCACATTCAATCCTAATAACAGAGCCTCATACTCTGCAATATTATTTGTACAAGCAAACTTCAACAAGAAAGAGAATTTTAGAAGTTTACCAGCTGGAGATAGAAAAATAATCCCAGCACCAGAGCCTTCCTTTGTACAAGCTCCATCAAAATACATGGTCCATAGACCCTGTTGATCCAAATTTTGAATGCACATATCTTTTCCTTTATCTCCTTTATCATCTGAGACAACTCTAAAATTATTACAGTCAGTGTTCACAAAACATATCTGTTCCTCTGATTCTTGATCCTTGACTATCTCCAATGACCTTTCTTCTCTATCCAATTTAACATCCCTGCCATTCATAGGGATCATTGCGTATGACAGGTCTAATTGCATACTTCCACCAATTAATGCTGCCACCTTCTTGATAGCAACATGCCATACTGTGGCTTGATATCAACAACTGTTATGTTCATTTTGTAGGTCTTTTTCAGGATAAGCCGCCAGTCTGAAATCAACATCCTTCATGATTCCAATGACAAGTACCTCCCTAGCATCCATTGCATAGCACTTCCCGCATGCCTTGTCTATTTTTAACCCAGCTTGCTGCATGATAGCCAAAGGCATGATATTTGTTGATGCTCCTGAATCCAGCATACAGTTCTTAATTGTTCTCCCATTTATGACAAGGGAGACATAAAACGGTTCCACTTGTGAAGGACATTTTGTCATGGTCATCCCTAGATATACTTCAGGAATCTCATCTTCTTCAATGCATAAGGCTTGTTTCTTACCCTGAGGCTCATCACTTGACTTGGCTTGACAAGGTACTCCTGAAATCAAGGATATTGCCTTATTTTTGCATTCTTCAATTTTCATCAGCTCCATCAGTGGGACAGAGACCTTTATCTGAGATAAGACTTGAGTGATATCAAATGGAGCATAATTTTGTATGACAGTTGCAGCGTATTCCATAATTTTAATTTTATCCTGGGATGATCCAGCCTTAGTTTTTACGGCTCCTTGACTGTTATTCCCGATCTGAAAACTTATGTTATGATCCTCAACCTGGGGAACTATATTTTCTACCTTTTGAGAATCACAACCTATTTTTTTCTTAAAACCTTGCTTGTTATTGTTCCATTGTTTCTTTTGTGGTTCAGTCCCTTTATGATTGTGCATTGGCTGGCCCACAAGAGTATTCTCTGGTTGAGGTGAGTTGCTTGCCTAAGCCTTACCTCTTAAGTTATAATTGCTTTTGACCTGAGCTACCACTGCAGCTGTGAGGGCTCTAATTTCTTCATCAGAAGGTATCCTCAAGTTATTCAAAAAATTATGTGAATCTTGAGCATAAGCGTAGCTATCTTCCTCATCTTTGTCATATGGAAATTGCTGATAGACCTGCATCTCGCCATTTGCAATTGCATCAGCATCCTGAGACGGATACTCTTTGTTTGTAGATAGCATATTAACATTATCATCTTCCATACAATGTGGCTCATTGCACTCATCACAGTCAACAACATTGTTATATAAAGACTGAGCAATCATACATTGTGACTGTGAGTGAGGCATTTGGCAGATTATACACCATGGGGTGTCATTAACAGTATTAACAACCTTCTTCAAAGGATCAGGAGTTTCCTTAATATTCTGAGCTCTTTGATTTGTGTTGCTGTGTGGGAGGACGGGTTTACCATTATGCCAATTGGTATGATTCGGCATATCATGTAATCATGGTCTTCTTTCTTGCCTCTTGTAAATTGGTCTGTTTGGACCTATTCCCTTTTCATTTTTAGCTATTCTGTAACTTAGGTCCTTAACAACATTTGTTAATTTATCTATTTTATCCTCAGAGGAAGATGCATTACCTTGGACATCCTGAGATTTAGTGTTTGGATTTTGCAAAATTTTTACATCATCTCTCCTATTTGTCTTACCAGACACTTTTCTGTTATTTTCAATATTTGTTGCAATTTTGAAGGCATCTCTGAGGTTAGCAGGACTCTTGTCTCTCAATCCATAAGTTGTCTTGGCATCAAAAGCATTTATGTACAACACTATGCACATAGGTTCATTAGGCCTCAAGTCCTGTGGCAATTTATTCAATACCTTAGTGAACCTAGCACTGAAATCAACAACCTGTTCATTTGATCCTTTGGTAATGCCAGTAAATTCATTAATGAAGAAACTAGGATCAGTTTTGTCACCATACTGTTCTTTAAATATTCTCCTAAATTTATCCCATGATAAAATGCTTCTGTCAGGTAGACCTTTATACCATTCCTTGGCTTCATCAACTAAGGATTGCATAAATGATTTTATGAAAGCATCCTCATGCTCAACCTCAAAGTTGTCCATGATATTCTGAAAAGCTTTTAAATGGTCTTCACCTGATATAGTGTTATTTCCTAAAAATTTAGGCACTTGCAGCCTCACATGTTTGTCAATAGGGTTTGGATAACCAGGGATGCCATCAAAAACAAGTTGTCTAAATCTATCCAGCTGCATAGGTTGCCTATCAAACTGATTAACATTGGCATTTCGGTTTGCATTCTGATTTCTTACATTATTTAATGGTACTCTAGCATTATGTGTTTTCTGTCTTTGATCATTGTGTTGATCCTGGACCTCATTTCTTTGTTGATTTCTTAGCATATTTACATTTTCAAGGGTAGGGACTGAATCCTTCTGAGCAACTCTCAGAGCTTGCACTTTCTGTTTCATGTCATCTCTGATTTTTACTATCTGCAGATATTCTAACTCTGCCCTTAAGCTCTTAATTTCATCAGCTAGTTCTTCCTCTCTAGGCATAGAAGAGGACAGTTTTGTTATATTCTGATCGTCATTATCATCATCCCTTAGGGATTCAGCTTCTTCAAATCTATAGGGGAGTCGTGGAAAGGGCGTTCTTGAAACACTTCTGACCTTATTCTCAATCCACCACCCTGTTGTTTCTCATATACATTTTGGATCTCAGCTTCAGTATTTGAAAAATAAGGTATTGTTCGCTCTGAAGATCCTGGATTGTCCTAAATAAATTTATTTTTCCTGGGGCTAGGAGAACCATCTTGACTGGCTCGAACAATCCCCTTTTTCCTATACATCATTTTTATGGGTAACTCTTCAAACAGAGTATTACGCTGGGATCTTCTCCCTTGCATACAATTTTTTACTTCACCAGTTGGGAGATTGGTTCGGAGTTGCCACCTATTACTAGGAATTGTTTTCTTTTAAAATTAGGGTTCTTTCACGACACCTCCCCAGCGGAGTCGCCAAAATCTATTGGTTATTTTCCCAGACTGGATGCTTATTCCCAGTAATCCCTACAAAATAGCCATCATTGATCAACAGGATTCCCGGGCCAGGGGCCAACAGTATAGGAGATAGACTCTATAAATATCTCCTCTTCTTCTTTAGGCTCTGTAGAACCAAGGGGGGTATTCCCTATTCAACATCTATAAAATGCATCTATGTATTTGCTGGGATGTTGACACAAAGCAGATAAATCCTCTATTAAGTAGACCAAAACTGTGAGATAAGTGCAAAGGGGCTAGCTTTGGACCTATGTTCAGTTGTAGACAGAGGATTTTGGATCCTAAAACTACTTCTAATGTCCTAAAAGGTTTGTTTATGAAGTTTGAGTTTGATTATATTTGGATGCAAAACTAGGACCTGGAGTGTAACCTCAATGCAAAGCTAGATTGGTGCCTATCCAGGGCTCGGAGTCAGTAGACATACACATGTGAATGGTCAGCATAAACATATACCAAAGACTGGGTATCAAGGGGATTTTATTATATCTGCCTTACAGATATCTCCCAAAACAGAGTGTTCAGTCATTCATACAAAAAGGAATCCCTGCTGCAACACATTTTCTTAATGATTAATCTGAAACTTTTAATTTGTCCCTTGAACAAAGGTAGGAGATTAAACATTCAATACAGAAAACCCATATTCCTAAATCATAAATAACCCTTAGTTATTTAGACTCAAAAGAAAATACAACCACAACTTGGAGACAAATGATTAAACACATGCAATCAGTGCATTTCTCATATAAAACAACATGAAACCAGTTAAATTATGCATGAAACACACAACATGAGACTCATAAACTCACAAAACTTTCAGGACAGGGCCACCAACTAAGTTGTATTGTATCAAAGAGCCAGAAGTTTATCTAGTTTTCAACAACCAAAAATGAGTGACATAGCATGGCTTTTATACCATGACTGTGTACTCAGCGAAAATAATTACAAGGCAAGGTCAAAATTTCCCGCCATATACACAGCACCAGAAATGGCGCTCAAAATAATAAATGCAACAGGGGACCAAACATGGAGAGGTAAGAGAAGGATGAGGAGTAGTTGAGCTCGAGCCCTATGCCGCCGCTGGAAGACCTTCGTCATGAACCTGGTACTTGGCCGTTCAACCATCGGCCCATGCCTATCCATAATCTTATCATTAATGGCTCAACCACCAGCAGCTCTTCCCAGAAACAATAATAGCGCACCCATGGGAAATTCCCGCTAAAAAAAAAAGACCACAAACGCAAGGAAAAAACCATCGCTGAGAGTTCAAAACCCGACCGTCGATCCAAAAACCCATCGCTGAGATCAACAGCACCACAAAACGCATGAAGAGCGGCCAGCCAATGATATCGTGCTACGTAGGCACCTTGACTTTCTATCGCTGACCTTTCGCTTCTTTATTTTTGCCTTTATCGCCCCTGCATATGCATGCTAAAATGCATATACAAACACCATGTTCACCTTTCCTAAACCCTTGTATATGCAAAATGCATATACAACTTTTCGATATACAAGGTGGACCCCAAAGTTTATAGAACAATTTGAAATCGGGCTCAATTCCGGCTTGTATCCCTTTTACTACACATCAGCTTGTATATTGGCATATACAAGCGCTTTATACAACCCATGGACTCCAAATTTCATTCACTGCGCCTTATTCCTCCATTGCGTCTAGATTGCATGTCTCTCCTTTTGCATATCGGCTTGTATGTGCAAACATACAAATTCCCTAACATACAAGCAAGGAATCTTTTAGGATATGCGATATAGATTCCCTCTTGTATGTCGCCAATGTATGTCAAACATACATTCAACCTTGTATCTGCTTCTCCTGCATGCCGAAAATACAAACCTGTTTGTATATGCCCGCAAGCCCTATCACATGTATCTCCCGCTGCTTTGTATGTTGCCGAATATACAAGGCCCCATGTATCTTTTCATTGTATGTGCTGGCGATGAACCTTTACACTGTAGCAGATGTATATCAGGCCTCCTTGTATATTTTCCATTGCATAAGACCCGATGTATATTGACATACATTCATTCCTGCACATACAAACACAGGATCTTCTACAGAATATTCCCTCAATGTATCTTCCACCTTGAACCCGATATGTAATTGAAAATGCATACAAGTGCAGAATATTCTCGGGAGTCTTGCGAAAGATTCCACTAATGTATATGCAACCCGATATACATTAAAACATGCATATAACTCAAATTTTCAACATTTTATGGAAGCCGATTAATATTTCACAAGCCTGCGTACATGCAACTTGCATTTGCATATACAAGACTTAACATTTTTCATGAGTGCAATAGGAAAAGGCGGTAAAATATTCCATGTAGATGGAGGAACAATTTAAACCAGAGCACTAAGGGTTTGAAGAAACACACGCAGGAATCTACAAACTCGAATCAAAACCCTAATCCTAGGTGAACACCAACTCCTTCGAACACATCCCTGATCTCTTCAAAGACATGGCCATTTGCACCATATACACTTTTTCATCCATGCCATCCACATCTGATAATCTCCCTCTCGCCTATCCCCAACTAATAGACTCGGACCAACAAGGGCCTCCTATCCTTGATACCTTTCAAAATGATGAAGCCATAGCATAACTTATGGGAGTAAGAGAACATCTTTCCTTAGGGGACCACAAAGCAGGATATATCATTGAGCTCAACACACATGCATACTTTGGGGAGACCATAAAGTTCCTTAGTCACAAAAGTAAAAATATAAAAAATAACATCCCCTAGTGAAAAACACCACGTGGCACTTTCAGATGACAAAAAAGAAAAAATAAAGGATGCATCCTCTAGTGAAAACCTACTTGAGGCACTAAGGGATGAGGAACGTGATCTCCCCGAAGTATCAATATTCTATCGAGAAAAGTCTGCAATATTGGTAGAAGAAGCCAAAGAAATAAATTTGGGAACCGTTGAAACACCAAAAATCACTTTTAGAGCTGCGTCTCTAACTCCATTGTCCAACAATAGAAGTTTCAACGTTATTTAAAGAAAGGGCTCATACATTTGCATGGACATATGCGGATATGCCAGGATTAGATCCCGCACTTGTCTTGCACTATCTTGTAGTACATCCAGATGGTAAGCCCATTAAACAAAAGCTCAAAAAGATGTATCCACAGATTGCATTCCTAGTTAAAGCTAAACTCCAAAAGTTGCTCCAAGCTAACTTCATCTTCCCTATTGATTATCCTGAGTGGGTATCAAATCTTGTCCCAGTAGCTAAAGTAACAGGGGGCATCTGCATTTGCACTAACTTCAGAGATCTAAACAAGGCATGTCCTAAAGATGATTTCCCCTTACCAAATATCGACATCATCGTCAACTTAACAATAGGACATGAAATGTTATCACTCATGGATGGATTTTAGGGTATAACTAGATGCGTATATCACCAGAAGATCAACACAAAACAACTTTTACATGCCCATGGGGTACATACTATTGGCAAGTCATGTCATTTGGACTTAAGAACACTAGTGCTACCTATCAAACAGTTATGGTAGTGATCTTCCATGATATGCTACACAAAACAATGGAAGATTATTTTGATGATATCCCGGGCAAAATCTTTGACAAGAGGAACTCACCTACAAGTTTTAAGCAAAATCTTTGACCCTTTGGAATAGTGCAGCTTGTGGATAACCCCAAAAAGTGTGTCCCTCTCTACAAGGAATGTCGAGCTCCCCTCTCTAAGGATATCTTTGCAAAATCTCATTGACGAGGAGTATCAGGTTGCAATATTACATGAACCGGAGCTTCTAGATGAAAGATGCCTTAATGCTCTCAATCACTTGGAAGTATATCAGAATCACCTCTGTCACAACTACAAAAAGAAGATCAAGACTCATCACTTTGAAATAGGCGACCTAGTACTCATGGAAAATCAAAGGAACTTGCAAGAATGTGATAATAAAGGTAAATCTGAACCAAATTGGTTAGGGCCATTTGTCATAAAAACCATCTTTGGATTAGGAGACTACCTACTAGCTACACCTAAAGAATAGCCTTCGGATGAGCCCATGAACATCATGCACCTCAAGAAGTTTTACACTTGACCTGTCAGATATCCCAAGAGCAAATTTAAAAAAAAAATTACAAAAAAAATCAAGTGCAATAAAGTTGTCCAATGGTGAAAACCACTTCGATGGCACCTTGGATAAGTACCATGGTGAAAACCTATTTTAGGCATCATGAGTAGTGGCCTTACATACCATCTATTAGATTTTGCATCGCTCTTCGCACATCACATCACTCCATATCCATATCCTACCATGGCTTGAATTTGAAAACATTAAGCATCTCCATTTCACATTGGGGGCAAATTCCTAAGTCTAGATAAGAATTGGATCTTTGTGTGTATATTAAGGACCACCATGCAATTTGCCTCATGCATCCTGTGTACATAAGAAAATCCCAAAACTACCAAAAAAATTAAAAAAATCTTTAAAATACCAAAATAACAATAATAATAATAATAATAATAATAAATTCCAAAGCACCAAAAAAATTTAAAAATCCAAAAACCCAAACAATAAATCCAGGACTAAATAAAACCTCACAAAAAATAATGCATACATAAATAACATATCACAACATCACCAAAATACATTAGACCAAACTCATCAAAGCCCACAAAACCATCATATACTGCGCCTATCCTACAACATCCATCATCACAACCTATGCCTTAGGATATATCATTCCCACAATAGGCATGGTCCAATCACTTTTGATCCATAATCTTGGCAAGAGATTTAATGGTTGTTGATGTGTCTGTTAGTCGGTCTTTTGTTTTTAATTTATCTTTTTCATACCTCTTCTACACTTACCCAAGAACCACCTTGATCTTCCATATCTTGGTGTGTCATTGGATGGTATGGAATGGGGCAAGAGTCATTTTGTTGTTGTATGTCATGTTTGTTGGATGCTCTTATTACTCCATCAAGTATTCATATATTGTGTTCATCGAAATAACTTCTTGCATAACATGTGTCCTTTTCATCTAAGGCTTATACCTTTTGTGCACTAGGACTACCATGCTCTAAGTCTCTTCATCCTCCACACGTTTAGACAAGGTTATACTATATTGGGCATGCATAAGCACATCCTCTTGTTTGAGTGTCAAGTCCATGCAAATATTGGATATAAATCATCATCTTGGTCTCTTGTACCTTGGTGAACAATATCTTGTTTGCTATATTAAAACTTAGGATTGCTCTAAAACATACCAGTATAACTTTCAACCTTACTTTCCCTATCCTAATCACCCATCCACAACAAGATCCATATCCAGAATCATCCATAACATCCCTAACCTTGGCTCTGCATTAATGAAGATAGAGACCCAACCACTTCCCCATCCTAACAAACCTATTCCTGACCCAACCACTTCCCCATCCTAACAAACCTATTCCTGACCCAACCACTTCTCCATCCTAACAAACCTATTCCTAATCCAACCACTGCCCCATCCTAACAAATAGATCCAACAAACCTCTCACCCCCAACTAAACCTCTCACCCCCAACTAAACCTCTCAACCCCAACCAAACCTGATCTCCCCCAATAAACCCCCCTCCCCCACCCCATCCCACCCAAACAAGCAGGATTCAAAGACTTATCTCAAGGGTTGATAGAAAAATCTCTCTTGCTACCCAACATGTGGAATAGTACAGTCTACAAATTGATTCTAACCACATCACCTACCCCGTTCTCATAAACCATATCCACCATCCATTCCCCATAACATAGGCAAGCTTGTTCATGTTGCTTTCCAACTATCCCCCCCAACCAAAACCATGAACCCAATCCACCCAACCACCCCCTCGTAGGCACAAGGGCACCTTGTATCAGGATCAAAAAAATAATGCATCCCCACCCACTACATCCATATCATAATAACCCATACAACCCAACCTACCACGTGACTGTATAACAATCACTCAAACACACAATATGAACCATACACAGATGCAAACTAAATGCAATAGAATTTCCACCAATCATCTCCACTAAAAACACCCATCCCCACACAATAACATCAAAATAAATCATTAGCCCAACAACATACCCACACACCACGACCTAAACATACACATATCCATCACCACAACTCACCGTCGGGACAAGATTTGGCAATCACACCCAACGCCAAGTCAGGCCATCGTATATGCATAAAACCATCCACAAAACACAAACATACATAAACATACACATATCCATCACCACATCCCACTGTTGGGGCAAGATTTGATAGTCACATCGAACGCCAAGTTAGCCCATCATAATTGCACCGTTCTAATCTACATACAACCACCCATAAAACAAAAAACATACATAATGCATCCATAAACCATAAACATCTATCCATCACAATCCATGATCACATAACATACTGCATAAAACATGACATAAACCATATCCATAATCCACCACATGTAATAGTTGCAACCTAACATCATAATCCATAACATCCATCACATAATGCGTAAAACCATATCATAAACCCATAATCCATAACATAATAAAAATCCATCCATGATTCATAATCCATGACATCCACGACCTAACATATATCCATAACATCGTAATCCATATTCCTTAACATAATAAAAATCCATCTATTATCCATAATCAATGACATCCATGATCTAACATCTGTCCATAACATTGTAATACATATTCCATAACATAATAAAAATCCATCCACGATACATCATTATACATCCATCCATAACATAACCATAAAACAACATAAATGTATAACATTAAACATCCAACCATAATCATACATGACATAGATCCATACATAACACAAATGCATCACATATCCATAAAAATCATACATCACATGGAACCATATCATAAAGCATATATATATATATATAAAAAAAGGTCATGATACAAAAATGTGTACGCGGGCTTACTATATGTGTCCAATACAAAATATGCAGAAAATCACTAAGTAGTATTATCCCTAAACTCTGCTAGAACCTGTAAACCTACTGAGGAGGGCCCTGAACCTGTATCCTAAGCACCTGTGGCCTGTGCCCCTATCTCCAATGCACCTATTCCCTGACTCCATTACCCCATTGGTGGCATTATTGGCATGTGTGTTGGTGGAGGCATAAACTGAGGAGGTGGCATAACTAGCCCGGTCACCGAATGAGTCCTAGACCTCACTGACTGGCTAGCCCATGTGATGCAGAGGTAAACGCAACGGGAGCTTACAAATGGGAAGGAGGAGTCATTAATCACAACCAGCATGTTAAAATCCTATCGGCTTATCATCATCATCATATTTCTTGCTAACACAGACAGCATCATCATATTTCGAAGGGGCATGAAATATCCTCCTGCTAACTACTGTTCACTTCCTTATCACCTTTCGCCTATCAGCAGCATCATCACATTCGGCAAGCGCAAACATCCTCCTGATGTTCACTGTTCATCTTACCGCCAACCTCTACCTTCATCATCATGATGTTCAGCATCACCTTCATCAGCAGGATATAAAATATCCGGTTCCTTCGATATATCCTAATGACGACAGCTTCAAGCACCTCTCCTTCGATGCCTACGTCACCCCGATATCCGACTACTCAAACGACAGCATCAGGATATGACTCATCCGGTCATATTGAAACATCCTGATGAGGTTAACCAAACTTTATGCCGATGACTTACGCCGATGCCAAAACACTTAGCGACAACAGGATAAACTTGCATAGGGTGATATTCGCAATATCCTGATGACGATGACGTCACATGCACCTGATGATGATGTCAATGCACCTGATGATGATGTCATCCGGATATAAGATCCTTATATCCTCCGCAACATGATAATGAAATATCGGGTGATCTTTTCAATATCCTGATGATGACCTTTCCGGTCCTTAGCCAAAAAAAATGATTTTTTTTCCTCCCGCATACGATAGCGATATGCGGATGATGGGCACACACGAAAGATGATCCAGATGACGATATACACACTGAGTATATATCTGACTTATAACATCCTGATGCACTTGAAACATACAGTCTTCGTTAGCTTCATAACCCGATCTGGATAGCGATATACTCACAGATGTCGATGCGATTCACTCCGTCTGGAAAAGCACATGCAGACCCCTGTATATCCGTCAGCTGCATGCAAACTCACAGAACCGCACAATTTCACAAAGAGAATATGACGATCGGGCCGGATCACCTTCAGATCAAAACTTAACAGTTTATCTTCCTAAATCCTAGCACATGAGGATGCTAGGTTGATTCATAGCATGCTACCAACTGATCTCTCACACAATGAAATGCATAAACAGAAAACTAAAATACAACCTAAACTAACATGCATGACCATTCCACCGATTCGCAGAATCAACCGGTGGAAGGGTTGAAAGAATCCATCAACTTGTAATCAGAACGGAAATCAAAACATAAACAACTGATAAACCAGATAATGTAATTGATGAGATCTTATTCAGATGAAACACAAATGTCCTATTTTTTTTTACAACAATGTTTCACAATGTCTGGACTGATCTCTGGATCTCACTCAATCACCAGTACAACATAACACAACTACTACTCTCTACTTGACATGATATGATCACCAGTACAACATAACATAACTACTACTCTCTTCTCTATGATATTCTCTGATATGATATCAAACCCTACTGATTTGAGTTATTTATAGCAATATCCTACGAGTACTACCAACTCGATTCCCAGCGGCTGGGAGAAGATAGCTCAGACAACCTGATCACGAGCTCTAACTGCCTGCACACTCTCCTAGGCTGATCTAATACATATGCATTGGTCCAATGGACCTTATTACATTATGAAGTCAAACATGTTAATAATAGACTAATGTCCTGTCATGCGGACAATGAACCTATATCCTGTCTTGTAGGGGTGCTCCTGCACCATACTCCCCAGAAGAAGAAATCTCAAGTCCACTTGAGATGAGAGTATGAAGATCTGCACCATGTTTCTGGATCTGCGCTGCAGTCATCCATACTGCTTCGGAATTAGGTTTTCCCTTCCAAGAGACTAGATACTCCAAGTACTGTTTGTTCCGGGTCTGTTTGACCACTTTGGTGTCCAAAACCTTCTGCAACTGTGGAGGATCATGCTTGGGAATGTCATCATTGACTGTATCCGGTAGGAGATCCTGATCTGCATCTGGATAAGACTTGTATGGAGTTAAATCACATACATTGAATATAGGGGACAAACCAAGATCAGGGGGGAGTTGTATCTCATAAGCATTCTGTCCATGCTTGTGCAAAATCTGACATGGTCCAACTTTTCTCTGCATAAGTTTAGTATATTTTCCCTTAGGAAGTCTGTCCTTCTTCAAATGAACCCATACCAAATCTCCAACATCAAACTGTACATCCTTCTTCTTTTTATCAGCATATTCCTTATACTTCAAGGTGGTTTGCTGCAGTTGGGTCTTGACTTGATCATGAACCTCTTTTATGGCTTCTGCAAAAGCTTCTCCTTCTGCACTAACAGGGTCTATTGTAGGTAGATCTCTCAATTCTAAAATTCCTCTTGGATGCATACCATAAACTATCTGAAAAGGTGATTTCGCTGTGCTCCTATTGACAGTATCATTATAGGAAAATTCAGCTTGAGATAGAATATTATCCCATTTTTCTCCATGTTGTTTTGTTAAACATCTAAGCAAATTTCCTAAGGAACGGTTCACTACTTCAGTCTGTCCATCCGTTTGAGGATGATATGCAGAGGAAAAAGACAAATTTGTTCCAAGTTTCCTCCAAAGAGTTCTCCAGAAGTGACCAATAAACTTCACATCCCTATCTGACACTATGCTCAATGGCAATCCATGGATTCTGACAATCTCCCTGAAAAATAAATCTGCAATGTATGAAGCATCAGCAGTGGTTTTGCATGGCAAGAAATGTGCCATTTTGCTGAATCTATCCACTACAACAAAAACACTGTCAAACCCTTTCTTTGTCCTTGGTAAACCCAAGACAAAATCCATACTTATGCTTTCCCATGGTCTGGAAGGAATGGGTAAGGGCTGATATAAACCTGCATTAGTTGACCTGCCTTTAGCTTTCTGACATATCACACATGTCTCTACAAACTTTCTGACATCTGATTGTAACTTAGGCCAAAAGTAATGTCTTCGGACAAGATCAAGAGTCTTATCTAGACCAAAATGACCTGCCATAGCTCCACAATGTTTCTCCTTAATGATGTTTAACCTCATAGAACACCTGGGAATACATAACTGTCCACCTTTGAACAACAAGCCATCCTGAATCAAAAATTCAGAGAATTCAGCATGATATTTCTCTCCAAAAGAAGTACATACATGATATATCTCCCCAAAATCTTCATCAGTCTCATACATGGTCTTTAGTGAATCAATGCCAACACTTTCTAACTGAATCTGGTTGACTGTTAGAACTCTCCTACTCAAAGCATCTGCAACTTTATTCTTGACTCCTTTCTTATGCTTCAATGTAAAAGTAAAAGCTTGTAAGGTTTCTACCCATTTCATGTGTCTGTGGTTCAGCTTTTCCTGGCTGTTTATGAAACTCAGAGCCTGGTTATCTGTGAATACTATGAATTCCTTTGGCATCAAGTAATGCCTCCATTTCTTGAGTGACTGGACTAAAGCATACATTTCCAAATCATATGAGGAATACCTCTTTTTAGCATCATTGAGCTTCTCACTGAAAAATGCAATAGGTCTACCTTCTTGGCTGAGTACTGCTCCAATGGCCATGTGACTGGCATCACATTCCACCTGAAAGATTTTGTTAAAGTCTGGAAGTGCAAGGACTGGCTGCTGTGCCACCTTCTTCTTCAATGTTTCAAAAGAATCATCTGCTCTTTGAGTCCAAACAAATCTACACTTCTGTCCTCCTTTGATGGTATCAAGCATGGGTGCACAAATATGACTAAACCCTCTTATAAACTTCCTGTAGAAGGTTGCTAACCCATGGAAACTTCTGACATCATTCATAGTCTTTGGGGTTGGCCAAGACAATATGGCACTTACCTTCTCCTTATCCATTTGTAACTTTCCTTGTGAAATGACAAAACCCAAATATGGGATCTCCTCTTGCATGAACAAACACTTGTCTAAGTTTATCATCAGCTGCTCTTCATGTAACCTCTTAAGAACCAAATCTATGTGTCTGAGATGTTCTTCTTTTGTGTTGCTGAAAATCAGAATGTCATCTAGATATACTATGACAAACTTACCAATGAACTCTTTCAAAACCTCATTCATCAACCTCATAAAAGTACTAGGTGCATTAGATAAACCAAAAGGCATAACCTTCCACTCATATAACCCTTCATTAGTTTTGAATGTTGTTTTCCATTCATCACCTGGCCTAATCCTGATCTGATGATATCCACTCTTCAAATCTATTTTTGTAAAATACTTAGCACCTCCCAAACAGTCAAGTAAATCCTCTATCCTAGGGATTGGAAACCTATACCTGATTGTGATCTTGTTAAGAGCTCTGGAATCTATGCAAAGCCTCCAAGTACCTTCCTTCTTTGGTGCTAGTACAGCTGGTACTGCACATGGACTTAAACTTTTCCCAATCAGACCTGAATCCAATAATTCTTCAATTTGTCTGGCTACTTCTGCATTCTGTTCTGGAGTTAGCTTATAGGCTGCTTTGTTTGGAAGTGTTGACCCTGGAATTAAGTCTATGCAGTGACTAATATCTCTGACAGGTGGTAGGGATCTTGGCATTCCCTCTGAGATGATACCTTTGTACTTATCCAATAGCTCTTGGATAGTTGGGTCTATGAACCTTTGCTTCTTCTCTTCCTTGACTTCTTGCTGCTGTTCTTTATTCATCCTCATACATGGGATTAGGGCATATGCAACTGCACCTTCTACTGCTACTTCTTTCATGAACTGTTTACCTTCCATTAGCATTACCTTCACCTCTTTTCCTTTAGATTTCTCCTCCTTCTTTGTTAATGGTAGTAACTTTATATCCGTACCATCTTTATTGATTGTATAGATGTTTCTAACACCATCATGTTGTGCCTTCAAATCATACTGCCATGGTCTACCAAATAAAAGATTGCAAGCATCCATCTTGGTAATGTCAAACAACAACTTATCCTTATATGCTCCAATCTGAAATTCTACCCAAGCCTGCTCTTCTACAGTTGTCTGCTAACCTTTGGTAAGCCATGAGACTTTATATGGGGATGGGTGAGGCAATCTTCTAAGCTTAAGCTTTGTCACCATTTCTTCAGACACAAAATTTTTAGTAGAACCAGAATCAATCAAAACTTTACATGCCTTACCTCCTGCTTTGCAAATGGTCCTGAAAAGAGACTTTCTTTGAGGGGATTCTTTGTCAGGTACCTTCATGGTAGTCATTGTTCTTCTCATCATTAGAGACTCTCCACTTTCTGGGTATCCATAATTATCAGGAGCATTCACACTCTGAAAATCATTAGAGCCTATCATACTTTGATTATCAGGTTCTTGGATCAGATTTGTTCTCCTTTCTCCTATTGAGCTTGTGGCCTTTTCTGGACATCTGCTGGCTATATGGCCTTCTTTGTTACAGTTATAACATCTGATGGATCCTCTGCCCTGGGATCTTCCTCTGAAAGGTCTTCTACCTCTGAAGTTTCCTTGTTGACTATAATTTTCTCCCTGGTTCTGACTATTGTTTCCCTTACTATTGTCATGACTGGATTCTCCTTGATATCCATGTCCATGTCCTCTACCTCTAAAAGGACCTCTTCCACCCCTTTGTTGTCTTCCTCTTCCTCTATTGTGTTGTTCTTGTTTTCTCTTTAACTTCTCTTCCACTTTCAATGCCAGCTGAAAGCATTTCTGAACTGTATCTGGATTATGCAGACTTAAATCTTCCTGAATGTTGAACCTCAATCCATTAAGGTATTTGGCTACCTTCTCTTCTTCACTTTCCTTTACCTTTGTTTTCATACAAAGTTTCATGAATTCTTCTGTATATGAGCTGACATCTAGCTCCTTCTGCTTCAGGTTTTGCTTCCTCTTGTGTAATTGGATACTGTAATCCAATGGGACATAAGCTTCCTTTACTAATGCCATCATCTTCTTCCATGTAGCGACTCTACGCTTTCCTTCCTGTACTCTATCATCTTGGACGAAATTCCACCATGTCAAGGCAACTTCTTTCATTTTTGACTGGGCTATTTTCACCCTCTGTTGTTCTGGTATCTCCTCTGTTTCAAAGAAATTGTTCAAGGAGTCTATCCACTCCATCACTGAATCAGGTTCCATCTTTCCTGTAAACACTAGCAAATCTAGTTTCACATCCATGGTTCTCCTCTCCATGGCCTTGAGGGCGTTCAACAGTGGTCTCTGGTCTGCAGGAACGACCTCCTCATTCCAACTAGGGATCTCTTCTTCTTCCCTATCTTCTTCTCTACCAGAACCTACTCTATTCCTCAACTTCGCTAACTCATCCTTCAACTCCTGATTCTGAGCCTTCATGGCCTTGCTCTCTGCAATCTGTTTCTTCACCAGAACTGCCAACTCAACGTTGGTCATCCTTGTCGGAATCTCAGATGTTCCTTCATCACCTGACATCCTGCTATATCCTGATCTTTTCTAGAAGATCCTTCCTTTGCTCTGATACCACTATGATGCAGAGGTAAACGCAACGGGAGCTTACAAATGGGAAGGAGGAGTCATTAATCACAACCAGCATGTTAAAATCCTATCAGCTTATCATCATCATCATATTTCTTGCTAACACAGACATCATCATCATATTTCGAAGGGGCATGAAATATCCTCCTGCTAACTACTGTTCACTTCCTTATCACCTTTCGCCTTTCGCCTATCAGCAGCATCATCACATTCGACAAGCGCAAACATCCTCCTGATGTTCACTGTTCATCTTACCGCCAACCTCTACCTTCATCATCATGATGTTCAGCATCACCTTCATCAGCAGGATATAAAATATCCGGTTCCTCCGATATATCCTGATGACGACAGCTTCAAGCACCTCTCCTTCGATGCCTACGTCACCCTGATATCTGACTACTCAAACGACAGCATCAGGATATGACTCATCCGGTCATATTGAAACATCCTGATGAGGTTAACCAAACTTTATGCCGATGACTTACGCCGATGCCAAAACACTTAGCGACAGCAGGATAAACTTGCATAGGGTGATATTCGCAATATCCTGATGACGATGACGTCACATGCACCTGATGATGATGTCAATGCACCTGATGATGATGTCATCCGGATATAAGATCCTTATATCCTCCGCAGCATGATAATGAAATATCGGGTGATCTTTTCAATATCCTGATGATGACCTTTCCGGTCCTTAGCCAAAAAAAAAATGATTTTTTTTTCCTCCCGCATACGATAGCGATATGCGGATGATGGGCACACACGAAAGATGATCCAGATGACGATATACACAGTGAGTATATATCTGACTTATAACATCCTGATGCACTTGAAACATACAGTCTTCGTCAGCTTCATAACCCGATCTGGATAGCGATATACTCACAGATGTCGATGTGATTCACTCCGTCTGGAAAAGCACATGCAGACCCCTGTATATCCGTCAGCTGCATGCAAACTCACAGAACCACACAATTTCACAAAGAGAATATGACGATCAGGCCGGATCACCTTCAGATCAAAACTTAACAGTTTATCTTCCTAAATCCTAGCACATGAGGATGCTAGGTTGATTCATAGCATGCTACCAACTGATCTCTCACACAATGAAATGCATAAACAGAAAACTAAAATACAACCTAAACTAACATGCATGACCATTCCACCGATTCGCAGAATCAACCGGTGGAAGGGTTGAAAGAATCCATCAACTTGTAATCAGAACGGAAATCAAAACATAAACAACTGATAAACCAGATAATGCAATTGATGAGATCTTATTCAGATGAAACACAAATGTCCTGTTTTTTTTTACAACAATGTTTCACAATGTCTGGACTGATCTCTGGATCTCACTCAATCACCAGTACAACATAACACAACTACTACTCTCTACTTGACATGATATGATCACCAGTACAACATAACATAACTACTACTCTCTTCTCTATGATATTCTCTGATATGATATCAAACCCTACTGATCTGAGTTATTTATAGCAATATCCTACGAGTACTACCAACTCGATTCCCAGCGGCTGGGAGCTTCCAAGCGGCTGGGAGAAGACAGCTCAGACAACCTGATCACGAGCTCTAACTGCCTGCACACTCTCCTAGGCTGATCTAATACATATGCATTGGTCCAATGGACCTTATTACATTATGAAGTCAAACATGTTAATAATAGACTAATGTCCTGTCATGCGGACAATGAACCTATATCCTGTCTTGTAGGGGTGCTCCTGCACCACCATGACCTACTCTGAGTGTTGTAGCTCAGCTACCTCTGATCCTTTAGGATGATCAAATTATATAGGGTCCTATAGTGTTGAGCCCTCTCCATGGCCTATGTCAACTCCCCCTGTACTCATGCCAGGTCTCCTTGAATCTACACAAGGTCTCTCCACATATCGAGCAACCCAGCTCCTGCCACATCCTATTGTGTGGTGTCCCTCTCCACTTGCACAAGGGACTCATGCCTCTCCACCCGCTCCTGTAGGACCTGAGCTACATCCCTCTTTGTGATGGTTGTGTCCCACTCTTGAATAACCCGAGCAAACTCCACATGATCTACCCCTCCTCCCCATACCTCGGTGAGCTCTTCTATTTGCCCCTAAGATGCCCTAAGCTCTCCATGTAGCCTATCCAGCTCTGCATCTGAAATGACCAGTTGAGCCTTTGTTGTATCTCATTCTACCCTAGTGTTGGTCAAATCCCTCAATAGACTCTATATCTCATCTTGCAAAATCATTAGATCCACCTCCTCTCCACCACCTCCTTCAAAGCAACCCGCCACTACCTCTACCCATCTATCGCTAGCCCACCTCGGCCACCTCCTCCATCTCCACATCTCCTCCATCACCATCCTCCTCCTCCTCACTAGTATCCACCTCTACCAACTGTCCCAACGGAAGGGTTAACCTAGTCGGCCACTGCTCCTACCACCAAACATCATACTCTGGTATTGTCCTGGCATCCACTGCATCAGCCCACCATGTCCACTGAAATGGCACCAACACCTCAAATCTAACAATCAGCAGCTGAGGATCAATGGGTACTCCCCATGCCTCTGGTCCCTCTCTTGTAACTTGAGGGAATACAGCATTTATCTATGGCTCATTCTACTGAACACCAAACTATCACAAAACATGCTTGGGCATGTAGCGATCAATAATATGCTTAATCCACCCCATGATATATCTACCCTACCGAGCATAGGGTAGATGATATGTGTCCCCATGCCACCTCTCACACGTTTGCCACAACCGCCATACCACGGTATCCAACTCATCAAAAACCTACCTCCAGTACCTTAAGGCCCCTAGGTAGAGATGTTGTAACACTCCTGCATACAAGTATACATAGGGTCGCCCCTCTATCCGTACATATGCACATATTGGCCATGTGATGGCTATGTGCTCCCAAGTCCACACATAGAGGGGAGTGACCCCGCAACCAAGGGTCACCCCCATCTGTAAACAACTAGGTGCATGTCATGATATAGATAGTCCAACACACATGGCCCCCATGTGTACACCATCCCCTCCTCATACATCCTCTCCAGGAGCACCCCCTAGCCAACCATGAGACTGCGTGACCTCTTATTTAGAACTAAGATCCCTCCAATCAATGTAGTGATGTACAATGCCATGCCCTCCAAACTATCAATGGCATCTGCCTATATGAGTTCCCTCCCCCTCGACCCTAGTAGTGGTACATCTAGTGCAAAGACCCTCCCTAGCGTAGTCGCACTTGCATCTTGGTCATAGATGGCCCTCTCTCCATGAATGGGGATCCTCAAGATCCTCCAAACATCCTCAAATGTAATTGTCATCTCCCCTGTGGGAAGCAGAAACACGCACCGATTGCTATGCCATCACTCCACCAGAGCTATCATTATAGCCCTATGGTTCCGAATCTTTGGCATATACACCAAGTAATGCAATCCAATCCGCTCTAATGCCAGCACATCTCTTGGCCTAAGTCTCCCAAAATGACAGTGGAGGTGGTCTCCACTCCCTCAACTGTAGAGCACCTGGAGTACCTCCTGCATCCATTAGACCACTTAATTAGCTTTTTTCATAAAACTTACGCAAAAGTACTAATCCCCCAATGCTGGCGTTGATAGGTTCATAGGTGCTAACAGAATTAGCGCTCGTGCTAATTTCTGTGCCAGCACTGTTAGGTTCTAGGAGATTTGAAAATTTGAAGCTCACGAAGGGGCTATTATTGGTGGTGTAAGAGTTGTACATGACCTTGATACACTCCATAATGGAGCCTCTTGAGGGAGAATGGGCTCATAGAAGCTAAATGGACTTTGAATGAGATACAGGTGAAGAAGGTCATAAATGGGGATTCCAACAGGAAGGAATTAGATCTCCTCAAACATTGAGTAGGGTTGAAACTTTCCATGTGGAGAGATGTTCCACTAGAGGTCCATATGGTCTTTGGTGTTGGTTTCCCTAACACTTGACTTGAAGTGCCATGACCATCAGTATCCTCAAGGGGTTGGTGCCCTAATTCAAGCATGTAATAGTGAAGCACTTGTAACTAGGGTTTGTTGACACTTGAAAAAACTAGTTCCCAACTTGCTCTATTTTGCCCCAAATCCATCAGAATCTCACTTTGTGCCTTTGTTGAAGAGCCCATCATTGATACATAATCAGAGATATTTTCCATGGGTCTCTTTCAATAGGTTTCTAAGTGTTTGCCTTTTGAGATGCAAGGAAAAACCCTCAAAATGACTAAGTCCCAAAATTCTAAGTCTTTTCCTTGTATTTTTTATATTTTTCAGAGTTTTGGGTTCCTGTCTTCCATCGTGCCATGTCTATTAGCTCCAAAATCTGTCTTGGATTATTGCAAAATTGCCTAAGTGTTTCAGGCGTCGGAGGTCAGGATTGTGGCCTTTTGTCTTCTTCCGAGCATATGTCAGTGGGAAGGCCCGACTGCCGATGTTTGCCAAAGGTTATGGAAAAGTTTCTAAGCATCGCGGATTGTCAGAGGTCAGAGTTGCGGTCTACCTTCTTCTTTTGGGAAGATGGAAGGGAGAGGGCTTAGCGATTGAAGTCTAGTGAGCTCTTTCTCTTAAGTGTTGCGGAAGGCGAAGGGTGGGAGTTCTCTCTTCTTCTTCCTTTCTTTTCGAAGGTGGAATGATGAAAGTCCCAGGCCCGACCCTCGACAATCTTCATTTCTTTATGTATTTCGGGGTCGAATGGTTCATTTCTTCTACTCCAAAGTGTAGGCTGCTCAGTGAAGACCTGACTTCTGAGGCCTAATTTGTCAGGGCATGATTGTTTTGCCTTCCATACTCCTCCTACCACCTGGGAACACACCAACAACCACTGGAAATACCATTAATGTGAAATGAGTAGTTGATTTTATTCTATTTTTTTTGCGGTTGGTGGGGTTGTTGTGGGTTTTCCCACCCATTTCATTCTTAGATCCATGTGTGAAGGATATAAATAGAGGATTGAAACTCTTTTCAAGGGTTGCTCATTCTGGGCGTAATTTCTTTCTACAGGTTCTGTAAGCACAAAAAGCACACACTGCCTCCACAAGGACCCCTATGATGATTAAAATCCTTGTCACATACATGTAAGCATGAAAATAAATCCTTTGGACAACAGGCCTCTTGACGACGTGTCCTCTCTTCTTGTTTTGTGTCATTTCTGCTTTGTCGATTCTCCTTCTTCCCCATTTGCGACGCTTTTTGACACTTGTTGCGACACTTGTGGACTTGCATTTTCCAACTTTCGACCTTGATCCTAAGCCTTGTGAGTGTCTTATAGGTGAGTTTTCACCTCTCCCCTTTGTATTTTGTCTAGTGCACCTCATAGAAGCCTTCTAGAGGTCCCCCGATCTATCTCCCACTTTCTGTTTTCGATAGCGACCAACCCATCCAAATCTCTCCCTATTATTTCTAGATCCCCATTGGGGATCCTGAAGATGCAAGTGGAGATTTGGATTCTTCCACATGACTGACCTATTTCTTGATGCAAAAATCCCCCTTTCCTCCCCTATACCTTCTGTCGGCATAAATTTCTGCATTCTGCACTTTTGATCCCGGATCTCCCCGAGCAACCCAAGGTCGCCCCTTCTGCCGGTTTGAATTTCTGCATTATGCACTTTTGATCCCGGATCTCCCTGAGCGACCTAGGGTCGCCCCTTCTGCCAGCCTAAATTTCTGCACTCTGCACTTTTGATCCCGGATCTCCCCGAGCGACCCAGGGTCGCCCCTTCTACCGACCTGAATTTTTGCATTCTGCACTTTTGATCCTAGATCTCCTCGAGCGACCTAGGGTCGCCCCTGGGTGACCCATGATTTCCCTGGGTGACCCTATCTAATGAAGGTCGCAACTCTGTCGTCTTTTGACCCATGGAAAAACTTGAGTTTTGTCTCATTTTTGCTCCGTTTCGCCCATTTTTCTTTTTGTTTGCATGATTTTTGATCCTTGATATAGAGTTAACTATTTCATGCACCCACACATGCATAATTAGCTCTATTTGATCTATAATTGACTCTCTAATCAATCTCATGCATTCCCTCATCTCCATTTCTTCTTCAGTGATAAGCTATCATTGCTTCATCACTCCCTAATCAGCCGAGTTCATGGGGTAATCAACCTTGTTAACTCCCCAATCTATTCTTGTTAACTCAATCAAATGAGTTAACTCTTCAATACAATCCCTTCTTCAAACCTATAAATACCCCTCTCCCTGAAGCATCAAGGGAGGCAAATTCATTGTGCACCAGCTCTTGCCAAGTTTGCTCTCCAACCTAGCATTCATATGCTCATATAGGAGGTAAGTGCCTTTTACTTTCTTTGTTTCAATCAAGCAACGCTAAGCTTCTTAATTATCAGCCATTGTGCTCAATTCAAAGCTCACATCACGCTCATACAAGCTTCACAAAAGCTTCTTTTTGCTTCTATAGGTCATTTTGTTGTCAAGAGGATCACCTGCTGCCACAAAAGGATTTGAGGTTGCCTATACAAGAATACTGAGGGTAGTGAAGTCAACAAATCTTCATCTCTTTCAGGTTCTTTCATTGCTTTCATAGTAATTAGATAATCACTTTGCTCGTGGGAATAGTAAATTTGTGCTTTTTCCTTGATAGATTAGATCTTGCATGCTAGATTAATTGTTTTTACATTCCTAGATCTACTTTGTTAGAAAAAGCATTTTCCCTTTCCATTAAATTAGATTGCATTGAAAACACCAAAAACCCATGAGTTTCCATGAGTGTGTCATGATACTGAATATGAATTCATCTGGAAACTCGAATGTCATTGGTGTGGTATCCTATAACGATGCTTCTGCTAATTGATCTGCAATGATTTGACCTTTGATAGCCTTCCTTTCTGCATACTTAATGTCATATTCAGTTAACAACATTACCCACTTGGCTAGGCGGCCTATTAGAGCTACTCTGCTTAATAGGTATTTTAGCGGATCTATCTTTGCAATAAGCTTGACTAAATGTGCTAGCATGTAATGTCATAGTTTTTGGGAAGCAAAAACTATAGCAAGACACAATCTTTCTATCTGAGAATATTGCAGTTCGTAGCCCACCAATGTGCGACTGATGTAGTAGATAGCCCTTTCTTTGCCTTCATAATCATGTTGTGCTAATAGGGCTCCAAGAGCTATTGGCGTAGTAGATATATATAGATACAGTGGCTTGCCTTAGATAGGTGGCATCAAAATAGGAGGGTTCATAAGGTATTCCTTTAGCTTGCGAAATCCTTCCTCACACTTTTCATCCCATCTGAATGGTATGTTTTTGTGCAATAGGTGAGTAAAAGGTTGACACTTGTTTGCCAGTAGTGAGATGAACCAACGAATTGCCTGCAACTGGCCCTGTAGAGATTGTAGTTGCATGATGTTCTTTGGCGGTGGCATTTCCATGATAGCTTTGACTTTGACAGGTCCACTTCGATCCCATTTGCTGATACAATGAAGCCCAAGAGCTTGCCAGAGGTGACTCCAAACACACATTTCTTCATATTCAACCCGACTTTGAAGTGTTCCAATCTCTGAAAGACCTTCTCTAGTACATCTAGGTGTGATTCTCTTGTTAGTGACTTTGCAAGGATGTCATCTACATAGTCCTCCATTGTGACATGCATCATATCATGGAAGATAGTGGTCATAGCACGTTCATATGTTGCCCCTGCGTTCTTTAACCCAAATGGCATGACGTTCCAGTAGAAGGTGCCCCATGGACAAGTGAAAGCTGTTTTATGTTGGTCTTCTGGTGCTATCCTGATTTGATTGTATCCGGAGAAGCCATCCATAAGAGATAACATGGTATGTCCTGCTGTCAAGTCGAGTATGATATCAATATTAGGCAACGGAAAGTCATCCTTGCGACAAACCTTGTTTAGATCTTAGAAATCATTGCATAGTCTGTCTCTGCCATCAGGTTTGGATACTGACACTATGTTGGATACCCACTCTGGATAATCTATTGCCCTGATGAACCCTACATCTAGCAATTTCTTGAGTTCCTCTTTTACTAGTAATGCTATGCGTGGATGCATCTTCCTGAGCTTCTGCTTGACTGGTTTGACCCCTAGATCTAGTGGAAGATGATGTAGAATCAAATCTAGATCTAAACCGGGCATATCTGTGTATGACCAAGCTAAGTTGACTTGTTTTTTCTTGAAGAATGGTACAAATTTTGTCTTTTTCGGTGGAGATAGAGACTTTACAAAGTGAATGATCTTAGAATTATCCTTTGTTCCAATGTTGACAGGTTATGTAGGTTCCACAACAATCTGAGACTTCTCCTGGTACATGTCATTGGGGAGGGTGTCAATCCTTCCATCGTCTAGCGCCTCTGAGAGGTTTTCACCATCTGATGCGTCCTTTCTTTTTACTATTTTGGGATCTAACACTGCCGTAGAGCGGTTTTCACCATCAGATCTAGTTTTTATTTTTATGTTTTTGCGACTGGAAGGCTTGGCACCCTCTCCAAAATAAGCCACGGTGTTGAGTTCAACAACGAACCCAGCTTTATGATCTCCTATTGGTAGGTGGTCCCTAAGTTCCAGGTAGTCAATATAGGCATTATCATTTTGGAACACGTCTAGTTGTGGGGTTCCTCGTAAATCCTAGTCGATAAGTTCATGATGCACAAGGGGAAGGGGGTCGAAAGATAGATCTGATTCGTTGGGTGTGATAGTTTGAATAGATACATGGTCAAGTTTGAATAGATACATGGTCAAGATTCAGATTGGCAAGGATAAGATCTGGGATGGTACTTTCCTCCAGATTGTTTATTGCGATGGAACTTCAAGCTTCCTCGAAAGTTGTACTCTCAGGAGTTTACGAATCACACTCTAATGGTCTATGCGTTAGCGTTTGTCCCTCATGGTAGGGGCTATAGTTATGAATGGTGTCGACTTCTTTGTCCTCATAGGAGTGCTCTGTGAGTTCATCCCACTCATACTCGTTAGAGTCTGTGTCATTGTCTTCTTGTAGGTTATGGATTTGTTCCACAAAACAAGCATTTGCCTTAGCTTTGCCTTTGTCCTTGTATCCTAGCCCTTTTGTATTTCTTGCCAATGAGGATGAGGAGGGTTGGATGGGTTCTGTACTTCCTTCTTTTCGTAAGCCAATGGGGCCTTGTCCTTCATAAACCATTTTATGTAGGATAGACTCACCACAGCCATAGATTTCTATTGGGAGCTTAGGTGGTTCTTGTTGTGTATTATCTTCCTCTATGTAGAGCCATTGCAAGACATCTCTTTCCTCACTCTTGTCTGATAGGGTCCCCCATTTTACAAAGGGAACTGTGGGAGTTTTAGGAGGAACAAAAGGTTTTGGAATGTACTTAGGTGTAGGTCGCCCAAAAGATCTTGGAGATAGAGGCATTTTGGCTAAGTTAAGGATGTGCTTGATGGAGTATTCCCCTACCCCTGTTTCTTTGATTGTGATTTTCTGCTCTTTGGGCTTAGACAAGGAAGTTTCTGAGGTAGAATCATGCTGTGAGATGGGGGATGTGGAAGCTCTATTCTTGGGAATGATGCAATCAGGCTTCGAGCAGATAGAGTTGCAATGTTGAAAAGGATCTGGATCACCTTGGATGGTGATCTGTTTGCCGTTATGAAGAAATTTGATGCATTGGTGGTAGGTAGAAGGCACAGCTTTCATGGCATGAATCTAGGGTCTACCTAGGAGGATGTTATAGGCTAGCTCCCTGTCTAGGACTTGGTAAACAACGTCCTTTATCACCGGTCCAACTTGTATCAGTAACACCACTATTTCTTTAGTAGTTCTTTCTTCTTCATCATAGGCCTTAATAGTGATCTTTTTCCTAGGATCCATTGAAGTTTCAAAGAACCCCAATGTAAGGACTAGCTTGAGCGTGCAAATATTTAAACCGGCTCCTCCATCAATAAGAACTCTTTTGATACGGTGTTTAAGAATGAAGGCGATGATATGCAAGGGTGTGTTATGAGGCTAAGACACTGAAAGGTCATCCTGTTTGGTGAACAATATGGTGCTAGAGGAGGTTAGATTTCCTACCATGGCTTGAAACTTCTCTTGGGCTAGGTTCGTGGGCATAGTTGTTTCCACTAGGGCTTTATCAAGAATTTCCTTGTGGGAGGGAGACAAACACAACAACTCTAAGATGGATATGTGGGCATGAGTTTTCTGAAGTTGGTCTATGACACTGTATGTATGGGGGTTAGACAAAGAAGGTGACGACCTTGGAGGAAGCGTGTTTAATGTGACCTTACCACTGCGGGTGATGATGCTGCAATCAATTTTATTGGGTCCTGATTGTTGGTTGAATGTGATCACATTGACTTGTGGGATGTGCTCTGATATCCAATTGATGGTATAATCGAACGGTACGCTCACATAGGTAACATTGTTGTGTTCGTTGTTTTGATTCTGCCTGTTGCGGTTGTTGTTGTTGTTGTTGTTGATGTTGTTGTCTAGCCTGTCGTGGTTGAGGAGTGGATCCTTGTATGCCACATGCGTCTCGTTAGAGGTATGTTCTTTAGTGCCTACCTGATTTTGGTCAAGTATGTCTTGAATGGCGTGTTTCAGACGGATGCAAACATTGGTCTTATGGCCTCTTCCTCTATGATATTCACAGAAATTAGTATCTTTCCAATAATGAGGTTTTATTTGAGGTTCATAGTCGCTAGTGAGGGGAAGAGTGATCTCATTGTTGGCTAATAGCTTTCTTAACACAAACTCCTAGGACTCCCCTAGTGGTGTGAATTTTTGTCTAGGATTAGAGGTGAACCATTGTTTTAGCTCGTGAGAGAAGATTTTGTTTGGTGTAACATTGCTTGCTTCTCCTTTGAGAGTAAAGATGGGTTGCTGTTTGGGAGCCGCTACTTTGACATCAACTACTCCATCATTGATGACATTTTTGTTCTTTGTCCAAAACTTCGACTTGTCCATGGTTTAGTTGGAGTTAGGGGTGTCCTTGTACAACTTTATTTACCCCTTAGCGATCATAGTTTTCTTGATAAATAGTCCCATCTCAACGACTTTCGTAAATGAGCTAGGGCATTGAATTTGGATTTGGTAACTTAGATCAGGGTTAAGGTTGTGGACAAACACCTCCATCACTTGCTTCTCAGGCATGTCATATGAGCATTTGCTCGTGAGTTGTCTCTAGCTTTGTAAGAAAGCGGCGAAAGATTCGCCACCCTTTTGCTTTGTATTGCATAGGTCAAGCATGGAGACTTTGTGTTTAGTGTTATATGAGAAGTGTGTGACGAACTTGTTTACTAACTCATCAAAAGTTTTGATACCCGGTGGAAGTCATGAGAACCATTCCATGGCTTGTCTACCTAGAGATCTAGGGAATAGTCTCATTAGGAAAGTTTCATTGTGAGCCACTTCTAGGCATGCGACGCTAAATTCCCTAATGTGATCTCTTAGGTCCCCTTTCCCTTTGTATTTGTCAAACTTAGGAACTTAGAACCAAAAGGGGAAGGGTACCAGGTTCAAGCTTTTGTCAAAGGGATATGGTGAGATATCCTCCAATTAATAAGTTTTGGTGGGTGGCCCCATTTGGAGATCCGCCACTTTCTGCGTTAGGCTCTCGATTTGTTTTGTTAATGTGTCTAGAGGTGCATTTGAGTCTGTGTTTTTTTTCTCTTTATCTAGGCCAATGGTTTTATCTTCACTTGTGTGGTCCTCATGAGTTTCTTCCACTATAGTTTCTCTTAATTTGTTGAGATCGAAGTCTAAGGGGAGTCTAAGTCCTTGGTTTGCAAGATGAAGAAAGTACTTTTGAGGGTCTTTGTTGAGTATTTTGTCCATCATGCGTTGAAATTTTCAATCTTGGAGGGCTCCTTGGTACTCTTCACGAGAGATTTCCTCATCACTGTCGTGAGGGGACACAATCCTGTCTGATGTTCCATCCATTTCAAGCTACTTTTGGTGTTGGGATCTGGTTAAGACCATGCAAGGCGATGTGGGAAGGAGTGGGGTGAAACTAGAGACTCTGGTAAGGTGTTGGTGTAGGTTGGTGAGAAAAGGATACTTGCGGTGACGAGATTTGAACAAGGGACTCTTTTGATCAATGATTCCAAGTAAGTTGGTCAACACAAGATGATAGCCACAAGTAAGGATAGCCGGTACCCATTTACTATGTAGAGACTAGTCTTGCACCAAGACCACTAGTGGAGTTTTGAGAGAAAAAGATGTCTGATCCTTGATAGTGGAGACTCGCTAGGTTCACTTGAATCTAAAATGATCTAAAAAAGGTCTTGCACTAATCTGATATAGGAACTTTGACTTATTTATGGGAAGACATGGCAAAAGGTGGACGAGACAACTGACGAAAGAGAAGGTATGCTATGAAAATGGATGGAAGAGGCGACTGCACGGTAAATCTGATCTCAAAAACTGGAACAAGGCTAAAATGGGGACCCAAAAATACTAAAAATTTTCTTTCAAAATATGCGAAAAAACTTGCTATTGCAGATGCCCAGCAATAAATGTGCTAAAATAGAGGAGAAATGAGCAGTAAGTTTGGATAAACGCACAGCTCTGGTGAAGGATAAAAGCACAGTAACATATGACAAATGCACAGGAAGTCGCAGTAAATGCACAGCAGGTCAAAATGGATGCGCAACTTCAGATGGTATATGCACAGCTCTGGTTTTCTGATTGTTTTTACAATTTTCTTAGCACGTTTTTCAGTGTTTTTGGTTTCTTGGTTGCAAGTTGGTCTTTTTGTTCTGATTTCTCAATTATGACAAACAAAACACAGCAAACACAAAGAAGTTTTCATTATTTTTTGATATTTTTTTGTAATTTTTGGACTCTTTTTGACTCAAAAGCAAGTACAAATCCTAGGCTGGATGAGACAATATAAACCGAATTCTCACTATTTATAGACGAGACATCTTCAGGAGGTGATAATCACCTTTCCCTGCACCAACTTATAGGGGTTTTTGGCTACTAAAAATAAAGCATGATTAGTAAGTGCAACTGTTCGAGTGGTTATAGGTGTGGCAGCGCTACTCTCCGTTATGGAGTCTCCCAACTTTCAAGGGTTGCGCCTTGGAGGGTTTTGGGGGAGGTTAGTTGTCGGTATAACACAACAACACTTGTTGTTTGAAGCTTTCGCCCCAAACATAATTTATTTATAGTGGCTTGGTAGAGCTTGGCTTTAGCTTGTTACCACTTAAGGTCGTTCCCACTTGGACGGAAGGATATCCAAGGGCGGGCCTCTCTAAGGGTTTAACATATGCGAAATGATATGTCTGGCATTGTGGTCACCCAAGATAGGGGAGAGCATAGGCCTAGTATCATTCCAAAAACATGAAAGGCAGTGGTTCTTTTCCCCTAATTAAAATGAAAAAGACTAAATGTGTTAAGCTATTTGGGTATACACGTGAGTTGTTAACTGTGAAAGCAAGATAGCAATGGTTCAATTTTATCCTCCTAGCATTGGGACTATATTCAATTTGTTGATGCAACAATATCAAATTACAATCCTTCCTAGTTAGATCTAGATGTGATTTTGCATGAACATCCGATTACTATCCTTGCTAATTAAATCTATGATGTGTGTTAATAATGCAACTAGAATGTCTAAACTAGCCCCTAACCTGCAAGTAGATCAGAGAAAATTCCTGCGAGAAGTGTCAACGTTAGCAAAATCACAAGAAAACCCAAAAATTCACTGTCAGAAATAGATGCACATGTACTGAGATTAGATGCACAGAGACAGAGGTCATATGCGCAACTATTACAAAAGCGCTAAGACAGAGGTCAAAAGCACGAAAACATAGAGCATATGCGTGGTTTCAGTAAATGCGTCATATCAGAGGTCAAATGCACTGGAACAGAGCATGGATGCGCCAATCTGTCAGATGCGTGGAATCAAAGCTCATATGCGTGTTAGAATTGACTAGATGCGCATAATCCTCCTATTTTCAGAACCTAACGCACAAAAACTTAGTTTTTGGGTTAAATCGGGGCAAGGCCCCACAGTGGGCGCCAAAAATGTTAAGTGAAATTATGCACAAATATCAATGATATCAATATTACCCATAACTCAATGAAATAAGAAAATAAAGAAGATTAAACAAACAAAGAACTTCAAACCTTGTAAACCTCTTCACTTCGTGGCTTCCATTGATCGCCTATCTCAAATGATCTTGTGTATGAATATGGCCCTCAGAAGGTGCACTTCCTTGCTATTCCAAGATGTCAAGTGGGAATGGCTATGCTAGTTTATTGTAATGAAGATGAGCTTCATAACAATGGTAATGATATGGTAACAAGTTGATCACAAGCAAATGGAATGACTTGGGTGCCAAAGGCGCGCTGTAATTCTTGCAAAGTAAGGGTCCTAAAAGCTTGGATGATAGAAACGGAGGAATTGGGTTCAATTTATAGACTTGAGAGAGAGAAGATCAACGATATAGAAAGAATGAGAAGATCAACGGTATAGAAGACTTGAGAGGATGTGTGCAAATAGAAAGAAGACAAGTGTCACACAAAAAACTATTTTGTTTGAGTTAACTAATTTCTTTTATAAAGATAAGATTTGATTTCATAAATTAGAAAGCTTTTTTCTAATTTAAGAGTCATTGATAAAAACAAGATTGATTGAGTCAGTTAACTCAACTTGTGATTTCCTTTTGCATGATTTGAGAGAAATTAAATAATAAATTATTTAATTCTACGTGCATGAAGAAGAAGACTTGTTTTTAAAAGATTTGGAAGATTTTTGAGAAGATAAGAAAGCTAATTAAATAAATTTATTTAATTGTTTGTGCATTCTTTTGGAAGAATAAATAAAATATTTGATTATATTTTGTTTTCAGAGATTGAAAGAATTTAAATAAATTTGATTGATTTATTTAAATTTGGAAGAATAAGTGATTTAATTAAATAATTAAGAATTATTTAATTGTTTGGAAGAATTTAATTAAATAACGGATTTTATTTAATTTTGACTTTAGAAGAGGTAATTAAATATTTTGATATTTAATTAATTTAGAGGAATATGAATCGAATAAATAAATTTGTTTATTTATTTATTTATTGATAGAAGAATTAGAATGAAATAAATATTAAGAATATTTATTTAAACCGAGTCGTGTCATTTTTAAGCGTATACAACACCCCTAGCCTAGGTGATTGTAAAATGTTTTAGGGTTTTGGGTTGTAGTAATCTTGGGAACCAACAAGGTTATTATTGATGCCAATAGCAAGGTCCGTGAGTTTTCCACCATGAAACCAAGATTTATCATCAAATGATTTTTTAGAAGAATGACTGGAAGTAAAAGAATATGAAAATCGAGAAGAAGAGCATTTGGTTTTGTCGTTGCTTGACTTTGTCTTCTTTTTCTTGTCCTTCTTCCCTTTCTTGTCATGATTGAGAAGGGGTTTCTTGAGGACATTTGATTTGTGGGTAAGATTTGAAAGAGGCGAGTCCTTAGCAAGGATAACTTTCTCTTATTTCACAACTTTACAATTGTATACTCCTCAAAGGTGTGAACCTTCATCATGAGGAAGGTGTAGTACTTAGAAGAATCAAACTTATGATGGGGATTCTTCGTATCCTTAGTCTCGTTCTTCTATTGAGACATTTTATTAGTCAAGGTGTTGACCTTGAGAGATCCTTTTTTCCTTCTTATAAGGGAGATAATCAAAGATGCTATTGCTAGTCACATCATTGTTATGATTGTGACAAGATGATGACCCACGGGTAGGTGGAGATTTAACATCAACACATATCTCAAAATCCTCGATCTTTAGACATTTGTTCAAGGCCTCTTTAGAAGCGATTGTTTCACACTTGAAGATCTTAAGGTGAACATCACAAAGATTTGGGTATCATTGAACATTATTCTACAAGAGCGGATGACCATACACCATTATCTTAGAAAATCTAAATTCAGTTCACCTTTAGCCTATGTTATGGGTGTGAGTGATTAGATACCTGGATTGAATGGTTTAGTCGTATTAAAGAAGATGATGAAATAGTCAACCAAGTGTTGGAAGCTAGAGAGAGAATCCAGAGAAGATTTTGAAACCAAACCATGGCCTCATTTTGCAACATTCAAGTGAAGAGTTTGAGCACGAGCTCATCCTCATGTTCTCATTCCATGTATATTCTCGTGAAGGAATACTGTGATTGGACATACTCTTGCTTAGGGTGCCATTGAAATTTGGGAGTTTAGGAAATGAGGTAGGAAGTGGACTAATTTGGATATTGGAAATTGAGGGATCCATATGAAAATCTTTGTAGAGTTGCTTAATAGTAGGTCAATTGTCAACCACTTACATGAGTGTCATAACTACCATTCCCATGAAATGAGCAACTGTATTGCACATGATAGTAGAGGTTTGAATGCTCATCTACATGGTGGATCCCTAGGGATGTACTTTCTAAGATGGGTATCTTGAGGCTAAAGGTAGGGAAGATAATCCTTATAGGTTTTACATTAGATTAGTGTTTTTCTCCCTAATTGTGATTAGGAAGGGACCTTTTAGGTGAATGCCATCCAAGGGATGGTTGTCTTGCAAGAGATCAATTCTTCATGTAAGGGTGAGGGCTTCTTGGGAATGGATCCCATGCAAGAAACCAATGCTTCGTGTGAGAGTGATGATCAATGTAATGGACCTCCCAAGAATTCCCATGACATGGATTATGATCATCCTATTTGTTAAACAAAGACACACACATAAACTAAGTATGAGGTTGAGTTAGGTGTTCTTGGTGAGGCTTATGACCCCTATAGGTATTGTTACCTAAATTTCACTACGGCTCATTCAGGTAGAGTTTTGATTCAAAACTTGTAAGGTGCATCTCATCTGGTCCTTCATACATTGCATTCAAGTGCATAAATGAAATAATTCAAGAGATTATGTTTATTAGTTTACTGCATTTATCCAAGTGCATGTAACATAGGAAGGGTTTATCCAAAATCTTGTCCAAAAAATAAATAATCTTTATTGAATGTAAAATGTTCATTATCTCACACAAGTTGTGAGGTTAACTATCTTATTCAATGAAATAGAAGAACAATCTATACATGAATAAGTACATAAAAGTAATGCACATGTAAGGTCAGAGGCCAGTCATTGCTTGAGAATGACTAGTTCTAGTTCTAGCATGTTGTCTTGTCGCCCCGAGTCATCTTTGTCCTTCCTAGCTTCATGTCATCCCTGGTTCTTGCATCTAGCAAAAACAATGGTGTTAGAGCAATGCTCTAAGCAATGAATGGTCCCAAACCATACATGAATGAGATACCATACATATATAAATTGTTCCTCAATTGCATTAAATAAGAAATGTATACCTTGGATGTCCTAGAGAACAATCAGTCATCAAACACATCCAAAACATGCATTTATTTTCTAACAAGTTTGCTTCATGTGCAGATACAGGTGTAATTATGTTTCTGTTTGATTCATCAGGTTACATTATGAGTGGAGGAAATGTGGCTCCCACAAGGGTTGAGCCCAACTCATAGTCCTTACAGAACATTGCAGATGTAATATACAAATGCAAAAGCATAATCCAAGGAGCATATTCAGAAGGCAGACCACAGTTATCAAGAGCAATAACAGTCAGCTGGAAGGCAATCACATGCATAGCCATGATAAATACAGTCATGAAGGAAAAGAGAGGATGGAGTAACAACCACACATCAGCAAGCACGCTGCCCAATTATCTGAGTGAGTCAATTTCCAATATAATGTGTATGTCTTCTCATGTTCATGCATTCAAGAAGTTTAGAGACAAAAGAGAGATCTTGTGATAGCCTTTCAGATGATGAAATATATCCAATTAAAGATCATTTTTGCAAATTCATCAATTGAAAATGCTTATGAGTATATGACAGCACCTTTGTATTGGTGAAAAGTGCATTATCCTGTGCCAACATGGTAGTTTTGGTCTAGTACATATACAGTCATGGTGGAGCAGCAATAAGTGCTGAGGAATGGATAATGGAATAGCAGATTAGTGTGCCACATCATGGGTGAAATCATGGATCAACAATAGTGAAAGGTACAGCCATGTCAATGTTATGTCATATTACAGCTACAGGAGCTATATCAACATCGTGCAGTGCCACTATACTGTCAGAATTGCTTCTTGAAACATTAAAGGTGTATAGTTTATCAAATGCCAAAGAGTCATATGAGCATTTCAAGGCCGTAGTAGCAAACTACATAAAGGACCAATAGTAGTTGTGAGCAAAGAACAACCATAGAATAGCCAAAGATTGACTGTGATAGTCATAGAATCGACTAAATGACTGTCAAACGTAAAAGAACAACCACAAAAGACAGTCACAAAAGCATAAAGGGCAATCATGAACAACAGGATGCCAAGGAACAACAGATGAAGGATAGAACAACAGTCTTTTCTCACAAACAAGCTGATAGTCATGTAGCATCAACAGTCAAAGGATAGTCATGCATGACATTAAAACTCAGATCAATAATATATAGCTACAATCATTTACTTGCTGAAACAATACAGGAGGAACTGATAGTCCAATCTATATAGTTTTGTCTATTTTAAAAGATGCTATAGGATATGTATGTAAAATAGACAAAACTATATAGATTCATATTAAATGATTGTCCAATAAATCCATATGTCATAGATAACTAGAAACAACATCTTGTGCTCAGAATGATTGCATGCTAACAACTGCCATGATAGCAAGAGTGGGAGCAACATATAAGAAGGTATGGTCATATACAGGTTGGGACAACAAATAAAGAAGCAGTATGTCATATCTACATATGACTAGTAGTAGCCTATCCATAGAAGCAGACCTTAAACAAAGCAGAGGTAAGGGGCTGTCACACAAGGTTTATCTTAAAGTCATGAAGATCATCATACTATTGGCAAGGCTCCAACATAAGGGTTCAATGGAGATAAAATATATTGGACTTGCCCGGTGATTTTAGTACCATAGGGACAGCTAAAACATCTATCCTTTACATTTATTCATCATAGTTTTCTTGCAAAAGTTGTTCGACAGTCTGGAGATCATATATGTGGTGTGTTTGTCTTAGAATTTTATCTGCAAGCATTAGACAGTATAGGCATAACAGTCATGATCATGGAACATCAATGTAATAGGTGCAGTTTTGGAACAACAATGTAAAAGCAATGGAACAACAATGAAATATGCCACATCATGTGAGAAGTTGGGAACAACAATATATGGAAAAGTGGACAATTCTTATAGTAGTCCTTATCACTTATCATCAAAATGCATCAGCTTCTTCAAAGACAGAAGAAGAAGTGATAGAGCAGCAGTCTTTTTGACTGTTTTCAAAGACAAAAAAAGAAGGAACTGCATATACATCAGAAGCAAAAGCTTTATCTGGATACTGGAGTGGAGAAATTGATGGAACAACCTTGCAAGTCTACAAGCTGGTTTTCAATGTACAAGACAATAACAACGGAACATATTCAAACTTTGTTCTATTGATTGAAGAAAAATTAGATAATGATGTGGCAAATGCAGAGATTGATCTTCATTTGACAGCAGGTAGAGTTGTTAGACCAAAATTCATGCCATGTGGAAATCTGCATTTGAACTCAATTCAGATCAGAGATGCTAAAGCTTTTCATGAAATACTTTTCAATGGGATAGTTGACTGACTAGTCCTGTAGACCAAGGAACCAAATGGACCAGTTATTGCAAAGAGAAATATATCAGGGGCAAGGATGAAAAAAGAGAATTGGGTATCTTCAAATATGTATTTCCTGTGCCATTAGAACTTGAGAAAAGTGATGTTTGTCAAAATGGAGTTAACATTGATTGGAAAAGCATCCATCAATGTGCTGATGTTGCTAGATCTCTCAATGGCAATTATGCAACAGGTTTGCAAGTCAGTCAAATGACACAAGAAATATTCATCCAGCAAGTGGGCCTATATCCAATTCAGATTTGTCACAAAAGCAGTGTTAACTATTCATACTAGAAAAATTTATTGTGTCACTAATATCCTCCATGATAAAATTGCTGAGAGTTCATTTCCTGATATAACAAAATAAAGCATGCTTAGAAATACTCAGAAGAGCAACTATGGTCATGGCCTGTAGTGCTAGATCAAACTCATGCAATAGTGAAGACAAAGAAAGGAATGCAGATATAAAGAAAAAATGGAGACTTTTTCAAACTCATTTCAGACAAAATACTCAGAATGCCCTCGAATCTCGCCTTTGGTAGCAAGATGCTAGTGAAAACATCAGAAAAATGAAGTGGCATCTACAATAGAGCGATTACCTCTTTTCTCTTTGCTGTTTGTTTTGCCAAACCATAGAAAACTCTCAAATTGACCTCCATTTCAACCTCAACAGCGTTGAAATGCAATACAGATGGTCGGCCACATAACAACAAAAAATACATCAAAAGACCATTAAGAAATGGCGGCCAAATCGGCCCAAATTGACAACAAAAGTCAAAACCTCAGAGGAAGCAATTCACCTTGCATATTGCTTAGAAAATCGACCCAAAATAGACCAGAATTGTGCATTCTTGCCTTCCAAACCCTCATGGTAGCGCGACATCAAAACGTGAGAGGAGGAATGAGAAATGAAAATGCAAATGATAAGATTTAGGTTTTTTTTCTTCCTTTTCATCGATCGACCAATTTCCAATCAATGGTGTTTTTTTTGACTTTTCATTTAAACAACATCATTGATATCCATATTGAAGCTTGTGGTAAAGACTTGTGAAAGTCTCTAAAACCTAGTCATTGTGCATGGGGCTGTGAGGCATTTTTATGCCTTTTGATTCTTTTTCAAAGACAAGTCAAAGTGCATTATGAGAAACACAAGGTCGAATGCCTTATTTTGCTAAGGCATATCATGATGGAGTTACAAGGTGGATGAAGTGTAGCCACAAGGCATGGTGGTGTGTGTTGGGAGATATAAGGTGATATAAAAGGTAAGGGATGGATAAAAATATTTGATGGGAGCTATAAGGTAGTGTTGAGGTATGAGGCATTTTAATGCATAGGGAGGCATAAGGGTCATTTTAAAATGTATTGCTTTGAACCTTGTAGGCATGACACGTGATATGTATGCATGTAGGAACGACTAGGGGTTATAAGGTGTGTTGACATAGCTATGAGATGCGAGAGGTAGTACAAGTGTATGTGAGTTGTGTCATTTTGCCTAGGAGTTACAAGAGTTTTAAGTCGATTTTTGCATAGTCTAAGGACATATTAAATATTGTAAACAAATGATAAAGTAATGAATTATGAATTACTCTATCATTTTTAATAAAAATGCAAAAAAGGCAACATTAGGTAGATTTATCACAAACGACAAAGTAAGTCTCGTCGATTACTTTGTCGTCCTTTCACAATATTTAAATTGTCCCTAAATCATGCAAAATCAGAAATTAAATATTTGTGTCATAAATGCCATTATTTTCTACATAGGTTTGTAATAAATTTGGAATGTAAAACATTAACTAAGTGGTGTAATTATAAACCTCTTAGTTAAATGTTAATTAAATGCAGAAATAATGTGTATTTATGCCATTTATTGTGAAAATATCAGACATTTATGATGCTGCAGGGGTGAAGTTGACAATCAGGGGCAAGAGTTATTGCACAAATTTGACTTATTTTAGTGGCCTTAAAGGTCATTTAAAGGCATTCAAATGCATTTTTAGGTGCTTTTATGATTATTGATGACATGCCTTGACTATTTCTGCATTGGGAACCCATTTTAGAGGACTTTGGGCAGATATTTTGGAGACATTTATGAGATGCACGAAAATGGAGATGGCTCATCCTTATCTCATTGCAAGTTGTTTGGGAAGTATATAGTCTTCTTCCTTGTTCATTATTCAAAAGTTCTTGCTATTCACTACACTGTATATTGTAATTTTCTGAGTTCTTTTGCAGAAGTGAACAATCTTGTGACCCATTTTCAGAGATATACAACATTGTAACACCCTTTTTAGTACTTTATACCTTCCCATTTCTTCCGATATTGTGTGTCCTTAGTGTTAGTACAGATCTTTGTGATGTTCTTTGTCCTTGGAGCTGTATTTCATGTTGGTGCCTTTATAGAGGGATACATATATTTCTGCAGGTTGTGAGATGTGCAAGGAATAACCATTAGTTTTGAGTGGTGAGGAGACATCTTTCTCCTTTACATAATTGTTGTTATTTAGCCTCCTTACAAAGTAATTATGCAAAGATTATGATTTGTTGGGTTGTGTAAGAGAGCCTTATTATTATTGGTTCTATAGTGTGTCAGTTCTGTGTAGTCTCAGATGATCTTTTGGTGCATCACCTTAGACAGTAGGTTTCATTTTAATGCAATCCTTCTTACCTTTTTCTCTGCAAAGACTTTAGTACAAGCAATATAGGTGGAGTATCAATAGGAAGCCAACTTTCTCCAGAGGTTCTTTCCATCACAGGTGACCCACAAACCTCAAAAGATCCAATGTTTCTCCAGATTGCCAAGTTTTACAACTCAGCAAGGGTGCAAATCTGAGAGACAACAGGTATAGATGAGGTAATGAACACTCACTATTTCAAAGTTTTTGACTTCCAAAAATATTGCCTTGTATGAAAGTAAAGTAGTTTGATGCTTGAAGAATCAATTTGCACACATCCAAATCCAATGGTTCATGACAATGTATTAGGAAGAGAATCAATATTTCAAAGATTCAATTTCGAAGAAGGTACAAAAAGCTACAATAAAAGTGCGTGCACACTTTAATAAACCCACACTTTGTTGATATGGCCATTGGAGATGCATTTATCTTGATCCATATAAACACAAATACAAAATGTTTAATGCTAGTTCAAGCATCTTGAGGGCAATGAAACTTAGGGCTAGGAGTTAAATGCTCCCATATGACCACACACTTAAGGTCTGTCTTTATTCTCTATGTTGGCCACATGAGCATGCTTCGGATGCTTGCTTTCGAATATTATCCATGGATTCTCAAGTCAATTGTTATTAAATGATAGAGCATTTTCTTCTATGTCATTGCAAATATTGTCTCTTCCTCTTGTTTGTCAATGACTTCGAACCAACTCTATTTAATATAATGCCTTTTCGTGGGGTTTTAAAATAAAATAAAATAAAATAACATAAAATAAAAAAATTAGAAAAAAAAGAGATAAAAGATGGAAGTCGACTTTGCACTCAAATATAAAACTTCAGCGTTCATTTTCCTATTTCAATAGAGGTGGTTTTTGCGGTAGAAATCCGTGGGCTCACTGTATGTTTTAAACGAGAATCTCTCACAATTTCAGAAAGTTTTCTTAGCGTAGTGAAGGTAACGCTAGATTGTGCTTCTCTTCACTTTTCTTTCTCATTTCTAAATGAAACCTTTAACGAATTTGTAAGTAAGCGATATATTGCATTTCTCCAAATGAAGTCTTGAATTTTCCTCCAAAACTTCACTGTGGACTTTAAGTGCGCAGGGCCCTCCTTTAATCTGAATGTTTTTGAGTAAGTTTGAAAAAACTAAATTAAAATTTAAGTATCAAAGAAATTGTTGTGGGTTTCTGGGATTTTTTCTTGTTTTCTTTATTTTTCATATTTAAATTTATTGATATTAATCGGAGTGGTTTTCTTAACATTCACCCGTTTTCCTGAAAATTTTACCAATTTCAGCGAGAACCATCATTTACCATCTAAAGCTGATTTCACAAATGTGTGAATTTTTTCTTTTATCCTTATTTCACAAACAGTTTAAATTTTATCTTTTACCCTTATTTCACCAGCAGTATGAATTTTACTGGTTAACCTTAATTTCAACGGTAGTAGGGATTTTACCACCTGCCCTAATTTCAGCAACAGAGGGAATTTTACCACCTGCTCTAATTTCACAAGTACAAGGAATTTGCCCACTTATCCTAATTGCACGTACATTTGGAATTTCACCATTTGCCCTAATTTCACAAGTTGGAGTTTTTCCACTTGACCTAATTTCACAAGTAGCAGGGATTTTACCGCTTGCCCTAATTTCACAAGCAGCAGGAATTTTACCACTTGCACCAATTCTACAAGGAGTGGGAATTTTGCCATTTACCATTTATCCTAGAACCCACTGGCATTGGGAATTTTACCATTTACCCCAATTTCACTAGCAGTATGCATTTTACCATTTACCCTGATTTCACAAGCAGGAGAAATTTTGCCATTAACTCTAATTTTGGGTAGTTTTAGAAGTTTTTTTCTCTGTAATAGAGTAATTATCTAAAACTAATTGATCATTTTCAAGTGTAGTGACAATCTCTGATGAAGAGAAGAAAAAGTACATATTTTAGTAAAATTTATTTTGATTTCTAAAATTTGGATTTTAGAGCGCAGCAGCTTGCCAACTAGTTATCATCTATTTTAATTACAAAAACTGTGTGACTTCTACGGGTTATCTTAATTTTACATGCAGCAGTTAGTTGACATTATTATCCTTTGGTTTGTATGCGTTGAAATTTCTTTTTCTTTTACTAGTGTTCTTACTCACTTGGTAGAATATGTCATGGATAGATATTAAAATTGCAACCGAGGTAAAGTTCTCATCTGTATCAGGGCACTACTGCTTTTGAGCTGGGGTAAGGCAAATTCTCTTGCCAGGTTGGCAGAAACGAGACCATTGGGGTTATACCATTTGCAGAGTTGTTGTGATTCCTGCTGCAATTAGTTGTAATCTATGCCTGGTATCAGTTGCTAGAGAATTTATCCACTGCTAAGCCCTTGCGCAAGAGTTTGAGTCCTGAACCTCACCAGCTCAAAGTCAAAAAGTCAAACAATGTCTAGCAAGAAGGAAGAAGCAACACATGCAGCTGCAGATCGGATCAAGGCTGCTGCAACGAATGCTGCAAAGGGTCTCAGCCGTGCACAGGCTGAACAAGCTGCAACTGCTGCAGCAAGGAATGTGAATGCATATGGACAGAAGGAAGAAGGGCCCAGTCGATGGCAGGAACGTAAAGAAGCAAAACGTCAGATGTATTTGATGAGTACTGAGAAGGCTGTGAAATTGGGAGTCAGGAAGGATTTGACGCTAACAGCTCCATCTGGAGGTGCTACTCAGCACTGCCAGAAATGTTTTCAACCTGGTCATTGGACTTATGAATGCAAGAACGAGAGAGTTTACATGTCTCGTCCCTCCAGGACACAGCAACTTAAGAATTCAAAACTTAAGATGAAAATTTCAATTTCGTATGAGCTGGGCAATTTTGATAATCCTCGGAATGCTTTGGATTTGGAGCATGATTTGAATAGCAATCAAGCACCAGAAAAAGAAGATACCAAAAGAAAGAAGAAGGGTATGAGCCATAAGAAGAGGAATAAAAGAATGCGATATTCAGATGATAGCAGCGACAGCAGTTCAAGTGAAGCATCTGTGTTTTCAAGTGGTAGTGATATTTCGACTGAAGTCTCAGACTCTGAGTCAGATACATCTGAATCCAATTCAAGTGATAGTGAGCTTTCATCTGAAACATCTTTCGATTCAGATTCTGAAGAAGAACGAAGCAAGAGAAAGCACAGGAAGAGGGGGAATCGAAAGTATAGTCCCTTGGAGTCTGAAACAGAGTCTGATTCTGATTTTGGAGATTGCCAGAGGAAGAGAAGGCAGCATCAGAGGAGGCGTCATGGTAAATGATGATGCCATCATGTAAGTATTTTGGTTGAGAGAGCTATTTAATGGACTTCCTAGTATATGATTATGGGCTTGATTAAGATGATGATGGTGTAATTATTTAGATAACAGTTTTATTTGTTGTGCTGCTAATTAGCATGTTTATATATAGTTCAGAGTCATTATTTTTAAGACAAATAAAAAATGTTTTTCCAACATTGTCTCTATACAATTACAGTTCTCTTATGAATGGCTGTACCGTTTTTTAAATTTTTGAGAAAGAAAATTGTGGAATAGTGTCTTTGAGTGCATTATTCATAGCATGCACACACAAGGGGACCAATAGATGTACTTGCATGTGGAATGAATTCATTTACCTGCTGCTCTACACACATATATTGCATCTGCAGTCACCTGCACTACAATTTGTGTACTCACATTGATGACAGCTATCTGCAACTTACAGATCACAACAGAACAGAGAGGAAAACAGAGGAAACACAAACAGCAATGAGAAGTTCCAGTATGTTATTAAATCTATTAGACCAATTCTTTCCCAGGCGACAGGAGGATAAACACAGTGCATTCATTCATATAAGCTACAGAAATAAAGTTTAACCACATTACAATGTGTTAACAAATTCATCCTTCATACGACTGACAGGTATTTGTAAATTAAAACTTCTTTTATTCAATGTTCCACTGATTCAACCATCTACAAAAACACACATTCACCAAATTAAGATTTGACAGTCAACACATACATCTGTTATTCGGGCTGCAACCTCTCAGTCTGCATCTTCTTACCCTCCATTGCGACCACTCTAGAATCCCACCATCATTCCCTCTCTCACCGTTCTGCCCCTTTCAAACTTCCTTGTTCCCCTTGTATTCTTTCCTTCACTGTTTGAGTAGTTTTGCAAACTTCCTCCAACGTATCCCTCCTGGAGCGACAGGAACTGTCCGAACTAATTAACTTCCTTCAAAAACTAACTCGATCCCAATAAGAGGCCGACGTTAGGGAGTTAACAAATGAGTTTCGGCAAGCCGCTTACAAGAAAGAATTTTAGCCAAGAGAGTCTTCAATAAACAAAACTTAAACAGCAAGTCAGCAAAAACAAAACATAATGGGGAAACGATGCCCCTGCATCAGGCTCCCCGGGTAAGTTGTTTGTGAGCATAGCTCACAAAGGGGCATTGCGTAGTAGAACTACCCTTCCAAGTCCTCGGCACTTGCAACATATCCCCTCATGCTTATAAACGACCACCTGTAACCACCACTTTCTTTTCTTCCAGCATTTGGCGGGAATAGTTTCTCTCCATACATCGAACTTCTCTTCCCACAGATGCTCTTCATGCTCGTTCCACTGGTTGGCTTCATATTATCCCAAACCATCGGAATAATTAACCCCTCTTGACTTATTGTTCTCTAGGTAAAATTATCGTTTCCACACCCCATCTCATCATCTACAACACATTTTGCCCACTCTCCGGATAGCCTCTCATTGCTGCATCTTTCCCATTCTTTTTGCATTTCCCCCAAACGATAATCAGCGCCAACATTGGTACAGAAACAATATGAGTTTATTGAATATAATCGAATGAAATACATTAGAGAGTGAAGGCTCTTTATAGAGAGGGAACATACTAAAGAAAGACTGACAGCTTGCATAAAGCAAAAGCTTCAGTTAACAAAGCAATGCAGAAAGGAAATAACTAAAGATGGAATAAAACCTATCTAATAGGAGAAAAGCAGGGAGACGAAAGAGTGACCATTAAAATAGCTAATTTATCATAATACCCCCCCTTAATGGTCACTGTACTAACTAAAATAGAATTGCCCCCCTTGAATGGAGACAACAGAAACAGAGAAAGACTAGTCCACGAGCAACTGAGAAAGCAGACAGAGGAGATGGACCTAGAAGGCATGGAAAGCAGACTCCTTCTGCTTAGTATGCTTTGCGACGTGTGCTGATGGAGTTGAAGCTTCAGACTTGGACTGCTCAGCAGCCAAGTGTTTCCGGCAATCCTTTTTCATATGCCCAAACTTGTGACAGTAATTGCACTGGATGTTGTATTTCTTGGATGGGTCCTGAGATTGACCCTGACTAAACTGCTGCGAGGGCTGATTAGGACCCTGATATTGCTGGAAGGACTTGGCAGTAAATGCCTGTTCTGAGGAGGAAGAAGCACTGCTACCAAACTGTTGTTTCCATCGATCTTGCTGCAAGAGTTTGTTGCACAGATCGGGAAACGTCAGACTAACATTAGATGAAGTAATGTTAAGAGTTTCGATAAAGTGCTCATAAGATGATGGTAGACTTTTCAGAGTGATCACTACCATATCTTCTTCCATCTTCCGACCAATCGCCGTCAACTGATCATGGATGTCCTTGATTTTTGTGAAATGCTCCTGCAGAGACATCTGATCATCCATCATCATTGAGAAGAGCATGTTCTTGAGAAAGAATACCTGGCTTTTGTCAGAGGTTTCATTAAGGTCCTTCAGTGATTCCCAAATTTCTTTTGCTGTTTTCCCAGACGGAACCTAAGGCAGCTGATCATTTGTGATCGATAGCTTGATAAGCATTACCGCTTCATGATTTTGCTCATCGAATCTATCCTGATCCTTACCTGCCACTGGAGGACGTGTAGTTGTGCCCAGAATAATCTTGTCCAAACACCGATACTCAAAGATCATCATCCGCTGCTTCCAGGTGTTGTAATTTTTGCTGTTGAATCTCTGACTGCTCTCCAATAGAATGTTGGTCAAAGATGCCATGCTTCACGTTTTTCGAGACATGAGAAAACGAATTATAAGCAGTGGGCACTAAAACGGAAGCAAATAGACGACACAGACAGCAAACAAAAAAATCCTTACACAGATACAGATTCCAAAAATACGGAATAAGCTAACTCAAAAGTCGTGAACACAGACTTCGAGGTACGGATCTCGAGATAAATCCGAATCATGGATTTTAAAGCTCAGATCTCGAGAGTATGGATAGCATAGATGCAGAGGATCCGAACACAGATTTCAAAAAACGGAAAAACTTTCTGCATATCTTGAGTACGGATGGAACACATCCCGAGGATGACAGAGAAGAAAACACCACTAGATTGACTGCTAGGTCCCACTGCCACGTGACCACGTGATGATCAAAACAACAAATTGAGGGTAACTATGTTGTAGAAGACCAACTTCAAGATTGTAACAATAATGAGTTTGACCAAAGTCAGATCAGAAATATTGGCGGCACCAAATAACATAGAACCCATAAGAGAATGAAGGCATTGTCACAGCACAGAGATATGTTGCTGGAGAAAACCCGATGAAAAAAGAAAACACAACCACTCTAGAGAGCTCAGACAATGGTGTGCAACCAGAGAAGAAACAGATCACGGGCAACAGAGACCCGAGTCAGGATGCAAAGAAAGCTCAATTTCAGAAAATGTGATTTTCACAGAATACGGGTGCCATGTCTTTAAAAATACGACTTCCTTCAAAGAGATCGACTCCAGAGCGCTCCAGCTGATGATGAAAAACGCTGACCAGAGAGCAAGAAAGTAACCCCAATAGATCACGATCAAAAGCAATGTAGGCCGCCTAGAACAGAAACCGCGACTTCAAGGTGCAAACTGGCGCATGCAGAAACCCAGAAAAAGGTAAATTGTGACTGAGGATGAAACAAAAACGGCGACTAACAGAATACAGCCGCCGAAACCTTCAAGCAGAGACCCATGACCCAAAATAAAAATGAATCCCGCAAACGCAATTTCTCAGAAATAAACTCGACCTTAGATGAAAGCAAAATCGCCCAGAAAAGCCAAATACATAGTCACGAAACACGCGACCAACATAGCTTTACAAAAGACGTCGAAAAATTGCAATCTTGGCACCCGTGTTTTTTATGAAACAAGACACAACCTTAGAATAAAAAACGTGATCAGGAAGTCATAACGACAAATCGTTGCAACAAGGGTTAGATACAGACGGCGAAAAATAGGACCGCCGAAACCCTTGCGTCCTCTTACAGACCCGTGATTTGGGATGAGGATCCGCCTGGAAAAAAAGAGAAAACAGACGCGATTTAGCAGAAGAAGAGAAACTGGATCCTGCTACCTTCAGAAACGAGAGGAAGAGTAAAACACACGACCTTAGAAGGATTCGCGAACAAAGGATAAAATAGGTACGGTCGTCCTTACAGGCGCCGTACAATCCGTACATCGTATGGAATACAAAGAGCCCAAGAAAAAATTTCTCGCTCTGATACCATGGTACAGAAACAATATGAGTTTATTGAATATAATTGAATGAAATACATCAGAGAGCGAAAGCTCTTTCTAGAGAGAGGGAACATACTAAAGAAAGACTGATAGCTTGCATAAAGCAAAAGCTTCAGTTAACAAAGCAATGCAAAAAGGAAATAACTAAAGATGGAATAAAACCTATCTAATAGGAGAAAAGCAGGGAGACGAAAGAGTGACCATTAAAATAGCTAATTTATCATAATAAACATTAGTTTGAACAAAACTCGAGAAATTAATGATGGTGTTTAAAATGTGTCTTATCTTCTCTGTTGCTCTATGTTGTTCGTTTTCCACATACCTCTCCATAGTAATCATTGCATATTCATGAAAATCATCTTCAACAATATTCAAGGGGTTTGAAAACTGAGATATTACCTCACCATTGTCAGCTGCAATATTTGTCTCACCTCCTGTCAATACAAGCCACTCTTTCTCAACGGCCTCAATTTGAAGAGACAGGTCATCTTCCACATTCTCTTTTGTTATCTCCACACTCTGTCCATGCAGATGCTTGCCCATGTATTCATCTTGGCACTGCTGGTTAGAACTTTCCTGTATCTCTGCATCTTTCATAAGACCAATAGCTGCCTCAACTTCACAGTCATCTGTGTCAACACATGTTGGCTGTCCTACCTGCAAATCAGCACTGTTTCCACCCATGCAACATCGAGGAAAATGAAAGTTCACCTCCTTAGTTACTGCTGTGACTTTCTTAGACTCCCTTCCATTTATAAACTCTTTTCTTCTTATTAACATCACCTTACTACTGCTGCTATGACTGTCCTCTTTTGGTTCGTGCAAAGGTAACAACGTATGTTTGAGTCCATCCTTCTCGAAAGTGTAGGTGTTAGTTCGCCCATCATGTATGGCATTTCGGTCAAATTGCCAAGGTCTACCAAGTAGTACGTGACACACATCCATAGGCATGATATCACACACAACACTATCCTTATAACTTCCTATTTGAAATTCAACCAAAGCTTGCTCGTCTACCAACAACTGATGACCTTTTTGTAACCAAGAAACTTTATACGGCATAGGATGTTTAGTTCTCTTAAGATCTAGTTTATCCACCATTTCAACAGCAACAATATTATCAATACTACCATTGTCTATAATAAGCTTGCAACACTTACCTTTAGCTTTGCTCTTTGTCTTGAATAGAGCTTTCCTTTGTACAGGTTCATGATTCTCCCTAGGTGGTTTTAATAACACTCTCTTGAACAACAAAGACTCTCCAGACTCGGGTTCCTCATTGTGATGAGCAGGTGATCCCATGCTTTCTTGATCTGCTTGCACGATCTGATTGCTCCTTTCTGGCCTTGTGTGAACTTCTATTGAGAATTCTGGACACTCCCAACTCTTATGACCAGCATATTGATTGCATTTGAAACATTTACCAATAAAACCTCTTCCTCTTCCTTGATAACCACCTCTACCAAAAGATCTTCCTCCTTTGTTTTGATATTGTCCTCTTTCCTGATTGGCTGTTCCACTTGAACTTCCAGCCACTTCTTCATGGTGTTGTTGCTGTCCTCTTTCACCCAATTGTTCTCTTCCTCTATAACCTTGTCCTCTATTCCTTTCTTGTTGATTTTGCTTTCTTAAAAGCTTCTCTTCTGCTTTTATGGCAAGCTAATATGCCTCCTCAAGAGTTCTAGGGGACACTAAACTCAACTCATCTTGCAAACTATATTTCAATCCATTCAAATATCTTGCTACCTTTTCCAAATCTTCTTCACTAGGGCCTGACCAAATCACCAACTTGTAAAATTCTTCCGTATATTCTTTTACTGACATGTCCTTTTGTTTGAGATTCTGCAATCTTTTAAAAAGACTAGTTTGGTAGTCTCCCGGAAGGAACTTAGCCTTCAACTTAGCAACCATTCTATCCCAAGAAGTAATCTTCTCTTTATTCTTCTTTCGTCTCTCTGATTGGACATAGTCCCACCACATAGCCGCGTGGCCTTTGAGCCTTTTACAGACAAATTTAACCTTCCTTTTCTCTGCAACTCCATACTCAAAGTATTTGTCCAGATCATTGATCCAGTCAATTAGTTCTTCACCATTTAAACTCTCGGAATACGTAGGAACCTCTATTTTAGGTTTGGCTCCCACACTCATAACTGTCCGCAGCAATCTCTCTTTGAATCTTTCAGGTTCTTCTCGAACTTCTTCATCATCTCGTAACTGCTCTTCCTCAACAACTTCACTAATATCATCTACTGCTGCTCCTCTTCGTTGTGCCCTCTCTATAGCTTCCATTCTTATTGCCAAGTTCTGCAACATGTCAAAAATTGCTTCATCATGGCCTCTTCGGCCTCTACCTCGAGCACCTCTTCATCTCATCATCCTCGTGGCATTCTGCCCACTCCACAAAAGCCCAAATCTTTAGGCTCTGATACCAATTTGGTGACAGCTATTTGCAACTTACAGATCACAACAGAACAGAGAGGAAAACAGAGGAAACACAAACAACAATGAGAAGTTCCAGTATGTTATTAAATCTATTAGACCGATTCTTGCCCAGGCGACAAAAGGATAAACACAGTGCATTCATTCATATAAGCTACATAAATAAAGTTTAACCACATTACAATGTGTTAACAGATTCATCCTTCATACGACTGACAGGTATTTGTAAATCAAAACTTCTTTTATTCAATGTTCCACTGATTCGACCATCTATAGAAACACACATTCACCAAATTAAGATTTGACCATCAACACATACATCTGTTATTCGGGCTGCAACCTCTCAATCCGCATCTTCTACTCTCCATTGCAACCACTCTAGAATCCCCCCATCGTTCCCTCTCTCACCGTTCTACCCCTTTCAAACTTCCTCGTTCCCCTTGTATTCTTTCCTTCACCGTTCGAGTAGTTTTGCAAACTTCCTCCAACGTATCCCTCCTGGAGCGACAAGAACTGTCCAAACTAATTAACTTTCTTCAAAAACTAACTCGATCCCAACAAGAGGCCGACGTTAGGGAGTTACCAAATGAGTTTCGGCAAGCCGCTTACAAGAAGAATTTTAGCCAAGAGAGAGTCTTCAATAAACAAAACTTAAATAGCAACTCAGCAAAAACAAAACATAATGGGGAAATGATGCCCCTACATCAAACATCCTCAATGGCATCTTTTAGGAATTGAAATTGAAACTTAGCATCCTCGTGTTTCCTAGAGCAATCAATTGCCCTAAGGAAGACTCATCAATGCATTGACTATGATGTTGACGAGTGGGCAGTGTGTAATATTTGTCCACCCATCAATGATTATACTACAGCCTTGTGATATCCATTTGGCCTTCTTCTCCTCATCAATAGGTTAACTTTGGAATAACTTTTTTCCAAGAGTGTGGTTCTCAATTTGGTCTTGCTAGGAGACACATAACCACCACTAGCTTTGCCTACCTTGGTCATAGCCTCCTTGTAATAAGGAGATAGAGCAACATGGAAAGGAATACCTTTATTAAAAAAGAATTTGGCAATGGCCTCATTATTGTTTACCAGAGCACTCAATTGCCCTAAGGAAGACCCATCAATGCATTGACTATGATGCTGACGAGTGGGCAATGTCTAATGTTTGTCCACCCATCAATGATTATACTACAGCTTTGTGATATCCATTTGGCTTTCTTCTCCTCATCAATAGGTTAACATTGGAATAACTTTTTTCCAAGAGTGTGGTTCTCAATTTGGTCTTGCTAGGAGACAACCACCACTAGCTTTGCCGACCTTGGTCATAGCCTCCTTGTAATAAGGAGATAGAGCAACATGGAAAGGAATGCCTTTATTAAATAAAAATTTGGCAATGGCCTCATTTGCATCATCCTGAGCTTGCACATTGAACAAATTTGTATTGGATTTGGTGATGCTGGCAGCTGAACCTATTGTCCTCTGTTTCCCCCTTGATTCCACCCCAATCACCTCAAATGTCAAAATTTTAGGTGGTCTACCTCCCTATGTAGAAGCAATAGATGGTGCAGTGATCTCCTTCTAAAATAATCTAATCATATCAGACCTATCGTCAAGTGTGCATTAACTCTCGCAAAGCTGCCCTCTCATTAAATGTTGCTTTTCCAATGCTAACTCCCACCTGAATTAGTTGCTCCATTAGTGTTAAGCAACGTTGCAAATTGACATAAAGAGGTTTTCTTGGTAAATGGGCCTTTGGTATATGGTGCCAACAACTTGGAAGGGCAATTTGTTTGCAATGCATTCTCAACTGAACCATCATGTTTGGGGCTTTGCTAGCCTAAGTTGATTTCCCCACATTTCGCACAAATTCATCACCCAAATCAAGGTTGTCATTGTCACTGAAGGAACTCATCTTGACTCTGAAAAGAGAGACCACAAAAAAAAACAAAAAATAACAATATGAATAAAATATAATTTTTTAACGCATTGCAGCTAAAAAACAGCAGATTATGCATGCCTATTTTTTTTAAAAACAACAGATTTAACTTGCCAAAAGAATAAACAACAGCTTTGAATAAGTTAAAAAAAAGGTTTAAATCTTTAAAATGTCTTGTAGAGGGAAAACAAAACATGATAGCAGCTATTTAATATTTGTAAACCCAAAAAAAAACTTGTTACAAAATAAGAAAGAAAATCTGCAAATATGAAATATGATTAAGATACCTCCTCCCACCTTTTCGTTTTCTTTCTTCTTCCTTCTTCCTCTCTTTTCAGTTTTCTTCTTCTTGCCTGCAAAAGCCAATTGTAAAAATGCAAATGACCTATGTTCCATGGCATTTCGGAGATGGAGATGGTGAGATGGCAGGGGACACATTTCAGGGACGGCAGTCCAGTAGCCTTTTTTTGGGGACAATTGGGGGTATATTACACTCAAATTTCTAAAACTATAACTATACATAATATCAAAATTAAGACAGTGACAGCAGCAATAAAAAGTTATCAGCAATAAATATATCATAACAGCAGTGACAACAGAATATATCATTAAAACAGTGACAGCAGTATATATCTTCTAGCCCTATATTTCCGCATGAACTGCCTCCTCAACTGAAAGTGCATACCAATTTATGGAGTTCATTACATGTATCTGGAATATATGCTTCGGCATAATTTCTCCAGCTTTGCATGGATCTGTGTTTTGTGGTTGCGATGTGCCTCCTCAACATAATGTCTGTACCATTTTTGGAACGTCATTCCAACTTGAAAAAGGAATGTTGCCACAAATTCTCCTCGCCCTATGTTTTCGTTTGAACTACAAGAACGAAGCAAACACATCTAGATCAGATTTTAATGGCATTTTTATGACAAAGTGTAGTGCTCCCTCGAAATAGGCATGGCCTAAAAGGTCAACCATACATATATAATGTTTTATTGTAAGCAAATAGCAATAGGAGATACTGATTCAATTTAAGTATTTGCAGCTGTTATCTACTAGAATTGCATGCCTAGTTTCAAATAAGTACAAACAAACTGAAAGTCAAACATACATACGTATTGATTAACTACAGGCATAATACAATAAGAGTCGCTTGGAGAATTGAAGTATTTACAGACATCATCTACTAAATCCGCACATCTGGGATGCCTTTTAAAACTGTTTTTTTTTAATAAAGTCAAGTATGTATATATATTTTTAAAAACTTGCAAAATTCCCCTTTTCCTTCCGGGATGCTTCAATGTCCCTGGGATGCTCAAGGGGCATCTCAGATGTCCCTGGCCATCCTTGGCAGGGTCAAACGTCTCGTAGATGTTTCCTAATGTTCTGTGCCGTTTCGGGGACATTTCAAAGTTTTGGGAAAAATTGGGGACAGCCAACGGACATCCCCCGCCATCCTGCTGTCTTTGGGATGCCAGTTTCAAGGCTGGGGATGTGTCCCAATGGAACATAGCAAATGATGAATGATGAAAACACAAAACTGCATATGGAAATGAGAGTCAAATAATAAATAATAAAGCATTAAAGTTAGTTTTTTTAAATGAGCACTTTTTTTGGCTATGTTAAGTTTGATGCCCATAGGGGATGTCTTGATGTGAAAGTGACGTCAGGGATGGCAGGTCATCTCTCTGGGGTCCTCTAAATGGGGAACTCCCCTAACATTGGGGAGACATCCCTAGAATCTGCAAAAAAAAAACAGGAATGGGGAGTGGATGTTCTGTCTTCATCCCCAAAATATCCCGCATCCCCGGTACCTTGTAAAAACCCTAGGAATGCGTCCTTGGGGAACACTGTTTTTATATCAGTCACTCAAACTTTTAGGAAAGACTATATTGGATAATGAACTTGTTGGAATTTTCCTTGGCAATTTGAGACATTTGCTTATGTAAAATTAAAAGTGTCCATGTGGATTGGGTGTCTTATTTCTTTGAATCTCTCTTTCTTATGTATGCTTTTGACATTAGTTTAAGTTTTTTTCTTTGTCTAGTTGTGAATCTGGGATGCACACTTCAGCTTCTTAATTTATCTTTAGAATTTTGCATGAAAATATTGCATTGTTGGAATACCATTTAAGCTTTTGTCTTCATTTTAATAATCTCTTGTGATCATGATGATGACTGAAATATTTTAAGTTCACTATAATAGTTATTCCCTTTTCTTTCTTACTTAGGGTTATGTAGTGCATCATGATCAGATCGCAATTTCAATCTTTTTCTCCACTTAAATTGAAGTTATGTTACTAATGTTTTGATAGGCTTCTTCCTAGAGTCATAATGTGTAGTTACTTTCATAGTCTTCATCTTTTATCTTTGGTTTGTCATCTTGATGATGGATCAGAGAGTGTGTTCCAAATGCAAAAATCAAACATAGTTTTTTTTAGAAGCTCCTCAACTGAATTTCATAGCATACAATGATTAGTGTTTTAGATTGAGGTACCAATATTATGTATTTCTGATAGCAGTCTATATGATTAAAATCTTTACATCTAAAAGATATATGAATACAAAGAATATTTGTTATAACATTTTTCGATTCATGAATAGTTTTTTTAGATTAATTGGTTGGGGGTATCTATAGGGGCCCTCGGATGGCAAGATAAAGTATATACAATAAAATCTAAGTACTTTGGTTCCTCCCATTTCCCTATTGCTGCTGGACCGAACCGGTTCTGGGTCAGGACCAGGCACCAGTCCGCGGACGGGACAGGTAGGGTGTGGCTTTGTTGCCCCATGTACCCCATGGCTACATCTTAGACGTACCCATAGGTCTTGAGTATGAGAAGGTGCGCACTGCCTTATTGGAAAAGGATTTTTTTTTTGTAGAGACATCACTAAAACCAATCAAGGGAGTGTCATCATATTTGATGGATGGAAAGATTGTGAAGACTGACCTTTAATAAATGTTATTGCAGTGTCTCGTAAAGGGGCAATGTTTTTGAAGGTGGTTGATTGCGAGGGGTAAGTGAAGGATGCAAACTTCATTTTCAAAATCCTCATTGAGCCCATAAAGATGGTGGGTGTTGATAACATTGTCCAAGTCATAACGGACAATGCAAAAAATTGCAGGGCAATAGGTGCTTCGGTCAAGGAAAGGTATGAGCACATTTTTTGGACACCATGTATTGTAAACTCCTTTAACTCGGTGATGCAAAAAATTGGCACTCAAATAGAGTGGGTGAAAACAATATACCCCAAGGATGAGGAGATTCAAATGTTTGTGACAAACCATCATATGTCACAAGGCATCTTCAAGACTTTCTCCAATTTGAAGTTGAAGGTAAATTTATGAAATTTCAATACTTATTTTAAATTTAATTTATGACATATTTACTTATTTAAATTTAAATTTGTTATTAACTTATTTTTTACACAACATTAGGTTGCTAAGACTTGCTTCACATCATACACAATCATTTTGAGACAATTTGTAAAGGTGCGAGAGGCGTTGAGTGCCATTGCCATTAGCAACCAATGGAGTGTGTGGAGGCAATCAAATGCAGAGAGGACCCAAAAGGTCAAATCATTGATCTTGGATGATGATTGGTGGGCTCGTGTGGACTATATCTTGGGTTTCGTTGAGCTCATCACGAGTATGATTAGGTTTGTTGAACTTGATACAGATCCACTGTGTTTGGGAGAAACCTATGATGGCATGGACTCCATGTTAGAAAAAATAAAGGCCATAATGGTAGAAAAGGAGAATGAAATATTTTTTCTAAGGGTGGAAAACATATTCTTGAAAAGCATATTTTTGACTGCTAGAACAAGATAACCACACCCTTGCATCTCTTTGCATATGCATTATCTCCCAAATATTAGAGCACAAAGATACTTTCTTTGCTTGGGAGAACAACACCATATAGAGATGGTGAAGTTGCTAAAGGGTACAAGAAAGTATTCTGAAGAATCTTCTTAGATCTAGAAGTGGTGGATAATATTAGGATTGAGTTTGGCAAGTTCATCTCATCACGAGATCATAGTATTTGTGCTCTTCGAGACAAATACAAGACAAACACTCATACATGGTGGTACCTCCACGAGCAAAGTTTTGTTCCTCTAGCCTCTTGTGATCAAAATTCTACCACAAATATGCATTTTTTATTTTTTTACATTCTTACCATTCTTTCGCATTTTTAAGTTGTATTGACTTTCTTGCCAATTTCAATATATTACAAGTTCTTCAGCTGAATGGAATTGGAGTACATACTCCTTTATCCACTCAGTTAAGCATAACTGATTGGCTGCAAAAAGACCAGAAGGTTTAATTTATTTCCATTCCAACTTGCACCTCCTATCATATGAGGAAGTTGACTACAGACAAGGGGCAATGAAGAATTGGGATATAACCCTCGAGTGTGCCAACTTGGATGCATTTGTTGTAGAGCTTGCCAAAGTCACTTTAGATGACGATATGGCTCCTACACATGATGTAGCTAGTGGAAGCGGCATCGTGGTTGCTTGTGGTTCAAATGAAGTTGAACCAAGTGATGACTTAGATCTAAATGCTTTCCCTGAAGACCAAGATACAATTTTTTAATTGTATTTACTAATTGAATATATACTATTTTCAAATTTTGTAATGATTTGACATATATGATATAACATTGAATTATCAATAATCTTTATCACTACCAAGTATCATAGATTCATCGTATCAAATATCAAATGTATTTTCAATTCTGTATAGTGTATAATTCTTAGTATCAAGTATCATATGTATTTTCAATTTTGTATAGAGTATATATATTTTTTGCATGCATATATATACAGCCATACTTGTACCAGGGGAAAAAATTGTTGTATCAGCATTACCCAAACTTGTACTAGAATCGACAACTTAGTATAAAATATATAAACAGAAACAACCATAATGGTCTCAAAGGACAACATACAAAATTAACAGATCAACTATGAGGATCCACCAATACGCTACCAAAAACTCTAGAGACAAGGACACTTAAGCAAAAAGAACCTCAAAAAAGGGATTTAGCAAACTCTCCATGGCTTCATACCAAATGCAACATTCTCCCCCCATCTAGCAATCTCCTCAACCTGCACCCCATTGCCTCGATCACCCACTTTCTCTCGAGGCTTTGGAGTAGGCACATCCAATGAGGGGAAGCACACTCCATGGAACACCACCTTGCATTGTTGGGCCCAATGAATGGAATCTCCATAGAACATGGGGATTGTAAATTCATTGGAGACCTCCAAGTGGCCCCTAGAATGAGTCACCTTTCCTTATGAGAATCTATCTTTCCTTTGGCAGCTATCTCAAGTTCAACTTTCAGAGGTGGTACATCCATATTAACTTGTGACTTCCCCATCACCTTAACTCCTGTTGCCTCAACAACTGAGGGCTTTCGTAGGCAGAAAAAGTCATAACAGCCAAAGTCTTAGTTCTTCATTTGATAGAGCCACCACCAACTTTGAGATGAATTCCTTGCATATTTTAGCCCTCTGTTGTGGAGCTTCACCCAAACTTATTCTTTCTTCCCCTAAGAGGGCTTTTACAAACCCTAACAACGCTTGATTGGAGCATGAAAAAATGGAGTCCAAACGCCTTTCAAAGACTTTCCCTTGCACCAAGGATCACAAACAGGGACTCTCTTCTGCCATGCCATAAATAGAAACAATATATGTAGAACCGATAACCAGAAACCCCACGCTAAAGCCAAATGCCAGAGAGCTACAAGCCACTGCAACCCTGCTACCAATTGAGAGAGTCATGACATCTTAAATGGTGAGCTTGCTCAAAGCCAAACAGACATGACATAAATATAGAAATAATTCCACATGAGTCATTCATGCTTAATATCTTTTCATCCTTAGAATATCATCACATATTCAATAAACATATCCAACTCCCATGCACAAGCACAGAGCCACCCTTGCAAATAATATTCAGACCCCTCAAACTACAAAAGCCTCCGCCAAAAAATGATGACACTTAGGTCATCAAACAATACCAAAAAATAATTACAGGGGTTTATAAGTAAGATAAAAATCCACCCCTTCCCATGAGGATGGGAAATTGCTATAGAGGGCAGATAAGGGGTCCTAATCGACCCCACGATTCGCTAGAAAATCCATTGTTGCATTTGCCTTTCTTCTACAATGCTGGTAGCTAACTTCTTTAAACTTAGAGCTTAAGTGATCGCCTCATTTGTATATCTCCTTAGCTTCCAATTGGGACATGAGGCCTTTCTCAGAGCATTGATTACCACTATGGAATCACCTTCTAGTACTAAATTTTGTACATTGATGGACGAGGCAGCAGCCAAACCTGACACAACTCCTTCCCATTCTGTTTCATTATTAGTTCTAACTCCAAAAAAGAGAGAATTGCCATGAGAAAAACTTCCATCATCTTTCTTAATAATGAAATTTTTAATTAGCACATGCGTTACTTGGATTGCCCTGGGATGCACCATCAAAATTTAATTATAAAAAAATTTCAAGGGTGGGGGGGAATTTCCATCCCAAATTTCCTTCATCTTGAGAAGGGCAAGAACCAATTTATTTCTTCCAATCTTATCAACTCTTATCCCTTTAATGGGGCGGGGGCAGGGAAACTACTATTTTCCAATTTTGCAAGATCAGATTGTCATAATTAGAAAAGGAGCCTTTGACATTTTTCAGTAGTGGAAGAGAATAGACACTAATAGCAAATTTGATCCGGTTCCAGCAGATCTTCAAAGAATTAAATTGTTCACAAGAAAATGCGAGAATTTCACTTAAGCTAGATTCTCCAAAGCATACGCATGAGAGAATATTCCACAACAACTATAAATTCTTGGAGCACATCGGTCAACTGGACAAAAGACACATGATTGAGGCTGGGGTTACCCAAGAGACCCATTAGATTTAATATATAGTACCATAATTCTATAGAAAAGGGATAATGAAGGAGCAAGTGGTCAATTGTCTCTTCTACTACTAAGCAGAGCACACAGCAAGAAGGGCCATGAAATCTGATTTTGATGAGATTATCCTAGGTGAGGATCTTGTTTAAGGAAAACAGCGATGCAAAGGCATTGCATTTTGGGGGCGGGGTGGGGCTCCTTGCACCAAACCAAAAGCCTAGGCCAATCTTTATTGGGCATAAAGTGTTTTTTTTTTAAAGATAGTAGTAGTAGCTCCATTCCATTGTATATTATCCGGCATATGAAGACTAGGAATGGAAATAGAATGGAGAAAAGAGGAAAGAATCTTCTTTGCTCATCTGAAAACTGAACATCTTCAAAACTTTTCCAAGAATGCAGGAGATGATCATGAACAATAGATTCGTGCTAGTAATCACAAACCTTAGTTCCCCATACATCTGACAAAACTTGCTTTGCCTCATCAAGATTGAGAGAGTTGCACAGGGGTGGCCTTCCAAGCCAGAAATCACACCAAAACTCTACCAAATTTCCATTCCCTAGATCCCAAATGAGACGAGAACCTATGAGGTCATGTGAATTCACCATAAAATTCCATATTGAAGAACCACCAGGAAGGTTGTCATTCCCCCAAAAGATGAGAGTATCACTGTTGCCCAAATACTTCTCCCTAAGAATAGAGCTCCAACGGGCATTAGGGTCTTCCAAAAATCTCCATGCAAGCTTATAACCTAGGGCAGAATTATTAATGCCAAGTCCTTGACACCTACCCCTCCTTGAGCTTTGGAAGGTATACCTTCTCCCATTTTAAAAGAGGGAACTTCCAGCCCTTAGAATTGCCTTGCCAAAGGAACTTCCTACAAATACCATTAATTTTGTGAAGAGTGTCTTTAGGAATAGGCAGAATCAAAAGCAGATATATGGGAATGGCTTGGAGTAGTGATTGTATCTTGAGAATTCTTCCTGCTAAGCTGAGTCGTCCTCCACTCCATGCTGCCAAATGAATTTGAATTTTTTGAACCACTTCCTCCCAAAGCTTAGCACCATTACTCCGCAAGAAGAGAGGGATACCCAAGTATTTACATGGCAGTGAAGCTAGTTTAAAGCCCAAAAAGTTACCAAAATCTGCTGAGGCCTTTGACCTACATTGAAAAGAAATGTTTTAGACTTCTCATCATTGATATGCTGACCTAATGCTGTCGAATAGCTAGAGAAGATCTCCTTCCAAGCTTTTGCTTCTGCCACTGTAGCAGGGCCAAAGAAGATAGTATCATCTAAAAATTACTTAGGCACAGACTGAGGAGATACTCCAATACCAGAAAACCTATTAGTAGACCTATAATGTAGGATAAGACGTCCAAGAGACTTAGCTATAATGATGAACAAGTATGGGGCTTGTCTAATACCTCGAGAGTGTTGTAAGAAACTTGCTGGACTTCCATTAACAAGAATGGAAAACCAGGCACCTGTAACTACCTGTAGAACCCCACTGACCCAGAAAGCAGAAAAGCCAAATGCTCACAACACTTTTTCAAGAAAACTCCCTGAAACTCTATCATAGGCTTTTGCAATGTCCAATTTGATGATTATCTGTTTCTCTCTGCTCTTAGAAATAGAATGGAGAATTTCATGGGTGATTAGAATGCCGTCCAAAATTTGCTTACATCTCACAAAGTCCCCTTGAGCTTCAGCAAGTAGCTTAGGAAGGAGAGGTTTTAAACATTTTGTGATCACCTTGGAAGTAATTTTATTAAAAGTATTGCGAACGGCAATGGGTTGAAAATCTAAGGAAGATATTGGATTAGCTTTCTTTGTCACTAGAGCAATAAAGGTACATTTAAAGTTTTTCAATACTCTACCAGATTTTAAAGAATCATTAACAACCGCTACTAAATCTTGTAGACACCTAAAAATGTCTTTATCATTAAATCGACTCCCGACATCCCTAAGCATACCAATTTCCATCTTAATTAATTAATTAAATTTTTATTTAATTAATTATCCCTTCATCACCTAATTTTTCATCATTTTACCCCTTACAATTGGATTAATTTAATTAATTCAATAGTTCAACCTTACCCAATTAATCAAATAAATATACAATATTTATTGGGTAAATTTCCCCCTTCTCACTAAACCCAATTAATTAGTTAAATTATGTTTAACTATTTAATTCAGCCTATTAATTAACCTATCCCTACCCTAGGTGATTAAATAGTCATTATTTAATTACCTACCTTAAACTACATCATCCTAGCTTTAGGATTAATTAAGTAAATCCTTATTTAATTAATCTTATCTTCCCATTAATCCATTTGTTAATTTATTCCAGCCATATTAATTAGGTTAATCACCTCAATTAATTTGGTCAAACCTTCATTAACACTTCTCCCCACAACCCATGAATAAAAAATTGATTTCCATGCCAAATAAATCAATTTTTAATACACATTTGTCATAATCTCCATTAAATACCTCTTACACCCCTTACACATGTCATAACTCATTAATATCCACTCTTTCCCAAATGAATTTTAAATTTATTTTACCCTTCCCCATGTGAATTTTTAATTCACAAATAATCCATCTCACCAAACCTCATTTATGGACCCCTTAAAAATTCATTTTTATTCTCACCCCTTCATTTCTCAAGATTAAATCTAGGCCCTCCACATCATCTTCATCCTCTATCATTGATCTCTCAAATCAATCTCCACCCTTGGATCAAAATCTCTCCAAAAATCCTATAATTACACCATTTCTCAAGCCATTTTTCATCCACAATTTGAGTAGTGTTATTATGCTAAAATCTTGAGCTAGCCTAAGTGTGAGTTGCATAGTTTGAGAGAATTTCACATCTCATTTGAGCATCTAGGGTCTATCTTGGAGCATTGGGTGCAAGCTCCTTCACCCTTCTTGGATTGGGTTTTCACATTGAGGTATAAATCTTTGTTTTGAATGCATTTGATTTATGTTTTTACCTTGATTTGGATTTCACTAATCACATTGGCACGCCCGGTGGGACTTAACTGGTGGGAGAGTTACTAAACCATTCTTTAGACATCTATCGAGGATATCTTCGATTTGTTCCCCTAGGGGTGTAAATTGTCTCCAAGGTTTGTTTTGCTTAGGTTGACCTTTTGGAATATTTACATTTGATGATGCAACTCCCTATAGGCTGGCTGCCAATCCCTCTACTTGTTGAGCCCTCATCTCTGCCTGCTGAACTCTAACCTTTGCTGCCTGTCGCTGTGCTCTCTCTCCATCCCTCTCACCAGTCAGCGTCATTATCTCACCCCGCAACTGCACCAACTCAGCATCTCGGCTGTCCAAGGCCTCTTGAAGGCTAGTAACATGTACCCGTAGGGTCTCTATCTCCTCATCTGCACTCCGAGGTCGCCGACGGGATGACCGCTCTCGTGGCCCTGAACCTCCAGCCGCCCTCGACCCCCTGCCTCTGATGTAGGTACCTGCTGTGCTACTTGCTCCTGCTGCTGTGGTACCTATGGTGGGGGCATAAGCTCCCTATCTGTCCTCTGCTGCCCCCACGCTGCTGAGATCCCTTAGGCCTTGGCACCTCTCCTATCTGAACCTGCTCTACAGGTACCTGCTGTACAAGTACTCCTTGCTACACCTGCTGCTGGGGCAACTGCTGACCACCACCTGCCTGTCCCCCTCCTCCAACACCTACTTGCCCAGTTGTTGCGGCTGCCAGAACACCAATCGGATCCTCATCATCCCCGATCTCCACCTCCTCCAGAATGTAATCCTTAATGATCTCCTCCCCCTCCGATAGGCCCTCTAAATCTCCCTCCGACCCACTCTCCTCATCCCCCTCAGCTGCAGCCTCATCTACCATGACTACATCCTCTGTCGGATCGGTAAACTGCGTAGGACGCCACATCCGCCACCAAGCATCATATGCAGGTGTGGCACCTGCATCTGTAACCTCAGTCCTCCAGTCCCACATCAATGGCACCAAGGCTGCAAAATCTCCTCTGGATATCTCTGGCTGTATGGATGGAGGCCATAAATGGGCATCCCGACGAGTCCGTGCAAAGATTGCCATGTGCTGTGGAACATCCTGCTGCAGTCCGAACTGCCGCATGACCCGCGATGGTAGATACATGTCTATAGTGTGGTCACCTCGACCCATCAAATATCGTTGCTGAAAGGTATAAGGCATATGAATATCGTCACTCAGCCATGGCTCCACGCCAATATAGGGTCGCCAAGTAACCCAAATCACGTCATCTAAAACTCGCCGCCAGTATCGAACCTGCCCAGTATATGTGTACTCCACATCTCGATATAAAAACACATAAGCCTCAAAGGGACGGCGGTAGTATCCACCTCTCGGCCTGGTTACCGCAATATGCTCCCAAGCCCATACATGAAGCAAAGTAACCCCTGCTGACAATGCTGAATCACAGTGGTACACAACTGTATGCATCTCATGATACAGCTATGCTAACACACAGGGCCCCCAAGCATACACAGTCTCATGTCGCACCATCCCCTCAATGACCTCCCCCCATCCGACAGGAAATCCTCTCCCACGCCGATCTGGCATCACTACGCCACCAATCAATGCACACAGGAATAACGTGAAATGATTTGCCCCTGCTAACAGACTCCCCTCATAACTCATCTCCTGACGCTCTGATACCAACACTATCCGATCAGGAGTAAATACCCTGAGTAAAGACCTCCGCCCCCTCCTTGTGTCGTATATCACTCGCTGCCCGTGAATAGGTATCTTGAGGATGCGATAAACATTGGTGCAGGAGCACCTACCTGACAGCTGGCCTTCATGAGGCAGTTAGTAGTTTAGGTCCTGTTTATGTTTCCAAGAAGGTCTGTTAGACCAAATGCATGTAATAAGGTCATGCTGATCATGATAAGATCATGCTGACCAGGCTTTTGCTATTTTTAGCTAGTTAGTTATAACAGCTGTCATGATGTTTGATCGGTTGGATCTCCCAGCCGCTTGGAGAGTTCCCAGCCGCTTGGAGTCGGGTCAGTAGTACTCGTAGGGAAATCTTTATAAGCATGAGGAACGGTTGATTGGAGATCATCAGTACAGTATTGCATTAAGCAGAGGAGGTTGAGTGTTCTGTGTGAGGAACATCATATTGTATTGCATCTTTGAATCAATAAAGATCCTGTTTGTGTTCTTGCTCTGGTTGGATTCCTTTGTGTAATAGATCTGCTGGTTTGGGTGGTTTCATGGATTCACTGATCCATTCCACCGGTTGACTCATCTGATCGGTGGAATGGTAATGTACAGTAGGATAGGTTGTAGTTTGTTTTCTGTTTACATGCAGGTGTGCAGGATCGCGGTCGACAGATGTTGAGAAGCCTAGCATCCTCATGTGCTAGGTCGAGCTGATTGAGTTGGAAGATCACCCTGAGGTTGGATCGGGTCATCCCTGGAGGATCGGCGAAGTGAGATTTCGCTAAGTGAAGAAGTTCGTGAAGACGGCATCATCAGGATATCTTGGTGAATATCCTGCAGTCGGGTTAGGCATCGTCATCCGGATAAGTGAAGATGAACATGATGCAGTTGAGCGCATGAAGTGCGGGTTCGTCGGGGTGATCATCATCTGGAGGAGCCGAGGAGGAGTGCATCGGCATCAGGTAGAAGATCGGGTCATGAAACTGTTGGAGTTTTCATGTTGCGAGTGCATCAGGATGTTTTAGGTCGGACATAGACTAAGTGCATGTATCGGCATCAGGATCATCTATCGGGAGTGCCTGACATCCGCGTATCGCGAGTAGATGCGGGAGTGAAAGTTTGGTTTTTTTGACTAAGTGTTGAAGAGGTCATCAGGATATTGGGTGACGTCATCGTCATCAGGATATGACGTCATCGTCATCAGGATGTTGAGATATCCCCCCTGTGCGAGTTTATCCAGCCGTTGTTAAGTGGTTAAGTATCGGCATCGGCAGAAAGTGTGAAGCATCATCAGGAGGTTTCGAGAGAACCGGATAAAGTAGATCATGATGCTGTTGCTTGTGTCGTCGGCTAGCGGAGCATCGAAGGTAAGCTGCTGAAGGTGATCGTCATCAGGATATTTGAGCAACCGGATATTTGGATATCCTGCTGACGAAGGTAGTGTCGGAGATCATGATGATGACGCTAGTGTTTGGAGCCCGATGAACAGTGCAACCGGAGGATGTTTGCGCCCGTTGAACATCATGATGATGATGTTAGGAGGAAAGCGGAGGTGAACAGTAGTCGGCAGGAGGATGATTGTGATCGTCCGAAATATGATGATGCTGACTGTGTAACGCGAAATATGATGATGCTGTTGGTGGTTTTAGGGAATATGATGATGATGGCGAAGATGATGATGATGAGGTTGGTCTGCAGACATCCATGCTATATGCGAAGGTTATAGTGTGGATGCCTCTGCATCAAACATCCTCAAGTGTAATGGTGATCTCGCTCGTAGGAAGTAAAAACGAACATGTCTCGGGGCGATAACGCTCTACGAGTGCCGTCATCAGAGCTCTATGAGCTCGTAGCACTAGCATTTGCATAAGTGTCAGAAGTCTTATCCGCGCCAGTCATCCATGGGCAGCATCATCAAATGTGTCAAAAAGCTCCATCACCGCAGGCACTCGCTGCTCCCGGGAGTACACGAAAGATCTCATAACCTGCATCCACAAATGCTTGTTAGAAACCTCCCTATTCTTCCAAAATCAAACTTCTCACATCCCAATTCTTTTGTTAGAGGCCAAATCAATTTTGGCATCGAAAAACCCTACCTTTTGCACCAATTCCAAGGATGGCGCCAATAAAAATCCCATATGGTGCTAGAACATAACATAGTGCCACTGTGCAATACTTTTTGCGCTATTCCAGAGTAATGCGCTATTTAGCCTTTTGGCGCCAACTCATACAATGGCGCCGCTTTAGCAAATCGCGCTGATCTAGGAGATCGTGCCAATCTCTCGTTTTGCGCTAATACCAAAATTAGCGCCTTTCCTAATTTTTGCGCTAGTCTACGTGATAGAACTAAAATACCCCACCTTTGGCGCTAATTCACCAAAACCCTAGCCATGCACAAGATAGCGCTAAAACAGACGATGGCGCCAAAACATGATGTGTTGGCGCCATTCCCCTTTTTTCCTATCCCACGCGGATAGCGTTAGTCCAAAGGATAGCGCTAATCCGCTCCCCAGTTTGCGCTAGGTGACAACCCGATTGTGCTAGAACACAAAACCCGTTTCTCGAAACAAAAAATGCGACAAAAACAAAAAAAAACGACGAAGCCAGGGTTAGGGCCTACCTGTGGTCCAGCCTGTGGTGATCTCCCGTACGGCCTGAAGCGCTTGGAAATGTGTGTATCGCGGGAACATCGGGTTACCCTCAACCATCTCCTCTTCTCTCCTTCCAAGTGGCTTGATGTGTGCAAATGTAGCACTCTTAGGGCCCACTCTTCTACTTATAATAGGCCATGTCATCCCTTCACGCAGTTTTCCTTCCCCAAGGTGTAGATCACAACCGTTTTTCTTTCTATCAACTCCATTTTCTCTCCCCTATCCAAATTTCACCTCCGTCTTGTCCTTTCGAGAGTTAGCCTGAAATTTTTTTATTTTTCGCCCGATCTCTCGAGGGGGCATCCCTCACTCATTTTATTCCTTCTCGGCAGCTGGGGCATATTTTCTTTGACCTGACACCACTTCCCTGTTAGGTCCTGACGCCACGTCAAAGAGGGGCAAATGTAGACACCTAAAAATGTCTTTATCATTAAACCGACTCTTGACATCCCTAAGCATACCAATTTCCATCTTAATTATCCCTTCATCACCTAATTTTTCATCATTTTACCCCTTACAATTGGATTAATTTAATTAATTCAATAGTTCAACCTTACCCAATTAATTAAATAAATATGCAATATTTATCTGGTTAATTTCCCCCTTCTCACTAAACCCAATTAATTAGTTAAATCATGTTTAACTATTTAATTCAGCGTATTAATTAACCTATCCCTACCCTAGGTGATTAAATAGTCATTATTTAATTACCTACCCTAACCTACATCATCCTAGCCTTAAGATTAATTAAGTAAATCCTTATTTAATTAATCTTATCTTCCCATTAATCCATTTGCTAATTTATTCCACCCATATTAATTAGGTTAATCACCTCAATTAATTTGGTCAAACCCTCATTAACACTTCTCCCCACAACCCATGAATAAAAAATTGATTTCCATGCCAAATAAATCAATTTTTAATACACATTTGTCATAATCTCCATTAAATACCTCTTACACCCCTTACACATGTCATAACTCATTAATATCCCCTCTTCTCCAAATGAATTTTAAATTTATTTTACCCTTCCCCATGTGAATATTTAATTCACAAATAATCCATCTCACCCAACCTCATTTATGGACCCTTTTTCCCAAGATGAATTAAAAATTCATTTTTATTCTCACCCTTTCATTTCTCAAGATTAAATCTAGGCCCTCCACATCATCTTCATCCTCCATCATTGATTTCTCAAATCAATCTCCACCCTTGGATCAAAATCTCTCCAAAAATCCTATAAATACACCATCTTTCAAGCCATTTTTTCATCCACAATTTGAGTAGTGTTATTATGCTAAAATCTTGAGCTAGCCTAAGTGTGAGTTGCATAGTTTGAGAGAATTTCACATCTCATTTGAGCATCTAGGGTCTATCTTGGAGCATTGGGTGCAAGCTCCTTCACCCTTCTTGGATTGGGTTTTCACATTGAGGTATAAATCTTTGTTTTGAATGCATTTGATTTATGTTTTTACCTTGATTTGGATTTCACTAATTACAAATCCCTTTCCAGAATTCCCCAAAAGAACTGAAAGAAAGTTGTATGTAGGCCATCACGACCAGGGGCCCTATCACTTTTGAGACCAAAGATTGCTGCCCAAACTTCAACAATCAAAAAAGGTTTGAGGAGGAAATCCTTTTCATCCTTTGTGAGCAGGGAGGGGATCTTGGCAGGGAGGGGATCTTTGCCAACACTTGTTCTTCTGCTGCATTATCCACATGCATTTCTGCCTTAAAAAGATTTGAGAAGAACGTGACCGCTTCTTTAGCTATATCCTCTAGAGCATCTGACTTAGAGCCTTGAGCATCAGCTATAGTCGAGATTCTATTTGCTTGTCTCCTTGCTTCCATAACAAAATGAAAATATTTGGTTTTTCTATCCCCTTATAGAATCCAAGGATCTCGAGACTTTTGATGCTAGAAGATTTCTTCTTTTAGAAGGCATTGATCCTGGAGAGCTAACAATCTTGACTCTTCTTCAAAAAATGCATTAGTTAAGCCTGAAGCTTGAATAGATTTGGTTACCTATACTAAAGAAGCTATATCTTTTTTCTCCTAAAAAATATTACCAAAGACTTCTTTATTCCAAATAAGGAAATATTGTTAAACATACCTCAACTTTTCTGAGAAGTGAAACACGGGAGTGCTCTTGCAAGTGGGGTAATTATCCCACCATCCAACCAACATCTGTAGAATATCCTTATTTTGCAACCATATGAGTTCTAACTTGAACGACGAGTAGAGAGGAGAAGAGTGAGAGGAAACTTTTAAATTGAGAGGATAATGTTCAAATCCTACCATAGGGAGAATGAAGGTCTCCAAAAGCCAGTGCTCTTGCAGCCAAGAAGGGGAGACTGAAAAACTATCCAGTCTCTTGGCAATGTAACAAAAACCTTTGTGTCTGTTGTTCCAAGTAAAAGAGCCTTCTTTAGGGATAAGATCTAGAAGCTTGTTTTTAACCCGAAACAAGTCTAGTTCTGATTGAATTGATCTCTTGACACAACCTGTTTTATTAGATGGCCTTGAAAGAACGTTAAAAATCTCCACCTAAGAGGATTTTTTGATCCGGATGCAACACCAATTGGTCCAAGAGATCTTCTGATAGTCTCCTCTTCCTAATGGGGCTATTGAAATTTGAGACCATAGATGTTAAATAAGAGACCTAAAATGTTGCAGTTGTAGGATCTAAAGGAACAACAAATCCAATTGGGGGCTTTACCTAAAAGGGACATTTGTAAGGATGCTAGATTCCAAAGGATGTGGAGACCCCTAGAAGCTCCTTCTACAGACACTGCTATACCTGGCCAGTTTTACCAAGACAATTGTAAAATTTGAGAGAATTCTAATTCATAGAGTTTGGTTTCTTGAAGGAGGACAAAATCCATTTTACTTAATGAGACACTGCTATTGCTTGCTAGGGGCGTTGAAGTCCCTAACATTCCACGAAAGACAATTCATTGACCCTTTGGAGGGCCCTTCTCCCTCTGCCCTGTGCTACTGGAACATTTGAAGAAACCATCTAGAGTGCTTTGGAAGCCTTCACCTATTTCTTCTAGAGATTTGCCAATTAATCTTTCAAGTTCTGTTTTTCTGTCTTTTTTTCTAATCTGTAATGGGTATGGCTTGCTGAGAAAATTCCGCACTTGAAATACCACAAAGTGCATCCATTGGTTCTTCTCTTTTTGGGCTACCTAGAAAATGATCCAACTTATTCTGCTCCTCCAAAGCAGAAGAGCCTCTTCTTGAGGCAGTAGAGCCAAGATGCTGGGAAGAAGGGGCAGCTATTTCTGGAAAAAAGACTTTGATCTTCTACCTGCAGAAAAGGAGATCCTTGAGTATGAGGAGATCGCTTATTGGCCTCCAAGAAAGAAGCCCATGAAGGAGGGGACATTTCATCCGAGTAGAACCAATCATTATAGTGTGCCTGAAAGATGGGTTTCCTTAGCTCAGAGACTTTTTTCACCTTCCAGCATTTCTTAATCTGAGGGGGCTCAGAAATAGACTTAAGAGGGTGGATTGGAGCTCTTTTTCTAGCAGATTTTTGCTTCATGACCTATGTTATGGCGGATGAAGCATCGGAAAGGGATGCCATCACAGTCTATTTCTTGAGCAAAAGAACCTGAAGACAGAGAGTAATACCTTTTTTGGAAGAGGAAGATCCAAATCGTGCCCTATCTTCGGACAAGCATAAACAGTATGCAATTTCTTCAAAGAGTGTTGATCTACTTCTATCAGCTCCCCCAGACTGCAATCAACCACTTCAAGATAGACCTGGCTCTAGAACTCTAGTGAGAGTCCATAAAGGTGAATCCAAGAAATTGGGTTCCATTCATAAAGAGAAAGATTCCACCCTTGAATACCGGTCAGCTCTTAGGCCAGGGCTTCTTTGCAGTCAATCAGCGAGGGGAACTGTGCTAAAAAAAACCTTTGGGGAGGAAGAAAAGCCTCAATGAAGGGTCCCAGGTAGCCTTGGCCCATTCTTTGATAGAAGGCACAGACAACCAACATTCGTTACAGAACCATATCAGCACAGTATCCTTAAGCCTTCGTATCTCCTCATCTATAAGGAAGAGGAAACAAGAACCACAAGGGTGGAATCTGCTACTGGCATCCGAGAAACCACAAAAGGAGATAAGGGAGGATCGCAAGACCTATCCTTGCCTAACGGAATAGCATTCGCCCCTGAGAGCGCCTAATACCGAGTTAACTGTTGGAGGCCAGAGTTTTCTTCTGTGAAAGGCTTCCTGTCTTGCATTGGCAAAGATGCCCTCTGAAAGAACCTATGGGAGCGAGGAGTAAAAATCCTACTGTTTCTTCCTGTGCCATTTTGCAGAGTCTTCCTGAAATGCCCAACAGGGGGCAAAACCTCCATTTCTCCTCCAGGGCTGTTCCATTGGAATCATGAATAGTTATGTTGAAGTGATTAAGCTATTTTTCAAATTTCACTTAATGTTATTCTGTGGATTTTATGACCATTGAAAAAAAATCTAATATCCTTAACAGGTAACACTAGTGTCACAATTGCTGATATTTGAATCTTTTCCTACACCATGTAGAGGAGCTGTCCAAAAATTCGCTATATGGCCTTTGCTCCAGAGGAAGAAACAGAAGTTTCGGAACCTTTTATTAAGAAGCTGCATCTTATATGCAAGGAGTCTTCCATTCAATACACGCGCCTCATGCTCAACATATGCTGATAGGATTATTCTGTAGCACTTAGTTTTTGATTTTCTTAGGAGAGATTTTGACAGATGGGTTGTATGAAAACCTTTTATTTTGTTGTCACTGATGGGATGCCTTTTATTCAGCTAGCTACTATGTCTCTTGAATCTTATATATTTGTCATCGATAGTATGCCTTTTATTTATCTAGATAACTTGTGTCATGAAAAAGCCTCAATTGAACATGTCTTTCCATCTAAATGAAGTTGATTCTTAGTTTGCATTGTAGAAATTTTTGAAGTAAAATTTTGGTCAGCAACCAGTTTCTACTTTAGGAAGTTCCTTTCCAATAGTGCTTTTGTAGGAGATGAAAGGTACGGTTCTTCTCTGGTGCAAATAGACTGTATTGGCTATCTGCACATGAATACGTGTAACCAAATCTCATAATCACCTAAAAATTAGACCAAGACATGGAATGGTGAGAAGACCATTGTAATGGTATCTCAGGCACTTGGCTGAATAATCAGTAAGTTAAATGAAGCAGATACAAATTCAAAAGCATCATAATGGAGACCTTTCTTATATGCCTCCCTTTAAGGAGACTGGATTCAAGTTCTACATCCAAGATCCTTCAAATACGTTAGATTTTTCCTTCCTTGCCTGGAGTTCTATTTGTTGATTTAATGAAGGCATCCTATGTTCTAATATAGCATAAACAAATACCAGAATAAGATGACATTCACAATTTTGAACATCAATAGAAGCATGTTCCACCAATATTTTCAGTGTTTGTTGCAATAAATTGCAGTAACCAGATTTATCATAGTATTACAGGGATACATGGGGATGCATCCCCAGGGGTTTTCTGGCTGCCCCATACCTGTCATGTTTCAGGGACTCCAGGGTGCATTGGAAACATCCCTGGGCTGTCCCTGATATCCCTTGTATGTTCAGAAACAGCACCTAGCCATTTGGGAGGGCTGGGGATGTTAACTCATCCCAGCAACGACCAGCTGTCTCCAGATGGCAGTCATAGTTGAAAAAAGAACTCAAATTATTATTGATTTCTTTTTCCAGTTTCTAATTTAAGCACAGCTGTTAATAAATATATTCCATGACTGTAGTCTGCACCTTTTGATTCAATCTGCCAAAAAAAAGCTTTGCTAGAATCATGGAATAAATTTTGTGATCTGTTATAAAGGGTGTGACTAGATATAGGTAAAACGTAATACTCTTTTTCACAACTAGATAACAACTCTATATCCAATTCACTCATAAGATTTGACTGTAAATTAATTTGGATTCTCCTGCATACAAAGCTGTGAACTTTTTTTAAAGTCAAATGTACTGAAATGGAGTTGTGATCAATGTGGGGATACCATACAGTGTATTATTCAACCACTTTATTGAAGAATGAAACAATGAAATGTTAACTACCTTGTTAAAGCTATGTCCATACACCACCACCTGGCTTAAACTGTTATTCCTGTCATTGCCATGATACTACTAATAATGTTTGTGAATATGATGTCATCATGGCTGAAGTTAAAACTAAAAAATTCTACACTGGCAGAAAAAGGTGCATAAACCCAGTTATAATGCTTCCCTCTATATTGAATGTCAGATTTTTCAGTTCATTCATATGTAGGTGCAATTTGTGTGGTTAAAGTGGCTTTGTATAGATCTGAAGCAACCTCTACTGCAGTGCTATGCCTCGTCACTAATGGAGTACTGCAGGGATTTTAATGCCCCAGTGATATTGCATTACTGATGTACAATAAGATCATGGTTATCAGTTGTCTAAGCATTGAAAACCGGGGCATAGTTACCAACTTAATAAAATGCCCAATTGAGAAATGTGCCCTGAATTATGTAATATTTTGTTTTTTCGGATTTTCTACATTTGTCATTTTTCAATTGTAGCCTTTTGGCTTTTTGTTGTGTATGCACATTGACAATGAAGACTCAAATGAAAACAATGAAGTTTTGTTGATTTGTATGTTGACTCTTGTGAATTCTTGATTCAGCTCATATGTAATATGGTTATATAATGAGTATGGTGAATGCCTTATCATATGAATAATTGGAATTTCCTATATTTTTAAATTTTCCTTATTTTTTAAATTGCCGACCCCTGCCATCCCTATCCCAGAAACAGTGGAACATAGTAGTATTATACATTTCATTAATGCGCAGTGATTTGGCACCATCTGAGAACATGATGATCAGAAGCTTGGGGTGCATTTTCATAATTAGTAGCCTTGTTTTCCCATGGCAGCATGTAAGCAGGTTTGGGTTTCTTCATCTCTACTCCGAGCTTTTCTCCACTGTTCTGCAACATCAAAGCAAATAACACCAAAAAACACCATAAAATTTAAACATTTGAAGTTCTTGCCTTCTATAATTGATTTATATTGGCTCCACAATCGATGCCTCAGCAAACTAGATCGGACCCTTTCTAATACAGATATGAAACATTTTAATTTTTGATAGATTGAGTTTCAATGTTTTACTGTCTGCCCATTTATATTAAAACATGTCATTGTTACCCTACAACATTGGAAGTGCCCCTAATACCTATCAACACATTTATATTAAAATATATTGTTCTCTAAAACATTGGAAGCATCCCTATCGACACATTTCGGACCTTTATTAATATGGGTCTAAGCTGGTAGTCACAAATGGATAAAGTATTTATTATTTGCATGATCGGAATTTTCTCACAGCTTTGCTGCCACTCAATATTGATTAGAGTTCATCATGTTGATAGTAAAGTTAAGTTGGTAATGGAAGAAATCTTGTTCATGTTTTTTTAAATTGGGTATTAGTTGAATTAATCCTAGTTCTCGTCTATGAACGATGAATCAGTTATACTTTAGAGTAAATGCTTAGAGCCTGAGATTGAGATTGAGAATGCAGAATAAATTTCCTAAACCTCAGATTGAAACATAGCCCTGAGGGATCACAGATTGGGTAATCTGGTGGGAATCAGTAGATTGAATTCATGTGGAAGACAGCATTCTCATATGCACAACATCCATATAGGAAACAGTAGTCTCCAAATTGGTATCTGCAGCAGAAAGCTTCTCCAGAGGAGTAGGTGTCAGAGTCTATAGGGGAGGGACTTCAGGGAGGTGGAGATGGACATGGTGATGGCGATAGGGGAGGAGGAGGATTTGGAGTGGTTTCCTCCATTGTTGGCTATGAAGCCATAGCATTTATAGAACACAAACAGTATTTTAGGTCTGTGTGTGTCTGATATATGCATATCCATCAATACCCTAATCCGTGCCCCATGAATTCTTGACCATCCAATAGTTCTTGCTATCTTAAGATGAATAGCCTACTATGAGCTCAGCATGATCAATGTCATCTGGATTACTCCAGAAGTTTCCATCATATATACCTTGTTTATGCCAAATCCAAAGCCACATAATATCAGCCTTATTTTTGAGTGGAGCCCACTTAGACATTTTTCTCAATTATATGTAGGTTGTCCTTAAATACCTATTCATTTCAACCTGGATTGGATATCATAAGATCAAAAGCACTATAGATAGGCTAAGCTATGGATATCATGAAACTCACAAGTTTCTGAACAACGAGAGTTTTTGTTCTTAAGGATAAGCTAGGGTTTCACAAGTTTTGTTTGATTCTTTGCAAATCATGGTTGCCCATTGTAATCTAGGTATTTTCAGGTCCCATTGTGATTAATTTCTTTCTCTTCAATTTATAAGTGAAACCTTAGTGTGTTTTGACTAAATGCTCAAATATGTTTTAGCGAAACTCATTTTTTCAAACCCACTTAGGGTTTTTCCTATTTTGGTGCATTTGATCTATGTTTGAGTCATATTTCAATATTTTTTCCTTTTGTTCCAATAAAAGATGCGGAGTTTTTTGAACACTAAAGTAAAATTTGTATTTTTGCAACCCGAGCCCCAGTTTCCACCCATTACATACTGCGGGCATTTTGAAGTTTAAAGAAAACTTGTAAATTTTTCAAATTACAACTCTACCTTCAATCCTCAACGACATATAACTATGGAGTTTCAAATTTATTGAATAAAAAATCATAATTCTAAATTATATCTAGAACTCCAAATCCTACCCACTATTAAAACATTAGAGCTCTAGAAGCTCAAAGCAATTCTACAAAATTACAAGTTTCTTTGAAGCCTTTGATTCCCGCTAGCCTAGTATTGCCTCTTATGAAACTTTTAGACTTTCCAAACAACTTCATAAATTGTTCTCTGGCACTAAAACCTGCCATATTAAAAGCTCACACATTTCTGATTGCCTAGTTAGCTCCTCATTTTGCTTTTTCCTTTAGCATATCCATTGTTTGAATAACCTAAAGGCTTCCTCTTTCTATAGATTGCAATCTTCATGACATCTTTGGAGATCAAGGAATGTAAAGAAATGACGTATGATTTCAAAAGTTATCTTCCTCATTCAAAGCTCATCTCAACAATTTTAGAGATTGGAGAAATGGACTTGGTTCATTTGAATATTAGTGAATTCTTTCAAGGAGTTAATAAGGTGGACGAAAGGTCACGTTGGGATCATTACACAACAAACAGTGGCATTGTGCAGGCTACAAGATTTCTAGTTTTGGTACAATCTCTTGAACTCGTACTAACATGTGCTCAAAATTATGATGTAGAAAAGAAGAGAATTTATGGACCCGCAAATGAGTTCATCCTTGATATTATTAATGAGGATATTGAAGAGACCTTTGGGCTTTAAACTTATGTCAAGTATGCTCTTGTGAATGTCAAATCTGTAAATAATTACTATCACAAACATACAACTGCTTTTGTGAAATGTTTGAAGGATACTTGGTTGAACAAGAGAAGAGATTATATTACTAAGATTACCAAGATTATTCATAAGACGGAGTTCAATAAATACATAAGTGATTTGATTTATCTTCTCAATGGAATAGTGGGAAACCCTATAGCAAAAAACTTCTACCCATGGATGGGCTACTTTATACTCACCATCATGGGTGATACAAATAGAATTGATTGGTAACCCTAACTAGTGATCATTTGCATGATCAACTATGTGATGTACAAAATAGCAATGTGTTCCGTATGACCTCTTATCTTTTATATCTATTGGTAAGGAGAGCTATCTTCTACAATTAACCAAAATAGAGAAGATGGATCTGGGAGAAAAGAAAGTCTATGAACATTGCCCTCAACTAGAATTAAAAGAAAGTAACAAACACTACAATAGGGTAAATGATGTTTTCATCCCCTATTTGATTAGACTTTTGGAGAATAATTTCAATAAGAGGGTCTCTTTGGAAGCTACATCGACAATCACTGAGTGGGGATATTAGTTTATCTAGTTTTCAATATTTACCTATATTAGAGTTGGAGGGTATACCACTACCCCATACAAATTGCTGAAGTACCCCAACAACATAATTTTTTTATTAGAATTATGCAAGTAGTCGAGCGAAGTCCATAAATTTCTTTCAAGTAAGCATAAGACTAGTGTCCAATTCACCATTACAATTGGTGAATACACCTATGCCTCCTATGCCCATGCCAAGTCTATTGAAAAGGAAATGGTAGAGATCAATTTGCATCTCTATGAGAAAAGAAGAAAATTTGATCTCGAGGGAAATATTGAGGGGTTGATTGGATCCCTCTACAAACATCAACTTGACATAGAAGATTTCTGGGTTATTTGTATGAATGAACATGAAGGTAGGATGAAATATTATTCAAGGATGATTACATATCAAATTCAGGTATTTGATACAGTAAAGTGCAAAAGGGGATCTTAGATGATGGGAAAGTGTTAGACCCATCTTGAGTTAGAGAAAGTTTATGCCCAAAAAATACCAAACATGGATTGGTTTTTTTGTTCAAGATAACTTCATTAAGGAATAGGACTCAACATGTGATTTCTAGAATCTTATAGTGGAAAAAAACAAGCATCACAAATGATTGGTAAAGGAAAGGAGATTCCAAAGAATGACAAGTCTCATTAATTCTCTACCAAATAAAAAGAGAGAGCTCCTACACAAACCTTTACAAAAGCCCATCCCTACTCAAGGGATTAATATTGATGAGAAACGTGAGTCTTTGGAAGAACACGCGCCTCTAATCAGGAAGAAGCAAAAACTCAAGTTCAAGACTAGGGGTGGAGGGACAAATGATGGCCTTAATAAAGATGTTGCAAATATTACTTCTACTATGGAAGTTCTTGTCCCTACTCCTTCCTCTCCTTAGCAACCACCCTAGAATACAACAATAGATACTGCTCCTACCCATCAGGTTACTCCAAAGCAATCAAAATAGGTTCCTATTGATGAAATTCCTCTCAAGGAGCCTTTCGCAACAAGGAGATCCTGTTCTTGAAGAGGAGCTAGTTATTGAGAATATTATTCTAGAAGAATTTTTTTATTGTGAAAAGACTCCTATTCTCAAAGAAACTTCTTCTGAAGAGACTCCTACACAAATGAAGGCTCCTTCACAACATGGGTCCCCTTCTTCTCATGAGTCTATACCATCTTGGAGGTCTTTGCCTTGACACACTCCTCCTCTAAGACATGCACCTCAAAATACATAGAATGTTGCTACACAAGGAGAGTCACCTCCACAAGTAGGTGCACCAAAGATGGGGATGCCTGTATGGTTAAATAACACTATGAATAAGAGAAAAAGAGAGGTTATGCCTATTTCTAATGATTTTCTATGTGTTGTGGCATTATTTAAAGTACCTCCTCACTCTAAAAAGGTAAGTCCTCTCCTTCCATTTCTATAGATGCTTAAGGATCAAGAATAGAAGAGATAGACACCCCCACTTCTGATAAAGAAGAGAGATATGCAAGAAACATATTATCAAATTACAAAACTTAATCATGAGTGGCTAACAGGAGAAACAAAAAATAAAGTACGTTGATAGCTATAACCACCATTTTGAGTAGGATGAAAAAAGATGAATAAACCAAAGAGCAATTGAAAACTCAAGTGGAATAGTTGACTTCTTACACTCAATATCTCGTTGGCCTAGTTGGTTCATCTTCACCTACATCAACTCTTTTTGCTACCTTAGACATAAATTTACCAATTGTAGGTAAAATAGGAGGAATAATTAAGGCAAATGGGGCAGGGATAGAAACTCTCCTAACACAAGGGTTAAAGATAATCAAAGGATCTATTAAGTTATATCATAAGATTAAATGATAATCTTAGTTCCCTTGATGAATTAGAGGAAAATTTTGATGAAGAATTATTATTGGAGGATAATTTACCACAGTTGTAGCAAATGGTAAAGATGGATTTTTCCACCTTAATGTTTGGTGGTAAACTCAGAGAAAATAATCCTAGATTTTTACTTGAATGGTTTAAATTGACTAAGTGGAGAATCAAAATTTTCAAAGGTGAGAGACCTCAACAATGGTACACTAGCATCTTTTCAAGCTTCCATGGAGGCAATTCATTGTTCCTTATTCAATGATTAATGAATTTTGAACCCAGTCAGCTCTATAGTAAAGGAACAATTAGATTTAATCAAGCAGAGCACAACTGAAGAAAGTATTAGTAACTTTGTCAAAATGAAGACTTTGTTTAATACTTTTGAAGGATAGGTTCTAGCACATAATGAAATCCCCAAATAGATTTCAAATACTATCATTTCAAGGGATATTCATTTTTGATACTCGCATGGACCAAATTTCATTACAGTAAAGGAAGCTTTGGACTATTTATAGTACTTACAAGGTGATCATCTAGAGAAGGAAGAAGAAAGAATTCAAATTGACAGGGATAGTAGAGAAAAACAGGTATGAGGAGAAATGATAGCTATTCACATGTCAAATTTAGGTTGGGATTGTTTCTTTAGGTGATAATCCTGGGGGCTGATAAGAAGTTCTTGACTAGTAAGGGAATAGAGAGATAGGGCCCTTCTGGCTTATGATCGATCGAGACAGGAATAACCTACTATTCACATGCCAAATTTAGGTTGGGATGTAATGATTTAATATTTGGTAGAAACTTTATGTTTGCAAAGTTTAATATTTTAATGCCAATGACACAGACCCAAAATACTCACACAATGCTAGGTGTCCCCTACCAATTTTCATATGGACTCCAGAATCAAAAGGCCCAATATATTCAGTGTAACGAGGAATGACTCAAAAATATTATAATCCAATTGCATAACAAGTAAAGAAATTTATGTAGCAAGTATTGCAACAAAAGATTTCTATGTTAAAAAGGGTAACAATATGCGAACAGGGATATGGGAAATCCTGAGAACTTAAAAATTATTTTATTGTAAATTTATTTTGAATGGTTATGGGAACTTATGCAAAAGGAGGCTAGAAAATGTAAACTATTCATTAAGGAATGGCTAATGAACCCCTGGCCATTTTTGCAAGATTATACAATTGAAAGACTTTGAGATTTTTTAATTTTGGGAATATCAATAAAGTGCAAACCCAAATTTTGTATCCATTTGTACTTGTGATTGCTTTCATTCTTATGTTGAATGATATCATTATTTTTCCATAATATTTCTTTGCAATTTACAGTTACAACTAATGGTGTTTTTTTAAATTCCTTGAAAACCAATTCTCTTAATTTAATTGAAATGTTCTATGACTTTGTGTTGCATCATATATGGTTAATGTGCACTCTTTTTTAAATTTCAATCTCTAAATTTCTCTTAAAATCATCTGTAAAACCCTTCAAACACCAAAATATTAGATACAAAGTGACATAGTGTACAACTTATTAAGTTATTTTCTATTTTTGGATTTCAATAAGGTAGCCTCACCATCTTGAGGAGGGTTTTTTACCCCAATAAATGTTGTTGATTTGACAAGCGCAAATCCATTCACTAGCAACTAGAAAGGTAGGAAGACATAACAAAAATCTCAACTTTGTAATGAAGAAACTCAAAATAAAAATACCCATAGACACTCCTCAAATAAGGTGGATGCGATTAATCAATGCATCCATGTTGTAGATGTATCAAGTCTTGAAAATTTTCATTAAATCTTCTGAGAAGAATTTCAAATAAGTTGATAATATTTAAAGATTTGAGATTTTCATAGATATATAAATTACATGATTTCTCTAGATATCATTATGTAATATTTTTTGTTTCCAAAATTTTGGGTTTTTTCAAGACCCCTCTTCAAAAAAATAGTTTAATGAAATAGTTGGTAATATCTAGAATAATTTGTGTCAATTTTCATACATAAACTTTAAAGAAGTAGAATCAAAGTTTCAAAGATTGTGTCAATCTTCATCATTTCTTAGTCTAGACTAACACCCTTCTTGTAAGGCCCAACCTTATTGGTGATTCTTATAGCACCTCTCCCCATTAATTGACTCTAATGTTGCTATCTAGTTGAATCCTTTGGTTAACCTTGCTACCTTTGTTCTGATTTACTTTGATAATATCAAACCCCTAAGCAACTCTATGAATAACTCATTAGACTGGAAACTTAATGTTGTTAATTGTTATCATTATTAGAGTTTCAAATAATTGTTAGTTGATTCACCTTGTGGTGTGAAACTCACTTCTGCAAACCTATATGAAACTATTATATCTCTTATAAGTACTTGAAAATTGTTAGACTTTCATCTTTGTTTTCATAGTAAATATTGTTATAGTTAAAGTATGAGTTCCATCTGATGAACAATAATGTCAAGTTATGAGATAATTGTGCTAACCCTTTAACTTTATTGTGATGTTTACATAAATAATTTAGTTAAATTGTGTTACATTAAGTATGTGAATGCTAACCCTAAATTGAAATGTGAATTCTCAAATTGTAAGTTATTCTAATGGTATGATTAATTAGTGATTAAGTGATGCTTAGTGTTTGTGATTAGTTGGTTAAAATGTACGAACGATTTGAAAATAGTTATATATTGAAATCAGTTCAAATGTGAATAGTGATATTAAAACAAAAACTAAATGGACGCATATGATGTCATGAGTGAACTATATATAAATTACGGATAAAGTGACTGGTAGTTTTATGTAATGGCCAGACCATGTGTGATTATGTCGTGGCTTAGTGGGTTCTAAATTTGATTCATTAAATTGTCAAATTTTTGTTAAACGTGAATATTGTATTGTTAGAATTAGATATTGTGAAATTATATAATGTCAAATTGTGAGATATAATCATACTAATCTATGAGGTTAGTTATGTCTATGTTGGTGATGTGTGAGTTTGGATTGAATTGCAAATTTCTAAGGTATGTGAATTTAATTGAGTCATTGACGAGTAAATGGTATAACTATAATTCTTTTGCTTCGGCTATATATATATACCATGGATATATTGATGTTTGCGATATGTGTGTAGGTGTAAACGGTTGCCAATGGGAGATTGGGAGAATCATCAGGACCCTAATGTTTACCCACTTCATGTTGTGAAGCAATAATAATTTTGACTATGTATACCAATGAAACAAATCCCTTAGCCTAATGCAAACTAAGACCTTAAGGGTGAACTAATTATCTGACCTTGAGTGGTTAAAAATTCATTGTTCAAGCCTTGTGATTAACTGTGTGCCTATGTCTTGATCTTATATCATGTTTATGATTTTTATTATCCTAGGGATGTATTTTAGGTCTTTTTATATTGTCCAAATCGGACAAACTAGTATTTGTAATTTTATCTAATTTTAGAGCTATCAAAAATGTTGATTTTAATATTTTATGCATTTTTTGACCCCTAGGGGTAAGGGAGTCCTTTGAGCCATGATTTGAATGGGAGTGGCTGAAAAAGGTACTTATCTCATCCCCTTGGGAAGACCATGCTATTTATAGGCATGTGAGAGTTGTTTGACTAACTCCTCTTCCTTGGAAGAGATGCAAACCCAGGTGTAAATTGCATGTGCAAGCCCATTCCTTGCATTAATGAGATGCAAGAAGCTGGGTAAGACCCATGTGGGGTGCCATGTGTCCTCATCCTATTGGAGGAGGATGTGTGACATGACACACCCTGAAAAGCCTCAATTTTATACTTTTGGAGGGTTTTCTTGCATTATGGAAATTCTTCTTGAGAGAGCATGTTTGGAGGTTGGGAGTGGGGAAGGCCATGGAAGAATGAGAGAAAGCTTGAAGGAAGAGATTAACCTCATCTCCAAGAAGCTTCATTGAAGAGAAACACCTCCTTTCTTGTTATATGTCATTTTTACTTTGTGCTTGTATTGGAGTAGAGAATGAGTTCTAGTTTGAGATGAATTGCATTGAAATATGCATTTTTGGTAAATTTGTAGTTTTATTATCTTCATATATGTGTGTGTGTCGAAGGAAAAAGTACCCTCATCTAAGTTGTGGGATGATTTGAGATCTATTATTCCATGTTATGGTTGTGTGGGTTTGAACCCCTATTATTTTTGTTCATCCTATTGTTGTGCTTTTATTGTTTTTGTTTAAACTAGGCCCTGTTGGTGATGATGTTACTCATAAGCAAACATGAAATAAAAGGTACACAACAACCTTTATTTATCTTGAAAGATACGATGAATTCAAAGAATTCATGATCCCAAGTCTCCGTTGATTAGTTCATAATCTACTGACGTTACTCAGTGGTTGATGTGTGTTGCTGTTTTCCATTTCAAGGGGCCTTACGTTGGTCAGTAGATTCTGTTTCCTGTAAATATGTTACACAAAGAGGTTATTCTACACACTATATTTCTTCAAATAATGTGTCTGTACTTAGATTTTTGCATGATATTTATCGATTTAACATGCGTTAACTCCAAATATGCTATGTATTTCCAATTGTCTATGAGATGTCAGCGTATTTCATGTTCATTTGCTTTTAATTTTCTGTTATTTGCAATTGCGATGGTGAATTGTTATGAAATTCAAAGAAATTTAAAAGAATACTTTTAATTTTGGTGAATCTTTAGCTATTGAACCACATACATACCAGATATAGTCATGAAGAGAAGAAATCAAACCATATTTTCGCCAGGATGTTCCACAGTTAGATACAGATGATGCTAACTTCAAAGGATAAGGAATGAAAACAACACATGCAGACTTATAAGCACTCCAAGGGACACAACAAATCAAAGCATGTATCAAGAATTCAAACACAGATTACTCAGGATTTATGATGATTTGTAATCAAATAGACTTCTCTTTCATTAAGTATGCAAAAACATGTATGTTTACAACAACTTTGAAATAAGTTCTGATGTTTCAGCAATCAAATTTCAATTAAGCTTCTGAATATTAAAAAAATGGCACCCCTGCACCTTTTATAGAATAAGGTGAGAACGGTTACAGATGACCTACGGTCAGGATTTATCTATTATGATCAATAGCAGATAATCCCTCCTTGACTTAGTCAACACTTTCCTTCGTGGCACAGGTTGCCAGCTGGCAACCATCTGGACGACTCATTATCTTATGAGCACCTGATGCATGTCTTCTTCATACTGCATCTTTATTCATTCCTTGGGCTGCTGGTCTTCGTCTTCTTCTTCTTCTTCATTTTCTCCACAGTCGGCAAGACAATCAACGTCGACCCAGTTCTTTATCTTTTTGCCGATGGCCGATGACTGCTTCACTTTATCTTCTTAACCGCGACGGCTTCTGCATCAATAAACCTGCGTACCTGCCAACAGACGTAAGTTAATACAATGGGATTTAAAAAATCGCTTTTCAGTCTGGAACTTAACCTTTTGCAATAAACATACAAGCATTCTAATATACAAAGAATTTTCTATTTTTAACTTTCATTTCGAATCCGGCTTGTATATTTCGCTTGTATATCCCTCTTGTATATCGGATACACAAGCAATTCCATGCAAACCCTCTCTTCACCTTTATCTCCTTCAATGCATATAATTTCTTTGTATATCGGCTTGTATATCGTAAACATACAAGCGCTCAAATATACAAAGAGTTTTCTGTCTTTAATTTCTTTTTGCGTCCAGTCTTTGTATCTTGGCTCCATCGGTGTAACTCACTTGGTCGGCGATACTAAACAAACTCATTCTGATTACCTCTATCTTCCCGATGTATCTTTTATCGTTGTGAACACATTCGGTCGAAACGCCCTACAAAACCTACCCTGATAGCTTATATCTTCCTGATGCATCTTTTATCGGTGAGACTCATAGTCATTCCTGCTAAAAAGTAACACTTGTATCAAATCTTTATATACAAGTCTGACATACATACAACGTCCTTTGTATGTCTTCTCTGACTTCGACTTGTATATATCGAAATGCATCCTTTTCAATATACATTGATTCCCAATGCATCCATTATATCGTTTTTAAATCTCTCGCTAGTTCCGCCTTGCATATACCGCAATGTATGTTTCGCAAAACATACATACAATGCACGGAACATACAAGGATTGAACCTTATTTCATGATTGTTTTGGTTTCGGCCACTGTATATCCACTTTGTATGTCACCTTTGTATGTTTCAGACTTTTCAAACATACAAACCAAAAAATGCATCCGACGGACTTACCAGACTATGCATTTAAACTTTGAACCATTTTGGGTCCATCTTGTATGTATAGATAAACCGTCAGTAAATGCATACAAGTATAACCAAGTATATAAACCCGATGACTTCCACGTGACTCATACCACGACTCGATATACAAAGAACCTTGTATATGAGCGACATACAAACCATACTACAATGCATTGTACCAAAAACACACATAACTTGCAAAATACAGGGAATTTTAAAAAGGTTCAAAAAGCAACCCCTACTCATTTTTGACAAGGAATTCACCCATATTTAGCACTGGTATCCAATGCTTATTTTTCTTTATTTTCAACAAGGTTTGTAACATTCACTTCCTTTTTCCTTTTACCACCAAGCGGACCCACACACACACAAGCAAAAAGCAAAGCCACAGCAAGGGTCCTCATTTTGCTAAGGAGTAAAATGGGGCGTGTTGTGAACATCACAACAGGTCCTCACTTATTTCTCTTGGCTTGGGGGATGGCGAGAGCCTTATATGACTTAATGATGTCATATTGGTTGGGTGGTGAGATTACATCTCCCCATTGGCATTGTTTTCAACTTGAAGTGACGGCACTTAGATATTTTAACATTGAGCTTCTTCATGGGTTGGAAGAAAGTTTGTTGCTCTCTTTTAAATAAAAAGAGTATCTTTTAGTGAGTTGTAAAATTTATCATTTGTAACAAATTCTTCAAAATTGATGAAAGAATCCTTAAAAAAAGTGAGTAATTTTTTTTTTTTTTAAAGTTGTTCTCCAAAAATAAATGAGTAAATTTACTATAGTTTGTGTGGTTTAAGCATTCAATTTCAAAATAAATAAACAAATTGTGAACATGCAGATTTTTAATGCCTCTCAAATATTAAGTTTGCTGATTTTTAATATCCTTCATCCTTTGTAAAAAAAGTTTGATAAATATATATACATCCTCCATTTTATTTTAAATTTTAGATTGCATGTATATATAACTATACATGAACAATATACATGTATTTAGTTGTTGTTTGACATATTAAAAGAAAACATATATTTTCATATATGACTCTTAAAATTTGTTGTTAAACAAATATAAATGTATGTAGATAAATATAATTTTTATTTGATTTTTTTAGTTTATATAAATAGAAAATCTTATTTTTTTTTCTTAATTTATATAGTATGTAATGCATACTCATATTTTATATATTAAATATATTTACATAAGTATAAGTGTGTGATTTTAAGGTATTTATAAATATAGAAATTGATTAAAAAATAAATATATCTTTATATGTACATCAAAATATACATGAAAATGTGTGTATATACATATATTATATGTGTATGTATATATAATTAAAATATATGTGAAAGAGAGAGAGTGTATATATATATTTTAAAAAGTAAAAAAAATAAAAAAAGTTAATTGGGAGGGTTGAAACCTTGTTGCATGGGCATAGGCCCATAGAGGCCATGAACCGCCATGGGTCTGCAATCTCTTTGTGGGCGTGAACCAAGGGTTGTGACTTGGAGGGAGCCGCAATCATGGGGGAGCCACCAAAACCCAAGGTTGCAAAACCCTTTTTATTAAAAATTAAAATAAACCAACAAAACAACGTGTGTATATATATACCAAGGTTTCAAAACCTTTTTATTAAAAACTAAATAAAACCATTTATTTAAAAAAAAAACAAGAAAAGGTATTCTTTTTAAATGTAGGATTTGTTTATGTGTGTGTATATACATATTTTTAGCTCATAGTATTTGATTTATACATAAATTTTAAAAAATAGAATAGAATGAAGGAAGATTTTTACAAAAAAAAAATGGTTCATGGTTCCATGTATGAAATTTTGGCCTCCAAGTCTCCTATTGTCTTTTCTCTTCCTTTAACCTAAAAAATGAGGCAAATAATATGAAAAATCTCTTTTTATGTTTGTTCTTAAAAAGTAGGGCAATATGTAAGGCTAACCTAAATCCAAGGGTGAGTATAGATCTCATCCAATAGAGATTTGATGCTCATCCCTTTTGAAAACCCTAATCCCTTAAAATAAAAATATGTTTTAGCTAATTAAACTTAGTTTTAACTAAGTCATGGTGGGGACCATGTTGCCTAGTACCCATACCTTAAATTATGACTTATGTTACTCATTTGATAATACAATTTTAAAGTGAGTTTAATTCTAACTTATTGGCTAATTTTATAGGTCACTTCTATGTGTAATATTATTTCATAAAGTGTAATTATTTATGTGGAGTAACAATGTATTTAAATTTGCATTTAAATATATATAATGTTATTATATGATATGTGAATAAAAATATTTTATTCTATTACTTTGTATACACTACCAAGTGTTATTGGTTTACAATCGTATGTGTATTAAAATCAATAGGTTGTTATATTTAATGATTACATAATGCCATGATATTTTAGTGCTTTATAGACTAGACAAAATATGTTGGTAATTATTAAATATAGTTCAATAACTTGTGTTATAATTAATATCAATATTTTAATTTTAGTTAAATGATATTTCCAATCTACCAAATGGATCCCCTTGGCTTACTTCACCTAGGGGTGCCTTGATCCCTTATTTTTGTTGAAAACAAGGTGAAATTTAATCAATCAGAAATGTTGTTCTTTAGTGCATCCAAATTCATAAACGATGATCGATTATATGGAAATAAAAATCAGCTATAAAACAAAATGCAAACCATAACACAATATTTACGTGGATAACACAATATTTACGTGGAGAAACCCTTGTGGGAAAAAAATTCCACACCCAAAGAGATCCAAGCTTGTATTAATCCTAAAAATAGTTACAATACATCAACTTATCCCTCTAAATTCTGGCAGTATAATGGTACTTGTATAACCTGCAAAATAGTCATACATCCTCTAACTTCAAGCACTATTATATAGAAGAAGTACAAACTAGAAACCACAAATAGATTTGGAAAATCATTGGGAAGGCCAAAGGAGGTATGACACCCAAAATGGTCAAGGCATAAATTCCAACGCCCTCTTGGTCTTTGGTCTTCCAGGCTTTTTTTAGCATATTCCTTACAACATGTCATTGTCATATTTGATCACCTAAACATGGATGTCCCAATTTGTCCTCATTCCCAATACATAAAGATGCTTCATGAAAAGTGTCCAAACCTATCATAATGTTGGTCAAGATTCTAATGTAACCTCCCTCTTACATGCTTTTACGCGTCATAAAGTAACCCCCATCTTACAAAGTCATGATAACACAAGATGCTCTTACAACATCTTTCACACTTCCCAAGATGTTGACATATGGCCAAAAGTGCCACCTCAAAGTGGGATGCCATCTTCTTCATACATGAGGACAAAATAGTAATACAAACGCAATAGTAAATACAAACAAATTAATAATTATGACCATTGGGCATGCAAGGTTGAGACACCTTTTCCCAACATTCTCTCACTTGTCGAACAACTTGCAAGAGTAAAAGGGAAATACCAACACTAAAATATAAAAATAATATCAAATCAAGCTTTAGAAGGAAACAAAGCCCATGGAATCCATAAACCAACAAAACTTCTTTGTGCTCATTGGCTTACTGAGAGAATCTACAAAATTCTTTGAAGTGTCCACTTTTTGTAACATGAATTTGCCACTCTCAACCATTTCTTGAACAAAATTATACTGTACATCAATTTGCTTCATGTGGGCATGATACATTATATTTTTAGCCAAACAAATGGTACTCTGATTGTCACATCCAATTATTACCTATTTACAATAAAATATAATACTTGAATACAACCTCTATAACCACACTGCCTCCTTGCAAGCATGTATCATAGCCATGTACTCTACTTTTGTAGTGGACAACGTGATTGTAGGTTGTCATTTGCTCATCCAACTAACTTAACTTCCAAATAAAGTAAGGACATAGCCACTTGTAGACCTCCTGCAATCTAGATCACCAATCTAATCAAAATCAACAAAGCCCTATAAATCAACTATTTTACTCACATCTTTAGTCTCATGATAATAAATGCAATGGTTAGACATTCCATGTAAATATCTAAAAACCCATTTAACATAAGTTCAATGTTCTTTACCAGGATTACTCAAAACTCCCACTACTTGGGCAATATTTGGTCTTCTATAGACCATAGCATACATGAGGCTTCCCACATCACTAGCATACAAAATTTTATGCATCTCTTCAAGATCATCATCTATTTTAGGACATTGTTCTAGAGATAGCCTAGTGCCAACCAAAAAGAGAATACTAACTAGTGTGTAATCTTGTATGTGAAAACACCACAAAATAGCGTCAACATATTTCTTTTGATTTTACCATATTTTTTGTTAACTCGATCCCTACAAATTTCCATATACCCAATATATTTTGTAGCTCCTAAATCTTTCATATCAAATGTACTAGACAATTGACCTTTAAGTTCCCTAATCATTCACTTATCGTTACTAATAAATAACACATCATCAACATATAAGACAATGATTAGTAGTTGATCATTAATTTAAAATAAACACAATGATCAACTTCACTTCTAATAAAGTCATGATCCAATCTAAAAGCATGAAATTTCTGATACCACATTTTCAATAATTACTTCAAACCATACAAAGATCACTTTAACCTACAAACCAAATGCTCTTGTCCCTTCACCACAAAATTGTCAACCTATTTCATAGATATTTCGTTGTCAAGATCCCCATGTAGGAAAGTTGTTTTTACATCCATTTGATCTACATCTAAATCAAAAGTAGTAGCAACATAATCTAAAAGTGGTTAGATTAGCCACAAGAGAGAATATCTCATCAAAATCCAGTCTATCAACTCAGAAGTAACCATTTGTCACTAACCAAGGCTCGTACCACTCCAACTTACCATCTGGTTTGAATTTCTTTTTAAATACCCATTTACAACCAATGGCTTTCCTCCCCTCAGGTAGATCAACTACATCTTATGTATCACATTTGTCCAAAGACTTCATTTCATCTTTCATGGCTTCTAACCAAGACTCATGCTTATCTAAAGACAAAGCTTCCTAGGTTCTATTGTTGCTAAAAAAAGTTATGACAACCAATCAACTCTTTTGCCTATTGCAAAGGTGAAAACATCATCTAACCAATTTAATCATAAATACCTAAGATCAAACTTAAGTGTAAAAGGGTAGTTTCTAGTTACGTTAACTAATAACATGTGATCAAATGAAGAAAACCTAACAGATTATGGGAAAATGACATATTGATGCAGTCACAGGAGGAGGGTCCAAGCAAGGATTAACCAACCATGCAACCCACAACAAAGATTCAACCATAATTCACTACAACATATAAGAATTCATAGGAAAACACCACATATAATTGAATAGATAGCTTGTTAGATTATCATTGAATTATAACCTTAATTTTCCACAAAGGGCCGTCTTACATGCCAAGCCATAGTTGTTTGTTTACATAATATTACACAGATACAACTAACTATGGATCACCATTTCCATATTCACAACTAGCAAACACATAATGATTTCTAGCCTAAAATAACCTTAGGACTTTATCACAGACTTGCCATATGGGCTACAACGTGACTTAACAAAAGTACTCAAAATAACATGCCATGTATTGGATACCTTCAGGTTGTATCCCACATCATATTACAAGTTTCACACTCTGCCACTCAAATCTTACTCCCTTGCTGTTGAACTTACCTTCTACACCTCTACTCTATCTTGGTCTTCTTCAATTTCTTTCTACTAGTTCAAGACCTCTTATTTATATCATCCTCAAACTCCTCTCATGATTCACGCTGGCCTTAGGTTGACGCAAAGCCCAAAACCACATGAAACATGTTGTTTACTAAATATAACAAAATTACAAGTTACAACAGTCCAATGGTGGAGAATCTCCATTTGGTACACCATAGACCTTCACAATGGTTACTAAACACCTCACAAATATTCATCTTTGACACAAACTTGAAATAACCCTCAACAAACAAAAATAGTTCCAACAACACACATTGTCAACCTATAGTCTGGACCAAATTACCAACTCATACGTATCCATTCAAACTCAAGCTTTAAATAAAGACAAACAAACCACATACATAACTACCACCACAATTGCAAAAGCTAATTACTCAATCGGTGAAATACATTAACTTTTACCACCATAAACTGTCAACCACAAACTTTACAAATACACAAACTATTAAATTAGACCATATATTCCACTTCCTTATACACGATACCACATTTTTAGGATGCCCAAGGATGTGCCTACATAATGTATATCATCTGTGAGAAAATAAAAACAAGCAAATATCAAGTAAAAGAGAAAGAGAACAAATAAAAAATACAAGACAAACTAAATCTACAATATGATCAACCTACAAAGAAAATTGTCTATGATGAAAATCACCTCTTTTGAAAGTTAAAAGTGACTAATCTGACAGTATGATCACCATAATTTACTGATAATATATTGAAGATATTTAAGATAGGTTGTAATGAATACATGAGAGTTCAAGTTATTAAAAATCTACAATATAATCTTTACTTTGATAAAGAAATATTTATTATCTAAATATTCTTTGAATCAAGTAAAAATGATCTCGCATATAAGAGATATTCAACATAGGCATGTATATACAAGAACTTTGAAAATAAAAAAATTATATATATTGCACAAGTCTTTGAGACCAATAAATTCTTTATATTGATTTTCTTGAGAAAATAATTTTAGAATGTATGTCTTTCATCAAAGAAAAGATTTACAATATGAAAAATGACCCAAACTCTGATTCATTTATTGCCATTAAAAATATTACAATCTTCCCACAAATTGTCAAACATTTTTGCACAAAGTATTTAGCAGTAGATGATAAGTATAGATTCAAATGAGCTCAAGATTGCAATAATATCCACAATCATTAGAATAATTAGATTTTAAATTTTATGTAGTCAGTTAGAATGATAAATTTAATACTCGATATACTTGAAAATTTCAAAATAATACTCAATCATCAAGAGATGTGTCACAAGAAGATCCTGTTGATCAGATAAACATCTCAGAAATTGTATTGCATAGAGACCACAATATGAAAGTTTTTGCAAAATAAGTAGCGAAAATACCTATATATTTTCTCCTTTTGTTTTGGTATCATAAAGTCTTTTAAATAGCCTTCCTTTCAAATAAAAATTAGTTGTAACTAACGACAACTAATAATAACAAGTTATAGACTTCATATTAATTTGTTAACTTTGTTTTAGTCATTTAAGATTCAAAATCTTATAAAAAATGAGTTTTTTAAAAAGAAAGTCTTAATGCGATATATAGTTTGGGTGGGGTCCATAACTTTACTTAATTTTAAAAGTATTATTATCTAACTTTAGACAAGCATAATAATCCAAATAATGAAACACTTTAGATATTTCGACCTATGCATATATATCCAAAATTTATTTCAACAATGTCATACAACTTTAATCAAATAAAAAAGGCCACATGAGAACTGAAGTATCATGAGAAAAATATTACTGACCAATATATTATTCAAAAGAGACCAATGATTATGTAGAATATCCAAGGTATCAATACTATCAACCATAAACTTCATTCTGCCACTAAAAAGGTAGAAATGAAACCATTGTTATTCAAAAACCAAAAGCCTACTCATCCTCCTAGGTCAAATCTAGCAATGGAGTGCTGGTGTTCATAATACATTTTGTATATTCATACGAAGTTCTAAGTAATTCAGTATAAATCAAAAGATCAATTTCATCTTTCATTTTTAGTTTGACTTTCCTAAGCACTTGTGTCACCAAAGGTGGGGTAGAAGAGGATTTGGCATGCTTAGATGTGGAAGGAGCAACTTTCTAAAAAGGCAGTGGGATGGGATGAAGAATGAGCAAGAGGTGGAGAGACAGGGTAGCTATTATTTTCATTGATTGGTGATAGATTGAAAGTATGATCAAATTTTAAATGACCACAAGTAGCATCCTAAGCAACGAGTAAATCACGAGGATGAGAACAAATTGACTATTGAGAATGGTAGGTTGAGTGAATAGGATAGTTTATAACATGATTACCAATATTGTTTTCAAACTAGTTATGGTTAAGGGTGTTATGATTAAAATTAGGAGCAAAATAAGGGTTTTGATACTCAATAATGGGTTGATTAACCTTTCCATGTGTAGCTAGGTCAAGAATATTCCATAGTTGGGGGTTACAAGTATCTATGTGAATGTGTTCCTACCATTACCCCTATTACCTAAACCACGAAAAGACCTACCACCTTGAAGCGTGTCAATGCCTCTTCAAACTCCATGGTTACCTTTGATAAAGTTATTATTACTAGAATTGGACTAGCTATTCCATCCTCCCCAAGATCCATTTCTACAAGAGTTATAATTCCAACCTAACATCAGTGAAACAAAAATCATTAAGTATAAACATTCAAACCAGTAAAGGGAATTGTTCCTTCATTATATCAAAAAGGTCTATTTTCATTCAACAATGAAACTAAAATGAACCATTAATTGCAAATCTTATTAATTCAAAATAATGATAGAAAAATAAACTTTAAACAATTACCCCTTATCTCTTCATTCACTTCCAATGAAGTTTATTTGAACAAGTATTAGAATGCACTAGAAAAGTAATCAACATTACCAAGAATATCATTTCAAAAGCACCCAAATTGGAAACAAATACAAATCATTTTGTAAACATTTTTATTCATTAAAAGAACAGGGGAATTAAACTTTACATGCGGCTTAAATCTTTCATCATTATCATACCTCCATCAACAAACTCAATCCATAAATGATTTTAATTTCAAACCAAATATGTTTTGTTTGTTTCAAAATGGAAACCCTCAAATTAAAAATAATTTGCAAACAAAACCATGCAACATGCTATATAACAAAAAATTCCTTTTAGAGTACTCAGATTTTAGGTTACTTACCTATAGAAAACCAGTGCAAGAGCACTAGATAAGGTTGAATTGGAGAGTTTGCACCAATGAAAGAAACAACCAGAGGGTAACCTTTACAAAAATGAAATATAAATAAGTAAGAGAAAGACCTATAAATGATACCAACAACTCGACAACCAAAAACATTGAATGACCATAAATGAAATGAACCTTACCTGATGTCAAGTGACAGTGTAATGTCACTAGCAGTTATGGCTTGTGTGCTATTTGACTTATATGTTATATATTGTATGGAGTTTTGATAGTGTATTGTGAGATACTTGTGTTATGATCCATTGTAGAAAACTTTCTGATGAGGCCCTATTTTACCATCAAGGTGTTCTAATTGTGTACTTTGGATACTTTTGTCATGATGCTAAGTATGACCATCGATGTGTTCTCAATCAAGTTTTGTATTGACATATGAATTTTTGACTATGTATTATTGGATGCATATGTTGTGCCTTTATATGTTTAAATTATTACAATGTTTTAGCTTCACTATTTTCACTATATTCGATATAGGTGTGATTATTATATCTAATTCATAATTATGAATTATTGTTGATTATGCATCTTGTTTCTTAGATCATTCTAGTCATAGATGATTTATAATTAGATGTGATTATTTGACATCATGTTATGAGTTATATCACATTGGGTGGTTTATGTTGCTTCAACAATTATTATGTGGAATAGGTACGCTTGATGTTTGACCTAGGTGTGCAAGTATAAGGTTATCCCCAATAGTGGTTATATTGAAGGTCATCTTGGGTTAAAACATGTGTGTTAACTATTAGAGCTGATTGATGTGCTTTGAAACCATGTTAGAGTCACACAAGGACTCGTAGTAGCCAAGATCATCTGCAGGAAAACCTCTACAAGAGAGAGTTGCAAGAGGATAATGCACAAGCCAAATGCATTCGAATATGTGTGCTATCATTTACAATACTGGAGTTACATAAATAAGCAACCACTTGCTAAAGTGGGAGAGAGACAAAAATGGCAGATGATGATACATGCCATAAATGTCTCAAGCACTAAAAAAGAAAGACAACTAACCTTCCTAAAAGATAGCCACTTGCCAAATAGGGACAAAGTGGGAAAGGAAAGCTTAGGTCACTCACCATAAATCTCTCCAGTATGAGAAAGGAAACATTATCCTAAAAAGAATCTCCCTAATTAACTTATGTAAAAGTGAAATATGATTTTTCACCAACACCCCCCATAAGTGCAACTTAGGGAGATTACACAAGCTAAAAAGAAAGAAAGAAAGATGGGTCTTGACAACAAAGCCATGTTAGGTACCCATGAACAACAAGAATCTCTCATAAGGTGGAGAAAAGGAGAAAAACCCAGTGGGAGAAAACTCCTCTCCAAAAGAGAGAAAAGATAAAAAAGAAAGTACAAGAACATGTGATGGAAGAAAGACACTAAGACCCCCCATGGAATGAATCCATCACAAGAGTACAATCATGAGTGCCCCCATAAGAGAGAGCAAATAGAGTATATGAATCCCCTCCAAGAAGAAGCTCCAGAACCAATGAAGAGATCTTGAAGACATAATCCAATTCACTGCCTGCGAACAACATTTCTCCCTTTCGGAAGAAATAGATCCACTGGTGAATGTAGAAGCCATTCCCACATCTTGGATGAATAGGGAACCCATATCGAAATGTGTGCCTCTGAATGCAACTCAAGTGACCTCATATTAGGAAAATATGTCTTCTCCAAAACAGAAACTGTCTACCCAATTAGAGAAGAACCAGGAGAGGATATGATTTGAACTGCATCTGAAAATACTAAAGATGAAGGTGGTGATGCAAGGCCAACTGAGATAGCATCAAACAAGGGAGATAAACCCTCAAATGTGTCCTCCAAATCAGCAATGTGAGACTCCACAAACAAGGATAATATGTTTGCAAGATAGGAATCCCAATGAGATAGATCTGAAAGATTGATATTGACCTGCTGCACAGAATTACTAGAAGCCAATGATGATGCAACACTAATTTCTGAAGTAGCAATAGGTGATGAAAAAGATGTGATCTCAATAGGAGCAGAAGAGGGAGCAAGAGAGGTCTCTATCTCTGAACATTCAAGACATGCCATATACTCAAGCTCCTCTAAAGTATCATCATCATAAGGTATATTATCTGCATCATCAAGTGGAATGAGGCAATCTGCTGTAGGATCATTTGGAAATGGTGAGACATGAGGGTCTCCATACAACTCCCAAATTTTTGTCCAAAGTGTGCGTGGGCTCTCATAGATGGGAAGATCACATGCAATATCATAATCAACAGTGGTACAAATTAAACCTACAACATGATCTTGATTGTTACGCTAAACAGATTTCTTCATAGGTGTCTCTGGTTCAGGTATGTGCCCATAAAGATGAGGCAAAAGATGCAGCCACCTGAGATGTGTCAAGATGCCTCTTTGCCAGGACTCATAATTGTCCTTAGATTGACCATAGAAGGTTGAGTAGAAAAACTCATGATACCTCCTCAAATGTGAGAGATCAAAACATGCAAATAGATTTATGCTGATAACTGAAGCCTATCAACGCAAACAGAACCTTTCCAGGAGGCAGCATGTCTAGGATATCCAACAGAAGCCATAAAATTGACAAACTAAATAAAAGATACCTGGGGCTGAATCTGAAAAAGATATATATTTGTGGCTGTGTAGAGCTCGCTGATACCTTTCCAACACCTATTCGTTTTCAAAAAACATAGATTCTAAGCATAAGGATGGAGCTCTAAAGCCTAAAAAGATGCATTGACTTCAAACAGAAAAAAATAGGTTTCAAACAGAAAAATCTAGGAAAAATACCAACATTACTGGATAGTGCTCAGAACTAGCTTTCCAACGCCTTTTCGTTTGCCAATTTTCGAGTTCGTATGCTCAAGTTATGGCCTCTAAAAGAAAAGTGCCTTATTAGGCCTGCACATAAACGTGACACGGAAATCAAGGCAAATTTAGAGATTGAGCGGCATGGAAAACAAGGCAGACAGAAATCACGCGGCATGAAAATTGATGCAGATTTGAAAATTTTTGGCACACAAATCGAGGCAGCTCAAAAATAAAAATATGCTAAAATATTTGGGCATGTAAATTGAGGTGACTGTACAGAAAATTTGGCACAGAAATCGAGGCCGCTGTACAGATTTTTCCTGCACATAAAAAACCAAACCCCAAAAAATGCCCAATTTTTTTTCCCAGCAAAATATAGAGTGCCTTATATGAAAATAGGGGTTTTGACACCTTTTGAGTGCAACTGTGAGGTCTATTTTGCTCCAGGATGCACATATTATCTGCTCATGGCTAAAACCCTCTCTGATTTGAGAAGAAACTGACAGATTTGGAGCTCTGATACCATGTTAGAGTTGATTGATGTGCTTTGATACCATGTTAGAGTCACACACGGACTCACAGGAGCCAGGATCATCTATAGGAAAACTTCTACAAGAGAGAGTTGCAAGAGGATAATGTACAAGCCAAATGCATTTAAATATGTGTGCTATCATTTACAATACTGGAGTTACATAAATAAGCAACCACTTGCTAAAGTGGGAGAGAGACAAAAATGGCAGATGATGATACATGCCATAAATGTCTCAAGCACTAAAAAAAAAAGACAACTAACCTTCCTAAAAGATAGCCACTTGCCAAATATGGACAAAGTGGGAAAGGAAAGTTTAGGTCACTCACCATAAATCTCTCCAGTATGAGAAAGGAAACATCATCCTAAAAAGAATCTCCCTAATTAACTTATGTAAAAGTGAAATATGATTTTTCACCAACATTAACCTCTATCTCACTGAGTTTGAGTGTGAGATGAGTCTTGTGAATCTCTATGTAAACCTGGATCCAAATCAGTGGTGATTTTTCAAACCTGTAAAGTGTGTGTGAGTCATTTGTGTATGACTATTTTATCTTATTTCATTGCATTTAAATTTATTTCAAAATGTGTATTTGTCGTGTTTGCAAAATATTTAATATGCTTAAGTCAAAAAAGATAATATTTGCACCTTAGTGGAAAAATATTTACTGGGTATTTTATTTCTCGTGAGGTGTATTTAATTGTTATTTAGAAATCAAATAGTGGCTTATGGGAAATAAAATTACTATAGTTTGAAATTTAATTTAATTTAATTCGATTCAATCTCCTATGGTTGTGGGAAAATATCAAATTGAAATGATATTATGTTGTTTTGCATTATTTTATTCTTGTGGAAGAAAATTATAGTGAACTTAATTATTCTTCAAAATAAAATATTTTGCATAAGGTGGAACATAATTGCATCATAGTGTAATGTAATGTCCCCTTCTTGATATATGGTCAGTCCATCATTGGGTTCCCGTGGACTAGTAGTTTGGTTAGGGGACTGTGGTTGGTTTTGGCCATGGAGGTGTTTGTCGGTGATGGAGTTGTGGTTCGAGGTCAGTGGATCTAGTTGGCACCCTCTGAGTTGACTCTGCTTGCTTTTGGCCGTTACTATTTTTAGTAAGTTTAGGTTTGGTGTCGGATCGGGATTTTCAGAGTGGGGTTGGATTCGTCTCGTCGAGGGCTTTCTGACGAGCTATAGATCATTGCATTCCGACACTGTCTTGGCATTCATTTTAAAGTCCGTAAATCAAGTGAAACATTTAAAAGGGGCTTTATAAATATTAAGCAGTGACTTAGGAACAAGACAAATATTAAGGAAGTCACTTAAGGAGGACATGGGCACCCATCCCAAAGGAGATTAAAAAGTAATTTTAAAATATAATTTCCCTCCTAAAAGGCCAACGCCCAACTTGAGGGGATAAAAGTGAAAAGTGGAGTTCATTTTTATTATGCTATGTTTATGTTATTTCTCTTATTGGAGCTCTGCTAGGGTTTGTTCTTGAGAAGGGTTTGAGGATTTGAACCAGATACTCTTGGAGATGAAAACCTCCCTGAGTAACAAAATTCTACAGGTGTGCGAGATCACCCAAAGATGCTATTAGAGGTGAATACAACCAGTGTTCACAGTTGTGCTAAAATGGAGTTTGTTTGATGAGTTCTTCGGGCCATATATCCATATCTATTGTAGAATATTATTGTTCAGATGAAGACAAAGGTTCAATGGTATATTTGAGGTGAGTTTGAAGGTGATTAGAGACTGCTGCATATTACACTTGCTAGCCGTACCATTTGCAGCCAGGCCGTACTGCTTATAGGGGTTTATTTTGAGTGTTTGGGAGCAGCAAACTTCCTCATACTTGGTCGCCTAACCTTGTGGACTGCAATCAGTTTCTAACAGTGATATGTCAAAGGCTATTTGCCATTCTTGTTGCTGTTATACTCTTCCAGCCATGGACGTACACATCCAGACATGACGTTGGGGGTTTTGGGCTTCATTTCTCTTTGTGGGCAGCTTCTATCTTGCATTGTTTGAGGCATCTAGGGCCTCTTATACTGTTGATATCAATGTATGCATGAACTATTGTATTTCTTGGAGTTTGGGAGTGATTTCCACCATACCCAGTGGCTGGTCCAGCTACAACATAAATCTGAAGTTGCATTTTTGAACATGGGTATGTGTCAGTAATTGTTATTTGGCCATTTTACCATCTGGGTAGTTGTTATTTTCTTCATATATGTTGTATATTTTCTGGGTTTCCATTCTATGCTATCTATTGTATGGTTTGGCAACACATCTGCAGGAAAACTAAAAACCCATTCTGCATCTTCTGTTTAGTCTATAAGAACACCTCTAAAAATTTAAATAACACATAAAAAGATCATAAAAAAAATACAAACATGTACGACACATTACAATGGTATCAGAGCTGGTTTTCTTGCCAGCCTGTGAAATACATATCTGTAGTTGCATGTTGGTGTTCTTCAGTTGCATGTTAGTTTTGATGGCCGGATAGTGATTTGGTGTAAAAATCTATGAGAAGTAGTGCTAGATAATAGAGATATTTGGAAAGAGTTCATAGACGGGAAGCTGAATAGGAAAAGTGGGAAGAGTGGCCTTCAGAACCAGAAGAACAACTTTTAGTCCTTTACAATGAGCCTTTGGAACATGAGGAGCATCCAATACCATCTTTTGGTGAAGAATATATTGCAGAAAACATGGGAGATAGAGAGGGTAGGTCAAACAGAGACCCATTCAGTGATGACAGGACATATGCGAATAGCATGCTAAATGCTATTAATGATTTGGCGAGAGGACAACGAGAGATGTTCGAAAGGATGGACGGATCTCAGACAGAGTTGACACAAATTTTAGTCCGATTGATACCTGGTAACAATAATGGGAATAACAACGGAGGAGCTGAAAATAATGCAGAGGGTAATACTGAGAATAATTAGAATAATGGCAACAATGGGGAACATTCGGTGAATGATAGAGCTACCCCGCAACATACATTTGCAGGTTCGGCTAGCACAAGACCATTAATGCCTCAGTTCTTACGAGAGGATAACCCACCTGAGGGAGCACCTGAACCAAATGATACAGCTTGACATGCACAATATTGGCAAAATTGGAGAGTGATGGATATCAGGTTCTATACTGATATGCCCTTCCAGGCTTATTTGACATTCAGGGAATGTAGTAGGCCACAGGGTGATACAGGAGTAAGACCACATAACCATGACCTCCAAAAGAAGAAAGGAAAGATGAACATTCCTAATTTTGATGGATCAGGGAAGACATCAGCTAGGGCATGGGTCCAGAAGGTGGATACATATTTACGCCTTAATCCTTCTATCGAATGGGATTCCATAGAATATGCCACTTTGCATGTAGACGATGAGGCGCATGAGTGGTGGTATCATGGATTAGTTACACTGGGTCATGATCAGATTCTCTTTTATGCAGAATTTATAGAGAGGTTGATTGATAGATTCGACAAGGGAGATCCTGAGTTGCACTTTAAGGAGCTAGTGCAACTTAGATAGTATGGTGGAGTAGATGCATATATCTCTAACTTCCAGAGATTTTTAGTTAAGGTCACTAATATTTTTGAGCATAGGCTCATTTTTCTCTTTGTTGATGGTCTAGCTGAGCCATTGAGGGGTTCGATCAAGGGGTTTAATCCACCTACTTTACAGGAAGCCATAAAAAAGGCTAAGGACATGGAATATTCCTCCTACAAGAGTAAGTTTCAGTCTAAGGGGTTCCAACATAGGAGAGATAAGGAGAAGGACAGAAGACCCTTCCAGAAAGATTCTAGACAGCAGCACAAGAATTCTTCTAGGTTGGATAAGGACCAGTTGAATGACCTTAGGAGGAAAAAGCTATGTTTTCACTGTCGAGAGCCTTGGGATCCTAGGCACCAGTGTGCTACCCAGGGAAAAGCAAAGCAACTGGAATACTTTTTAGCAGATGAGTCTGTGGAGTCCGATCATCATTTGGAGCAACAATCAAAAGATAATGACTCGGGGATAGATGGTGCATTTGAGACTTCAGATAAGGAAGGGGAGACCGCCCTACCAACAACACATCTCTCGAGTATTCAGAGAGAGGGATCTTTCAGGATAATAGGAGTACTAGGTGGACATCAATGCATTACACTACTTGACACAGGTACCACTCATAACTTCATAGATGAGGGCTTGGTCACGAAAAGAGGACTGAAAATTGAAGAGTTTGAAGGATTTAAGGTGAAGGTAGCTGATGGATTTGTGCTCACTTGCACTAGGAGAATAACCAATTTAGCGATCCAGCTGAATAACTACACTTGCCAGTCAGATTTCTATGTAGTCAGCATGGGTGAGATGGATGTGGTGTTAGGCATGCGATGGTTGCATGACATTAGAGAATTCACACTCAACCTGAGGACGATGGAGATGAAGTTTGAGGTGAACGGGGTACGACATGTGCTCAGGGGCATTTAAGATGGTGGATTGAGAGTGGTTTCTCTCAAGCAGATGGAGAGATTGATTCGTCATGATCAGGTACAGTGGACAGGAGAGGTGATGGTTATGCTTGCAGTTTCAGAACAGCAGAAGTGGGAGTATCCACCTAACATACAGGCTCTCTTGACTAAAGACACCAAAGTGTTTAGTGACATACCACCAGGTAAACCCCCTGATAGGGGTATTGAGCACGTGATTGAGTTGGAGGAGGGTGAGAAGCCAGTGATTACTACATCGTACAGGCACCTGAAGAGACACAAGGATGAAATCTAGAAGGCTATTAAAGAGCTTCTCGAGATGGGTCACATAAGGCCTAGAAAAAACCCATTCACATCATTAGTGGTCTTGATGAAAAAGAAAGATGGAACTCTTAGGATGTGCATTGATTACAGAGAGTTAAACAAGAAGACCATTAAGAACAGGTACCCTATTCCCCACATTGATGAGACGATAGATGAGTTGCATGAGGCCTGTTACTTCTCCAAGATAGACTTGAGATCCGGATATCACCAGATTCGGGTCAGGGATGAGGATGTGGAGAAGACAGCTTTCAGGTGCCATTATGGGCACTTTGCATTTCTGGTCATGCCATTCGGTTTGACCAATGCACCAGCCACCTTCCAATCCTATATGAATAGGGTGTTCAGAGAGCAGCTGAGGAGATTTGTGCTGATATTTTTTGATAATATATTGATTTATAGTAGGACTTGGGAGGAACACCTAAAACACATTAACATTGTTCTGAGCATCTTAGAGAGGGAGTCATTGTATGCGAAAAATGTCAAAGTGTGATTTCGGGATGACCGAGTTGTTGTACTTGGGTCATATCATCAATGTTGGTAGTGTAAAGGTAGACCCAGAGAAGATTCGGGCAATTGTGGACTGGCCACCACCAAAGAATCTCTCACATCTTAAGGGATTCCTTGGTCTTTGTGGATACTACCGCCATTTTGTGAAGGGGTTTTCATAGTCAGCTGCCCCCCTCACAGACTTGACTCGGAAGGATGCTTTCAGTTGGTCGGGTAGAGTACAAGAATGTTTTGACAGGTTCAAGGAGATTATGAGTACGTGCCCTGTGTTAGCTATTCTAAATTTCAGCAAACCTTTTGAGTTACAATGTGATGCCTCAGGGGAAGACATTGTTGCGGTGATCATGTAGGACAAACACTCCATAGCATTTGAGAGTAGAAATTTGAGGGGTGTAGAACGCAGCTACAATATATATGACAAGGCGATGTTAGCCATCATGCATACATTGGCTAAATTCAGACGGTATCTAGTGGGCAACAAATTTGTAGTGAAGACAGATCACAACAGTTTGAAACATTTCCTTGGCCAGATAGACCTGAATGAGAGGTAGCAAAAGTGGGTCAACAAGCTTTAGGCTTACGACTTTAACATTGTTTATGTCAAAGGCAAGAAAAATATTGTTGCTAACGCCTTATCCAGGATGCCCCATGATGCAGAGGAAACGCAACAGAAGCTTACAAATGGGAAGGAGGAGTCATTAACACAACCAGCATGTTAAAATCCTGGACCTGCAGTATGTGATATCTATCGGCTTATCATCATCATCATCTTTCTTGCTAACACAGACAACATCATCATATTTCGAAAAGGCATGAAATATCCTCCTGCTAACTACTGTTCACTTCCTTATCGCCTTTCGCCTTTTGCTTGTCCGCAGCATCATCACATTCGGCAAGCGCAAACATCCTCCTAATGTTCACTGTTCATCATACCGCCAAACTCTATCTTCATCATCGTGATGTTCTACATCATCTTCATCAGCAGGATATAAAATATCCGGTTCCTCTCATATATCCTGATGACGACACTTCACGCACCTCTCCTTCGATGCCTACGTCACCTCGATATCGACCTTCTTTAAACAAACAGCATCAGGATATGACTTATCAGGTCATATTGAAACATCCTGATGATGATATTCAACTTTATGCCGATGACTTACGCCGATGCCAAAACACTTAGCAACAGCAGGATAAACTTGCATAGGGTGATATTCGCAATATCCTGATGACGATGACGTCACTTGCACCCGATGATGATGTCAAGAGGATATACGACACTTATATCCTCCGCAACCTGATAATGAATATCCGGTGATCTTTTCAATATCCTGATGATGACCTTTCCGGTCCTTAGCCAAAAAGTGAACTTTCACTCCTGCATGCGATAGCGACATGCGGACGATGGATACACACGAAAGATGATCCTGACGATGATATACACACTGAGTATATATCCAACTTATATCATCCTGATGCACTTGAAACCTACAGTCTTCGTCAGCTCCATAACCCGATCCGGATAGCGATATACTCACAGATGTCGATGCGATTCACTCCGTCTGGAAAAGCACATGCGGATTCCTGTATATCCGTCAGCTGCATGCAAACTCACAGAACCGCACAATTTCACAAAGAAAATATGATGATCGGGCCGGATCACCTTCAGATCAAAACTTAACAGTTTATCTTCCTAAATCCTAGCACATGAGGATGCTAGGTTGATTTACAACATGCTACCAATCGATCTCCCACACAATGAAATGCATAAACAGAAAACTAAAATACAACCTAAACTAACATGCATGACCATTCCACCGATTCACAGAATCAACCGGTGGAAGGGTTGAAAGAATCCATTAACCTATATTCAGAACAGAAATTCAAAACATAAACAGCTGATAAACCAGATAATGCAATTGATGAGATCTTATTTAGATGAAACACAAATGTCCTGTTTCTACAACAATGTTTCACAATGTCTGGACTGATCTCTGGATTTCACTCAATCACCAGTACAACATAACATAACTACCACTCTCTGATATGATCAGTACAAAATAACATAACTACTACTCTCTCTCTGATATCATATCAAACCCTAACTGATCTGAGTTATTTATAGCAATATCCTACGAGTACTACCAACTCGATTCCCAGCGGCTGGGAGCTTCCAAGCGGCTGGGAGAGAACAGCTCATACTACCTGATCATGAACTCTAATTGCCTGCACACTCTCCTAGGCTGATCTAATACATATGCATTGGTCCAATGGACCTTATTACATTATGAAGTCAAACATGCTAAAAATAGACTAATGTCCTGTCATGCGGACAATGAACCTATATCCTGTCTTGTAGGGGTGCTCCTGCACCATACTCCCCAGAAGAAGAAATCTCAAGTCCACTTGAGATGAGAGTATGAAGATCTGCACCATGTTTCTGGATCTGCTCTTCAGTCATCCATACTGCTTCAGAATTAGGTTTTCCCTTCCAAGAGACTAGATACTCCAAGTACTGTTTGTTCCGGGTCTGTTTGACCACTCTGGTGTCCAAAACCTTCTGCAACTGTGGAGGATCATGCTTGGGAATGTTATCATGGACTGTATCCTGTAGGAGTTCCTGATCTACATCTGGATAAGACTTGTATGGAGTTAAATCACATACATTGAATATAGGGGACAAACCAAGATCAGAGGGGAGTTGTAGCTCATAAGCATTCTGTCCATGCTTGTGCAAGATCTGACATGGTCCAACTTTTCTCTGCATGAGTTTAGTATATTTTCCCTTAGGAAGTCTGTCCTTCTTCAAATGAACCCATACCAAATCTCCAACATCAAACTGTACATCCTTCTTCTTTTTATCAGCATATTCCTTATACTTCAAGGTGGTTTGTTGTAGTTGGGTCTTGACTTGATCATGAACCTCTTTGATGGCTTCTGCAAAAGCTTCTCCTTCTGCACTAACAGGGTCTACTGTAGGTAGATCTCGCAATTCCAAAATTCCTCTTGGATGCACACCATAAACTATCTGGAAAGGTGATTTCCCTGTGCTCCTATTGACAGTATCATTATAGGAAAATTCAGCTTGAGATAGAATATTATCCCACTTTTCTCCATGTTGTTTTGTCAAACATCTAAGCAAATTTCCTAAGGAACGGTTCACTACTTCAGTCTGTCCATCCGTTTGAGGATGATATGCAGAGGAAAAAGACAAATTTGTTCCAAGTTTCTTCCAAAGAGTTCTCCAGAAGTGACCAATAAACTTCACATCCCTATCTGACGCTATGCTCAATAGCAATCCATGGATCCTGACAATCTCCCTGAAAAACAAATCTGCAATGTGTGAAGCATCAGCAGTGGTTTTGCATGGCAAGAAATGTGCCATTTTGCTGAATCTATCCACTACAACAAAAACACTGTCAAATCCTTTCCTTGTCCTTGGTAAACCCAAGACAAAAGCCATACTTATGCTTTCCCATGGTCTGGAAGGAATGGGTAAGGGCTGATATAAACCTGCATTAGTCGACCTGCCTTTAGCTTTCTGACATATCACACATGTCTCTACAAACTTTCTGACATCTGATTGTAACTTAGGCCAAAAGTAATGTCTGCGGACAAGATCAAGAGTCTTATCTAGACCAAAATGACCTGCCATAGCTCCACAATGTTTCTCCTTAATGATGTTTAACCTCATAGAACACCTTGGAATACATAACTGTCCACCTTTGAACAACAATCCATCCTGAATCAAAAATTCAGAGAATTCAGCATGATATTTCTCTCCAAAAGAAGTACATACATGATATATCTCCCTAAAATCTTCATCAGTCTCATACATGGTCTTTAGTGAATCAATGCCAACACTTTCTAACTGAATCTGGTTGACTGTTAGAACTCTCCTGCTCAAAGCATCTGCAACTTTATTCTTGACTCCTTTCTTATGCTTCAATGTAAAAGTAAACGCTTGTAAGGTTTCTACCCATTTCATGTGTCTGTGGTTCAGCTTTTCCTGGCTGTTTATGAAACTCAGAGCCTGGTTATCTGTGAATACTATGAATTCCTTTGGCATCAAGTAATGCCTCCATTTCTTGAGTGACTGGACTAAAGCATACATTTCCAAATCATATGAGGAATACCTCTTTTTAGCATCATTGAGCTTCTCACTGAAAAATGCAATAGGTCTACCTTCTTGGCTGAGTACTGCTCCAATGGCCATGTGACTGGCATCACATTCCACCTGAAAGATTTTGTTAAAGTCTGGAAGTGCAAGGACTGGCTGCTGTGCCACCTTCTTCTTCAATGTTTCAAAAGAATCATCTGCTCTTTGAGTCCAAACAAATCTGCACTTCTGTCCTCCTTTGATGGTATCAAGCATGGGTGCACAAGTATGACTAAACCCTCTTATAAACTTCCTGTAGAAGGTTGCTAACCCATGGAAACTTCTGACATCATTCATAGTCTTTGGGGTTGGCCAAGACAATATGGCACTTACCTTCTCCTTATCCATTTGTAACTTTCCTTGTGAAATGACAAAACCCAAATATGCGATCTCCTCTTGCATGAACAAACACTTGTCTAAATTTATCATCAGCTGCTCTTCATGTAACCTCTTAAGAACCAAATCTATGTGTCTGAGATGTTCTTCTTTTGTGTTGCTGAAAATCAGAATGTCATCTAGATATACTATGACAAACTTACCAATGAACTCTTTCAAAACCTCATTCATCAACCTCATAAAAGTACTAGGTGCATTAGATAAACCAAAAGGCATAACCTTCCACTCATATAACCCTTCATTAGTTTTGAATGCTATTTTCCATTCATCTCCTGGCCTAATCCTGATCTGATGATATCCACTCTTTAGATCTATTTTTGTAAAATACTTAGCACCTCCCAAATAGTCAAGTAAATCCTCTATCCTAGGGATTGGAAACCTATACCTGATTGTGATCTTGTTAATAGCTCTGGAATCTGTGCAAAGCCTCCAAGTACCTTCCTTCTTTGGTGCTAGTACAGCTGGTACTGCACATGGACTTAAACTTTTCCCAATCAGACCTGAATCCAATAATTCTTCAATTTATCTGGCTACCTCTGCATTCTGTTCTGGAGTTAGCTTATAGGCTGCTTTGTTTGGAAGTGTTGACCCTAGAATTAAGTCTATGCAGTGACTAATATCCCTGACAGGTGGTAGGGATCTTGGCATTCCTTCTGAGATGATACCTTTGTACTTATCCAATAGCTCTTGGATAGCTGGGTCTATGAACCTTTGCTTTTTCTCTTCCTTGACTTCTTGCTGCTGTTCTTTATTCACCCTCATACATGGGATTAGGGCATATGCAACTGCACCTTCTGCTTCTACTTCTTTCATGAACTGTCTACCTTCCATTAGCATTACCTTCACCTCTTTTCCTTTAGATTTCTCCTCCTTCTCTGTCAATGGTAGTAACTTTATAACCTTACCATCTTTAGTGATTGTATAGGTGTTTCTAATACCATCATGTTGTGCCTTCAAATCATACTGCCATGGTCTACCAAATAAAAGATTGCAAGCATCCATCGTGGTAATATCAAACAACAACTTATCCTTATATGCTCCAATCTGAAATTCTACCCAAGCCTGCTCTTCTACAGTTGTCTGCTGACCTTGGGTAAGCCATGAGACTTTATATGGGGATGGGTGAGGCAATCTCCTAAGCTTAAGCTTTGTCACCATTTCTTCAGACACAAAATTTTCAGTAGAACCAGAATCAATCAAAACTTTACATGCCTTACCTCCTGCTTTGCAAATAGTCCTGAAAAGAGACTTTCTTTGAGGGGATTCTTTGTCAGGTACCTTCATGGTAGTCATTGTTCTTCTCATCATTAAAGACTCTCCACTTTCTGGGTATCCAAAATTATCAGTAGCATTCACACTCTGAAAATCATTAGAGCCTGTCATACTTTGATTATCAGGTTCTTGGACCAGATTTGTTCTCCTTTCTCCTGTTGAGCTTGTGGCCTTTTCTGGACATCTGCTGGCTATATGGCCTTCTTTGTTACAGTTATAACATCTGATGGATCCTCTACCCTGGGATCTTCCTCTGAAAGGTCTTCTACCTCTGAAGTTTCCTTGCTGACTATAATTTTCCCCCTGGTTCTGACTATTGTTTCCCTTACTATTGTCATGACTGGATTCTCCTTGATATCCATGTCCATGTCCTCTACCTTTAAAAGGACCTCTTCCACCCCTTTGTTGTCTTCCTCTTCCTCTATTGTGTTGTTCTTGTTTTCTCTTTAACTTCTCTTCCACTTTCAATGCCAACTGAAAGCATTTCTGAACTGTATCTGGATTATGCAGACTTAAATCTTCCTGAATGTTGAACCTCAATCCATTAAGGTATCTGGCTACCTTCTCTTCTTCACTTTCCTTTACCTTTGTTTTCATACAAAGCTTCATGAATTCTTCTGTATATGAGCTGACATCTAGCTCCTTCTGCTTCAGGTTTTGCTTCCTCTTGTGTAATTGGATATTGTAATCCAATGGGACATAAGCTTCCTTTACTAATGCCATCATTTTCTTCCATGTAGTGACTCTACGCTTTCCTTCCTGTACTCTATCATCTTGGATGAAATTCCACCATGTCAAGGCAGCTTCTTTCATTTTTGACTGGGCTATTTTCACCCTCTGTTGTTCTGGTATCTCCTCTGTTTCAAAGAAATTGTTCAAGGAGTCTATCCACTCCATCACTGAATCAGTTTCCATCTTTCCTGTAAACACTGGCAAATCTAATTTCACATCCATGGTTCTCCTCTCCATGGCCTTGAGGGCGTTCAACAGTGGTCTCTGGTCTACAGGAACGACCTCCTCGTTCCAACTAGGGATCTCTTCTTCTTCCCTATCTTCTTCTCTACCAGAACCTACTCTGCTCCTCAACTTCGCTAACTCATCCTTCAATTCCTGATTCTGAGCCTTCACGGCCTTGCTCTCTGCAATCTGTTTCTTCACCAGAACTGCCAACTCAACATTGGTCATCCTTGCCGGAACCTCAGATGTTCCTTCGTCACCTGACATCCTGCTATATTCTGATCTTTTCCAGAAGATCCTTCCTTTGCTCTGATACCACTATGATGCAGAGGAAAACGCAACAGAAGCTTACAACTGGGAACGAGGAGTCATTAACACAACCAGCATGTTAAAATCCTGGACCTGCAGTATGTGATATCTATCGGCTTATCATCATCATCATCTTTCTTGCTAACACAGACAGCATCATCATATTTCGAAAAGGCATGAAATATCCTCCTGCTAACTACTGTTCACTTCCTTATCGCCTTTCGCCTTTTGCTTGTCTGCAGCATCATCACATTCGGCAAGCGCAAACATCCTCCTGATGTTCACTGTTCATCATACCGCCAAACTCTATCTTCATCATCGTGATGTTCTACATCATCTTCATCAACAGGATATAAAATATCCGGTTCCTCTCATATATCCTGATGACGACACTTCACGCACCTCTCCTTCGATGCCTACATCACCCCGATATCGACCTTCTTTAAACAAACAACATCAGGATATGACTTATCAGGTCATATTGAAACATCCTGATGATGATACTCAACTTTATGCCGATGACTTACGCTGATGCCAAAACACTTAGCAACAGCAGGATAAACTTGCATAGGGTGATATTCGCAATATCCTAATGACGATGATGTCACTTGCACCCAATGATGATGTCAAGAGGATATACGACACTTATATCCTCCGCAACGTGATAATGAATATCCGGTGATCTTTTCAATATCCTGATGATGACCTTTCCGGTCCTTAGCCAAAAAGTGAACTTTCACTCCTGCATGCAATAGCGACATGCGGACGATGGATACACACAAAAGATGATCCTGACGATGATATACACACTGAGTATATATCCAACTTATATCATCCTGATGCACTTGAAACCTACAGTCTTCGTCAGCTTCATAACCTGATCCGGATAGCGATATACTCACAGATGTCGATGCGATTCACTCCGTCTGGAAAAGCACATGCGGATTCCTGTATATCCGTCAGCTGCATGCAAACTCACAGAACCGCACAATTTCACAAAGAAAATATGATGATCGGGCCGGATCACCTTCAGATCAAAACTTAACAGTTATCTTCCTAAATCCTAGCACATGAGGATGCTAGGTTGATTTACAGCATGCTACCAATCGATCTCCCACACAATGAAATGCATAAACAGAAAACTAAAATACAACCTAAACTAACATGCATGACCATTCCACCGATTCACAGAATCAACCGGTGGAAGGGTTGAAAGAATCCATTAACCTGTATTCAGAACAGAAATTCAAAACATAAACAACTGATAAACCAGATAATGCAATTGATGAGATCTTATTTAGATGAAACACAAATGTCCTGTTTCTACAACAATGTTTCACAATGTCTGGACTGATCTCTGGATTTCACTCAATCACCAGTACAACATAACATAACTACTACTCTCTGATATGATCAGTACAACATAACATAACTACTACTCTCTCTCTGATATCATATCAAACCCTAACTGATCTGAGTTATTTATAGCAATATCCTACGAGTACTACCAACTCGATTCCCAGCGGTTGGGAGCTTCCAAGCGGCTGGGAGAGAACAGCTCATACTACTTGATCACGAACTCTAACTGCCTGCACACTCTCCTAGGCTGATCTAATACATATGCATTGGTCCAATGGACCTTATTACATTATGAAGTCAAACATGCTAAAAATAGACTAATGTCCTGTCATGCGGACAATGAACCTATATCCTGTCTTGTAGGGGTGCTCTTGCACCACCCCATTTGTTTGCACTAGGTGCTATCTCAGATGACTGGAGAGATATGATATCAGTAGAATATGCTAAGGATAAATGGGCTACTAATTGATGGAACTATTAAAGATGACAGGTACACAATAGTAAATGATTTAATCATTTACAAGGACATGATTTTCTTAGTGCTAGGATCAGAGATGAAGCAGAAGGTTTTGAGGGCATTCCATGACTTGCCTATGGTAGGGTATCTAGGGTACTTAAAAACTTACAGGTAGGTCAGAGAGAGGTTCACTTGGAAGGGCCTCAAAACAGAGGTTATGCAGTATGTGAGAGAGTGTCCGATATGCCAACAAAATAAACAGGAGCACTCTTTCCCAGGAGGATTATTGCAGCCCCTACCCATCCTTGAGAGGAAATGGGATAGCATTTCTATGGACTTTATCACGGGCCTACCTAAAGTCCAAGGCAGGGATTGTATTTATGTGGTAGTGGATAGATTGACAAAGTATGCACACTTCTTTGCCATTCCTACCACCTTCAGTGCAACCCAGGTTGCAGAGTTGTTTTTTCGTGAGGTATTCCGTCTTCATGGGTTACCACGAGGCATTGTCAGTGATAGGGACAACAGGTTCGTTAGTAATTTTTGGCAGGAGCTCTTTAGGTTGACAGGGATAGAGCTCACCCCCAGTACAAGCTACCACCCATAGACAGATGGCTAGACAGAGATTGCCATTAAATGGGTGGAAGGATACCTCCAGAATTATGTGTCAGGGCAACAAAAGGCATGGATTAAGTGGCTTCACATGGGAGAGTACTGATATTACTGATATAATTCCACTTATCACATGTCCATTTAGATGTCACCCTTCATGGCTTTGTACGGGTATGAGGCACATAGCTTTGTTGATTTGCTGTTTGGTGATAGCAGAGTGCCTAAGGCCAAAGACCTTCTTCAGGAGAGTTAGGATATCATGAGGTCTTTGAAGGAGAACATATAAAAGACTCAGAATCAATAGAAGTAGTATGCAGATCAGCAGAGGACTGAGCAATCATTTGAGGTCGGTGACATGGTATACTTAATGCTGCAGCCCTATGGGTAGTCCACTCTCAAGAAGAGTGGTGTAGAGAAGCTTAAGCCATGATATTATGGACCTTTTAGGATCTCCAAGAAAATTGGAGAAGTGGCTTATAAGTTGGAATTACCAGCAGGTAGCAGGGTACACAATGTATTTCATGTATCTCGCCTTAAGAAGGCACTGGGGTATAATGTGACACCATCAATAGAGTTACCTCCTCTTGATGAAGAGGGAAAGTTGATTTTGGTACCTGAGGCAATAATTGACACCAGGGAATGGACTTTAAGGAGGAGGACTATCAGAGAGTACCTGGTAAAATGGAAGAACCTACCAATGGAGGATGCTACTTGGGAAAATGAGCAGATATTAGAGCATCCTGATCTAAGATTGCTTGAGGCAAGCAATCTTAGGGAAGGAGGACTGTAATGTCCCCCTCTTGATATATGGTTAGTCCATCATTGGGTTCTCGTGGACTAGTAGTTTGGTTAGGGGATTGTGGTTGGTTTTGGCTGTGGATGTGTTTGTTAGTGATGGAGTTGTGGTTCGAGGTCAGTGGATTCATTTGGCACCCTCTGAGTTGGCTCTGTTTGCTCTTGGTTGTTACTTACTATTTTAGTAAGTTTGAGTTTGATGTCAGATCTAGATTTTTAGAGTGGGGTTGGATTTGTCTCATCGAGCGCTTTCCGATGAGCTATAGATCATTGCATTCTGACACTATCTTGGCATTCATTTTAAAGTCCGTAAATCAAGTGAAACATTTAAAAGGGACTTTATAAATATTAAGCAATGACTTAGGAAAAAGACAAATATTAAGGAAGTCACTTAAGGAGGACATGGGCGTCCATCCCAAAGGAGATTAAAAAGTAATTTTAAAATATAATTTCCCTCCTAAAAGGCCAACGCCCAACTTGAGGGGATAAAAGTGAAAAGTGGAGTTCATTTTTATTATGCTATGTTTATGTTATTTCTCTTATTGGAGCTCTGCTAGGGTTTGTTCTTGAGAAGGGTTTGAGGATTCGAACCAGAGACTCTTGGAGATGAAAACCTCCTTGAGTAACGACATTTTATAGGTGTACGAGATCACCCAAAGGTGCCATTAGAGGTGAATACAGCAAGTGTTCACAGTTGTGCTAAAATGGAGTTTGTTTGATGAGTTCTTCAGGCCATATATCTATATCTATTGTAGAATATTATTGTTCAGCTGAAGACAAAGGTTCAATGGCAGATTTGAGGCGAGTTTGAAGGTGATTAGAGACTACTATATATTACACCTGCTGGCCATACCATTTGCAGCTAGGCCGTACTTCTTATAGGGGTTTATTCAGAGTGTTTGGGAGCAACAAACTTCCTCATACTTGGTCGCCTAACCTTGTGGACTGCAATCAGTTTCTAACAATGATATTTCAGAGGCTATTTGTCATTCTTGCTGCTGTTATATTGCATTTGCCTTATGGAATTGATTGTGTTGATTTATTATCTTTTAAAATGTTATTTCTTTTCAAAAAGTAATTTTGAAATAACAAAAATAGAGAAAACAAAATAGAGGAAAAAAGTATAAAAGCAAAAGGAAAGCATTTTCAAATACACTTGTTATTTTGTCTTGAAACCCTCTCTCATCCTCCTTTGGAAAGATTTTTTATTTTGGGTCAAGAATGGATTGAAATTGCTTGAGGATGGATTGGAATTGTTTGAGCTTGGATTGGGATTGCTTGAAAGTGGATTGAGAGTTGCTTTCTTGTGCGTGCTTGCTCAAAGATGAGATTTCCTCCATTGTTGGAAGCTTGTGGAGAGGTAAGTTGCTTTAAATTATGCATTGAAATGGATTCTTTCTACATTGCTATGCCGAAATTAGGTGGAGGTATATTGCTTCTCCTCATAGGAATGAATTATTAGAGTTGTTTTTATTTTTATGCATTATTTTTAAATTTAAAAATGCATAAATAGACCCAAGCTTATGGCAAAATTTTCTCAAAACCCTATTGTGTAATTGTGAGTTGAAAAGAATGATGTTGTGCATTTTATAAACCTAAAGGTATGTTTAGAATTTTGAAATTTTGTATAATTTTGGAGATAAAAATTTTAAGTTCATGATGATGTCATCAATGGTGGATTTGGGAATTTTTATGGTTTTTTCCTACTTTTTAGAAAATGAAAATTGAAAATTAAAACCATGTTTGACATTTTTATTTTGTGGGAAGTGGTCCCCTCTATATATTATGATTTTTATCATTGGGCAAGGTGCCATGAATTTTTGCATTGATTTCCATTCTGCACCAAAATTGTAATTTTAGGCCTTTAAGCACTTAGGATTGAGGCATATAGTAGGGAAGGAGTGGCTGAATTCAAAAGGAATTCATGGATAGAGCTAGTTGAGAGTTTAACCAATTGATAACATAAACACATTAGGTTTAAATGGGTGATCCCACAATACTGAGTCCCAAACTTGGGACATCCTGATTTTTGTCTGAAATCACATATTTTTTAGAAAAAATAATGATTTAAGCCTTGAGGGGTTCCATATAAACGGGTTTAATTGAAGAGGGTTAGATAAAACCCCCTTAAATCAAACCCCCTTGGAAAGAACCCCCCTAGTCTTAAATCAAAACCTCGATGGAGTCTCCTCCGTACCTATCAAAATGCTGACAAAAAACCAATTTTGCTTCACCTTTTGGGGGATCAAATGAAGTCATTTAGAAATTCTATTTTGTAAGTATGTAGACCTTAGTATAATATTTCCAAAAAGTATGATTTTTATAAATATTTCATTTGGTTATCATGTTTATTTTCTATTTTTTAGTAAACATAGGTTTTTCACCGAACATCAAGGTCTCTATTCCACACACATGGAAAAATAAAAAAATAGAGAAAAAAATTATGAAAAATATATGCACACTAGGTATTGATGTCCTTGTTTCAAAAAAATAATAATAATTTAATTTGGGTACATACAGAAAAAGTTATGTTGTATGGTGTAAACCTATGTCTGAATTATAATTAATCTCACTTCAAAAATTAATAAAAAAATATATGTAACAGAAAATTATGAAAAAATATCTGTGCACTAGATATTGGTGTTACAAATCTATGTTTAGAATTTTATAATTTGATCCTTTCTATAAAAAAAGTTATGATGTATGGTATAAACGTCACTTTTAAAAAATGTTGTTAACTATAAAAATAAGTTATTAGAAGTTACGTAAAACAATTCACAAATTATTTCTTAAATTTTTTTAAAAAATACATTTAAAATCTACATACAAAATCTCAAAAATCACTAGTTCATATCATCTTCAGATTCTTAATGGTTTAGTTGCTATAGGTGTTAGAAAGTGAAAATTTGGTTAAAAATGCCAATTTCAATGTCCTACTTTGGCCAAAAAGTGCGACACAGTATTGTGGGATCACCCAAATTAAACATGTGATTAAATAAGATAGCTACACCATGTATAAATTCCTTATGAGGATTTGGACTTGGATGTATAGGACATGTCACAAGTCTTGGAAGTTGATGAATGTCATCGAGTAACCTCATGCGAGCTATGATTTCTTACTCAACATTCTACATAATCATCTTGCTAGTGTGTTAACACTCCTTGGCTTACTTCTAGGACTTGCATCCTATCCTATCATTGGATTTTATATCTAACATGTGTTGAGACCACCTACATGTACATTTTTGGATTGTTATACCCTTGTACATATATGTTGTTATCTACCTACATGTGTTGTAGTGTGTGTATTGATGGTGTGGAGAACCTTTATCAGTGCATGTTGTCGATATTATTATTATGTTAAAAATTATGTGCATTGAGGATTTGGAAACCTTTGTGAATGCATGTTGGATTCTCTTTACATATATTGATTCATTTGCATTAAATGTGTGAGCAAACTTTATACATGCTTGTTGTTTAGCATTCTTTTATTCTTAGATTGGCGTGTGTTGCTACACATGCTATCTTATGTATTGATTAGCATTAGTTGATACATGTGTTGTTGTGTGTATTATTAGCATGGGTGTTTCCATGTACTCCTTGTTTGTGTGAGTGTGACTGGTACCCAATTTGACCATCTCCTAGGACAGTCAAGCGAGCCTAAGGGTTCCACATGGTTAGGTGGGAATAAACCACCACTGGGGCTAGACAGACTTGAAGGATTATCATTATAGAGCATGTTGGACTCTCATGGTATTATGTTTCTTGTATCTCTTTTTGTTGTAATTTTGTAAACATTGTAAATTGGGTCCTTGAGACCATTATAATTAGAGCATAGTTGTACATTATTATATTCTCTTATGTGGGTTATGATCCATCCATGTTTGGAATGAGACCCTTTATATTTAATAATTATTTGATATCATTTTGTATGTTTTCACACCTCGTCTTGTGAGGGTGTTAGCATGATTTGTTATGTTGAAATCACATGATAGATTTGCATGTTTGCTTCAAATCATGAAACACTATAATTATGCTCTTGGATGCTTTGTTTTAGATTTGTGATTCACCTACATAAGTGGAGAGGTATCTACCTTTGCTTTTGGTACATTTCAACGTTGGTGTCAAACACACATAACATCCTATATTGTATTTCTCATATTTTGTTGTGGTTGTTAATGGATAAGATACCTAGTTTCATGTGTTGGTTTTATTATCATGGAACTAGTGTTGATAAACCTTATTCTTGGTCAATTGTTGTAATTGAATCACTTTAGATTTTGGTCATTGACAATATTCTTAGAGAGGTTGTACCCCTAGTCTACTTGTCATCCCTATCCCATGTGTGTCTATGTGTGTAGGAATGTCAAGTTGGTGTCTTGTGATATTCTAAGAAGCCTTATGAATGTTCCACTTAATCTACCCCTATTCAAGCATGTTGTTGTATCTTGTACAAGTGGAATCCTGGTGGCAATATCCTTAAGACTTGTATAAATTAATCTAGGTGAATTCCCTATAGAACCATGTTGGTTGTAGGAAAGTCTAGAAATTAGTCTTGAGTTGTCAATTCTAGAAAAGTCCTACTTTGGAAATTTTTGTAGGACTACATATAGTTATGGGACTACACAAAATTCTAGGACTACAACACAATGGATTGGATTCTTTCCTACAATCTATAGTCCTTCTAGCGCATTGGAGTCCATTCGGTGCATTGGTGTCCTCCTACGCAATGTTTCCCTTAGGTCGTTGAACAATGAACATTTCCTGACCTTTTTCGATGAAACTTTCAAAATGAAAGTTATTCCCATTGACATTCTAAGTCTTTCCATCATATTACTTTGTCAAAAAGTGTCATACTTAGTGATTTATCCCCTCTTTTGCATTGGGAAGCATGCCTTTACATGAAATTGACTAGTTGTCATTCCAATTGGTTGAGGCCTTGTACCTCCTAGTTGATCCACCTATTGTGTAGGTTTTCCTATGTGTTTGGATGTTGTTTTGCGTCATCTTGGAATGAATATAAAGTGGGTGTCACTCTCATCCTACTTCATGTTTTCATGAGAGAATGAGATCGTGGTCCAGTGCTTGATCGTCATTGTGGGGGAAGCTCAATCCTCTCATATGGTCATAATGGTGACTTTTTCACATAATTAGTGAAGTTTCTCACTTTGTGTCACCATTATTGGTGCATTTGTGATGTTTCTTGCATGTCATTATGATTTCCATGACACCTTGTGCACGTGTGAGTGTAATGTGACATGCAAATGTCATACTTGCAAACACAAAAATTAATTGTTCGATGTTTGTTTGGTTAATATCTAGGGTAAAATCTTGGGACATTAGAGATAGTCACCAGCTAATTCTTGATGCAACAAAATTTTTTAAACAATGCATCAATGTCATTTGAACTTATGACCCAAAAGAAAAAAAATTGCATGCAATTGTTTAAGGTCATGAAACCTCTTTATAAGCCTTCAAAACTATTTCCAATCAAAAAAATTCCTAACTTCATGCATTCCACTATGTAATGGGTCAAGGATATCCAAACAACAAATCAAATATATAGTAATGTTATTAAACTTTTCCTTTACATTTTTGCCGATCAAACATCTGGAGAGCATGTTCATGATTCAAGAGAAATATCTAACTAATGAAGAGTTGCATGACCTTACCAATAACAATATAACCATTGTAGTTTGTTATAAGTCAAAATTTTATATAGTCATACCATATTAGTGCTCATTTGGAAATGCCTTGATTATGCAAGTTAGAAAGATAGGATACTTTATAAACAAGCAAAGAAATGGCCTCCACCAAGCATAATATTAAGGGATTTGAATTCAAGATATGTCTTAGATATGCATTCATTTAAAATTGTGATAGAAAGGAGGGGTACAAAAATTTGGTATAACATTGGTGACCATGTTGGTCTACTTTAGATGGAGTAGGGCTACATTAAATGAATCTAAATTTTTTGAAGAGTGCAACCTTTGAAAGTTGTTTCATGAGTCACCATGCACAAACATTTTTATAATCTTTGAAATGATTAAAGGGTTTTCTAGCTTACATGATTATGAAGAATGGGAAAGACGACTGGAAAATTGAGGGTTGGATGGCCATAGTCAAGGTCAGCCACTTCACATACATTGAAAATTGAGTATTTGATCAAAATATTAGACGATTTATAGTAATTAATCATTATATTATCCAATTAACACTTCAAAAATAAATTATACTAATCACAAATATACTTATAGAGCTATAGCTTCTTTGATTAATGAATACAAAGTGCTACTGTATGAACAATTTTTTGGTAAGGCAAATAGATTTAGATCCAAAAGAAATAAAGAAAGAAAAGAAAATAATGGTGAACACAATAGAAAGGAAAAGCAAAACACACTGAAAATAAGAAAGTAGACTATACAAACTAATTGCAAAAAGATTTAAGATGATGTTCATTTACTATGTGACACAACCAATTTCCTTCTAGGTCTTGCAATTAAAAGACATTTCTTCCAACTATACTAGTAATCCTATATAGATCTAATCATAAAGAATCAAACTTGTGATGTTTTCCAAGGTTCTCTCTCACTTTATCCCATAATAGAACAAGGTCACCAACTTTAAAGGTCTTATTTGGAACCTTATTGGAGAATTTCTTTATCCTTCCTTTGGAATTTTCTAACTTTTACAAAGTTGTAACCCTCATTTCATCTAGAGAAAAAATAATTTAACATTTGTTATAGCATGTCTAAGTCTTATGAATGTCTATGTTCTAAGGTTGTCTTGGAAACTTAGTAATTTACAACTCAATAGGCATTATTGCATCAAAACCATAAGCAAGCATGAAAGGAGAAAAACTTGTACTAGCTTTAATAGTAGTTCTATCAGCCTATGAGGCTTCATATATATTTAAATGCCAATTGTGTTTGTTACTACAAACAATCTTTTTCATGATAACATTCAAGTTCTTGTTAGTAGACTTAGCTTGGCCATTACCTTATAGGTAATACTTAGATGAATGATTTGAAATAATCAAGTAATATGCCAAAACTTCCAAATATTCATGATAAGTAAATTGAGGCCCATTATAAAAAATGTTTTCATAAGGAACATCAAACTTGGGAAAGACTTGATTTTCAAAAAATGAGACCACTTAGTACTTATTAAACTTTTGAGGACAATCACTTCAGACCATTTTGTAAATTAATCAGTTGTAGTAGGAATATATCTATTGCCTATGGAGGATGGTGGATGAATATCTAAAATGAAATCAACACCCTACTTTGCAAAAGTTTTTTCAAGTATTATAGGACTCAAAGTCATGGATGGTAGGTGATCTCTTCTATAAAATAGTTGAAAAGGAACACATGAGCAATCCAAATGATATACATCTTTGAATAGAGTCAGCCAATAATAGCCAAGCCTTAGAACTTTATGAGTTGTGGTTTTGGCATCATAATGGCCACCACATATTCCTTCATGACAACTCCTAAGAACCTGTTGGATTTGTTCATGGGTTAGATATCTCAACAAAATACCATCTCTATTGTGATAAAAGAGTAAATATTCAAGTGAAACACATTTAAGAGCCTAAAATCTTGAAGCTCTTCATTGCCTTTTATCAAGATTATCAGGACAAGCCCAATTCTTGATTAAATCAGATCATGATACAAATCATCTTAGGAAAGATATAATTTGAATCTTACATGGAAATTCTAATGTTAAAATTTTTTATAATTTTATATCCTTTTAAAGTTGAAAATGGGTTCTTGCCTACAAATTTTCATCTACAACAAGGACAACTAGATTTACATCAGAATTAGAATTTTCAGCCAAATGTTTTGCAAGATCTTTAACTTTGATAGTTTTGCATGTTTCAAACTCCAAATCATACTCTTGAATTTTAAAAATCCACTTTTCTAATCTTCCATCAATAATGAGTTGCCTAAGAAGGTGAGCTAAAATAGACACATTTGAGTGCATGATAACCCTAATACCCATCAATAATATATGTATTTGGTAAGTGTTGAAAGTAAAGACAAATAGATTTTTTTGGGTAAAGGGTATCTTGTTTCAATGTCCATAATATGACTAAAATAACAAATGGGTTTCTCTTCTTGATCAAAATATTAAGTGATCATAGCACCTATGGCTTTATTACTGGTGTTGATGTACATAAGTAAGACTTTGTTAAGATTTGGCTTGGCTAAGATCGGAGTAGTAGCTATGGCTTCCTTTAAATTTTTAAAAGTGACATCAGAATGGTGATCCCAAACAATTTTTTTATCTTTTTTAAGTAAAATCTGCAAAGGAGCAATCTTATCAGAGAAATCAACCATGAACTTATGTACAAAGTTTATTTTACCAAAATAGAACATAAATTGGACTCATCTTTTGGTGGAGGAAATTCTCTAATTGCCTTTAACTCTTTTAGGATCGATAGTGATACCATATTTTGATATGATCTATCCCAATAACTTACTCTTAGTTACTCAAAACATTGATTTCTTGGAATTAAGAGAAATCCAATGCTTTCTATAGTGGATCAGAATTTTACAAACATGATCAATGTGTTTCTTCCACTTCCTATAATGAATGAAGAGATAAACAAGATAAACTTGAATTATGACTCCAATCAAATCATCAATAGCCACATGCAAGGCTCTTTAGAAAGTGACATCAACATTAATGAGGCTAAAATGCATCCAATTGAAGGCAAAAGTGCCTCTACATGTGGTGAAAGTGGTTTTATGCCTATATTTCGGATTGACAAAAAATTTATTGTATCCAAAAAATTTGTTTAATAGAGACATCATTTATGAACTAGTGACTTGTAACAAAATCTAATTAATGTTAAGCAATGGAAAATTATCTTTCATGCTATCTTTATTCAAATTGTAGAAATGTTAGCTACCTAATCCAAATACCTAATAAGAAAAATGTATTAAGCACACAGTTATACTGGGGGGGGGTGAATCAGTATAACACTGACCTTTTCAATTTTAAACTTCAAATGAAATTACAACCACTATTCAAATGCAAGGAATATATATATATATATATCACAATATTTTCGTGGAAACACTAATAGGTAGGAAACCACTATAATAAAGTTTGTTTTATATAAATAAATAATTCTTCAATTTTAGAGGCACCAACCCCTCATTCAATTTGAGAGCACCTACTCTCTACACTCTTTGCTATCTTGTTTCACAAATATATCTTCATATAGTTCTTCCTTTTATTTCACATATATTTCTTAGAAGAAGTCTGATCTGCGCTTCATAATGCTTCTACTCCTCTTCTTTATACTCAAAAATCTTCATTCGATACTTACCTTCATAACCACAAAGTTATCTTCTTTATATCCCATCGTCTGCTTATGTGAGTGAAGATGACTCTTCAAAAATGTGACTTTATAAAAGATCATATACTTCCAAAAGGAAGCGACCCTTGATAATATATGTGCTTCCCATAATTGTAAGCGCTTTCCTTCTAACTATTGAATTAGTTAACCTTATCACTGTCTTTAATATGTATTAATTACTGCCTCAAACAGATCGTTGCTTCTTTCTTAATCTTTATACAAATCGTTCTTCATCGCTTCCTTTTGTCATCTTTAAATAGTATATCATAATCTTATGAATCGTATTTATTAACTAGCATGTTATATAGGAGGGTCAAATTCTTATTAGATGTCTTTTATTTGAGTTCAAACTTCAAAATTTTAGTGCTAGTATTGGAGTCGGGCGGCTTCACTAAAACGTAATCTTTCTTTAATGATGTTTGTAGACAATTCTCTTAACCACTATTGTTGCTTTGTATGATATGAATCACTCTAAATTTATACAAGTCGGCCTTCATGACTTTCATCATTATCTATACTTATTTTATTGTTTAAATCTTTAATTTAAACATACAATCTTTCCAATGGACAAACTCTTGTTTGTCTTGTTCAATGGGAATGTATAATGGACAACCTTATTATATTGGACCACTCTTACTTGCCTTGATCAATGACCCGATTAATAATTTTGTGCCTTTGACATCAATGACAATATTTCCAACAATCTCCCCCTTTGTCATTGATGGCAACTCAACAAAAATACAACTTTTCTTGCGCTGCTCCTCCTATTTGTACTTCTCCCCCTTTGTTCTAACTCTCTCCCTTTGACATCAATGGCAAAGGGTCTTCTATCTATCTCTAAACCTTTCTTTTTCATGGAGCTACAATATGATGTTGTGGGTAGCTCCCCTTGAATGTGTACTTCTCTTTAATGAATAGAAGAGTGTGAGACTACTCCCAACTTTTCCTTTAAATACTTAAATGTGTCTTTTGGAAGTGGCTTTGTAAATATGTTAGTAATCTGTTCCTTTGTAGTAATATATTCTAGCTTAACTTGCTCCTCTGCCACTTGCTCTCTCAAAAAGTGATATTTTATGAGAATATGTTTAGTCCTTGAGTGCATTATAGGATTTTTGGAGATATTAATAGCACTTGTGTTGTCATAGAATATGGATATCGGGTGATCATATTCCACTTTGATGTCTTTCAAAGTTTGACGCATCCAAAGTACTTGAGTACAACATGAGGCGATTGCTATGTATTCTGCTTCAACAGTGGATAGAGAAATTGAGACTTGTTTCTTACTTAACCATGAAACAAGGCTATTGCCTAAAAAGAATGCATTGCCACTAGTACTTTTCTTATCATCCACACTGTCAGCCCAATCAACATCTGTATATGCTCTTAGGGTAAAATCATTACTTCTAGGGTACCATAATCCAAAATTCAAAGTCCCTTTCAAGTATTTGAAGATTCTCTTCATTGCTTGTACATGTGTTTCTTTGGGAGTTGCTTGAAACCTTGCTACCATTCCATCTGCTTGCATAATGTCTAGTCTTGAGGCTGTCAAATAGAGCAATCTTCCTATCATTGATCGGTAGAGTGTTTGATTTACTTCATGAGACTCGTCATCTTTACTTAATTTACTCCCTGTGACCATGGGTGTGCTTACAAGATTGCATTCTTCCATTCTAAATCTTTTCAACATTTCCTTAGCATATTTTGCTTGTGAAATAAAGATTCCATTTTTGAGTTGAGAGATTTGTAATCCTATGAAAAATGAAAGTTCTCCCAACATAGACATTTCAAATTCTTGTTGCATTTTTTGAGCGAAGTCTTGATACATCTCCTTTTTGCTTCCTCCAAAGATGATATCATCTACATATACCACGATAATCAATTGGTGTTCACCTTCAGTCTTGAAGTAAAGATTGCTATCCACCATACCTCTTTTGAGTCCTTGCTCTTGTAAGTATTTGTCCAATATTGAGTACCAAGCTTTAGGAGCTTGTTTTAATCCATAAAGAGCCTTCTTAAGTTTACATACATAATCTTTGTTTTCTGATAGATCAAATCCATCTGGTTGTTAAATATAAACTTCTTCTTCTAGGTGTCCATTCAAGAATGTTGATTTAACATCCATTTGGTACACTTTGAAGTTTTTGTAACTGACACATGCTAGGAACATCCTTATAGCCTCTAGTCGTGCAACTAGTGCAAATGTTTCTTCAAAATCAACTCCTTCCACTTGAGCATATCCTTTGCACACCAATCTTGCTTTATTTTTCACTACTTGACCATCTTCATTCATTTTATTTTTGAATACCCATTTGGTACCTATCACATTCTTGTCCTTGGGTCTTGGGACCAGTTCCCAAGTTTCATTTTTCTCTATTTGGTTTATTTCTTCTTCCATGGCTCTTACCCAATGTGTGTCTTGACTAGCGTCCTTGAAATTTTTTGGCTCATACATAGAAAGTAAATCCATGTGATTTGGTGTGGTTGCCAATCTTCTTCTTGTTTGGATTTCTATATCCATATCACCAATGACTAGTTCTTCTAGATGATTTCTTTGGACAAACTTTGAAGGTGTCTTGAGTGCTTTTAATGGTGCAGTAGTTTTCTCATTTTCAGATTCCTCTTCTCCTTCCTCTTCTTCTTCCTCTTTGCAACTTTCTTCTTTCTCATAATCAATTTCTTGAGCTACTTCTTTATGGTGAAGGTTATCATTAATATGAACATTTCTGCTTTCAATTATTTTATGTAGCCTATTATTGTAACATCTGAATGCTTTTCTTCTTGATGAATACCCAAGAAATATTCCTTCATTGTCTCTTGTGTCAAACTTCCCTAAGTTCTCTTCATCCCTTCTTATATAACACTTGCTACCAAATACTTTGAAGTACTTGACTATGGCGGCCCTTTCTTTCCATAGTTCATATGGAGTCTTATCTTGATTGAATCTAATTTGTGCTCTATTTAAGATGTATACTGTTGTATGCACTGCTTCTCTCCAAAATGAATATGATAACTTGGACTCATTGAGCACGGTCCTAGACATATCTTGTATGGTTCTATTTTTTCTTTCCACCACTCCATTTTGTTGTGGTGTTCTAGTAGCTGAGAATTGTCTCCTAATTCCATGTTTTTCACAAAATTCTTCAAATTCTCTTGAGGTGAACTCACCTCCTTTGTCTGATCTCAAACACTTTATCTTCCATTCGGTCTCATTTTCAACTAAGGCCTTGAATATATTAAACTTATCTAATGCCTCTAATTTTTCTTTCATAAAAGTGACCCAAGTAAATCTAGAATAATCATCTATTAGCAACATGAAGTATATTTCACCATATATACTTTTGGTGCGAGTTGGTCCACATAGATCTGTATGAATGAGTTCCAATGGTTTGGTTGTTGAATATTCTTTTGATTTAAATGTGACTCTTGTTTGCTTCCCAAGTTGACAATGACTGCAAGTAGTGTTTGAAGGTTTAGAGATCCTTGGTATATCCCTTATTGCTTGGGTATTGTTAATTTTGACTAGATTGTCAAAATTGATGTGCCCCATTCTTCTATGCCAAAGCCAGCTTTCATCTTCTTTTGTTATAAGGCAATTCTTGCCTCTATTCTCACTTAGAATGTAAAGATTTTTGGACTTGTCTGGTTCGACTATGATTTTTCTTTCTTTCCCGATTTGACATCCTTCTGTATGAAATAGAAGACTATAGCCTTGATCACACAATTGGCTTACACTCAAGAGGTTATATTTTAAACCCTTAACATGTAGGACATTACTTACTTCTATTTTCACATTATCAAGACTTATAGTTCCTTTTCCTATTATAGTTGCTGTAGTATTATCTCCAAAACTCACTGTTCCTCCATCTATAGCTTTCAACTTGATAAATTTGCTTTTGTCCCCAGTCATGTGACATGAGCAACCACTATCCACATACTATTTTTCTTCATTGTCTTGGGCGTGTAATGCAGTTTGTATCAGCAAAGATCTCTCCTTTGTATCTTCCTTTTTCCTCCATATTTTTTCTTTTTTTCTTTTTGTGTTATGAGAGTTTTATCATGTGAAGGATTCACATTGTCATTATTCTTTGGGATATTCTCTTTTGACATGAATAGCATTTCTTCTTCATAATTCTCCCAATCACTCTCATCAGATGAATTATTGTCCCTATTTGCATAAAGACTCTTCTTGTATCCATTATTCCTTTTATTTTTCTTATCATACTTGTGGTTGAATTTATTTTCTTTCCTTGAGTAAGACTCTTCTTCATTATTGCTGTCATTTTATCTTAGGTATGGACAATTTTTAATGAAGTGTCCAACTGTCCCACAATTGAAGCATGTAAATGACAAATTTTCTTTTTTCTTTCTTCTTATCTTTTGAACAAAAAGGGCTTCTTCTTTGTCTGTGTCTTCATCAAAACTTTTGTATATCAAAGGTTCTTTGTTCTTCAATTTTGTTGTAGCTTTGAATGATGATTCCCCTATCAATGAATCCCCTTTTCTAGTCCTCATTTCATAGGCTGTAAGGATTCCATGTAGTTCATCCATGGATAAGTTGTCCAAATCCTTCATTTCTTCTATTGCGGAGACTTTAGGATCAAATTTATCAGGAAGTGACCTTGCATAGTATTGACAACCTCATCTACTTGAAGGAAGAATGTTGCAATATTCTCTTCGTCCATCATTTTGAGGCTTTCGAATTCTCTTCTATGACTTTGAAGTTTTGTCTTTTTTTACCTTTGTGTCTCCTTCTTAGATGTTTTTCAATTTGTCCCATATGTCCTTTGCACTTTTACAATGCATTACTTTTACAAGTTCTGACTCACTTAATCCACACAAACTTACATTTTTTGCTTTTACATTGTTCTCATATGCTTTCTTCCCTGCTGTATCTAATGGAGAGTTTTGAACCTTATACCCATTTACCATTGCTTGCCAGACATCTTATCCCAAAGATCTTAAATAGGTCTTCATTCTCAAACTCCAAAATGCATAGTTTGTTCCATCAAATAATGGGGCTTTGTTTGAAGAGAGTCCATTAGCCATGTGTGCTATTCTGATCTTCCTTCTAGTTGGTTAGACCATCTTCGAAGGAACTGATTCTGATACCAATTATCAAGCACACAGTTATACTGAGGGGGGGGGTGAATCAGTATAACACTGACCTTTTAAATTTTAAACTTCAAATGAAATTACAACCACTATTCAAATGCAAGGAATATATATATATATCACAATATTTTCGTGGAAACACTAATAGGTAGGAAACCACGATAATAAAGTTTGTTTTATATAAATAAATAATTCTTCAATTTTAGAGGCACCAACTCCTCATTCAATTTGAGAGCACCTACTCGCTACACTCTTTGCTATCTTGTTTCACAACTATATCTTCATATAGTTCTTCCTTTTATTTCACATATATTTCTCAGAATAAGTTTGATTTGCACTTCATAATGCTGTTGCTCCTCTTCCTTATACTCAAAAAATCTTCATTCGATACTTACCTTCATAACCACAAAGTTATCTTCTTTATATCCCATTGTATGCTTATGTGAATGAAGATGACTCTTGAAAAAGGCGACTTTATAAAAGATCATATACTTCCAAATGGAAGCAACCCTTGATAATATATGCACTTCCCATAATTGTAAGCGCTTTCCTTATAACTATCGAATTAGTTAACCTTATCGATGTCTTTAATATGTATTAATTACTACCTCAAACAAATCATTGCTTCTTTCTTAATCTTTATACAAATCATTCTTCATCGCTTCCTTTTGTCATCTTTAAATAGTATATCATAATCTTATGAATTGTATTTATTAACTAGCATGTTATATAGGAGGGTCGACTTCTTATTAGATGTCTTTTATTTGAGTTCAAACTTCAAAATTTTAGTGCTAGTATTGGAGTCGGGTGGATTCACTAAAATAATATCTTTCTTTAATGATGTTTGCAGATAATTCTCTTAACCACTATTGTTGCTTTGTATGATATGAATCGCTCTAAATTTATGCAAGTCAGCCTTCATGAATTTCATCATTGTCTATACTTGTTTTATTGTTTAAATCTTTAATTTAAACATATAGTCTTTCCAACGGGTAAACTCTTGTTTGCCTTGTTCAATGGGGATGTATAACGGGCAACTTTATTATATTGGGCCACTCTTACTTGCCTTGATCAATGACCCTATTAATAATTTCATGCCTTTGACATCAATGACAATATTTCCAACAAAATGACACCACCATAAAGGATTTTTTCAAGCTCCTTGTTGATGGTATCTTCCAACAAGGAGCTCACTTTTCTAGGCTTTTATTTCATAGGTTGGATACTAGGATTTATGGGAATATCATGTCATTATTTTGGGATCATAACATTTCAGATCTTTGTAGGACCAAGAAGACACATCAATGAATTCTTTGGACAACTTAGTGAATGCAATTTTTTCTTTCTCAGTATAGTTAATACCCAAATAAACATACTTAGGATATTCATCAGTACCCAAGTTTATAGGGGTGGTTTATCCAACTACTCACCTAGGCAATTCTTCAGTTCTAGAAATTTTGGGTTGTATATTAGGAAATAACATGGACTCAAGACTAACTAAACTAACGTGCAACTTATTTTTGGATAACTACAAATAATCTCAATGTTTCAACACATAGTCATTTGAATTTAATAATTGTTTTATAGAAAATAATCAATATGTTCATCACACTTGAGGTTAAGGAAATCCAAATGAAGATAAAACACAAAGAAATGCAATGAAAACACAAGTTATACCTTTAAGATGAAATCCAAACTCCTTGCTAAGGTGGAGAGCCTTGCCTCCTTAGGCTCTTGCTTTACCCATGGTTTTTTGCAATGTGAAATGCTCTACTCAAATGCAAAACACTACAAAAACCTAGATCAATGAGATGAAATTGATGGAGATTTTGACATAATGACTTTGCTCAAATTGTGGATGATCAAATGGATTGAATGAGGGTGTATTTATAGGCTTTTTGGAGGGGGATTTGATCCAAGGGTTGAGATTCATTTGGAAGATCAAGGGATGAGGATAAATGTGAGGTGGAGGGCTTAGATTCAATCATGAGAAATGGAGGGATGAGAATAAAGATGAATTTTTAATTCATCTTGGGAAGAGAAGTGAATTCAATGAGGTTGGGCGAGATGGATTAGATGTGAGCTAAAAATTCACATGGGGGAAGAGAGGAGGATTAGAAATGAATTAAAAATTTATTTTGGGAAGAGCTCCAATTAATGAGTTATGACATGTGTAAGGGGTGTAAGAGGTATTTAATGAGGTTTATGACAAGTGTGTATAAAAAATTATTTTGTGGCATAAATATCAATTTTTTATTTGTGGGATGTGGGGAGCAGGGTTAAACAAGGTTTGACCAAACTAATCAAGGTGATTAGTTTAATTAATATGGCTGTAGTAAATTAGTGGATGGGTTAATTAGGGGTTAAGATTAATTAAATAATGTTTAATTTAATTAATCCTAGGTCTAGGGTCATGTAGGTTAGACTAGCTAATTAAATAATAGGTATTTAATCAACTAGGGTAGGGATAGGCTAATTAGTAGGTTGAATTAATTAAATAAACATGATTTATTCAATTAATTAGGTTTAATGAAATGGGTGAATTAATCAAATAAACATTTTCATATTTATTTAATTAATTGGGCTAATGTTAGTGAAGGCGTAACCATTGAATTAAATAAATTAATTCAATTTGAAATGGGAAATGATGAATAGTCAGGTGTTGGAATGAATAATTAATTAAATAAAAATTTAATTAATTAATTGGAAGGGTGATTGGTGATATTAGTGATGTCGGAGGTCGGTTAAGCGGTAAAGACATTTTAGGTGTCTACATTTGCCCCTCTTTGATGTGGCATCGTGACCTAGTAGGGAAATGGTGTCAAGTCAAAGAAAAATGCCCCAGTTGCCGGGAAGGAATGAAATGGATGAGGGATGCCCCCTCGAGAGGTCGGGTGAAAAAATACTTTTTTTTGGGTGAGCTCTCGAAAGGAAGAAATGGAGGTGAAAAATGGATAGAAGACGGAAAAATAGGTTGACAGGAAGAAAAACAGGCAAAAAGGGTTATGATTTGCACCCTGGGGAGGAAAAAATGTGTTGGAGGATGACATGGCCTTCTATAAATAGAAAAAGTGGGTCCTAAAGTGCCAGATTTACACTCATTGAGCCACTTGGAGGAAAAGAAAAGATATGATGGCAAACCCGAACCCACTCTTCCCATGTTTTGAGCATTTGTCTGAGCGAGTCCGTTCCTATGGGAGATCCACAGAGGCTTGAGACTAGGTAGGCCAACCACCCTAGCTTTGTCATTTTTTTGCTTTGTCGCATTTTTTTTGCATTAGGAAATGGGTTTTAGGGTTTGGCACCATCGGGAGACCGATTAGCACGAAACGGGTTTGGATTGGCACCATTGTCTGCAATGACGCCATCTGCATAGGGGAATTTGGGAGGGTTCATATTTGGTGCAATGCTACGATTTGGCATGAATTCATGCCCTAGGGTTTCAGGCACGCATTGTTACGAAATGAGGGCTTCGTGGCGCCATTCTCTCGAATGGTGCCACCTACAGTCATGGCGCCATCATGCCGATTGGTGCATTTTGGAATCATGGTGCCATTCACTAGAATGGCGCTAAAACCTATGAAAATTGGGGATGCGCACCAGAATGGCACCAAATAAATTCAAAGTGGTGCCATTTTGCTGAATGGCATCCTCCAGAGACAGACTCTAGGAAAGGAGCAGCGCAATCCTAGGGACTAGCGTAATAGCAGAGGAAAATGGTGCCAAATGGAATTTGGTTCTAGAAAGAGGAAAAACTAGTGTAAAGTAGTTGATTTAGAAAAAAGTGTAAGTTTTTTAACTGACATTTGATGGATGTAGGAGCCAGGAGGGATCATGGGGTCATGGGAGTGATGCGTTCCCATGGTGATGCAGTTATTCACTGGGTTTAATGGAGCTACACGGGCTTGACTGTCGAGATTGGGTTTGATGATAGTATCAGATATGCCTATCCTGCGATCACATAGGGCGTTGATGACATCTATTGTAGAGTGATGGCGACTTGAGACGTGTTCCTTTCTCTTCCCGACAGGGGAGATTACCATCACCCTTGAGGATGTTTATCGCATCCTCAAGCTATCGATTCACAACGTGTGAGTGGTGTATCATATGAGGAGGGGGAAGGTAGCTCTAGGCAGAGCATTTGCCCCAAGCCACCTAGAGTTGTCACCATATAGTCGAGAGATGAGTAACAACTAGACTTTGGCAGTGGGTGTAGATCATTTTACCTTGTTTCTTTGTGCACTAATTGGAGGCGTGGTGATGCTGGATCGGCGGACTCGAGGCTTTCTAGTGGGGTGGGGGGAGATGATAGAGGGGATGGTACAAGATGAGATGGTTTATGTGTGGGAGCCATGCATGTTGGGACAACTGTATCATGAGATGCATACCATAGTGTATCATTATGATTCGACACTATCTACTAGGGTCACATTGTTGCATGTGTGGGCTTTCAAGCATATTACCATTAGGAGGCCGCAAGGAGGATATTATCGATGGTAGTTTGAGGCATTTATGTTTTTATACCGGTAGCCTCTTGAGTATGCTCATGTTGGACGGTTGTGTTATTGGCGGCGAGTGCTTGATGATCTGATTCAGGTTACATGGTGGCCGTATATTGGGGTAGAGCTGTGGCCAGATGATGATGTGCATATGCCTCATACATTCCAGCCACGTTATCTGATGGGTTGGGGTGATCACACCATCGACATGTATCTTCCCTTGCGGGTTATGCGTCAGTTTGGCTTGTGACAGGATCTTCTTCAGGGGATGGCAGTATTTGCTCAGACACCGCGAGATGTGAGATGGACACCGACCATAACGCTACAAGTGGTGATAGCTGACTTTGCAGCATTACAGCCCCAGCAATGGGGTTGGGGGAGTAGGGTGGTAGACGTGGGGACTACACCCACATATGATCAGTGGTGGTTGACATGGCGGCTGAACTATATGACGGATCCAACCAAGGATCCTGACATGACCGTGGAGGCAGAGGAGGGAGATATAGTGGAGGAGGAGATAGTGGTCGAGGAGGTAGAGGGGGATGATGATGATCCCAAGGGGATGTTGGCTGTAGCAGCTTATGAGCAGGTGATGGTAGTGAGAGGGTGAGGTAGAGGGAGAGGTGGATGGAGGCTAGTACCACCATTAGAGATGCAGTAGTAGGTACAACAACAGGTACCTCAGGTACAGGTTCCTGCACAGTAGGGGCAGGGAGGTCAGTAGGTAGTGAGGCCTAAGCATCAGGCTCCACATTAGCAGCAACAAATACTTGTACAACAGGTACAGATAGGGCAGGTGCAGGGGTTACGAGCACCTCGACAACAGGGTCCTAGGCAGAGACCACCTGCCCAGTGGGCACAAGGAGAGGATAGAGGACTAATGCCTCCCCCACGAGCACCACCATAGCAGCAGGGACCCAAGGGTGCCCTAGAACAGTAGATGGATGAGCCCCAAGTGAGGGAGAGGACGTATCAACAAGATATTCCAGAGGCTACCATGACATTTCTAGGGATTGGTAGGGCAGAGGCCGGTAGCTCGGGGGCAGGGCCAGAGGCAGCTCCAAGAGTATGCACATCACGTAGGCGCACTCACACAGATGATGAGGAGGAGGTGGGGACTCTCTGAGGTTAGTTGGTGAGCTTGGAGGATACAGTACGGAGATAGCAGTAGGAGCTTGTGTAGCTTCGAGGGGCAGTTGCACTATTGGATGGATCAGATGGGTAGGTGAGCGCACTACAGGCACAGTTGGCATAGGCCCAGGCTTAGGAAGCACATGCACAGGCACAGGTGGCCACCCTGATAGGTGAGTGAGATTTGAAGAGAGCCTTGCGGCAAGAAGCGAAGGCTAGGGCTCAACAGGCAGAGGCACAGGTGGTGAGTTTTCAGGGGGTGGTGGCTGGTACTGGCATGGGTCTGGTTTTCACATAGTTTCAGACTTAGATTACATAGCTACAGGGACAGTTCTAGTAGGCACAGAGTTAGCTCTTTGAGGAGGGGAGGCGGGCCGAGTACTACTATGGAGCGTATTGTTTTGTAGTACCTGAGGGCCAGTGTATGCTTAGCTATAGCCAGTGCAACAGATCCAGGATGTCGGGGTCTCATAGATCCAGGCAGTCTGTGCAGTTAGTTCAGCAGCCTATGTCACCTCCACCAGTGGTACCCCAGCAACCACAATAGACACCACAACCAATCCCACAATAGCAGCAGTAGCCATGACCAGGGTCACCCATAGAGTCAGACAGGGGATCATCAGCCCAGGGTTGATGTGCATTGATGTATTTTGAGCCCTTAGAGCTAGTTTTGTATCATGACTTGTATGATTTTTTGAGCGGTGTACATTATTTTATGGCAATGTATGATGATGATATATGATGATTCATGTTGATGATGTTTATGGCTTGTATATGATGGTTTATGTTATGGATGGATTTATGATGTATGTTTTGATGGTTTATGCATGTTGATGATGATGCAGATTATGATGTGATGTTATGGTTTTATTTATGTTGCATTATGTGATAAAATGACCGATAATTACACTGATGTTACTTGTCAGGATGTCTCCCTCATGTCATCCATATAGAAACCTCTTATTAATAGTGGTGTAATTAAGATATTAATGGTTGCAAGGATTTTCTGATGTTTATGATATCTGTTATGATTATTTTGGCTTATGGATGGATGTCTTGTTATGTTATCATGATCTATGTAGGTGGTACTTATGGTTTTATTATGATGCACTATGTGATGGTGTGATGTTTATGCTATAGATTAGATGGATATTGATGGATAATTTTATGTCGTGTTATGGATCATGATGGTATATATGTTATGTTTATGATGGTGATGGATCATGTGATGTGATTATTTATGCTTTGTGTATGCTGTTTATGCATTATGAACGATGTTATGGTGATATTCATGGATGATTATGACTATGGATGCATTTTATGATGTTGATGCATGTTATGAATTATGACGTGGATGTAAGATGATTTGTAATGAAAAATACATGCTCAGATTAATAAACATTTATTATAGATGCAAAATGAAATGAAATGGAAATATATGCTCAAATTAATAAACATATATTGTGGATGCACAAATGAAATGAAATGGAAATATATGCTCAAATTAATAAACATATATTGTGGATGCAAAATGAAATGAAATGGTTAATAAAGTGGATGCTCATATTACACTTGTGTGAGAGTTTGATTTGCATGTCAATGAACCCATCATGGTTAAGTCTTGAAGACATCTCACATGCATGTAATATAATCACTGCCCAATGTGTAGTGCCTTAATTGTTTTGTTTTTTAGGAGAGTCTCAATAGAAATTTGTAGGTGATGTGTTGTCCCAAAAGTCATAATGAAGATGCAATGGTTATATGTTATAATGGTGATTAAATGATTTTGATAATGCAAATAATGATTTAATGCAATGATTAATAAAGTGGACAAGTCATGATACATGTTACGTTCTTTTTAAACCCTAGGTGATGGGGCTAGGTGATGGGGAATATGTTAGGGAGGGCATGGTTATGGGTTAGGAGGAGAAGGGGGTTGTGAGGATGGTTTAGGGAATGCTAGGTTATTTGACACGACATCATTAGAGGGGTTTTGGTTTAGGTGTGTTAGGTTGGTTGAATGGGTTAAGGGGTAAGTGAGAGGGGATGTTAGTTAAGGGGGGATTTAGAATGGATGGATGGGGGGGATTTAGAATGGATTAGTGGGGGGTAGATCAAAATTCTAAGCCCAAGTAATATGGTTGGATGGGTAGTGAAAGATGATATGAGCCAGGTTCAGTACTTGCATTACCAATATTGAGAGCATTTCTAGATTTATTATAGTAAAGTAGGATACTTTTCACGAAGGTACGAGAGGATCTTGGTGACGATATTTATCTCACATTTGCATGGACCAGACTCACAAACAATATGTTGATTTCATGCATGCCCAAGGTAGTGTAGCCTTGTCTATATGGGGGAAGGGGACTCATAACATAGGTTCTCATAATACATAGAAGGTATGAATAACCTAATATGAAAATGGGAAGCAATATGCTAGAACCAACCCTATCTTCAAGATATGAATACTATTCTTGGAGTAATGAAATCAACCCACAAGCACAACATAGAAAAACAATGACCATGTCAATTCTAGGTGTTGCGCGCCACCTATCATGATATAATGGGATCAAGGTAGCTTTGGAAATGACCTAGAACAAGACAAGAAGATGAAAATCAAGAATTAAAAGATCAACCGAAAAAGCACAAATAGCCATTGTATTCTCTTTCCAAGATAGGTGTTGATAGGATGATGGATTCTGTCTATTGTAGGAACGATATAGCCTAGGACGCGAATCGGTTGGGTTTTATTTGGATAAACTTTGAAAGGTGGGAAAAAGGGATAGGCAGACCATGTGTGATGATTATAGTTGGTGAGTTGATTGATGATTTTTGCATGAGATGTGATGTTTCTGGGGTATGCTTAGTGTGTGTATCATTTGTTGAATCTATCAAGCTTAGTAAATAGGGACCATGCAAATGGGTTGGATGGGTGCATCTTATGTACCTGAGTACTGGATACTTCCTTCATATTCCAGACTGCCTACATAGCTCGTGTCCACGAGATCAAGGCACTTTCAAGATGCAGGTGAAATGAATATGTAGTTCTGGTAAGAATTGATGATGTGGGAATAGTTTAGGATGGATGTGATGATATGAGATATGATGCACGAAATGATGATGTGAGTGTTTTTGTATTTTTCTTTTTTTTTTCTAATGTTTTTGGATTTTTGGATTTTCTACTGTTTTTGGAATTTTTGGATTTTCTATTGTTTTTGGATTTTTTGGATTTTAGCTGTATAGAAGAAGCCTACAAGGATCATCGGTCCACGGATTAGCTTTAGGTAGGGTAATGTGGGGTGGGTGATTAATGTTTTAGAATTCCAAGCCATGGGATGTATGCAATATGAAGTGTCATGACGGAAAGAGGACTTATCAGATGGTGGAACCGACCACTACGCATGGCGCCTGAAACAAGTTTTCACCATGGTACTTATCCAAGGCGTCACCGAAGTGATTTTCACCATTGGACGACTTTATTGCACTCAGGTTTTTTCTTAATTTTTCAATTTTTTGATCTTTTTCTATATTTTTAATTTTTTTGTATTTTTTGCTTTGGGATACTTGATGAGTTATGCGTAGAACCTCTTCAAATGCAGAATGTTCATGGGTTCATCCAGAGGCTGCCCCTCAGGTGTTGCAAGCTGATATGCTCCTGATCCATAGCTGACTGTGATAACATAGGGTCCTAACCAATTGGGCTTGAATTTTCCCTTTTTGGTGCGCTCTTGCAATTTTTTTTTCTGATTTTCCATGAGGACAAGGTCACCTATTTTAAACTTGCGGTTCTTGATCTTTTTGTTATAGCTTCTTCGTAGGTGATTTTGGTATGCCTGCAAATGGTTGAGTGCATCCAGCCACTTCTCATCCAATAGTTCTAACTCATGTAGCCTTGCAACTCGATACTCTTCATCAGTGATTATATTCTGTAATGAAACCCTTAGTGATGGGAGCTCGACCTCAATAGGTAAGATGGATTGAGAACTGAATACTAGGGAATATGGGGTGGCTCCTGTAGGTGTGTGGATGCTTATGCGGTAGGCCTATAGGGCAGGATTGAGTTGGAGGTGCCAGTCACAACCAGCTTCATTAACCATCTTCTTCATAATACTTAGGATGGTTTTGTTAGAAGCTTGAGCCTAATCGTTACCTTGAGGGTAATAAGGTGTAGAGAAGTGGTGTTGGATCTGGAATTTCTCACACAAAGTGTGGACTTCCTGGTTCTTAAATGGTTTCCCATTGTCTGTGATGATGGAATGGGGAATGCCGTATTAACATATTATGTAATGGAGAATGAATTTGGATATTTGGGTGCCTGTAATGAAAGTGAGTGGAATTGCTTCAACCCACTTGGTAAAGTATTCAGTGGCGGTGATAATGAACTTATGATTGTTGGATGATGGAGGGTGAATCTTATCTACAAGGTCGAGTCCCCATTGTGAAAAAGGCCATGGAGTTGTTATTGGATGCATCTCTTATGATGGTGCATGGATGAGGTCTCCATGTTGCTGACACAACAATAATTTCTTCACAAACTTGTAAGCGTCTCGCTCCATGGTCAGCCAGTAGTAACCTGTCCTTAGAATCTTCTTGGTTAGGGTAGGTCCACTCAAGTGTGCCCCGCAAATGCCTTCATGTAACTCTTGTAAGGCCACTTTGGCCTCCCTAGAGTCGAGTCATCATAAAAGTGTACCATTAAGACTCCTTTTGTAGAGGGTGTCTCCTATAAGGGTGAAGCAGGAGGCTCGATGGATAAAGATTTTTTCATTGTGAGAGTGATAAGTTTGGGTGGTATGATGTTGTCATGAAGATACATGTACGTATCTTGATACCAGGGAGATAGGGGACCAACAGTGTCACACACCAGTTCTGATTGTGGAACATCATAAGCTGGTATGGGGAGTTCTTTGATCAAGAACTCACATTTCTTACTATCTTTCTTCATTACCACCAAAGATCCTATCGTGACCATGGCATCTGCCACTTTGTTATTCAACCTTGGGATTTGTTCAAAATGGATGTCATGAAAGTAATCTTTAAAGTCATCTGCCATTCTCTTATAGGGAAAGAGCTTATCATCCTTAGTCTTGTATTTGTTGTTTACTTGTTGAATGACCAATTGGGAATCTCCATAGACCATCAACTTCTCAATCTTCCACTGAATCGCCATGCAGAGTCCTGTGATGAGAGCCTCATATTCCACTACATTGTTTGTACATAGAAATGTGATCTTGTATGATTTGGGAATGGTATCTCCTTGAGGGGTAACAAACAAAATGCCTACCCCCGAGCCTTGATGTGTATAAGATCCATCAAAATACATCTTCCATGATTCTACTGTTGGTGTTATTGTCAATATTGACTCATCTGGAAATTTTGCAAGTGTTGGTTGCTCTGTTGGGATTGGTGCCTCAGCTAATTGATCAACGATGACTTGTCCTTTAATGGATTTCCTCTCTGTGTATTCAATATCAAACTCACTTAGGATTATTTTTCATTTAGCCATTCTTCATATAAGGGCGGCTCTAGTTAGCAGGTATTTCAATGGATCTATCTTGGCAATGAGCTTAGTTTTGTGATTAAGCATGTATTGTCTCAACTTTTGTGAGGTGAAGATGACAACTAGGCATGCTCATTCAATTGGAGTATAATTGAGCTCATAGGGCACTAAGGTATGACTGATATAATATATGGCTCTTTCTTTTCCTTGTTCACCATGTTGCACCAACAAGGCCCCTATAGCTGTTTTTGTTGTTGAAATATACAAGAGGAGGGGTTCTCCTTGTTTTGGTGGAATAAGGACAAGTGGATTAGCGAGGTATTCTTTTAGTTTCTCAAAAGCATTCTGACACTGACTATCCCACACAAAGGCTATGTTCTTGTGGAGGAGATGCTAAAACAACTGGCATTTATCGGCAAGCTATGCTATAAACCGTTGGATAGATTGAAGCTTTCCTTGTAGACTTCATAGCTACTTAAGTGTCTTTAGAGGAGGCATCTCTGTTATAGCTTTGACTTTGGTAGGATTTACTTCGATTCCTCTTCTTGACACTATGTATCCTAGGAGTTTCCCGGAAGTGACCCCGAAGACACATATCTTCGGATTAAGCCACACATTGTACTATTCCAACCTATCAAAGATCTTGGCTAACATGTTTAAGTGTTCTTCTCTGGTTTTAGATTTTCCCAGTAGATCATCTACATACTCTTCCATTATGTGGTGGAAGAGATCACGGAAGATGACCATAATTTCCCATTGATATGTTGCACCCACATTCTTCAAGCCGAAAGGCATCACAACCCATCAGTATATCCCCCATGGGCATATGAAGGATATTTTATGTTGATCTTCCTCTGTGATCCTAATTTGATTGTATCCCAAGAAACTGTCCATTACAAACAACATCTCATGACCTGCTATGAGATCCACTATGATATCGATGTTGGGTAGCGGAAAGTCGTCTTTAGGGCAAGCCTTGTTAAGATCTCTAAAATCCGTGCAGCACTAGATGCCCCCAATGACTTTGGCTATAGGTATAATATTGGATACCCAATCGGGGTAATCTATTGGACAGATAAACCCCACATCTAGGAGTTTTTTAAGCTTTGCTTTGACGAGGAGCACAATTTGAGGATTCATCTTCCTTAGCTTTTGTTTCACTGGTTTCATATCAGGACATACGACAAGGTGATGAATAACCAAGGTGGGATCCAGTCCTGGCATATCAACATAGGTCCATGCAAAATTATGGCTTCTTTGCTTAAAGAAGGCTAGGAAGTTCTCCTGTTCTGTTGCTATAAGGTACTCTGCTCTGAATGTAATTTTTGGTGCTTCTTCTGTTCCAAGGTTCATTTCCTATGATGGTTCCACTAGGATAGGTAATCTATCTGGATATACTTCATCTACTTCGGGGAGGCCCATGCTCTCATCTCCTAGCACCTCATGGAGGTTTTCACTAGGTGATACGTCCTTTATTTTGATTTTTTCTTCACCCCAAAGTGGCACGGAGTGGTTTTCACTAGGGGGAGTCATTTTTATTTTTATGTTTTTGCGAGTAAGAGCATGGGTGGTTTCTCTAAAGTAGGAGGATGTGTCAAGTTCCATGATATATCTGGTTCTATGGTCTCAGGGGAAGTGATCTCTGACCCCCATCATTTCTGCTATTGTCTCATCATTCTATGCGACATCAAGGACGGGAGGTCCTTGTTAATCCCAATCTATAAGCTGGGGGTAAAAAAGAGGTAGGTCACGAGAGTCATATGGAGTGGTGGTTAAGGTATAGATGGTGTACACAAAGGTTTCAAAGAATTTGATGAAATCACTAAAGGAGTCTTGATGGTCTGCTTCATTGATGTTATCGACTGTAGGAGAAACCTTAGCAACTTCACCTAAGATGCATTTGCCATAATTATCAAGGATAGATTCTTATTTCCCATATCCTAATCCATGAAGACATAGGTTTCTTATTTCTTGAATCGGCTCCATAATCCCTTGGTCATGAAGGCCTATACCGTCTTGTCCTTTATAGCCCATATACTTAACAATCTCAAGACCCTTGCCATAGATTTCAGCCAAGATAATAGGGGCTTCTTGTTTTGCTTCCTCATCTTTGTATAACCATGAGGATATGTCTTCGAGAATATCTTGATCAAGGAGGTGCTTCTTCTCGAAGGTGGGTGATGGTTTGCATTTGATGACTACCATGGAGACTTCTTCTTCCCTAAGAGCACCAAATGTCATAGGAGTGGGCAATAATCCTACACAAAAGGTACCGTGAAGGTCGTATTCACCACACCCCATGTCGCTTAGCTTGATCTTGACTTTGGGTGGTGGGGATGTTTGTGATGTAGTGGTGATGTTTGAAGGGTCAACATACGAGGCATATGATGTAGGATTGGTTTGTGAGGCTGGTTTCTTAATGGCATTGTTGTATGGGCAGAAGGTGAGGTCATGTCCTTCCAAAAAGCTACAATATTAGAAAGGACGAGGATCGACATAGATAGTAACTTCTGTACCGTTATGGGGGAATTTCAAGCATTGGTGAAATGTGGAAGGAACGGCTTGCATGACATGGATCCATGGTCGGCTAAGAAGAATATTATAGGGAAGGTCAAGATCAAGCACCTAACACTTGGTTTCCAAGATTTTCTATCCCACTTGGATAGGGAGTTTGATGGTGCCTTCAGACAATCTCTTGGTATCATCATACCCCTTACTAGTGTCCACAACTACATTAGAGTATCCCAAATGTTTTAACAATTTTAGAGTGCACGGGTTTAGGCCAGAGCCACAATCTATTAAGACTCTTTTTATGATGTGCTTGTGGTTGTGGACTTCAATATGCAAGGCATCATTGTGTAGGTCATTAGAGGCCAGAAGATCCTTTTCAGAGAAGGTGAGATGGTGGGTGAAGCGATGTGGCCCACCATGGCTTGGAATTGATCCACATTCAAGTTGGTGGGGGCTTAGGTCTCCATTAAGGCTTTGTCAAGGATTTCTTTGTGAATGGGAGACGTGCAGAGCAATTCAAGGATGGAGATTTATGCGAGGGTTTTGCCTAGATGATCTAGGAGGTTGTATTTATGGGCGGATGGTGGGTTGGTGGATGTGGATGCAGATGGTTGGTCATTGGTGGGTGCCCCACAGATGGATACATGGCTGCAACAAGTAGTGACGACACAATCGGGGGCTTTTGCTCGAATGGTGATGGTGTTGATGTGATTGGAAGATTCTTCTATTCGACCCACGATGGAGTCAAAAGAAGCAGGAGGTGGTACAATGTGGTAAGCTTGGTTGGATGCTTTTCCTTTGTTGTGGTCGGGTAGAGGATCCTTGTAATCTCCTAGATTAGAATTTGGTGATTGTTTTGGCGGTTCATCAAGGGTTATGTCACCCCTATCTATAAGGTCTTGAATACTATGCTTTAGCTTCATGTAGTTTGATGTTTTATGTCCCTTCACACGATGATACTCACAAAAGAGATTTTCATCAAACCAAGCGGGCTTGAATTGATCCTCACTATAAGGTCTAATAGGGGGTAGCGTGATCATGTATGCCTTTACAAGTTTATTCAAGTCATCTTTAATGGGTTCCCCTAAAGGTGTGAATTTCCTCTTGGGATTGTTATTTTGTTTAGGGGGTCCTTTGGGAACATTGACATTGTTTGCGATGGATGTGCTTGGTGGTGCTTGATTTTGTACATGTTGAATGACCTTCACATCAGTGACGTCGTCGTTGAGGGTGTATTTTTTCTTCCCCAAAAGCACGGTTTATCTTTTTGTTGTGTGTTGTTGTTTGTGTTCGGGGTGTTGTTGTTAACCTTGTTATTGTTGTTGTTGTTTTTGTTGTTGTAGGTATAAAGTTTTATGGAGCCCTTGGCAATGAGGGCTCTTTCAATGGTAGTTCCCTTGTCAATAACCTCTTCAAAGGTCAATGCACATTGTATTTGCAAATGGAAACCCATTTCTTGACTAAGGTTAGCCACAAACATGACAACTAGTTGTTTTTCAGGGATAGGCCAAGGGAGTTTGCTTTCCAAGCCTCTCCATCTTTGCAAAAAGGTAGCGAAGGATTCTTCGTTCTTTTGTTTGGTATTGCAAAGATCAGTCATTGATATTTCATGTTCAAAATTATAGGAGAAATGGTTTACAAACTTTTCCGCGAGCTCATGAAATGTTTTGATACCCGGAGGAAGGTGAGGAAACCATTCGGTGGCTTGACCACTGAGGCTTGTAGGGAAAAGTCTCATTAAATAGGTGTCATCATATGAGACTTCTAGGCAAGCAATGTAGAACTCCCGAAGGTGTTCCCTAGGATCTCCCTTTCCTTTGTATTTGTCAAATTTGGGCATTTCAAAGTTTTTGGGAAAGGGAGGCATGTACAATGTCCTATCAAATGGGTAAGGGCAAATATCCTTGAAAGAATATTGCTTTCATTTGTTTCCTTGTTGCATCTTGTCCACCTTTTGGATTAATGTTTGCACAACGGTTGTTAAATCTTGTGTTGGGGGTGGTTGTGGAATGTATGTTGATTTTGGATGAGTTGTTGGAGGTGAGGCAGAATTTGGTTTTGTGGGATGAGGTTTTGGTTTTGTGGGACGAGGTTTTGATTTTGGTTTAGTTGAGTGAGGTATTGTTGATAAGCGTGAAGTTTTTGTAGAGCATGGGGTGGTATTTGTTGGTTTTGATTAGGGTTTGATTGTGATGTTTGGGCGGAGGAGGTAATGGGTGTTTGGGAAATAGGTGGAATTACATAAGTGTAATTGGATGATGGATTTTGACAAGAACATTGGAAGTGTTGTGGGGTTGTCTAGAGAATAGTTGGTTCATAAAAGCTATGGTGTTGGCATTAAGCGGAGGCACACTTGTGGAAGCACTTGCATGCACGGGGTTGTTGGGAATATTGAGAGTGATTTGTGGGATAGATGTTTTTATGTTTGATGTGGTGGTAGAGGTAACAACGGGGTTATTGATGTGGAAGTGGTTGTGGCCGAGATGTTAGGTGTAGCAGATGTATTTGTGGGATTTGTGGAAATTGTGGATGTAGTGATGTTTGAGGCTTGAGATGTATTAGGGGTAGTATGGGATGTAGAAGGTTGTGATGAGATCGTGGGGTTGTTAGAGGTGGATGCATTATGAGGTATGCTAGCATCATTCTTGAGGAGGAACTCAAGATATATATTAGGGTCTGATCTTAGGACTTTATCAAGCATATTCATGGAATCAACATCTTGTGTAAAGTCTAAGATATCTTGATCCACTTGAATGGTGTTAGATAGTTGTGCTTGTGATGGGATAGGGAAAGGATTTACCATAGCGGTAGCCTCGTAGGATAGCACTTGTTGGATGAAGGGGACATTATTTTGGTCGGTTGGTGGCATCCCTATGCCAAAGTTGTTTCTAAGATGGGCCATCTCTTGATTCTTCTTGGATTGTGATCTTTTTATGGGCATGCAATGGTGTGGATTCGATTGGGGGTGAATGAAGGTCGAGGCCTTAGAGAATTGATTTGATTTATTGGACCCAAGGATATGTGGTGATGAAAGGGAACAAAGATTTGGGTTCAAGAGAATATAATCCCTAAAATCTAAATCAAAGGATAGATGAGGTTATGGTATGATTTTGATTATAGGTTTTAACCTTTAGGGAATAAATCTCAAAAGGTGGCAACCTAAGGGTGATAAATGTCAAGGATATCAATTTTCAAAAAAATTGGACCAAAGGGGTGAAAGATGGAATGGATTGGAAAGATGATTTAGTGAGAAAGATTTTGGGATGGGATTTTTGGATGATGTCTCAACTAAGGAAAACCTTAGGTGATTTAGATTTTTTTGGAGGATAGATTTTGGTGATGTTTAGAAGGATGTTTAAATCAACAAGTGAGCTCAAATAGGTCTAGATTTTTGGATGTTGTAAGATGGATGTTTCTTCTTACTCAAGGTAGACTTATGAACTTAAGCAAAAAGGGATGATTATTCTACTTGAAGGTAGACTAATGACCAACAAGCAAAATAGGATGTGAATGGATAAAATCTAGATTCAATTTTTTAGCTCAAAGGTTGATTTGGGATATGGTTGATTGAGTTTTTTGATTATGGGATTTTTTTGGATGTTTTTGATTTAGGATAGATGGATGAAATTTGGATGGATTTGTTGCATGATGAATTAAGGTCCAAAAGTAAAAATCAAATGGATAAGTTTATGAAAGGGGATGGATTATGGTTGGGCACAATAGCTTGATGTATGAAGAAGGGTCCAATATTGAAAATGATTATTCTCTAAGGTCCAAATGCGAATGTGGATGAAAATTTTGGGTCAAAATGGTTATGGGGATGGTTTTGATGGATTTTGGGCAAGGTGGTTGCAAATTATGGATGTGCAGATTTCAAAGGCCCCAAAATAGTTTTCGAGGCATGTGTGCAAGCTGATCTAAAAATAACACCAAAGCTTAAGGATAAGGTGCCAAAAAAATGAGTAATGGCACCAGGGATCTGGAAAATGGTGCTACAACAGTCACAAGGAATATTTAGGCATCAACTAGAGGGTTTTTGGTGCCAAAACAAGGCAGTGAATGGCATATTTTTGGTAAAAATGGGATTTTGATGTCAAATTTTAGATTTTTGAAGGTCAAATGATCGTGATTCTTTGGGAAATATCAAATGTTTCAAGGATGGTTCAACGACTTAGGAATTTTTGGATAATGTCAATGATGTTTTTCTTGGCAAGCATGCAAACACTTCAAACAAGAGAACACAATGGCCAAAGGTTTTGTTGTGAAATGTGAAAATTTATCAAGCACTTGTACAACCTAAGGCGAGCAAAGGACAATATTTGTTGGATTCCCACTTGAATTACTCCAACCACACTTACTCAGAGTGGATAGCTTAGAAGTTTGGTGGCATTGGCTCCCCATTATACGTCACACTTCTCGGTCACACCAAACTTTGAATTCCTAAAGACCCGAAGATCTTAAGGAATTTTCTATCTCTACTTTGAACTGAGAGAATGTGGGATGACTTCAAAGGTCTGACCTCTTGTGCCAACAAATAGAAGGATTTTGGCCACTAGAATAAAGGTTCTTAGTGGCGGAACATTCAGGGGATCGACACGTTACAAGCGTCCAGTAAACCACTTAAGGTTTTAACTAGTTCTACTAGGAGTTTCATATACATAAGGTACGACTTCCTTTCGAACTAGCACTAAACGGTAAGCGCTAATACCAATTTGGACTTGGCTTTCATCTTATCCTATTTTGTATAGTGGAACAAATGAAAGTACCGCTTGGGGTCGCCAATAAGTTCTCCTTGCAGATGTGTCTCAAGGGTAGGCCCCATCTAAGAAAAAGAAAAAGAGAGTAGAACCATTTATCTTCACCCAAGATTCTTTTGAAGGCGAGTGGAGAGGATACTTTGATTCTATCCCTTGGGTAACACAAGTGTGCAAGTGCACAAGACATGTCAATCAAGATCTACGTTCTTTTTAAAACCCAAAATGAAATGTGCCTATGATTGTTTGCAAACAAGATTAATTTTAATGCACCAACCCCAAATGTTTTCTAAGCTAAGCAAGCAAAGTTCATTTTAGTGCACCAAAATGAAGTGTTTCTCAGTTTAACAAAACCTTGCAAAAGATGTTAATAGTCTAATTTTTTAGGTTTTGGACAAACATTATTAACCTACAAAACACTGTCAGCACCCTACACAATTCCAATGTTAGCACAAAAAATAGCACCACAACAGTATAAAAAGGCACCACATAACAAGAAAATGGTGCCACACAAACCAAGAATAGTGCTGCAGACAGAGAAACACCTATTTCTGAATGTTACAGAAAATAGCGCTACAGGAATCCAGAATGGCGCTACAGGATGAAAAGGCGCTACAAAAATTAGAAATGGCACCAAAATGTGTTTTTACATTATGCAGTGAGTAGGATGATGCTGATCTGGGTGAGTTTGGTACCAAAACGACGCAGTGCTTCAAAAGGGGCTACAAAAAAGATGGTTAAGGGAGAATATTGATTCAAAATGACATAAAAAGACTTCTTATTCTTTTTAAACACCCCCTGTTAGTTTCAAACACCCAAAAAGTATTATTAAAAAACAAGAGTGAAGGTGAGAGATAAAAGAAATCTAAGTGTTTTGAAAAAAATTTGCCATTATCTCCCCCTCTTTCATTGTCTTTCCTGTCAAAACAGAGAGCACCTTATCCCAAAGCCCTTAAAATGTTAAAAAACTCCCTAAAATTTAAACTACAAGACAAGGGTTAGTGAAAATGTCATGTTAAAAAGGTGCCAGAATAGTCAGAAATGGCACCACAGGATGCAGAAATAGCGCCACTGCAGGGGAAAATGGCACCAAACAGAGAGTCTTTAGCGCCGAATATGCAAAAACACATCTTCACACACAAAAACTCACACAAAATGATTATCTTGGACCTTATGGGTCCCACCGGGCATGCCAAATGAGGTTAAGGAAAACCAAATGAAGATAAAACACAAAGAAATGCAATGAAAACACAAGTTATACCTTCAAGATGAAATCCAAACTCCTTGCTAAGTTGGAGAGCCTTGCACCCTTAGGCTCTTGCTTTACCCATGGTTTCTTGCAATGTGAAATGCTGTACTCAAATGCAAAACACTACAAAAACCTAGCTCAATGAGATGAAATTGATGGAGATTTTGACATAATGACTTTGCTCAAATTGTGGATGATCAAATGGCTTGGATGAGGGTGTATTTATAGGCTTTTTGGAGGGGGATTTGATCCAAGGGTTGAAATTCATTTGGGAGATAAATTAATGAGGATAAATGTGAGGTGGAGGGCTTAGATTCAATCATGGGAAATAAAGGGATGAGAATAAAGTTGAATTTTTAATTCATCTTGGGAAGAGAATTGAATTAAATGAGGTTGGGTGAGATGGATTAGATGTGAATTGGGGAAGAGAGGAGGATTATAAATGAATTAAAAATTTATTTTGGGAAGAGCTCCAATTAATGAGTTATGACATGTGCAAGGGGTGTAAGGGGTATTTAATGAGGTTTATGACAAGTGTGTATAAAAAATTATTTTATATGGCATAAATATCAATTTTTTATTTGTGGGATGTGGGGAGTATTAAACAAGGTTTGACCAAACTAATCAAGGTGATTAGTTTAATTAATATGTCTGTAGTAAATTAGTGGATGGGTTAATTAGGGGTTAGGATTAATTAAATAATGCTTAATTTAATTAATCCTAGGTTTAGGGTCATGTAGGTTAGACTAGCTAATTAAATAATAGGTATTTAATCAACTAGAGTATGGATAAGCTGATTAGTAGGTTGAATTAATTAAATAAACATGATTTATTCAATTAATTAGGTTTAATGAAATGTGTGAATTAATCAAATAAACATTTTCATATTTTTTTGATTAATTGGGCTAATGTTAGTGAAGGGGTAACTATTGAATTAAATAAATTAATTCAATTTGAAAGGGGAAATGATGAATAGTCAGGTGTTGGAATGAATAATTAATTAAATAAAAATTTAATTAATTAATTGGAAGGGTAATTGGTGATATTAGTGATGTTGGAGGCCAGTTAAGCAGTAAAGACCCCCTCTTTTGCTTTGGCTTGAAGTCTTAACCTTTGTTACTTATGATGATGAGAAGGTGGATATGTGCTTAGAGTGCATAATTTGTTCCATATTTGAGTATTTTGCATGTTTGGAGTAATTTGATGTCATTTGGAGGTGTCTTGGGTGGTCTTGTGCTTAAAAAAATAGCCATTTGTTGCCTTCTGCACTGAAATTGGGTGTTACTACATTTTGCTCCAAAATTCCATGTCACTGGATATTACCCTTGAAATTGCTTATGTAGGATGTGTCATGTTGAAATTCCTAGTTTCCAAGTCTTAGCGTTACAAAATCATGTCAAATTTCACAAGATTTCACTAAGGGGTTCATATACTTTCATTTTGACACATGGTCCTGAAGCCCTGAAAACCCTGAAAATTGGCTAAGTCTGAAATCTAGTGAAACCTCAAAATTCTAGAATCTACATATGAAATCCTATGGATTTGGAACCTATCTCAAACATCCTGAAAGTATATTTAAAAATATTTAAAGTATAAGAAATTCAATTTTAAATATACTTTCACCCTGGGCATTTCCAAATTTGGCACTAAAAATAACCCCTACTACACTTTGCACTAAAAACCCCAGTCACAGACTTGCGCTAAAATTAGTCGCTACTGACTTTGGCGCTAAAAATAGTCGCCACTGACTTTTGTGTGAAAATCATCATCCGTTGACCTTAGCGCTAAATTCATCTCTGACCGACCTTCCTCCAAGCTACCGCTAAGTCAGTCGGACCCTAAAGTCGCGCTAAGTTAGCCATACCCCATATTAGCGCTAGCGCTAAAAACAAACCTCATGGACCCGTGTTGGAAATTGCCTTCACTGCCTTTAGTCAGTTGACTTCAAATCTAGTGCCAGGTTGGTGGAAGCCAAAACCCATGCTAGGCAGTGCAAGCTAAAACTAGCGTTGAATTCCCTTCCGACTGACGTTTAGTGAATGACCCCCAAAATCAAAGCCAGGTCAGTGAGACCCAAAACCCGCGCTTTTTGACATTGTGGCCTAAAAATTGAGTTTTTGAAGGTACAAATTGGATTTCTTGATGGATTTGAATTGTACAACTAGTTGTCACATCATGATGAACATTTTACCAAGTTTGTGTGGATTTTGGGAACGTTTAATGATAATTAATTCTATTGCACATGAAAAGTCCGTACCCCCAAAAATCTTGCTTTTTGCATAAAAGGCTATAAAAATGCAAAATAGAAGTCCTCAAATGGATTCAAATGACCACAAAAACCTCCCAGATCAATATATAGGCCAAATGGGTACTTGAAAATGATAAAAAATGCAGAAAATCATGTGAAAATCACTGGATTTAAGAGGTTGTTAATAGAAAAGTGACATTGACAATAAACTGTCCTAGACTAATCTGTGACTGCAAATGGACATGTCTTGATCTAAATTGATGGAAAATAAATTTTTATGATGAAATTGATACTTTGCATTGTGAATTGTAGATCTTGGAGGACATAGGACCTTGTTGGAGCTGTCTTGGAAGGATGAACATACAGAGGTACCTTGCTGACCCAGAAATGCAGAATTGACATTCTATCAATCAATTTGCTACTGCACCTATAAGAGAAGATCAATATAATGTCCAAGATGATGGAGATGAGCTATAGGAGCTAAAGACATACAAGATCAAGTCTACTTCATTGTTGTTCCTGCAGATCTAGTCCAATGTCCAAGACATGTTCACACTTGTTTATAGCTGCCCCAGCAGTCCAATCATGCAATGATGATCCAAAAAGCATCTAGTTGGATATATTCTCACCAAAAAATGTGTTGTATACACCTCTTGATCCAGTCAGGACTTGAAATCCCATGAATCCACATCAGCTCATATTTTCAAGTGTCATGTGACTCCATTTTTGGCTTTACTAGGCCTTGAAAATTGACTTTTCCTCATATACAACCAAATGGGTTTCCATTTTGTCTAGATTCAATGTATTTGCAAGCTGTATTTTGTCTTTTTCCTAAAGGACAAATGCAAATCTGAAAATGCAACAAACTGATGTATCTCATTAAATGCCATGTAATCTGGACTGTTGGTGTTGAGTTAATCTCCACTATCCATTGAAAAACTCGGTATGGTGCCTTGTCTATAAAAGGGCCATCCTTTGCTCTCATTTGTAGGTAAGATTTGACAATGAATTGTTAAGACTCTGCCAAAATACAATCAATACAAAGCAAGTTTTGCAGGTTGTTGGGAATTTGTGTTTATGTGTTGTCTTATTTTGGACTTCATGGTTCATGTCAATCTTGAATTAGTTGATATTCAGTTGCATTTGTGATCAATCATTCAGATATTTGATGGATCTCCTATCCATACCATTAATGGCTTGCTGATTGTATGTCATTGTGCATGGTTAGTCTGGGCATATTTTCATGAGCTGAGTTCGATTGTATGAATTCATTGAGCTGCTCCAAGAGTTGGGTGTTTGATAAACCCTCTACAATTTGAAAATCATTACATTTCCTTAGAAGATTGCACAATCTTTATGGCATTGTGGGTTACTTGGTTAAGCAGGGATTTGTTTATTATTGGGAATCTGTCTATCTGTTTGATTATCCTTTCTGCAATTGTCTATAAGATCTCTCTTATCCCTTCTCTCTCTCTCTCCCCCTTTCCTTTTTGCATTTTATTTACATCAAGTTTGGTAGATTTAGGATTTGAGCAGCATTACATTGATTATCTGCTGGAATTTCAGACTTCACATTCTGAACCACCTAGGGTTTTTGCATGTACATTGCTACCATCTTTCATAAACCCTACATTTCATGTAAGACCCCTTATTAGTACAAATGGTACATACCACTGAGTCATTCCATGCAAAGCTAAGACCTAGCTATATTATCCTCGGGGTAGTCCTATCTTAGATAGGATACCTTTTTCAAGATAGGTGTGATCCCAACAATCGTACCTGCATTGTTGTGTGCTAAAAACACCATCAACAAGTTTGAGAAAAGATTTTGAGTGAATTTTTTTCATTAATGAAACCTATAGTGATACATATCAACTTGAAATAATCCAAGTGATCTTCCCATGATTCCTTGATTTCACCAAAAAAATTAGGCACCTCTATCCATTTCAAAGAAGGTTGTTTAAAGGGGTTTCTCCCTACATTGATAGGATTACCTCTCATCCAAGGACTTTGGTTTTCTTCTTCAATATTAGAGTTTTCTTCATCTATAACATCCCTCTCATTGAAAATATTACCTCATTGTGTTTGCATAAATTAAACAAATTTGAGGGTAACACAAAATAACTAGCTAAGAAAATTAGATTTAACAGAAATGTTACAAAAGATTCTTTTTGTTTGAAGGATCCAAGAGCCTAGGTTTGGCTACATGTTTCCATTTTAAATCTTTTTCTCTATCTTCTCTAGTTTCTAGATTTTTGTTAACCATGTCTTGTTGTGTTTGAACTTGTGCTTCATTATGCAAGGTATTAGTGAATTATTTTTCTACTTCTCCCTCAAGTACATTGCTTGCTACAACAAATTATTCTAGACTTTCCTTTTCAAACCAAAATAAAGCCCTATGATCTAAGACAAGATCATTTTGTTCTAACTCAATGGTAATATCAGGTTGAAGAACAAGTGTGATACTATTTCCTGATATGGTCATCAATGTATGACAAATTAGATATGAGTGGACAGTGAAAAGAATTCAACCCAAGGAAGGCAAATGATAATGATGAAATCTCCCCAGTGAAGTCACCAGATTCGTTGTCACTAAAAATGTTATGACAACTAATCAACCATTTTGTCTATCACAAAGGTGAAAGCAAAATCTAATGAGTTTAACTATAAATACCTAAGATCAATTAAGTGTAAAAGGGAAGTTTATAGTTAGGATAACTAATAACATGCAATAAAAAGAAGAAAACCTAACAAATTATGGGAAAATGACATATCAACTATGGGAAAATGAAAAATGGGAAAATGACATATCAACTATGAGAAAATGAAAATAAGCAAATATCAAGTAGAAGAGAAAGAGAAAACGAATAAGAAAATACATGACAAACTAAATCTACAATATGATCAACTTAGAAAGAAAATGATCTATGATAAAGATCACCTATTTTGAAATTTGAAAGTGACTAATATTACAGTACGATCACCACAATTACTAATAATTTATTAAAGATGTTTTGGATTGATTGTAATGAATACGTGGGAGTTCAAGTTTTTAAAAACCTACAATATAATATCACTTCAATAAAGAAATGTTTATTATCTAAATATTCTTTGAATCAAGTAAGAACAATATTGCATGTAAGAGATATCCAGCATAGGTATGTACTTACAAGAACTTTGAAAATAAAATAATTATACATATTACACAAGTCTTTGAGACCAATGAATTCTTTATATTGATTTCCTTGAGAAAATAATTTTAAAACACATTTCTTTCATCAAAGAAAAGATTTCAAATACAAAAATAACCCAAAATATGATTAATTTTTTTCATTTAAAATATGATTCATTTTTTTTTCATTAAAAATATTACAATCTTCCCACAAATTGTCAAATATTTTTGCACAAAGTATTCAACAGTAGATGATAAGTATAGATCAAATGAGCCCAAGATTGCAATAATATCTATAATCATTAGAATAATTAGAGTTAAAATTTTATCCAGATAATCAAAATGATAAATTTAATTTTGAATGTACCTAATTTATTTGAAATAATACTCAATCATCAAGAGATATGTTGCAAGAAGATCGCATTGATTAGATAAACATCTCATAAATCGTACTAGATAGAGACCACAATATGAATGCTTTTACAAAATAAGTTGCAAAAATACTTGTATATTTTCTCCTCTTGTTTATGTATCATAAAGTATTTTAATTAACTACAATTAATAATTATAACAAGTTATAGACTTGGCCACTGCCTTAACAAAAGTCTCAAAACAATTACAATCTTTTGAGCTCTACAACTATCTCACTTGTTTTTGAATTTTTCTTCAAGTGGGAATAGCTAGCAACAGTCTGGGGGGGACCATGACCCAATCCCCTCTCCCTGTGTCTAGGGAACCAGTTTCTGGCACAGACAGTCATGCTAAGCATGTGTTCTTGTCCTTGGATCAGGGGTTTAAGAAATGGAAGGAGGCCCTCGTGGATTCTGCTCAAAGTGGTCGTACTAGCAGGACGTGTTTCCTGGTCCTTTTTTAGTGTGAGGAAGGAAAGACTCTTAAACTACTGGATCAGACAGTCCTAAGGGTGGTGGCATCTATGGTGAACACTCTAGTTGGGAAGTTCTTTGCTTATAGACCCAACATAGACTTGGTTGGAAGATGGGTGGCTATCAAGTGGGTGCTTAAGGGTAGTGTCTCGGCCAACGCCTTGGCGGGTGGGATGTTCCTTTTAAATTCACATCCTAGGATGATCTGTTGTTGGTCCTGGCTAGTGGCCTATGGATGTATGGGAAGCACTCACTTTCTTTATGCAAATAGAAACCCAGATTTGATCCTAAAGCTGATCTCAACCAATCTTCTCTAGTTTAGGTTAGGCTCCCGGGTCTTCCACTGGAATATTGGGATGAGGAAATTTTTGCCTGGATTGAAAACTCCTTTGGGGACTACATGATAGTTGATAAGGTCACCAAGGCTAAGGCAAGATTGGTTTATGCTAGATTATGTGTGAATGTCGATATCCTCAAAACCCTACCCACTTCCATTCTTTTGGAATCTAAATTTGGGAAATGGAACCAGAGTATTCTCTATGAGAACTCTAGGGTCTTCTGCTAGAATTGTATGAAACTTCGACATGTCTTTACTCAGTGTTGGGCTACCAAGTGCCCCCCACCTCTAAGAGAGGAGCAGGAGAAAATGAAAGAGAGCCCCAAGGACTATCCCTTCAAAGAGGATATCCTCAATCTAGTTGATTCCCCCTCGGGTTCCCTGGTGAAGAATGTTGAGGTAGAAGTATTCGTGGGGGGAGAACACTGTCTTGAGTCCAATGGGGAGGTTCAAGGTCAAGTGGAGAATGTGGCTGGGGACTCTCAGGTTATGGGTTCTAATGGCTAGGCAGAAGGACCTAGTGGTAGGTCTAAGGAGAGAGAGGAAGGAGAGATATTCCAGACCTCTGACACCCCTATGAAAGAGGCTGTTATTCTTAAGGAGAATGTTCAAGATAATCCTCTTTATAGTCCTAATCAAAGGATGGAGGTATCAAGCTAGGAGCAAGTGTTCTAGAGAAAAACTTCTCCTTGTCCCCAGGAGCGGGCACTAGTAGAAATTTGGAGGATTTAGAAGGATGGTCCACTGCAAGGAGAAAAGGGAAGGGCTCCAACAAAAAGACAATGGATGTGGGAGGGGAACATGGCAAAGAAAGACCCTCGCACATGTAAACAAGACAATAAGAGGTCGCGAAGGAAATAGCTAATGGTAGGCAGACCACCTTGGTGGTCCCTCCTAGGTAGACTAAGAAATGAGGATTGTTTCATGGAATATCTGAGGGCTAAATAACCCTCACAAGCAATTGCTTGTTAAGAATTATATTTATGAGAATAAGGTGGATATTCTTTTACTGCGAGAAGTTAAATGTCTGAGGAAATTTTCAAACTGGTGATTAAAAACATTTGGCCCAATGCTAACTTTTCCATCAATGAAGCTTAGGGGGCATCGAGGGGCATTGTCACTTTGTGGAACCAGAATCTTTAGGGGGTGGTGGTGAGCTATTCTAGGTATTATCTTGAAGTTTCTTTCTTTTGTAAAAATAATCAGTGGACCCTAGTCAATGTCTATGCTTCGAACTCTCGTTTAGGGAGGAAGGATGTTTGGGATTATTTGTTGGATTATATTAAACTATCTAATAAAACTCATTGGATGATTATGGGAGACTTGAACTGCCCCCTCTACCCATCTAAAAAAATGGGTGGTCTCGCTGACTATTTTGACAGCATGGCTGACCTAGTGGAGTTCTTAAGCAATGCTAGTCTTATGAACATTGAACTTGTGGGCCAATCCTTCACCTGGTCTAACAGAAGACAAGGGAAACATCTTATTTAGGTCAAGTTGGATAGATTATTAATATCCTCCAATTGGACCATAGCCAACCTTGTTAGTTTGGAGGCTCTCCCCCGTGTGGGCTCAGACCAGAACCCTTTGCTGTTAAACTGGAAAGAGAGGAGCATCTAAGGTCCTTTTCCTTTTAGGTTTGAGATGATGTGGGTGGTTCACCACGACTTTAGAAATTTCTTGATTGATTGGTGGAAAATTCCTATTCAGGGGTGGACTATGTACATATTGGTTCAAAAACTTGTTAATGTTAGGAATAGAGTTAAGGGATAGAACAAGTATACCTTTGGGAATGTTCTGGTCAGAAAAAACAATATTATGGGACAACTATTGGATGTTCAAACTAGGATGGAACAAGGAGACTCTTCGGAGGAGCTGTAAGCTCTTGATAGTTCACTATCTAAAGATTAGTTGTTGACCCTAAAGGAGGAGGAGCTATATTGGAAACAAAAATCTAGGGTTCAATGGCTAAGGGAAGGGGATAGAAATACGTCTTTCTTCCATCAATCTACCCTTCAGCATAGGAAGAGAAATACAATTAGTAGACTCCAAGATGAGAATGGGGTAGTGGTCGAGGATGATGAAGGGCCCGGGAGGCTAGCAGTCCTTATTGGCTGCTCATCATACTAACGTTACCCCTAGGGAAAGTGAGGCCCTTTTGATATCCATTCTTACCATCTTGTTTGAGGATGATAACAACCTCTTGACTAAACTGGTCACAGAGGAAGAAATCTAGGTAGTGGTCTTCTCCATGGGGGCATTCAAAGCCCTGTGTCCTGATGGGTTCCCATTGGCCTTTTTCCAAACATTCTGGGATGTGATTGGGAAAGATGTCATTAACACGGCCAGGGATTTATTCAAAATGGGCAAGCTTCTAGGGCAGTTGAAAAACACTTTAATAGCTTTGATCCCAAAGAAATTTGAGCCCAACTCCATGATGGACTTCAGACGTATCAGTCTTTGCAACACTATTTACAAGATCTTCACTAAGCTCCTAGTCTTCAGACTATAACCTCTCTTGGATAAGATTATAGCTACCAGTCAGAAAGGCTTTGTTCAGGGCAGGCAAATCCTTGATGCGACCATCACTACTCACGAGATCATACACTCTATTTCTAAGAGTAACACCCTAGGTATAATTTTTAAACTAGACATTTCCAAAGCATATGATAGGGACAATTGGGATTTTTTGCTTAATGTCCTTAGGAGATATGGTTTCCAAGATCGGGTGATCAACTTGGTGAAGGAATTTATTTCCATGGTCAGATTTTCTGTGTTGGTCAATCGATCACCTCATGGATTTTTCTCCTCTGGTAGGGGACTCAGACAGGGGAACCCTCTGTCACCTTACCTCTTCATTTTGCTGGATGAGGTTCTTGGAAGGAATGCGTGTAATTTGTTGGGGAGTGGTGCTCTTTGTGGCATTAAACCTACCTCCACAGTCTAGGCATCGATTATTCAATAGTTTGTGGATGACACTATTTTATTTGAGCTTTCTTCAATGGCCGAGGCAAGGAGGTGGAAAAATATCAAAGATTATGAAGCGGATTCAAGGAAAAGCATCAATTTTGAGAAGAGCCATATCTATTTCTTGAACACCCAGGAAGTATTACAACAAAAAAATACAAGAATCCTGGGTTGCTCTAGTGCATGCTTACTGGCTACCTACCTTGAACTCCCGCTCATGACCACCAAAGTCACCTCTGAGTATTAGAACCTTATCATAGAGAGAATGCAGAGGAAGATGCCTGGTTGGAAAGGATCATTGTTGAGTCAAGCAGGGAAATTTCAACTGCTTAAAGTCTCTCTACAAGGCATCCCTAATTATTTCCTCAGCTTGTTCAAAATCTCAAGATGTGTGGCCGAGAAGATAGAGCATATCGAGAAGAAGTTTCTTTGGTTTGGGGTGGAGGAGAAAAGGAGAATTACTCTTGTTGGTTGGGAGAAAGTTTGCACCCCCAAGAAGGAAGGGGGATTAGGATTAAGAAGAATTCATCTCATGAACAGGGCCCTTATGACTAAGATTGGGTGGAACCCGATCCAAGGCAACAAGGATTGGGGAGACATTATGGCTGCTAAATACCTTAGTGGAGATAAGGGCTACAAACTGCTTGCTAATCTTGGCCTCCCTGAAGGATCTATCATTTGGAATGGGACCCTTAAAACCAGGGGACTCCTTCGTAAAGGAGTAAGGCACGAAAGATTGGAGATGGTAGGCATGTTAAATTTTGAAAGGATAGATGGTTGAAGGACATTCCTCCCAGGGAGATTGAGTATGGTAGGTTAGCTATTAGAGCCAATAGGTTCTTTGGATGCAAAGTGGCCAACTACATTGGAGGACATGGGATCATAAGGAACTGGAATAGTATTATAGATTGTGTAATGGATCACAATGATGATAAAGAGGTGGTGTTTCAACCACAAATGGAGTTGAACAACTTTAGGCTTTCCTTACTTCTGAAGCAAGATCAGATGGTGTGGGAAAAAGATAACAAGGGCTTGTTCACTATGAAGGGTGCCTATGGTCTATTGTTAGACCCAGGGGAGGAAAGTTTGTGGTGGAAAGTTTGGTTGCCTAAGCTCTTACCCAAAATTAATTTCTTTTGGTGGACTCTAATTCATAATAAAATTCTGACCTTAGATAATTTAAAGAAGAGAGGGATTCAAATGCCTAATAGGTGTGTTCTCTATGGTGAAGAGGAGGAGTTTGTCACTCACCTCATTCTATTTTGCAACTTCTCATGGGAGGTTTGGGGTCTTACTATGCAGAGACTAAATATGTCTTGGGTTTCCAATGATAGTGTGGTTGCTTTGGTCAGAGCCTGTAGACCACCCTTTCAACCCACATTCCCGGTCACTAAGGAACTTTGGTTGCAAATCCTTCCCCATTTTACGTGTAATTTGTGGAAGGAACACAATAATAAAATCTTCAGGGAGAAATTTAGAACTCCATTGGAGGTCTTTCAGGCATTTTCTAAATTACTTGTTGAAAAAATCAATTCTTATAAGTATAAACTGGCAGAGAATCCCCTAGGGAAAGAAGAGCGAAATTTGCTACAATAGTGGGCTATCAATTTGAGTATCTGCCACATTGATAATTTAAAGAAGATTGCTAGGGCTAGAAACTACTGGACTCTACCTCAAAAAGGTTGGTTCAAACTTAATTTTGATGGGGCGACCAAAGGGAATCCTAGGGAGGCCAGTGGAGGAGGCATTATTAGATCTAAATCAGGGATGTTTATGCCTGCTTACACTGGGGGGTTAGGTATTAAGAGTAATAATGAGGCTGAGGCATTAGCTATGTTGTGGGGTGTCAAGTTTTCTCTTTCTATGAATATTAGGCATCTTCATGTGGAAGGGATTCACAATTGATTGTCAATGCTGCCTTGGGGTCGGCCAGTATTGGTTGGAATCTGGTGGATATAGTGGGTGATATTCATATGCTCCTTAATGCCCTGAAAGAGTAGAAGATTTCACATACCTATAGGGAAGGTAATGCCATGGAAGATGCCATGGAAAAACTTGGGATTAATAGCAATGGATGGCAGTGCTGGAGGCTTTCATCAATTCTGCCCCGTATAATTCAAATGCTTATTAAAAAAGATGGATTTAATCACACTTAAGCCAGACAGAGACAAGTGCCTTGGGCTCCTCATCCTTTGTACATTTTGGATGTATAACTAGGATTATTTCATTATGTGGATGCGTGGCATGATTTTAAATGAGTTTGGAGTCGTTGGTTTTCAAACCCATAGTGGTGGTAATAATTAGAGTTATTCAAAATTTTTAGAGCAGGAGTTTTGAGGTGGATCAGAGGGGGCTGGTTGGGAGGCTTAAAAGGATGTTGAGGTGGCACGAGACTGCATGGAGAGATGAATGGGTGACAAGATGGCATGGTAGTAATTACTTTCCTTCCACCCTCGACTCCAATGTTTACTTTTGCATGTGGTGGTGGGCATAGGTCTTTTCCAAGAAAGAGAACCAGGGTGGCAAGGGCTATGTGTATCTCCCAAATAATTACTCCAAATTTAATTCAGGGATTTCATGCCCTTTGATGCAACAGACTTGCATGAATGGAATTATTTATTCCTGTGCGCATTCTACTAGGTATTCTCACAAAATTTTCCTTCACAAGTTCTTCTCATTCTGGCTGCTTAGTTTATAGGGGTTCAAAATGGGTGGTGACATTTTTAAAATTGAGTCGACCTCACCTGAGGAGTTCAGGCAGGATCCAACAGTGTGGCACATCATATAGGAAGGTGAAGTAGCCCCCTTCCTGGAAGCCATTATTGACCACGATGAGAATTTGTCCCGGCAATTTGCTGAGTCATGGGACAATGATAATAGACAGGTTTGTGTGGGGGGTATTGGATTTGAGGTATTGAAAGAAATTATTGGGAAATGTAGAGGGTTTCCCATCAAGGGTAAGAAGCACAATCATAGAAGCAAGATGCCGGACCCCAAAAATATGGGGTTATTCTTCAGAGAGGGGGAAACAACTGTTAAACTTCATGGCGGGTTCGAGAGAGAGAAGTTGTTGTCTCCATGGGGGCAAGTCTGCCTCATGATTATGAAGTATTTTATGTTGAAGGGATGCTTCAAGGTATTTTATCATTACCATTTTTCTTTGATCAACCATTTTAAGAATAGCCTGGAGCTTAGTTTCCCCTTCTTTCTACTTTCATCCCTTAAGAATTCCATTCGATTTAGTAAGAAAATCTGGCTAAGAACCCTAACCATCCGTTCATCCCTCTCCACCAAGGGCTCATCTTTAGGCTGTATCATTTCCATTTGGCACTGTGTCTGCCGAAGCAAATCAAAGTTAGTATGTTGGAGGATACTCCGTCGGCCCCAACCCCTGCTATTAAGGGTAAGGGAAAAAAAGATGCTGGGTCCCCCAAAATCTCTCCTAAAAGCCCCAAAGGGGGACCTAGAATTGTGGAAAACCAAGGAATTACTCTCGTGGGGACCTCTATTCTGGAGTCTAAGTCTAAAACCCCCAAGAAAGCCATCATGAAATTTGACTGCCCTAGCCTGGAGATTGAGAAGGGAACTGTGGCATCCACTAAAAGGGACCAGGTGGTTGAAGAGGATGAGGGCAATCTGTAGCCCAAGAAGGCTAAGACTGGGAGAGTTGAATTTATGAGGGACGAGGGGCCTTTGAAAGTCATAGACCTTGAATCTGGGCCTAAACAGGTGGAGAGTGGGGACTTGGGTGCTGCTGGTAATAATGGTGCTCATGGAGTTCATAGGTCCAGCCATATTGTTGGTATCCTAACCACCAATCCTTAGGGAATGGACATTTCTATGGAATCTAAGTTCGTGGAGGACACCCTAAGGGAGGGAGAAGATGAAACACCCACTGAATCAGTTCATGAGGATGAAGGAGCCAACCACTTTCCTAAATTGAATTGGCTAGGGTTGGAGGATGAAGAGGAAACTGAAGAAGCTGAGGGGCAAAGAAAGAAGGGTGGTTGTTCGCTATGTAGCAAGACTGCGTAGGAGATGGCCGAGCTTAAAACCAAGATTGACAAACTACAGAAGAAATGACAAGTGATGGCCAAATTTGTAGCAAAGGCTCTCCATTGTGCGACTTCGGTGTTCTCTGCTGTTAAGGAGTTTGATGATAAGGTCAAAGGTATTGGGGTGGACATCCTGGGTGACTACAAGGATATGGTTAATTTCTTATCAAAATATGAGATTAATGATAATCCCTAGTTGGTTTGCTGGTTCCTTTTTTGTTGTTTTTGATTAGTGCTCATTTTTTGTTGCTATTTATGTGTTGTTAATGTTTTATTTTTGGCTTGTTTAAGGCCTAGTTTTGCCTTGGGGGCAGCTTTGTAAAGGGTTTTGGACCCTCTTTTCCAGCTGAGCTAATAAAAAACAAGTTATAGACTTCATAATATTAATTTGTTAACTTTATTTTAGTAAAGTTATAGACTCCATAACTTTACTTAATTTTAAAAAGTATTATTATCTAAATTTAGACAAGCATAATAATCCAAATAATGAAACACTTTAGAAACTACCACCTATGCATATATATCCAAAATTTATTTCAAACATGCCATATCACTTTAATCAAATAAAAAATGCCACATGAGAACTGAAGTATCACGAGAAATATATTACTGACCAAACTATTATTCAAAAGAGATTAATGATTATGTAGAATATCCAAGGTATCAATAATATCAATCATAAACTTCATTTTTTCATTAAAAAGGTAGAGAAGAAACCGTTGTTATTCAAAAACCAAAAGCCTACTCATCCTCCTAGGTCAAATCTAATAATAGAGTGTTGGTGTTCATAACACATTCTATATATTCATATGGAGTTCTAGGAAATTTAGTATAAGTCAAAACCCTAACTTCATCCTATATTTCCACTTTGACTTTCTTAATCACTTGTGTCACCAAAGGTGAGGTAGAAGAGGATCTAGCATGCTTAGATACAAAAGGATTAGCTTGTGAAAAGGTGGTGGGATGGGATGAAAAATAGGAAGGATGTGGAGAGATAGGGTGACCAATATTTATATTGACTGGAGGCAGATTGAAAGTTTGATCAAATTTTTAAGGACCGCGAACAACATCCTAAACAAAGAGTAAATCACAAAGATGAGAAGAAATTAATTGTTGAGAATGGGAAATTGAGTAAGCAGGCTATTTTATAACAAGATTACCAATTTATTTTCAAACTAGTTATGGTTAGGTGTGCTATGATTAAAATTAGGAGAAAAATGAGGTATTTGCTACTTAATAATACATTGATTAAACTCTCCATGTGTAGCTAGGTCAAGAATATTTCATAGTTGGGGATTATGAGCATCCACATGAATGGATATTAAAATTTTCCTTCCATGACCCCTATTATGTAAACCATGAAAATAACTAACACCTCAATGTGTTCTAGTGCCTCTTCAAACTCCATGGTTACCTATGATAAAGCTATTATTGCAAGAAATGAATCAACTATTCCATCCTACCCATGATCCATTTCTACAAGAACTATTATCGTGATTCCAACCCCAAATCATTAAAACAAAGAATAAACATTCAAACCAATAAAGAGAATTGTGCCTTCATTATATCAAAAATCTCTTTTTTCATTCAACAGTGAAATTAAAATGAACCATTAATTACAATTCTTTTTTAGTCAAAATGATGACAAAAAAAACTTTAAACAATGACATAATATCTCTTCATTCACTATCAATGAAGTTTATTCGAACAAGTATTGAACCACACCAAAAAATAAGAACATTGCCAAGAATCTCATTTCAAAATAACCCAAAATGGAAACAAATACAAATCCTTTATTTGCAAACCTTTTCATTCATTAAAATGACAAGGGAATCAAACTTTACATGTGGCTTAAATATTTCATCATTGTCATACCTCCATCAACAAACTTGAGCCATATATGCTTTTGATTTCAAAACAAATATGTTTGTTTGTGTCAAAATAGAAACCCTAAAATTAAAAATAATCTACAAACAGAATTGTGTAATACCATATAACGAAAAATTCATTTTAGAGAAGTTGACTTTAAGGTTACTTACCTTATGACTTTAGAAGCCCATTGCAAGAGCAACAAGCGAGGTCAAACTGGCAAGTTCCCACCAACAAAAATAATAACTAGAGGGTAACCTTGACAAAAATGATACCAACTGCTTGACAACTAAAAGTATTGAATGACCATAAATGAAATGTACCTATCCTATCATCGGGTGACAGTCACTAGCTAATGCTTGATGAAACATTCTTTTAAACTAGTGCATTGTCATATGAACTTATGACCCAAAAAATATATTTGCATGCAATTGTTTAAGGTCCAAATACCTCTTTATGAGCCTTTAAAACTATTGTCAATCAAAAAAATTCCTAACTTCATGTATTCTATTATGTAGTGGGTCAAGGATATCCAAACAACAAATCAAATATATATTAATCTTATTAAACCTTTCCTTTACATTATTGTCGATCACACATCTAGGGAACTTGTTCATGATTCAAGAAAAATATTTGACTAATGAAGAGTTGTGTGACCTTACTAAAAATAATAAATATAATCATTGCAGTCTTATACAAGTCAAAATTTTATACCTGGTCACGTGAAATTAGTGCTCATTAAGAAATGCCTTGATTATGAAAGATAGAGAGAGATGGATGCTAGTACCTAGCAGGGGTTTGGGAGCAGCACCCCTAGAGGAATTTTTTTAATAGAAAATTACCTTGTAAAATATTGTAATTTCATAGTCAATCTGGACCATTCATCATTATGTCGTAGATCTAACAGTAGAATTTATGTTAGGGTTTTTCTTTCCCTAGATGGGACACTCTTTTAATGAGGGTATTGTATTACGACTGGAGTGTGGTAGAGAGTTGAGACTGAAAAAATAGGTGTTGTTGGATTGAAGACTGAAGAGGAGGTTGTTAGTGATGTATTGTAAACTCTATTGAAGTTAATACAGACTGGTGCATATCTTCTTGTGTGGAGTTTTTTTTCCCAAAAGGGTTTCTCCATGTAAACGTTGTGTTATGTGTTTAGTTTTCTATTCCTTTATTTCTTTATATCACTTATTTGATTTCTTATAATCTCCATTTGGTTTTGCACTGGCTTTATTATAATTTAAATGAGATTTTCATTCTATAGTTGTTCACCTTCATTTATAACATTTGGTATTAGAGCCTGGCCAGTTCTGTGTCTTGGGTGGAAGTGTGAAGGTTTTTTGACCCGTAGTGGGAGTTCTGGTTGAATTTGTTTTGCAGATTTTATGTAGAAGCCATGGTTGCATCCTCATCCTGATTGGAAATCAAAAAATTCAATGGAATGGGTTATGAGATGTGAAAGTTGAAAATGGAGGATCTACCTGAAGAAAGAGATTAATGGTTGGTTGCGACAAAAGAAAAGAAACCTGATGCAATCAGTCAAGATGAGTGGGACAAGATGGACAAAAAGGCATGGGGTACAATCTGGTTGTGTCTTGCAGATTCTGTTCTACTGAATATCTCTAAAAAAAGACCACATTTGCATATGGAAAGGATTGGGTGAGATCTACTGAGCCAAAATTTTGGTAAACAAACTTAATCTAAAAAGTAAGTTATTTTCACTTAAAATGAAGGAGGGTGATTCGATAGCAGAACATTTGAATGTGTTTAATTTTATTTTGAGTCAATTGGCTTCTATTGATGTTAAGATAGATGAAGAAGATAAATGTATCATGTTACTTTGTTCTTTGCCTAAGTCATGGGAAAAATTTACCCTTTCTATTATTGCTAATCTTGAAGATCTGAAACTAGATACTCTTGTTGCAACTCTGTTGGAACAGGAAATGAGAAAGAAGGCTATTGATAGTTCAAAGGATGAACTCCATGTTAGGAGAAGGTTCAGGGAAAGAGACAAAAGGGAGATCAGAAGGGACCCAATGACAGTTCTAAGGGTAGATCTAAGATTCCCATGAAAAAGAACAGAGTGAAGTGTTGGAACTGCGGAAAGAGGGGACATGTGAAGAAGAAATGCTAGAATAAAAAGAAGTAGTTTGATTCATCCACAAAGAAGTCCTCAAAGTCAAGTGATGATGTTTTGATTTTTTCTTGCAGTGTTATGTCTAACAAATAGTGGTTGACTGACTCAGGTTTCTCCTGTCATATGACTCTTCATATAGAATGGTTTTCCACATACGAGAAGTATGATGGAGGTGAAATATACCCAGGTGACAACAATTCATATCCTATCATTAGTCAGAGCAAGGTACAGTTATGTTTCAGTGATGGGAGGATGAAAACCCTCCCTGGTGTTTTGCATATTCCAGGTTTAGCTAGGAATTTGATTTTGGTTTCGAAGTTCAATGATGCTAGAATGCATGTAATATTTGATAAGCATGGTTGCAGATTGGTAAGAGGGAGTTTGGTGATAGCGAGAGGGACAATGAAGGGGACTCTGTTTAAAGGAGAAGCCACTACTTTTTATATAACTCTACCAATGTAACTAAAAAATCTAAAAATACTTGTATGTTGTGGCACTGCAGATTGGGCCACACAAGTGAAACTAGTTTAAAAACCATTTTGAATAAAAAATTGTTAGAAGTTTTATCTTATTTTGATGAGAGTTTTGATTTCTATGAACATTGTGTGTTTGGAAAACAAAATAGAAATTCATTTCCTTCAGAAAGTTATAAAACTAAGAATAAATTGGAACTTATTCATTCTAACATATTTGATCATGTGGATGTTGATTCAATTGGAAACTATAGATATTTTGTTTCCTTCATTGATGATGTCTCAAGATTTATGTGGATTTATTTTATACGACATAAATCTAAAGTATTTAGTAAGTTTAAGGAATATAAATCCTTAGTTGAAAAGAAATCAGATTGTAAAATAAAGGTTTTGAGATCTAACAATGGAGGGGAATACTATTCTAGACTTTGATGAATTCTATAAGCATGAATGAATTGTTAGATATAAGACTACTCCATATACTCCACAACAGAATGGAGTGGCAAAAAGGATGAATCAAACAATCATGCAAAAATCTAGAAGTATGCTAAGTGGTTCACATTTGAATAGATGCTTTTGGGTAGAAGTTGTGAGTACTGCTTGTTACTTGTTGAACATATCTCCTTACAAGGCTCTTGCAACAACTCCTTATGAAGTGTGGATAGGTAAGAAACCTTATTTTTCACATTTAAGGGTATTTTGTTGTGAGGTTCATGTGCCCAAATAAAAATGACCTAAGTTGGACCTAAAAGCTAAAAGGTGCATTTTCATTGGATATGGTTATAATGTTAAAGGTTATAAGCTTTGGAATCCACTAACCCATAAGATTATCTATTTGAGAGATATCATTTTTAGGGAACTTAGTGTTATTTAAGATTCTGAATAATCAAGAGAAAAAGACAAGAAAAGGAGAGTACACTTTGAGATTAACCAGGAAGATGCACTCCAGAAGAATAGAGAGATGGATTTGAGGATGAGGAGAATGAAGATGAAGAATAAAAGGGTTTAGGTGAGCTTACTGAGTAGACTGAAGAGGTTGGGGAGGATAACCAAGAAGAAGTTGAGAAAGCTCAAAAACAAGAAGAGCCCCTTACTCCTATTCCCAGAAGATCCTCAAGACAACTGAATCTAGTTGACAGGTATAGCCCACCAGATTTCCATTATATATTTGCTTTGTTAAGTACTAACGATGAACCTGTTAGATCTAGGGCACACAACTGAGAGGGGGGGTGAATCAGTTATACAAAAAACTTACTTCTACTTCAAACACTTGATTCTTCTTTGTTAGTTAATAGCATATCAGTTAACCATTCATGAAAGCATAATGCACAAACACAGGAGCAGATAAACATCAACACATTGGACACCAAGATTTTGACGTGGAAAACTCAGTTAAGGGAAAAACCACGGGGTGATTAACCCAAGGACTATTCTCTGTTAGAAGAATAAGAAAAATGAATGGCACATGCCAATTAGGGCTCATTGCCCAAGCACACTACTCACAAAGAGGCACACTGCCTACAAGAGACACACTGTCTACAAAGTGATAAGAATCACAAACTTGAACTGGAGATTGACCTCTTTACCATGTCTGGATCAGTTCCATTTAAGCCCGAGATACTTCTGCTCTGCCCTTCGCTCTTTCACTATACCACACTCATCCCCACCACACTCTTTGAAATGAACTCAAAAACCTTTATTTATACAAGGCATCGACTTAGGAACAATCATCTAAGTCGGCAATCATCCACAAGAACATTCGCAAGTCGGCAAACATCCATAAGAACATTCATAAGATGAATAACTCATCCGGTCGGCCAATCTGAACAAGAACATCTTCATCCGGAAGAATATCTTCAACTCCGGGCTCTAATACTAATGCGGACCGACAAAACATCCTCAACATGATCCAAGAACCTTCACAAGCTTTCCTGAGTGACCAGGTACATCCGCACTTCCTCTACTTACTGGAATCTCTTCTCCTCTTCATCTAGAACTTCAAGAACACAGTCTGTTGCGACTGTCAAACTAAAACAGGTTCTTTTGGACCTCCAAACTATGCACAAACCAAGATGACACATCACAAGGATATCCAAAACACTCCTTCCAATTCGCAGAGTCTGACAATGCACCTTCGGATCTCACCGGACCTTTTTGTAACACTCTGTCACTCTGGAACAGCTCCCAGAACCGGTTCTACTTGACCGATCACAACTTTTTCATATCTTCATGCGGACCTCTGATATCCTAACTGGATCATCTCAAGACTCATATCTACAAACCCTTTAATCTGCATCCTCTGATCCTCATCCTATTGAGTACATTTGCCTTCTTCATATCACTGTTCTTCACTATTCCTGATTGAGACTAATTTTCTCAATATCCTCAGCACACAGCTCATCCAATCCTTCTTACCAATGCAATATGAGTATGTTGACATCAATGACAACACTGGTTAACCTCATACTTGCAACAATCTCCCCCTTTGTCATTGATGGCAACATATGATGTGAAAAACCATCAAGACAAGAACTTCTCTTTTCTGTCACTACTCCCCTTATCAGCAACAACTCTTCACATGTCTTCTCTTCCTTTACTGCTCCCCCTTTGATCATCAACCACCTTTTTTTCACATGTCTTCTCTCCCCCTTTGACATCAATGGCAAAGGGCTATACTTGTGCTTGTAACACATCAGAATCATACCAGCTGCTCCCCCTTAGTAGCAGCTCCCCATCATCAATCCGGATCACAAGATATGACTGTGATATCCACCAGACTGATGCACATCAGTGCATCCTAGTTCATCACCGGAGGGGCCATGACCCCTAACTTCTCCCTGAGATACTCAAAAGAGTCTTTGGGAAGAGGTTTAGTAAAAATATCTGCAAGCTAATCCTTGGAGGACACATACTCCAATCTGACTTCACCCTTGTTCACTTGTTCTCTCAAAAAGTGAAATTTGATAGATATATTCTTGGTCTTAGAATGCAATATCGGATTCTTGGAAATATTTATTGCACTTGAATTATCACAGAAAATTGTGATAGGCTCCTCATATTCTACTTTCATGTCTCTTAACATCTGCTTCATCCATAAAATTTGAGTGCAACTGCCTGCTACTGCAATATATTCTACTTTAGTTGTAGACAGAGATATTGCCTCTTGTTTCTTGCTTAGCCAAGAAACCAATCTCTTTCCCAAGAAGAATGCTCCACCACTGGTGCTCTTTCGGTCATCCACATCTCCTGCCCAATCTGCATCTATATATGCATGAAGAGAGAAATCCTGATCTCTAGGATACCATAGGCCATACTCAACTATCCCCTTTAGATATCTAAAAATTCTCTTGATTGCCATAACATGAGATTCTCTAGGGTCAGCCTGAAATCTTGCCACAAGACCAACAACCTGCATTATATCTGGTCTAGTCTGAGTGAGATACAATAATCCTCCAATCATTGATCTGTACTTGGTCTGATCTGTCTTAGGAGAGTCATCATCTTTGCTTAACTTACATCTGGCTGCCATAGGAGTGTTCATTGGCTTTGAATCTTCCATTCCAAATTTCCTCAACAATTCTTTCACATATTTGTTCTGAGAGATAAAGATACCTTTCTTTGTCTGAGTAATTTGCAGACCCAAGAAGAAATTCATTTCACCAAGCATTGACATTTCAAACTCACTTTTCATTTGATTTGCAAAGGTTTTACACAAACTATCTCTTCCTCCAAAAATGATATCATCAACAAATACTTCAACAATCAGGATGTTTTCATTATCTATTTGGAAATATAGATTACTGTTAGCAGTACCTTTGTTGAAACCAATCTGCACAAGATGTTTATCCAACCTTTCATACCATGCTCTTGGGGCTTGCTTCAATCCATACAGTGCTTTCTTCAACTTGTAGACCATATCATCATGACCAGACAATTGAAATCCATCCGGTTGTTCAATGTATACTTCTTCTTCCAAATCACCATTTAGGAAGGCAGACTTGACATCCATCTGATATACCTTGAAGTCTTTGAAGGTAGCATCTGCAAGAAATAATCTGATTGCTTCAATTCTTGCTACCGGAGCAAAGGTTTCTTCAAAATCAATTCCTTCTATTTGAGAGTAGCCTTTGCAGACCAATCTGGCTTTGTTTCTGATTACTTCACCAACCTCATTTAGTTTGTTCCGGAAGACCCATTTGGTTCCAATCACATTCTTGTTTCTAGGTCTGGGAACAAGATCCCAAGTGTGATTTTTCTCAATTTGCATGAACTCTTCCTCCATTGCTTTGGTCTAGTTTTCATCATTGCAAGCTTCATTTATTGTCTTACGTTCAATCTTTGAAATCAGACAGTATTCATTTGAATTTTGAGCAATTCTCCTCCTTGTTTGTACCCCTTTGCTTTTGTCACCTATGATCTGATCTTCAGAGTGATTTAGAGTTACATACCTTGGAACTTTGGGAGTCTCTTGCACTGCTGTTTCTTGATCAGGTTCATTCAGACAAACCTCTTCTTCTTGATTTACCAGATCAGTCTGAATCTGACTTTCAGGAAGGGATTGAGTTCCTTGAACCAGAACACCATCCTGATCATCTTCATCATATTCATAAAACCTTGAGGGCTTCTCAATTCCTTCATCAACCTTCACATTTGTACTTTCTATCATCTTTTTTAGTCTCTTATTGTAACACCGGTATGCTTTGCTTTGAGTGGAGTAACCCAAGAAAATTCCTTCATCACTTCTAGCATCAAACTTTCCTAGATCTTCATCTCTTTTGATGTAACACTTGCTACCAAATACTCTGAAATATCTCACAGTAGGAGTTATATGAAACCAAAGTTCATAAGGAGTCTTACCGGTATTGCCTCTGATTTGAACTCAGTTGAGAGTGTAGACTGCAGTGCTGACAACTTCTCTCCAAAATATCTGAGGAACATTTACTTCCATCATCATTTTCCTAGAAGCTTCCTGGATGGTCCGGTTCTTTCTCTCAACTACTCCATTCTGCTGTGGAGTCCTAGGAGCAGACAACTGTCTCTTTATGCCATGCTTCTCACAAAAGTCTATGAATTCACCGGATGTGAATTCGCCACCTCTATCAGACCTTAGACACTTTAGTTTCAATCCGGTTTGATTCTCTACCATAGCCTTGAAGATTTTGAACTTCTCAAAGGCTTCTGATTTCTCTTTCAGAAAGGTAACCCACATCATCCGGGAATGATCATCAATCAGTAACATGAAATATCTATCACCTTGCATACTCTTGATTCTTGTCAGACCACATAGATCAGTATGAACTAATTCCAATAATCTGGTAGAGGACTGATCTTTGCTTTTGAAGGAGACTCTGCTCTGTTTACCTAGCTGACATTCTTTGCACAAACTATTTGTAGGTTTCACCAATTTTGGAAGATCTCTTACAGCCTGAATATTGCTTATCTTGATGATGTTATCCAAATTTACATGACACATCCTTCTATGCCATAACCAACTCTGATCAATTTGAACAAACAGACAACTTTTATCTGAACCAACTAGATGGAAGATATTACCTTTTGTTTGAGTACCGGATGCAATCTCAGTTCTGGAGCTTTCAAAGATCCTGCATCTTCCATTTTTGAACTGGAGATCATAACCTTTGTCTACTAACTGTCCAACACTGAGAAGATTGTGCTTCAATCCTTCAACATATAGTACATTACCAGTTTTGCTCTTTCCATCAAAAGAAATAGTTCCCCTACCTCTAATTCTACCTGCAAAATTGTCACCAAACTTTACCATTCCTCCTTCATACCTTTCCAAATCTAAGAACTTGTTCTTGTCACCTGTCATGTGGTGAGAGCATCCACTGTCAATAACCCAATCATCCTTTTCTTCAACTTGGGCAGCCAAAGCTCTTTCTACAACCTTATGATTGATAGATTCAGAGGATATTGGTTCTTCTTCCTTGATGGCAATAAACACCCATTCATTTTTGGATTTGTCTCCTATCTCTGATTCATCATCTGTTACTCCTTCATTATTAGCTTCTTCATGAACATAATAACAGTTCTTTTGGAACCTTTGTCTGTTAGAGTTTGACCTTGCAGATCTTTCTGGACATCTTGAAGCAAAATGACCAATCTTATTGCAGTTGAAGCACTTAAAAGGTAACTTTCCTTCATACTTACCGGATCCTCTTGGCAATCTCTTTGCAATGAGGGCTTCAAGATGAGTTGTTTCTGCTTCTTCCTCTTCCATGTCTTTCCTAGCTTGATCATACCATGACAGTTTCCTTGAAGAAATTTCTCCCGGATCAAATCTTTGTTTGCCTTTCACATAGGCACTAGCTTTGAATGCAAATTCAGTCTTGGGAGGATCATCTCCAAACTTGGTCATTTCAAATGCAGCCAGTTTGCCAGCCAATTGCTCTCTTGTGACAGTTGCATGGGCTCTGAATTCATCAATGGCAGCAACCTTGATCTTGTAGGCAGTAGGAAGGGATCTGAGAATTTTGCAAACAATCTCATTTTCATCCAGACCTCCACCAGCATTCCTGATTCCACACACCAACTCATTTACTCTTGGCATAAAGGTAGTGATATTTTCATTATCTCTCATCTTCAATCTTTCAAATTTCCCTTTAAGACTTTGCAACCTTGCACTCTTAACAAACTCATCTCCTTCATGCAGAAGTTCCAGTTTAACCCAGATTTCATATGTAGTTGGTAGGTCAATAACATTTGAGAGTTCTAAGTCAGTCAATGCGCTTAGAAGAGCCTCTTTGGTCCGCAGATTGTTTTTAGCATCTATGATTTCATTTAGTGTTGTCGGACCACCCTGTGGAGGAACATATCTTTTTGTGACCATGGACATGTATGCTTTTCCCATACACTCCAAGTGACATTTCATGAGGCCTTTCCAGATAGAGAAGTTGGTTCCATCAAACTTTGGATTGTCCTTCTTGTATGACGACATCCTGGATCTCCTCAAGCGGTTAAGCTCCTTTCAGAGGAACTTGGCTCTGATACCAATTGTTAGATCTAGGGCACACAACTGAGAGGGGGGGTGAATTAGTTGTACAAAAACTTGCTTCTACTTCAAACACTTGATTCTTCTTTGTTAGTTAATAGCATATTAGTTAACCATTCATGAAAGCATAATGCACAAACACAGGAGCAGATAAACATCAACACATTGGACACCAAGATTTTGACGTGGAAAATTCGGTTAAGGGAAAAACCATGGGGTGATTAACCCAAGGATTATTCTCTGTTAGAAGAATAAGAAAAATGAATGGCACATGCCAATTAGGGCTCACTGCCCGAGCACACTGCTCACAAAGAGGCACACTGCCTACAAGAGACACACTATCTACAAAGTGATAAGAATCACAAACTTGAACTGGAGATTGACATCTTTACCATGTCTGGATCAGTTCTATTTAAGCCTGAGATACTTCTGCTCTACCCTTCGCTCTTTCGCTATACCACACTCATCCCCACCACACTCTTTGAAATGAACTCACAAACCTTTATTTATACAAGGCATTGACTTAGGAACAATCATCTAAGTCGGCAATCATCCACAAGAACATTCGCAAGTCGGCAAACATCCATAAGAACATTCACAAGATGAATAACTCATCCGATCGGCCAATCTAAAAAAGAACATCTTCATCCAGAAGAATATCTTCAACTCCAGGCTCTAATACTAATGCAGACTGACAAAACAACCTCAACATGATCCAAGAATCTTCACAAGCTTTCCTGAGTGACCAGGTACATCTGCACTTCCTCTACTTACTGGAATCTCTTCTCCTCTTCATCCAGAACTTCAAGAACACAGTCTGTCGCGACTGTCAAACTGAAACAGGTTCTTCTGAACCTCCAAACTATGCACAAACCAAGATGACACATCACAAGGATATCTAAAACACTCCTTCCAATCCGTAAAGTCTGACAATGCACCTCCGGATCTCACCGGACCTTTTTGTAACACTCTGTCTCTCTGGAACAGCTCCCAGAACTGGTTCTACTTGACTGATCACAACTTTTTCATATCTTCATGTGGACCTTTGAAATCCTAATTGGATCATCTCAAGACTCATATCTACAAATCCTTTAATCTGCATCCTCTGATCCTCATCCTATTGAGTACATTTGCCTTCTTCTTATCACTGTTCTTCACTGTTCCTGATTGAGACTAATTTTCTCAATATCCTCAGCACACAGCTCATCCAATCCTTCTTACCAATGCAATATGAGTATGTTGACATCAATGACAACACTGGTTAACCTCATACTTGCAACATAACTTAGATCTTACAGGGAGGCTATATATTCAGTTGATAGTGAGTCTTGGCAATAGTACATGTTGGAGGAGATGATGGTATTAGACTCGTGTGACACCTAGGATCTTGTACATTTTCCCAAAGGTAGAAAGGCCATCGAATGTAAGTGGGTTTTCAAGAAAAAGTTTGGAGCAGACAGTTCATTGGAGAAGTACAAGGCTAGACTGGTGGCCAAGGATATTACTAGAGAGAGGGAGTTGATTTTGGTGAAATATTCTCTTCTGTTGCTAAATTATACTCGATTAGATTTTTGTTATCTATTGCTACTACTAATGACTTTGAGATTGAGCAAATGGATGTTAGTTTAGCTTTTTTGCATAGAGACTTGGAAGAGGAAATTTACATGCAACAACCTATAAGGTTGGAGGTAAAAGGGAAAGAACACTGGGTATGTAGATTAAAGAGTTCTCTTTATGGTTTAAACAAATTCCCTGAATGTGGTATTAGAAGTTTGACTTTTTTGTTTTGAAATTGAGTTTTGTTAGAAGTGAATAGGATCACTGTATTTACATTCAATGTATTGATGATCATATACTGATTATTTTCTTGTATGTGGATGATATGTTATTTTTTAGTAACACTAAGCATATGATCAATGAGGTGAAAGCCCAAATTTCAGGTGCATTTGAGATGAAGGATCTAAGAGCAACCAAGTATATTCTGGGGATGAACGCTAAAAGAGATTGAGTAAACAGAAAGCTTTGGTTATCACAGGGTAAGTATGTTGATACTATTCTAAACATATTTAGTATGCAGGATTATAATCCAATTAGAATTCCTTTGCCAATTGGTACTAAGCTTTCATTAGATATGTGTCCTAAGAATGAAGATGATTTAGAGGATATATATAAGGTTCCATATGCTAGTGTTGTAGGAAGTTTGATGTATGCAATGGTTTGTACTAGACTAGATATTGCCCAAGTAGTGGGAGTTTTGAGCAGGTTTATGTCTAACTCTTGTAGAAAACATTGGAATTATGTAAAGAGGTGTTTAGATATTTGGCTAGTACTTCTGATTATTGTTTCATTTGTTCTAGTACTAACAATGTGGAAAAGACATTGGACATACATGGTTATGTTGATGCAGATTAGGAAGGTGACTTAGACAGTCGAAGGTCCACAAGTGAGTATGTATTTACTCTGTTTGGAGGAGTAGTGAGTTGGATGAGTAAGAGGTAACATAAAGTTGTATTGTTGATCACTAAAGCAGAGTACATGGTAGCTACCCATGTATCTAAGGAGGCAGTTTGTTTAAAGCAATTATGTGCAAGTATTGGTTTTGATTGTAGGACTATTCAGATTGGCTGTGATAGCCAAAGTGTGATATGCTTGGCCAATAATCCTATGTCTCATGCATAGACAAAGCATGTGGATGTTCAGTACCACTTTGTTTGTGAATTGATTATTAATGGATATATTGAGTTGAAGAAGATTGACACTCAGGATAATGTTGTAGATTCACTTACTAAACTTGTAAGCACATAGAAGTTTACATGGTATAGGGAGGCCATGGGCCTTGTTCCTAATGCTTAGTTATTTTATGTTTTCCTATGGATGAATTTACAATGTATGATGTCTAGTGGGAGAATGTTAGGATTAAGGTGCCATCAACCTTGTAAATCCTATGTAATTAGTTACTCCTAATGTTGTTTGTAAATTTCCATAAGGGAAGATGTATTCACCAAGCAACGGTCTTGTTTTAGCCGCATTTGGATACTAGTACCTTGTGGGCATTTGGGGGAAGCACCCCTAAAGAAATTTATTTTAGAAAATTTCCTTGTAAAATATTGTAATTTCGTAGTCAATCTAGACCGTTCATCATTGTATTACAGCTGGGGTGTGGTAGAGAGTTGAGACTGAAAAAATAGGTGCTGATGGATTGAAGACTAAAGAGGAGGTTGTTAGTGAAAATAACATGTATCAATAATATTATATTCTAAAAAACAATGTGCGATGGCGAGGGAGCAGGTGCAAAAATTTGTAGTGAAGCAACTGTTCGGGAGGGAGCGGATGGAGCGGTGAGTGCAGGCAGGAAGATCAGGAAACACGAGAGCAGAGGAGGCCGTGCTTAGGTGAAGTTTGTAGGTGAGGGACGGTAGTGTTACCAGTTGCGATCAGGTTCTGGCCAAGCTGGGGTCTCAGACTCTTCTCCCCTTCCTGCGCCTTCTCCTCCTCTTGCTAATGCAGGTAGCACCTCCCATCCTTCATGTGTGGCTGGCTCTGCTGATCCCAAATCTCTAAAGGCTTGCAAAAATAGCTCGAACCCGTTTCACGAATGCACTGATTTTTGTTTGGAGAAGATTTAGAAATCATGCCCTAAATCTCCTCTGCCCAAACTGCCTGATCCGCCTGATTCTGGAGTTTCTCATGATTACGGTAAGTTTGGTCTCAATGTTGGGGATGTGGAAATCTCCATAGCAGAAGATCTTATAGATTTCCATATTTTGAATGACTGCATTAATTCTATTTCTACGGATGTTGGTAGCCGCTCTCTAATCTTTAGACTATTAAGGAAAAGGCCAACCCTAGATGATGTTCAAGCTTGGGCTCTCTTTGTCTGGAATAACTTGGACCCTCCTATGGTTTACTTATTGGATTTCAGCTTCTTTCTGATTACCTTCTCTTCAGTTGAGGATTGTAACTTTGTGTTGCAAAATGGTCCCTAGTTCTTTGAGAAATCTGGTCTGTTCCTCACTCCTTGGACTCCTTTCTTCAACCCTGCCATGACTGTTATCATGGAGTTCCCAATCTGGATCAGATTATATAATCTTCCTTTCGTGATGAGGACTCCTACTCTCATCGGACAAATGATTAATCAGTTTGGGTCTTTTGTTAAGACTAATTTGGTGGAGGGGGCTTCATGTAGAGACATAGGGGTTTATGCCCTTGTGGACCTTTCCAAACCCCTTCTTGGCTCGATTCAGATTCATTCTTTGTTTGGTACCTGGCTGCAATTCCTAAATTTTGAAGGCCTTCCATTTAGATGCTTTCACTACAACAAGATGGGGCACAAGATTGGGTCCTGCACTACTCCAAGTGTTCTGTGAACTAGATGTTTCATCCTCAAGAAGTGGGTTAGAAAACCTGGCTCTCCTGATGCAGATTTCACTTTGCGCAATCATGGAAAGTTTTATGATTCCCACTCTATTTCTGGGACTGTCTCAATGGCTCCATCTGTGCCTTCCCCGGGGCAGCCATCGGGGCCTTCTGATCCTCTTGCCCGTATTTTGGACTTAGTCCCTATTGGGATTGATGAGGATGACTCTAAGTTAGAGGGTACATTCCTATTTATGGAGGATTTGGATGATCCAGACACTAATTTTTTTGATGACTTTGTGGTGGCCCCTTCAAAATTAGGAATCTTTTAGACTGAGTCTAAGAAATTGAAACCAGACTGTGGTGAAATAAAGCGGAGAAAAGGAAGGAGGTCTGAGGCTGAAAAACTATGCATTGAAGGAAAGGAAATGGTTGAGGAGGGCTCTCAGTGGATAATGGAGGCACTCCTCTCTTGGAAAAGAGGCAAAGCTTAGTTTGGCTTTGGCCTTTTGGCTATCAGTTTTTAAGCTTGTGTTTAGGGTTGATTTTCTCTTATGGGGATTTACCTTCTGTCATCTTCTTTGGGTAGGTTTTGTTACATTGCTCCTTTGTGAAGATTGCTAGTCTTTTTGCTCCCCTTGTTTCAAGGGCTTGCTATAAGTACTTATTTTTCATCCTTTCATATATCAAAACTCACTTACGAATAAAAAAAGAGAGGAGGTTGTTAGTGATGTGTTGTAAACTTTATTGAAGTTAATGCAGACTGGTGCATCTCTTCTTGTGTGGAGTTTTTCCCTGAAAAGGTTTCTCCACATAGACACTGTGTTATGTGTTTAGTTTTTCTATTCCTTTATTTCTTTGTATCGCTAATTTGATTTCCTATAATCTCCATTCAGTTCTACACTATATTTATAATAGTTTAAATCAGATTTCCATTCTATAGTTGTTCACCTTCATTTCTAACAAGTGAATCTTTTGAGAGGTGTAACAAGAGGCTCTTATTATTCCTCATTAGAACTCAAATATGAACCTTCTTCTTTCTTAGATCTTGCCCATCATGTTGATGTTCTATATGTGCATCTTCTTGTAGTTTGTCTTTAATATCAAAATGTACCATTTTGTTAAGCTTTTCATGAGGTTTTTTAACATTTGTAAATACCCTTAGCTCCTCGAAAATAACATCCTTAGAATATAACATTTTCAATGCTATAGGATCCTAAAGCTTATAACCCTTAATATTCTCACCATATCCCACAAAACACACTTGTTAGCCCTAAAATCAAGCTTAGAATGTTTCTCTTTAGGAACATGAACATATGCTTCACTACCAAAAACTATAAAATGAGAAACTGATGGTCTTTTACTTGTCCACACCTCATAGGATGTTTTGTTAAGTAGAGCAGAAGTGGAAGATCTATTAACCAAATAACAAGCAATGTTTACAACTTCAGTCCAAAAAGGTTGTTCAAGCTTAGAGCTACTTAATATGCTTCTATCTTTGTCCATAAAAGTAATCCATTTATCTATTCTTCTACTCCATTTTTTTGCAAAGTATATGGAGTTGTTTTATTTTTAACAATCCCTACATGCTTGCAATAATCATCAAAATATCTAGAGCAATACTCACCATAATTATCCATTCTCAAAACCTTTACTTTCCTATTTGTCTATTTCTCAACAAGTGCTTTAAACTCTTTAAATGTAGAAAATACAATAATCTTATGCTGCAGAAAGTAAACCCTTGTAAATATAGAGAAGTCATCGATAAGTGTAACATAGTAGCAAGATTTTCCAATAGAAGGAACATTCACAAGAACAAATACATCACTATGAATAACCTCCAAAATATTTTTAGCTCTTATACTACCAAATTTAAATGGAACTCTATGTTATTTTCCAAACACAGTGTTCACAAAAATAAAGTCAGCAGAATAACCAAATAAACCATCAACCATATTTTTATTAATAAGGATTTTAAGACCTTTTTCACCAATGTGACCCAAACTATGGGGCCACATTTTATAAGAAATAGAGTTATCACTTAGATTCACAAAGTTATAGAAAGTAGATGCTTCTAGCCTAAACAGGGTGCCATATTGAGTGCCCCTAGCCAACACTAAGTTTCCTTTGCTTAAGTTGCAACCATTATTCTCAAAAGTTTCATGCACCCTTGAATCATTCATTTTAGATACAAAATTAAATTTCTAGCTAAACCAATGATATGCAATACATTCATGAGATTTTTCACCCTCCCATCACTAAAATCTATTTTACCTCCCCTCAAGCCACAATCTTCCTGTGTTGTTGCTCCTAAGGAAAACTTCCCTACCATCATAGCTTGTATATGTTAAAAACCACTCCTTGTGAGGAGTCATGTGGTAGGATGCACTTGAATCTATCAACTAAGAGTCATCAAAAGTCATGTTAGTAGAAATAATAAAAGCATCAATAGCTTCATCATCATAGGATTTATTTGTAGAGGAATCTTCATTTTTAGTTTTCTTACTTTGACATTCCTTTTTGAGATGCACCCATTTGCCACAATTCCAATACCTCAATCTACTCTTACCAGGTGTCTTGGATCTAACCTTAGAATTAGATCTATCCTTAGACTTATCCTTACCACCTTTATGTTGTCCTTACTCTTCTCTTTAGATCTTCCCCACACATGCAATACATCCTTAGACCCACCCTACATAGACTTTCTCCTCATCTCCTCTAAGAGAAAGGTAGCAATGAGTGCATCCATCTTTGGATCTATCAGAGAACCATTGAGTGCAAGAATTAGGTTATCCCAAGATTCATGCAATGAACATAATAATAAAATACACTTATCCTCTTCCTCTACCGTCCCATCTAATGATTGTAACCAACTCAAGATTAGATTAAATGCAAAATGTTTTGCAATCAAGTTCACATCCTTCATTTTATGAGAAAATAATTTTTTTTTCAAAAACACTTTATTTATGAGACTCTTTGTTTGATAAATTTCTCCTATTCTTTTCCATAATAGATAGAAGCTTTAGTAGAAGCAAGTGCCACAAACCTTTTTATCAAGTTTTGTCCACTCTTCATCCAATAACTTATCTAGTTTATTTTCATTTTTTACGGTTGTCCATTGATCCCTTTATTCTAAGAGATCCTACATATTTAGCTTTCAAATCTCAAAACTTATGCCATTGAACTTTTCAATCTCCAACCAAGATCCATGATCTCTATCACCTAGAATCTAAATTTGCATGAAAAACACAGCACACTCCCATTGTAGTAAAAAAATCAAACACTCTGAAAGAGGCATCCATTTCTCTAATCAAGCCAACATGGCTTTGATACCAAATCTTAAAAATAGGGTGAAACAATCAATGATAAATGTTGTTCTTTAGTGCATCTAAATTCATAAACAATGATAGATTATATGGAAATGGAAATCAACTATGAAACAAATGCAAAACATAACACAATATTTACATCAAGAAACCCTTGCGGGGAAAAATCTTCATAACCAAAGAGACCCAAGATTGTATTAGTCTTGATAATGGTTACAATACATCAGCTCATCCCTCTAAATTCTGATAGCATAATAGTACTCGTATAATATGCAAAACAACCATACATTCTCCAACTCCAAGCCCCAATATATAGAAGCACAAATCGAAAACCATGATTAGCTTTGGAAAACCATTGGCAAGGCCAAAGGAGGTATTATGCCCAAAATGGTCAAGGCACAAATTTCAACACCCCCCTTGGTCATTGGTCTTCCAGGCTATTTTTAGCATATTCCCTACATGTCATTGTTATATTTAACCACCCAAACTTGGGTGCCCCAATTTATCTTCATTCTCAATGCATAAAGATGCTTCATGACAAGTGTGACCCAAACCTATCATAATGTTGGTAAAGATTCTAATGTAACCTCCTTCTTACATGCTCTTATGTGTCATAAGAATTTGTCATAAGTAACCCCCATCTTACAAAGTCATGATAGCACAAGATGCTCTTACAACACCTTACACACTTTCCAAGATGTTGACGCATGGCCAAAAATGCCACCTCAAAGTGGGATGCCATCTTCCTCATGTGAGGAAAAAATAATAATAAAGACAAAATAGTAAATACAAACAAATCAATAAATATGAACATTAGGAATGAAAGGTTGAGACACCTTTTCCCAACAATTTTGAGGATTCAATCCTAATCGAGCTTGTCAACCATGTTTTGTCTAGTTGTTTGATTATAGAATGTGTTCACGAAACTAATCTTCTTCCCTTGTTCCTTGCACATTATCGATATGTATCTTCTACACATGTTCACTTAATGTTGTGTTGCGTGTAGTGATGACTCATATATGCACATGTTGCACTTAAACAATGTAATAATCCTTGCTTTAAAAAAATTTGTTGGATTTAACTAAGTTTTTCCTTCGTTAAGTGATGGACATTATACTTTTTAGGTTTGAACAAAATTTTGATATCTATATAGCTATATGAATTTTTATCTTGCTTCAAGGATGATACCCCTTAATAAATCCTAATATTTATAATGAAAAAAATACATCTTAAACCATGAGTTAGGTTGGGTAAAAAAAGGGGTAGAATTGTCTATTACCAAACAATACAAGATAATATATGTAATGTAAATCAGCGATATATTGATAAAGTTATTAAGTTATTGTAGATTTGATTCCTCTTGATGTGGGTGGTGTAGTGTTTGGTAGCCCATACATGTTTCTTAGAGATTCTATATATTATAGGAGGGACAAATAATACATGCTGATAAAAGATAGAAATAGCTTCATCATGAATGCTTATGAAGATAAATCAAAGATCTCCTTATTAAGTAATCAAAAGGCAAAGAATTGAACAATGCTAGTGGTAATATTTCTCCGCTTCTTTTACAAGTTGAGAAAACTATTGAGTGTAAAACTTTGTCTTGTTCATCTACTAACTAAAACCATAAGCACATAGAAGGGTTGTGGCCTAAATTTTAAGGAACATGGTCACTTGGTCTTGTTGATGCTCAGATATTACAACCACATATGGTGTTATCTGGGTGCACTCTATATTAGCATTGCATGTAGAGCACACCAATGAAAAATTTACAGATATAAAATTGACAAGCAAATCAATCTCTGAAATTGAAAGGTTAGCTCCTTATCTATATTAACCTAAGCTTAACTAAAAATGGAAAAAAATTAAAAATAAATAACTAAAATTAAAAAACCATGAGATAGATGTCTCTTTGCAATCCTTCTTAGGGCTTTATAACTCACAGCATAGCATAATCGTAAATAAAAATAATGGAGACATAAACAATAACCAAAATTGTGAGAATATCAACTTCTCATATTAATTGTTTTAAATAATATTGGTCAGCCACATAAATTAAAAAGCAGACCTTCAAACATATATACAGAGGTTCCTCTAAAACTAGAAAGCCAAAGTTGAGAAAAAAATATAAAATAGACAAGGAATAAACAACAACTCGAGTCTATAAAATGATCCATCTTACCTTATACAATTTGAAAACATCAAATATATATATATATATATATATATATATATATATTAAAACCAGAGAAAAAGATGAAAAAAAAGAGAGGAAGAATGCTTTTGTTTTCCAAAATTAAAGTCCTAAGTCCTACAAACTTTATAATTAATCCCTCTTTCACCTTCATGTGAACTTTACTTTCAGAATATGTTGTTGTAATCTTCAATTTACCATGCAACCCTCAAGAAATATATGCGTGGCTTTAGTCTATATTGGCTACGCCAACCTTTGTTATCACCTCAAAACCCTCTAAAATTCTCTATACGAGTCATGAGCTAGGTATCTCTGCTCCTTTGCATCTCCTCTACTGCGACAAACCAACATTTTCCATTGGTGTGCAAAATTGCCAAGTAGAATCCAAGAATAGGGAAGGGTTTTGTTCCTCATATACTAAGTCTTTAATCTTTTGGGAAAATTATATTAGGAAGTTTGATATAGAATCAGATCATTTAAGTTAGTGAAATGAGCTTAGTCACATAATGTTCTCATGAAGGCTTATCCTTGTAATAAATATCTTTCGTGACTTATTTTATAAGAAAGTCGTGTAAAATATGGTTGTAGAAGTATATTGGAAGAGTGGAATGAGGTAAAGGTGTTTTGAGTGATTCAAACACTCTAAATATTAATGTAGTGATAGAAAACAATCATTAGTGATGAGTTCAACTAAAGTTAAACTTGTTATAAAAGGACAAAATATAGAGCTTGTGGGGATTGACGAACTAGTAATGTACCAAGATTTGTAGAAGTATATTGGAAGAATAGAATGAAGAAAAGGTACTTTGAGTGATCCAAACACTCTAAATATTAATGCAGTGATAGAAAACAATCATTAGTGTTGAGTTCAACTAAAGTCAAACTTATAAAAAGGACAAAAATATAGAGTTTGTGGGGATTGAAGAACTAGAAATGCACCAAAATTCAAGGCTTTTAGTTGATATAGGCTCTTGGGATCTCCTTCAATGTTCTTCTGACTAATGCTCATAAATACTTCCAAAAGTGATCATTATTAAAAATTAAAAAAAATCTTTAGTTTTTTCTTAGCATATTGGTTGAATTGAGATAATATTGCTTTAACTTATGAGACTTAGAGTTGGATTGTGCTTAAGGAAGTGTAAGAGAATTTTCAAGGATCGTGTGTTGTTTAGATATTGTTAAAGGTAAAAGAGAGGTTCATGAAGGCCTCTAGAAGGAAATAACCATTGTTCTAGCTCACAAAACAATAGCTAAGTGAGGAGAAAATTCCTTACTCTTTAGACGTTTCTCCCAGTTTTAGTTTCTTCAGGGCAAGTTGTTGTCCATCTCTTTTATTATGCATTATATGCTCTCTAAGTCATGTTTGCATACTTTCTTTCATATTATTGAACTTAATAACACTAAACTACATAATTAAGCATTATTTTTTTCCATATTCATAGACATGGAACAACAACTTTAAATAGGAATCATCTTGGTGAATTATATAGTGGACTATCCACACTAACTATGGTTTGTGGAAGACCATGTTGGAAATGACGAATGAGTAGACACATATAACTACATGAAACACTTGGAGCAGTTTGAATAAAAAAACATGTCAATATTCAAGAGAACACTTGGACAAATTCTAGCCCATTGTATCGCCTATGAATAGTAAATGCAAAATATAAGGCATTAACCAATATGTGAAAGATTGTTTTAGCATAGTTGTGACACCTAGTGCACAAGAATTATAGCACATGTGAGTGGATGCAATTAAATGACCATAATAAATATAAAGCCTTTTGAATACATCTGTATTGCTTGAATGTAAATTTGAATGGCAACACTATTTTTTTTGCACAACACTTCTAATTATATGCACATCAAGATATATTTAAGGAATGACTACACTAACTATGTCAACTACCTCAATAGGGTCTCAATGCTCTATCTACAGTTTAAATGAGTGTTTAATCCTTGTGCTTAAGTGATATGTTAAAATTGAATAGATTCCAAGTGTTGGTGGGTGTGTAATTTGTATGAGTTTGTGCAGTTCACTAGGAAATAAAATCAAACAATCAATTATGTTGTCTTTCTCTTAATAATGATCTAAATCACCTTTGTATCACATCACCTATTTTCCCCTTCCCTCTATTCATTTATCCATGTGGTAGACATTGTTATCACTCAAACTCCTCACAATCATCTTTCCTTAATTTTCCCATGCTTCTAATTTGAATCTTATTGAAAGACACTTGATTATTTCCTAACATATTATTAATTTTATCACATATTTCCATCTTATTGTAATCACCCAACCTAATGAGTCACTAACTAGCTTCATAATAATCACATATGTTCCATGTATTGTATTATTTCATTTACAAAATAAAATCACGAGCATGGTAGGTATCATATTTAAGAAATGATGTGCATAATAGTCCTAGTTTCATCAACATAGTATCTCACAATCAACCTAGATGTCATAATTAAATTTCATAATTTCCCATTAATTTAAAATCATTCTCTTCCTCACAAGTAACTCATGTGATAACCATCCTCTCATTAATGGGTAATCAATAAACAATTTGTGAGAAAAAGTTATTGGATAAAACCTCTAGAAGGGTTTCTTAAGGTCAATTTTGATGGAGCTTCTAGTGGGAATCCAAGATTGGCTTGGGCTAGTGTGGCGATAAGGGATGTGGATATCCTCTTTGTTAAATTATGTTATTTGGTTCTTGGAAGTAGGACAAATAATGAGGCAAAATGGGAAACCATAATGACAGGAATTACCTTAGTCTCCTCATAGGGATGTAAGAGGCTTGTAGTGGAAGTTGATTCTTTAGTGGTAATTTAGGGGTTATGCAAGTGGGATTCCTTGAGCTAGAAGAATAAGCACTTTCTTGAGGAAGCATTAGAGTTGTGCAGGTATTTTGATGCAAGACCATCCTTAGGTTAGAATGACCTTACATCACCCAAAAATATCTACCATAGTTCTTGCACACACGTGCATGATCTTATCTTGTGTGCATCACATGTTGTTATAGTTTTTCACATGTTAGCTTAACCATGCATGTTTGTGGATTTGTGTTCCAAGGTAGATTTTGGTGTCATGCATGTGTTGTTATCTATCAGTGTGTTCCCATGCATCTTTGCAAAACACAAGTTCTCTTTGCATTGAAAGTTACCATTATTCTTCATGCAACTTTATAACACACCATCTTGTCCTTCCACACAACCTATTTTTTTTGCGCACTATAGTGATCAACTGATGTCAAATGTCTAGGAGTTGGTCATTCCAACAAAATGCTTCTATGAAATGATAGTGACTAGATCTTTTTACGGTGTACTAGTTCTAGAATGTCAAAAGATGTCAGGTTCAAATTTATTAAGGAATGGCTAATGTTCTTGTATTATATGACACCTTTCTAATTGAGCAACCTTCTGAGCACACATTTATTTCAACAACCTACTTCTATCTTATATGGCAATGCAAGTGACATGTGCTATATAATGAGAAGTTTTGGTCATTTGAATGGGTTGGTCAATTGGTGAACTAATTGGATCTTTTGGGATGGAAGATTGGCTTTTGGGTAGAACTAAGGTTACATTAATCATAAACACAGAGAGTCTCTACAAATATTTCTCTAGGGTTGGGTAGCATAACATTAATGGGTTTCACATATTGGTGGCCCTTTGAATTCTTTTGATTTTTATCAATTTCATTTGGTATCCATTCTCTAACCTCCATTATTTTCTTTCTTGTTTGGCTTCTATTGTGTGATTTGTACACCTATTCAATGATTGTTCATTCTCTAGAGCTACTAATACACCAGTTAGTATTTGAGTGAGCATTCTAAGTCCTAAAGGTGAACTTGTAATATTTTCATTAACTAAGTGTTTGTGTGAAGTGTTGTTGCATTGCAGGTCAACTTGGGAGATGACTTATAGAGTGGGAAGAAGAGGTGCAAGAAACCAACAACGAATCACATCATAGATTTGTATGATACATTAAAATCCATTCAATCTTGGATCAAGATCATCAAAATTACATAGAGAAGAAGTCTAGTGGTGGTAGAGGACACCGATGATTATGAGGGAAAAGGCCATGATGCACAATGTGGTACCATATATCTAAATGATGTTGAGGAGAACATCACAATAGAGGAAAGATTTACAATTGTCTTGATGAAGGCAAGGAACAAGGTAGGGATTAATCTCCTAAACTACTCAAGAAGCTTAAATATATAAGCGTTGTTGGACTAGTTCACTAAGCTAAAGAGATACTTTGAGTTTGAAGCAATCAAAGTCTTGAAGAGAGTTAAGCCACCACCACGACTTTGAAATATTATATTGCCTTATGGTGGGGTCTTGGTCCAGAAGAGTGGTGAGAAGAAGGAGAAGCACACAATCTTCCAATAGGATTGCATGCTAGCTAATCTCAAGGGAATGTTTATTCCAACCATCTATGCATTGGATTTGCATAAGAAGATCCAAGATCTATGCTAGAGGGAGATTTCCATGAAGTACATGGAGTTCTATAGACTACGCATTTGCACTAGTCATGTGGCAGACGACATTGAGGAAGTGTCTATGTATGTGAATTGATTATGTTGAATACTGGGGGGGGGGAGGTGAATCCGTATTCTAAAATTTAAACAATTGAACCAAATGCCAATTTTAATAATCAGAAAGCAAAGTAACCATAGAAATACAAGCCACATAAACATGACACATAGACACCAGATTTTTATGTGGAAAACCCAAGAAAGGGAAAAACCATGGAGAGGATTAGCTCTCAAGATATATTGCAATCTTTTACAAGTGGTGATGTTCAGGCTTGGTGACTCCACGGGCCTAGAACATGCTAGCTCACTGCCATGAAGTACAACTAGGTCTAGCACGCTCACTGCCACAACCCTAAACCTAGAAAGATTACAATGAGGGCTATTAAACCCTAATGGTTGCTTACAACCAAGCTCACTACCAAGTACAAGTGAAATTATATAAGAAATATGAATACTACAACAACATCTATTAGTATGCCAGGGTGCAATCATTTAGCAACTGGATACTGAATTCTGAGTCTTCATCATCACTGATCTTCTATCTCTGCTTTGCTATTTTGATATTCGCATCAATCACATCCACACAATATTATTCACACATTTTTCACTCACAAACATTGAATTTGATCCCATATATATATCCGCAACACTTAAGATCTTCATATTAGGTCGGCATACTCAAATGAAGCATATAGTTAATAAACAAGTAGCTTGTCGGCCAAATCCATTCATCAAATTACATGGCGGACCTAAATAACATTTGAAACACCTTCTCATATGTCGACTCCAACTATAGGACCACTTAGGATAAAGTTATAATCAATAGAACTTACCACAAATAAATAAAACTATCATGTCAACCTCAAACATAGACTGTTACTGACTCAGTCTAACTGTTAGGTCACAACTTTCACTGTAGACCACAATACTTGCTTAGAATCATATCAAAGACTCCTTAGACATCACAGATCATACCTTCAAAACTGCAGAGCAAAATATTCTTTAGTGGAAAAATGCGGACCACTAGAACTTAGACTCTGTCACAGTCAAACTTTGTCAAACATTGTAGTAATACTCAACAGCTTGCAACTATCTTTCCAGTGGACTTCAGAACTTACAATTCTAGATTTAGACACTTCATATAAGTGTTTACAACACCTCAAAAACCACAGATCAAAACATGCACTTGCGGAGAAATGCGGATCATTTTACTTTGCATTGTACATTGTCTTTGTCTTACTTCTATTCATCTAGACTTAGATATTTTCTTCAAATGACTTCTGGAGGAAGTCATGACCTAAACACTGGAATATATCATGATCAAGTAGCTAAGAGTCATCATACCTAAACTGCATTTGCAGGTCTTCATCTGCGGAGGCATACTGATCCACTTTCTGTCTCTTACTCTAAATATTGTCCATACTTAGCCAATATGACTAGATCTTCTTTACCGGACCATGAACTCTGTTCCAACCTTGTTCCTTTTCTTGTTTCCATCAATTACAACACTTAATTATCCAACATAGCAGTGTCTCTTGCCAACAATCTCCCCCTTTGGCATTGATGGTAACACTTAGTGAAAAATGCTTGACTTCTTTGACCGCTCCCCCTTTCTATATACACTCTATATTTGTTCTCCCCCAGAGATGTTTGCCCATTTTTGACCGATCTTTTTCTACCCCTTTGACATCAATGGAAAAGGTGTAGGTTCCTGAGTCAAAGATTGTCAAAACTTACAAAATTTACTATACTCTGCCGCATATGTATAGGTACAATCTTCAACTTTATTTTACATGTGCTAGAGGATGTCATTGAAGGTGTTCTTAATTTGGGCTAGCTCACCATCCCAACTTTTATTGGCATTGTCCAAAATTTGAATATGACTAAGTAGAAAAACTACAGTCTATGTCTTGTGAAGATCAGAGGGTGTGTTAGATTGTAAGGCTACTTGTGCTTCAACTGCTAGATTAAACATAGAGTCTAACTTTGGACTGATTATTCTTCTTAGCTGACACATTTTGTTTCTGATTTTGTCCCTCTCACTTATTAGATTGTTCAAGTCATCATGAAGGTTGATGACTTGAATTTCCTTGTTGCTCACCGATTTTGCTACTAGATCAAATACCTTGGAAGTGTTTATCAATTTCTGCTCCACATCCTTGATCTTCTCTTATGTTTTCTTTGTGACTTCCAGCTAGGATAAACAAAATTTGTATATGTCACCAACCTCTTTAATGACAGTTTGAATGCTTTTTATCCTATTATCTAGCTAGGCTTTATCATTTGCTATCATTTCCTTTAACTCATTTAGTCTTTCCTCATTAATCTCTTGTTTAACTTTTATTTATGTAGATTTCTCAAAGGATTCAAAATGTTTACTTACAGAGTTTATAAGTCCTTTGAGTTGAATTTCTAATGACAAGGAGGTGTCTTTTTGGTATGTTGGCATTAGCTTCTCCAAAATGCTAGATGCCTCATCAATGAGCTCACTGTCCTCGATGTGAGACTTCAACATTTCTTCTCTTGCTTTTGCTTGTGCAATTGATGCCAATTTGAATTTTTGTATAGGGGACATTGTGTCCAAGTTTATTGGACCATGTAGAAACTTGGGCTCACTCAAAGCTTGTTTTTCTTTCTCCTTCTATTCCGGTGAAGGATTTTCCTTATCTTGTTCCTCCTCGGTCTTCTCATTTTCACTTTTGTCATCTATTTGATGTCCAGGAGAGGATCTTATTTCAGCGACAAATACTTCTTTCTCCTCAGTCACTTTGACATCTTCATCTATTTTCTGCTGAAGATTTTCTTCCGGAGTAAATGTATCATTTCTAGCATCTGTTTCTTGATTGTCATAGATGGTATGGATATTATATTTCTTTAGTATCTCCAAAATGATCTCCTTAGTCTCCTTGACCACTTTATCAATTTCTCCTAACATTAGTTTGTTTATTCTTTTCTTTGATCTAAACTCAATGTTAAGTACTTTGGAGATCTTGGCCTTTTCTTCGGGAGTGATCTCCAGACATAATTTTATCAATGTATGTTCTCTGAGTTCAATGTCCTTAGCCATAGCAACTTCCTTTCTGGTTGACAATATATTACCCAAGGTATCTGGGAGATCACCAATGATCTCAATGAGGGCTCTATTGTATATGTTCAGATACTTTACAGTAGCTTCTTCTAAGATCCTCTTGTTTGCATCATTGTAATCATCATAGAATTGGGCCATTAGTTTCAGATTTCCATCTATTGTAACTACCTTTAGAATATCTTCTAGCTTTATTGTGGATTTTTCAGTCTGTGGTTCATCCTTCTTTTGCCTTTTCTTGGGTTTATCCCTTCTGGAGGGCTTCTCCTTGAAAGGAAGCTAGGTGTACAGAAATCACTTCCTACACTAATCTAATGAGGAGAGATGAGAGAAAATTCTTATTAATCTTTACAATTACAGATTATGTTAACCCACTAACAGAGATATTGCAGTAAACACATACACAAGAATGTAAGATAGAAGAAGAGAGACACAAGATATATGTGGGGAAAACCCTTACGGGTGAGAACCCCACACTCCAAAACACAACTCAAATGTATTCCGTAAACAATGAAGGTTACAATACAGTTACAGAGCCAATGCTCTTGCAGGAGTCTTCGACACTCGTATCTAGAGATGATCCAGCAGAATAACAATATTTGTCAATCACATAATGCATCACCTCTCCAAAGCACCTGTTTATAAAGAAAATACAAGGCAAAAATGGCTCCACATTGAGATGGGCGTCCAACATAGCCTCATGGCCCAAAACCCACACCTATGGACACTTGTCCAACACTGTAGGATGTTCCTGACACTTGTCAAGTCACCCCATCCCAAAGAGGTTGCTTATTTCCAACATGGGCAATGACAGATGCTCTTACGACTCTTACAACCATCGTAGAATCTGTCATAGCTGTCATAACTTACAGTTGTAAGAGAATCTGCCATACACAGGCTATAAATAGCATATTCTCTTACAACATGTCATAACCCACCTTTGGGCACCCAAAGATGCCTTCGTCAAAGATGCTTCTCGACACATGTCCTCACCTGTCATAGAACATTCTATTTCTAACTCTTACATGTCATAACTTTGTCATGGGAATCTGTCATGACTGTTTTGGTTAATATTCCCTTACACACTATCCAAGATGCTAACATATGGAAAAATATTCCTACTACTAAGTGGGACACCTATCTCCTCATGTGAGGACAAATTTACATGTGGTCATATGCCATGTAGGGTGACACATCACTGTACCAACTCCCACAAGATGACAACATAGGATTTGCATCCTGATTATACAATAAGAAATAAATAAATACAATGAAATAATACAAGGAATTACCAAGGTTGAGACACCTTAATTCCCAACACTCCTTGTTGCTTCCGGAGGCTTTAGTAGCCTCAGCTTTCATCTTTTTCACTTCTTCATCAGACTCTGTCTCTTCTTCTTTAGTTTTTGCTACATTGTCATACTTCCTTCTACCTTTCATTTTTTGTCTCTTTGAGCCTTTGTCAGTGGATTTATTGGATGGTTGCTCCACACTTGCAGATGGTGTGGGACTGGAGAATCTGGCAGAGCTTCTTGTAGACCTCTGTGTTGCTTCAGGCTTTTCTTGTTTCCTTTCAGGCTCCTTTGGAGCCTTAACCGGTTCACTTTCTTTCTTTTCTCTTGCTTCCCTTTCTGCTTGTGCTTTTTCTCTTACTTCTTTGATTTGTTCTTTAGAGAAACCATATTTCAATGCAACTTTTTCTACCTCCTTTTTAACCTTCCTGGAGGTTTCAGGTTTTCTGAGTTCAACATGGAGTTTCACAGATAGCTCTTCATAGGTTCCAAACCTTTCCTCTCAATTGTCCTTGGGTTTGTTCAACATGTGTTGAGCATAGTTATCTAATATTTGTCCATCTACTTCATAACCCATTGGCATTATCCAGACTATCCTAGGCTCAACAGCCTACATCAAGCATTGGTCTTTTATAACCATAAAACATATAGTATCCTTATACTTCTCAACAACTCTCTCAGGAATTCTTTCTCTTGAATGCATCATGCTTTAAAAATTCTTAAAGTGCCCACATAGGGCTACTTTTTGCTCATCATGACTTCCGATGCTACTCAAATGATTTCTAATTTGGACAGCTATTGGTTTACTAGTTAACCAGAATAAATTCTTCATTTTTGGCAACTCATTCATAAAATAGAAGAATAGACAGATAATCAGCGTACCAAATTTGAAGGGATAGTTTTTGCTTTCCTTGATCTTCTTTAGATTATCTAGTAGTTAGATTCTCAACAATTCACACAAATCATAATCAACATTCTTTTTGACCATTTGATATGCGGTGTATATCACAGTACCAGAGACAGAATTCTCCCAGTTTGAGAAATAGATCTTGTAGCCTATGACCATAGAAGCAAATCTTATCACATGGTCTATGATGTCATTTATGGTTAATGCCCTCTTGTCAAATTGGGCTCCGGTAGCCTCTGTAACAGTTTGATTCTTCACATCTTTCAGTAAGGGTACACCTCCAGTGGAATTTAGCCCTATTACTGCCCTAATTGCTTCCTTGGTGATTTTGAAGGGTAGCCCTAACCACATGAATTCATCGTGAATTCGACTCAGGATATTCCAGACCCATTCATCCTCTGCGAACGCAGGAAACTCTACATACTAGATGAATTTCTTCTCTTTTAAGACTTTGTATTCTTCCTTTAGGTCAAATTGATCATTGCTTAAATGCTTCAGGTATAAATATGAGAATTTGTCAGCATCAAGCTCATCTAGGGCAACATGGATATATGCCCTAACGTCTTCCACATACAGAACTCTATATGGTATTTTCAAAAAAGCACCCATTGGATCAACTTCGGTTGCTTTGAAGGGATGTTTCTTGAATTTGGGTCTTGGTCGCTCAGTAACATCAACAACTTGTGGGGTTGCCATTGCAAAGATTCAATAAATTTCCAATGGTAAATACCTTGTTATGCCGAATTAGGGTTTTCTTTGCCTGGATTGCTTTGAGTTCTACGAATATCTATTGACGCTTGAAATTTCACTTCAATCTCTCTTGGATATCTGATAGCTTGAATGTAAAGTGAGTTATAATGCAAAAGAGTTTTCTTTTTATCCTTGGCACTTGACGTACTTGTCATAAATGTTCATTCTCAAAAGCTTCCTGACTTTACTCTGATAGATATAGTCGATCAGAATTGCCCTACAATGTACCGTACCAACTTATTTTCTTTCGAATTTTCTTCCATAAGATGTTTTATATCAGATTCCACCACATATCTTCATGTTGGACTCCAACACTAACTATCTGGCTGGGGATTTTGATTTTCAACACTGTTCCCCCTGAGCCAGAGCTCCCAATTTACTTCCTGAAGGAAGTATCTGGACCAGATGGTGGCATAGATCTATTATTAACTTCAATTACTTCTTTCTTGATCTAGATCTTGTCCATTTCTTTTTGAGTTTCAATCGGATCAACTTTTTCTTTTCCCTTATCATTCCTTTGCTCTATTTTCCTTTCTTCAGCATAGTAATTTCGCTTCACATTCTTGCTTTTACAAACTCTTGCAACATGTCCAACTTTGTTGCAATTGTAGCACACAATGTTCCTTTGTCTTTAATTCCTTCTATTAATTGGATTTGATCTGCACTGATTAGCCATATGTCCAAATCTATTGCAAGAAAAACACTTTCCATTGAATGATTGACTATTCCTTGCATTGTAGGAACCATTCCTTACCAGATTTCTGCATTCATTTGATTTGTGACCAATTTTCTTGCAATTGAAACATTGACCAGAAAAGGATAGAACATTTTGATTCTGGTTTATTCTACTCCTGCACTGAATAGCTTTATGACCAAACTTATTTCAATTAAAACAATGGCCATTGAAAGATGGATACCTTTGAGCATTTGGTTGTCTGACTGGAGGTCTTCTATCTTCTTTTTTTTAATTTCTAAACTGGTTTCCTCTATTTTTCTTTAACTTAGTGTTTGTTTGACCAGATTTTGAACTTTCTCCTTTCTCAAATCCCAAACCTTTCTTATCATCAGCACTCCTTTGGCTAGCAATCACCTCATCAAGCTTTGTAGAACTTAGTTTGAACTTTTCTTCATAGCTCTTGGCTGCATCCAGATCAAATTTTAGAAGTAGCACTTCTTTGCCCAATTTTTCACATTCCTCTAATTTGTCCTTAACAACTTGATTCAAATGTCTTTCAATTTCTTCCTTCTTTTCAACTTCTAGTCTCAACCCATTTAGAAACTCATGTGCTTCATCTAATTGATCATTTAGCTCCTTGCTTTTCTCTTAGCTTTAGGATGCATTCATCAGCTTCTTGAATATAAGCTTTTAGATCCTTGATCTCTACTTCAGATTTTTCAAGATCAATGAGGGTTGCTTCTAGTTCCTTGTTGCTTTCATAATTTCCAAATCTTCTTGCTACCATGATTGCACTATCCCAGATCTTCCTCAAGCTGTTAGACTTCTTCCAAGGAACCTTGCTCTGATACCAATTGTTGAATATTGAGAGGGGGGTGAATTAGTATTCTAAAATTTAAACAATTAAACCAAATGCTAACTTTAATAATCAGAAAGAAAAGTAACCAAATAAATACAAGCCACATAAACATGACACATAGGCACCAAATTTTTATGTGGAAAACCCAAGAAAGGGAAAAACCACAGAGAGGATTAGCTCTCAATATATATTGCAATCTTTTACAAATGGTGATGTTCAGGCTTGGTCACTCCATGGGCCTAGAACATGTTGGCTCACTGCCATGAAGTACAACTAGGTCTAGCAGGCTCGCTGCCACAACCCTAAACCTAGAAAGATTACAATAAGGGATATTAAACCCTAATGGTTGCTTACAACCAAGATCACTACCAAATACAAGTGAAATTATATAAGAAATATGAATACTACAACATCATCTATCAATATGCCAGGGTACATTCACTTAGCAACTGAATATTGAATCTTGAGTCTTCATCATCACTGATCTTCTATCTCTACTCTACTATTCTAATATTCACATCAATCACATCTACACAATACTTCTTCACACATTTTTCACTCACAAACACTGAATTTGATCCCATATATATATCTGCAACACTTAAGATCTTCATATTAGGTCAGCACACTTAGATGAAGCGTATAGTTAATAAACATGTAGCTTGTCGGCCAAATCCATTCATCAAATTACATGGCGGACCTAAATAACATTTGAAACACCTTCTCATATGTCAGCTCCAACAATAGGACCACTTAGGATAAAGTTCTACTCAATAGAACTTATCGCACATAAATAAAACTATCATGTTGGCCTCAAACACAGACTGTTACTGACTCAGTCTAACTGTCAGGTCACAACTTTCACTGCAGACTACAATACTTGCTTAGAATCATATCAAAGACTCCTTAGACATCACAGATCATATCTTCAGAACTACAAAGAAAAATATTCTTTAGTGGTAAAATGTAGACCACCAGAACTTAGACTCTATCACAGTCAAACTCTATCAAACACTATAGCGATACTCAGCAACTTGCAACTATCTTTCTGGTGGACTTTAGAACTTACAACTCTAGATTTAGACACTTCATATAAGTGTTTACAACACCTCAAAAACTGTAGATCAAAACATGCACTTGCAGAGAAATGTGGATCATTTTACTTTACACTGTACACTGTCTCTGTCTTACTTCTATTCATCCAAACTTAGATATTTTATTCAAATGACTTCCAGAGGAAGTCATGACCTAAACATTAGAATATATCATGATCAAGTAGATAAGAGTCATCATACCTAAACTACATTTGTAGGTCTTCATCCGTGGTGGCATATTGATCCACTTTCTGTCTCTTGCTCTAAATATTGTCCATACTTAGCCAATATGACTAGATCTTCTTTATCAGACCACGAACTCTGTTCCAACCTTGTTCCTTTTCTTGTTGGGACATAAATGAAAACACTCAATTATCCAACATAGCAGCATCTCTTTCCAATAGATTACACATCTCCATCTAGGATGAGATGTGCTTGCTTACGATTTGGTCCATCAAGGAGGCCTACTAGTTAGGGCTCAAGGTGAAATAGAAGGTATCTCATAGACAACAAAGCTAAAAGGAAGCAAGATATGCGGAAGCACTTCCTACACTGATCTACTAAGGAAAGATTTATGCAAATTTTTATCTTTTACAATTAAATATTATGAGATGCACATTAACAGAAAGGTAACAACACATCAAAAACAAGTACAATGATCGCAACATAAGATATACATGGGGAAAACCCTTTTAGGTAAAAAATCCCACAATCTAAAGCCACCCAATATATTATTCAGGAATCAAGAAGATTACAATATACTTGCAAAGAAAGCTTTCATAGGTGTTGTTATATGGAGCCTAATCAGACTCGGAGGTTAAATTTACCCCACTTTTATTGGTGCGGTTCCCCCCCCCCCAAATTATTTAACGGGGTCAAGGGGTAGTGTCCCTTTCAGGGGTTTGGGGGCTGCGTCCCCAAGATGAGGTCAAGGGGCAATGACATAAGGCTTGATAAATGTGGCTAAGGGTTAGGGTTTCCATTTATGTATTGTAGCATTTTGCAGCGATATTGAGTTGCAATGATTGTTGTTTGTAATCAATTTGATTTACTAGATAATAATATTGGACTCTCTATTGGTAGATGTAGCCTGGGTTTGGGTGAACCACATTAAAACTTATCTCTCATTGTTATTATTTCTGTGTATTTTCATTCCTCTATTTAATATTCATTTGCATTTAATTGATATCTTCTGTTGGATAACCCTAACAATAGGAGTATATCCAACTAGAGATCTAGAGGCAACTCAACATCTATAAGACTCTTACACACAACCTCTATCTCAAGCTCTTGATATATAGGAGATACAATACAATAAACCATCAATGGTAATTACAAAACCATGAGCCAAAAAAGCACCCAAAAGTGGCACCCAAATTAACTCCAATCAAAGATGCCTTGTGATGTTCCAAATCAAACATCAACACATGTAACTCTCCCCTTTATAGCTCTTTTAAGTGTCCAACATGTTTTCACATTTCCCAAAAATAGGAGGTCCAACATCCGGAGGTCATAACTTTTGATCCAGGTGTCCGGTTGACAAATCGTTTAATGTGTCAGAAAGATCGTGAAGAGATCTATCAAGCTATAACCAGATTTTCTATTTATGACAACTCTATGCTTGTATGAAGCAAGTAAGGATCTGAGCACCTTGCCAACTATTTTTGATTCTTCCAGTGTTCCACCAGTACACATGATACTGCACACAAGTTCATTCACCTTCTGCATGTAGGAGGTGATGTTTTCATCTTCACTCATCCTCAAATTTTCATATCTACCCTTCAAACTCTACAACTTAGCACATTTGACATATTCATCACCTTCATATAGAGTTTCCAACTTCTTCCAGATTTCATGAGCAGTTTTCAATTCTAGGACATTTATCATTTCTGTATCAGTCAGGGCACTCAGCAAAGCTTCTTTAGCTCGAATGTTGTTTTCAACATCTTTGAGTTGATCTGGAGTTGAAGGACCTTTCTCTCGGGGCTCATACTTATCCTTTGTTATCAACCAATAAGAGTCACCCATGCATTGCAAATGGTACTCCATGCGACTCTTCCAAAGAGAGTAATTTGTTCCATCAAGTCTCAGACTATCCTTCTTGTAATTCGACATCCTGGATCTCCTCAAGCGGTCAAGCTTCTTTTAGAGGAACCGACTCTAGTACCAATTGTTGAAATAAGGGCAGACAACTGAGAGGGTGGGGTGAATCAGTTGTCACCAAAACTTTTATCCTTTGCTGTAATTAAAATTCTTTACCACTTAATAATAGATGAATGATATAACCATGAAAGAATGAATCAACAACACATGACCAGAAACAAATCAACACACATAACACAAGGATTTTTACGTGGAAACCCGGTTAAGGGAAAAACCATGGTGGGGGTTAACCCACAAGATTTATTCTCTATTAAAAGAATAGAAAATGGGGAAGGCACATGCCTTTAGGGTGCACTGACCAGAGCTCAATGCTCCAAGAGGCTCACTGCCTACAAAAATATTTATAAGTTTATCACAGAAAGATTGAATTGGAAAACAACATCTTCTTCATGCCAAGGTCAGTTCCATTGAAGTGCACAATAGATCTGCTCTACCCCTTAACACTTCTTCTCTATCTCCTCATACTTTACTGCTCTTCCTCTTTTGCTCCTCTTCTCTGCTCTGCCTTTCCTCTTTTCCTAGGATTTTGTCATTTTCACACAAGGATACATTTCCACAACTCAACCACACATATTTATAAGCTTCATCAACCTTGGAATAAACATCAAGGTCGGCACTAATGCGAATCACTATGTTGTCGGCCAAACATAGATGGGATCCAAATCTTCCTTGAATACCACGCTACACTTCATAGAACCTCTCTTAGATCATCCGCAACATCCACAAAGCATCCAGTCAGCCAAGACTGGAAAGAACAACAACATCCAAAGAGAAATCTTCAATCACGAGCTCAAACCTCAATGCGGACCACCAACACAATAGGAACTCAATTTAGAGACCACCATGAGCATAATGAAATCAAAAGGAACAACTGCACCACCTCGGATCACCAGAAACACTTGCACCTTCATCCAGGATCTCAAGAACACCATCTATCATGACTGTCATACTAGAAAGATTGCTTGCGGACCTGCAAACCACGAATCACTTGAGTTGAGGACACACATCAACATCCTAAACATGCCTCTAGATCCACACATCATAATATTCCAATGCGGATCAATCCAGACTAGAGTTTTGTCACTCTATCACCTCTAAACAACTACAAAACCTGATTCTACTTAGATGGCCATAACTTCGCCAATTCTCCAAGTGAACCTCTCAAATCTTTACTAGAGAAACTTCAGACAATCCTCTACAAACCCTTTAATCCACAGACTCTGATCTTCATCCTACCGGGAATGTGGAGCAATCTACTTCACTGAACTGCACTATCTTCACTATCTTTGACAAAGAGATATGTAACTCACTTGTTTCTTCCAGAGAGGCTAATTTTCTCAATATCCTCAACATACAAGTCTTCTAGAATGAGATACAGTTGACACTAATGACAACAAGGATATGTTGACATCAATGACAACACCAATTAGGCACATATTTGCAATAGTACAGACCATAGCATACATCAAGCTACCAACTACACTGACATAAGGAAATCTACTCATATCCTCCATCTCTAAAGGAGACTTCAGACAATCTGCAATAGATAACTTTGTCCCCATCATAACAAGAACTGTCAATGATCTACAAGCTACCATGTTGAATTTCTCCAACAAGGTGTTCACATACTTACTCTAGCCTAACCAAAGTTTTATGATAGCTCTATCTCTTTTGATTTCCATTCCAAGAATGTACCTAGCTGCCCCTAGATCTTTCATCTCAAATTGTGCTGACAACTAAGACTTCAAATCAAAAATTAAACTTTTACCATTCCCAATGAACAACATATCATCAACATATAATGCAATTTAATGAGACTGTGATCATTATCTATTTTATAATAAAAATAATGATCTTATTTCAATCTCACAAATCCCAAACTCAAAATAAAGGCATCAAATTTCTCGTACCACATCCTAGGAGATTGCTTCAAACCATACAAAGACTTTTTCAACTTGCAAACCAGATTTTCTTTACCTTTTACCATGTAGTGCTTTGGTTGTGACATATAGATTTCTTCCTCCAAGTCACCATGAAGGAAAGATGTCTTCACATCCATCTATTCAACTTCTAAATCGTATGTTGCAACAAATGATAACAAGAATCTGATAGATGTCAACTTTGCAACGGGAGAAAAAATATCACCATAATCTATTCCCTCAACCTAAGAATAAACCTTCACGACCAACCTTGCCTTAAATTTATCAACACTACCATCTAAACCAAACTTCTTCTTGAACACCCATTTTCATCCAACCAGTTTACGTCTATCAGGCAAGGGTACCAGATCCCAAGTATTATTTTTCTTCAAGGAAGCCATCTCTTCTTCCATGGCCCCTTTCTATGAATCTACATCACTCATACCCATAGCCTCCCTTATGGTCCTAGGCTCATCAGTGTTAGAAATCAAAGTGAAAATACAACTAAAATCATGCAATGAATAACCAAACCTATCAAGTTGTCACCTTATCTGCGTGGACCTCCTCAAAAATTGAGGTTGAGATTCTTCTTCTTCTTCTTCTGAACTTTCAAAGCTACTAGAGCTCTCCTCATCATCAGGTCCAACAGATGTCTTCGGTTCAACTTTCTCATGGGTGGAAGGAAGATGAACCACATCCTCTTTCTTCTCTTCTTTCTCTGGATGTAGAGCAATAGAAGAAGGATTGAGCTCTCTTTGAAGATCACACTTCTGTTGCAAATATGTGCCTAATCGGTGTTGTCATTGATGTCAACATATATTTGTTGTCATTGGTGTCAACTATATCCTATTTTGTTATTTGTTTAGAAGATTTATATGTTGAGGATATTGAGAAAATTAGCCCGTCTAGAAGAATCAGAAAGTAATCAGTGAATCACAGTGAAGACAGTGAGTTGCATACTGAAGAACAGTCCAGAAGATTGCTCTGCATTTCTTGCTAACTGAAGATCTTGGTCTGTGGATTGGAAGTTATTTAGAAGCATGGCTAAAGATGCTAAATCCTGAGTTTGAGCCTCCGGTATGAATATTTGAGTGAGTTATATTCACCAGAGTAAAACCTTTTTTTATTTATTCACTGGTGCCTAAGAAATTATTTTGCTCCACATTCCTCCGCATTAAAGTGTTTTGCTCTGCAGTTCTAGAAGGAAGTCTGGGATGATGATAAGTGCCTACAATTGCAATGGTTCATGTTTTGGTGGTCCACAAGCTATCTTTCTTTTATGACAGTTGAAGAGAGTGAAGTTCATGTGCTCCGGTGTGAAGAATCTCATGGATAAAGTGGTTTGAGTTTGTGTGGTTTCTCCTGGTGATTTCAACATGCTTGTGGATACCTCCTAATCATGTTCCTACCTTTACATTGGTCCGCGTTAATAAATTGAGATTGTGTTTGAAGATTATTCCCAGATAACGTAACGTGTAACCAGTCTTATCTGACTTGGTTAATTCCAGTGATTGCGAAGATCACTTGAAGATTATGGAAGCATGTTGTGGCATGGAAGATCATGTTTGAGTCCCAACTAAGGTGTGGCGTGATCTGCATACATCTATACTACAATTCCTTAGCATAATTTTGTATTAGGTCAAGACCTATTTTGTAAATGTTTGTAATGCCAACCTTGGAGATTGTTCCAATGGTTGATGATTGTAGTGCTAACCTTAATGATCATTCCAAGGTTGATGAAGTGTATAAATACTTGTAATTGAGTCATGGAAAAGATGTCCTTGTGCAAAGATGGGCAAATAAGGAAAGAGGTGGAAAGGCAGAGTAGAACAAAGGAACTATTGTACTTCAATGTATTAATCTTAGACATGAAGAAGATGATGATCTTGGCATTGAGCTTGGCAATGAGCCGCCAGTAGGGTTTAATAGCCCGTAGGGTTTAACAACCTTCATTGTAATCTTTCTAGGTTTAGGGTTGAGGTAGTGAGCATGCTAGACCTAGTTGTACTTCATGGCAATGAGCCAGTATGTTCTAGGCTCATGGAGTGACCAAGCCTGAACATCATTTTTACAAAGATTGCAATATATTTTGAGAGCTAATCCTCTCTGTGGTTTTTCCCCACCTTGGGGTTTTCCATGTAAAAACCTGGTGTCTTTTGTGTTCAATGTTGCATCTGTGTTTAAGTTTTTGATTTCATGCATTCATTGTTTAATCATAATAATTGTGACCAAGTGATTAATGTTTAAGTGCAAAAGTGTTTGAGTTTTTGGGACAACTAATTCATCCCCCCTCTCATTTGTCTAGCGCATTTCAACAATTGGTATCAGAGCGAGGTTCCTCTGAAGAAAGTCTAACAACTTGAGGAAGATCCAAAATGTCTTATAAGAAGGAAGCATTGCATTTTGATGGGACGAATTATGCTCTTTGGAAGGAACAAATGAAAAGTCATATTCTTTGTCTTGGTTACAAAGTATGGAAAGCTGCAGAAACAAAATACACCTTGCCTCTAAATGGTTTGACAACTGAAGATGAAATCAAGGAATATGAAGTGGATGTTAAAGAAAAAAATGCCTTGTTAAGTTCATTGAATGACTCAGTACTGACAAAAGTCATGGATCTTGAAACTACAAAAGAGGTATGGGAAAAGCTAAAAAATCTGTATGAGGGAGATGATTCTGTGAAGGAGGCCAAGCTACAAAGTCTGAAAGTGAAATATGAAAATCTGAAGATGAATGAAGATGAAAACATAATAGCCTTTATGCAAAGAGTTGATGAACTTGTCACCGGAATAAAAGGTATGGGGGGAACTCTTGGTGATAAGGAAGTTGTGATGAAAATTCTCAGATCACTACCAAAGTCCTACAGTCACAAGGTAGATGCAATTGAAGAATTTATACAAGTAAAAGCTATTGATAGAGACTAGTTACTTGGTAAGCTTACTGCCTTTGAGACGAGAGAGTTTGGTGATGCCCTGCCAAAAGTCAAGACTGCCTTCAAAGCCAGTACTTCTAGGAAAACCTCCAGATCAGACAAGTACAAGGTAGAATCTGATGATGAGTTTGATGAAATTGAAGCTAATTGTGTGGATAGACTGCAAAGAGGATCCGGTAAGTTTAAAGGTAAATTACCTTTTAAATGTTTTTCCTATAGTAAAGTAGGCCATTTTGCTTCCAGATGTCCTGAAAGAATTGAAAGAAATGGAAAAAGATATCAGAACAGGCCTAGGATCCAAAAGAAATGTTATTATGTTGAAGATTTTGATGATGATGAAGGAGTATTAGATAATGGTGAACTAGGTAATGCTAGTACTTCTGGTAATGAATGCTTGTTTATTGCTATTAAGGATGAACCTGTGTCTATTAATCCTTCTAGCTATGTGAAGGAAGAAAAACCAGTGGAAAGTACTTTGGCTACTCAGGTTGTTGAAGACAAAGATGAATGGGTTATTGATAGTGGTTGCTCTCACCACATGACTGGTGAGAAAAGTAAGTTTGTGAGTTTGGAAAGATATGATGGTGGACTAGTTAGGTTTGGAGATGATATAGCTGGTAAGATTTGTGGCAAAGGATCTATTTCTTTTGATGGCAAGCATAATACTGAAGATGTCTTGTATGTGAAAGGATTAAAGCACAATATTTTGAGTGTGGGTCAGATGTGTGACAAAGGCTATGATTTAAGCTTCAAGGACAATGGATGCAAGATCAGGGAAAGCTCCAGAATAGTCATTGCAACTGGTAAGAAGACCAAAGGTAATATCTATCACTTGAAAGGAACTGATAACTATTGTTTGTTAGTTCAGACTGATGAAAGTTGGCTATGGCATAGAAGGCTATGTCACATCAATTTTGATAACATTATGAAGATAAGTACTGGATAGGCTGTTAGAGATTTTTCTAAGCTTGTGAAGCCTACTAATCCTATTTGCAAGGAGTGCCAATTTGGAAAACAAACAAGAACAAGTTTCAAAAGCAAGGACCAATCAGTTGATGGACTACTGGAACTAGTGCATACAGATTTGTGTGGACCTACTAGAGTAAAAAGTTTGCAAAAAGATAGGTATTTCATGATGCTTATTGATGATTATTCTAGAATGACTTGGTTACCTTTTTGAAAGAAAAAATAGAAGCTCTAAATAAGTTCAAGGCATTTAAGGTAATGGTTGAAAATGAAATGGATTTGAAGATCAAATGTTTAAGGTCTGATAGAGGAGGAGAGTTTACATCAAATGAATTAAATTTATTTTGTGAAGAACATGGGATAAAGAGACAGTTATCTGCACCTAGAACTCCACAACAAAATGGAGTCGTTGAAAGGAAAAACAAAACAGTTCAAGAAGCTGCTAGAACCATGATGAAGGAAGCTGATCTTTCAGAAGTATATTGGAGAGAGGCAATTCACACTGCTATATATATCCTAAATAGAGTCCAAGTCAAAGGTAACAATTCTAAGACTCCTTATGAATTATGGTATGGTAAAGTTCCTACTGTGAAATATCTCAAAGTTTTTGGTAGCAAATGTTATATCAAAAGAGAAGAAGATCTAGGCAAGTTTGATGCTAGGTGTGATGAAGGAATCTTCCTTGGTTACTCCACCAAGAGCAAGTGCTACTAGTGTTATATTAAGAGGCTGAATAAGATCATTGAGAGCGCAAATGTCAAAGTCGATGAAAGCAAGGAAAGGTCTCCAAAATCAAGTGGATATGAATCAGATAAACTAGATGTTTCAGAAGTAGTGCAACATGAAAAAAACTTAGATGAAGAGGAACAAGCTCTGGAAATTGCTACCAAGACACCAAGGTATGTAAAACTTAATCATTCTAAAGATCAAATCATAGGAGATAAGAGCAAAGGAATCCTGACCAGAAGAAGAGTTGCAGAAGAACAAGTAAATTTCTATCTGATTTCCAAGATTGAACCTAAGACTATGAATGAAGCTTGTAATGATGAGAATTGGGTAAAGGCTATGAAAGAAGAATTGATGCAGATAGAGAAGAATCAGATCTGGGATCTTGTTCCCAAACTAGCAGATAAAAATGTAATTGGTACCAAGTGGGTTTTCAGAAACAAGATGAATGAGAATGGTGAAGTGGTAAGAAACAAAGCAAGGTTGTTATCCAAAGGATACTCTCAAGTTGAAGGAATAGATTTTGAGGAAACATTTGCACCAGTGGCAAGGATTGAAGCTATAAGAATGTTTTTGGAATTTGTAGCTTAAAAAGGTTTTAAGGTATATCAAATGGATGTAAAGTCTGCATTCTTGAATGGAGAGTTGGAAGAAGAAGTCTATGTTGAACAACCAAAAGGATTCTAGTCATCACATCAGGGTGACATGGTATGCAGAATGAAGATGGCATTATATGGATTAAAAAAAACTCCCATGACCTGGTATGCTAGGTTGGATAAGTATTTGATATAGTTAGGATTCACCAAGGGTACCACCGACAACAATCTCTATTTCAAGATCAATATTGAAAAAATCCTAATTGTTACAATCTTTGTTGATGACATTATCTTTGGAGGCAATGAAGGTATGTGCACAATTTTTGTTGGAGAAATGCAAAGTGAATTTGAAATGTCCATGTTTGGTGAGATGAATTCTTTTTAGGTCTACAAATAAATCAATCAGATAAAGGTATATTCATTTCTCAGTCTAAGTATGTGAAAGAGTTGTTAAAGAAGTTTGGGATGGAAGACTCTAAATCGGTAAATACTCCCATGATAACCAGTTGTAAGTTGAACAAAAATGATGATTTACCTATGGTAGATTAGAAAAGGTACATATCTATGATTGGATGATTACATTATCTGACTCAAACTAGACCTGACATAATGCATTCAGTTTATCTTGTGGCAAGATTTCAAGCAAAGTCTAAGGAGTCACATGTGATGGCAGTCAAGAGAATTTTGAGATATTTGAAAGGCACAATGGATTATGGTTTGTGGTATCCAAAGGACAATGATTTCACTCTCAGTGCATACACTGATGCAGATTGGGCCGGAGATGTAGATAATAGAAAAAGTACAAGTGGAGGTGCATTCTTTTTGGGAAAACGGCCGGTATCTTGGATAAGCAAGAAACAAGATTCAATATCTTTGTCCACTGCAGAAGCAGAATATATTGTAGTAGCATGTAGTTGTACTCAAGTGTTATGGATGAAGCAGACTTTGAAGGACATCAAAGTTGGGTATGAAGATCCAATTGTAATCTTTTGTGACAATACAAGTGCCATAAACATATCAAAGAATCCAGTAATGCATTCAAGGACAAAGAACATATTCATAAGATATCACTTTCTAAGGGAAAAAGTGACAGAGAATGAAGTCAAGTTGGAATATGTATCTACAAAAGACCAGATTGTAGACATTTTCACCAAACCTCTGCCTAAGGATACTTTTGAGTATCTCAGAGAAAAGTTAGGGGTTATTACCCCTCCAGATCTAAACTAAGATGCACAAGAGTGCACCAGTCTAGTGGTGCTTAGAGTCCCTTCTCTAGATCTAGATTGATACTTTTAGGGCTACTTCTCAGGGGGAGTAGTTAGAGAGTTTAGAAGAGAGATTGGATCAGAGCAGAAGAGTGAAAGTATGTGCCCTTTGCCATTGATGTCAAAAAGGGAGAGAAATCATGTGAAAAACTCAAAGGGAAAGAGTGCAGATGTGTAAAGAGATAGGGGGAGAATCTTGTCTTGATGGTTGTTGCAGTTTTTCACATCATATGTTGCCATCAATGACAAAGGGGGATATTGTTGCAAGTATGTTCCTAATCGATGATGTCATTGATGTGAACATATCTTTGTTGTCATTGGTGTCAACTGTATCCTATTTTGTTATTTGTTTAGAAGCTTTATATGTTGAGGATATTGAGAAAATTAGCCCCTCTGGAAGAATCAGAAAGTAAACGATGAATCAGAGTGAAGATAGTGAGTTGCATACTAAAGAACAGTCCAGAAGATTGCTCTGTATTTCTTGCTAACTAAAGATCTTGGTCTACGGATTGTAAGTTATTTAGAAGCATGGCTAAAGATGGTAAATCCTAAGTTTGAGCCTCTGGTATGAAAATTTGAGTGAGTTACATTCACCAGAGTAAAACCTATTTTTTTATTATTCACTGGTGCCTAAGAGAAAGTATTTTGCTCTGCATTCCTCAGCATTAAAGTGTTTTTCTCTGTGTTTCTAGAGGGAAGTCTGGGATGATGATAAGTGCCTACAATTGCAATGGTTCATGTTTTGGTGGTCCACAAGCTATCTTTCTTTTATGACAGTTGAAGACAGTGAAGTTCATGTGCTTCGGTGTTAAGAAGCTCATGGATAAAGTGGTTTGAGTTTGTGCAGTTGCTCTTGGTGATTTCAACGTGCTTGTGGATACCTCCTTATCATGTTCCTACCTTTACATTGGTCTGCATTAAGAAATTGAGATCATGTTTGAAGATTATTCCTAGATAACGTAACATGTAACCATTCTTATCCGACTTGGTTAATTCTAGTGATTGTGGAGATCACTTGAAGATTATGGAAGCGTGCTGTGGCATGGAAGATCATGTTTGAGTCTCAACTAAGGCGTGGCATGATCCGCATATAGCTATACTATAATTCCTTAGCATAATTTTGTATTAGGTTAAGACCTATTTTGTAAATGTTTGTAATGCCGACCTTGGAGATTGTTCCAATGGTTGATGATTGTAGTGCCTACCTTGATGATCCTTCCAAGTTTGATGAAGTGTATAATTACTTGTAATTGAGTCATGGAAAATATGTCCTTGTACAAAGATGGGCATATAAGGAAAGAGGTGGAAAGGTAGAGCAGAACAGAGGAACTATTGTACTTCAATGTATTAATCTCAGACATGAAGAAGATCACGATCTTGGCAGTGAGCCTAGCAGTGAACCACTAGTAGGTTTTAACAGCCCTCATTGTAACTTTCTAGGTTTAGGGTTGAGGCAGTGAGCCTACTAGACCTAGTTGCACTTCATGGTAGTGAGCCAGTATGTTCTAGGATCATGGAGTGACCAAGCCTGAACATCATTTTTACAAAGATTGCAATATATTTTGAGAGCTAATCCTTTCCATGGTTTTTCCCCACCTTGGGGTTTTCCACGTAAAAACCTGGTGTCTCTTGTGTTTAATGTTGCATCTGTGTTTAAGTTTTTGATTTCATGCATTCATTATTTAACCATAATAATTGTGAACAAGTGATTAATGTTTAAGTGTAGAAGTCTTTGAGTTTTTGGGACAACTGATTCACCCCACCCTCTCTCAGTTCTCTGGTGCAACCACTATACAAAACTCTCTCAGTCACTAGATCCTGAAGCTTGTATCCTTTCACACCGATGCCTTAACTGATGGAGATACACTTCACAGCCTTGTTCTCCAAATTAGCCCTCTTCTCCTTAGGCACATGTGCATATGCCTCACAACCAAATACTTGAATGTTTCTCAATGAAGAATTTTTGCCAAACAACACCTCTATAGGTGTCTTATCAATGAGCATTGATGTAGGAGACCTATTAACCAGGTAACAAGCAGTAGCAACAACTTCAACTTAGAACTTTTGTTCAAGGATAGCTCCACTTAGAATACTCCTAGCCCTATCCATCAATGTTTTGTTCATCCTCGCTGCAACTCCATTATGCTGAGGGGTATATAGAATTTTCTTGTGCCTCTTAATACCATGTTCTTTGCAGAACTTGTCAAAATATGTTGAACAAAACTCACCACCATTGTCAGTCCTCAAACACTTAATATTTTTATCCTTTCAATTCTCTAGAAGAGCTTTGAACTCTTTGAATCTACTAAAGACTTCATATTTTCTTCTAAGGAAATACACCCATGTCCTTTTACTGTAATCATCAATGAATGAAACTGTTAGGAATTGCATGCAAAAGATATCATTAAATGTAAATAAATATTAAACAGAGGAATGAAAATACACAAAAATAATAACAACGAGATAATTTTTAATGTGGTTCATCCAAACTCAGGCTACATCCACCAACAGAGAGTCCAATATTATTATCCAACAAATCAAACCAATTACAACCAACAATCCTTGCAACTCAATACCACTGCAAGTGCTACAATACAATATCAACGGAAATCCTAACCCTTAGTCATTTTTATCAAGAATTATGTCGGTTACAAAATAGATTTTTTTATGTTGTCCAATAGAAAAATATCTATACTCAAAATTGCACTAATATTTCAATAATATCTATAATCATTAGAATAATTAGAGTTAAAATTTTATCTAGATAATCAAAATGATAAATTTATATTGAATATACCTAATTTTTTTGAATAATACTCAATCATCAAGAGATATGTCCCAAGAAGATCTCATTGATTAGATAAACATCTCATAAATCATACTAGATAGATACCACAATATGAAAGTTTTTACAAAATAAGTTGCAAAAATACTTGTATATTTTCTTCTCTTGTTTATGTATCATAAAGTATTTTAACTAACTACAATTAATAATTATAACAAGTTATAGACTTATCATCCACTGCCTTAACAAAAGTCTCAAAACAATTACAATATTTTGAGCTTTGCAACTATCCCGCCTGTTTTTTAATTTGTCTTCGAGCGGGAATGGCTGGTGACAGTTTGGGGGGGGCTCATGACCTAGTCCCCTCTCCCTGTGTCTAGGGAACTAGTTTCTGGCATTGACAATCATGTTAAGCACGTGTTCTTGTCCTTGGATCAGGGGTCTAAGAAATGGAAGGAGGCCCTCGTGGATTCTGCTCAAAGTGGTGGTACTAGAAGGATGTGTTTCGTGGTTCTTTCTGAGTGTGAGGAAGGAGAAACTCTTAAATTGTTGGATCAGACCATCCTAAGGGTGGTGGCATCTATAGAGAACACTCTGATTGGGAAGTTCTTTGCTTATAGACCCTGTTGCAAGTATGTGCCTAATCGGTGTTGTCATTGATGTCAACATATCTTTATTGTCATTGGTGTCAACTAAATCCTATTCTGTTATTTGGCTAGAAGCTTTATATGTTGAGAATATTGAGAAAATTAGCCCCTCCGAAAGAATCAGAAAGGAAACAGTGAATCACAGTGAAGATAGTGAGTTACATACTGAAGAACAATTCAGGAGACTGCTCCATATTTCTTGGAGAGTGAAGATCTTGGTCTGCGGATTGGAATTTATTTAGAGGCATGTCTGAAGATGCTAAATCTTGAGTTTGAGCCTCCGGTATGAAGAAGTGAGTGAGTTACATTCACCAGAGTAAAACCTGCTTTTTCTTATTATTCACTGGTGACAGGGAGAAAGTATTTTTCTCCGCATTGAAGTATTTTGGCACAATTACAATGGTTCATGATTTGGTGGTCCGCAAGCTATCTTTCTTTTATAACAGTTGAAGATAGTGAAGTTCATGTGCTCTGATGTAAAGAATCTCATGGGTAAAGTGGTTAGATTTTGTGCGGTTGCTCCTGGTGATTACAATGTGCTTGTGGATGCCTCTTGATCATGTTCCTACATTTGCACCGGTCTACGTTAAGGAATTGAGATCTTGTTTGAAGTTTAGTCTCAGCTAACATAGAGTGTAACCAGTCTTAGCTGACTTGGTTAATCCCAGTGATTGTGGACATGTATTAAAGATTGTAGAAGCATGTAGTGGTGTGGAAGATCATTTTTGAGTCCCAACTAGGGCATGGAGTGATCCACATACATCTTTACTACATTTCCTTAGCTAATTATTTATTGGGTCCAGACCTATTTTATGTATGTTTGTAATGCTGACCTTGGAGATTGTTCCAATGGTTGATAATTGTAATGCCGACCTTGATGATCATTCCAAGGTTGATGTAGTGTATAAATACTTGCAAGTGAGTCAAGGAAAATGTGTCCTTGTGTGATAATGTGAAGATAAGTAAGGAAAAGAAAAGGCAGAGCATAGCTGAAAAGTATTGCACTTCAATGGAACTGAATTCAAGCATGGAGTAGATGCTAACATCTCAGTTCAAAACCCTTAGCAGTGAGCCACCCCTTGGCAGTGAGCCCCTTTTTCTGGACAGTGAGCCCTATTGGTAGTGAGCCTTTGATTTTTGGTATTGTTCTTTACATGTATATCTTGTGGGTTAACCCCCACCGTGGTTTTTCCCTTAACAAGGTTTTCCACGTAAAAATTTAGTGTCTCTTGTGTATGATCTTCCAATTGTGTTTATGTTTCTGAGTTTATACTTTCATGACTTAATCATAACAAATAGTGGTCAAGTGTTTAACGTTTTAAGGTGCAGAATTATTTAAGTTTTAAGACAACTGATTCACCCCCCCTCTTAGTTGTCTGGTTTATTTCAACAATTGGTATCAGAGCTAAGTTCCTCAGAAGAAAGTTTGACCTCTTGAGGCTGATACAGGATGTCGTATAAGAAGGAAAGTCCACGGTTAGATGGAACAAACTACTCTGTATGGAAGATCCACATGAAATCCCATCTCCTCTTCTTGGGTTATAGTGTTTGAAAAATAACTAAAAATAAGTATGAAATACCAAAGAATGGTTTGCAAACTGAAGATGAGATCAAGGAATTTGAGTTGAACATAAAAGCTAAATATGCCTTGGTGAGTGCCTTATCCGATGTCGAAGTAATAAAGATCATGGAGCTAGAAACTACTTATGAAATCTGGGAAAATCTAAAGAATCTATATGAAGGAGATGAATCTGTGAAGTGCACCAAGTTATAGAGTTTGAAGGCAAAATATGAATGTTTGAAGATGAGCGAAGATGACAACATAACATCCTTCATGCAAAATGTTGACGAACTTGTGAGTAGCATTAGAAGTGTAGGAGGAAAAATTGAGGCTATTGAAGTTGTGAACAAAATTCTTAGATCACTGCCTAAATCTTATTGTCATAAAGTAGTCGCAATTGAAGAAATAATGACAGTGACAAAGATTACAAAAGATCAGTTGCTAGGGAAGCTGACAACCTTTGAAATGAGAGAACTTGGTGATTCACTTCCAAAGACAGAGGCTTCTTTCAAGGCTAACACTTCAGAAAGAATCCCCAGATCTAAAAAGTACAAGGTGGAACTAGATTATGAGCTTGAAGAACTTGAAGCCAACTTTGTTAACAGTCTGCCCAGAGGTACTGGTAAGTTCAAAGGCAAATTACCTTTCAAATGTTTCAGTTGTGGTTAAGTTGGTCATTATGCTTCTAGGTGCCCCACAAGAGTTCCCAAGCCAAGACTTGATAGACCCAAGATTCCAAAGAAATGTTATTATGTTGAGGATCTTGATGATGATGAAGGTGTATCAGATGGTGAACCAGATAATGCTAGTACTTCTGGAAATGAATTCTTGTTTATTTCTATTAAAGAAGAACCTATGACTACTAATCCTGCTAGCTGTGTGAAGGAAGAAAAACTAGTGGAAAGTGCCTTGGTTGCTCAGGTTGTTGAAGACAAATATGAATGGGTTATTGATAGTGGATGCTCTCATTACATGACTGGTGACAAAAGTAAGTTCATAAGTTTGGAAAGATATGATGGAGGACTGGTTAGGTTTGGTGATGATACAACTGGTAATATTTGTGGAAAAGGATCCATTTCTTTTGATGGCAAGCAGAACACTGGTGATGTCTTATATGTGAAGGGATTAAAGCACAATCTCTTGAGTGTTGGTTAGATGTGTGGTAAAGGTTATGATCTTAGATTCAAGGACAATGCATGCAAAATCTTGGAAATCTCCAGAACAATGATTGCAACTAGTAAGAAGACAAGAGGAAACATTTATCATTTGAAAGGGACTAATGAATATTGTTTGTTGGCTCAGATTGATGAAAGTTGGTTGTGGCATAGAAGGTTGTGTCATATCAATCTTGACAACATTGTGAAGATAAGTTCCACTCAGGCTGTAAGAGATTTGCCCAAGCTTGTGAAGCCTCCTGATACTTTGTGCAAGGAGTACCAATTTGGAAAATAGACAAGAATAAGTTTCAAGAGTAAGGTCCAATCTATTGATGGACTACTGAAATTAGTGCATACAGATCTATGTGGACCTACTAGAGTAAGAAGTCTATAAGGAGACACGTATTTCATGTTGCTGATTGATGATTATTCTAGAATGACTTGGGTTACCTTCTTAAAAGAAAAAGCATAAGCCCTAGAAAAGTTCAAAGCATTCAAGGCAATAGTTGAGAATGAGCTAGACTTGAAGATAAAGTGCTTGAGGTATGATAGAGGTGGAGATTTTACATCAAATGAGTTTAACTTCTTCTGTGAAGAACAAGGGATAAAGAGACAATTATTTGTACCTAGGACTCCACAACAAAATGGAGTAGTTGAAAGGAAAAATAGGATAGTTCAAGAGGTTTCTAGAACAATGATGAAGGAGGCTGACCTACCAAAAGTATATTAGAGAGAGGCAATTCACACTTCTATATACATCCTAAATAGAGTCCAAGTAAAAGGTAACAGTTCTAAGACTCCTTATGAGTTGTGGCATGGTAAAGTTCCTACTGTGAAATATTTCAAATTTTTTGGTAGTAAGTGTTATATCAGAAGAGATGAAGGTCTAGGTAAGTTTGATGCAAGATGTGATGAAGGTATCTTCCTTGGATATTCTACCAAGAGCAAGGCCTATCAATGCTACAATAACAGGTTGAAGAAGATCATTGAGAGTGCAAATGTCAAAGTTGATGAAACCAAGGAAAAGGTATCAAGTGGATATGAATCTGATGAATCAGATTTCCCTACAAATAAAATAATAGTGCAGCAAGAAGAAAGCTCAGAGGAAGAAGAAGAACAAGCTCTTGAAATCATTACTAAGACACCCAGGTGTGCAAAGTTAAATCACTCTAAAGATCAAATCATAGGAGATAAGAGTAAAGGAGTTTAGACTAGAAGAAGAGTTGCTAATGAATAGGTTAATTATTGTTTGATTTCTCAAGTGGAACCTAAAAATGTAAATAAAGCTCGCAATGATGAAAATTGGGTAAAGGCTATGGAAGAAGAACTGATGCAGATAGAGAAGAATCAGACTTGGGATCTTGTTCCTAGACTAGAAGATAAAAATTTAATTGGCACCAAATGGGTCTTCAGGAACAAGATGAATGAGAATGGTGAAGTGGTAAGAAATAAAACAAGGTTGGTATGCAAAGGATACTCTCAAGTTGAAGGAATAGATTTTGAGGAAACATTTGCACCAGTGGCAAGGATTGAAGCAATAAGAATGTTTTTAGAATTTGCAACCTACAAAGATTTCAAGGTATATCAAATGGATGTAAAGTTTGCATTCTTGAATGGAGAATTGGAAGAAGAAGTCTATATTGAACAACCGGAAGGATTCCAGTCATCAGATCAAGATGACATGGTGTACAGATTGAAGAAAGCATTGTATGGACTAAAACAAGCCCCCAGGGCTTGGTATGCAAGATTGGATAAATATCTGATATAGTTAGGGTTTAGTAAGGGTACTACCGATAGTAATATCTATTTTAAGATCAATAATGAACAAATCCTAATTGTTGCAGTCTCTGTTGATGACATTATCTTTGGAGGCAATGAAGGTATGTGCATGGTTTTTGCTGGGGAAATGCAAAATAAATTTGAAATGTCCATGTTTGGTGAGATGAATTTCTTTTTAGGTCTGCAATCAATCAAATAAAGGTATCTTCATTTCTTAGTTGAAGTATGTGAAAGAGTTGTTAAAGAAGTTTGGGATGGAGGACTCTAAACCAATAAGCACTCCCATGGTAATTGGTTGTAAGTTGAGTAAAAATGATGACTCATCTATAGCAGATTAGAAAATATATAGATCTATGATTGGAGGATTACTTTATCTGACCTAAACCAGACCTAACATAATGCATGCAATTTGTCTTGTGGCAAGATTTCAAGCAGAACCTAAAGAGTCACATGTGATGGTAGTCAAGAGAATACTGAGATACTTGAAAGGCACAATGGATTATGGTTTGTGGTATCCAAAAGACAATGATTTCACTCTTAGTGCATACACTGATGCAGATTGGGCCGGAGATGTGGATGACAAGAAAAGTACAAGTGGAGGTGCATTCTTCTTGGGAAAAAGGCTGGTATCCTGGTTAAGCAAGAAACAAGACTCAATATCTCTGTCTACTATAGAAGTAGAATAAATTGTTGCAGCATGTAGTTGCACTCAAGTGTTATGGATGAAGCAGACATTGAAGGACATCTGAGTTGTTTATGAGGATCCAATTGCAATCTTTTGTGACAATACAAGTGCCATAAACATATCAAAGAATCCAGTAATGCATTCAAGGACAAAGCACATATCCTTAAGATATCACTTTCTGAGATAAAAGGTGACAGAAAATGAAGTCAAGTTGGAGTATGTATCTACAAAAGATCAGATTGTAGACATTTTCGCTTGCCTCTGCCTAAGGATACTTTTGAGTATCTCAGAGAAAAGTTAGGGGTTATCACCACTCCTCCTCTAAACTAAGATGCACAGAAGTGCATCAGTTTGGAGGTACTTAAAAATCTATTTTCAGATCCAGATTGATGCTTGTAAGGGATACTTCTTAGGGGAGTAGCTAAATGAAGAGAGTTCAGAAGAGAGATTGGATTAGAGCAACAAAGTGCAAGTATGTGCCCTTTGCCATTGATGTCAAAGGGGGAGAGAAATAATGTGAAAAGCTCAAAAAGAAAGAGTGCAGATGTGTAAAGAGATAGGGGGAGAATCTTGTCTTAATGGTTATTGTAGTTTTTCACATCATATGTTGCCATCAATGACAAAAGGGGAGATTGTTGCAAGTATGTGCCTAATCGGTGTTGTCATTGATGTCAACATATCTTTTTTTGTCATTGGTGTCAACTGTATCCTATTTTGTTATTTGGATAAAAGCTTTATATGTTGAGGATATTAAGAAAATTAGCCCCTCTGGAAGAATTAGAAAGGAAACAGTGAATCACAGTGAAGACAGTGAGTTACATACTGAAGAACAGTTTAGAAGACTGCTCTGCATTTCTTGGAGAGTGAAGATCTTGGTTTACGGATTGGAATTTATTTAGAGGCATGTCTAAAGATGCTAAATCCCAAGTTTAAGCCTCTGGTATGAAGAATTGAGTGAGTTACATTCACTAGAGTAAAACCTACTTTTTCTGATTATTCACTGGTGATAGGGAGAAAGTATTTTGCTCTGCATTTCTCTGCATTGAAGTATTTTGCTCTATGATTCTAGAGGGAATTCTGGGATGATGATAAGTGCCTAAAATTACAATGGTTCATGATTTGGTGGTCTGCAAGCTATCTTTTTTTTATGATAGTTGAAGATAGTGAAGTTCATGTGCTCCGGTGTAAAGAATCTCATGGGTAAAGTGGTTAGAGTTTGTACAGTTGCTTCTAGTGATTACAACATACTTGTGGATGCCTTCTGATCATGTTCCTACATTTGTAGTGGTCTACGTTAAGGAATTGAGATCATGTTTGAAGTTTACTCCCAGTTAACGTAGAGTGTAACGAGTCTTAGCTGACTTGGTTAATCCCAGTGATTACAGAGATGTATTGAAGATTGTAGAAGCATGTAGTGGCATGGAAGATCATTTTTGAGTCCCAGCTAAGGCATGGAGTGATCTGCATACATCTTTACTACATTTCCTTAGCTAATTTTGTATTAGGTCTAGACCTATTTTATGTATGTTTGTAATCCGACCTTGGAGATTGTTCCAACGGTTGATGATTGTAATGCCGACCTTGATGATCGTTCCAAGGTTGATGTAGTGTATAAATACTTGCAAGTGAGTCGAGGAAAATGTGTCATTGTATGATAATGCGAAGATAAGTAAGGAAAAGAAAAGGTAGAGCAGAGCAGAAAAGTATTGCACTTCAATGGAACTAAATTTAGGCATGGAGTAGATGCTAACATCTCAGTTCAAAACCCTTGGCAGTGAGCCACCCCTTGGTAGTGAGCCCTTTTTTCTTGGCAGTGAGCCTCTAATTTTTGGTATTGTGCTTTACATATATATCTTGTGGGTTAACCCCCACCATGGTTTTTCCCTTAACAAGGTTTTCCACGTAAAAATCTGGTGTCTCTTGTGTATGATCTTGTAATTGTGTTTATGTCTGAGTTTATGCTTTCATGACTTAATCATAACAAACAGTGGTCAAGTGTTTAATGTTTTAAGGTGTAGAATTATTTAAGTTTTAAGATAACTGATTCACCCCCCCCTCAGTTGTCTGGTTCATTTCAAAAGACCCAACATAGACTTGGTCAGAAGATGGGAGGCTACCAAGTGGGTGCTTAAGGGTAGTGTCTCAGCCAGCACCATGGCGGGTGGGATGTTCCTTTTAAATTCACATCCCAGGAGGATCTGTTGTTAGTCTTGGCTAGTGGCCTATGGATATACGAGAAGCACTCACTTTCTCTATGCAAATGGAAACCTAGATTTGATCCTAAAGCTGATCTCAACCAATCTACTCTGGTCTGGGTTAGGCTCCTGGGTCTTCCACTGGAATATTGGGATGAGGAAATTTTTTCCTGGATTGGAAACTCCTTTAGGGACTACATGACAGTTGATAAGGTCACCAAGGCTAAGGCAAGATTGGTTTATGCTAGATTCTGTGTGAATGTCGATATCCTCAAAACCCTACCCACTTCCATTCTTCTGGAATCTAAATTTGGGAAATGGAACTAGAGTATTCTCTATGAGAATTCCAGGGTCTTCTACCAGAATTGTATGAAACTTGGACATGTCTTTACTTAGTGTTGGGCTCCCAAGTGCCCCCCACCTCTAAGGGAGGAGTGAGGAAATGAAAGAGAGCCCTGAGGACTATCCCTTCAAATAGGATATCCTTAATCTAGTTGATTCCCCCTCGGGTTCCCTGGTGAAGAATGTTTAGGTAGAAGTATCTGTGGGGGAAGACCAGTGTCTTGAGTCCAGTGGGGAGGTTCAAGGTCAAGTGGAGAATGTGATCGGGGACTCGAGCAGGTTATGGGTTCTAATGGCCAAGCGGAAGGACCTAGTGGTAGGTTTGAGGAGAGGGAGGAAGGAGAGATATTCCAGACCTTTGACACCTCTATGAAAGAGGCTATTATTCTTAAGGAAAATGTTTGGGATAATCTTCTTTATAGTCCTAATCAAAGGGTGGTGGTATCAAGCTAGGAGCAAGTGTTCTGGATAAAAACTTCTCCTTGTCCCCAGGAGCAGTCACTAGCAGAAATTTGGAGGATTTAGAGGGATGGTCCACTAGAAGGAGAAAAGGGAAGGGCTCCAACAGAAAGATAGTGGATGTGGGAGGGGAATATGGAAAAGGAAGATCCTCACACATGTAAACAAGACAACGAGAGGTCATAAAGGAAATAGCTAATGGTAGGTAGACCACCTTGGTGGTCCCTCCTAGGCGGACTAAGAAATAAGGATTGTTTCATGGAATATCCAAGGGCTAAACAACCCTCACAAGCAATTGCTTGTTAAGAACTGTATTTATGATAATAAGGTGGATATTCTTTTACTTTGGGAAGTTAAATATCTGAGGAAATTTTCAAACTGGTGATTAAAAACATCTGGCCCAATGCTAACTTTGCCGTCAATGAAGATCAGGGGGCATCGGGGGGCATTGTCACTTTGTGGAACCAAAATCTTTAGGGGGTGGTGGTGACCTGTTCCAAGTATTATCTTGAAGTTTCTTTCTTTTGTAAAAATAATCAGTGGACCCTAGTTAATGTCTATGCTTCGAACTCTCATTTAGGGAGGAAGGATGTTTGGGATTATTTGTCAAATAATATTAAACTATCTAAGAAGACTGATTGGATGATTGCAGGAGACCTAAACTCCCCCCTCTACCCATCTAAAAAAATGGGTGGTTTCACTGACTATTCTGACAGCATGGCTGACCTAGCGGAGTTCGTAAGCAATGTTTGTCTTATGGACATTGAACTTGTGGGCCAATCCTTCACCTGGTCTAACAGAAGCCAAGGGAAACATCTTATTTAGGTCAAGCTAGATAGATTCTTAATATCCTCCAATTGGACCATAGCCAACCTTGTTAGTTTGGAGGCTCTCCCTCGTGTGGGCTCAAACCACAACCCTTTGTTGTTAAACTGGAAAGAGAGGAGCATCAAAGGTCCTTTTCCTTTTAGGTTTGAGATGATGTGGGTGGTTCACCCTGACTTTAGAAATTTCCTGATTGATTCATGGAAAATTCATGTTCAGGGGTTGACTATGTACAAATTGGTTCAAAAACTTGTTAATGTTAGGAATAGAGTTAAGGGATGGAACAAGTATACCTTTGGGAATGTTATGGTCAGAGAAAAGAATATTATGGGACAACTGTTGGATGTTCAAACTAGGATGGAACAAGGAGACTCTTCAGAGGAGCTGTAAGCTCTTGATAATTCACTATCTAAAGATTAGTTGTTGACCCTGAAGGAGGAGGAGTTATATTGGAAACAAGAATCCAGGGTTCAATGGCTAAGGGAAGGGGATAGAAATACAACTTTCTTCAATCAATCTACCCTTCAACATAGGAAGAGAAATACAATTAGTAGACTCAAAGATGAGAATGGGGTAGTGGTCAAGGATGATGAAGGGCTTGGGAGGCTAGCCTCCAATTATTTTAAGTCCTTATTGGTTGCCCATCATACTAACGTTCCCCCTAGGGAAAGTGAGGTGCTTTTGAACTCCATTCCTACCATCTTGTTTGAGGATGATAACAACCTCTTGACTAAACTGGTCATGGAGGAGGAAGTCCGGGCAGCGGTCTTCTCCATGGGGCATTCAAAGCCCTAGGTCCTGATGGGTTCCCATTGGCCTTATTCTAAACATTCTAGGATGTGATTGGGAAAGATGTCACTAATGCGGCCAAGGATTTCTTCAAAACGGGCAAGCTTCTAGGGCAGTTGAACAACACTTTCATAGGTTTTATCTCGAAGAAATTTGAGTCCAACTCCATGACGGACTTCAGACCTATCAATCTCTACAACACTGTTTACAAGATCTTCACTAATCTCCTAGTCTTCAAACTATAATCTCTCTTTGATAAGCTTATAGCTACTAGTTAGAAAGGCTTTGTTCCGGTTAGGAAAATCCTTGATGCGACCATCACTACTCACGAGATCATACACTCTATTTCTAAGAGTAACACCCCAGGTATGATTTTTAAACTAGACATTTCCAAAGCATATGATAGGGTCAATTGGGATTTTTTGCTTAATGTCCTCAAGAGATATGGTTTCCAAGATCGAGTGATCAACTTGGTGAAAGAATGTATTTCCACTGTCAAATTTTCTATGTTGGTCAATGGCTCCCCTCGTGGATTTTTCTCCTTTGGTAGGGGACTTAGACAGGGGGACCCTCTATCACCTTACCTCTTCATTTTGCTAGCTGACGTTCTTGGAAGGAATGTGTGCAATTTGTTGGGGAGTGGTGCTCTTCGTGGTATTAAACATGCCTCCACAGTCCAGGCATTGGTTATTCAGTAGTTTGTGAATGACACTATTTTATTCATGATTGCTTCTATGGTTCAAACAAGGAGGTGGAAAAGTCTCAAAGATTATGAAGCAACTTCAAGGAAAAGCATTAATTTTGAAAAGAGCCATATCTATTTCTTGAACTCCCAGGAAGTACTGCAACAAAAAACTTACAAGAATCCTAGGTTGCTCTAGTGCGTGCTTACTGGTTACCTACCTTGAACTCCCACTCACGACATCCAAAGTCACCTCTGAGTATTGGAACCTTATCATAGAGAGAATGTAGAGGAAGATGGTTGGCTGGAAATGATCATTGTTGAGTCAAGTGGGGAAATTTCAACTCCTTAAAGCCTCTCTACAAGGCGTCCCTAATTATTTCCTCAGCTTGTTCAAAATCCTGAGATGTGTGGTCGAGAAGATAGAGAAGATCTAGAAGAAGTTTCTTTGGTCTGGGGTGGAGGAGAAAAGGAGAATTGCTCTTATTGGTTGGGAGAAAGTTTCCACCCCCAAGAAGGAAGGGGGATTGGGATTAAGAAGAATTCATCTCATGAACAGGGCCCTTATGACTAAGATTGGGTGGAACTTGATCCAAGGCAACAAGGATTGGGGAGACATTATGGCTGCTAAATACCTTAGTGGAGACAAGGGCTACAGACTGCTTACTAATCTTGGCCTCCCTAAAAGATCTATCATTTGAAATGGGACCCTTAAAACTAGGGGACTCCTTCATAAAGGAGTAAGGTGGAAGATTGGAGATGGTAGGCATGTTAACTTTTGAAAGGATAGATGGCTAAAGGACATTCCTCTCAGGGAGGTTGAGTATGGTAGGTTAGCTGTCAAAGCCAATAGGTTCTTTGGATGCAAAGTATCCAACTACATTGGAGGACATGGGATCATAAGGAACTGGAAGAGTATTATAGATTGTGTAATGGATCACAATGAGGATAAAGAGGTGGTGTTTCAGCTATAAAGGGAGTTGAACAACTTGAGGCTTTCCTTACTTCCGAAGCAGGATCAGATGGTGTAAGACAAAGATAACAAGGGCCTGTTCACTGTGAAGAGTGCCTATGGTCTGTTGTTAGACCTAGGGGAGGAAAGTTGTGGTGGAAAGTTTGGTTGCCTAAGCTCTTACCCAAAACTAATTTCTTTTGGTGGACTCTAATTCATAATAAAATTCTAACCTTAGACAATTTAAAGAAGAGAGGGTTTCAGATGCCTAATAGGTGTGTTCTCTGTGGTGAAGAGGAGTCTATCACTCACCTCATTTTGTTTTGCAACTTCTTGTGGGAGGTTTGGGGTCTTACTATGCAGAGACTAAATATGTCTTGGGTTTCCAATGATAGTGTGGTTACTTTGGTCAAAGCCTGAAGACCACCCTTTCGACCCACATTCCTAGTCACTAAGGAACTTTGGTTGTAAATCCTTCCCCATTTTGCATGGAATTTGTGGAAGGAATGCAATAATAGAATCTTCAAGGAGAAATTTAGAACTCCCTTGGAGGTCTTTTAGGCATTTTCTAAATTGCTTGTTGAAAACATCAATTCTTGTAAGTATAAAGTGGTAGAGAACCCCTAGGGAAAGAAGAGCAAAATTTGCTACAACAGTGGGCTATCAATCCGAGTATCTGCCACATTGATAATTCAAAGAAGAATTCTAGGGCTAGAACCTACTGGACTCCACCTCAAAAAGGTTGGTTCAAACTTAATTTTGATGGGGTGGCCAGAGGGAATCTTGGGGAGGCCAGTGGAGGAGGCATTATTAGATCTGAATTAGGGATGTTTGTAGCTGCTTACACTAGGGGGTTAGGTATTAAGAGTAATAATGAGGCCAAGGCATTAGCTATGTTGTGGGGTATCAAGTTTGCTCTTTCGATGAACATTAGGCATCTGCATGTGGAAGGAGATTCACAATTGATTGTTAATGCTACCTTGGGGTCGGCCAGTATTGGTTGGAATCTGGCAGATATAGTGGGTGATATTTGTATGCTCCTTAATGCCTTGGAAGAGTACAAGGTTTCACATACCTACAGGGAAGGTAATTCCATGGCGGATGCCATGGAAAACCTTGGGATTAATAGCAATGGATGGCGGTGCTAGAGGCTTTCATCAAGTCTACCCCGTATAATTCAAATCCTTATTAAAACATAGGGATGCAATTGCACTTAAGCCAGACAAAGACAAGTGCCTTGGGATCCTTGCCCTTTGTACATTTTGGATGTACAGCTGGGATTATTTCATTATGTGGAGGGGCGACATGATTTTAAATGAGTTTGGAGTCGTCGATTTTCAAACCCATAATGGTGGGAATAATTAGAGTTATTCAAAATTTTCATAGCGAAAGTTTTGAGGTGGATCAGAGGGGGCTGACTGGGAGGCTTAAAAGGATGTTGAGGTGGCACGAGACCACATGGAGAGATGAATGGATGACAAGTTGGCATGGTAGTAATTATTTTCCTTCCACCCCTGACTCCAATGTTTACTTTTGCACGTGGTGGCGAGCGCATGTCTTTCCCAAGGAAGAGAACTAGGGTAGCAAGGGCTTTGCGTATCTCCCAAATAATTACTCCAAATTTAATTCAAGGATTTCATGCACTTTGATGTGACAGACTTGCGTGAATGGAATTATTTATTCCTATGCATATTTTGCTAGGCATTCTCACAAAATTTGCCTTCACAAGTTTTTCTTGTTCTGGCTGCTTAGTTTACAGGGGTTCAGAATGGGTGGTGACATTGTTAAAATTGAGCCGACCTCACCTGAGGATTTTAGGTAGGATCCAACAGTGTGGCACATCATATAGGAAGGTGAAGTGGCCCCCTTCTTGGAAGCCATGATTGACCATGATGAGAATTTGTTCTGGCAATTTGCCGAGCCATGGGACAATAATAATAGACAGGTCTGTGTGGAGGGTATTGGATTTGAGGTTTTGGAAGAAACTATTGGGAAAGACAAAGGGTTTCCCATCAATGGTAAGAAGCACAATCATAGAAGCAAGGTGTTAGACCCTGAAAATATGGGGTTATTCTTCAGAGAGGGGGAAGAAACTATTAAAATTCATGGCGGGTTTGAGAGAGAGAAGCTACCAGCTCCATGGGGGCAAGTCTACCTCATGATTATGAAGTATTTTATGTTGGAGGGCTACTTCAAGGTATTTTATCATTATCATTTTTCTTTGCTCAACCATTTTAAGAATGGGTTGGAGCTTAGTTTCCCCTTCTTTCTACTTTCATCCCTTAAGAATTCCATTCGGTCTGCTAAGAAAATCTAGGCTAAGAACCCTAACCATCCACTCATCCCTCTCCACCAAGGGCTCATCCTTAGGATGTATCATTTCCATTTGGCACTGTGTTCGCCAAAGCAAATCAAAGTTAGTATGTTGGAAGATACTCCATCGGCCCCAACCCCTGTTGTTAATGGTATGGGAAGAAATGCTGCCGGGTCCCCCAAAAGCTCTCCTAAAAGCCCCAAAGGGGGACCCAGAATTGTGGAAAACCAAAGAATTACTCCCGCGAGGACCTCTATTCCGGAGTCAGTCTAAAACCCCCAAGAAAGCTAGCATGAAATTAGACTCCCCTAGCCTGGAGATTGAGAAGGGAACTATGGTGTCCATTAAAAGGGATCAGGTGGCTGAAGAGGATGAGGCCAATCTATAGCCCAAGAAGGCTAAGACTGGGAGAGTTGAATTTATGAGGGACGAGGGGCCTTTGAAAGTCATAGACCTTGACTTTGGGCCTAAACAGGAAGAGAGTAGGGACTTGGGTGCTGTTGGTAAGAATGTTGCTCATGGAGTTCATAGGTCCAAACGTATTAATGGTATCCCACCCACCAATCCTCAGGGAATGGACATTTCTGGGGAATCTGAGTTTGTGGAGGACACCCTAGGGGAGGGAGAAGATGAAACACCCACTGAATCGATTCATGAGGATGAAGGAGCCAGCCACTTTCCTAAATTGAACTGACCAGGCTCAGAGGATGAAGAGGAGGAAACTGAAGAAGCTGAGGGGCAGAGAAAGAAGGGTGGTTGTTCACTATGTAGCAAGACTATGAAGGAGATGGCCGAGTGATGCAGAGCGGGTGCACAACAGAAACAGTCACAAAATAATCCCTTCTGTCAATATTGGCAAGAGTCTATCAACGTCTTACTGAACTATGCTTCTTTATCCTTGTCGGCCAGACTTACCTTATCAGCCTTCCCTGGTTCTTTCTTCCCGACAGTCTCCCTCTCACCGAAACTGTTATGTTCATTAGCCAAACACTTGTTATCAACCTAGCTTTCTCCTTGCTCGCTGAAACCAAAACTCACACCGATATGTTAACTCTATCGCTCAAACTCCCTACTTCTTACACCGATGGGCATCTCATACCGATATACCTAACACCAACTTCTCCTTCAGCAAGACTACCTCTATCAGTGAAACCTTCTACTCACTCTCTGATGGTTCATCTCTTCCCAACCACTCAATCCTCAGACTCCCTCTATCGGTGAGACATTCACAATCGGCCACAGTGAATCTCCCTCCGCCGATGTGCCGGTGAGCTATCCATCAATGACACCTTCAGTTGTCACCTTGATACAACTCAATTGGTGAGACTGTATACTGTCGGCTCAACACAATTTCATCCACCCGATGACTCTTACATACACAATTTATCTAATGACATACACAAGGTGGTACCCAGATACAACAATGATATACACAGAGAAAATACCTTCATACAGTTGCGATATATACAGGAAATGTATATTCGTCGAATGACACAAACTTGACTAAACAAGACTTTTCATACATACCACTTTCCACTATTGATACACAGAATGAGGCTTGCAGCAGGTGCGATATATTCATAGACTATCTCAGACATACAATCCATATGTATACTTCAAATGTGTATTTGAATTTTCCCGCCGATGCCCTTCTCTGAGATGGATTCTGTAATTTCTACATTTCCATGTTTATCTAACAAAAGAATGAACCAAAAATGGGAAAACTATTTTACAAGTCCATTGCACTGATTTCACAGAAATCCACCAGTGGAAGGGATTTAACCTTGCATCACGGCAACATAATAACTAAAATTAAAAATACAACGGTTCTATACAGATAATAAACAGTACAATTCGGTTCACCAAGATTTCACACAGGATTCAAAATTTACATAATATAATTTGCAGAATTTTCTATTCTTTCATTCTAGCTTCTTACATTTGAACAGTTTCAAACAAAAAAAGTGAAAGGACCCTTTTTTCGACCATCTCTCCTCGTTTTTGTTAACCCCTTCCTCTGTTTGCGGGATTTTGATTTAACCAAGATTATTAGCAGAAACCCTAATTAATCTCATGACATCTGTTTTGTATAAGCAGCAAAACTCCTAATGACAAGACACCTTGTTTAACCCTTCACAACACCCAATATGTCTGAAATGTAAATTTTGATGTTTACAAACAGGAAATGCCAACATAAAATGTCACATTTGACTTAGCAATATAAATGCTACTCTACAACATGAAATGTCTAATCCTTATTAAAACCTTGTTTATCCTGTAAATGTCTAATGCATATTTATCCTATTAAATTATTGTGCATATTGATCCTGTTGAAGGCTGTTGAAGGGGTGCCCCTACACCATACTCCCCAGAGAAGATATCTCAAGCCCCTTTTGAGATGAGAGGTTGAAAATTGGCACCAGATTTTGTAATCTAATCTTTAGTCATCCAGACTGCCTCTGAAATAGGTTGTTCGTGCCAAGATACCAAGTACTCCATGTACTCTTTGTCCCTTGTCTTCTTTGTCACTCTTGATTCTAAGATCTTCTTCAATTTTGGTGGATCATGCTTAGGAATATCATCATCTGTTGCATCCTGCAATGGTTCCTGTTCTATATCTGCATTTGGCCTGTATGGAGTCAAATCACATACATTGAAAATGGGTGACAATCCAAGATCAGGAGGAAGTTGGATCTCATAAGCATTATGCCCACACTAATTTAAAATTTGGCATGGTCCAATCTTCCCCTGCATGAGCTTGGTATACTTACCTTTGGGGAGTCTCTCCTTCTTTAGATTTACCCACACCAAATCTCCAACCACAAACTGTAAATCTCTTTTCTTTTTGTCAGCATAGGTTTTGTACTGCAATGTAGTTTGTTGAAGCTGGTTCTTCACGTGATGTACTTCTTTGATGGCTGAAGCAAAATCTGTTGCACCTGCACTAATATGCTCTCCTGTAGGTAGATCTCTTAGTTCTAGGATACCCCTTGGATGAATTACATACACTATCTAAAAAGGTGACTTTCTTGTACTCCTATTAATGGTGTCATTATAGGAGAATTTTGCTTGGGGTAGGATATTATCCCACTTCTCTCCATGCTACCTTGTTAAACACCTTAACAGATTTCCCAATGAACGATTAACAACTTCAGTCTGCCCATCTGTTTGAGGATGGTAGGCTGATGAGAAGGACAAATTGGTTCCAAGCTTCTTCCAAAGAGTCCTCCAAAAATGGCTAATAAATTTTACATCTCTGTCTGAGACTATGCTCAATGGCAATCCATGGATCCTCACTATTTCCTTGAAAAACAGGTCTGCAACATACGAAGCATCACAAGTGGTTTTGCATGGCAAGAAATGTGCCATTTTACTAAATCTGTCTACTACCACAAAAACACTATCATATCCTTTCCTTGTCCTAGGCAAACCTAGTACAAAATCCATGCTTATGCTCTCCCATGGCCTAGAAGGAATGGGTAATGGTTGATACAAACCTGCATTTGTGGATCTTCCTTTGGCTTTCTGACATATTACACATGCTTCCACAAATCTTCTCACATTTGACTGTAGCTTAGGCCAATAGTACTGTCTCTTCACAAGATCAAGAGTCTTATCCAGACCAAAATGTCCTGCCATGGCCCCACAATGTTTCTCCTGAATAATATTCAGTCTCATAGAACATCTTGGAATACATAGTTGTCCACCTTTGAAAAGTAATCCATCTTGGATCAGAAATTCAGAGAACTCAACATGATATTTGTCTCCAAAAGAAGCACATACCTTGTAGATCTCGCCAAAGTCTTCATCATCATCATACATTTTCTTCAAAGAATCAATCCCAACACTCTCCAATCGGATCTGATTGATGGTCAGAACTCTCCTACTCAAAGTATCTGCCACTTTGTTCTTAACCCCTTTGTTGTGCTTGAGCATGAAAGTGAAAGCTTGCAAAGTTTCCACCCACTTCATATGCCTATGGTTCAGCTTTTCTTGACTATTTATGAAACTAAGGGCCTGATTATCTGTGAACACTATGAATTCTTTTGGCATCAAGTAATGCCTCCATTTCTTAAGTGACTGGACTAGAGCATACATCTCCAAATCATAGGATGAGTATCTCTTCTTGGCATCATTTAATTTCTCACTGAAGAATGCAATAGGCCTACCTTCTTGGCTGAGTACTGCTCCAATTGCAATATGACTTGCATCACATTCTACTTGAAAAATCTTGCTGAAGTCAGGAAATGCAAGAACTGGCTGCTCTGCCACCTTCTTCTTTAATGTTTCAAAGGAATTATCTGCCTCCTTTGTCCATGTAAACTTGCACTTCTTTCCTCCCTTTATAGTGTCAAGCATGGGTGCACAAATATGACTAAATCCCTTTATAAACTTCCTATAAAAGGTTGCTAACCGATGGAAACTTCTAACATCATTCAAGGTTTTGGGAGTTGGCCAAGACAATATGGCACTTACCTTCTCTTGATCCATTTTCAGTTTGTTATGTGAGATAACAAATCCCAAGTAGATGATCTCTTCCTGCATAAACAAACACTTTGCTAAATTGATCATTATCTGCTCTTCATATAACCTTTTGAGAACCAAGTCTATATGGATGAGGTGCTCTTCCCTCATATTACTGAAAATCAGGATGTCATCTAGATATACTATGACAAATTTTCCTATGAATTCCCTCAAGACCTCATTCATTGGCCTCATAAAGGTACTAGGGGCATTGGACAAACCAAATGGCATGACCTTCCACTCATATAGCCCCTCATTAGTCTTAAATGCAGTTCTCCACTCATCACCAGGTCTAATCCTAATTTGATGATAGCCACTCTTTAAATCTATTTTTGAGAAATATTTAGCACCTCCTAAACAGTCAAGTAAATCTTCTATCCTAGGGATTGGAAACCTATACCTGATGGTTATCTTGTTGATTGCCCTTGAATCAGTGCAAAGTCTCCAAGTGCCTTCCTTCTTCGGTGCTAGCTCAGCCGGTACTGCACATGGACTTAGACTTTTGCCAATTAGGCCTGTCTCCAACAACTCTTCAATTTGCTTTGCTACCTCTGTATTCTGATCTGGAGTGAGCTTATATGCTGCTTTGTTTGGAAGTGTAGATCCTGGGATCAGATCTATACAATGGCTAATGTCCCTAATAGGTGGTAGGGAACTTGGCATTCCATCAGAGATAATGCCTTTGTACTTGTCCAATAGCTCTTGGACAGCTGGGTCTATGAATTTTTGTCTTTTCTCTCCCTTGATTTGTTGCTATTGTTCTTTGTTTACCTTTAGGCAAGGGATTAGAGCATATGTAACTGCTCCTTCTTCTCCTATCCCCTTCATGAATTGTTTGCCTTCTACCATCATCACTTTGACTTCTTTTCCTTTTGACTCCACCTCCTTCTCCATTAATGGAAGCAATTCCATCACCTTACCATTCTTGGTAATTGAATAGGTGTTTCTAACTCCATCATGGTATGCTTTCAAGTCATACTGCCATGGTCTTCCAAATAGGAGATGGCAAGCATCCATCTTGGCAATGTCAAACAATAACCTATCCTTGTATGGGCCAATCTGAAATTCTACCCAAGCCTGTTCTTCTATAACTGTTTGCTGACCTTGGTGGAACCATGAGATCTTGTATGGGCAAGGGTGTGGTAGTCTTCTAAGCTTAATCTTTTCTACCATTTCAAAAGACACAAAATTTTTAGTAGATCCAGAGTCAATCAGAACTTTACATACCTTTCCTCCTGCCTTGCAAGTAGTTCTGAAGAGAGACTTCCTTTGTGGAGGTTCTTTTCCAGGCACCTTCATGGTGGTCATTGCTCTCCTAATCATCAAAGCTTCTCCATTCTCAGGATACCCATAATTGTCGGGAGCATTCACACTTTGATTAGTGCTTGAGCTTGCTACACTTTGACAATCAGATTCTTGGATCAGATTGATCCTCTTTTCTCCTATTGAACTTGTTGCCTTTGCTGGACATCTGCTGGCTATATGGCCTTCTTGATTGCAATTGTAACATCTGATAGGTCCTCTGCCCTGAGATTTCCCTCTAAATGGTGGTCTTCTGCCCCTAAAATTTCCTCTTTGATTGTAACTTCCCCCTTGATATTGACTGTTATCTCCTCTGTTGTTCTCTTGGTTGGATTCACTTTGGTATCCAAATCCTCTGCCTCTATAAGGACTTCTTCCTCCTCTCTGTTGTCTCCCTCTACCTCTATTGTTCTACTCATGCCTTCTTTTTAATTTGTCTTCCACTTTGAGTGCTAACTGATAGCACTTTTGAATTGTCTCTAGGTTATGCATACTTATGTCTTCTTGGATATTAAACCTCAATCCATTGAGGTATCTTGCTACCTTTTCTTCCTCACCTTCCTTTACCTTTGTTTTTACACACAGTTTCATGAACTCTTCTGTGTATGAGCTGACATCTAGCTCCTTCTACTTCAAATTTTGTTTCCTCTTATGTAATTGGATATTGTAATCCAAAGGAACATAGGCTTCCTTCACTAAAGCCATCATTCTCTTCCATGTCGTAACTCTATTCTTTGCCTCTTTCACCTTGTCATCTTGGATGAAATTCGACCAAGTCAGTGCAGCCCCTTTCATTTTGGACTAAGCCATCTTCACTCTTTGGTGGTCTGGTATTTCTTCAGTCTCAAAGAAATTATTCAAGGAGTCTATCCACTGCATCACCGAATCAGGTTCCATTTTTCCTGCAAACACTGGCAGGTCTATTTTCATATCCATGGTCCTTCTTTCCACGGACTTGAGGGCATTGAGTAAGGGTCTCTGGTCTGCAGGAACCTCTATCTCTTCCTGCTTTGGGGTCTCCTCTTCATCCCCATCTTCTCGTTCACCAGAGTTTTCTTCCCCTTTCTCCACTCTGTCCCTCAACTTCTCTAGTTCTTCTTTCAATGCCTGATTCTGAGCTCTATCAGCTCTACTCTCTGCCATGTGCTTTCGTACTAAGGCCGTCAACTCAACCTTGGTCATCTTTGTTGGGTACGTTTATGATCCTTCTCCTTTTGACATCTTGTCTTCTTCTTCTTCCCAAAGAACACTCCTTAGCTCTGATACCAATTTGATGCAGAGCAGGTGCACAGCGGAAACAATCACAAAATAATCCCTTCTATCAATATCGGCAAGAGTCTGTCAACGTCTTACCGAACTATGCTTCTTTATCCTTGTTGGCCAGACTTACCTTGTCAGCCTTCCCCGGTTCTTTCTTCCCGACGGTCTCCCTCTCACTAAAACCATTATGTTCATCGGCCAAACACTTGTTATTGGCCTAGCTTTCTCCTTGTTCACCGAAACCAAAACTCACACCGATATGTTAACACTATCACTCAGACTCCCTACTTCTTACACCAATGGGCATCTCATACCAATATACCTAACACCAACTTATCCTTCGGCAAGACTACCTCTATCGGTGAAACCTTCTACTCACTCTCTGATGGTTCATCTCTTCCTGACCACTCAATCCTCAGACTCCCTCTATTAGTGAGACATTCACAATCGACCACAGTGAATGTCCCTTCGCTGATGTGCCGATGAACTATCCATCGGTGACACCTTCAATTGTCACCCCGATACAACTCAATCAATGAGACTGTATACTGTCAACTCAACACAATTTCATCCACCCGATGACTCTTACATACATAATTTGTCTGATGACATACACAAGGTGGTACCCAGATACAACAATGATATACACAAAGAAAATACCTTCATACAGTTGTGATATATACAGGAAATGTATATTCATCGAATGACACAAACTTGACTAAACAAGACTTTTCATACATACCACTTTCCACTGTGCATACACAGAATGAGGCTCGGAGCAAGTACGATATATTCATAGACTATCTCAGACATACAATCCGTATATATACTTCAAATGTGTATTTGAATTTTCTCGTCGATGCCCTTCTTTGAGACGGATTCTGTAATTTCTACATTTCCATGTTTATCTAACAAAAGAATGAACCAAAAATGGGAAAACTATTTTACAAGTCCATTGCACTGATTTCACATAAATCCACCAGTGGAATGGATTTAACCTTGCATCATGGCAACAGAATAAATAAAATTAAAAATACAACGGTTCTATACAGATAATAAACAGTACAATTCGGTTCACCAAGATTTCACACAAGATTCAAAATTTACAAAATATAATTTGCAAAATTTTCTATTCTTTCATTCCAGCTTCTTACATTTGAACAGTTTCAGACAGAAAAAGTGAAAGGACCCTTTTTTCGACCATCTCTCCCCGTTTTTGTTAACCCCTTCCTCTGTTTGCGGGATTTTGATTTAACCAAGATTATTAGCAGAAACCCTAATTAATCTCATGACATCTGTTTTGTATAAGACAGCAAAACTCCTAATGACAAGACACCTTGTTTAACCCTTCACAACACCCAATATGTCTGAAATGTAAATTTTGATGTTTACAAACAGGAAATGCCAACATAAAATGTCACATTTGACTTAGCAATATAAATGCTACTCTACAACATGAAATGTCTAATCCTTATTAAAACCTTGTTTATCCTGTAAATGTCTAATGCATATTTATCATGTTGAATTATTGTGCATATTGATCCTATTAAAGGCTGTTGAAGGGGTGCCCCTGCACCACCGAGCTTAAAACGAGGATTGACAAACTGTAGAAGAAATGGCGAGTGATGGCTGAATTTGTGGCAAAGGCTCTCCATCGTGCGACTTCTGTATTCTTTGTTGTTAAGGCGTTTGATGATAAGGTCAAAGGTATTGGGGTGGACATCTTGGGTGACTACAAGGGTATGGTTAATTTCCTATCGAAGTACGGGATTTATGATAATCCCTAATTGGTCTGCTGGTTCCTTTTTTGTTGTTTTTTATTAGTGCTCATTTTTATTGCTATTTATGTGTTTTTAATGTTCTATTTCTAGCTCGTTTAAGGCCTGGTTTTGCCCTGGGGGCAGCTTTGTAAAGGGTTCTAGACCCTCTTTTCCAGATGAGCTAATAAAAAACAAGTTATAGACTTCATAATATTAATTTATTAACTTTATTTTAGTAAAGTTATAGACTCCATAACTTTACTTAATTTTAAAAAGTATTATTATCTAAATTTAGACAAGCATAATAATCCAAATAATGAAACACTTTAGAAACTACCACCTATGCATATATATCCAAAATTTATTTCAAACATGGCATATCACTTTAATCAAATCAAAAATGCCACATGAGAACTAAAGTATCATGAGAAACATATTACTGACCAAAATATTATTCAAAAGAGACTAATGATTATGCAAAATATCCAAGGTATCAATACTATCAACCATAAACTTCATTTTTTCATTAAAAAGGTAGAGAAGAAATTGTTGTTATTCAAAAACCAAAAGCCTGCTTATCCTCCTAGGTCAAATCTAATAATAGAGTGTTGGTGTTCGTAACACATTCTATATATTCATATGGAGTTCTAGGAATTTTAGTATAAGTCAAAACCCTAACTTCATCCTGCATATCCACTTTGACTTTCTTAATCACTTGTGTTACCAAAGGTGAGGTAGAAGAGGATCTAGCATGCTTAGATGCAAAAGGATTAGCTTATGAAAAGGTGGTGGGATGGGATGAAAAATAGGAAGGATGTGGAGAGATAGTGTGACCAAAATTTATATTGATTGGAGGTAGATTGAAAGTTTGATCAAAATTTAAAGGACCACGAACAACATCCGAAACAAAGAGTAAATCACAAAGATGAGAACAAATTAATTGTTGAGAATGGGAAGTTGAGTAAGAAATCTATTTTATAACAAGATTACCAATTTATTTTCAAACTAGTTATGGTTAGGTGTGTTATGATTAAAATTAGTAGAAAATGAGGTATTTACTACTCAATAATAGGTTGACTAAACTCTCCATGTGTAGCTAGGTCAAGAATATTTCATAGTTGGGGATTATGAGCATCCACATGAATGGATATTAAAATGTTTCTTCTATGACCCCTATTATGTAAACCATGAAAAGACCTAACACCTAAAAGTGTTCCAGTGCCTCTTCAAAGTCCATGGTTACCTATGATAAAGCTATTATTGTAAGAAATGGATCAACTATTCCATCCTACCCATGATCCATTTCTACAAGAGTTATTATCCTGATTCCAACCCCACATCATTAAAACAAAGAATAAACATTCAAACCAGTAAAGATAATTGTGCCTACATTATATCAAAAATCTCTCTTTTCATTCAACAGTGAAACTAAGATGAACCATTAATTACAAATATTTTTTAGTCAAAATAATGACAAAAAAAAACTTTAAACAATGACACAATATCTCTTCATTCACTATCAATGAAGTTTATTCGAACAAGTATTGAACCGCACCAAAAAATAAGCAACATTACCAAGAATCTCATTTCAAAATAACCCAAAATGGAAACAAATGTTGGAAACAAGGCAGATAACTGAGAGGGGGGTGAATCAGTTATCTCTATTATCTTTCTTTCTTTTTCTTTTTATAATTTGTGCAACATCAAAACATATAAGCATATATAATCATGAGTGCAGAAATAAAATCAACACACATAACACAAGGATTTTTATGTGGAAAACCCTGTTAAGGGAAAAACCATGGGGTGACTAACCCAAGATTGCATTCTCTGTTAAAAGAATAGGAAGTACAAAATGGCACTTGCCAATTAGGGCTCACTGCCCGAGCACACTACTCACAAGAGGCACACTGCCTACAAGAGACTCACTATCTATAGAACTTACAGAAGGTAACCAAGTGTTTGAACTGATGAGAGGCATCTACAAATACTAGAGTTCAGTTCTGATTAGGCATAATATACAAATCTGATGCACTTCATTCTTCCTCTGCTCTAGTGTTGTTGTTCTATCACATACCGGACTTGTATTTCTGCTTCCACACTTGTCTCTGCTTTTCTTCGCACTTTATTTTATCTCATCTATACTTACTTACACCCTCATACTGGAATCTATCTGGTATATATATCCACACCAAGGATTTCAACAACTTTCTAGTCGGCAACCAGAATACTCAAGATATTTACAAGTTACTAATCTATCAGCTGAATCCATGCTTGATTTGTGATGCGTATCAAAAACATAGGCATTGAAGTCATCAATCATGTCGTCCAACATTGTATGATCCCTCAAATTGCTTTATCAACATCAATTACTCATCTAGATTGAAGTCTGATACTCTGTCGGTCAATTCTTCCTTAGTCTGCTCTGTCTGTCTAGAATCCAACACTCAGATGCTCATATTGTTTCCATGTTTTATCATCAGAGGCTAAATCTCTGGAATCTAGAAGTCATGATACTCTTCTTGACTTGTCCAAATCTACAACTTGCTGAGTTACACCATCTGAGAGATCCGGACCTGATTGTCGGACCTTGTTGCATGCTCTGTTCTTGTTCACCTGACCAAAACAATCTTTAATCTAACTTTCGGTATAGGCATACTATGTGTTGCGGATGTGTGGGATAGACTTTGTTGCCATCAATGACAACACTCATGAAGCCACACAGTGTCTCTTTCCAACAATCTCCCCCTTTGGCATTGATGGCAACACTTAGTGAAAAATGACTAAGTGTCACAGCAAACTCCCCCTTGGTTGATGCTCTATCTTATACACTGTTTTACCAGAGCTCCCCCTTAGCTGAGTTCCACATTTTTCACTACTCCTCACTCCCCCTTTGACATCAATGGCAAAGGGAGGAATCCGCACACCAAAATTTGCAAGAAATTAACCTATACATAGCTGCATAAGTATATATATACATGTTATACTTACATAAACTTGAGTATATCCGCAAAAGTGGCCTTCAACTATACAAACTCTGTGGCCCAACTCTGCTTCATCATGTCCAAAATGGAGATGTGACCACTCAACAAAAATGCATATGCTTCTGCCCTTCTTAAGTCTACCAGATCACTAGTCCGGGTTGTGGTCTGAGCATCTGTTAAGGCCTCATGCATTGCCTCTAACTTAGGGATAATTATCCCTCTGAGTTCACTCATCCTATTTATTATATTCTTATTTTCTTTGTTCAGCCTCTTTATTTCATTTATAATGACAATAGCCTGGCATTCTTGATTCATTATAGATGTAGTGAGGGGATCAAAATTCTGAGATAAACTTGACAGTTTACCTTCTTGTTCTTTCACCTTCTTTTCAATATCCTCTGTCACTTTAGACCAAGATAGACAAAATTTGTACATGTCCCTACCATCCTTAAGAGCATTTTCAAGGCTCTTTATCCCAATATCTAGGGTCCTCCTATCATTAGCAATGAGTCCCTGTACTTCAGTGAATCTTTTTCCCAAAAACTCTTTCCGAACCTTTTCTTCTGTCGATTTCTCTAAAGAATCAAAATGAGTTCTAATAGAGTTTACTAGAGATTTCAAGTTACTGGATGGAGAGGCCGAAGGATCCTTTTGAAAGGATGGCATGATCTTCTCCAGCATCCCGGATGTAATCTCTAACAGCTCACAGTCTTCCATGTGAGATTTCAAAAGTTTTTCTTTTTCTTTAGCTTGGGCAAAAGATGTTATTTTCATTGTCTGGACCGAAGAGAGAGAATCAAAATTTAGTGGTCCTTAGAATAGTTTCGGTTCATCTATCTCCATCATTTCTTTGTTCAAGAAGTTCTTTACTGCCTTTACAGTGTCTCTTGATGGTGACTGAGTCTTCTTTTCTTTTGGAATCTCAGAACTGTCATCAGAGATCTTCTCTATTTGTTCTTCTTCTTTTCCCTTTACCTCCTCTTCTTGACTCACTTTCTCCTCTTTTCTTCCTTCACCTTCAGTTCCTAGATCTGGAATGTCTGCAGTGGGATCCGGAGGAGAGAGTTAACTGCTTCATGAACTTCCTCTTCCAGAATAGAGGAATCCAAGTCCTTAGACTTCTCTTCATCTACCTCTTTTGACCCTTCTACATTTTTGTCAAAAGATTCTTCATTGGATGCATTTAATCCTTCAACATCCATGGTAGAAGGTTCTTCTTCTGTTTCCTCTATAATAGGAAGATTGAATCTTTTGAAGGCATTCTGGAGGATGTCTTTTGTTTCCCTTGCTACTTGATCAGTTTCTCCAAGCATAAGTTTGTTCATTCTTGCTTTGCTCCAGAATTCATCCTTACAGTCCTTAAAGATCATGTCCATTTGCTTTGGAGTAATAGAAGGATAGAGTTGAATTGCAATCTGTTCTCGGATCACTAAGTCTTTTGCCTTTGCATTCTCTTTTCTAAGTTAAAGTACCTTCTCTAGACTTTTGGGAATTAATGAAATAATTTAAATGAATGCTTTATTATAAATATTCAGGTACCTGACTGTAGCTTCTTCCAAGATCCTCTTGTCAGTATCACTATATTCATCATAGAATTCTATGACTGGTCACAGATTCCCATCCACAGTAACTGCCTTAATGATATCATCAATAGAAAGAGTGGGTTTTTCAACAAATTCTTCTGTCTTTTCTTCTTTGTTTTTACCGGCAGAGGATTCCCCAGATGTTTTCTTCTTCTTCTTCATTTCCTTAATTTCCTCATCAAACTTTGTTTCTTCATCATCCTTGTGACTTGTGTAAGACCTTGTGGCTTTTGTTTTCGTTCTCTTTTCTCCCTTTCCGGATGTCTTGACTTCTGGTTTGGTGACTCTTGATCTCTTAGGAGTGGCAAGTGTAGAGCTCTTGGAGGATCTAGTCCGGGAGGAGGCTTGAACTAGAACACTTCCTTTTTCTGCTTCTTGTTTCTCTTTCTTAGCTCTTTCAACTCTCTCTCTATTTACATCTACTACCTCTTTTGATATGCCATATCTTTTGGAAATTTCCTTAACTTCCCGTCTAACTTTCCTCTTTATTTCCGGTTGTCTTAGCTCAACATGTATTTTTACACTTAGTTCTTGACAGGTTCCAAACCTTTCTACCTCAGGGTCCTAAGGCTGGCTCAGTAGGTGTTGAATATGTAGCTCCAAGATTTTCTCATCAACCTCATATCCCATTGGCATTATCCAAACTGTTCTGGGCTCAACTGCCTCCATTAGGCATTGATCAGTATCTACCATAAAACACACTATATCCTTGTATTTCTCTACTATGGATTGAGGTATCCTTTCTTTGTCTTGCATCATGCTTTGGAAGTTCTTAAAGTAACCCCAGAGTGATGTGCTTTGAGCTTTAGCATCACTAAGTCCATACATATAGTCTCTAATCTATATTGCAACTGGTTTGTCGTTTTGCCAAACCCGACCACTTGATCCGGGTAGCTCATTCATGTAGTAGAAGAATAGACACAATATTAAACAACCATACTTGAAGGAGTTCTTCTTATCCTTCTTGATCTTCTACAAATTTTCTAACAGTTGCTTTAAAAGAAGATCACATAGGTCATAGTCTGCATTTTCCCTCAACATCTGATATGTTGTATATATTGCAGTCCTAGACACAAAATTCTCCCTGCTAGAATGATAGATCTTATACCTAATTATCATTGAGGCAAATTTGACATCTGGATCTATGATGTCATCTATGGTCATTGCTCTCTTGTCAAACTTAGATCCGGTAGCTTCAGTAACTGTCTGGTTCTTGACAGATTTGAGTGCAGGTAACCCATTGGATGAGTGCAGTCTAGTTACTGCCCTAATGACATCTTTTGTTATCTTGAAGGGCTTCATTAACAACATGAAATTATCATGTACTTTGCTAAAGACATACCGGACCCAATCATCTTCTGCAAAATAGGGAAAGTGGATGCAATGTCCGAAGTGCTTATCCCGGAGGGCCTTGTATTAAGGTTTGAGTTCAAAACTTTCATCCATTAACTGTTTATGATAGATGTCCATCAACTTAGATTTGCCAAATTCCTCAATGTTGGCGTGGATGTAGACCCTAACATCTTCTATGTGCAATACCCCATGCGGAATGCTAGAAAAAGTGCCTAAAGGATCAACTTCTAGGGATTTGTAGGGGTGTTTCTTGAATTTTGGGCGCGGCCTATCAGTGATCTTAACAACCATTGGAGTAGCCATTTTTGCAAAAGATTCAGAGAGAGATATTCAGAATGGAAGTACCTTTTTACATTTTAGGGTTCGAAATAAGAGCCAGAACAAATCGTTGGTTAAATTAGATTTTGCAGTTGATCTTTGAGAGAGTTGAAGAAACTTGATGCAGAGCTCTTCTTTTCTTCTTCTCGAATGCAAATGTGCAAATGATGAGTGAAAGAACCCTTTTATTCTTTCACAAACCCTAATTTCTTTTTGCAATAAATGCATAACTTAAGTTATCTGGTTGCCTTGTTCTGAGAGAGATCTTTTTGAATCACTGTGTTGCACTTAGAATCATTTTCAGTGATAATTGACAATGTATCTTCTTTCCTCCAATCATACCATGAATCCGTAGATCAAGATATTTCAATTTTGAATCATACCAGGTCTATCTATGAAAATCATGTTTTACCGGATGGCTGTCAAACCGGATCAATCTTGGATGAATAAACTCTTACAAAACTCCATGCAAATCTTTCATATTTTTCCCGAGGGTTATTTGGATATTTTTCTGAGAACCCTTTAATCCGCAACATTCCATGTGCCAAATTTAGGCACTAATTGATTGGCTAGGGGAATTTATTTGTCTTTGTGACTCCCCCTAAGCCAAAGCTCATCTGTCTAGTTTCTGAAAGGAATATCAGCAACAGATTCCAGTGTGGACCCATCCCCAACATTTTCTATACTCTTCTTTACCCAAATCTTGTTCATCTCCCTTTGAACTTCATCTGCATTCACTTTGCCTTTTCCCTTATCTTGTTTTTTATTATGATGCACCAGAACCCTTTTATCCTGATTTTTACTTCTACAGAATTTGGCAATATGACAGGATCTATTGCAATTGTAACAAATAACATTTCTTTGCATATTTGACTAATATCCTCTTAATCTACATTGATTAGCCATATGTCCCATTCTATTGCATGCAAAGCATCTACCATTGAATGAATTGTTTATTTTCATATTTCTACATTCATGAGATTTGTGACCATATCTTTTGCAGTTGAAACATTGTCTGGAGAAGGATGGATTGGTCTGATTCATTCTCCTTCTACACTAAGTTACTTTATGACCGAAGTTTTTGCAATTGAAGCAGTATCCATTGAAGGATGGATATCTTTGATCATTTGGTTGCCTTACCGAAGGTCTTCTAAGCCCGTTTATTTGATTTTCTGATCCAAAGTTCTTCTGACCGGATCTGGAGCTTTCACCTTTCTCATATCCCAGGCCACGCTTGTCATCTACCCTCTTTTGGCTTTCAAGAAGAACTTCAAGTTGAGCTAAGCTTATCTTGAATTTCTCTTTTTATTCATTTGTTGTTTGTAGATCTTGTTTAAGAGTGTCCATCTGATTCTCAAGTTGTTCTTCATTATCTCTAGCTTCTTCAAGATCAAATTCAAGATGCTTGATTATTCTATCCATTTTGTGGCAGTCCTCTGTCTTCTCCTTGAGGGATTGTTTTAGATTATCTTCAATTTTCCTTTTCTCTTCAATTTCTTGGGTGAATCTCATAACCCCTGATTCCATCTCATGCCTTACTATAATGATCTCTTTTGATAGCTTCTCACATAGCTTGTTTGTATCATCCAGATCTTCATTAGTATCATTGGCTTGACTCTGACTTGCTAATTTCTGAAGTAGTTCCTTTCTCTTTTTCATAGAGATAATCAGTTTTTCTTTTATCTCATTTATGAAATCATCATCTTGTTTGAGTCTTTCTCTCAGGTTATTGACTTCAGACTGGGACTGTTCAAGATCATCTAGGGTAGACTGAAGTTGTTCCTTCATACCATACATATCCATTGAGATTCCCAGATCTTCCTCAAGCTGTTAGGCTCTATTTAGAGGAACTTAGCTCTTATACCAATTGTTGGAAACAAGGTAGATAACTGAGAGGGGGAGTGAATCAGTTATCTCTATTATCTTTCTTTCTTTTTCTTTTTATAATTTGAGTAGCATCAAAACATATAAGCATATATAATCATGAGAGTAGAAATAAAATCAACACACATAACACAAGGATTTTTACGTGGAAAACCCTGTTAAGGGAAAAACCACGGGGTGACTAACCCAAGATTGTATTCTCTGTTAAAAGAATAGGAAGTACAAAATGGCACTTGCCAATTAGGGCTCACTGCCCAAGCACACTTCTCACAAGAGGCACACTACCTACAAGAGACTCACTGTCTACAGAACTTACAGAAGGTAACCAGGTGTTTGAACTGATGAGATGCATCTACAAATGCTAGAGTTCAGTTCCGGTTAGGCATAATATATTGATCTGATGCACTTCATTCTTCCTCTGCTCTAGTGTTGTTGCTCTGTCACATACTAGACTTGTATTGCTTCTTCCACACTTGTCTCTTCCTTTCTTCGCACTTTATTTCATCTCATCTGTACTTACTTACACCCTCATACTAGAATCCATCTGGTATATATATCCGCACCAAGGATTTCAACAACTTTCTAGTCAGCACCTAGAATACTCAAGATATTTACAAGTTACTGATCTGTCAGCTGAATCCATGCTTGATTTGTGATGCGTATCAAAAACATAGGCATTGAAGTCATCAATCATGTTGGCCAACATTGTATGATCTCTCAAATTGCTTTATCAACATCAATTACTCATCCAAATTGAAGTCTGATACTCTGTCGGTCAGTTCTTCCTTAGTCTGCTTTGTCTGTCTGGAATCCAACACTCAGATGCTCATATATTTTCCATGTTTTATCATCGGAGGCTAAATCTCTGGAATCTAGAAGTCATGATACTCCTCTCGACTTGTCCAAATCTGTAACTTGCTGAGTTACACCATCTAAGAGATCTGGACCTGATTGTCAGACCTTGTTGCATGCTCTGTTCTTGTTCACTAGACCAAAACAATCTTCAATATGACTTCCGGTATAGGCATACTATGTGCTGTGGTTGTGTGGGATAGACTTTGCCAACAAAAAATACAAATTCTTTATTTACAAACCTTTTCATTCATTAAAATGACAAGGGAATCAAACTTTACTTGTGGCTTAAATATTTCATTATTGTCATACCTCCATCAATAAAGTTAATTCATAAATGCTTTTGATTTCAAAACAAATATGTTTGTTTGTGCCAAAATAGAAACCCTAAAATTAAAAATAATCTACAAACAAAATTGTGCAATACCATATAACAAAAAAATCATTTTAGGGAAGTCAAATTTAAGGCTACTTACCTTATGACTTTAGAAGCCCATTGCAAGAGCGACAAGCGAGGTCAAACTGGCGAGTTCCCACCAACAAAAGTAATAACTAGAGGGTAACCTTGACAAAAATGATACCAACTGCTTGACAACTAAAAGCATTGAATGACCATAAATGAAATGTACCTATCCTATCATCAGGTGACAGTTACTAGCTAATGCTTGACGAAACATTTTTTAAAACTAGTGCATTGTCATATGAACTTATGACCCAAAAAATATATTTGCATGCAATTGTTTAAGGTACAAATACCTCTTTATGAGCCTTTAAAACTATTGTCAATCAAACAAATTCCTAACTTCATGTATTCTATTATGTAGTGGGTCAAGGATATCCAAACAACAAATCAAAAATATATTAATCTTATTAAACCTTTCCTTTACATTATTGTCGATCAAACATCTAGAGAACTTGTTCATGATTCAAGAAAAATATTTGATTGATGAAGAATTGTGTGACCTTACTAAAAATAATAAATATAATCATTGTAGTCTTATACAAGTCAAAATTTTATACCTGGTCACACGAAATTAGTGCTCATTAAGAAATGTCTTGATTATGAAAGATAGAGAGAGATATAATACTTCATAAACAAGCAAATAAATGGACCCCACCAAGGACAATTTTAAGGGATTCAAATTCAATATGTGTTTCAGATATGCATTTGTTTCAAATTGCAATAGAAAGGAAGGTTACAAAATTTTGGTATAACAAGTTTGTTGTCAATACATGAAAAAGCAAATACACAACTATAATCAGAAGGGCTATAGGTCTTTCAACTAGATTCCATTGTCAAGTGGTGTTAGGATTAAGGTGCCATTAACCTTGTAAATCCTATTTAATTAATTACTCCTAATGTTGTTTTTAAATTTCCATAAGGGAAGATGTATTCACCAAGTAGTGGTCTTGTTTCACTCGCGTTTGGATCCAAGTACCTAGCAGGGGTTTGGGGGCAGCACCCCTGAAGGAATTTTTTTAATAGAAAATTACCTTGTAAAATAATGTAATTTCATAGTCAATCTGGACCGTTCATCATTATGTCACAGATCTAACAGTAGAATTTATGTTAGGGTTTTTCTTTCCCTAGATGGGAACACTCTTTTAATGAGGGTATTGTATTACGGTTGGGGTGTGGTAGAGAGTTGAGACTGAAAAATAGGTGTTTTGGATTGAAGACTAAAGAGGAGGTTGTTAGTGATGTATTGTAAACACTATTGAAGTTAATACAGACTGGTGCATCTCTTCTTGTGTGGAGTTTTTTTCCAAAAAGGGTTTCTCCATGCAAATGTTGTGTTATGTGTTCAGTTTTCTATTCCTTTATTCCTTTGTATCACTGATTTGATTTCTTATAATCTCCATTTGGTTCTGCACTAGTTTTATTACAGTTTAAATCATATTTTCATTCTATAATTGTTCACCTTCATTTCTAACATTTGGTATTAGATCCTGGTCAGTTCTGTGTCTTGGGTGGAAGTGTGAAGGTTTTTTGACATGTAGTGGGAGTTTTGGTTGAATTTGTTTTGTAGATTTTATGTAGAAGCCATGGTTGCATCCTCATCCTGATTGGACATTGAAAAATTCAATGGAACGGGTTATGAGATGTGGAAGTTGAACATGGAGGATCTACTTGAAGAAAGAGATTAATGGTTGGTTGTGACAAAATGATGCAGGAGCATCCATGGTCAATGGCAATCTTGCATCACCAAAAATATTTTAATTTCTATTTGTTTGTTTTTAATAAGGTTTATGGGCTTGGGAAATAATATTTTAATTTGCAAAAAATATAATTTTCCTTGGGCATATTGGTAAATGTAATTTTTGTGGAAAAATACTCTGGTAATTTATAAATGCCTCAAATAGTGGAGAATATCTTTCCTAGGCAAAGGCATTAAATTCTATTTTAGTGGGGACTGATTTTTGTCATAAGTGGGGTTGATTCTGTCATAAATGGGACTGCCAAGAATCATGGAATTAATGGCACTTATTATTGTAACTGTCATAGTGTAAGGAATCTCGTAAGTGGTCTTTATGGCCCAGGTTGGTGTACCTAACTCCAGGAAATTTTATTTTATTAATTCTAAAATTTGTAACTCCAAGATGGGGGGTCGTAATTATGAGACCCAATCTTGGTAAAATGGGAATAACTTTCTCATTTTAAATCAAAATTTAAAAATTTAAAATGTTCTAAAAAGATGGAAAGAAGGCCCACGAAACCCAGAACCCATTTTAGAAAATCCTAAAAATTGAGGGAGCAATGATAGGTTGGAAGTGACAGGTTTTCTTGTGGATTTGTGGAGGTTGTTTTAGAAAAGCCAATAGTGGTTTCTTCTCATACAATTTTCTACATATTGAGGCTTGCTCATTTGGGAGAGGAGAGCTTGGGATGAAGATATTTTCATAGCTAGAGCTACCAATGTGAGTCCAGATTGATGAAGACATAAAAATTTGTTGCAAGTGTGGATTGTAATCTTCTCAGAAGCTCATGTGTTTCCATATTTTGTAATGAAATTTTAGATTGAATAAATAAGTGTTGCAGATTTCTCTTCCATTTTCTGTTGTTTCACTTCATTTGCAGCCTTCTTGCATAGGGCCTTGTGTTGGTATTTGTTGCAGATTTGAAAGGTAGAGTATCCCTCTGTCATCACAAAAGAAAAGAAACCCGATGCAATCAGTCAAGATGAGTGGGACAAGATGGACAAAAAGGCATGGGGTACAATCCGGTTGTGTCTTGTAGATTTTGTCCTACTGAATATCTCTAAAAAAAAGACCACATTTGCATTATGGAAAGGATTGGGTGAGATCTACCGAGCCAAAAGTCTGGTAAACAAACTTAATCTAAAAAGTAAGTTATTTTCAGTTAAAATGAAGGAGGGTGATTCGATAGCAGAGCATTTGAATGTATTTAATTTTAGTTTAAGTCAATTGGATTTTGTTGATGTTAATATAGATGGAGAAGATAAATGTATCATGTTACTTTGTTCTTTGCCTGAGTCATGGGAAAATTTTACCCTTTTCTATTATTGCTAATCTTGAAGATCTGAAACTAGATGCTCTTGTTGCAACTCTATTGGAATAGGAAATGAGAAAGAAGGCTATTGATAGTTCAAAGGATGCACTCGATGTCAGAAGAAGGTTCAGGGAAAGAGGACAAAAGGGAGATTAGAAGGGACCCAAGGATAGTTGTAAGGGTAGATCTAAGATTCCCATGAAAAAGAACAAAGTGAACTATTGGAACTGCAAAAAGAGGGGACATGTGAAGAAGGAATGCTAGAATAAATAGTTTGATTCCTCCACAAAGAAGTCCTCAAAGTCAAGTGACGATGTTTTGATTTTTTCTTGCAGTGTTATGTCTAATGAACAGTGGTTGATTGACTCAAGTTGCTCCTAATATGACTCCTCATATAGAATGGTTTTCCACATATGAGAAGTATGATAGAGATGAAGTATACCTAGGTGACAATAATTCATATCCTATCATTGGTCAGGGCAAGGTACAGTTGTGTTTCAGTGATGGGAGGATGAAAACCCTCCCTGGTGTTTTAAATATTCCAGGTTTAGCTAGGAATTTGATTTTGGTTTCTAAGTTCAATGATGTTGGAATGCATTTAATATTTGATAAGCATGGTTGTGGATTGGTAAGAGGGAGTTTGGTGATAGTGAAAGGGACAATGAAGGTGACTCTATTTAAAGGAGAAGCCACTACTTTTTATAACTCTACTAGTGTAACTAAAAATTTTGAAAATACTTGTATGTTGTGGCACCGCAGATTGAGCCACACAAGTGAAACTGGTTTAAAAACCATTTTGAATAAAAAATTGTTAGACGTTTTATCTTATTTTGATGAGAGTTTTGATTTTTGTGAACATTGTGTGTTTGGCAAACAAAATAGAAATTCATTTCCTTTAGGAAGTTATAAAACTAAGAATAAATTGGAACTTATTCATCAGATGTATTTGGTCTTGTGGATGTTGAATCAATTGGAAAATATAGATATTTTGTTTCCTTCATTGATGGTGTCTCAAGATTTACATGGATTTATTTTATGCAACATAAATCTGAAGTATTTAGTAAGTTTAAGGAATTTAAAGCCTTAGTTGAAAAGAAATTAGATTGTAAAATAAAGGTTTTGAGATCTACCAATGGAGGGGAATATTGTTCTAGACTTTGATGAATTCTATAAGCATGCAGGAATTGTTAGACAGAAGACTACTCCATATACTCCATAGCATACTGGAGTGGCAAAAAGGATGAATCAAACAATCATGCAAAAAGCTAGAAGTACGCTAAGTGGTTCACATTTGAATAGATGCTTTTGGGCAGAAGTTGTGAGTACTGCTTGTTACTTGTTGAACAGATCTCCTTACAAGGCTCTTGAAATAACTCCTTATGAAGTGTGGATAGGTAAGAAACCTTATGTTTCACATTTAAGGGTATTTTGTTGTGAGGTTCATGTGCCCAAATAAAAACAACCTAAGTTGGACCCAAAAGCTGAAAGGTGCATTTTCATTGGATATGGTGATAATGTTAAAGGTTATAAGCTTTGGAATCCACTAACCCATAAGATTATCTATTCGAGAGATGTCATTTTCAGGGAACTTAGTGTTATTTTAGATTCTGAACAACCAAGAGAAAAAGATAAGAAAAGGAGAGTGCACTTTGAGATTAAGCAGGAAGATGCACTCCAGAAGAATAAAGAGATGGATTTGAGGATAAGGAGGATGAAGATGAAGAAGAAGAGGGTCCAGGTGAGGTTATTGAGCAAACTAAAGAGGTTGGGGAAGATAACCAAGAAGAAGTTGAGAAAGTTCAAAAATAAGAAGAGCCCCTTACTCCTATTCCCAGAAGATCCACAAGAAAACTGAATCTAGTTGATAGGTATAGCCCACTAGATTTCCATTTTATATTTGCTTTGTTAAGTACTGACGATGAACCTAGATCTTATAGGGAGGCTATAGATTCAGTTGAGAGTGAGTCTTGGCAATAGTCCATGTTGGAGGATATGATGGCATTAGACTCGTGTGACACCTAGGATCTTGTACATTTTCCCAAAGGTAGAAAGGCCATCGAATGTAAGTGGGTCTTCAAGAAAAAGTTTGGAGCAGACAGTTCATTGGAGAAGTACAAGGCTAGACTAGTGGCCAAGGGATACTACCAGAGAGAGGGAGTTGATTTTGGTGAAATATTCTCTCTTGTTGCTAAATTATCCTCGATTAGATTTTGTTATCTATTGCTACTGCTAATGACTTTGAGATTGAGCAAATGGATGTTAAAATAGCGTTTTTGAACAGAGACTTGGAAGAGGAAATTTACATGCAACAACCTATAGGATTGGAGGTAAAATGGAAAGAACACTGGGTATGTAGATTAAAACAGTCTCTTTATGGTTTTAAAAAATCTCCCTGAATGTGGTATCAGAAGCTTGAATCTTTTGTTTTGAAATTGAGTTTTGTTAGAAGTGAAGAGGATCATTGTATTTACATTCAATGTATTGATGATCATATACTGATTATTTCCTTGTATGTGGATGATATGTTATTTTTCAGTAACACTAAGCATATGACTAGTGAGCTAAAAGCCCAAATTTCAGGTGCATTTGAGATGAAGGATCTAAGAGCAACCAAGTATATTCTAAGGATGGAGACCAAAAGAGATCGAGTAAACATAAAGCTTTGGTTATCGCAGAGTAAGTATGTTGATACTATTTTGAACATATTTAGTATGCAAGATTGTAATCTAATTAGAATTCCTTTGTTGATTGGTACTAAACTTTCATTAGATATGTTTCCTAAGAATGAGGATGATTTAGAGGATATATAAGGTTCCATATGCTAGTGTTGTAGGAAGTTTGATGTATGCAATGGTTTGTACTAGACTAGATATTGCCCAAGTAGTGGGAGTTTTGAGCAGGTTTATGTCTAACTCTGGTAGAAAACATTGGAATTATGCAAAGAGGCTGTTTAGATATTTGGCTGGTACTTCTAATTATTGTTTGGTTTGTTCTAGTACTAACAATGTGGAAAAGACATTAGACATACATGGTTATGTTGATGCAGATTGGGAAGGTGACTTAGACAGTCGAAGGTCCACAAGTGGGTATGTATTTACTCTGTTTGGAGGAGCAGTGAGTTGGATGAGTAAGAGGTAACATACAGTTGCATTGTTGACCACTAAAGCAGAGCACATGGCAGCTACCCATGTATCTAAGGAGGTAGTTTAGTTAAAGAAATTGTGTGCAAGTATTGGTTTTGATTGTAGGACTATTCAGATTGGTTGTGATAACCAAAGTGTGATATGCTTAGCCAATAATCCTATGTATCATGCATAGACGAAGCATGTGGATGTTCAGTACCACTTTGTTTGTGAATTGATTGTTAATGGATATATTGAGTTGAAGAAGAATGACACTCAGGATAATGTTGTAGATTCACTTACTAAACCTGTAAGCACATTGAAGTTTACGTGGTACAGGGAGGCCATGGGCCTTGCTCCTAATCCTTAATTATTTTGTGTTTTCCTATGGATGAATTTACAATGTATGATGGCTAGTGGGAGAATGTTAGGATTAAGGTGTCATCAACCTTGTAAATCCTATGTAATTAATTACTCCTAATGTTGTTTGTAAATTTCCATAAGGTAAGATGTATTCACCAAGCAATGGTCTTGTTTCAGCCACATTTGGATCCTAGTACCTTGTAAAATATTGTAATTTCGTAGTCAATCTAGACCATTCATCATTGCATTATGACTAGAGTGTGGTAGAGAGTTGAGACTGAAAAAATAGGTGCTGATGGATTGAAGACTAAAGAGGAGGTTGTTAGTGATGTATTGTAAACTCTATTGAAGTTAATGCAGACTAGTGCATCTTTTCTTGTGTGGAGTTTTTCCCCGAAAGGGTTTCTCCACATAAACACTATGTTATGTGTTTAGTTTTTCTATTCCTTTATTTCTTTGTAACGCTAATTTGATTTTCTATAATCTCCATTCAGTTTTGCACTATATTCATAATAATTTAAATCATATTTCCATTCTATAGTTTTTCACTTTCATTTCTAACAAGTGAATCTTTTGAGAGGTGTAACAAGAGGCTCTTATTGTTCTTCATATAAACTCGAATATGAACTTCTTATCTCATAGATCTTGCACATCATGTTGTTCTATATGTGCATCTCCTTGTAGTTTGTCCTTAATATCAAAATGTACCATTTTGTTAAGCTTTTCATGAGGTTTTTTAAAATTTGTAAATACCCTTAGCTCCTTGAAAATAACATCCTTAGAATATAACATTTTCAATGCTATAGGATCCTAAAGCTTCTAACCCTTAATATTCTCATCATATCCCACAAAAACACACTTGTTAGCCCTAAAATCAATCTTAGAATGTTTCTCTTTAGGAACATGAACATATGCTTCACTACCAAAAACTATAAAATGAGAAACTGATGGTCTTTTTCCTTGTCCATACCTCATAGGATGTTTTGTTAAGTAGATCAAAAGTGGAAGACCTATTAACCAAATAACAAGCAATTTGTACAACTTCAGTCCAAAAAGGTTGTTCAAGCTTAGAGCTACTTAGCATGCTTCTATCTTTGTCCATAAAAGTCATAATTTCATCTATTCTTCTACTCCATTTTGTTGTAAAGTATATGGAGTTGTTTTATGTTTAACAATCCCTACATGCTTGCAATAATCATCAAAATATCTAGAGCAATACTCACCACAATTATCCATTCTCAAAACCTTTACTTTCCTATTTGTCTATTTCTCAACAAGTGTTTTAAACTCTTTAAATGTAGAAAATACAACAATCTTATGTTTCAAAAAGTAAACCCATGTAAATATAGAGAAGTCATCGATAAGTGTAACATAGTAGCAAGATTTTCCAATAGAAGGAAAATTCACAAGAACAAATACATGACTATGATTAACCTCCAAAATATTTTTAGTAATACTACCAAATTTAAATAAAACTCTATGTTATTTTCCAAACACACAGTGTTCACAAAAATAAAGTTAGCAGAATAACCAAATAAACCATCGACCATATTTTTATTAATAAGGGTTTTAAGACCTTTTTCACCAATGTGACCCAAACTATGGTGCCACATTTTATAAAAAACAGAGTGATCACTTAGATTCACAAAGTTATAGAAAGTAGATGGTTCTAGCCTAAACAAGGTTCCATATTGAGTGCCCCTAGCCAACACTAAGTTTCCTTTGCTTAAGTTGCAACCATTATTCTCAAAAGTCACATGCACCCTTGAATCATTCATTTTAGATACAAAAATTAAATTTCTAGCTAAACCAAGGATATGCAATACATTCATGAGATTTTTCACCCTCCCATCACTAAAAATCAATTTTACCTCCCCTCAAGCCACAATCTCCCTGTGTTGTTGCTCCTAAGGAAAACTTTCCCACCATCATAGCCTGTATATGTTAAAAACCACTCCTTGTGAGGAGTCATGTGGTAGGATGCACTTGAATCTATCAACTAAGAGTCATCGAAAGTCATGTTAGTAGAAATAATAAAAGCATCAATAGCTTCATCATCAGAGGATTTATTTGTAGAGGAATCTTCATAGTTTTCTTACTTTGACATTCCTTTTTGAGATGCACCCATTTGCCACAATTCTAATACCGCAATCTACTCTTACCAAGTGTCTTGAATCTTCCCTTAGACTTATATCTATCCTTAGACTTATCCTTACCACCTTTATGTTGTCCTTACTCTTCTCTTTAGATCTTCCCCACGCATGAAATACATCCTTAGACCCATCCTACATAGGCTTTCTCCTCATCTCCTCTAAGAGCAAGGTAGCAATGAGTGCATCCATCTTTGGATCTATCAGAGAACCATTGAGTGAAAGAATTAGGTTATTCCAAGATCCATGCAATGAACATAATAATAAAATACACTTATACTCTTCCTCTACTGTCACATCTAATGATTGTAACCAACTCAAGCTTAGATTAAATGCAAAATGTTTTGCAATCAAGTTCCCATCCTTCATTTTATGAGAAAATAATTTTGTTTTCAAAAACACTTTATTTATGAGACTCTTTGTTTGATAAATTTCTCCTATTCTTTTCCACAATAGATATGTAGAAGCTTCAGTAGAAGAAAGTGCCACAAACCTTTTTATCAAGTTTTGTCCACTCTTCATCCAATAACTTATCTAGTTTATTTTCATTTTTTACGGCAATCCGTTGATCCCTTTCTTCCAAGAGATCCTACATATTTAGCTTCCAAATCTCAAAACTTATGCCATTGAACTTTTCAATCTCCAACCAAGATGAGCTAACTATGATCTCTATCACCTAGAATCTAAATTTGCATGAAAAACACAACACACTCCCATTCTAGTAAAAAAATCAAACACTCTGAAAGAGGCATCCCTTTCTCTAATCAAGCCAACATGGATTTGATACCAAATCTTTAAAATAGGGTGAAATAATCAATGAGAAATGTTGTTCTTTAGTGCATCTAAATTCATAAACAATGATAGATTATATGGAAATGGAAATCAACTATGAAACAAAATGCAAAACATAACACAATATTTACATTGAGAAACCCTTGTAGGGAAAAACCTTCATAACCAAAGAGACCCAAGCTTGTATTAGTCTTTAAAATGGTTACAATACATCAGCTCATCCCTCTAAATTCTGACAGCATAATAATACTCGTATAATCTGCAAAACAACCATACATCCTCCAACTCCAAGCCCCAATATATAGAAGCACAAATCAAAAACCATGATTGGCTTTGGAAAACCATTGGCAAGGCCAAAGGAGGTATGATGCCCAAAATGGTCAAGGCACAAAATCCAACACCCCCTTGGTCATTGGTCTTCCAGGCTATTTTTAGCATATTCCTTACATGTCATTGTCATATTTAACCACCCAGACTTGGGTGCCCCAATTTGTCTTCATTTTCAATGCATAAAGATGCTTCATGACAAGTGTGACCCAAACCTATCATAATGTTGGTCAAGATTCTAATGTAACCTTCTTCTTACATGCTTTTATGTGTCATAAGGAACCCCCATTTTACAAAGAGATGATAGCACAAGATGCTCTTACAACACCTTACACACTTTCCAAGATGTTGACACATGGCCAAAAGTGCCACCTCAAAGTGGGATATCATCTTCCTCATGTGAGGCAAAAATAATAATAAAGACAAAATAGTAAATACAAACAAATTAATAAATATGAACATTAGGAATGAAAGGTTGAGACACCTTTTCCCAACAATTTTTAGGATTCAATCCTAACCGAGCTTGTCAACCATGTTTTGTCTAGTTGTTTGAGTATAGAATTTGTTCATGAAACTAATCTTCTTCCCTTGTTCCTTGCACATTATCGATACGTATCTTCTACAAATGTTTACTTAATGTTGTGTTGCGTGTAGCAATGACTCATCTATGCACATGTTTCACTTAAACAATGTAATAATCCTTGCTTTAAAAAAAATTGTTGGGTTTAACTAAGTTTTTCCTTCGTTAAGTGATGGACATTATACTTTTAAGGTTTGAACAAAATTTTGATATCTATATAGCTATATGAATTTGTATCTTGCTTCAAGGATGATACCCTTAATAAATCCTAATATTTATAATGAAAAAAATACATCTTAAACCATGAGTTAGGTTGGGTAAGAAAAGGAGTAGAATTGTCTATTACTAAACAATACAAGCTAATATATGTAATGTAAATCAGCGATATACTAATAAAGTTATTAAGTTATTGTAGCTGCGATTCCTCTTGATGTGGTTGTGTAGTGTTTAGTAGCCCATACATGTTTCGTAGAGATTATATATATTATAGGAGGGACAAAAAATACATGTTGATAAAAGATAGAAATAGCTTCATCATCAATGCTTATGAAGATAAATCAAAGATCTCCTTATTAAGTGTAAAACTTTGTCTTGTTCATCTACTAACTAAAACCATAAGCACATAGAAGGGTTGTGGCCTAAATTTTAAGGAACATGGTCACTTGGTCTTGTTGATGCTTAGATCTTACAACCACCTATGGTGTTATCTAGGTGCACTCTCTATTAGCATTGCATGTAGAGCACACCAATGAAAAATTTACAGATATAAAATTGACATGCAAATCAATCTCCAAAATTGAAAGGTCAGCTCCTTATCTATATTAACCTAAGCTTAACTAAAAATGGAAAAAAATAAAAAATAAATAACTAAAATTAAAAAACTATGAGATAGATGTCTCTTTGCAATCCTTCTTAGGGCTTTATAACTCACAACACAACATAATAGTAAATGAAAATAATGGAGACATAAACAATAACCAAAATTGTGAGAATATCAACTTCTCATATTAATTGTTTTAAATAATATTGGTCAGCCACATAAATTAAAAAGTAGACCTCCAAACATATATACAGAGGTTCCTCTAAAACTAGAAAACATAAGAAGCTGAGAATAGAAAATAAAATAGACAAGGAATGAACAACAACTTGAGTCTATAAAATGATCCATCTTACCTTATACAATTTGAAAACATCAAATATATATATTGAAACCAGAGAAAAAGATGAAAAAAAGAGACAAAGAATGCTTTTGTTTTCCAAAATTAAAGTCCTAAGTCCTACAAACTTTATAATTCATCCCTCTTTCACCTTCATGTGAACTTTACTTTCAGAATACGATGCAACCCTCAAGAAATATATGTGTGGCTTTAGTCTATATTGGCTACGCCAACCTTTGTTATCACCTCAGAACCCTCTAAACTTCTCTATACGAATCATGAGCTAGGTATCTCTGCTCCTTTGCATCTCCTCTGCTGTGACAAACCAACATTTTCCTTTGGTGTGCAAAATTGCCAAGTAGAATCCAAGAATAGGGAAGGGTTTTGTTCATCTACTAAGTCTTTAATCTTTTGGGAAAAAATCTTATATTAGGAAGTTTGATATAGAATTGGATCATTTAAGTTAGTGAAATGAGCTTAGTCACATAATGTTCTCATGAAGGCTTATCCTTGTAATAAATATCTTTCATGACTTATTTTATAAGAAAGACGTGTAAAATATGGTTGTAGAAGTATATTGGAAGAGTGGAATGAGGTAAAGGTGTTTTGAGTGATTCGAACACTCTAAATATTAATGTAGTGATAGAAAACAATCATTAGTGATGAGTTCAACTAAAGTTAAACTTGTTATAAAAAGACAAAATATAGAGCTTGTGGGGATTGAAGAACTAGAAATGTACCAAGAGTTGTAGAAGTATATTGGAAGAATAGAATGAAGCAAAGGTGCTTTGAGTGATCCAAACACTCTAAATATTAATGCAGTGATAGAAAACAATCATTAGTGTTGAGTTCAACTAAAGTCAAATTTGTTATAAAAAGGACAAAAATATAGAGTTTGTGGGGATTGAAGAACTAGAAATGCACCAAAATTCAAGACTTTTAGTTGATATAGGCTCTTGGGATCTCCTTCAATGTTTCTTTTGACTCATGCCCATAAATACTTCCAAGAGTGATCATTATTAAAAATAAAAAAATCTTTAATTTTTCTTAGCATATTGGTTGAATTGAGATAATATTGCTTTAATTTATGAGAGTTAGAGTTGGATTGTACTTAAGGAAGTGTAAGAGAATTTTCAAGGATCGTGTGTTGTTTAGATATTGTTAAAGGTATAAGAGAGGTTCATGAAGGCCTCTAGAAGGAAATAACCATTGTTCTAGCTCATAAAACAATAGCTAAGTGAGGAGGAAATTCCTTACTCTTTAGACGTTTCTCCCAGTTTTAGTTTCTTCGGGGCAAGTTGTTGTCCATCTCTTTTATTATGTATTATATGCTCTCTAAGTGATGTTTGCATACTTTCTTTCATATTATTAAACTTAATAACACTAAACTACATAATTGAGCATTATTTTTTTCCATATTCATAGACATGGAACAACTCTAAATAGGAATCATCTTGGTGAATTATATAGTGGACTATCCACACTAATTATGGTTTGTGGAAGACCATGTTGGAAACGACGAATCAGTAGATACATACAATTACATGAAACACTTGGACTAGTTTGAATAAAAAAACATGTCAATATTCAAGAGAACACTTGGACAAATTCTAGCCCATTGTATCGCCTATGAATAGTAAATGCAAAATATGAGGCATTAACCAATATGTGAAAGATTGTATTAGCAAAGTTGTGACACCTAGTGCACAAGAATTATGGCACATGTGAGTGGATGCTATTAAATGAACATAATAAATATAAATCCTTTTGAATACATTTGTATTGCTTGAATGTGAATTTGAATGGCAACAACATTTTTTTTGCACAACACTTCTACTTATATGCACATCAAGATATATTTAAGGAATGACTACACTAACTATGTCAACCACCTCAATAGGGTCTCAATGCTCTATCTACAGTTCAAATGAGTGTTCAATCCTTGTGCTTAAGTGATATGTTAAAATTGAATAGATTCCAAGTGTTGGTGGGTGTGTAATTTGTATGAGTTTGTGCAGTTCACTAGGAAATTAAATCAAACAATCAATTATGTTGTCTTTCTCTTAATAATGATCTAAATCATCTTTGTATCACATCACATATTTTTCCCTTCCCTCTATTCGTTTATCCATGTGTCAGACATTGTTATCACTCAAACTCCTCACAATCATCTTTCCTTAATTTTCCCATGCTTCTAATTTGAATCTTATTGCAAGACACTTAATTATTTCCTAACATATTATTAATTTTATCACATATTTCCATCTTACTGTAATAACCCAACCTAATGAGTCACTAACTAGCTTCATAATAATCACATATGTTCCATGTATTGTATTATTTCATATACAAAATAAAATCACAAGCATGGTAGGTATCATATTTAAGAAATGATGTGCATAATAGTCTTAGTTTCATCAACATAGTATCTCACAATCAACCTAGATGTCATAATTAAATTTCATAATTTCCCATTAATTTAAAATCATTCTCTTCCTCACAAGTAACTCATGTGATAACCATCCTCTCATTAATGGGTAATCAATAAACAATTTGTGAGAAAAAGTTATTGGATAAAACCTCTAGAAGGGTTTCTTAAGGTCAATTTTGATGGAGCTTCTAGTGGGAATCCAAGATTGGCTTGGGCTAGTGTGGTGATAAGGGATGTGGATATCCTCCTTGTTAAATTGTATTATTTGGTTCTTGGAAGTAGGACAAATAATGAGGCAAAATGGGAAACCACAGTGACAGGAATTACCTTAGTCTCCTCATAGGGATGTAAGAGGCTTGTAGTGGAAGTTGATTCTTTAGTGGTAATTTAGGGGTTCTGCAAGTGGGCTTCCTTGAGCTAGAAGAATAAGCACTTTCTTGAGGAAGCATTAGATTTGTGCAGGTATTTTGATGCAAGACCATCCTTAGGTTATAATGATCTTCCATCACCCAAAAATATCTACCATAGTTCTTGCACACACGTGCATGATCTTATCTTGTGTGCATCACATGTTGTCATAGTTTGTCATGTGTTAGCTTAACTATTCATGTTTGTGGATTTGTGTTCTAGGGTAGATTTTGGTGTCATGCATGTGTTGTTATCTATCAGTGTGCTCCCATGCATCTTTGCAAAACACAAGTTCTCAAACTTGTCATTATTCTTCATGCAACTTTATCACACACCATCGTGTCCTTCCACACAACCTATTTTTGTTGCACACTATAGTGATCAACTGATGTCAAATGTATAGGAGTTGGTCATTCCAACAAAATACTTCTATGAAATGATAGTGACTAGATCTTTTGACGGTGTACTAGTTCTAGAACGTCAAAAGATGTTAGGTTCAAATTTATTAAGGAAGGGCTAATTTTCTTGTATTATATGACACCATTCTAATCAAGTAACCTTCTGAGCACACATTTATTTCAACAACCTACTTCTATCTTATGTGGCAATTCAAGTGACATGTGTTATATAATGAGAGGTTTTGGTCATTTGAATGGGTTGGTCAATTGGTGAACTAATTGGATTTTTTGGGATGGAAGATTGGCTTTTGGGTAGAACTAAGGTTGTGTTAATCATAAATACATAGAGTCTTTGCAAATATTGCTCTAGGGTTGGGTAGCATAGCATTAATGGGCTTCACATATTGGTGGCCCTTTGAATTCTTTTGATTTTTTTTATTTCATTTGGTATCCATTCTCTAACCTCTATTATTGTCTTCCTTGTTTGGCTTCTATTGTGTGATTTGTGCACCTATTCAATGATTGTTCATTCTCTAGAGATACTAATACACCAGTTGGTATTTGATTGAGCATTCTAAGTCCTAAAGGTGAACTTGTGATATTTTCATTAACTAAGTGTTTGTGTGAAGTGTTGTTGCATTGCAGATCAACTTGGGAGATGACTTATAGAGTGTGAAGAAGAGGTGCAAGAAACCAACAATGAATCACATCATAGATTTGTATGATACATTAAAATCCACTCAATCTTGGCTCGAGATCATAAAAAACTACATAGAGAAGAAGTCTATTGGTGGTGGAGGACATCGACAATTATGAGGCAAAAGGCCATGATGCACAAGGTGGTACCATGGATCTAAATGATGTTGAGGAGAACATCACAATGGAGGAAAGATTTACAATCGTCTTGATGAAGGCAAAGAACAAGTTTGGGATTAATCTCCTAAACTACTCAAGAAGCTTAAATATAAAAGCGTTGTTGGACTAGTTCACTAAGATAAAGAGATACTTTGAGTTTGAAGCAATCAAAGACTTGAAGAGAGTTAAGCCACCACCACGACTTTGAAATATTATATTGCCTTATGGTGGGGACTTGGTCCAGAAGAGTGGTGAGAAGAAGGAGAAGCACATAATCTTCCAATAGGATTGCATGCTACCTAATCTCAAGAGAATGTTTATTCCAACCACCTATGCATTGGATTTGCATAAGAAGATCCAAGACCTATGCTAGAGGGAGATTTCCATGAAGTACATGGAGTTCTATAGACTATGCATTTGCACTAGTCATGTGGTCGACGACATTGAGGAAATGTCTATGTATGTGAATGGATTACACATCTCCATCTAGGAGGAGATGTACTTGCCTACGATTTGGTCCATCAAGGAGGCCTAGTAGTTAGGGCTCAAGGTGAAATAGAAGGTATCTCATAGACAACAAAGCTAAAAGGAAGCAAGATATGCAGAAACACTTCCTACACTGATCTATTGAGGAAAGATTTATGCAAATTTTTATTTTTTACAATTACATATTATGATATGCACATTAACAAAAAGGTAACAACACATCAAAAACAAGTACAATGCTCACAACACAAGATATACGTGGAAAAAACCCTTTCAGGTAAAAAACCCCACACTCCAAAGCCACCCAATATATTATTCAAGAATCAAGAAGATTACAATATAATTGAAAAGAAAGCTTTCACAGGAGTATATCCAACCAGAGATCTAGAGGCAACTCAACATATATAAGACTCTTACACACAACCTCTATTTCAAGCTCCTGAAATATAGGAGATACAATACAGTAAACCATCAACAGTAATTACAAAACCATGAGCCAAAAAAGCACCCAAAAGTGTCACCCAAATTATCTCCAATCAAAGGTGGTTTGTGATGTTCCAAATCACACATCAACACATGTAAATCTCCCCTTTATAGCTCTTCTAAGTGTCCAACACGTTTTCACATTTCCCAAAAATAGGAGGTCCAACTTCCGGAGGTCATAAATTTTGATCCAAGTGTCCGATTGATGAACCGTTTAATGCGTTGAAAAGCTCGTGAAGAGATCTATCAATCTATAACCGGATCATCTATTTATGACAACTTTTGAGGCATTTAGGGACCTCTAAGTGCCTCAAAACTAAGTTCAAAATGTTTTCTGACAGTTTCAAACAATAAAAAGTTTAATATCTCATAATCTAGTTATGATCTTGAATCGAAACTCACCCGAGATGCTTACCTAGAGTTCCACACCTTTTGGGAAAATTTTGGGTCCATCCGAACTCAAATGTAGAGTTATTAAAATAGTAAGCCCTGGCATTTTTAGCCCTTTTGGAAACTCTGAAAGTTCTAAACCATTCTTCAAGATAAAGGGTATTCGAAAAGACCAAAATTAGGAAGAATAGTAACCTTCTGTAGTTGCAAGATTGAGACACCTTTCCTAACATTCTACCACTTGTCGAACACCATGCAATAGTAAAGGGAGTATCAACACTGTGATTTAATTTCTAGGGGCCGAGAGGCCCATAGACTCTGAACACCATTTGAACTTCTCCGTGTTCACGAGTTTTGTCAAGTAATCTACAAAATTTGTCAAAGTGTCAACTTTCTCCAATTTTACCTTCCCATCCTCTACCATGTCACAAAAAAAGTGGTACTGGACCTCAATATGTTTATTCCTCACGTGGAAAGTAGGATTCTTTGCCAAACATATGGCACTCTGACTATCACAACAAATAGTAATCTTCCCTGCATCAAACCCAACATCATAACACAATCTCTTAAGCCAAATGGCTTCTTTACAAGCATGAGTTATTGCCATGTACTCAGCTTTAATAGTGGACAAAGTGACCACAGGTTGCCGCTTCCTCATCCAACTAATAGCACCACCAAACATAGTGAACACATAAGCACTGGTGGATCCCCTACTGTCAATGTCACCTACCCAATCTGATTCCACAAATCCTTGAATACAAAGTGAATGCCGAGGTCATGTAGGATAACCATGATAACATAAGGAATACTGAGAAGTACCCTGCAAATATCTAAACACTCTCTTCACCACATCCCAATGTACCCATCCAGGATTAGCCATAAACCGACTAAGGACTCCCACTACTTGGGCAATTTCTAGTCTTGTACAGACCATAGCTACATCAAGCTACCAATTGCACTGGCATAAGGAACTCTACTCATATCCTCCATCTCTAAAGGAGACTTTAGACAATTTGCAACAGATAACTTTGTCCCCATCATAACAGGAACTGTCAACAATCTACAAGTTGCCATGATGAATCTCTCCAACAAGGTGTTCACATACTTACTCTGGCCTAACCAAAGTTTTCTATTAGCTCTATCTCTTCTAATTTCCATTCCAAGAATGTACCTGGCTACCCCTAGATCTTTCATCTCAAATTGTACTAACAACTGAGACTTCATATCAGAAATCAAACTTTTACCATTCCCAATGAACAGCATATAATGTAATTTAATGAGAATGAGATCATTATCCATTTTATAATAAACACAATGATCTAATTTCAATCTCACAAATCCCAAACTCAACACAAAGACATCAAATTTTTGGTACCACATCCTAGGAGATTGCTTCAAACCATACAAAGACTCTTTCAACTTGCAAACCAAATTTTCTTTACCTTTTACCATGTAGTGCTCTGGTTGTGACATATAGATTTCTTCCTCCAAGCCACCATGAAGTAAAGATGTCTTCACATCCATCTATTCAACTTCTAAATCGTATGTTGCAACAAATGATAACAAGAATCTGATAGATGTCAGCTTTGCAACGGGAGAAAAAATCTCACCATAATCTATTCCCTCAACCTAAGAATAACCCTTCGCGACCAACCTTGCCTTAAATTTCTCAACACTGCCATCTAAACCAAACTTCTTCTTTAACACCCATTTGCATCCAACAAGTTTACGTCCATCAAGCAAGGGCACCAGATCTCAAGTATTATTTTTCTTGAAGGAAGCCATCTCTTCTTCCATGGCCCCTTTCTAGGAATCTACATCACTCATACCCATAGCCTCCCTTATGGTTCTAGGCTCATCAGTGTTAGAAATCAAAACAAAAATACAACTAAAATCATGCAATGAAGAACCAAACCTATCAGGTTGTCACCTTATCTGTGTGGACCTCCTCAAAAGTTGAGGTTGAGATTCTTCTTCTTCTTCTGAAATTTCAAAGCTACTAGAGCTCTCCTCATCATCAGGTCCAATAGATGTCTTCGGTTCATCTTTCTCATGGGTGGAAGGAAGATGAACCACATCCTCTTTCTTCTCTTCTTTCTCTAGATGTAGAGCAATAGAAGAAGGATTGAGCTCTCTGAAGATCACACTTTTTCTATACAAAACTCTCTCAGCCACTGAATCCCAAAGCTTGTATCCTTTCACATCGATGCCTTAACCGATGGAGATACACTTCACAACCTTGTTCTCCAAATTAGACCTCTTCTCCTTAGGCACATGTGCGTATGCCTCACAACCAAATACTTGAATGTTTCTCAATGAAGGATTTTTACCAAACAACATCTCCATAGGTGTCTTATCAATGAGCACTGATGTAGGAGACCTGTTAACCAGGTAACAAGTGGTAGCAACAACTTCAGCTTAGAACTTTTGTTCAAGGATAGCTCCACTTAGCATACTCCTAGTCATCTCCATCAATGTTTTGTTCATCCTCACTGCAACTCCATTATGCTGAGGGGTATACAGAGTTTTTTGGTGCCTCTCAATACCATGTTCTTTACAAAACTTGTCAAAATCTGTTGAACAAAACTCACCACCATTTTCATTCCTCAAACACTTAATATTTTTATCCTTCTGATTCTCTACAAGAGATTTGAACTCTTTTAATCTACTAAAGACTTCATATTTGCTTCTAAGGAAATACACCCATGTTCTTCTATTGTAATCATCAATGAATGAAATTGTTAGGAACTGCATGCAAAAGATATCAATTAAATGCAAATAAAGATTAAATAAAGGAATGAAAAATACACATAAATAATAACAGTGAGAGACAATTTTTAACATGGTTCACCCAAACTCGGGCTACATCCACCAACAGAGATTCTAATAGTATTATCCAGCAAATCGAACCGATTACAACCATCAATCCTTGCAACTCAATACCGTTGCAAATGCTACAATACAATATCAACGGAAACCCTAACCCTTAGCCATTTTTATCAAGACTTATGTCAGTTACAAAATAGGATTTTTTTTATGTCGACCAATAGAAAAATAACTTGGGGGGAAACTGTGCTGATAAAAGTGGGGAAAATTTAATCTCCGAGTCTGATTAGGCTCCATATAACAATAGAAACAAAGTAAATAGATTTTGAAATTGAAGGAACATTAACAGGACCAGATACATTAGAATGAATCAAGTCCAACACCTTAGAAGATTTGTGAGAATTGGAATAAAAATGAACACGAATTTTTTTTCCATAAATGCAATGTTTGCAAAAATTGAACTAAAGGTTACAGTCATTCATAACCTCAACAAGATTTTTATTTTTTAGGGTCCTCAAACCCTTTTCACCAATGTGACCAAGCCTTTGGTGCCATAACATTGTCTTCTCAACTGGAAGTTTCATCTCCATAGAATGAGCACCCTTAGGTACACATAAAGCACAACCGTCGGAAGTAGATGCAATAGTCCTCTTCGCTGCTAGTTCCAATGGTGAGGATGAAGACTCTGGAGTTCTCTTCTTCAAAATAGAGGCACTATTGTACTAAACTACGCATGCATCAAGCTAAAACTGAGTGCCAATCCAAACACCCTTAGCTAGCACCATATCTCCTCTAGTCATCATGCATCCTCCATTCAAAAAAATAACATGCACACCCACATCATTCAACTTACTTACATATAGTAGGTTCCATGCCAAACCCGGGATATGCAAAACACCATTAATCCCCTTCACTCGTCCATCAAGGAATTGAATCAAGACTCTTCCATGGCCAACAATCTTCAGGTGAGAGTCATCACCCAAGTACACCTTCCAACCGTCATATTCTTCATAGTTTGAAAACCAACCCCGATGAGAGGTCATGTGAAAAGATGCACCAGAGTCAATAAGCCACACATATTTTGATGCATGAGTTTCCAAGGTAGTGACAAACTCTTCTCCATCATCCTGAGAGGACTTGTCAGAATCCAAATCATAGTTCTTCTTTTTCTTCTTCTCCTCCTTGCAATCCTTTTGGAAGTCACCAAGTTTTTCACAGTTCCAACACAAAGCCTTGGAATTTCCAGGAGACTTAGATCTCCCATGGGATTTGGATATTCCTATATCTTCCTTCTTATCCTTTTTCTTTCCCTTCTCTTTAGATCTACCATGAACTACAAGAGCCACCTTAGCTGATTCAGAAGACTTTCTCCGCATCTCTTCAGACAACAATGAAGAAACCACTTCATCCATCTTGAAGGTGGTAGTGGTACTCCCAATGGCCATAACAAGGTAATCCCATGAATCTAGTAACACATTAATTTCATACATCGATCCTCCTCCTCCATCTTCACACCAACAAAGGTCAATTGGGCAAAAAGCATATTGAATGAATTTAGGTGATCAGTGACAGATCCTCCATCTTTCATCCTTGAGGAATACAATTTATTTCATAAGAATAACTTGTTCACCAGGGATTTAGCCTAATAAACATCTCCAAGCTTCTTCCAAAATATTTTGTAGTCTTCTCTTCATGGATATTCAGGAGCACTGAATCATCCAAACAGAGTCTTATCAAACCCATAGCCTTCTGATCCATCAGATCCCAATCTTCTTATTTCATGCCCAATGGCATGGTTCTGGATACTGCAAGTCATAGATCTCTATCCACCAATCAATTCTCCATCTTGAGTTTCCACAACTCAAAATTGCCTCCATTGAACTTCTCTTTATCAAATCTCCCAGATGTGCTCGCCATCTCTTTCCTACAACAAAGATCTCAAAATCCTCTGCACAAGCTCCCACTCCAATGGAGATCAGCTCAAAAAACCCTCTACCCAAAAACTAGAACCAAAGGTGATCAGACTCTGATACCAAATGAAAAGAAGCAAGGTATGCGGAAACACTTCCTACACTAATCTACTAAAGAAAGATTTATGCAAATTTTTATCTTTTACAATTATAGATTATGAGATGCGCATTAACAAAAAGGTAACAACACATCAAAAACAAGTACAATGCTCACAATACAAGATATACATGGGAAAAACCCTTTCGAGAAAAAACCCCACTCCAAAGCCACCCAATATATTATTCAGGAATCAAGAAGATTACAATATACTTGCAGAGCAATCTTTCATAGGATTATATCCAACTAGAGATCCAGAGGTAACTCAACATCTATAAGACTTTTACACGCAACCTCTATCGCAAGCTTCTAATATATAGTAGATACAATATAGTAAACTGTCAACTGTAATTACAAAACCATGAGCCAAAAAATGACCCAAAAGTTGCGCCCAAATTATCTCCAATCAAAGATGCCTTGTGATATGTCAAATCACACATCAACACATGTAACTCTCCCCTTTACAACTCTTTTAAGTGTCCAACACATTTTCACATTTCCCAAAAACAAGAGGTCCAACTTCCAGAGGTCATAATGTTTGATCCGAGTGTCTGATTAATGAACCGTTTAATGCGTCAGAAAGCTCGTGAAGAGATCTATCGAGTTATAACCATATTTTCTGGTTACATCAACTTTCAGGGCATTTAAGGATCTCTAAGTGCCTCAAAACTAAGTTCAAAACTTTTTTTGACAGTTTCAAAAAATAGAAACTTTAATATCTCGCAATCCAAGTATGATCTTGAGTCGAAGCTCACTCGAGATGTTTACTTAGCAGTTCCGCACCTTTTGGAAAAATTTCAGGTCCATCCAAGCTCAAATGTAGAGTTACTAAAAATAGTAAGCCCTCCCATTTTTGGCCCTTTTGGAAACTCTGAGAGTTATAAACTATTCTTCAAGATAAAAGGTATTTGAAAAGACCAAAACTAGGAAGAATAGTAACCTTCTATAGTTGCAAAGTTGAGACACCTTTCCTAACAAAAGCATGCACAACAATAGTAAGGGAAAGGATGGGAAGAGCAAGCAAAGTATACAAATACATACCTTTGCATGAAAGAAAAGTGATAAAACCAATGACACTGCACTAAGCATGAAGTGTGAGTAGATATCAAATCAAGGTGGAGATACAAAGATGAAGTCAAGAGAAAGGCTTTGGACGGACTTACTTCAAATGTAGGAAAGCAAGTCACCACACATTTGAGTGTCTAAATGTTGTGAGAGAGTAAGTTCATGAAAAGAAATATGTACATGTTGTGTAGGCTGAAGAGGCAAGTTCATAAAGTAGCAAAATGAAAAATTCAAACCTAGAGGTTGGAGAGAACCTAGTGATGTGCAAGATTTTGTTGATATCTCCACACAAATATGATGAGTCGTGGTTGAGGAAGAGGTTATTCTAAACTAATTGTAAGTCGGGAGGAAAGTGTTACAACCTGATCATTGATGGAGGTAGCATTGACAACTTAATGTCCATAGAGATGGTACAAAATTTAGGGTTGAAGATTGTTGCACACCCCATGCCATACAAATTCTCTTGGTTGTATAAGGGACAACAATTCATGGTGATAAAGCAATGTCAAGTTGCATTCTACATTGGAGGATACATGGATGAGATATGGTGTGACCTGATCCCAATGGATATCTACCATGTGTTAATGGGAAGGTCATGGCAATATGATCAATGCATAATGCATGATGGGCACAAGAACACCTTAACCATTAGGAAGGATGGGAAGAAGTTCTAGTTACTTCCCATGAAAGATGAACAAGAGTTTGTGTAGAAGGGAAAAGTTTTGTTGTAATCAACAAGAGAGTTTCTCAAGGGGATGGGAGACTTACAAAACTACTATGTATTAGTAGTCAATCCCGCAAAGGAGTAGATGGAGTTACACAACACTGAGGAGCCCGAAGTCATCCTGTTTCTTAAAGAGTTATTAGATGTGATTAGTGAGGGAATACTAAAAAAAATACCACTTATGTGTATCATCTCAACTACATGGATCTAATTCCAATTTCTAGTTTACCAAACAAGGTGATGCACAAAATGAGTCTTGACATGAGTGTAAAGTTGAACAAGTAAGTTGAATAACTACTCGAACAAGGTATCATAAAGGAAAATTTGAGTCCTTATGTAATGCTTATAGTCCTTGCACCAAAGAAATATGGAGAATGTAGGATGTGCATATACTCTTGTGTGATTAATAAGATCACCATCAAGTACAAGTTCCCATTAGCACACATGGACAACATAATGGATTGCATGAGTGGAGCGGGTTATTTCTCCAACATGGATCTCATATGTGGATATCATCAGATAAGGATTAGGGAAGAAGATGAATGGAAGACCACATTTAGAACAAAGGAAGGCTTGTATGAATGGATGGTAATGATATTTGGGATAATGAACACTCCAAGAACATTCATGTGACTAATGAACGAGGTCTTGAAGCCATTTCTTGGAAAGTTTGTGGTGGTTTATCTCAATGACATCTTCTTGTTTAGCAAGATGAAGGAGGAAAATCTTGCACACTTACAACAACTATTGGTGTAGTTGAGAAGAAAAGACCTACACATCAACTTGGAGAAAGGTAGCTTCATCAAGAAGGAGCTGACATACTTGGGTTCATGATATTTTGAGAAGGGTTGCATATGGATCCTGAGAAGGTATGTGTAATCTTTGAGTGGACAAAACCAAGAAGTGTGACAAAGGCCAACAATTTCCATGGGTTGGCAAGCTTTTACCAAAAGTTTAGTAGAAACTTTAGGGGCATTTGTGCACACTTGATGCACTACATGTGGAAGGGAAGATTTGAGTGGATAATTGCTACTACCAAGAGTTTTGTGCTCTTGAAAGAGGTGATAGAGGAACCCGTTCTTGCCCCTCCAAACTTTGGAAATGTGTTACAAATTTATTGTGGTACCAATAGAATGCTAATTGATGTTGTATGAGTTAGGAGCAAAGACAAATTACATATTTTAGAAAGAATTTGAATGAGGCTAGACAATGCTATTTTGTCTATGACCAAGAATTATATGCCATAGTGCAAGCTTTATGAAAGTGGGGCCTTAATTTAATGCCAAAGGAGTTTGTGTTGTACACAAACCACCAGACACTAAAGTTCAACAATGAGATAAAGCTCAACCAAAGTCACATGTGGTGGGTAGACTATATGTAGGGTTACTCTTTTGTGTTTAAGTATCACACAAACAAGGTCAACAAGGTTGTAAACACCTTGAGCAAGAGATAGGCACTATTGTTTGAAATGATGGTTAAACTAGTGGGAATGTAGGTGATAGATTTGTATGGAGCAAATCTGGGTTTTGTAAATGCATGGCATGCATGCATAGAACCTTAGGTTATAGATAAAAGCTTGTACGAGGAATAATTCACGCAAGAGGGATACCTATTTAGGAGGTAATGGTTTTGCATCCCACAAAGTTCAATGAGGGAGAAAATCATCAGAGAGTTGCATAAAGGTGGACTAAAAGGAGACTTTGGTGTAGACAAGATGCATATCATGTTAGAGGAGAGGTATCATTGGCCAAGTTTGCACAAATATGTGTATAGATTTGTGGAGAGATGCAAGATCTACCAAATAATAAAGGGAACAACATAGAACACTAGATTATATAATCCAATGCACAAACTAGATAGACCATGGGAGGGACTATCCATGGATTTTATACACACTCAGAGGGACAATGAGTCTATCTTCATAGTGGAAAATATTTTTTCTAGAATGGTGCACTTCATTCCTTGTCAAAAGTTGAATGACATGTTCAAGATAGTGGATTTTTTCTTCAAGGAGATAGTTCAATTGCATGGTTTTCCATACAAGATCACATTGGATCATGATACCAAGTTCCTTAGCTATTTTTGGTGCACCCTGTGGAAGAAATTGGGAATGTAGCTCAATTATAGCTTTGCATATCATGCATAGACATATAAACAGAAAGATTTTGTCAATCAAAACCTTGGAAATTTGTTCAAATGTTTGGTAGGAGAGAAGCATACATAGTGGGACTCTATATTGGTGCAAGCAAAATTTACATACAACTCGATGAACAAATCATCAGGTAAAATGCCATTTCAGGTGGTGTATGGGACACCCGCACGAGGAGTCATAGATCTATTAGGAATGGAATCGGAAGGAATGTGTGTGTGTGTGTGCAAAAGCTGAGGACTTTGCACAACACATGACAAAGATTCATGCACAATTCAAGAAGTATCTATAGGAGATCATAGCAAGAGGAATGTACAATCCAAAACCCAATAAGATTGGTCTATGCCACATTGTGCACAAATTTTCTAAGAATGCTTATGGGATTGAGTTGTAGGAAAGGTTTGATATCTTGTTGATATTCAATGTTTTTGAATTATATTACTATCATGCACCTAAAGGTATTGAGGATGTGCAATCATTGGAATTTGATTAGAGAAAGGAGATACCAAAAATCAAGTGAGAGGAAATTGTGAAAATTTTGGATTCATGCATAGGCAAGAAGACCTGATGGAGTGAGCTCAAGGAATATCTTATTTGCTAGAAGGGTAAAGGGCTTGAGAAAGACTCGTGGATTTCTAAAACTAAAGTAAGCCAACTTAGGTTTCCAAATTAATTGTCCATGTATTGTGATCACCCAGCTCGTAATCTTTTTACCAAGGGTATCTAATGTAGGATCATCCTTGAGTCGACAAAATCTTGGATCAACTAAAAAATATATTGTAGTCCTAGCACACAAGGTTATCTTATGCATGCCTCATGCTATGGTAGTTTTTCACACGTGTGATTCATTGTGTGTGATTGTGGTGTTGTGTTGTGCAGCTTTTGGTGTCTTGCACATGTTCTTGTCTATTGATGCATCCCCATGCACTTTTCTTGAGAACAAGTTCTTTTTGCACTAAAAATTGCTATTGTTTTTTGCATAGGCTTGTTATGCATTATCTTATTCTATCATGCAACCTATTGTTCCCATGCCCACTATAGTGACCAGCCGATGTCAAATGTCTAGGAGATGGTCATTTCATTAGAATTCTTTTGTTAAATGACAATGATTAAATCCTCTAATGGTGTGTTAGTTCTAGAAGATCAGAAGATGTCAAGTTTAAATTTATTAAGTAATGTCTAAATGTTCTTATGTTAAATGACACCTTGCTAATTGAACTACCTTCTAAGTGTGCATTTATTTTAACACCTAGTTCTATCCTTTGTGGCAGTACAAGTGGCATTCACTATATAATGAGAAGTTCTAGTCATTCAAACAATTTGGTTAACCCATTGGTTAGTTGGGGGACTTATTGGATTCTTTTGGCTAGAATATTAGGTTTTGGGTAGAGTCAATGCTAAGGCGATTGTAAACATAGTCTCTACATATATCTCTCTAGGGTTGGTTAGCATATCATGATTGGTTTCACATATTGGTGGCCCTTGTATTCTTTCAATTTTATATAATTTCATTTAGTTTCCATTGTTTGACCTCCATTGTTTTCTTACTTATTTGGCTTTTGTTGTGTGATCTACACACCTAGTCAACGGTTGTTCATTCAACCACCAAATTGTCATTACACCATATTTGTTTCATGAATTACTTTTTTTAATTGGACCTTATGGCAGATTATCTTACCAATATGGGGATTGATAAGGCACAATTTTTATCCCTTTACAATGATAGATTGGAAGTGTGGTCAAAGATTAATAAAAAATCACTCCTTAAAGTTTTTTAGGAGGCCCCATTCTTTCTTGTTTCATGGATCATGGTGTTTATATTGGAAATTGCTTATGTTAGATGGTCATGTGATGATTAGTTGGTGGGGATTGGTTGTATAGGGTGGTAGCCTCCTTTATATTCTTTGGAAGTGATGTTTTATGATTGCTCAAGCAATACCCCCTTAGCATGTAAGGAAAATGGCCTTTGTGCCAAGTTAGATATCTATTTAAGGAATTGGGTCTTTGACTTTTATCTTGGTTTTTCTAAAGTTGTAGGGTGCTTCACTAGGGAATTATTTTAGCTATTCTCTTAGTTTTTCTAAAGTTACAAGGTGCTTCACTATGAAATTATTTTGGCTTTGGTAGTGGAATTGTTTAGGGGGTGCTAGTTTAGTGGTGATGGCTTGTGATCATTATTCTATAATACCTAATGACCCCTTTCTCAAGGGTAGGGTTTCAAATAGTTGTGTTTTCTTCGTCTTCTATTACCTAGACATGGCATCTCTTAGTTTGATAGTTGGGTTCTTCTAGACTAGGTGACTCTAGTCCTACTCATTTGAAGGCCTCAATTCATGATTATTTTATGGAAAAATTGATTGTCTCTAAGTTGTAGGTTTGACCTCTATGTGTCTTATTGCCTACCTAGTTCTACCCAATAGAGATAGCTATGTTTGGCCTCAAAGGTGGGTAGGTGAATTTAGGTGGTCTAAATTCTCTAGCATTTATTAGAGATGTGAGTGTGGTCAATAAGAAGGTGTTTTTTGTGTATCAAAAGTTAGAAGAGATCAAAGCCTTTGCATGGATTTGATAATGGTTTTGAAGAATCTAATGACCACCCATACAAGAGGGAAGCTAGGATTTTCTTGAACTTTTTATGCTATTGGAGTGGTTGGATGATAGGTTAGTTCAAGCTAACAAAATGGAGGAAGTATTTCATGGGTTTAAGTTTCCTTTCATGAATCCAAAAGTAGTAGGTGCATCCTTTTTGGTGGGGAAGGGAGGACCTAATCAAGTAGCGATGGTCTATTTGGATAGCTAGGGTGGAGACTCAACTAAAGGTGTGGGTGCATGGGGTGTGTCCAAGTTGGGAGCTAGCACCTATTTTCTGTAATGTTTTATTGCCTATTCATTCCTTGTGATTCTCAAGTGGTGGTTGGTTGTTGTATCTTGTTTGTTTGGTTTGGTTTCTAGATTGTTATTATTTGGCTATTTTGTTTGTTGGTCGTTTCGACCATGTTGTTTGTAACATTTTTAAGCTTTTCTTGGGAGACAACCCTTATGGAACCCTCACTAAATTATAAAAGAAAATCATGTGATAACAATTATATCACAAGAATGATGATCAATATAGTGCTCCATAGGTATGTCCAATCTTTTCTTAATAGACATTTCAAAATTCAAATATTAAGTTCACAACAATAAAATTAGCAATAACCAAGCACCCCTCAAATGAGCTTCACATGTATTCACATCACATGTAAATCACAAATTTTGAAACCACCTCGACATTCAAAAATAATCAACCAAAGCTCATCTTCAACAAAACTCCACAACAATGAAGTCAACAAAAGTTCCACATCAATAACATCACCCAGAGGGTTGAGCTCAACCAATTAATAATACCACAATTATTGCAACAATAAAAGGTGTAATTGTCAATTCATAAGGAATTATAAATTCAACAACAAATAGTAAGACTCATTAACAAAAGAATCATCATGACAATAAGTTATAACCAATGAGACATCACCACAACAATAAGTAAGATCCCTCAACAATAAACAATAAATAAACAACAACAAAACATTGATTCATAAACCATTGGTGGGGTCACTCCACCCATGCCATTCTACTTAAATATTGGTGGGGTAACCCCACCTATGTTGAATTTCATGAAATGTTGGTGGGACTGCATTGCCTACATCAAATTTCATAGAATATTGGTGGGACTACATTACTTACATCAAATCTCATAGAATTGATGGGACTACTACACCTATGTCTACAATATATAAATCATATAGGTGGGGCCACTCCATCATCACCGATCATGTAAAACATAACTAATTTTCTATGGCCAAAGACTTACACAGTCATTGAATATTCCTTAAATAGGTTTCCACAACCAAGATATCATAAAAGGGTTCCATAACTAAATCATCATCACATGGAGCAATGTGTATATAAATAGGATTGTTGTCACACATATCATGCAAGTAACATGTATTTTCCAACCTTTCATAGATTCAATATCCTCAATAACGACATCTAGATTTCACCGGTGGGTTCTCATACATATATTCCCACTGCCTTTCTAGCTAAAACATAAAATTGCTCAATAACTAGAAAACTCATTCAAAAACCCATTTTCTAAAAATATATAAAATTCTACAATTAAATATTACACACAATATGGCACAAAAAAATCAATACCCATCCAATCTGATGCAAACTCTCAATACATATCATATGACATCAATTTTGTCACTTTCACAAAACATCATAATCTCATAGAACCAATTATAAAGTGTGCAATACTACTTAGCAATTACCATCTAGGGTATTCACAAAATCCAATTAGATAATTCCATATCCATCACATAGCATCCATCACTCCTTTCCCCAAAATATCACTCAATCATCACATATTTTTTGCAAAATCAATCCTCATCCATTCATCACTATTCAACATTTGTCATCTAGAATTCTCACCTAATCCAATTTAAGTTTACACAATTTTAGTGTTCTTATTTTAGTTTACTACTAGGTGTGCAAAGAATATCACACAATAATAGGAAGGTATTAGGGTAGGTGAGAATGGGTCAGTACCATTAGTTTGAACTATGTAATGGATTGCCTACATATCCTTCAGGGAATCAAGCCCAGTGTAGTTATATTTAACTACATGTTTTCCAAATACAATTCTCTAATTCAAGCATGGCATATCATAAAATGAATAAATAGAGTCCAACAAGCAACCCAATCAATTCTATGAAGTTAGAAGTTCAAATTTTAAAAAATACACAAAGGACCACATATTTCTAGAAAATTTTGCGATACGAGACATTATAGGACCACAAATTTTAGCTCATTGGATCATGAGTTATTAAAAAAATTGTGGTCTAAGATACTAGTTTTTGGACCATGGGTTTTTAGAAAAGTAGTAGTCTAACCATAGGTTTTTGGAAACATTAGTGGTTTCGCATTGTTCTGAAGCATGAGTTTTCAAAAAAGTTAGTGGTATGCATCTTTTTCACAAGAACTTGAATTTTTTCTTCAAAATAAAAACCCTTTTGGACCACTGGAGGTGAATTAGGGTTCTTGAGGTGTGAAAAGGCAAGTGTTTGGGTAGGAAAAGATGTTTTTGAATACGTGATACATGAGCATGCACATTCCTATTTAGAGGATAGGAGCATGACATGTTGGCATCTAAGATGTAGAAAAGTTTAGGAATGAATGTGGGAAGGTGTCTAAATGCAACGAGGGTTTTGTTTGGATATGAGGCACATATTTAAGGACATATTAATTCTCCAAAGAAAAAAATAGTCCGAAATTGTTTTATTGATATTATGTTTATAAAGAACTTGTAGGTGCATTGACCTAAACTTGACATTAGGAGAAGTGAGAGAGAGAGAGGGGGGAGGGAAGGGGAAATGGAGAGGGAGAGGGAGAGCAGTAGAGAGAGGGGGGGGCAGCGTGAGGGGGAGAGATAGGTTGATTAAGTCAGCCTTTTGGGTAACTCTCAACATGTATCAATGTATAGTTAAGATGGATCTACCTCCTTGATTGATGCATTGCAATTGTTTCTTATTATTACTATTAAGAGCTTCATATCTATAAAAATTTATAGAGAGGATGATGAAGAAGCAAGAAGGAGCTCTGAAAGGAGTGAGGAAGGCGAATAGTCATCCTCATGTGTTGCTTTCGGAGGCTCTTGGGCTTGTGCATGCTGGATCAGATTGGTGCCATTCACTGTTCTTGGTTACATTGTCATTACCGGCTTTCCAGATTGCTTGTGGATGGTTGTAGCTAGGGTTTTGGGTTACGTTTATTTTTGAATTTGAATTTGGTATTTTCCCTCGCTTTGTCTCGATCGTGATCTTTTAGTGTGTTTTCATTTTCCCCGTCGGTTCTTTCAATGGTATGTGGACGGATGGTCTGGGGAAATGTGTCTGCAAGGTGGGTGGTGGTACAAGTGTTTGGATCTTTTTTTATGTTAGAGATTGTTTGCGATTAATTCCCTCGTGTCAATTGGCGGAGGATGTTGGATGGACAGGCCATTAATTTCGATGGCAAACATGCCATTACTTTTGACAGCGGTGAGAAAGATGTTGGTTATTCTTCAGAACTGATTGTAGAGAAGGTTGGGGTTAGTCTATCAGTTGTCGAAGAATTCTAGGCGACTTCCTACAAGGACGTTTTGGATGGTAAGAGTGTTGTTGTCCTTGAGTCGGTTGTATTTTTAGTAATCAATAATGGCCATAGTAGACAATGAAGAAGAAGAGATGGACTGGGAAGTCTCAATGACCTCAAAGGAAAATCTTCCAGAAGAGGAGAAAATGGTAAGATGCCTTCTATGCCCAAGGTCCTCTCCATTTCTCCTAGTCCAGACATGCTACAAGCTGTCAAAGGCGAAGAAAATGGATTAAGTAGCATTATTGTTTTCTTTGTATGCCTAGATAATAATCTTTTGCCTTAAAGGAAGTTTTTTTATGAATGGCTGGGAAAGGTATGGGGAAATAAATTGAGAATTTTTGTGACTTTTTGCAAAATGATTCAAAATGGTTTGTTTTTTATTTTCCTTAAAAATCATAATATGCAAAGATAGAGTTATTAAGAAGGAAGTTTGGAATATCGGTAAGTCTGTATTCAGGGCTATTCCTTGGTCTGTTGAGTCCAAACTAGAAAAAATTTTGGCCTATTCGACCCTAAGATGGTTGGAAATTAAAAATTTGGTGCCGCAGTTGTGGAAGTTTATTTCACACATCTTAAAGCCCTTAGAAGAATCTTGCAAACTGAGGAGACCCGGGTTACTCTCCTTCATTTGAATGCTCGTGTCCTAGTTTCTTTGAGCCCTAATATAGAAGTCCTAGAACTTTTATCTATTAAATTTGAAGAGAACTATATTGAGTGTGAATTTGAGTTGTTGGGAAGTCTTAATGTGTGTTTTCTTTGTAAAAAGAACGGTCACCAAAGAAAAGATTGTCCAAAATTTCCAAAAAAAATTGTCAATGATAATAGTAAAGGAAATAATAGGGGTAGAGTTGAACAAAGTAAAGTTGATGATGAAACCTTGGGTATATCAAGCTTGAAAATACCATTCAAATCAAAAAAATGAATGTTGAAGTAAGAAAAGAGGGCATGGAAAAGAATAACCCCCTTGCTACAAAAGTTGAAGTTTCTAACCCTAGTTTAAGTTCTAATGTTGATATGAGTTATCCTAGTCAAACGATCTCTCTTATGGAGGAGGAATATGTTGTTATTCCTCCTAGACAAGAAATTGGTATTGAGTCGGCCAAAATTGAAAGCCCTGAAACTATAGTGAAATATGTAAAAAAGAATGCTCAACAACTCACTCTAGAGAAGATTAGAGTTAATGCCAAGGCTGAAAAAATAAAATACTCTAAGCCCCCGCCAAATGTTTCCAGAGACAAATGTCCAATCTATTGATGACCAACATGGTATTGTTTTAACTAAGAATTCGAAGAGACAAAAGGTTATGTTTGGTTGTGTTAATCCCCTTTTTCTTAGGAGAAGGTACAAAAATTGATACAATGAAAGATAATTATCTAGGGGAAGATAATAAAAAAAGCCAAGTGAGCAAGACTCTAGTGGAAAGAAAAATAATAAGAGGAAAGAGAAAAAAATTCCCAAATGCTTTGATAGACTATAAAAATCAGAAGCCAAGGGCTTCTCTTCCTCCTCCTTAAATGATTCTTAACTATGTGAGTTGGAATGTCAAGGGATTGGAAGCTGCTAACAGGAAATATCTCCTTAGAGCCTTTTGTAATGATAAGCCTAGTATGGACTTTTTGTGTTTGTAAGAAATTAAAGCTATGGGGTTCCAACTTGAATCGGTTTTAAATTTTGTGTGGAGAAGGTCAATTTTTTTCCAACAAGAATGAAAAATGAAAGGGTGGGGTTGCCATCCTTATTAAGGATATTTGGGCCTCCTAGGTTGTTAATAGTGGTAGCTCTCCTTGCAACACAATGGTTTGAGTCATTATTGATAAAGATGGTAATAATTTTGCAATTTGTTTTTGATAATATTAAGTTGCAAAACAAGGGAGCCGGACCCTATTACAAAATAGCCTTAAAGAAAAAGGAAAAAATAGGGGCATAACCCAACACAAAGGCCCTCAGGGCAGAAAAACAAGCCACAAAAGGTGAAACAAAGCATAACATAACAGAAACAGCAAAGGAACAACAGTCAAACGACAAACAGGAACAAGGGATCTAAACAAACCCAGATCCCAAGGGCAGTAATCTAACTCCCTTGACCTCTATCGCGAAGCCGCGACAGACTTGGGGAGCTCTTTCTACTTTCTATGAACAACAACCCAAGAAAGCCCAGGATCAAAGTCCTCAAAGCGAAGAGAAAGGAGGGGGTCTGCATCAAACCCCGCAACCAAGGGGCCATCACGAGGAGGGGTCGACAACCCAAAAGAGGAATCCGGAACCGCCAAAGAAGAAGAGCAACTCGCAGACAAGGGAGCTGACACCCCTATAGAGGCAGTGAGAACAGGTCCAGCAAGAACAACGGCAGGGATAGCATGACCAGCTGGAACAACAACAGGAACAACTTCCAAAATAGGTCCAATAGGAACAATTTTGGCATTTTCTTCATTTATGCGCCTAATGACTATAAAGAAAGATGTAATTTGTGGAACTAGATTTCTCAGTCTTTCCCTAAAATCCCATGGATTTTGGGTGGGGATTTTAACATGGTTGAACATAAAGAAGATAAAATTGGGGCTAAGGATGCTCTTTGGAAAGGAAATGAGTTATACTTTTGGTCTAAAATGAAAAGATTTTTTAATATTGAGGATCCACTTGAGAATAAGAGCAGTATTAATAAGATCTAGTTTACTTGGTGCAATAATTTGATGCCTAGCACAAGAGTCTACTCAAGACTTGATAGATTTTATGCCAACAAAAAAATTTTCTTTTGTGCATAATAATGAGAATATCCATGTGCAAGTGATTCCTTCTACAATGTCTAACCATTCCCCTGTTGAGATATTTATCAAAATTGAAAATATCCTTCATGAGACAATCCGTAAAAAAAGCTAGTTGTTCAAACTTAATGTTTATTTACTTAAGGATAAAGATTGCTTGGAAGGTATTATAAGGTAAGAAACATTAATAAAATATTTTGAAAATTGTGGGGAAAAAAAAAGCTTTTGATAGGAGGAAGGAGGAAAATAGTCTTCAAGAAAAGCTTTTAGAGCTTGAATGTAAAATGCAATCAAATATTGAATATAAGGTGGTTTATGATGATCTTTTGAGAACTAAGAATCAGTTGAGGTGTGTACATAATTATAAGAATCGGAGGGCAAGAATTAGAGCTAGGCTCAATTGGCTTAAGGAAGGGGACAGAGGGACTAAATGTTTTTTTAATATCTTAAAAGCAAACAATCCATAGAAAAGATAGGCCATATTCTCTTAGGTGATGCTCAGGCCAGTGATCTTAATGTTATGAAAGAGGCTTTTCATAGTTTCTACATGAGCATTTTTGTCCACTAAGGTTAACAACAAGAGTGATGAGGCTAGAGATATTTGTAAGAGAATTATCCCTAAGAAGTTAGAAGATAATGGCATTCTTGACATTAGTAAAAAGATCGACAAGGAAGAGATTATCATATCTATTAACTCCTTTAGCATTGACAAGTCCCCGGGTATGGATGGTCTTCCCATTGAATTTTACAAAGTTAATAGTGAGTGGATTGTTGATCTCTTGGAGGTTTACAAAGAAGCTTTTGTAAAAGTTTCTCTTGATGTTAGTACTAATAGAGGGGTGATTAAGTTACTCCCTAAAGATGGTGATAAGGCCTTGATAAAAATTGGAGGCCTATCACTCTATTGAATGTTTCCTACAAAATTCTTGCTAAGTTATTGGCTTTCAAACTAACTGACATTTTAAGGAATATTGTTTTAATTAAGCCAAGTCTGTTGGGTAGAAAGTATGGTGCTTTTGGATTTTGAAAAGGCCTATGATAGGATTGAGTGGGGCTTTGTGATTACTATGTTGGAAGCCTTTGGTTTTCCTAAGGTATTTTGTAAGTGGGTTAAAGTTCTATTTTGTGATGCTTCTACCCAAATTGACATTAATGGCTCTCTCAGTGATCCCTTTTTCTTATAGAGATCTACTAGACAAGGTTGTCCCCTTTTTCTTATAGAGATCTACTAGACAAGGTTGTCCCCTGTCTCCTACATTATTTGTTATTGTTGTTGATGCTCATTAGTATATTTTAAAAATTGATTTGTTCAATCCTCCTATCAAAGGTATTTTTTTACCTAATAATTTTAAACTTTCGAGTGCTCAATTTGCAGATGATATTGCTCTACTCATTGAATCGAATGAAGATAATTTTAAAAATATTTTGGCCAGGCTTAATACCTTCTGTGAAGCTTCTAGGGTCAAAATTTCTGATAGTAAGTCTGTTATTTTGGTTGTGGGTTCCAACTAGCAATGGGGAGGTCCTAACAAAATTGCTAGGTACCTGGGCATTCCATTCTCTATGGAGCCTTCTTTGAAGGAAATATGGGAGTTAATGTTTAAGAAGATTGAAGGTAAGAAATTCAAATCACAGACACATCTTTTATCTTCGGCTGGGAGGGCTCAAGTTTGTCAAAAAGTTTTGGCATCATACAATATTATTACTCTTTATTACTCTTCTGTCTAGCTTTTTGGTAGTTCTCAAATTGATAAAATTCAAAAGATGTTAAAAGACTTTTTGTGGTCTGATGGTAAAGGATGTAAAAAAATACATGATGTCAGCTAGTCTTGGTGTTGCCTTCCTAAATAGTATGGGGGCTTGGGCCTTAAAGATCTTAAGTTGCAGGGTATCTCTCTGGCTATGAAGTGGATTTTAAAAGCTTTTGATGGTGATCAGCCTTAGAAAATCATGGTTAGAAACAATATTTCCCTTTCTAGACCAAAAAAAGGTACCCCGTCTCTTAGAAGCTTAATTCTGAAATTATTGATATTTTTTTGTTGGAAAGATGGTATTGCGTTTGACAAAATGTCTTATAAGAAAATGTATATCTTGTTGGCTAACTCGAGTGATATTATTTGCAAACTTAAATGAGAATTGGAACCTCAATTGATCTGCTGATGAGTGGTCTTGTGTCTTTAAGTCTTTATGGTATTCTTTTTGTGAACCCAAAAAAGCTTGTTTCAAGTGGATGCTTATTCTTTAAAAACTACTTGTGAATAATGAGTTAACCTCTTTGGGTATTCCTATTAGAATTTGTAGTCTTTGCAATAAGATGGAATCCTTTGAGCATCTTTTCTCTAGTGTTATGCTTATCAGATTTGGTCTTCTTTTTTGGGTAATTGTCTTGGGTGGGATAATAAAAATGGGTTCACCTGGCATGAAATCTTATTTGGCTATGTCCAATTTTTTTCTAACGAGCTTAATAGGTTTTGGTTTGTTTTGACTGAGGTTTTATGACATATCTAGAAAGCCAAGAATGATGAGGTTTTTCAGGGCAAAAGAAAGCATTTTACTGATTCGTTTTGCGAGCTCACTATCTTTTCTATCTTAATGCAGGTTTCTATGATTCTTGAAATACCAAAAGACAGGCTTATGATCCTACTCGAGGAAGGACTCACCCTGGTGTATAAAAAAGAAACTAAGAGTGCTCATTTCTGGCTGCAGGATAGAAGTAAGCTCAATGAAAAAGAGCTACAGATACAAAGGGAGTATATGTAAAAGCATAACATTAGCAGACCTAAGAAAGTTGAAAAAAAAAACTCAGTTAACAAGGAAAGATACGAACCTATGGTCAAGGATCTGGAAACTAGTGACATAGCTGATCTTGTGATCGCTACATTTGAGTTTGATATGTATGAGAATAGCAACAATCAAAAGTGCTGCTGGGAGTAACTCTTTTTGTCATTACTGTTGTTAAGGCTCTACTTGAACTTTGATCCTGTTTTTTGACAACTTTGACTATTAGCGTGGTTGTACTTGACTATTTTCTGGGTGGGCTTTATTGTGGATCTTTACTAGTGGACTTAGTGATTTTTTCACCATATATTGTACCTTCTTTTGGTATTTTATGGTATACGATCTCTAATACTAAAAATGTAGAGAGAGAGAGAGAGAGCCTTTTGGGTAACTCTCAACATGTATCAGCTTATGGTTAAGATGGATCTACATCAATCACAATTGTTTTTTCTTATTATTATTAAGAGCTGGATATCTATAAAAATGGAGAGCTCGCTCCTTCATGTCTAAAAAATGTGTGTTGTCACACGCATCCACCTGCATGTTAAAATTAACGTAGTGTGTAAAATGCAACTTTTCGGCACAAGCAAGGCTTGTATGGCATTCGACCCATTATAAGCAAGTTGCCAACCAGATGCAGGTCACATTATTGGGAGGTACGCTTTGTAGATCCCACTGCCTTGGGATTAGTGCTAATGTAGATGTTATAATGTGCACCTAATATCAGTTTGTTAAATATTGTTAAGTTAATTAATTCATAAGACCTAGAAAAACATGATAAACTTAAGTAGATCTTTATTAGGAGAAATAATGTTAAATTCATGCATTCCAAGGCTGGAATGTTCTAGAGCTGCAAGTGGAATCATCCACTAACAATCCTATGACTCATCACTGCAATTCTATCCTTAATATATTTAATTTATAGAATATTTAACTGTTAGTTTATTAAGTCAAAAATAATGGGACCCTGGCTTCAATTTTGCAAAAATGACAAAATGTTAGAGCCGTTGGGTGCCCTGTAGTTCTCATTGCCTGTGATTTTTACTAGACATGCCTGAAGAAAAAATTATCATATAGTCAAAATACCACAAAGATTAAAAATAAAAAATTGAAAGTGTATATGAAGTGCCAATACTTAACCAGACAATTTATTTCATGACCCATGTAATTTTCTTTTTATAAAACATTAAAATGGGATTTAAAACATTAAAAAATGCTCATTTTAGGTGCCTTATATCTTGAAACATGCGTTCAAAACTGCGGGTTTGACCAGCAATCCCACCTGAATTTGCATGAGACAGCCAGCTAGCAGTTTTTTATTTCCAATTATTGTATCTGTAGCACACAAATGGGCTTTTCATGGCAATTAATGCTTCATACTTAAAATCACGTAAGTAAAATGATTTCGACTCAGCAATGCCAAATAAAAAATGAAATAACTCCATTTTCTACCAAATAAGAAGACCAGATCAGCAATGCCTCTGCTGAAGCAAGAAATAAGTCACTGTAAATATATTTCCAAGGTACATTGTTTTCTACATTCTGTTTACAACTTCACAGGTTTCCACTATTTTTTGTTCTCAATCAAAAAGTAAGCTAACCATCTATAGAGCTCTTCTGTGGCCATCTCATCTTTATGAAGTTGAGCCATCACAGAAAATTTCAAATAGAAGGCATGCGACCCAAATGTGGTCTTGAAGACACAAGAAGATAAATATACAACTCAACCAAAAGTAGAACCATTCCCCGGAATATGAGCTGAGATTGTCTTCACTGTTTGATTAAAAACATCAAGGCCGGGAGGAATGAACACAATGTCCTCCCATCCAGAGCTGTCCTCACTATTCTGTTATATTCATTAATTGGAACACTTAGGCAGTGATCAATTTTACTACTACAAATTACAAACATCAGTAATGTAATATATTAATGTATAGTTCGGCAAATACCTCCATCCTCTTAATTACGTCTTCAAAGCTCCCAACCTACAAGGAAATAAGAAAAAAATAAAAAAGGAAAAAAGAAATATAATTTATAACGTGCAACATAAGTATGATTTTTATGCTGACTTCTGATGCAAACTAGTGATGGACAAAACCCAGCACTTCGTGCTACCTCAGAAAAGATTAGGAATTTAGGAGTACTATAAGGTCTGAGTGGTACCTGAATATCTGTATTAATTTCAAGAGAAGGATATAATCTCTTTTGCTGCTGAGACGCTTGACTGAGAGAGCTCTCTAAATCCTCCTGGAAGATTTATAAAAAAACAAATGTTTGATATGTAAAATCCAAAGCAGGGTAACGTAACTCAAATGAATGTTGAAACTCGGCAATTTGTCTTAATTGTGGACAGCAGAAATGTTAAATATTATTAATACGTTATTAGGATCCTGCAAATTCAGCATAACTGGTTTGAGATCCTTTATCAAAAACTTCCACAAATCAAGTTAAAAATCATTATGAATATGCAATATGAGGACAAACGTAAGCAGGTTGAACACTATCTAAAGAAGCGGAGTAAATTTGGAAGAGAAATATCAAAGACAAGCTTCTAACTTTTCCTGCTCAAAGTACCTCTTTGAAGTTTTAAGAGAAAATCTGTTAGTAGAAAGGTTCCTACGAAACAATATTAAAATGTTCACAAAAAATGCAAAATAATAAATCTCAAAGATTCTTCTAGATGCTCATCTGTTATCTAGAACAAAGGGGAGGAAAAGACAAATAAAACACTCTATATCTAAATGGAACAAGCTATTTGAATTCTGCCATATTACAAATAGTTGTTCCAAAGCTGAAATAGTTCTAAAATCCCCACACATTCTTAAGAAAAAACATCATAAATGCGACGACCTCACCAAAAAGTAAAAGCCAATATTTACCATCGTTCACAGCCACTTTGCTTAGTTTTAAACTCTGAATATACCAGCAGTCAGCAACCCGGTTGCTAGCTTTTTCTTCAATTAATGATAAACCATCATTGATTAATTGATGAAATTGTTGTTACCCATATGAATTTTTTTGTAGTCATTTTCATGTCAAATCACTGGTCTTTTATTGTTCAATTAGTCATTGTGGAATCCTCATCAACTGTGTTCGTTGATGTCGTGTTTTTAAACTCTAATAAGTGTTATTGTACAATGTATAGCCAATAACAGATGCTTTCCAACACATCAAACAAGACAAGCATCAAAGCTCAGGTGCAAAAGATAAGTCAAAATTTTCTGAGGCATGAAATATGGCATGCCGATGGCAAGGCATGCACCCTCCCACTGGACCATCAAGTCAAAATGTGCAACTGAACCAAAGGCATGTGTAATTCCACTGAGATGCCAAAATGTTTCCAAAATGCAACAAATGGGCAAATGAAGATAAAGCATGCACCAATCCATGGAGGTGTCAAAAGTTGAAAATGTTGAAAAGTGCCAATCCCTCCAAAAGTGTGCATCTTTACACAATGACGCCAAAAGTGCGCAAAAACACAAAAGCGGCGAGACATGCCCCCTCCCACTTGACGATCAAAATGTGCTTTAAGTAAAAATGGGCAACTAAACCAAAGGCGTGTGCTGTTCCACTGAGGTGCCAAAAAGTTTCCAAAACACAACACATGGGCAAATGAAGGTAAAGCATGAACCAGTCCATGGAGGTGTCAAAAGTTGAAAATGTTGAAAAGTGGCAATCCATCCAAAAATGTGTGCCTCTACATAGTGATGCCAAAAGTGCACAAAACCACAAATGTGGCAAATACATCGGATGCATGTGCCACTTCACTCTCACGACAGAAAGTTAAAAACATAAAAACTGACAAACACCCATGAAGCACGCAATCATGTATAGTGTTGCCAAGTTTAAAAAATGATAGTAGTTTAATTTGTTTGTTGCCAAACAACACAAAACAAAACAGTGTGTACAGTAGAACTGTTATTCAAATTATAAAGGGAAGCTCCCTAAGACCTAACTAAACCTAAAACTAATAGAAATTACAAGTATGCACCCTGTACAAGATTTCATGGGGGTTTTGCATTAAATGGAAATTGCTGACTAACTATGTTTTTGCCCCAAATGCAAGTGTTGGATTGACAACAGTCAAAGCTTGCAGCAAGATTTTCAGATTAAAGGAGGATAAACAATTCAAGCACGAACGAGAACAACTTTCTACTGGCTAGAAGTTAGAACAGAGGTTAGTATTCAATTTGATGGGATAACACCAACGGATGTTGACTACTGGCTAAATCAAAGACAAGTGAATTAGCATTAACAAGAAATGGTGAAACAAATGAACATCAAATGATTCCAAAAAATAAATTGCTAAACGAATACACAAAGTTATTACTTTATTGAATAATGAGCATCAATGCAAAGCTTGACAAAGTTATTCAATTCAATTTCATTCTTCAGAATCACAAACACGAGATCAATGACCTCAACATAAGTGTTTGCAGCATAGGCTTAACATCAACTTACATACATTCATTCAATAAACAAAACAAAAGACTTGACTCGATAGCTTGAATGACAATTTATGTAGCATAAGTTTGGCATCAACTCTCATTACAAATTATGTGATTAAGGCACTTATTTATAAGCTCATCAAAGGCAGCTTTTAGGGATCAAATAATAATGAGATAATCTAAATAAAGCCCTGCTTTAAAGCAACCCTATCTCTATCAATTGCAAAGAGGAAATAAATCGCTCAAATAGGCTCTTTCTGCTTTAACTCTATTTCCTCCTTAACATAGGCTAACTGAGATAAGGTATGGCTATGATTCGCTGATTTTTTCTTTAAAACACTTGACTTAGCGTTGAAAATTTGAAGTTACTGATGTAAGAAGCAAGGCGGAGTTTTCATGTGGCTACCAATGTAAAGGTGGACCACTCATTTCAACAAAGACTACAAATACTCCCAATACAATATATTTGAAACCTTCTTTGTTAACCCTATTCTGGTGAAATAGAGATATAATAGGCCAAGGTTGTCAAAATATGTGTAGGAGTTCTTAAGGCCACTTGCTCTCAAGGGAGATGAAAAGATAGAACACAATTGGGGTGGCTACTTCTATCATGAGAATGATACTGTGACCAAAATATTTGGAGCAACAGTTGCTCCCCATAGATTGCCAAGAACTATCCCAGACACGGTAGCCTTCTTAGAGTCCTTGAGGCAGATGCACAATTCCAATTTTTATCATTTTAGGAGCATGGCTAAGAAGGAGTTCCTTCCCCCTCAGGTTCAAATCTCTGAATTTACAATACTGGGGAAGGAGGGATTTAAGAAGTTGAATGATCTTATTAATAGGTTTGCCATGGAGTTTGATGCATTCAAGAACCTTCATCTAGAGAAATTCATCCATAACATGAGATTAAAGGTAATTTGGTCTCGGTGTGAACATATTTATGTAGAAAGAGAAGACGTCATTAGAAATTGTGTGGATAATGTTGAGAAGCAACTTAGAAAAGATAGATGGATGAGGATCCAGATTGCAAAGAGGGCAAAAAAGTTAAATACTTCTAACTATCCTGAAGCCTTCAGTGAAATTAAAGATCCACTTGAGAGGATGCGCACAATGTTGAACAATATGGAAACCTTGGGAAAGATCCCAAAGGTAGTAAAACCTGCAGAACAAGGAGCTCTAGTTAAGCAAATGGAAGAGAGGCCTACAATAGGACATGCCTCATCTAGTGTATCAATTTTCCAGCCTTTTATGCAACAAGAGATAGGCAACATCTCATTCAGTAACAGTAGCCTCCCCATCACAACAATAAAGAGGAAAGGCTCCCATGGTTGCATTCCTCTCAATACTAGTTCAACAAGTTCAATCAACTATCTTAGAAGAGGGCCAAGCCCAAGTTATATCTCAAATGCAGCCCCCGGTGACTCATGAGGATACTGAAGTAATAGGAGGATTTTGTGCCTGCAAATGATCCTATTAGAGATATAGTGGCATCCCCTCCTTATCAATGGAAATTGGAAGCATGAGGATACTGAAGTAATAGGAGGATTTTGTGCCTGCAAATGATCCTATTAGAGATATAGTGGCATCCCCTCCTTATCAATGGAAATTGGAAGCAACTACACCTGATGCCCTGGCTATGTTATATCAATATGGTGTTGAACAAGATGTCAGCGATATCAAGCTGAAGCCCTATGAGGAATTCCTAGCAAATAATGATTTTATATAGACAGAGGAATTCAAAACGTTTGCTTTAAAAATGAGAATCAGGGCAAAGTGGGAGGAGAGTGAAAGAAAAACATTTGCTGAACTGATGGATGATAAAGAGGACATTGCACAAAGCAAGTTTTCAGCCTTTGAGGTGAACACAGAGGCGATGACCCCTAAACAAGGTAGGAAATTGGTTAAAGAGAGCAGTTGTCTATATTGCTACCTAGATGGGACATTGCTTCTGCAATAGCCCTTGATGCTCTAAGAAGAAGAAAATAGGAAAGTGATGTATTGAGATTGTTATCAAGCAAAAAGATTCTACCCTAGAGCAGCATTCAACCCTGAGTACAAAACATTGGCTATGTAGGCCATAGCCCCTGAGCATAACAAGCCTATAGTTGAAGATGATCTGCAACGAGTAATTGGGGGACCTATTGTGAAAAGGGTGGCTGATGTTCAAGCTTTAGAGGCAGCTCCATTGGCAGTTCACACTGCCCAATTTAGTGAGGCCACAACCAAAAAGCTCCAAGCAAACCATGACAGATTATTTACTGGAAATACTGACTTGAAGGCAGCTTTAAAAGGAGCAAATTCACTGATTGACAGGCTGGAAGGATAAGCACAGGCAAGAGAATTTAAAACATTAATGCGCCCTGCAAGCACATCACAGGAAAGCAATGTTCGTCAGTAAGAAATCAACAGAATAAAGAATCTATTAAGTAAAGCTGAAGAGAAAGAAAGGATAGCATTGAATAAGGCTAAAGAATACAAGGAAAATTCTGAGGATTTAGTCAAAGAAATGTGTAATGCTAGAATGCAGAGCCTCTTGAGGCTTGTTGATGAACTATGGAGAAGTCATGGAGATTTGGTAAAGGCAGCAACCAAAAGGACTCAAATTGAGCCAATGCTACAGGCAATTAGTAGTATCTAGATCCCCAGGGCTTTCTACATGAAAATGATTTATCAAGAAGCCAAATATGTTGCAGAGAACAATGATAAAATGACATCAACTCATGAAGCTTATGAGCAACTATATGATATTACTTCCTTCATTAGCAAGCTAAGGAGTGAGTTGGAATAAAAAAAGGAAAGAATACCTACTCCTGGTGGAATCAAAGCTGCCATCAATCGAATATCCCAATGGAAGCAAAAAAGGCCTAAGCACTGTGGAAAGAAGAATTCAAAGACTTAGCACCCTTATTTGCTGAGCCACTTCTAGCAAATGACAAGGTGGACGCTCTACTTTTCAATCACTAGGTGGACAAAATCATAGAGTTCGAAATAATTTTTAAATAGTTTTATCAAAGAAATGGAGATCACTTTGGATAACAAATTTGAAAATTAGATGAATAAAGCCAGGGAGATAATCAGCAATAAGTGGCCTGGTGATGAGGAATGGGATGAGTGGTACAAAAATTACTGCCAAGGGGCCTGATTGTTTTATACTTTTTATTCATTCATCTATGAAGTGATTGGTCATTTCTGGAGTAAAGTAAGTACATGGTACTCTTGGACTTTACTGCCTGTACTCTGCAAAGGCAATACTGAATGGTTAGTTTGAGAGCAGCAGACAATAAGATGAGAGTGCTACATGTAATGTCCCCTTCCTAGACGACACATAGATGAGCAGTGGTTGGCCTATTACCAGGGTTCCCGTAGGTCAGCAGAGTGGTTAGGGGACCTATCCAGGGGCAGTGGAGCTTTGCTGAGAGTCTTACGAGCCCTTCAGTTTGGTGTCAATTGATGAATCCAGGGGTTGAATTGAAAATATTAAGGTTTGCTTTAATGGAATAGTGAAAAATGAATAGTAACAGAAAATTAGAAGAGGAATAGTGAAAAGTGCCCCCATCCTAGTAGCACAATGTTGTTTTTAAAAAGTGGCACTTCCCTTTTCATGAGAAAAGACCCTCAAGGTGAGAGTGGCCTCTTGGAGGGAATATTTTATTGTTTTTTATGGAAAAAAGGTTATGGAGGCTATAAAGCAAGGTATTGGGCTCATTTTTTAGCATTCTATTCTCATTTTTCACAAAACTAAGTGCAGGTTTGGAGCTCTAGAGAGGGTTTCAGCAGATTGCAGCTCTTCTGAGGACGAAACCTCTTGGAGGACAGTGAATTGGACGACAACCCAGTTCACAAAACAGGGAAATCTACTTTGGGTTTCCATTTGGGCGTCATTGGACTTCATTATAGGGTAATATCGCATGTTGGAGAGGTTGCAGCAGTGGTTTATCAAGACACATTTGCAGATTGGGCTTCTTATGAGCATATAGCCTCATTTTTGTGCATTCACCTGCTGGCCGTTCGATTTGGGGATTATTCTCAGCCAAATCCTAGCTAGGAATTAGGATTTCAGCTACTAATTGTTCCACAAATTAAGCATTGGCTCCCAGGTATGTGATTGTCATTTGGATAGTTTATTATTGCGTCCTATAGAGGTTTCTGGGTTGCTGTTATAGTCTGATTTAGCGGAAATTAGACCTCTGAATTTGTAATCAGACTTATGTTTAGTGAGAAATAAAGCTTATTTTAGTGTGGTATTGCAATGTTTATTTGTTGGTTATATTTCTTTTCATTCGGTATGTGAATATTGCAATCAAAACCATTTCATATCCACACAAACATCAAATAACAAACTCAGAAAATCAGAACAGCAGTCAGGAAATCAGAATTCATTAGTTTGCACAACAACTGTTTGACAAATTGCCAAGGGATCAAAATTGAAAAATCATGGCAGATTTGGTAAGGGATCTTTCACTACACATGGCAGCTATAGAAGGCATTGCATGATTAGCAGGAGAGTATTCCAACAAAGCACTAAATGAGGAAATTCTTGGGTTATGAAAGGAGAGGCAAGCCTCATGTTTTCACAGCATAACATCTTGAAATGAGGAATCTCTTAGTTATGTCATGTTCAAATCCGTTTTGAGAGAAGGTGAAGATCAACATGGAGCTAGAAGCAGTTGGTTTTTCAGTCACTAGAGGTCCAAATCTAGGAATTAATAAGAAAGATGCTCAAAGGATCAGCTCTTACTCTCTCACAAACTCAACGGAGGATGCTTTTCGGATGAATTGGACAAACAGAATGGGAGAAGACAAAGCCTTGGCTCTCTCCCACCTAGAAGTCAGCTAAGGCTGTCTTTTCTCAGTGAGGTGCAATGGACTTTTTAATGCAAGGGTGGATCTTGCTAAAGAAGACAGTGGCCATTCTAGGAAGATTGTTCCTCGTGCTGACAGAAGCCCTTGCCTTTTTGAAGCAAAACTTCCTAATTGCATTTGAGGAGCGGCTCCTAATGCAGGAGCATCCAGCTGGAGTCCTTGTGGGACCCACTCCCAAATTCTGTGGCAGCAGTTACATTATGCTGGGCGATATCATTTTAAATTGTGAGATTTTAATCTTCCTTGTTGGGCACTGTTATAAGTCATGCTGGGACCCACCATATTTCTCTATGGGGTCTCCTTGTCCCCAAAGCGGCAGCATTATTCCTAAAGACTGCTGACATGGTGCATATATGAGGACAAAGTTATTCTTATTCTTGGCGGCTCTTATTATTTGGATTGTGGGAATTAATATAGTCTGATTTAATTTACCTGCACCTTGAAATGAAGTCATGGACTTGCACCAGCAGCAGATATTGAAGTCTCCATCCTTTCGTGATTACTTGTCTATGCCCAAGCAGGAATTGATTATTGGACATGGGAGATTTATAATTTTGAATCTGGGCATCGTGTAATGGAGTCCACTTGCTCGACCACTTTCCCTGCTGGTGGCATCATAACTCCTAATAAATCCACTAAATGGTGAGGACGGTTAGCAATTTCAAATTTATTATTTTGGCATTTCTTCTTAATCGTCGGCTTGTGGTGGAGGTGGTTGACCTGACGCCTTGCTAATTCCAGGTCCCATCTTTATTATTCGAAATAGTGGAGCCATGTATCATTTCCTATTTAGACATGAAGGATCCAATCGCTGAAGCAGAAGAACCCGCAAGGGAGTGGGAAGTAGGAAATAGCGGACACATCAAATCGTGGTGGTTCATTTTTTAAGTCTTTAGTAGTCCCAGCAGTTCATCTTGGTTGGAGTTCCTTGCTGATGTCCTTACTTAGTCATAGCAGTTGGAGTCTTGAGGAAGTCGCAAGTTCTGGTAGAATTTGTTTTTAGTGGTATCAGTCCTGAAGGGACTCTTAAGTTCAGGTAGATATCTTAGTAGTACAGTCCTGAGTTGTAGTGTAGTTTTCTTTTGATGCTCCAGGCTGGTAGAATTTGTTTTTAGTGGTATCTGTCCTGAAGGGACTCTTAAGTTCAGGTAAATATCTTAGTGGTAGAGTCCTGATATATATATATATATATATATATAGGTGCATATGGAATTATGTATGCAGTAAGGATAATATGTGTAATGTCCATGTATGTCGAAGACATTTAGTAATATGTGTGCAGAGAGGATAGTATGTGTTATGTCCATCTATGTCCGTAGACATTTGGTAATATATATGCAGAGAGGATAGTATGTGTGATGTCCATGTATGTCCATAGTTGGTTTCTTCAGACATTTAGTATGAGCCATCAGTAAGCATTGTCCAAGTTATATTAGTCAGTTGCTGAGTTGTAGTAATTGTTGCATATAGCTTATTTCCAGTTACTAGTTGAATAAAATATTATCAGATTTTATGGGTGTGTGTGTTCTTAAATTCTTGAATGGCTGCAGACCTTGGTTGTTTTTCAGTAGGCATCCAGGTCTGGCCTCATCAGCTCCTAGGACCAATTTGGTGGTCAATTTCCTTCCTTCATCAAGCACATGTTTTCTTTTAAGCCCCCATCATCAAATTGATTCCCAAATTATATTCCTTTTACTATAAGTAGAGGTTATTTGCTCTGCAAATAGAGACTAGAATTTTTGTAAGCTCCTTCTGTAAAGAATTCATTTGAAACTCATGGGGAGCAAAGTATAGAGCACATTTTGTATTGCTGTAAAATCAATTGCAATCCCAATTTTGATAAATCTATATAAGACTTGAAACTATTCTCGTCTTTGAATTGTTTCAATTGTCTACTGATTGTATCAAAAAATTTGGCGAATTTCTAGAAGTACATTTGCTGCATATGTGCTAATGTTTAGTTAGGAAGTCATTCAAGTAATGTCTATAACTTTTTCTATCTTAGCATGTGGTTCATCTTGTTAGGGGATGGATTGAGAAATAGAATTTAAAGCATTTGCAATAGGAAAAGCGTTCTGAAGACCCAGACTCTGCAAGGCAGAGAGAAGCGGTTGGATCTCTTTATAGTTGTGGATTGCTCTTTCATTTTGTTGTGTTTGAATTGTTGACTCTGTTCTTATTGAATTGAAGGCACTGGTCTTACTTCTTTTCTATTCTAACACTTTCATTTACAATGATCAATATCTTTTCAAAGTGTAAATTATATTTGTTTGAAAGTCCATAGAAAGCTTAAGGGTACAAGGGATAATAAATATTTGTTCACCTGCAATGCCCTTGCTCATTTTAGTTATGGGTCTTGTTTGTTTTCTGTTAATTCAGGATTTCTAGTTGCAATGGTATATGGAACTAGCACAGTGTAGATTAGTGACAAATAATTGGGTCTAGGATTGTGCCACTGGATTTAGTTTCATTTTTGTAACGATTCTTCATAAAGCTTTGAGTAATTTTCTGATAAGACTTGTAGAGCTCAGAGTGTAGAGAAGTTGAATCCACTCTTATCATTTGGCCTGCTTAGCCAACATTTTAGCCATTGAAACTCACTTAGTTCCCACACTTGACTCTGTACCCCGGAAGTATGGAAATTCTTCAATGAGCTTCATAGAAATGCTGAGTACTAGACAGATCACCAACACAACAGTTGTTGCCTTTAACTTGCAAAGGAAATATACGATTTCAAAAACATTCCTGCATTTACCTACAGTCTTCTTTCACTCAACAATTATCCATCAGAATCTAGTTGTATTATAAAGCATTTTTTTAATCCAGTTTCCATTTACAAAGTGGTATCTTGAGTATTTTATTTAAGGGCATGACGGCCAATTCTGGAAACTTCTTGCTTCCTTTAGAGTTTTGGCCTGATTTTTGTTTTAATTTCTGTATCCAGATATTCTATTAGACAAGCATGCAAATTAATCAAAAAATATATTGGCTTCACTCTCACTGAACATATGAATGTTGAAATAACAATAAACCACCAAATATAGAGGAGAGCAAAAAAATGAAAATAAGGTAGAGCAATACAAACCTTGCTAAAGAAAAGTGGCCGAAACTGCTTATCTTTGCTCCTTATTATTAGATTGTCTGACTGCAAACCGATACATGTGAAAGCAAAGAAAATTCATTAAAGAAATTGAAACAATATACAAGAACATTGATACAAAAGATGCAAATTAATTTTGCATGTGAAGTATAGATGTGTGATATAATATACTAAAATATCCAGTCATACAACTCACAAAATAATTCTTGCAAAGTTGAGTTCATAACTTCATATAAATTTAACAACCTGTGGCAGTGCAACTGCATTATAATATACTCTTCGATTTATGTGTCGACAATAAAATGACAATGAAACCGAGTTATCAAGGCCTGAGAAGATAGGTCTACAGTATCCAATGAAATGGCACATGTATAATCAAACTCATGGAAGAAAGCTTAAAGTCATCAGCAAGAAAGAATACTAAATTAAACATGAAAGATAAGAAGAATACCACCTTGGCCTCAAGGCGTCAAGCTTAACCACTAGAGAAACCACAATTGTGAAGAATTTGGACTGGCCAAGGATTATTGAAGATAGAATGTGTAAAACTATGGATGGGAATATGGCATTATTTTGAGTGATTTTGGGTGCATTAAACAAAGGCTTTGAGGCCAACCTGGATGTACAAGCTTCATGTTAACTGCCATCTATTAATACCCCTCTTTGGGGCTCATTTTATGCATCACTCAATGCTGTTTTCCTCCTCACCAAGTGCGCATTAACAGCAGATTTACACTTAACTGGATTAAGTTTTTGGCTTTTTCACTTCTATTCCATCTCACAAATACAGCTTCTCATCTCATTTGGTGCTCATCATCAATGGCATACAGCTAAGGTATTTGTTGATTAATTGGTGTGGTCTTTGTGCAACAATTTTTTGTAGCAATAATATACCTGATTTAATGTGTGATTTTACGAGCCTTAGATGCTTGACCTAGGATAATGGATAAATTCATTGTTGGTAAACCTCTTTTTATTGTTTGTTGGAGAGAATGTTTGCAATGCACCCATTGTCATGGCCCATGGGCTTGTTTGTTGAAATAATGAACAATGTCTGAATGAGGAAAAACTAACGTGTTAGATCTATGTTTATCTGAGTTTCCCAGACAGTGAGACAGGTAGATACATTTAAAAGACGGTAAAAATTTTCCAGGATTTCAAGGAATAGTGGAGCTGAACTTAAAAAGAGCATTTCATATTTGAAGTTAATGTAATTTGAAGTTAAGCTCGTCCATATTTTAGAGCTTTTCAATTGCATGATTATAATGCAATTGAACTTCAGATAACATTCAAGATATTTCAACTAGCATTAACATCTAATCATTCTCAGAAGCTGAACTTCAAATAAGATTAACATCTATGATATTGAATATTCAACATCCAACATTGACCTTTGGAAATTGAGTGAAACATTTAAGTATGCATACAAAATCATAAATACGAATATCTGATTGTTATATTATCAATAATCATGAAAATAACTGTTTGAAAAATGCGCCCCTTTTTGTTTTTTATTAAAAAAATATGTTTTCTTTCTATTGATTTTAAACAACTGTTGAAGTGGGGGATGTCATAACATCACTAGTATGCATTCAGCAGATTGGGCACATCCCTTAATGTCCTGGGGTCGTCAGAACATACCCAGATACCCCTGGAATACTGCTTACAATAAAAAAATCATATAGAAAGGCTTGTCATGGTTCAAAAGTCCCAATAAAGTTCCTAAAAGAAGCTTAAAATGGACTAGAAACCACATAGAATGACCCAGAAGCCAACAAAAAGCCCCTGGCTCTATACAAATTTATCAATTATCTCTTGGTTAAATCACACATTAGAAGAGGTCCATGTTGATGTCATATTCGTATCTCCATTGTGGGGCCCATCTAGACCTGCCCCATCTTGAAATAAATACATATAATTACTTATTGAAACTTATTCTTTCATTCCTTCGAAATGATGTTGTAATATTCCCAATGGGATCTGCCCTAAAATTCTGATTTTAGTTTTCTGATTATAAACATGTGATCACAGCAAACAAATACATATCCAAACATAGCAAATAATGATGGCAAATGATGCTATACAATGATATTCATATCAACCATGAATTACACCATGAAATACACAAATTAGACTCATCAAATGACATGCACAAGTCTGATTTTCTGAGTAGAAGTCTGCTCCTATAAATCAAAATATAAAGTCTGATTATTACATCCAAAACATGGGCTCAACATGACAAAACATGCCCAGAATGCTGCTGTCCAAATCAAACCTAATAAATAGGTTTGTACATACCAAGAAATGATGAAATGATGCTCCACAAAGCCTCCAAAGTGATGGTGCTTGGACTGCTGCTAGGGTTAGGGTTTAGAAACCTTAAACAATGGTGAAATTGCCTCTAAAGCCAAGTTGTCCTCTAGATGTGGCGCTCCAAACTAGGGCAAGTCCTATTGCAAGATGCACACAAAAGTGCCACAATAATGATCCTCCAAGGTGGCGCTTAAGTCTAGGGTTAAACCCTAATGCCAAATGAATACAATTGCCACAAGAAAACCTCCTTCAATGCTGATCCAAAATCTGAATATGCAATCAAGCTCTTCTCTCCACAAATCTCCAATGAAGTGCAATTGTGAACTCCGTGTGAATTCACCTCCAAGATGGAATTGGGTTTTTGTCCAATCTACCTAATATTCTCAAGGGTTTTCGTCCTTGGAATATGCTGGCCTAAAAGGCAGCCAAGAGTAAAACTCTCAAATAAAAGATGTGATGTAAGATATGATTGAATGACTTGAAAATTACTTTCCTTTATAGCCATCTCTTATCTCCCAAAGCTGGTAGGCGCCCAAAATAAGGATTAAATGTTTTATCTTGCTTTTTCTCCTTGATACAACAAAACCAACAGTTGGGAATTGATACAACCTGTCATTTAAGACAAGTTTTCTCTCATTTCATTACCTCAAGTATCCTAGGCAATGATACAAATTCCTCATTACCCCTTGTTGAAATCTACAATGATAGAAAATGTTGCATCTTTCGTCATGAGAGGTTACGGGCGTGTTGTGAATAACAATATCCTTTACTACGGTTTGTATCTTTTCCATACCATCAACTAGGAGTAAGTATATTTTATTTCACCTACTCATTTAAACAAGGCTTGAGACAAGATTGAGGGTGTAATCGAAAATATCTTATAGGTGTTTGTAACACTTGGTCCAAACATTTTTCAACATATATCATCTTGTCACAGACTCATTAATAACATGTTAGTATATATTCCCTAGATAATCCTCAAGTATAAATTATTGGATGTACCAAAGTCTTAGACTTCATAACAAACAGTTATCACTCACGAACACTTTATAGAATTTGAATTTATAGATTGACACTAACATCCAATTTCCCTATCAATGGTTCCCATGTTAATACTAGGATGATTTTCATACCTCAGAAAAGCATTGTTTTATTCCATCTAGTTCAACAATCTTAATTTTTCCCAAAGTTTGAGAGGTGAAAATGATCCTAGGATTTGTGGGTTATGGGCCCATAATGTGATTTAAAATAAAACTATGTAACAAATTTGGTATAACTTGATGTGTATCAAATTTATCTAAGGTATTTATGTGTTTAATATTGATGTCCTTGATCTTTATCAATGTGGAGTTACTTTGATCAAGAAAAGAACTTAGGAGGAGACTCCTAAAAGAAATGATCTACTCTAGATAATACATGTAGAAGTGAATTTGGTCCCCAGACAAAGTTCACTAGATCAATTTTATAGGTAGCTAGGTAGATCATGTGGTATGGACTAGATTGTATTGCCATTGTTTCAATGAGTGTGGGATAGATCACTTGATTGTACATTTGATCTTGTTCCAAAGGAATAGAACAATTTATTCTTAATGATGTTCCTCCTCCATGAAGCTTGATGAATATATCTTACGATAGTTTTCCAACATTTCTCTTAAGATCTCTTCAAGAGTCCCAATTTGTAGGTTCCTAAAGAATTGAGTTGTCTTCATTACATTCTCTCAAAAATGTTGTTTTGGCTTTTAAGAGATTGACCATCCTAGGTCAAGATGATATCTCAGTGTACCTAAATCTCGAAGTTTGATAGATAATCTTAATCCATCATAGTATCTTTAGTTATGCCTAAGTTTCCGTGACAAGTGATGGCAATGTGTGGATACCCATTTGAGAATTGGAAGTCAAATTATATCGTTAGATTCAACTATGTTGAGTGGTTATGATTGATTGTTCCTTCCTTGGGAAACTTTTGATATTTTGATTGCTTGATTTCCTGATGAATAGATGAGTGACGATTGCTTGATTTCTTGAGTGATGATTGCTTATGTCAATGAATTGATTTATCCTTTATATCTATTTCTTGAAGGAGTCACTACCCTTCTTGGATGCCTTTTTTTTTTAGAATAACGGTTTACCTTTGAGTTGATAGTTAGATTTATTTCCTATTGATGGTTTCTTCACAAGGAAATGATTCTCTTTTTATATTTTATTGTTAAGGAAGTCCTACATTTGAAGGGTCACACTTTTCATATTTGGGGTTTCATCCTTTCTCGCATCATCATTATTCTTGAAAACCTAATTTAATTTACTTGTAAAATCTCAATTGAAATGTTCTCTCCTTTTATATCTCAAGTTTGAGGGAGACACTTTTACAACTCTTCATTATTACATAAGTTAATTTGTTAGTGCTTGTCAACCCAAGAAGCGTTTCACAAATAAAGCTTTGATAGATTTGGCATTTTCAAAAATTTTAAACATAAAGTAATCTTAAACACACATAGAGTAAACTTGTTGAAGAAACATTAGACATGAAGCAAACACATAGATATATGTCATACATGAAGCATACACATAGGTCCACACGATACACGAAGTATACAGGTAAGACACAAAGCATGAAGCATATACATATATACACGTAATATACGAAGTATACACATAAATACATGTGAAGCATACACATAAATACACGTGATATACGAAGTATACACGTAAGACACAGCATGAAGTATATACATAGATACACATAATATACAAAGTATATACATAAATACATGTGAAACATGAAGCATGCACATAAATACACGTGATATACGAAGTATACACGTAAGACACAAAGCATGAAGTATATACATAGATACACGTAATATACAAAGTATATACATAAATTTATGTGAAGCATGAAGCATACACAAATACACGTAAGACACAAAGTATATGCATAAATACACGTAATACACGAAGCATGAAGTATACATGTAATACACAAAGTATACATATAAATACACGTAATACATGGAGCATGAAGCATACACGTAATACACGAAGTGTACGCATAAGTACATATAATACAAGAAGCATGAAGCATACACGAAGTATACGCATAAATACACGTAAGATACGAAGCATGAAGCATACATGTAATACACGAAGTATACGCATAAATACACGTAAGATACGAGGCATGAAGCATACATGTAATACACGAAGTATGCACATGAATACACGTAAGCCACGACACATACACATGAATATATGTAAGTCATGAAGTATACACTTGAATGCACGTAAGTCATGAAGTATACACTTGAATACACGTAAGTCATGAAGTATACACTTGAATACACGTAAGTCACGAAGCATATACATGAATATACGTTGCATCAACTATCATTCACAGGATGGCAGGAAGGACGCTCTGATACCAATTGTAATGTCCCCTTTTTGGTAAAGCCCTAGTTTTTGCCCTAAAATCACAATTCCAAGCAAAGCAAGAAATGAAATAGGGTTAGCGATATCATTTACCAATTTAAATTGTTGAACAAGATAGATCCTGGTTGAGAACCTGCAATCATGTTAGATAATCACTGAAAGCATAATCCATAAAATAGATCTTTCATACTAGGGTTAGGAACATTATCTTAATCATATGGGATTCCTTTCAAAGTTTCCATTCAGCAATTCATCATCATTATGGAGCATCATATACAAGGCGTCTTGAGTTGTTCCATCCAGCCCAGGATGTACGGAATGACACTCGCCATTCGGCCTCCCGGCCCCACTCGGGGTGTCCCTACCGAAATGGAGTCTTAGCTACTTGCATTCCTTTTGTGCAGTATCCTCCATAAAGGATCGGCAGTTGGATGAGAGCCTTAGGGGACTCATTACATTGGTTCTATTGTGCATAGACAAAATTATAGCAAGAATAACAATACTAGGAGAATAACAATATCTGCTGTTATTAATTACTACATATATATCTCTCTTGATATAGGCCTGCAGATTTAGTTCTGCTAATATATATTTCTTTCTCTTATGCTGTTATGTTTCAGCTATTTGTTCTAAACTATTTTATAATGTCTTGTATTTATTTCTGAGTATGTATTCTTCATTCCTTATTCCATGTATTTCCCTCCTCTATTCCATATTCTATGGATACTCTTAATATATCTCCACCAAGAGTGACGATGTCATTAAGAGATGCATTGTTTGGCAAAAGAAAGGCAACTCTTTATTAAAATACACCTCTTCAAAATGAATCGCTACCTTTTGGAAATCGCTGCTCCTCACTGTTCTTAAACTAATCGTTGTTCTTCAACTAATCGCCTCACCTTCTAATTATGATCGTTGTCTTAATGTATGTGTAATTTCAAATTAAAATCATCTCATTCTTTTGTGCCAAAAGTGATCGGCTTATATACTAGAAAGGTGGTGCCAAACAAGGAAGTTGGCCAGTTTAGGAAATTCCAATTTAAATTCTATCTACGCAAAGGGGAGTCGGCTCATAGGGGGAGGGGACATGACACGTTGGATCTCTTTAAATTATTGTAAGAAGGTCTTGGTCAGTTCACCGCTCGATCCATTTGCATTTGAATATCATTATCCACCATTTTTGTATTGATCAAAGTTTCGCTTGTTATCTACTATTTTGGCATGATCAAACCTGCTGACTACATACTAGAATTGTAATGTGGACAGCTTGCCACCAATTGTTTATGATTTTTTGCTAACCCACAACTCGGTTTCCATATGCTCTCACCTTGCCCACATCGAGAACTTGATGATCAAAAAGAGTTTGGGTTTGTGTTGTTTGAATTTCAAAAAAATTGGTGTATTTGTGCTAATGGTCCCACCAAGAACATTACAACATTACAAACTATTGGCAAAAATTAAGCTCCATGTGTACCAAAAAAACAAGTTAACCATGACAAATAAACAACAATATCAACACTGTCACCCAGCATTTTAAATTACTAATCTCCCAATGCAAAGCTCCAATCCACTTCTCCAAGCACATTGATACGAGCAACACCTTTTAGGAAGGAAACAACTTTCGCGGCTTTTTTCCTTTGCCCCTCCTCCATTCTTACTTTGTCAATATGCAAAAAGGGTGTCCACAAGCCCATTATTGCACCGTCCTTGATCAACAACGACCAATTCTGCAAAGGAACCTTTACTTGGGACAATGTTTACTAGTGTACCTTGTAGAGCCCCCAACAGATTCTTCTTGAAGAAAGATTTTGCCAAGATGTAAATCACCTCCTTCTCTTCCCCTAAGTCTAATAGCACACCAACAAACATGGATGCGATGTCAGTGTTCACCCAACATCTATGGTCGGAAACCAAAAACTCCTCCCCTAAGATCCACTGCAAACCGAATGTTATGATTCCAGCCTTGGCCTTGAGGACCTTCTTCATGGGATGCTATCTAGTGCTTCTTGCCTCACACTCATGTCCATGGCTATTTGCTAACAAACAGAGAGGATAAACAATTGTAGAGCCCAAAATGTTTATGCAATTCTTCCTTAGCTCCCAAAGATTTATTGTGATCCACTCATGCCAATTAATTGTGAGAGAGATAATCGAGTACCCATTCCCATGAGACAAAATGATGCTGATTTCACACCAATCTGTTTCAACCGCCAACTTTGGGTAATGATTATTGAATAATATTTATACCGAAGTGCAGCCTTCCTTGATCAATAGCCTTAAATGCTAGCCTTGTGTTAAGACGTAAGGATCTTTGGTGTCAAATGGGGGCAAGGTTAGAGATTAAACATAGAGCCAAATGAGTTCCATGCCTTGACTTTATTGCTAATGATTATATCGTCTTTATTATCTATAGAAAAGTTGGCAAGGAAGTTTGCTTCCTTGTTCACCTCTCTATACACATGTTGGATAGAGTATGCTGCAAAAGAGTTGAGAAATGGCCAGGCCTCTTGTAGTATATTGTCGATTTTCCAATTTAGGGAACCTTTCCTTCTCACAACATTGACTATTACCATGGAATCACCTTCAATCTGCACTATATCTATTCCACATGCCTTGCAAACCTATAAACCCAAGGGGACTTGGGCTTCCACCTCGTTATTATTGCTTTCCTTCAATATTTTGAGACTACAGAGAAGAGATCCCCCTTCATGTCTCTAATGATACTCCATGCACCTAAAGGACTGAGGTTGCCCCTGGCAACTCAATCAAATTTAGTTTCCACCATCTCTCAAGAGGTGCCTTCCACTTGATGTCTTCCCATGGGTTGATGGAAGAATTAACTCTCTCCCCCATGAACAAAGGGCGCTTTTAGCACTTCCACCTCTTTAGAATCTCACTGTCCCATGAGGAGAATGTCTTTTTCTTATGTTGTCCAAAAAAATGCACATGTTTCTTTCCTTCCAAACTTCCCAAATGAGGAGCAAATGACTTATAATCCACAAACATGAGAATACAAAATTATTCTAAATTATAAGCCATGATCTGAAAATTTCAAGGAGGTCCTCAAGGCTCTTGACCATCCCAATTTGGCCCACAACCATTGCCAACATCTCCTAGTTAAGGGTCAATTCACTAGCAGATGGTTAACCATCTCTTCTACCTTATTGCACAACCAACACTTTAAAGGACCTACAAAACCAACAGTCAAAAATTCATCAGCAGTTAAGATATTCTTTGGGGAGACATTCCTTATGCCAACATAAGCATGCAAGCCATTCAACCTCAGACTCAAACAAATCCACCACTTTGTATCCCATTTTGACTGCATTGTTTCCGTGTCTAGAGTAACTCCATCTATCTTGTTCCTCCTTGATGAAGACCTTCCTCCTTGACAATTCTTCCTTTAGGATTTCTATTTGCTCAACTGGTATATGTAGCCTCTAAACATTTTCCATATCCACTTCACGAAACTCAAAGAACTTCTTTGTGTGGTGTAGTCCCTCACTTTGGAACCCCAAGCTATAGTGAGGATTGCTCTTGCTTCACCTAGCTCACTTCTATCAACGAGCGATGACTATCCATTCCATGAATCCTCCCAAAACCTAGCACTTTTGCCATCTATGATTTCCCAAGTCACATGATTGAGTAATAATGTACCTGCATTGAAGCCGTAAATTCCAAAGATGGGACCCTCTTGGCATGCTCAATATTGTCAGAATTCGAGCTGAATCATTTGAATCCAAATACTTGCTTTGAAGAATCTTGGAGCATTTCAAGTTGGACCATGAGTAGAGGCCCCAAATTAATTTTTCTCCAAGGGCTCTGTTTTGTTGAATGTTATGCTATAATTCCACACCACCTCCTTCCTTAGGGGTGCAAATCCTCTTCCATCCTACTAATGGTATTCTTTTGTTCTCTATGTTATCTTGTCATAGAAAGGTTCTCATTATGTTTCTAAGTCACTACAAAATTGAAGACATTTTGAGGCAAGACATCAGAATAAATCGGGATTCCATAAATTATTGATTTGAGCATTAGAATTTTTCAAGCAAGAGTGACCCACCTTCCCTTCCATGAAGCCAACTTCTTGCTACATTTGTTTACAAGATTCTCACAAAGTGAAGCCTTGTTGGCTCCACTAAACAAAGGAACACCTAGATATTTGCTAGGAAGAATTCCAATCTCATACTTGAGACAAGAGGATATTTGTTTTTGCATATCTAATCTAACATTGAAGGAAAAGATTTCTGACTTATCTATATTTATTAGAGTTTTAGCCGTTTACATGGCCTCTAATTTACTTGCTTCCATGAATAAAATTGTATCATCCACAAATTGTTGATGAGTGATAGCATCAACCTCACTTGATGCTTTAATGCCTTTCCACAAGTTTTCATTAAAGTTGGTGTGGATCAATCTTCCTAAAGCTTCTACCAAAATTATGAAGAGAAAAGGAGAGATAGGATCTCCTTGTCTGAGACTACGAGAGGAAGGAAAGAAACCACACAAGCTCCCATTTACCATCACTAAGTATCTTGGGGTTGAAATGCATCTAAAGACCCAATTGATCCAATGAATGCAAAAGCCAAATGTTTCCATAATTTTCATTAAAAAGCACCAATTGACCCTGTCGTATGCCTTGCTAATGTCCATTTTTACAATCATACTTTTCTTTTTGTTGACTTGGATCGAATGAATCACTTCATGGGTGATGACTATGTCATTCAAGATTGCCCTTCCTAGAACAAATGTACTTTGTTCTTCTGATATTATCTTTGGTAATACAAGTTTGAGTCTACTTGCCATTGCTTTTGAAATGATCTTGTACATAGTATTGCCCAATGAAATGGGCCAAAAATCATCAAAGGATGAGGTAGCCTCTTTCTTAGAGACGAGAGCAATGAAAGTGTTGTTTAAGTCTTTGAGCAATGTTTTATGCTTTCTAGATTCTTCCGCTACCTCCCAAATATCTCTACCCACAATACTCCAACATTCCTGAAAGAAACTGACAGGGAAACTGTGCATTCCAAGAGCTTTGTCCTGGTGTAGTTGGAAGCTGGCCATTTTTATTTCTTCTTCCAAGAAGGGGGCCACCAACATTTTGTTCTAATCTTCTAAAACTATATTTGGTATAACTCTTAAAAGATCCTCCTAATTCCTCAAATCTATGCCTTATAAATTGTTGAGAAGATTTTCAAAGAAATATACTGCTTCTATGCTAATGTCTTTCAAGTCTTCCAACACCTTACCATCATGAGCCTTTATTGAAGAGATTCGATTGATGTTTATCCTTTCCTTAGTGGCATTATGAAAGAACTTAGTGTTTTGTCTCCATTTTTTAACCAGTGCTCCCTAGACTCTTGCCTCAAAAAAATTTCTTTTGTAGCTAAAATCTCATCATGTTTAGCCATAAGGGTTTTTTCTCTAGAATATGACTCTTGATCCATACCTCTAAGAATAATTTCTTCATTTAGTGCAGCCATTTCAGCTTCAACCATTTCTGTTTTTGCAAAAATGTTGCCAAAGCATTGTCTGTTCCATTGTTTGAGGTTAACTTTTATAAGATTAAGTCTTTTTGCTAGGAGGAACACTTTGGAAGCTTTCTTCTTTGGGGATTCCTTCCACCACTTCTCTATTAGCTTCATAAAGTCATCATCTCAAAACCACATATTCTCAAATTTGAAAGGGTTTCTAAACGGTTAGTTGTCCTCCATTACAGAGATTTAGATAAGGAAGTGATTTGATCCGGATATAGGTAGAATTGTGCTTTCCACCAAGCACTTTGAACTTAACCAAGAATTACTGTGTAAGAACCTATCTAATCTCTCAATTATGTAGTTAAAACCAAGCCTTCTATTAGTCCAAGTAAAGACCCCATTCTTAGGAGGGATGTCTATCAATCTTACTCTATTCACAAAATCTAGAAAATCTTTCTAAAATTTCATAGCTCGCATGACCCCACTTTTCTTATCTGAGTTATTCAAGATGGCATTAAAATCTTTGCCTATAATAACATGGGCCTCCAAAAAAGATGTGAGGATAGCAAGTAGATGTTCCCTACCTTTCTTTTCAAAGTGCAACCAACTAAGCCATAGACATTTATAAGAAAAAACCTTAAATTGGAAGAAACATTTGTAAACTTTCATACTTGCCAATGCTAATCCTCACAAATCTTTTCCAGATCAACAATGCACAGAGACCAAAGAGTCTGGAGACCTCCAAAAGCCCTAGCCACTTCAACAAAGTCTCCATTCCACCTTTTCCATTTTCGAAGAAAAATCCCTGCTCCATTCATGTCAAGCTTAGCTTCTTGTAGCATTATAATGACCGCTTTGGACATGTCGATATAGTGCTTGACTAAGTGCCTCTTGTTAGGAGTGTTTAGGCCCCTAATATTCCACGATGTGATCTTCATTGGTCACTGGGAAGGGATGTTTTCTTCCCAGATCTCAAAATCATAGTTGGAATTTGTAGCTGACTTTTCAAGGAGCCATCTTCCTCTCTTTGAGGCTTGTTAGATTTCCTGCCCTTCCTTCTTGGTTCACCACAGTCAGCTTTGTCCATCAGCAAATCAATCTAGCTTACCACTCGCACTTCTAGATTGGTTATCTCATCATCTTCCTAGTGCTCTTCCTCCATTGCCTCGCCCATATCCATTGGGTCCTCCATGGCATCATCCGTTACTAACATCTTTCTACTTGAAGTTATGCCAAATTCTTTGATAGCACGTTCAAAATTTGACTTCGACTTATCCCATACAATGGGATTCCTATCACTCTCCTCTTCCCTAGGGCCTTCTTTTGGCATTTCTGAAATCTTGGTTGGCTACAATACAGAAAAGGGAATTTCTAGAATAGATGCGGAAGCTTCTACTACCTCCCTTTTTTTTCATTCATCAAATCCTCCCCCCTTGGAACTTCTATTTGCATCCCTTCATCCTATTTGCTATTTTTACCCTCACCAGTGGGATGATGCCCTATCTTATTGCCCCCTGTAGGTTTCATTTGCAGCCTTCCCATTTTGACTTATTGTATCCATGTTCCTAAGGTTGATTTTAACTCAATTGTCTCCAGGAATTTTTTCGAAAGATCTATACACACACACAAATGGGTGCAAACACCAACTTCCCCTTCTAAATATTGCCATCCACATTAATGAAGGCCCCCAAAGAATTTCCGATTTCCAATATTCCATAAGGACGTTATACAAGTGAATCAACGTTGGAGTTCTAGTAATTGAAAATTTGGTAGGGTCAAAATTTGGCTCCCACTCTTTTAAGAACAATCCAACTCCTTCAATCATCCATGGACCTCCCTTCAATATTTCCTAGTTCTTTTCTCTATTGGGACATTCGAATAAGAAGCAGCCCTTAGGAAGCGGCCTACATTTAACCTAACCTCCCCAATTATTTTGGATCCATACTCGGAACTGCTCTCTAGCTGGCCACATATTTGCTGCTTTGGCAAAGGCGACACACTCTTGAAGGTGCCGAATGGAGGGTCCTAGCAATTTCTCCTCAATTTTGATTGTTCTATTCGCTGATCTATTTAAAACGGGATTCGTCCCTATAGGGATGGCATTTTCATCTGAGATCTTCTTTAGGGGGTGGTGATTTCCTTTCTTCTCAGTCCAGTAATTTGTTGGTGAATTTTGAAAATGGTTTTCCTGCCATGGTAACGAAATTTGTTTTTTGACACCTCCAGGCTTTCGTGATGGCTACTTCTAGTATCTTCTTTCATCTTTCTGCAAACCATCTTCAAACTGGCTTCGATGTAACTGCCTCTCTTCTTGGATCCCCCAAGTATAGGATCTGGTTTGGTTGTTTTTCTTTTCTTGCTAAAATGAGCTTCATTTTGTTATTTAGATCTTAGTCCTCTCCCCTGCCTCCCAGCACTTTCGTGATCCACTTTTTCCTGCTTCTGAATTTCACACCATTCTCTAGCAGAATATCTCCTTTTGCAGCCTTCAATGTTTGTCGTCTTTTGTCTTCTGCTTTTGTTCACTTCACCTCCTACTCTGCCCTCTGACAAAAATTGCTTTGCTCCTTCCATCGATATAGTTTATTATATTATATATTTTATATTGTATTGTTGCTGGTATTTATGTTAACGATATCAAAAACTTTTTAAGGTATTACCTGGTCCTTGTTATTTGGCCACTATATCATTCATTTTTAGTTTTGCAAACACACACACAAAAATAAAAATTATGTATATATCGTTTGTCGTCTTAAAAGTTTAATATAGCATTTGCTGTCTTAAAAGTTAAATACACACACACTGTAAGGTTTAATATAGCATTTGTTGTCTTAAAAGTTAAATGCAGCTTAATATTTAGCTCAAAAATTTAATGTATGTAATGTTCAATATTCTGTTAATTATTTAATAGCCTGCATAGAAAGAAAATTTTGTTGAAGTCTGCCTTAGGTCCACCAACTTTTGTTTCCTAAGAGAGATTTAGGAGCAGACAGAAAGGGTGGCCATGGGCTTACCCCCTCTCCCCTATTGTTGCCAACTTGTTTATGGAGACATTTGAAAAGAAAGCTATCCAATTCTATCTCCTAAAATCTCATGGTGGTATAGTTTCATAGATGACACTAATGTTTGATGACCTCATGGCAAGAATACCATGGATGATTTTTTACCACATCTCAATGCAAAATCAAAGCATATTTGATTAACCATGGAGGTAGATGAAGATAAGTGCCTCCCTTTCCTTGACATTCTTTTACATTGCAAAGCAAAGGGTTCCATCACTTGTATAACACAGGACCCAGAACAGGAGGTGCTCTATACAGAGTTTCTTCATTGAAGAGACAGATGAAGATAAGGCAGGTTCTTTCAAAGCCTAAAATGAGTCAAAAACAAATTCTCCCAAAGACGAGATGATCCATGGGGGAGGAATTTCCCCCAATAATGAGCATGTGATTCACATAGATATTGAACCCAATAAAAATCTACAATTAAAAACCATTACAAGATGTAAAATTCACTCATACAACTTTATTTTGCACATGGCATTCTAGCAATTTATCAAAAAAATCATGCAAGGGCTCAAAACAAGATTTATTACAGAAAAGCTAATACTATCCAACAACAAACCCAAAAATTTTAATGGTGCTGTATTTATGTGGCAAACCTGAAAAACAGGTACCCCGGGAAATGACTGTCCAGGAACTCCTGCTTTTGAAGCTGCCTGTAAGATATAAATGCAGTGATAAGTGTGCTACACATTTACCAATGCAGTTCCAGATCTATGGTATTTTCATATGCAAAATCATTTTTCACCAAGATTCCCCTGATCAACAGATAATATAATTGATACATAACACATTAATGTTAATGTTTTTTTCTAAAGTGGCACCACTTGAAATCAAGTAAGTCAATCAAGCATTTCTCAGACAATATTTACAGCAAATGCTTACATCTAAGAGAACAAGTTTTGAACAGCATCAGAGACACACAAGAAATACTATAATAAAACACATTAACAGAAAGCACAAGGCCTAATTTCCGTGCCATTCTCCAATCCTTTATTGACAGTTAAATTAACTATGCTCATCCCTTATTCCTGTGTTTAGTATCATCTTTTGTGAAGATAGGAGCTTTGTGTCGACTTGTCATTCCAATTGCATTTATGGGACCAAATAAAAATGGCTACCCTCAAAAGCAAATGTTGATTTTCAAAAGATACAGAGTCATTCATAATATGCAGCAGTTTCTATGTTAGAATTAAATCTTTCTTTAGTCATTAGAGTCCTAGTTATTAGGTCCTAAGGCCATAGAAGAGATTTATTTTTTTATTTTATTTTTATGTAACATTCCTACTCGACCTTTTTTTTCCTTTTGTGTATGGATTTTTCTTACATTTTGTCCTTAGTGAGGTAGATAGAATTATTATTATTTTGTATTTATTAATTTAGATTATCCTACACCTTATTTGTCTTTTAGCTAAGATTCCTTGGAGTGCACCTCCTTTCTTAGGTGCACCATATTCCTTACAAGGAATATTGGAGTGTAACTTCTTTCTTGGGTGTCACTATATTCCTTGTAAGAAATATTGGAGTGACTCCTTTTCTTTGCATACATGTGAGTGCACACCTCTAGTCATGAGGAATAGAACACCTTGGCACACACTAATGCAAGGTGGCAAATATAGAGACTTAGAGTTCCATGCATAACTCCTCTTTTCACCTCTATTAAATGAGGTTCTCCATCCCTTTCCTTTATGGTGGTAATAGTTATCTTGTTATCTTGAAACTCTCCTTTTTTTTGTGATTTAGAAATTGTAAGAATTGTAAGATTCCAAGTTGCCATCTTCAATAATGCATGTAGGGTTTACTTCCATCAAACGGTTTCCCCATTTCAAAAATCTTGTCTTGCCTTTGTTGTGGTATGATTTTATATTAATTTGTTACATTATGTTTTCTGCTTGTGAATTAATGTTTAGTAGTTGATTTTAGCATAATATTTTTTCAACATTCTATCTATACTATATATTAAAATTAAGGGTGCATGAATACAAGTCCTTGAAATCTAGAAGATCTCGCAAATTAAACTATTGCAAAAGTAAAAACTGGGAGTTATCATAAGAACTAAATCCTTTTCCTCCAAACTACTATGTTTCTTCCCTATAATTTGGTTGCCTTGGTTTCAAATGATTCCCAATGTATAACAAATTTAAGGAGGTCAATAAAAGGCTATGGGCACTTGAAAAGATTTTTGTGATAATACTTTTTCAAGATACTTAAATGTCAAAATGCATACCAGAGTTGTGCCTCAAATTAACTTTCTTTGGCACGTTAGTTGTATATTTTCTGTTACATATGACTTTGTGCCTATCTATAATCAAAAGACTATCTTATTACAGGTACAAACAACATGCTCCAATTAGAAAACATTATTGTAAAAATATCTTGTCATATTAACTAAAATTCAATATTAGTATTTAACCAACTTAATAAAATGTAAATAGCTACAGTTAGGTAGTCAATTAGTGGTTGATTAGATTGACAAAATCACATAATCTTATAAAACATATAAAGAAACAAAAGTGTGTGGGAGAACTTATCGGAGCACATCCAATTTCAAATGTGTATCATTGCTGCTACAATATTAGTTATCAATTCTTTCCAAATGTATTTATTTTTTAATCTATTTGTGATTGTCTTCCACAAGGACACGTGCCATGTCCTTTCGGGTCGTCTTAGACATATGGGATGTTTTGGAGACACAAAGATGAAGACCATGATGAGCACACACTTATACTGAGAGGGGGGGTGAATTAGTATAAGACAATCTTTTACTTATTTAAAACTTAACAACCACAATAACACCAAACACATAAGATCCACACAATTAAGAACACAAGATTTACGTGGAAACCCTTTCGGGGAAAAAACCACGGAGAAGGACTGCTTGGATCTACTATCCAAATCCAGTCATAACAAAATAAAATGATCTTACAAATCTTTGTAGACACCAACCCACTGTAGGCACCAATCCCCACTTACAGAATTTGCAGGCACCAATCTACTGGAGACACCAATCCCCACTATTGAGCACCAACTCAACAAGAGACACTAATCCCTTCTTTTAGGAGGCACCAACCTCTTCTGCAAAAATCACCTTCTAGATGTTGCTTCTTCAATGGATGATGAATATATTTTTTCTGCACTTTCATACTTCGCAAAATCTGCTCTGCAATAAAAACCTACTCTACTAAAACTCTACTTGCATTCGAATGATTTTACATTTTTGCTTACACACATTACTTACCCAAAACACTTCTCCTTTATATATCACTTCATACCTTTTCAAAGGGAAGTCGGCCTCTTTAAATTAATCATAATTTTATCTCATGAGTCGGCCATAATAACTTAAATCATTAAATCATGCTTTGATTCCATAAGTTGGCCAGCAAATAAATAAAATTATAATTAAAGCAAAATATCTCATGGATCGGCCAGCCAAAATACAATAAATATTCTCTTTTTGATTTAATTCTCCTTAGCATTTATTCTCTTCATTAATCCTCCTTTGACATCAATAATAAATTGTCTTGACATTAATTCGCCTTTGACATCAATGACAATATTTCCAACAATCTCCCCCTTTGTCATTGATGGCAACCTTGCAAAGAAATAACCTATGAATACAACAAGAACATAATACTCCCTCTTTCTGCACTGCTTTCCCTTTCTGTATCTCTCCCCCTTTGACATCAATGGCAAAGGAAAGTTTAGTACTTTTACAAAGAAAACTCCCCCTTTCTGTAATACTTCCTCTTGACATCAATGGCATCATTCTCCCTTTTCCTATAATTCTCCTCCTTTTTGAAACTCACCAATAGATCTTTCTCTAAGTTGCCTTCTAAGCGCATATCACCAAAAAATCTATGGAGCTGAAAGATAATACAGTCATTAGCTCCCCTTGAATCTGTGCTTTTCCTTAAGAACTTAGTGATACCTCTTGTGCATGAAATGCAGTTTACACAAGCATAGATTTCTCCTTCTTTTGTTTTTCTTGCTCTTGCTTCCTCTTCCAAACTTTTGTAGGTTCTTCCTTTTGCTTGCCAAGGGTATCCACCTTGTTTTGTCTAGGAGATTCCACAAAACCACTTCTACAAACGCGTGCTATATGACCATAGTTGTTGCACTTATAGCACATAATATTGTAATCCAATAAAGGAGCAAATGGATTGTAGTTTCTATTTGAAAACCCATAAGAACTTTTGTATTTGTTCCATACAAAATCATTTCTTGCACGTGCCCTACAATCTCTTGCTTTATGACCAAAATGATTACAAAAATAGCAATAACCATAAAAGGAACTCTCAAACCTGGTCATATGAGTGTGTCTTGGAGGGAATGTTCTTCTAAATATATTTTTATCCTTGATGTCTTTGTGATGAGTGCTGGTTTTCTGCAAGTCATCATTTTCTTTCTTCTTGTTGTTTTCATTATTGATGGAGCTCTTAAGCACATCCGCATAACCTTTAGGCTTTTCTTCATTTATCTTCTTTGGTGATTGTGTAGCCTTTGGATTTTGATCTTCTTTAGTATTCCCTTGCTTTTCTTCATAGCCAATACTAGTTTTCATGAATGTTGGCCTTTGAAAATTGATAATATCATCTAGAATTTCAATGTTCTTCTCAAGTTTTAAGCTTATGTTCAATTGAGCAGTTGTTTCTCCAGTTCCTTTCAGTTTCTAACTTCTTGCAATTTTCTTAATTTTTAGTTGAGTTCTCACCTCCTCTTCTATCATTTTTGCCTATCTAGTTGAATCTTTAAGTCGATGATAATATTTTCAGATTCCTCAAGGTTTTGTGACATTTTTGCTCTTGAATCACATTCCTCTTCATATTTTTGAAGCTGCAATTTTTGTTTCAAATTTATTTTCTTAAGCTTCTTGATCTCGTTTAAGGCACAAATGAGTTCTCCTTCAAGATCCACTTCTCCTTCATTTTCGTCATATTCTTCATCTTCTAAATCCATCTCTTCTTTTCCTTCACTCACAAAGTTGTCTTCATCTGCCACGACATCACTCCTTGTTTCTATTGCCATGTGTGCTCCAGAAATCTACCTTCTAGCGGTTAGACTGTTTCTGACGGAACCCGCTCTGATACCAATTGATGAGCACACACTTATACTGAGAGGGAGGGGGGGTGGTTGAATCAATATAAGACAATCTTTTACTTATTTAAAACTTAACAACCACAATAACAGCAAACACATAAGATCCACACAATTAAGAACACAAGATTTACGTGGAAACCCTTTCGGGGAAAAAACCACGGAGAAGGACTGCTTGGATCTACTATCCAAATCCAGTCATAACAAAATAAAATGATCTTACAAATCTTTGTAGGCACCAACCCACTGGAGACACTAATCCCCACTTACATAATTTGTAGGCACCAACCTACTGGAGACACCAATCCCCACTACTGAGCACCAACTCAACAAGAGACACCAATCCCTTCTTTTAGGAGGTACCAACCTCTTCTGCGAAAATCACCTTTTGGATGTTGCTTCTTCAATGGATGATGAAAATATTTTTTCTACATTTCCATACTTCACAAAATCTGCTCTATATTAGATCTGGTCTGCAATAAAAACATGCTCTGCTAAAAATTTGCTTGCATTCGAATGATTTTACATTTTTGCTTACACATTACTTTCCCAAAACTCTTCTCCTTTATATATCACTTCAAACATTTTCAAAGGGAAGTCGGCCTCTTTAAATTAATCATAATAATCATAATTTTATCCCATGAGTCGGCCATAATAACTTAAATCATTAAATCATACTTTGATTCCATGAGTCGGCCAACAAATAAATAAAATTATAATTAAAGCAAAATATCTCATGGGTCAGCCAGCCAAAATACAATAAATATTCTCTTTTTTATTTAATTCTCCTTAGCATTTATTCTCTTCATTAATCCTCCTTTGACATCAATAATAAATTGTCTTGACATTAATTCGCCTTTGACATCAATGACAATATTTCCAATAGACCAAATGTACCCACTGTGATACCTTTTATGTGCAAAACTTTAGATGCCCGTAGGATGTTTCCTCAATATCTTCACAACCAAAGGGAGGTTTTGATGCACAAGCATTCTAGGGGTCGAGCAATCTTGCTCATCATCCAAAAAGTTTTGCCTTTCTTTTACTATTTATGTTGTATGTGTTGGGTGTTTTGGTTTCCAGTTCTTTGTGTTTGTGAGCTTGACGAATCTACTACAATAACGCAAAGACCAATGGTGGGGGCATTGGTGCCACATGGGCACACAGATTGAAGCAAACTCTTGCCTTTCAAAACATACAGTACAAATCCTTGTGGAACTACACAGAGCAAAGCATGTCACTTGGGTGCAATGTGTTGCCATGCAAACTAAGTGAAGCCATGTAGAATCGCATCCACGCCTTGCGACATGGATGTGCAAAGAAGCCATTTGAAGACCAAAGGATGGAAAACAACAAATAGGTTGGTTACGTTAGCCTATGCAAATTAACAGTCTAGTAATCAACAAATGCACAATTGGAAGTTGAAGTGTCCTAGGATCTTGGAGCTTCAGTTAGAAATGAGTGGCACAAAAAGAATTTCCATTTCCCGTACTTGTGGGAAGATCAAACATCAATGCACCATCATAAAGATAGTCATTCTCCTTCTACAAAGGTGGTTGAAGTCATAGCTAGAGTCGTGATGAAGTTGTTGAAGACAAGACTTGAAAGGGTAGTCCTAAACATAACTAAGCTTGTAGACATGATATTTCCACAGTCCATAATAAAAAGGGGATAGATTCTAATGCAAAGAGTCTTTGCAAGTAGGTTGAATATTGTTGGTTGGGTAGCATAGATAAGTTGGATTCCATATATTTCGGAGTGGCCCATAGGGCATGTAATTCTTCTGCATATAATATAGATTGTGTTTTGCCAAACTCTTTGTTGTTCCTTATTTAGTGATTTTGTTGTGTATCTTTGGGCAACTGTTAGCTAGTTATTCATTTGACCCACTTGCGGACTCCATCAAGTGGTATCAAAGCAAGCATTAAGTCCTATGAGCAAGTTGTGTGAGCTCCACAAGAAAGTGTGTTTGTGCATTTTTCACATTGCAAGGGAAGTAGGGAAGCTAATGGTGGAGCCATGGCTTGTAACTATTCTACTGCTTTTTGTTGCTGTATCTCAGCTTTAGAAGGCTTTGGAACACTTGTAATCTTTTTCTCCTTAATCACTGCCATCTTCATTTGTATCTAGTTAGAAGTTCTTTAGATCATATTCCAATTTCTTTGTTGTAAGAAATAATGGAAGAATCATATTAAGGGAATGGAGTTGTGGCTAACAATTTCTAATCATATGTAGGTGATCTCACATCTTCATCACCCTCTTCATGCTCCTTAGGGCACTTAAATAACTGGTATGCTTTTATCTGAGTTAGAGTAAGGCAGCAATAATCCCTTTTTTTCTAACTTGGGATTCATTGGCATAATTTGCCCAAAAATCTTCTAGATTAGGTATATAAGCATATTTTTTTCCTAGCTTTTCTTCCATAACTCCTCTTGGATCAAATGAAGGGCTGGCTTCAAACACCTTAAACTTATAAATAGCAATTTCTTTCTCAACATTCTTGGTGACATTGCTTATCCTACAAGAGAAATATCCAATGGTGATGGGCCATTGTATTCCCCCTCTATGTTTTGATCTGAAAATAGAATGAACTACCACCAATTGTCGATTTAATTCCAATAGAAGAATCTTGTCATTAGGGTACTTGGGTAGCATTAAAGACCACTCATTAAAATTTGCAACTCCAATGTAGGTAAATGTTGTTAACTGAATGAACCAATTTCCATATTCATGAATCACCTGCCTCCTGTGAAAGTCGCTCTCCGTATGGCCTATCCATGCCCATAATCAAGTTCTCAACAAATGCAACATTTACCCTCCTATAATGAGTAAGCGAGTTATCATATTGCAATTGGTTCATGATCATAAATAATGTTAGTGGGCCCATATTTGTTCACTTTGTCCATGCCAAGGAATATCCTCACATCAGATAAAACTCCCACGTCTCAGCAACAATACACAACTGTTGATGTATGCTTTCACTCATGAGAAAAACCCAATCAATTTTACAGGTTGCAGAACTAACAATGTTCATTATATAGAACATCCATGGATGGAATGTTCTTGCCTTTGGCCTTCCTGTCATTCTGGTTTAGTAATGTAATAATGTCTCCAAAGACATCATGGAATTCTTCTCTTCTGATAGGTTTGTGCATCAATCTCGAAACCCTCTTTTATCAACTAACCAATGATGAGAAACCTGTCTTAAACATGCCTCTTCGTTCGAATCCCATTGAGCCTAACATTCTGCCATGGTAACCCTGGCAACAACATCAATGATGGGAACGCACAATAAATCATCAAAAGCTTTTGGGGTAAACCTAGCCAATACCTGCCTATGAAACCCTGTGATTTCCTTTATATCCTGGTTATGAATTTTGTGTTCATGAGGAGAATCTCAAGAGACTGAAGGGGTATAGGGAATTTCATGACTTCCAAAATACCAAAAGAACAAAAAGAAATTAGCTGGTGTATCTCCTTTTTGGCCTTTGATATTAAATCCTTCCTTTGTAAATCAATGTGCCCTTTTCAATGTCCTATATGTTTACTAAATCACTTTGAAGACAAATTGGGAAGGACACTATGGTATTGAATCTATTGACACTTCATCTCACTAGACTTGGGGGATACAATTTTGTAAATCATTATTAATAATAGCCACTACCCAAATTTTTCACATAATAAGAAGCAAAACCCTTCCCTTTTACAAACTCGGGTTTTAACTTTTAAGATTCAATAACCCAAATATAGAAAAGGAAACCAAAAAAAATGACTTACTCAATACCATGTAGGGGCAAGAACATCAAATCTCAAGATAAATGCAACAAAAGGAAAGAGAAATATCCTCAAATTTTGTCTTGTTCAAATATTGTAGCGCACACTCCTCTTCCTTTGTACCAAGTTTGAAACCAACAATAAAACCTGCCTTTGATCACTCACCAATGAAGTTCCTTGGTTGTTGAGTGATCAGAAATGAACTTGCCTTGGAATATTTCTGAGATTTCAAGCTTTAAAAGCATGAAAATGGTGAAAGATTTGCTCTTGAAAACCTATTTTTTCTCCCTTTTGGCATGATGGCTGGGCTCATGAACATTTAAACAGTGTTTGATATTTGTAAGGGCCAAAAAGGAGAAGGCACACAAAGCACACCTTAAGGAACTTTGTACCAAAATGCCACCATGGCCTACCCATGCACCATGGAGCTCTTTTTATTTATTTCTTTTCTTTTCTGTCGTGCCTAGGGCACAATTCACAATGTAATGTCCCTTTTTTGGAACTGCCCTTAATCTTGCCCTAGAATCACGAGTTTAATGTAGTTAGGATTATAATTTACTAATTAAATGCTTTAAGCAAGATGAATCTTGATTTAGGTCCTGCAATCATGTTAGATAATATTGGAAATATAATTCATATGATCCAAAACATATATAATGAATGTCTTAAATATTTAAACCATGTAAAAATACAAAACTATTCTCATATTATATAAACTACACAATATCTATAATGCATGGTGGAAGTTTAATCATAATAGGACTTGGATGAGAAATATGATAAGTCCGCCCGAAGCTATCCATGCTAAGCCCAAGAGCGGATATACCATCCCTCTTGGCCCCAAGTGGCAGACACAAAGTCATTCAACATGGGGTGGCGTACTTAGTGGATACACTTGTACCTGTTTTCCTTAATCATGCTGCCTTATCCATCCCTCTTATGATTGAAAACTCCTTGAAACCATCCCACAGCCAATCCATGTAGAGATTGGGGAAAAGGCTACCATAGGAGGCCCGTAGATTCCTCTTTCTAAGCCCAAGGGTGGAGTGGCAGACACACAATCATCCAACATGGAATTGTGTACTTAGAAAGTAATCTAGTATCTGCTCACCCTACTGGCATTTTTCCCACTCCTCCTCATGGTTGCTTGATGAGAATTACAAACACTAAATATATCTAGATTCATAGAGATTATACAACAATAAATATATCATTATACACAACAATCATGATAGAGCATACCACAATATTTATTTAAACATAAGACTGCTATATTCACATGAGCAAATGTATTGACTGCTGATTCTGCCTTTGTCTGCTGAGTGCAGATATATTTCTGAATCTGATCTAAATCAGTTCATATTTCATTCCATATCCCTCTTCAAACATTCCTCTCCATTGCCTCTTATACCTTCTCAAAGGATATGTCTTGATGAATAGATATGTCTCTTATAAAAGAGAATGACTCTTCAAATCATAGTTTAAAAAATCGCTAAAAACTCGCATTACTCGCGAGTAATCGCAAGGTTTCCTGCTACAACGAGTAATCGGGGCAATAACTCGCCGCCGAGTTATTGCTATAACTCACGGCGATTTAAGAGAAAAAAATCGCAAGTAAGAGGAAAAAATCGCAAGTTAGGTTTTAAAAACTCGGGCGAAATTCGTGATTATTGTTTGCAGTAATTTGCAGAGCTCCAAACTTCATTGCCGCGACTCAGGAGGTTCAAGGAATACGCCGATAGGAAAAACCGACGAGTTTAAAAAAAATTTAGGCGTGAAATTTTTACGACCTGAGACAATATATAATATTTATAATTATATTATAATATATAATATCAACTGAGTTTAAAAAAATTTCGGGCATGAAATTTTTACGGCGTGAGACAGTATATAATATTTATAATTATATTATAATATATAATATCAACAGACGAGTTTAAAAAAATTTCGGGCATGAATTTTTTACGGCGTGGGAGTCAAACAATTCCGAGCACTATATAAAAGCCTATCGGCTAAACACAAATTACTATTTAGTATTAGTAATTACTATTGAGTATTGAGTCATATATATTATATATAAATATTAATAATATTAATATAATATTTATAATTATTGCCGATAATGGCATGGTTCGGTGGTTAAGTCGCTCGGTTGTAGTGGCGGCCACCAGAGTTCAAACCCCCGCTGGGCCAACGAGCTCGCAAGGCTTTACGCCTTCGCTGGGCCAATGAGCTCGCGAGTTTGAAGTGTTCTTCCTAGGGGATGAGGTCCCCCAGTTGTGGCCTCACCGGTTCATTGCTCCAGGCAAAAGCATTTGCGTGGACCCGGAGGGCGTGTCGCACCAGCGTCGCCGGTCACGTTAAAAAGTTTACCAGGCGCATTAAAAATATATATATATATATATATATAATATTTATAATTATTAATTATATTACAATATATAATATTATAAATAATAAATATTAATAATTTTTTAAAGCAATGTTATATCCCAAAACAAGTTTAGCCAAGGTATTGAACCAAAATTTCAAAGCCCAAAATAAATGAATTTCAAAACCAAATATAAAAGAGAACAGTGAACACTTGAAACATGAATGCTAAAGCCATAGAAAGCATTTGAATTCACTGATTAAAAAATCTCATGCTGAAGTTTTCTCTGCAGTAATATGATATTATGATTTATAAATTCAATAATATGAATGTTTTTAATATGAAGGAAATCAGTAATATGATATTATGATTCATAAATTCAACAATATGAATGTTTTTAAAGCATATTTTTAAAAATTTATGTATTTTTTAATGTTCGATAACTTTGCCGAGTTATTGCCGAGTTTTTCCCCGAGTTTTTGCTGAGTCCCGAGTTTTTAAAATTTTTCGGTCCGCCGAGTAATTGCCGAGTCCGAGTTTTTAAACTATGCTTCAAATAGATCGCATCTCTCAACATACACTTCATAACAAACTGATTTGTCCTATATGAGATCGCACCTTTTCCTTGTCTTATTCACAAATTCGTTGGATATCACTTTGTTAACTGCTCCATGCATATTTAAATATGATGCTTGCTTTCCATTTGTAGCACCCTTTGTTATTAACAAATCGTTCCACTTCAAATAATGATCACTGCTCCTTTAATATTGATCGCTGCTCATTTAATATACATCACTGTCCTTAAGCTCAATCGCATCCCATTCTCATCACAAATCCTCTATTAAATCCGTCTCACATTATAAGTTATATTACCTCTTGTTTGCATCACATCATAAGTCATTGTATATTTCGATTGTACCATATGATTTTCTTAATCGTACCTTTAACAAACTCGTTCCACATTTCTCCTTATTCGTATCTCCTTCACATAGAAATCACTGAATATATTATCTTGATTGCTCCACACATTATCAATCGTAATGTATCCAATCTTATCATATTTAGATATGATACTTTTATCTTCTCTTAGGGAGCACTGTTATGTAAGGTCTGGGTCGGCCAGCATAGCATCATTATTGTTTATAATTTAATTTATGATTTGCTCTATTTCGGGGGCATGACATGCAAGCATTACAATTCTTTTAAATTTCTTGCAAAATCTTGTATTTTGAATGTCTGTGTTCAAATCACTCTGAAGAAATCTGCACTTCTTTATGCACGCGCAACCTAACCCCTATGTTTACCCATTGAAAGAGACTCAACATTCATAGTTTATTTTTTTAGAATGGAAATTCTATTAGAAAAATATTCTGGTCTCAATTTCCACACCTAGAAAGTAAAAACTCAAATGCAGTTGATGTACAAGAACTTGTGGGGAATAGTATATGGGAATGAGAAACCATCTACAAATCCAAATAAATTACTAGAATGGCAGAAAAGCAGAGATGGTAAATCCAAAGCCATTATTGGTCTTGTTGTCTTAGATTCTGAGTTACATCATATAGATCTAGAAAAATCATCCAAGGAAATTTGGGAAAATCTGAATAAATTATTTGGAGCAATAGCAGTTAATGAAAAGTTTGCTCTAAAGCTTTAGTTATTCAGATTTAAGATGGTTGACAGAGTCACTACGTCTAGCCAAATAACCAATCTGAGATCTCTTATTAGACAGCTAGCAAATGTCAATGCTACGGTAGATTAGGAGGATACCAAAGCCATTTTGTTAAACAATCTACCTTCTACATATTCCAATGTCATTTTTACTCTCAATCAGATGCCTTCTCAAACTCTCGAAGATATGATTTCAGCTCTATTAGCTGAAGAAAAAAGAACTACAGGAAATACAAAAGATGATCATCAATTTAAGAGTGTTTTATATTCAATAAACAATCATAAAAGATCAGATAAAGATAAAGGGGAGATTGATTGTTATTACTGCAAGAAAAATAGGTCACATAGCATGGAACTGTATAATTCGAGCCAATGATGTTCCCAAAAGAAAGCTCAAAGACAAACCAAATGTAGCTAATGTAGCCACTGTTGAAGCTCCACCGAATGCTGACAGTGGTGAAGAATTCATATATTAAAAAGTCCACACTTTGAAGACAAGAAGGGATCTAGTGTAGATGAAATTCAGTATGGATAGCTGCCCAAATAGTTTGAGAGTTTGTGGATCTTGGGAATTATACCCTTACAAGGGTCACGAGACAACTTGATAGAGCACTGTGGATGTTGCTCAACATGGATGGTTGTCCAATAATTTGGGAGGTTCATAATTTGGGAGTTTGAGGAGTTCTACTTGGGCCAAGAATTGTTTTCAAAGAGATTTTTCTAAAGAATATGTGGTTCTGTTTTTATTTTCTGTCAATGTGTTTTTTCTTCAATTAGTATGTTTTTGCTTTCAATACTGTTAGCCTTAAGAGGTGTTAGAAAATAAGGCTTACCTTTTGTAATAAAGTCACCCTAGTGACTTAGTGGTGTGTTATAAAAGTTAGTTATTAAGTTATTGTTGGTTATATCTCTCAAACTCTATATAAGGAGATGAACCCCTTTTGTAATTGAAATACCAATATATCATAATATTATAGTGTTATTGTTTGTATATCTAGTTTTGTGCTCATTGCTTATTTCTTTATATCAACCACCACCATTTATTACCTTGAGACCTTAGAATGAAGTAGGACAAACATCTGGAAGTTTACAGCTTATTTTTTGACCTCTTCAGTCAAAAATATTCATCCCAACATTGATTCACAGATTTACATCTCATCTCAGCTTAAGACGAATCATTCTCCCTTAATGCTTATCCAAACTAAACCATCTTCAACAAAAGAGTTATTACAGACAAATGCTTGCCTGGAGTAAAATTATTGTTGGAGAATGAACTTATGTTTCTCACGGCCATTTTCCCTTACAGCTAACATTTTGTTCCCATTCTTTCATCAGATTCTCCAAAACAGCATGCCATGTTCAGAACAATCCTAGCTATAGATATATAGTATTTACCTATGGCCTGGTCTCCGCCAGAGCTGCCTTCTTCCTTTCCTACTCAATTTTCTTACTTCACCTTACTGCTGCTAATTGCAGAGATCCCACAACCATTTATTCTTCCCTAATCTTCACCAGTCTACCTTTCCCATAGAGTGCTTACAAAACTTTGCATTCGATAGCTTTATCTTGAACATCTTGCTGCTGCAATAGTGATCTTCCCCTTTAGTTCTCTTCAGTCTTGATATATGTTCTCAGGCTATAGTAGTTTTTATCAACCATATAAGCTTGACATGAATAAACAAGAGACCATACTAAAGAAGTTTTTACCCAGAAATACATGCATAAAAACTTAACACCCAGAGGTTTACATGGATACAAAAAATGCCTATTATTAACTTGGCCTATGAATTTTCACATGCCCAAGAGTCCACTTGTAGTCCCCATAAGCTTGCATACATTTGACAATCTCCCACAAACTTGTGAATCGTCACTTACCAAATGTCCATTACATTTTCCTGTTTGACCATTTGGCCCTCTATTAATTTAATATTTGGTAACATATTCTAAAACCACAACCAAGATGCATCAAGGCTTTGCATGTTGTCAAGAAAATGCAAATGAGACCAAGGGCAAGAAATAAAAATGCTTGCTTCTGCAATATAAACGTGTTTTTCTGTAGCATATCAGTAAGACTAGTATTAACATAAATTGAAAGATATACCTCATACAAGAATGCTGGATGCAGTAATATGGCCTCAGAAATCACTTTAAGAATCCTTCAGAAATTTCCTCTCAAAACGCATCAAAAGTTGACTCAAACTATTGTGTGCGAATAATGAAAAAAAGCAAACCTTTTTTACTTTCAAATTGTAGGATTTTTGCATTCTTTTTTGTTAAAAAAATGTGATTTTTCAAAATCGATGATTTTGCAGCAGTTTACTGTAAAAATCAAGCTATTTGTAATAACATGATTGCAATGATTAATTTAATCTCCAGTTTTTGCAATAGATTCAAATAGCAATGATTTTCAAGCATGATGTTTTAAATCCAGCTTTACTATAGCTTGGCCCTTAGTCTGACCATAGCCAAGACACATAACCAGTTGCTTCAATATCTTATATAGGCATGTTCCCATTTTAATTTAAGAAGTATTTCTGGAGTCAAAATAATCAATCACACCTGAACCCTCTGCTGTTCACTCACTCTTTTGTATCTTTGAGTTCAAAAATATCAGCAGTCAGTGTTGCTGTCAATAATCTATTCTTTGGGGAAATAGATCTATTAATGTGACCAGGAATTCCAAACTATTTGTCTCATGATATTCTTTAGTCTCATTCTTCTCTTAACCAATACCATTTCAGATCATAAATGCCAAGAACAAGTTATTCCCATTTCTTTTCATCATCTTTTATACCATACCAAAGGAGCAAGCAAATAAAAATGAGAACCAAATGACAAGCTTAGCTCATCTTCTAAGTTCTATTCATTTTCAATTCTTTTTTTCTTAAGATGAGGTTCGGCTAAACATACCTCAAGAGCATTCTTCACTTGATGAGGATCAGGCAAAAACCTGAGGGTCATTCCCTGTTTCCGAAGCTCATAGACCTATCATGTATAACCATTTAACATGATGGCCTTTAGTAACTGTATTTTCTGAGAAACAAGAAATATTGTGAAAAGGAAAATACAAGGTTATAGGAGATTCAATATACAGAGAAACAAGAGAGGTTTGTATTAACACAATGTAAAATTCCATTAAAATCAAAAATTGAATATGTCAACATTCTTAAAAACTTAAAGATTCTTTATCGTGCTTTCAGAACTTGCCAGAAAATGATAAAATGCATACAAATTGATTGCACATTAGCATTACACAGATCAATGTTCTCATCAGGGTAAACATGACCTCCACATGACAACACATTAATTATCAATTGAACGCTCAACTACCTTAAATGCATAAAAATCTAGAATTTTTTTAAGACTATTTTTAAATTTTAACTGGCAATCCGATGGATAAGCACCAAATGCTAAATATAATATGTTTATAACAAAAATAGACCCAAAGAAAGAACACAAAGAGCTAAGGAATTGCATAAACACACAGATCAATGTTCTCATTAGGGGAAACATGACCTCCACATGACAACACATTAATTATCAATTGAACGCTCAACTACCTAAAATGCATAAAAATCTAGAATTTTTTTAAGACTATTTTTAAATTTTAACTGGCAATCCGATGGACAAACACCAAATGCTAAATACAACATGTTTATAACAAAAATAGACCCAAAGAAAGAACGCACAGAGCTAAGGAATTGCATAAACACACACAAAGCACAATATTGCAATATACTGAAAACTTTATTGGAAATAACTACTAAGATTTTATTAGAAAATGTACCAATCTCTTAGAAGATGTGCGAAGCTACAACACACTGATTTCTACAGTTGGGTGTTACTTCTTTTAAAGCTTTACATAGCAAGAAGCAAAAAGGCTAGAAAATAGAAAGTGAAGCAATTCTCCTCAACAATCTAAAAGGTCGCATGACAAGTGTTACCTTGAGAAAGAACGAAGATATGCTACAACTCTGGGAAAAAAAAAAACCTAGCAGGCCACACTATCAAGGCCGTAACTACACCACTGATTCTCAAAATTTGAAGCTGTAATGTATTGGAAAGCTTAGATCATGCTCAACATCCAACAAAATTGATTAGAGCAGAGCCGTACAAGCCTCAAGGAACCTTGCACAGATGACTATAACTCTATGTGCCAATGCGCAAGCTTTAACAGCACTCTGAACCACCTCGTGCTACCATACAAGCATCTATAACATCGCACGTCACCATGCATGAATCAGCAGCTCTTCATGCACCACCTGGCAGTTGTCTGCATAGTCAACAGCCTCGCGCACATGGCATCTACACAACATTTCATTTGTAGACCATGGAACTTGAACATCAACTATGAGCAATCCAACTGTCGGCAATTGGAAGGTCAAGCGACAACTATGGGATATGAACTGTTCTATAATTGCTTTGTAACCTCTTGTAACTATATTGTACATATAGTCATTCAGTTCTTCGCATTAAGGATTGGATAACAGAGAATAGTCTAGGCAAACCATAATGTGTTTACCCCTTTCTGGTCACAGGAATTCTCATTCTCAGCCTTGCTATCTGTAACATCCATTGTAACTATTCATTTTTGTTTTGAATATAAGTAGCGCATTATTGCTAAAAGTCTTCCGCTCATTTAAATGTGTATTGGTTTACTATGTCTTTGGTTTTACTTTGCATATTCTATAATCATCTTTCACTAAGATAGGATTTCTGCCAGATCACCTACGATCTGAATCATTGGTATTAGAGTAGTGTTTTGCAGATGCATGTACATATGCACAGACAACAACAAAAGGAAGGTTGTCCACTCAGTTCAACTTTTGAGTATCCGATCGAACGCCACAACAAGAGCAAAATGGTTGATGATCAAAAGCACACATCTAAGATGTCTCCAAACATGCAGAAAATGATTCAAAATGCTCTCAAAACGCAAGGACAAGAGCTCCTCGAACAATTTTGTGAACTCATGGTTCAACTTAGACCGATGTCACAACACACTACAAAATAGCATGTCCTTACGCAATGCCAAAGCCCTTTTAGAGTACACGTTAATCTAGATATCCCAATGTTTGAAGGCAAGATTTACACTGCAATGTTGGATAATTGGATTTCACAACTCAAGGCATACTTCTCTATCAATAACTTCAATGACGACGACAAGATTTCCTTTGTGGCATTAAAGAAGTTGATTTCAATGTCCCACTGGTGACAAACACTTAGTGTGCAATGCAACAAGGATCTCAATCCTATTTGGACTTGGATTCCTTTGTCAATGCTTTGCGGGAGGAATACTACCCCCTCAAACACTACAAGGATGAGTACATGAAGTTCCAACAATTGAAATAGCTTAAGGAGCAATTAGTTGAAGAATAAAACTCAAAGCAACACAAAGTACTCAAATACATCACCAAGTTATCACCTTACATTCGTGCCAAAATAGAGTTCATAACTTTGATCGCCATGGGACAAGCATTCTGCAACACATCTACGATTGAAGCCGAGGCTAAACTCAAGCAGACGCTTTCCTTGTGCAAGAGCAAGCCCGTGCAAGAATCAAAGCCCTCTATGCAAAAGCAAAATTACCCAACATAGAAGCAGCCACAAAACTACAAGTCACCTACACCAAATGCCACAGCATCAACATCGCCTGCACCAAGCAGGGACAAGGACGAAAAGAAGCAACAAGGTGATAAATGGTGCCATCATCATCACACTAGTTCCCAAATGATATTAAATGTTGCACGCAACAATCTCTAGTTACCACTTCAAAACTTGTGCAAGTTGAGGAGATTGATCTTAAGGCACAATGTCTCAGTGCTAGCGGCATGTCTATTGAAACTTCGGGGGAATGCAAGTGTCTCTTCCACACAAAGTGTTGCATCAATGGACAACTCCATCATCATGATATTTATATCAGGATTCAATTGCGTAGTTTTTGAGTCAAACTCATTGACCCATATTTCATGAGTAGTCACACGAACCCATCTCTCATGAGAATGAATGGTCCACTTAGCACTCATTGCATCTAAGTGATGCTCATAGGGGTGAAGCAACAGGACTTCCCGGGAGGTCACCCATCCCAATACTACCCTGACCCAAGTGCACTTAACCATGGAGTTTCCCCCAAGATCAAGCCCACTTATCTTGCTACCCCATTTGCAAAACCTTCAGCAAGTGATGTGCCTTATGAACCATTCATTATAGAGCCCCTTTAGCTCATCAATTGATAATGAGGAGGTATTTCCTATAGTGTGTCAAATTATTATATTTATATTAGGATTCAACTGCGTAATTTGAGTCAAACTCATTCACCCATATTTCATGAGTAGTGGTTCACACGAACCCATCTTTCATGAGAATGAATGGTCCACTTAGCACTCATTGCATCTAGGTATTGATAACTCCATCACTGACAACAAAAGCTAGAAAACATCTCGCAAGACACAATTAGAAAACTATGTCTTTCCACTAAAGCACAACTAAAACCATATTCTTTGGGATGATTATAGCAACATAAGGACATTCAAGTAAGACACCAATGTACTTTCGCGTATGCAATTAAACCCATGCAACGTGGTCACTTGTGACATCACGTTGTTGGAAGTTTGCAAGATACTACTTGGAAGGTGTAATAACCCACCCCTTATTGTTTTATGTGGTTTAGTTGAACCTAATATGTTTTGTGTTTTTTATCATAACATAGAAGTTTTTTGCATGTATGTACAACTCAGAAAATAACACAAACTAACAATACCCAGATGCCTAAAAGAGATGGAAATGCATTGTATATCATTAATGAACAATACCCATGTGAGAAATAAGTAAATACATCAAATAACTTGCATACCCATTCGCTGATATGGTAAATACAAGTCTATAACAGCAGCTTAGAGTCAACAAATCCTTCACATACTCATCAATACCCTGAACTTTTCCGTCAAAATAACAAGAACAGCAACACACAGATGTATACGCCATTTGACTCCATGCTAATCACATCTGCCCTGTGGACTGGTACGGCCTCATTTGGGAGAGTACAGCAGCCATGATAATACTCAACGCACCTCCAAATGGCTTCCAATCTGCCCTCCGAATGTTCATATTTTGTTGTAGATGCTCCACGCCCAATATGAAGGGGAAGACTGAATGAAAATGCCTCCAAAAACACACAAATGCTGCCGCTAAAATGTACGGCCTGCTGCTGCAACAGTACGGCCTGCTTGGGGTGACAAAACCTCAACAAATGTCTTCAAAATCAGAACAAATCTCTGCAATGGACTCTCAAATATATCACCATAATTATCATGCCAAAAATCTCAAGTTTTATCAATAGAAAATCCTCCGCGACAAGCTCACAATCTGTAAATGAAGCACAATGTGATCTCTGAAATAAGACCACCAATAATACCCTAGAGATGTCTTTCAATCCCGCAGGCATTCAACAATGTGAAGGTTTTCGTCTCCACAAGTTGCAGATCAAACCCTTGGCTCAACCAAAAACTCTATTTCATGAAAATATGCAATGGTAATCCAAAATGAGCATGCAACTTCTCTTTTATTTTTCCCTTCACTTTTCCCAACGCCTCTTTTGAGAATTAAATAATTTAATATTACTTTTTTACTCTCATGACATGGGTGCCCATCCTTAGGAAATATATGACTTTATTAAACTTAATATATTTCAAGTCCCCATATATTAATAAAGTCACTTTATAATAGTAACACTAAGTTAAATATTTAATTTAACTTAGGTATATATTGATTAATTAAAATTAATCCAAATGGTCTCCGAAAATAAATTTCGTAGCACCGCCGAGTTGGCCAAATGACATGGAATGAAGACCAAGACCATTACACCGACTCGCACCGAGTCCCGTGAACCCCTGCTAAAAATAGTAAGTTTGGCCAAATGGCCCAAAATCACTCCAGAAAGAGCCAAGGGTGACATCCCGCCAAAAGGAATCCAAACCACCCCTCCGGAAATGCTGACTGAGCCTGAAAAGAACCGAATCATCATGGGTCCCCTAACCATCCTCGTTAGTCTATGAGAACCCGAGTAGTAGACTAACCACATAGCTGTGCTGCTTAGGAAGGGGACATTACAAAAGGCCATACATGTACAACAAAGATAGTGTCTATCAGACGAAGCTATAGCGATGGTCAATCACAAACTTATGCATTTTTGCACATCTACAACTGCGCACACCCACGCACTTGGAATGACAACTTGCTATACATCCAGCATGCCTACAATAAAGCTCTACATAGTTCTACAAGGCATAGTTCTTTCTATACATGTCTTGGGTTCCAACCTATTGAACATTTGTGTGCTATTCACCTACAAAAGGTTCCTAGTGTAGTTTATGGTGGTGGAAGGTGATGAATTTTGCTCTAAGTTCATGTAGATGGTTATCTAGTCATTGACTAGTAAACAGTTGTGGAAAGTTATAGAAGTTTGTGATGAGTTTCACATGGTGCGCTTTTGCATGGAGACTTATCATAGTCTAGTGTTGTTATGTTCCCCACCGCAATTCATTTGGAGAACTCACAACTGCATAATTGTAGGTATGTCACTGCCAGTGTGTATGATAGTGCAAGAGCATTTGTTGCATTGTTGAGTACATGCGGTAATGCCTAGAGGCATGTTGATGTTCTAGGGAATGCACATAGGCACTGCAAGTAGCTAGTATCAACCAGGTGTTTGTCTCTGCTACTGCAAGCCATGGATAGTGTTTGGTTGTAGTGCAGGAAGATGTACACGGTTCAAGAGATGGGGGTCAACAACCTTTAATCAGTGGTAAGCAACAATGGTTCATCATGTGTAGTGATCATTCATATGAAGAGGTCATGTTAAATGTAATGTATGGCATGTTGATGCCATGGTACGTTCATCAGATGGTTGTGTGACTATTGGTATTCTACATAGCAGTTAGACAGTTGGTATTCCATGAAGATGAGTATGTCTATATACTTGTATGGGTGCAATAAGGTTGAAAAGAGTGATATTGGCCTATATATTGTATCTTGAAAGTGTGAAGTCCTAGTTGGAAGTTCTATACTGTTGGTCTACAACTTGAGACTATGTGAAAGCATCCCATTGTATTAAATGTATCTTTCCTGAATAATACAATTGTTAATGTCCTTTTGCTGGTGGGCTTTTTCTCCTAAGAGTTTTCCACGTAAATCATTGTTTCATGTGTATTTGTGACTTGTGTATTATTTCATGTGCTTCCTTGAATGTTGCTTAATTGAATTGTGTATGAGACATAACTGTATTTGATCATATAATCTTAAGGTGTTCCAATATCCTAGTCTATCAATCAATTGTATCAAGGATTGAATAACCAACATTTGGTATTGTTGATGTGTTTTTTATGCACATGCAAACTTAGAATAAAATACCAAGTATTCTATCCTCTCTTGAACAAAGTCTCTCAAAGGCTAAACAAAGTGATCCAATGAGACAACTCCAAGGTTCATGATTCGTAATTTGCAACGGATAGACTCAGTAGTTGATATGATTTGCTGAAACTCACAAAGGGACTTACGCTGAATTTACTGCTTACTCCACTCAAATATGTTACTTCCTGCTTAAGAAATGGAACTCTAAAACCAACTATGAAAGAAAATGAAAAAGGATAAGGGTTGTGAAAGCTATTCTAAGGACAATGAGATAATAAAACATGCTAGGATAGACAAATTCTTCACGAAACCAAACTTCGCTTCACCATGAGAACCAACAATTACACAAAGTTAGTGCAATCTTCTAAGGTAATTCAATGATTTTCATATTGTAAACCTCTATCCAAACACCCACAACTGGTGCAGCTTGAACAAGTATTCACAACCGAACTAAAGCAAATGAAGGTTCAGGCTAACTTTGCAAAGTGAGTTGCCTTCGACAATCCATGAAAAGTATGAACCAAGAAGGAATTCATCCAATATCTTAACATATTAACATTACATCAATGAACTTCTAATCTATCAACTAAACTACTTGGAAACACATCTCCATCATGTTCAAGGACTTGAAACCATGCTAACATTCCACAATCACACAAATCACCATGAGAACAACAATGAGCTTGTATTGATTTTGGAAGTATGTTTACAACAATTTCATAAGTCTTTTCAATGACTTCAAAGAGTCTCCTCTACTCTACTCCTATTCTACTTCTACTCTTGCGCAAGCTAACAACTTCTAACCTTACAAATGTAATGTGTCGTAGCTATTTGTATATTTTTAAAAGATCTTTTTATGTGTTATTTTATTATTTTTGTGTGATCTTTTAGACTAGAGAGAAGAATGCAGAAGGGGTTTTTAGTTTTCCTGCAGATGTGTTGCTGGAGCATACAATATATTGCATATAACAGAAACCCAGAAAATATACAACAGATATGAGGAAACTAGCAACTACCCAGATAGTAAAATGGCCAATAATGAATTACTATGACATACCCATGTTGAGATTTGCAACTTCATACAATAGCTTTAGACGGACCAGCAATGGGTATGGCTGGAAATCACTCCAATCTCCCAAGAAATGCAAAGTATCGAGCATACAAATGATTGACAGCAAATAAGGGCCCTAAACGCCTCATACAATGCAAAATAGACAATGCCCAGGAAGAATGAAACCCAAAACCCCCAACGTCATGCTTGGACATGTACAGCCATGGCTAGAAGGTATCAGCAACAAGGATAGCAAATGACCTCTGAAATGCTTCTGCAATAGACTGAATCTTGTCCATAAGGTGGGGCGATCAGATTAGGAAGAGAAATATGCAAAGAAACCACACAAATCTGCCCATGAATATGGTACGGCCTCCATGAGGGGTGTACGGCCAGCCAAGGAAAAACACAGCAGATAATAACATCTCCAAACCCCAAATAAATCTGCCCTCCATCAACCATAAAACAGTCTTTCCAATCTGCAAATGCAAACTCTCAATAAACTGCAAAAGATATATCAAGAAATGCATCAACTCCACAATCCATCAACTCCATTGAAGCACAATAGTTAACACTGGATGTATCCACCTCGAATAGCACCTTTGGGTGATCTTCCACACTTGTAGAATGTCGTTACTCAGGGAAGTTTTCGTCTCCAAGAGCCTTTGGTTCGAATCTCCAAACCCTCACAATGAACGAACCCTAGCAGAGCTCACAAAGAGAAAATATCATATCATAGCATGAAGCAAATGAGCTTCCATTTCATCTTTTATTCCTCCTCCAAGATGGGCATTGGGTTTAGGAGGGAACTTTATCATTTTAGAACATATTTTATGCCCCTAGGGATGGGCGCCCAAGGTCAAGACTTACTTTATGTCTTCATTCCTCAATAAGTCACTTTGTCTTTAATATTTATAAAGTCCCAATTAAATTTAACATTAATAAACTTCGGACTTAAAACAAATATGAAGACGGTGTCAGAATGCCATGATCTTTAGCTCGCCGAAAAGGTCTCGACGAGACGCTTCTAACCCCACTCTGAAAATCCCGAACCAACGTTGAACCCGAACTTACTAAAAATAGTAAGTAAAGGCCAAGAACAACAGAACCAACTCTGAGGGTGCCAACTGAATCCATTGAACTCGAACCATAACCCTAACACCAACAAACACCGCCACTGCCAAACTAACCACAGTTCCCTCACCAAACTACTAGTCCACGAGAGCCCAATGATGGACTAACCATGTATCAAGAAGGGGACATTATAGTCCGCCCTCCCTAAGATTGCTTGCCTCAAGCAATCTCAAATCAGGATGCCCCAGTATTTGCTCATTTTCCCAAGTAGCATCCTCAACTGGCAGGTTCTTCCACTTTACCAGGTACTCTCTGATAATCCTCCTCAAGTTACGATCCCTGGTGTCAATTATTGTCTCGGGTACCAAGATCAACTTCCCCTCTTCATCAAGAGGAGGCAACTCAACTGATGGTGTCACATTATGCCCTAGTGCCTTTTTGAGGCGAGATACATGAAACAGATTGTGTACCCTGCTACCTGCCAGTAACTCTAACTCATAAGCCACCTCTCCAATCTTCTTGGAGATCCTGAAAGGTCCATAGTAACGTGGCTTAAGCTTCTCAGCTCCACTTCTCTTGAGAGTGGACTCCCTGTAGGGCTGCAACATCAAATATACCATGTCACCTACCTCAAATGATCGCTCAGTTCTCTGTTGATTCTGAGCCTTCTGTATATTCTCCTTCAATGACCTCATGATATCTTGACTCTCCTGAAGAAAATCTTTGGCTTTAGGCACCCTGCTATCACCAAACAGCAAATCAACAAAGTTCAGTGCCTCATATCCATACAATGCCATGAAAGGTAACATCTGAATTGACATGTGATAAGTGGAGTTATAACAATACTCGCCCATGTGAAGCCACTTCATCCATGCCTTTTGCTGCCCGGCAACATAATTTCAGAGGTATCCTTCCACCCATTTATTGACAATCTCTGTCTGGCCATCTATTTGGGGGTGGTAGCTAGTGCTGGGGGTGGGCTCTGTCCCCATCAACCTGAAGATCTCCTACCCAAAATTGCTAAGGAACCTGTTGTCCCTATCACTGACAATGTTTCGAGGCAACCCATGCAGACGAAATGCCTCTCTAAAAAACAACTCTGCAACCTGAGCTGCAGTGTAGGTGGTGTTGTGACCAAATCACACATCGCCCCATTGCAAATGGGGACCCCCTTTTTTTGAGCTCCGATGCTTTGCATGACGTTTTGGATGATGCCTTAGGTTTGTTTACTCTGCCAATCCAACAATAAGTCTCTCTCCTAGAAGATTTTGCTTTATAACTGGAGGTCTTATCTGGAGGATGAACTTGCAGTAATGAAGAATCTTGATCAAATCCCATCCAGATAATGAATATTGAGACCCATACTGATGTATGTTTGAGATCCTGAAAATGACTAAGTCTAGTAGCCTGAAATCTTGAAAATCCTGAAAAATTGGCTAAGTCTGAAATCTGGTGAATCCTCCAAATTCTATATTCTACATGTTAAATCCAATGGATTCGAGACCTATCTCTCAACTTATACTTACATATATTTTTCAATATACCTTTACCTCAAGGACCCTGAAAAACGCTGACTTTCAAGAGGATTTTAAAAGTTGATCCAACGCGCCAATTCTAGATGATTTCGAAACCTCCATCCAATGTGCCGATTTGTAGAAGACCTCGCAAGTGTGAAGTGATGCGCCAAAATAAGAGGAAATCGAATCCTTGAAGTGATGTGCCCTTGTGGAGGGATAAAGTTGAGGATTCCAAACACCCCAACTAATGCGCCTCATTCTAGAGGATTCCACATACTTCAAGCAATGTGACCTAAGGAAGGTGGGGATAAGGTTTTTTTTTTAGAAGATTCGAAGACCTCAATCCAATGCGCTTGATGGAAAATAAGTAGAATTTCAGAGGATTTTATCACTTTGAAGTAATGCGCCTAGGTTATATGAGGAGAATTTCAAGTTTTAAGTGCTATTTTGATGAGGAATTCACTTTCTCTATCTAATACGCCACCCTCTTGCAAATGTAAATGAGTGGTATCAAAGCAAGTTTAATGCCTATCCAATCCGCAAAAACAAGAGGATCTCTAACCCCTCAACCAAAGCGCCATTATGGAGATAAAATTTTGAGGACTCAAGTTGCTGATCTAAGACGCTTGGAGGGAAGGTCCATCATAAAGTCTAAACCAATTGCCAGAGGATTCTAATAACATGATCCAATGCGCCAAAACCCAGTAATGAAGATCTTTTGCGCTTAATAGAAGGTAGCTAAGGGAGAGAGGTTTCAAGACAAGTATTCAGAGGATTTCCAAATCCTTATCCAATGCGAAAACTAGAGGACTTCACATCCCTTATCTAGTGCGCCAGACTAGAAGAAAATCAAGAGGATTTCGGAATCCTTATCCAACGCGATTTATCTAGTGCATCAATTCTAGGAGAAACCAAAACCTTTGTCTAAAGCGCCACCTTATAAAGGCAAGTGTTGAAGGTAAACTTTAGAGGCTTATCAAGGAGAAAGTCCAGAAGAATTTACTTATCTTAACCAGCGCGCCAACATCAAGAAGATCTTCAACCCCTTAACCAAGGCAAAAGTGCTAAAGTTCAAGAGGATTTCAAACTCCCTAACTGCCGCGCCAAGTTCTAGAGGATTTCAAAAGTGTGAACCAATGCGCTCAATACAAGGGGATTTCAAAACCCTCAACCAAAGCGCCTAGTAGAAGAAGATCTCAAAATCAGCAACCAATGCGACCAAGGTGAAAGCGATCCTCTAAGGTGAAGGTTAGAAGAAGATTTCAGGTCCCTTAAGCAATACACCACTTCCATAATGAGGCTAAATTTCAGTATCAAGGTAAATTTCAAGAGAAGATCCAATGACCTTGATCTAATGTGCTCAACACCTTTCCAGAGGATTCGAAATCTTGAAGCAATGCGTCAAGATGGAGAGGCAGGTTCTAAGTGTTAGAATGCAAATTTTAGGATGTTTCAAGAGGATTTCATAACTCTCAACCAATGCGCTCAAGGAAGAAAGAAGTTCATTTTTAGAATTTAAAAACAAGAAGTAATCAAAACTCTTATCTAATGAGCCAAAGAGGGAAGATAAGATGAAGATTTCAAACTCCTTAACTAATGCGCTCTCCTCAAAGATTAGAAATAGTGATTTAGAGTGAAATTTTTAAGCAAAGATCTAATTTGGCATCTAATGCGCTTGGCTTGGAAATGCATGAAGTGATTCTTATATGTTATAAATCAAGTATTATCAAGGAATTGATGTTGCTTCTTTGTTTGTTTGCAGGAGCTAGGAAATCATCCTAGGAGCTAAAGAGTTATCTCCCAGCGAGGGATGAAGATAAGGAAAGGAGCTAAAGGCTGGAATCACTTTCATGTAGAAAGGAAAGTCAGGAAGCAGTCCACAAGAAGAAGGCATCATAAGCTGCTCAAAGTGATCACTTCAAGCATCATGTAGCTGCTTCAAAGGAACCTTTCATCATCCTTGTGTTGGAATTCTTCATCAAGTGGCATCAAGTTAAGATTGTCTAGAAGACATCCATCCGAAGGACATCATCTTCATCAAGACTTTCTAAGACATCCAATCTACTTCAAGTTCCTTCGAGCTTCAAGATCATCTTCAAGGAATCATTTCATCAACTACATCATGATCATCAAGAGCAAGTGTTTGAATCACTTTCACCTTGTAGAGGGAACACCACTCCAAAGGATCATACCTCAAGTCTCTACATCAATGATATCATGTTAGATCACATCAAGTTCAAGTATACTTCATCAATGGCATCATCAAGCAATGCACTTCATCCATCCAAGTTTCAAGACTCTACAATTTTCAAGTCCAAGAGATCTCCTACTCTTCATGAATGAAGCATCATTATATATTCTACTTCATGTCATCTATGAAGCTTCATCATCTACTCTTACATGATGAAGGAGGCAGCATCATCATATACATTACCCTTCAAGAAGTTGCATCCAGAGAAGATCATCATGAATCCTACAAGAAGAAGGAACATCACAGTGTTAGTCAAATGAGTAACAAGTAACATACATCCAGTCTACAAGAAGAAAAAACAAGGCAAGATCTACAAGATGTATTCCTAAACATTCAAGTATCAAGCAATCACATTGAATACATCACTACATTGATGATACAATTTTCAAAGTATGCTGAAGTGGCACCTATGTGGCGAGTACGCATCATTTTAAATGCATTAAATGTATCATTTAATGAAAGAAGTCAAAGGGACGCCTATGTGGAAGGTGGTTTTAAATGCTTTTGCCTTACCTTATCACATTGGAAAACGTGCCTTCATTGCCTCTCTTTTATGCTAAAAATAGCAAATTGTTGTAACTACCTGTGAGGTGGCACGATCTAGACCCTTGGCTGTTGAATTAATCTAAGCCATTCATTGTAATACTGGAGCACTATATAAAGGCCTTGTTGCCTCATTTGTAATATATAGACTAGAGATTAGATTTTAAGAGTAGAATAGAAGAGACTCTCGAAATTGTCTGAGAGGACTTGAAATTGTTGTAAATATTTCTCAAGGTTAATGCAAAGACATTGGAGCTACTTGTTTCGTGTTAAGTGTTGTCTTGTGGAATTACATGGTTTCTTGTATCTTAATGAAGTGGAGAGATGTTTCAAAGTAGATTAAAAGTAGAGTAGAAGCTCTTTGATGTGATGTATGTTGTATTGAATATTTGATCAACTCCTAGCTCATGCTTTTAACATTCATCGCTGGTGAAATGTTGTGTAAAGCTAGTCTGAGCCTTATAATTTGCATAAGTTCGATTGTGGATGCTTGTTTGAGCTGCGCCATCCGATGGGTGCTTTTATAAGCCTTCACGATTTGAAAACCATTCGCGTAACCTTAGGAGATTGCACCAACTTCATGTAGTTGTAGGCACCCTTGGCGAAGTGAAGTTAGGTTAATCAGGGAGTTTGTCTATTCAATCGTCATCATTGCTTCATTGACCTTAGATTAGATTCCTTAAACTTTTATCTTTTTCTATTTCTTTATTATTGAGACCTTGTATACATATCATCCACACTGAAGGAGAGATTAGTTGAATGAAAGAAGAAAGATCTAATGTAAGTCCCTTTGTGTTTAACAGCAAAATCATACTTAGTTACTGAGCTGTCTCTTACATAATCATCAGAAAGGAACCTTGGAGTTATCTTGTTTGATCACTTTGTTCAGCATTCGAGAGGCTTTGCTCAAGAGGGAGTCAGATACTTTGTATTTCACTCTAATTGTTGACTTGTCGAAAAACAATCATCAACAGGTGGTAGGAATGGCAAAGAAGTGTGCATACTTCGTCAATCTATCCACTACCACATAGATTCAATCCTTGCCTTGGACTTTTGGTAGACCTGTGATAAAGTCCATGGAAATGCTATCCCACTTCCTCTCAGGAATGGGCAAGGGCTGCAATAAACCGCCAGGGAAAGAGTGCTCCTGTTTGTTCTGCTGGCATATCGGACACTCTCACATGCTGCATAACTTTTGTCTTGAGGCCCTTCCAAGTGAACCTCTCTCTGATCTGTCTGTATGTTTTGAAGTATCCAGGATGCCCTGCCATAGGCAAGTCATGGAATGCCCTCAAAATCTTTTGCTTCATCTCTGATCCTAGCACTAAGAAGATCTTGTCCTTGTAAATGATTAAATCATTCACAACTGTGTACCTATCATCTCTAGTAGTGCCATCAATTATCCCAGTAGCCCATTTATCCTTAGCATATTCTGCTAAAATCATATCTCTCCAATCATTTGAAATAGTACCTAATGCACACAAATGAGGCCTCCTGGACAATGCATTGGCAACAACATTCTTTTTACCTTTGACATAAACAATGTCAAAGTCGTAGGCCTGAAGCTTGCTGACCGACTTCTGCAACCTCTCATTTAAATCCTTCTGTCCAAGGAAATGTTTCAGACTGTTGTGATCTGTCTTCACTACAAACTTGTTGCCCACAAGATACTGTCTGAATTTAGCCAATGCATGCATGATGGCTAACATCTCCTTGTCATATATGTTGTAACTCCCTTCCACACCCCTCAACTTCATGCGCTCGAATGCTATGGGGTGTTTATCCTGCATGATCACCGCACCAATACCTTCTCCCGAGGCATCACATTGTAACTCGAAGGGTTTGCTGAAATTTGGTATAGCTAACACAAGACATGTACTCATAATCTGCTTGAACTTGTCAAAGCACTCCTATGCACTCCCCGACCAACTGAAAGCATCCTTACGAGTCAAATCTGTGAGGGGAGCAGCAGACTGAGAAAACCCCTTCACAAAGCGGCGGTAATACCCACAAAGACCAAGGAATCCCTTAAGAAGTGAGAGATTCTTTGGTGGTGGCCAAACCACAATTGCCCGAATCTTTTCTGCGTCTACCTTCACACTACCAGCACTGATGATATGACCCAAGTATAGCAACTTGGTCATCCCAAACTCACACTTCGACATTTTTGCGTACAAGGATTCCCTCTCTAATATGTTCAGAACAATGTCAATGTGTTTCAAATGCTCTTCCCAAGTCCTGCTATGAATCAATATGTCATCAAAGAATATCAGCACGAATCTCCTCAGCTGCTCTCTACACACTCTGTTCATACAGGACTAGAAGGTGGCTGGTGCATTGGTCAAGCCAAATGGCATGACCAAGAACTCAAAGTGCCCATAGTGACACCTGAAAGCTGTCTTCTCCACATCCTCATCTCTGACCCGAATCTGGTGGTACCCGGATCTCAAATCTATCTTGGAGAAGTAGCAGGCCCCGTGCAACTCATCAATCAGCTCATCTATCCTGGGTATAGGGTACCTGTTTTTAATGGTCTTCTTGTTGAGCTCCCTATAGTCAATACACATTCTAAGAGTCTCATCTTTTTTCTTCACTAGAACCACTGATGATGCAAATGGACTCTTACTAGGTCTAATGTGACCCATCTTGAGAAGCTCTTTGATAGCTTTCTCGATCTCGTCCTTATACCTCTTCGAGTGCCTGTAAGGTGTAGTTATTACTGGCTTAGCACCCTTCTCCAACTCAATCACGTGCTCAAAACCTCTATCAGGAGGTTTACCTAGTGGTATGTCACTAAACACCTTTGTGTGTTTAGTCAAGAGAGCCTGTATGTCAGGTGGATACTCTTGCTTATGTTGTTCTGAAACGGCAGGCATCACCATTATCTCTGCTGCCCACTGTACCTGATCACGGCGAATCAATCTCTCCATCTGCTTGAGTGAGACCACTCTCAACCCACCATCTGAAATACCCCTGAGCACATGCCGAACGCCGTTCACCTCAAACTTCATCTCCATTGTTCTCAAGTTGAGTGTGAACTCTCTGATCTCATGCAACCATTTCATTCCCAACACCACATCCATATCACCCATGCTGACTACATAAAATTCCGACCAGCAAGTGTAGTTGTTCAATTGGATGGTCAAATTGGGAATCCGCCTAGTGCAGGTGAGTACGAATCCATCCGCTACCTTCACCTTGAACCCTTCAAACTCTTCGGTCTTCAGCCCTCTCTTTGCAACCAAGCCCTCGTCTGTGAAGTTATGACTGGCACCTGTGTCAAGAAGTGTAATACATCGTTGTCCACCCAGTACTCCCCTTATCCTAAACGACCCATCTCTCTGGGTACTCGAGATATGAGCTGTAGGTAGGGATGTATCTTCCTCCTTATCTGATACTTCCTCTGGACCTTCTAATTATGCATCATTGTCCTCTGAGTGATGATCTGAATGCTGCTCTGATTCAACAGACTCATCGGCTGAAAAATACTCCAACTGTTTGGCCTTTCCTTGGGCAACACACTTGTGCTTAGGATCCCAAGGCTCACGACAATGAAAACAAAGCTTCTTCCTCCTCAGGTCATTCAACTGATCACTGTCTAACCTGGAAGAACTCTTATGTTGTTGTCCTGCATCTCTTTGGAAAGGTCTCTTATCTCTCTCCTTATCTCTCCTATGCGGAAATCCCTAGGATTGAAACCTGTTTCTCCAAATAGAAGATTCCATATCACAGGCCTTCTTCATGGCCTCCTGTAATGATGCAATGTCAAAGCCCTTAACCCAACCACGAAGTGGGTCTGACAATCCATCAATGAAAAGAATAACCAATCTGTGCTCGAAAATATATGGGACCATAACAGATAGGTCTTGGAACTCAGAAATGTAGGAGTCAACTGAACCACTCTGCCTCAGCTGTGCCAACTCCTTAAATTGTAACTCTGGGTCCTTCTTATCAAACCTGTCGATCGGTCTGGCTATAAACTCCACGTATGAAGTAATCTGATCGTGACCCAGTGTGACCTTCCTATTGCTCCACCACTTATGTGCTACTCCCTCCAAGTGCAAAGCTGCATAAGTAATGGCATCCTCCTCAGGCATGGGACTAATCTGCAAGTAGCTGTCCAACTTCTGGACCCAGGCTCTCGCTATGGTTTTACCTGATCCATCAAAGTAGGGAAGTGTCATTTTGCTCACTTTCTTTTGCAACTCCTGGTTCTGAGGTCTACCTCCCCTACGAGGTCTATTCTTTATCCTAATGTCATCGTACTCTGCAAAAGTCATCTCTGCCCTGAACTCTACACTAGAATCTCTCCAATCCCTCAGGATCTCCTCCTGAAACTCAACCTGTGTGGGATCCTGTTCAGGAACTTGGTTCCTGGGAGCAAAGGTCGGAATGTCAGGTCTGTCACCTGCTGTAAATTGTGAAGCCCTCCTGTGAGTCACCAAGGCCTCACCCTCATCATCTCTAAACCTGTGTCTATCATCCTAGTTCCTGTCCCCGTTATTCTTGTCTCCTTGGTTCTGGTCACCATTGTGTCTATCACCCACATTATTCCTATTTCTATCACCGTCATTGTTTTTGTTTCTATCACCGTCATTGTTTCTGTTCCTGTCACCTCCATTGTACCTGTTCCTATCACAGTAATTATCCCTGTTATTCCTTACATCCTGCAACTGCTCGAGGGTATGTGCTATCTCCGCCTGTGACTCTCTCAACTCCTGTCGAGACTCCCTCAATTCTCTTTCTAAAGCCATCGAGCTCCTGGTGAGCACATTCAGGATCTCGCACATGCTAGGTTCCTCAACTTCCCTGTCACCCATTTCTCCTGTAGGTTCCATTACTGGTGGTAATTCACCTGAAAAAGGGTCCGTTCACGAAACTTGGGAATCTTCCTCGGTAGTGGCAACCTCTATCTCTGACTCAAATGGATCTATTATGGGTACTGGATGCTCAGGTTGTTCTATCTGTGGTACCTCTCTTTCCTGTATCCTCTGTGAACTCCGTGTTCTTGGTCTTGGTCTAAAATCATATCTATCTGTAGGCCACATGTCTCATTTTTATCATCTGAATGTCATATTTAGCCTCACAGGATGGTAAGAACTTTAGCTCTGATACCATTGTAATGTGCCGTACCTGTTTGTATATTTTTAAAAGATCTTTTTACGTGTTATTTTATTATTTTTGTGTGATCTTTCATACTAGAGAGAAGAATGCAGAAGAGGTTTTCAATTTTCCTGCAGATGTGTTGCCGGAGCATACAATATATTGCATATAACAGAAACCCAAAAAATATACAACAGATATGAGGAAACTATCAACTACCCAGATAGTAAAATGGCCAATAATGAATTACTATGACATACCCATGTTGAGATTTGCAACTTCATACAACAGTTGTAGCCGGACCAGCAATGGGTATGGCTGGAAATCACTCCAATCTCCTAAGAAATGCAAAGTATCGAGCATACAAATGATTGACAACAAGTAAGGGCCCTAGACGCCTCATACAATGCAAAATAGACAATGCCCACAAGGAAGAATGAAGCCCAAAACCCTCAACGTCATGCCTGGACATGTACGGCCATGGTTGGAAGGTATTATCAGTAGCAAGGGCAGCAAATGATCTCTGAAACGCTTCTGCAATAGACTAAATCCTGTCAATAAGGTGGGGCAATCAGATTAGGAAGAGAAATATGCAAAGAAACCACACAAATCTGCCCATGAATATGGTACGGCCTCCATGAGGGGTGTACGACCAGCCAAGGAAAAACACGGCAGATAATAACAACTCCAAACCCCAAATAAATCTGCCCTCAATCAGCCATAAAACAATCTTCCCAATCTGCAAATGCAAACTCTCAATAAACTGCAAAAGATATATCAAGAAATGCATCAACTCCACAATCCGTCAACTCCATTGAAGCACAATAGTGAACACTGGATGTATCCACCTCGAATGGCACCTTTGGGTGATCTTCCACACCTGTAGAATGTTGTTACTCAAGGAGGTTTTCGTCTTCAAGATCCTCTGGTTCGAATCTCCAAACCCTAACAATGAACAAACCCTAGCAAAGCTCACAAAGAGAAATTATCATATCATAGCATGAAGCAAATGAGCTTCCATTTCATCTTTTATTCCTCCTCCAAGATGGGCGTTGGGTTTAGGAGGGAACTTTATCATTTTGAAACATATTTTATGCCCCTAGGGATGGGCGCCCAAGGTCAAGACTTACTTTATGTCTTCATTCCTCAATAAGTCACTGTCTTTAATATTTATAAAGTCCCAATTAAATATAACATTAATAAACTTCGGACTTTAAAATAAATATGAAGACGGTGTCGGAATGCCATGATCTTTAGCTCGTCGGAAAGGTCTCGACAAGACACTTCTAACCCCATTCTGAAAATCCCGAACCGACGCTAAACCCGAACTTACTAAAAATAGTAACGGCCAAGAACAACAAAGCCAACTCTGAGGGTGCCAACTGGATCCACTGAACTCAAACCATAACTCTAACACCGACAAACACCACCACTGCCAAACTAACCACAGTTCCCTCACCAAACTACTAGTCCACGGGAACCCAATGATGGACTAACCATGTATCAAGAAGGGGACATTACAACAAATGAGAGAAATGGGCCTTATATAGGCTCCAAAATTACATGAACGACTAGGATTGATTTGCAAACCAATGGCCAAGATTGAGACAACAAGGCATAACCGCCCAAAAGAGAGGCAATGAAGGCATGTTTCCCAATGTGATAAACTTGAAATGGAATCTTTAGAGTATCTTCCACATGGGCGCCCTCCTTGGCCTTTTTTTGATGTACATGTATTGAACTTGAACGGATGATGTGGCAAAATGTGATTGATCTGCGATGTGCACATGCCTCCTCAGCAACTTCTCAAGCAAACTGGTTTGATTCTCTCTATGTTCACACTGCTTGGAATACTTTCCCAAATTTTATCATTTTTTGGAGTAGTCTTCGAACTTGGATTTTAACCTCTGGAACTTGGCTACTTCAAACTTGAAACTTGGGAAATTTACAATTTCTTCTTGTTGTCTTGGTACAATTCATGAAATTTCTTGATATAGATGCTCATTTCTCTTCTTGCGACTTTCTTGTCCTCATGCAAGATCCTAGCTCTGGATGGCACAAGTAGAAGATGTCTTTGCTCATGACTGCCGGAGTGGACCTGCGGATGATGGATGCTCTCTACCTCTGCCTGGCGTATGAAATAGAGGATTCTGGAGCTGGGACGTGGAATTTGAACCCTTGGATTCTTGGACGTGCAAAGTTGAATGGTGCTTGCCTTCCGAAATTAAAGTCTCCTTTTGGAATATGATTGGACTGGCTCTCCTAGATATGGCGATGATGTCTTCCTCCATGCATGATGAAGTGATGCTCTTCCTCCATTCAAGCATGACCTTGATATATGACTTTGGCACTGGAACTAGATCATCTTGAACGAACTCTCCTCCATCTTGAAACGAACTTGAACTCGAGCAACACTCCTCCATCCCCTTATCTTTCCTTGCGCAAGCTTTGTCATTTTCCTTTCCATTACCTCCTTCCAAATTGATGTGGCCAAAGTTTGTGTCGATTAGATTCCTCCACTTTGAAGTAATCTTTGTTTCAGGCAGCAATCCCTTGAATTCCCTCCTCATTTGAGCTCTCCTTGTGTTGCCGCTACCTTTAGTCTTCGTCTCCTCCGTTGACATCTACCTCCAAACTTGAAGAATTTTGATGCAAATTTTGTTTTTTGCTGAAATTCGCCTTGTTTCTGCTGTAATTCACCTTGGATATTTGTTTTTGAAGTGATGCCTTTGAAGTGTTCTTTGATTTGCCTTTTATACTAACTCCAAGCGTTACTTCTACCTAGGTCGGCCTTCTCTAGCAGCTACAGTCGGCCTCATTAGGGAGCATTTGTTTGTTTTTAATTTTCTTTTGAATATTTTGATTTTCTCCAATCAGGGCCAACCTAACCCGGGTCTGAGCGCATATGATGCATGCTAAGGAAATTTCCTCAAGGCTGACGGATTGAGGTGTGTGTGAAGAAATTTCTTGTGTGAGGGCACATATAGGAGTTGTTGGAGAAATTCCTCTAAGGGGCGCATATGCTAGATGATAAAGAAATTTCCCCTTGGCTAAGCGCATATGAGGCTTGGTAAAGAAATTTTCATGATGGGCACATTTGGCAAGGTGAGGAGAAATTTCATGTTTGAGTGCATATGTATAATGTCGAAGAAATTCTCCAAGGAGGACGCATGTTATGGTTGTTGAAGAAATTCCCTTAAGTTGATGAGTGCACTGGACAATGTTGAAGAAATTCCCCTTAAAAGGGCGTCTTGAAACTTTTGAACCATGTCCTAAAGCATGGAGCGCATGTGCATGATGATGGAGAAGTTTTCTTGAATTGGAGCGCATATGAGGCTTGGTAAAGAAATTTTCATGATGGGCACATTTGGCAAGGTAAGGATAAATTTTCCTGAGTGGGAGCGCATATCAGTCATTGTGGAGAAATTTTCTTCAAGGAGGGTGCCTTTGAGAGTTGTTAAAGAAATTTCCCAGAGTTGAGCGCATATGAGAGGTGATAAGGAAATTCTTCCTTGCTGGGCGGATATGCTAATTGTCAAGGAAATTTTCTTAATGTTGAGCGCATACAGGTGTTTGAGGAGAAATTTCTCTAAGTTGGAGAGCGCAAATAATGGATGCTAGAGAAATTTCCTTAATGAGGACGCATTCCACGAATGTTAAAGAAATTTCCTCATGGAGGGCGGGTTGCGCTCATGGAGGAGAAATTTCCCATACTTAGAATTATTTCTTAAATTTTCAACTTGTCTCACGCTTTTCCAATGTCTTAGGTCATACTTCGCGAATTTTCCCAATGATCACTCCACATTGCCCCGGAGAGACTCGTTCTTCATTTCATGGAAGAGACTAGGTCTGACAACACTTCCTAAAGATTCTACAAGCTCAAAATTGCAAAGAAAGGTGGGTCCCCATTTGCAATGGGGCGATGTGTGATTACATCACAACAGGTATCAAAGCATGTTGTTTGGGCAAGGGCCACATCATTTGGAGTCATATCCTTACGTGTATTGTGGTGTAACCCTCAACTTCTTAAAAATCCTAGCGTGCAAGTTTGGTGCAATTCGTGTATAACTAGTCCCAGTGGAGAGTCTTTCAAGGATTCTGTGAAAATGGAGAGTAAGAGTTTTGTTAGATTCATGGCTAGCACATCAAGGTCTGAGATTAACAAGCTCAATAGTCAAAACTTTGAATTATGGAAGTTGAAATTTGAGGACATCCTAGAAGAGAGAGATCAATGGACAACGATATCTTCTTTGACCAAACCTACAGGTATGTCTAATGAGGACTGGAAAAGGTTGAATAAAAAGGCCAGAAGTACTATTTGCCTATGTCTTTCAGATTATGTGTTAATGAATGTATCAGACAAAACTTCTACTTATTCATTGTGGAAGAAGATAGGATCACTATATCAGTCTAAGAGTCTTGTTAATAAAATTTTCTTGAAAAGGAAGTTGTATTCCCTAAAGATGAATGAAGTAGACTCGGTAAATGATTGTCTCAACACCTTTAATTTGATTCTGAGTCAGTTAATGTCAATAGGAGTTAAGATAGAAGAAGTGGACAAATCATTTTTCCGTTGTGTTCCTTACATAATTCATGGGAGAACCTGATAACGACTATCAGTGGTAACTCCATTTCACCTAAACTAGAAGAACTCATTGGATTTTTGTTAAGTGAAGCGATTGGGATAAAATCCATGGATGATTCCTCTACAAATGCCCTGATTGTCAGGAGTAGGTCAAAGGAAAAAGGGGGTAAGAAGAAAGGTAGTGGCGATAAAAAGTCCAAGAAGGACAGGTCTAAGTCTCCTGCAAAGCCTAAAGGAAAGTGTTGGAATTGTGGCAAGAGAGTGTAATATCCCGAATGGAATATTTTATGGAATTTGATCAATTTTAATTTTCTTCAGCAATTTCAGGGGTTAGCTCCTCATGCAAAACCAAATATTATTCATTACTATAAGGTTGCAAAATAAAATTTTGTATGCAGCAACTATGGACCATGAATTCTTATAAAATTAATAGCAATAATATTAAATCACAGCCCTGCAGAAGTGGCCAGAACAATTGAGCAACTTGATCCCAAACAGATCGTATTGAGGCCCTGTGATTAGTGCTTTCCTTTTCAAACATTAGTATCTAAACATTAGAAAAGAATTCGCAGATTTCAATCTGTAGCTGTTAGAAATCGCTGTCCCATATGCATCCAATATGAATTGCCGAATTCAAACAGAGATACTATGATATGCAGATTTTAATTAGATATGAATAGTTGTTCCTATACAGATATGGCACTGCAAAAATCGACTTTTTGGAATGAGTTTTATTTTAAAAAACTGGCACTATGTTAGCAGCCACAAAATATACTAATCACAGAAGAATTCAGCCTACAACTGGCTCTGTACAAGCAGCCTCAAAAATTATCAAAGATAATCTTCAATTACAAATTCAACAAAGGTTTCAGCATGATTCTGATCTGCCTGTCACTTTGAAGCTCTTATGCAATCTCTAGGTACGATCACCCCAAATCTAAATCAAGGGTTTTCGTCCACTAATCCAGTGATGGAAATCAGGGGTTTTCGTCCTCTAAATCCAGACCTAGAGGGGTTTCGTCCTTAGGTTATTTGAACTGAAGTCCAATGCTCCAACAAGGAGTATAAATCAGAAAATAGAATTATTCATCAATGCATGCCTCCTTCTCCTTGCTTGGCCTCTCTTAAATAGAGTTTCCCTCCAAAAGACATAACCCTTCAAATGACTCTTGATTGATATTTGAGCCTTGAGGGGAATTATTTGAAATAATTTTAATTTTACGAGACCTTTTTATTTAATATTTTAACTTTACTTTATTATAATTTCATAATATTACTTAAGCAGCCCTTTTATTATGACTCTCTTAATTAATTATTATTATTATTATTTATTATTAGTATTTTAATCCCATTTCGAAAAGCGGACATTACACAGAGATTACATTAAGAAAGACTGTAAATACAAAAAGGATGATTCCTGTGATAGGTCCCTGGATATTGATGAGTATGCTAGTGATGCTTTTGTATCAGCTAACATTGTCGGTGATGACTCTTATTGATCGACTCAAGTGCATCATACCACATGACTCCTCATAGGGAGTGGTACTCTAATTACAAGAAGTGTGATGGAGGACATGTTACCCTTGGTGATAACAACTCTTTGCGGATAGTTAGTCAAGGAAAGGTGAAAGTGTCTTTCATGGACGGGAGATTGAGAACACTCTTAGATGTTTTGCACATACCAAGTTTGGCTAGAAATTTAATTTTTGTCTCTAAGATGATTGAATATGGTGTGCATGTCAATTTTGATGAAAAAGAGTGCAGGTTGGTAAGAGGCAATTTGGTGTTGGCTAGAGGTGTGAAACATGGTATTTGTTCAAGCTGGAAGCATCAACACTGTGCAACTCTACCAATGTCACTAAACCTAAATCAGGATTGTTGTGGCATCCCCAGTTAGGTCATATTAAAGAACAAGGCCTGAAAACATTGGTGAGTAAAAACATGGTGGAAGGCATTTCAAACTATTCTAGTGGTTTTGATTTTTGTCAGCATTGTGTGTTTGGAAAACAAAAGAGGATAAGGTTTGCTTTAGGTAGTTCTAGAGCAAAGGGGTGTATTGGAAGTGATCCATAGTGATGTCTTTAGTCCTGTGCATGTACACTCATTTGGTAAGTCTTGGTATGCTTGGATATATTTTCTTAGGAGAAAGCTTGAGGTGTTTCTCAATTTCAAAGAATTTAAAGCACTTGTAGAAAATTAGACTAGTAAGACGATAAAAGTGCTAAGATTAGACAATGGTGGGGAGTTTTTCTCTAAGTAGTTTGAGGCATTCTACAAACACACTAGAATTGTTAGGCAAAGGACAGCACTCTACACACCACAACAAAATGGGGTTGCTGAAAGGCTGAATAGAACCTTGTTGGATTGAGCTATAGAAGCCTGTTAAGCAATGCTGACAGGAGTTTTGAGCTGAAGCAGTTACCACTACTTGTTATCTAAAGAACAGTCTCCTACTTCTGCACTTGAGGAGAAGACACTATATGAAATATGGACAAGTAAGAAGCATGTTGTGACACATTTGAGAGTTTCTGATTGTAATGTTTTTATGCATGTTCCAAAACGAGAAACGATCCAAGTTGAACTTCAAGGCTGAGAGGTGCATTTTTATTGGTTATGGTGAGAATGTGAAGGGTTAAAAGATTTGGAATTTAATGACCCAGAAGGTTCTCTACTCAAGGGATGTAATATTCAAGGAACTTGGAGTTTTGTTTAGAAAAGAGTAGGCAAATGAAAAGGAGAGCAGCAAGTGGCATTTTGGACACAAAATAGAGAAACAAGTTGTATCTGGTGATGAATATTCAAGTGGACATGACAGTTGGATGGAGAGGAGGCAAGCACATCTAGTGCAAGCTCTAGAGAAGAACAAGGTGCAGATGCAGCAAGAAGTTCTCCACCAGTAACAACTATAAGAAGGTCTGCATGGCAACAAAAGTTACCTGAAAGGTATAGTCCACTAGACTTCCGGTGTGTTTTTGCTCTTACTTGTATTGATGATGAACCAAAGTTTGTAGGAGAAGCTCTCTTTTCTGGAGAAGAAGTCTTGGAGGAAAGCCATGAAAGAGGAGATGGAGACACTACAGCAAAACAAGATTTGGGACCTGGTTGATCTACCTGAACCATTGGCTGCAAATGGGTGTTCAAGAAGAAATTCAAAGTAGATGGAATATTGAAAAAGTAAAAGGTGCAGTTGGTGGCAAAGGGTTATTCCTAGGTAGAAGGAATAGACTTTGGTGAGATTTTTCTCCTATAGCTAAGTTGAATTACATTAGGATGTTGTTGTCTATAGCCGCAGCTTTGGATTTTGGAGTGGAGCAAATGGATGTCAAGACAACATTCTTGCATGGAGATTTAAAGGAGCTCTATATAGTTTAGCCTAGAGAATTTATGATAAGGGGTAAAGAAAATCTTTGGACACTAAAAAGATCTTTATATGGATTGAAGCAATCACCACATATGTGATATCAAAAATTTGATTCATATGTGTTAAAATTGGATTTTGCAAGGAATCAAGCTAATCATTGTGCGTATTAGAAGTAGGTTGGTGATCAAGTTTTAATCATTGTTTTATCTGTTGATGATATGTTAATCATTGGTAACAATAAAGCATTGATTAGGGAACTCAAGGCTCAGTTCACTAGTAGATTTGAGATAAAAGATCTAGGTGCTGCAAGATACATACTTGGTATGGAGATCCATAGAGACAAGGCTAACAAGAAGTTGTTGTTAAACTAGAGGAAGTATCTTGAGACCATTCTACGGCAGTTCAACATGCATGACAACGATCTTGTAAGTATTCCTTTACCAATAGGCACTAAATTGAGTCTAGAATAGTGTCCTAAGTCTATGGAGGCTTTGGAGGACATGAGCAATGTTCCTTATGCAAGTGTAGTACGCAGCCTTATGTATGCAATGGTATGTACAAGGCTAGACATTGCCCAAGCAGTGGGAGTTCCAAGTAGATTCATGTCAAATCCTAGCAAAAAGCATTAGACATAGATGAAGAGAGTGTTCAAGTACTTGAAAGAAACTCTAAATTACTATTTATGTTATCATAGCACTAATGATGTGGGCAAGGTGTTGAATATACAGGGATTTGTGTATTCTAAATGGGCTAGAGATCTGGATAACCGAAGATCGACAAGTGGTTGTCTTTACTCCATTTGAAGCAGTAGTGCATTGGATGAGTAAGCGGCAACAAATAGTTGCATTGTCCGCTATTGAAGCAAAGTGAAATATACCAAGCCAATTTTTTTTTACTTTTCCAGTTACAACAAGCAGAACAATACACAATCGTTGAAGTTAGCAATTAAACCAAACGATGCGGAATTCAACTCTAACGAAGAATGTACACCAGGATGGCGTGATCATATGGTCAGAGGATCTCTATGCAATGCTGATAAAGGAACTCTAACCAAGAATGCGCCGGATGTCGACGAGCATATGGTCAGAGGGTCTTGATGCAATGCTGATATAAAGAACTCTAACCAAGAATGCGCCTGATGATGACAAGCATATGGTCAGAGGATCCCCACCAACTATTATGTTGAAATAACTCGACGTCAAGAATGTGCTTTCCAACCCGAAGTGGAATTGGAGCTACCATATGACGGAGATGCAAAGTATTATAAAGCAAATATGAGAAGAAGTATGAAGTGCTGACAGTACTACTGTTCAGCTTACAATAATTAGAGACTTCCAACCCAACTCAAATGATAGAAGTTAGCAAACTGAAATGACGGATCAGCAACTTTGAAAAACCAAACCAGCAACATAAAACCCTACAAAAATGCTCACACCTCACTCATTTCTCAACTAAATGACCTCAAATCTGATGCAATGCACTCCTATGACAATGGCAACCAAGCTACACACTATAGACCACTCTTAAACCCAAGTATTTATTTAGCATGCTTTTTAATGCACTCCAAAGAGGGGCGGCCAGCAAGAAGGGCGATTTCCTTCTAGAAAATCAGATTCTTCATAATAAATTCTGTAAATTGGCACAATGGAGCACCCAACATAGACAAAGGGAAATATGAAATACCCAGAACAAATGCCTTTTTATTTTCAGATTTATGAATGAAACTACAGATTCAGCCCTGTTATCAGCAACTCTAAAAAATGACATAAAATGCAAATAACTGAACTACAAACAAAACTCAAGCTACAATGCAAACCTCACTACAAAATCACTACTATCAGCAAACCTCTCCCTAGGTGCTATCTCTCAAGCACGAAGTGAGCCCAGGCTAGGAGGCATTCATTCCTCGAAGCAGTCTCAAAACCATTACGGCAGCATAACATTATCAAGATTTCGGATGCCCAAATGAGAGCACTCTTCCTCCTTTTATACTTTTCCAACTGGGAGTCTCTAAAACCCTCTTGCATATGGGATAAAACATGAGAGGGAAAATAATATAATCCTCTTCAATTCTTTTTCATCCTCAACCTTAAAGTCCCCTCTTTTAAAACAACATTGATATTAAATAATAATATTTAATTTACGGACTTTAAAATGGAGGCCAAGATGATGTCGGAAATCAATGATCTATAGCTCGTTGGAAAGGTCTTGACAAGACGAATCCAACCCCACTCTCAAAATCCTGTTCTGGTGCCAATCCTGAACTTACTAAAAATAGCCGTAACCAACAGGGACTAAGGAGAACAAACCCGGAAAGAAACTGCCAACCAAACCACAATCCACGAACAAAAGCAACCGCCAAAACATGAAACCCCAATTTCAACCTCCGAGTAGCCTACGGGTCTTTGGAATAGGCCAACGGTCAACTGTAAAAGATCAATCTAGAAAACGGGACATTACAGTCCGCCCTTCCCAAGATTGCTTGTCCTCAAGCAATTGTAAGCCTGGATGCTGCAGAATCTCATCATTCTCCCAAGTAGCATCCTCCATAGGCAAGTTCTTCCACTTCACCAAATACTCTCTGATAGTTCTTTTCCTCAAGGAATGCTCCCTGGAATCAAGAATCTCTTCTGGAATCAAAACTAACTGTCCTTCTTCATCCAAGGGTGGCATCTGTGATGAAGCAACAACATTGTGTCCAAGTGCCTTCTTGAGGCGAGACACGTGGAATACATTGTGCACTCTACTATCCGAAGGTAACTCCAACTCATAAGCTACTGCCCCCACTTTCCTAGTGACCTTGAACGGCCCATAAAAACGTGGTTTGAGCTTCTCAGCTCCACTTTTCTTGAGAGTGGACTGTCTATAAGGTTGTAGTCGAAGATAAACCATATCTCCAACTTCAAAAGAGCGCTCAACACGCCGCTGATCAGCATACATCTTCTGCTGATTCTGTGCAATCTGTAGATTGTTCTTCAATGAGTTCAAGATATCTTGACTCTGCTGTAACAAATCTTTGGCCTGAGGGGCTTTACTATCACCAAACACCAAATCAGCAAAGCTAGGAGCCTCATAACCGTAAAGAGCCATGAAAGGTGACATCCTTATTGACATGTGAAAAGTAGAATTATAACAATACTCGCCCATGTGAAGCCACTTCACCCAAGCTCTTTGCTGCTCCGAAACATAGTTTCTCAGGTAACCTTCCAACCACTTGTTCACTATCTTTGTCTGTCCATCGGTTTGAGGGTGATAACTAGTGCTTGGAGTAAGCACTGTACCACTTATTCTGAAAACCTCTTGCCAAAAAGTGCTTAGGAACTTGCTGTCCCTATCACTCACAATATTTTTTGGCAACCCATGTAATCTAAACACCTCATGAAAAAACAAATCTGCAACTTGGGCTGCTGAAAAAGAGCTGGCAATGGCGAAGAAGTGAGCAAATTTTGTTAATCTATCCACTACAACATAGATACAGTCTTTACCTTGAACCTTGGGCAACCCTGTGATGAAGTCCATTGATATGCTTTCCCATTTTTGATTGGGAATGGGAAGAGGTTGCAGAAGACCAGCTGGTAAAGTATGCTCATTCTTGTTCATCTGACAAGTGGGACACTCCTGAATGTAACGTTGAACCTCCCCTTTCAGCCCTTTCCAAGAAAATCTTTCCCTGATCTGCCTATATGTCTTGAAGAACCCTTGATGACCAGCAAGTGGAATGTCATGAAAGGTCAACAAAATCTTCTTTTTGAGCTTAGAATCAGCCACCACAAAGATTCTACCCTTGTAGTGTATCAGCCCTTCGACCACTTTGTACCTTTCGTCAAGAAAAGTACCCTCAATGATGCTGGTTGCAAACTGATTTTTGGCATAATCAGCAAGCAACATGTCCCTCCAATCAGCTGTAAGCTCACACAATGAGCTCAAATGAGGTCTCCTAGAAAGAGCATCAGCCACAATATTGTTTTTTCCTTTGACATATTCGATGTCAAAATCGTAAGCTTGAAGCTTACTCACCCACTTTTGTTGCCTCTCGTTCAAATCTTTTTGATGCATGAAGTGCTTGAGGCTATTGTGATCAGTCTTGACCACAAACTTGCTCCCCACCAAGTACTGTCTGAACTTAGCTAATGCATGCATAATGGCAAGCATCTCCTTGTCGTAGATGGAGTAGGTCCTTTCAACACCTCTTAATTTTCTACTTTCAAACACAATGGGATGTTTGTCTTGCATCAAAACAGCCCCAACTCCATCACCGGATGCATCACACTGTAGCTCGAATGGCTTGGAGAAGTCTGGGATAGCTAAAACCGGACAAGAGCTCATGATCCCCTTAAATTTATCAAAAGTAGTTTGAGCCCTTTCTGACCAACAAAAAGCACCCTTTTTCGTGAGGTCAGTAAGAGGAGCAACATTCTGAGAGTAGCCCTTCACAAATCTTCTGTAAAATCCACAAAGACCCAAAAATCCTTTCAGATGAGACAAATTCTCAGGAGGTGGCCAATCAACAATTGCCTTGATCTTTTCAGGATCAACCTTCACTCCTTCAGCACTGATTATATGGCCAAGGTAAAGTAACTCCTTCATTCCAAATTCACATTTGGATTCTTTGGCAAGCAAACTCTCTGATTCCAGGATGCTAAGCACTTCCTCCAAGTGCTTGAGATGTTCTTCCCATGTCTTGCTGTAGATCAGGATATCATCAAAAAATATCAATACAAACTTCCTCAACTGCTTCTGAAAGATTTTGTTCATACATGACTGGAAGGTAGCAGGAGCATTAGTCAACCCAAATGGCATGACTAGAAACTCGAAGTGGCCATAGTGACATCTAAATGTTGTCTTCTCAACATCGGATCCTCTCATCCGAATCTGGTAATAACCCGATCTCAAATCGATCTTTGAAAAGAACTTGGCTCCATGTAGCTCATCAATGAGCTCATCTATCCTCGGGATGGGATATCGATTTTTGATAGTGCTTTGATTCAAAGCACGATAGTCCACACACATGCGGATGGTACCATCCTTCTTCTTCACCAGGACAACTGCCGAAGCAAAGGGGCTCTTGCTTGGACGAATGAAGCCCATCTCCAAGAGTTCCCGAATGTTTTTCTCAATCTCGTCCTTTTGCTTCTTAGGATACCGATAAGGAGTTGTAATAACTGGTTTAGCTCCTTCCTTGAGCTCTATGACATGCTCCGAACCTCGATCAGGAGGTGGTCCAGGAGGTAAATCAGCAAACACCTTGCTCTTCTTTTTGAGTAAAGACTGAATATCAGGAGGGTAGTCTCTCTTTGTTTCAACCGGACTAGCAGGAAGAATCATACACTCTGCAGCCCACTCAACTTGATCATGACGAATCAACCTCGCCATCCTCTTGAATGACACAATCCGAGGACCACCATTGGACATTCCTCTTATCACTACATTCTTTCCTTCGGATTGAAACTTGAGCTCCATGGTTTGCAGATTTAGAGTGATCTCCCCGAGTGAACGCAGCCATTGAATGCCTAGGACAGCATCCGTATCTCCAATTTTGACTACATAGAAGTCGTCCTTGACCTCATAGTTTCCCACTTGCATGGTCATGTTTGAGATCTTCTTGGTGCAGGTGATGTGAAAACCATCAGCAACCATAACCTTGAAGCCTTCAAACTCTTCTGTTTGCAGCCCCTTCTTTGCCACCACAGCTTCGTCAATGAAGTTATGCGTTGCTCCAGTGTCAATCAAAGCAACTATGCGTTGCCCCTTAGTCATCCCTCGAACTTTGAAAGATTCATTCCTTTGAAAGCTCGAAAGTTGAGCCAAAGTGCCTCCACTTCCCTTTTCATCTTCAGATTCCTCTGGGACTTTTTCCACTTCACTGTCTTCAGAATCAGACTGCTGGTCTGACAAATCAGAATTACTTTCTTCAGCTGAATAGTATTCAATTTGATGAAATTTGCCTCCTTTTGGGCAAACATGATCTTGGGACCATTTTTCTCTACACCGGAAACATAACCCTTTTCTTCTGAGTTCATTAAGTGTCTCAGGATCCAACCTTGTGACATGAGGTTGATGCTGTTTGAACTCCTTATGCTGAGGTCTTTTTCCTTTATCTCTTTTGTGAAATGATGGCTTGGGTTGAAACTTTGCTTTAGGAGCAGCCCACTCCATGTTTCTTGCCTTCTTCATTGCCTCTTGTAGAGAGGGTGGATCAAAAGCTTTAATCCAACCCTTGAGTGGCTCCGTCAATCCTTCACTGAATAGGATCACCAAGCGCCTCTCAGTGACTCCTGTGACCATGACTGAAAGCCTTTGAAACTCAGCTATGTAGGCATCAACTGTACCATATTGCTTAAGTTGTGCCAATTCTCTGAAATGCACTTCTGGATCTTTTTTCTCAAATCTCTCTATGAGCTTATTGGTAAACTCATCATAGGTAGTGATAGACCGATGACCCAAGGTGACTAGACCATGGTACCACCACTCGTGCGCCACCCCATCCAGGTGTAGCGTAGCGAACTTAATCGCCTCCTCCTCCTCCATGGGTCTGAGAGCTAGATAGTTGTCTAACTTCTGTATCCAAGCTCTGGCTGAACTATTGTCACTCCCATCAAAATGTGGAAGCATAACCTTGTTGATAGCTTGATGCAAATCCCCATGAACTATTGTCCTCCTTTGTTCATAATGTCTTCCTTGTCCTCTATCCTTCCTTTTATGATCCATAAAATCATTATAAGACATATCTGCCTTAATTTCATCAGGTAGAGAATCATACTCAGCGCGGCCGAGTCTCAACTGTTCAACAAAGGACACATTTTCTTCTGGATCAAGATGAGGTTTTACTAGTGCCAAGAAAGTGGGTTTGAATGGCCTGGAAGAAATGTATGTGCTATTTGAAGTAGGCTGAGCAGCATGTCCATTATGCTGGTTGGTGGCACTGTGTTCTCCACTATGTCCTGAATTGTTTAGTGGAGGTTGGTTCTGACCCATTCTCCCTATCATGAGAGATATCATATCCATTAAGGTATCCATCTTCCTCTCGAACCTCTTTGCCGGACTTAATGATCTTTCTCTTCCTTTCCCACTATCACCTCTGTTACTTCCCGACGTCCTCTCATTATCCCCCATTTCTCCTTCAGGAGAAGACTCACAATTGGCTCTTAATACCTCTAAAGCTGTCTGACCTTCTGGGACCTGATGCCAATGAAACTGACTGGTAGCCTTCTTGTATTCTCTTGCTAAGTACCTCTGTTCTCTGTCACTCATAGAAGGTTTGTTTTCACAGGATGGCAGGATGCGTGGCTCTGATACCACTGAAATATACCAAGCCAATTTTTTTTTACTTTTCCAGTTACAACAAACAGAGCAATACACAATCGTTGAAGTTAGCAATTAAACCAAACGATGCGGAATTCAACTCTAACCAAGAATGTACACCAGGATGGCGTGATCATATGGTCAGAGGATCTCTATGCAATGCTGATAAAGGAACTCTAACCAAGAATGCACCGGATGTCGACGAGCATATGGTCAGAGGGTCTTGATGCAATGCTGATATAAAGAACTCTAACCAAGAATGCGCCTGATGATGACGAGCATATGGTCAGAGGATCCCTACCAACTATTATGCTGAAATAACTCAACGTCAAGAATGTGCTTTCCAACCCGAAGTGGAATTGGAGCTACCATATGACGGAGATGCAAAGTATTATAAAGCAAATATGAGAAGAAGTATGAAGTGCTGACAATACTACTGTTCAGCTTACAATAATTAGAGACTTCCAACCCAACTCAAATGATAGAAGTTAGCAAACTGAAATGACGGATCAGCAACTTTGAAAAACCAAACCAGCAACATAAAACCCTACAAAAATGCTCACACCTCACTCATTTCTCAACTAAATGACCTCAAATCTGATGCAATGCACTCCTATGACAATGGCAACCAAGCTACACACTATAGACCACTCTTAAACCCAAGTATTTATTTAGCATGCTTTTTAATGCACTCCAAAGAGGGGCGGCCAGCAAGAAGGGCGATTTCCTTCTAGAAAATCAGATTCTTCATAATAAATTCTGTAAATTGGCACAATGGAGCACCCAACATAGACAAAGGGAAATATGAAATACCCAGAACAAATGCCTTTTTATTTTCAGATTTATGAATGAAACTACAGATTCAACCCTGTTATCAGCAACTCTAAAAAATGACATAAAATGCAAATAACTGAACTACAAACAAAACTCAAGCTACAATGCAAACCTCACTACAAAATCACTACTATCAGCAAACCTCTCCCTAGGTGCTATCTCTCAAGCACGAAGTGAGCCCAGGCTAGGAGGCATTCATTCCTCGAAGCAGTCCCAAAACCATTACGGCAGCATAACATTATCAAGATTTCGGATGCCCAAATGAGAGCACTCTTCCTCCTTTTATACTTTTCCAACTGGGAGTCTCTAAAATCCTCTTGCATATGGGATAAAACATGAGAGGGAAAATAATATAATCCTCTTCAATTCTTTTTCATCCTCAACCTTAAAGTCCCCTCTTTTAAAACAACATTAATATTAAATAATAATATTTAATTTACGGACTTTAAAACGGAGGCCAAGATGATGTCGGAAATCAATGATCTATAGCTCGTTGGAAAGGTCTTGACAAGACGAATCCAACCCCACTCTCAAAATCCTGTTCTGGTGCCAATCCTGAACTTACTAAAAATAGCCGTAACCAACAGGGACTAAGGAGAACAAACCCGGAAAGAAACTGCCAACCAAACCACAATCCACGAACAAAAGCAACCACCAAAACATGAAACCCCAATTTCAACCTCCGAGTAGCCTACGGGTCTCTGGAATAGGCCAACGGTCAACTGTAAAAGATCAATCTAGAAAACGGGACATTACACAAAGTACATGGCGACAACACATGCTTGCAAAGAAGTTGTATGATTACAAAGACTAGCTAATAGTATTGGTTTTAAGAGTCATACAGTATTGAATTGTGATTCACAAAGTGCAATTTGTCTAGCAGAGTCCGGTTTACCATGTTCATACTAAACATGTGGATGTACAGTATTATTTTGTTAGAGAGATGGTTGTAACAAGAAAAATATAGATAGCGAAAATTGACACTCATGTAAATATTGTTCATTCTTTGACAAAACCTATGAATACTATTAAGTTTTTGTGGTGCAGAGATGAGATGGGTTTACTCCAATCTCACACATGAAGTTAACTTCTTGGGATACTATAAGTTCTCTTGCAATGAATATCAGGAGGGAGAATGTTGGAACTTTGGTGTGCTATTCACCTGCAAAAAATTCTTGGTGTAGTTTCAGATGGCGGAAGTTGATGAACTTTGCTCTAAAGTTCATGTTGACAATTCTCTAGTAGGAGACTAGTAAACAGTTGTAGTAAATTATAGAAGTTTGCGATTAGTTTCAAGTGTTGTGGTTTAGCATGGAGACTTATCTTAGTTCAATGTTGCTACGTTCCCAACCGCAAGTCATTTGGAGAACTCACAACCGCATAATTGTAAGTATGTCACTAGCAATATGTATGGTAGTGCAAAAGCATTTGTGGTGCTATTGGAGTACATGCGATAATGCCTAGAGGCATGTTGATGTTCTAGGGAACACATAGAGGTACTACAAGCAACCAATATCAATCAAGTGTTTGTCTCTACAACCACAAGCCATGGATAGTGTTTGCCTGTAGTGTAGGAAGACATGTACATGGTTCAAGAGATGTGGGTCAACCTTTGATCAGTGGTAAGCGGCAAAGGTTCATTATGTGCGGTAATCATTCATATGAAGAGGTCATGTTACATGTAATGTACGCCATGATGGTGTCATGGTACAATCATGAGATGGTTGTGTGATTGTTGGTATTCTACATAGCAATTAGACAGTTAGATGGTATTCCATGAAGACGAGTATAACTATCTGCTCATACAGATGCACCAAGGTTGTACAGAGTATGATTGGTCTAACGTGTTGTATCCTAAAGGTGTGAAGTCCTGGTTGGAGATTGTATACTATTGGTCTACAAATTGAGATTGTGTGAAAATGACCCATTGTATTGGATGTATCTTTCCTGAATAATACAATTTTTAATGTCCTTTTGCTGATGGGTTTTTTTCCCATAAGGGTTTCCCACGTAAATCACAGCCCCATGTGTATCCATGAATTGTGTATTCTTTATTGTGCTTCCTTTAATGCCACTTAAATGAATTGTGTATCAAATATAATTGTATTTGATCATATAATCTTAAGGTGTTCCAATATCCCAGTCTATCAATTGGTTGTATCAAGGATTGAATTCCTAACACAACCAACAACACCCCCGGACATGTCCTATTGTGCACCATCCATTACGAAGTCACACACACACAATAATGGCAAGCAAATAGAGCGTGGAAGTTTCTACAGCACATTCAGATTATACACCGGCAAGTACAACAAATTATCTTGCACCAGCAACAGAAGTACAAAGAGCACCATGACGTGCACTACTCATCTCATTCAAGGTTGGTGACAAAGTCTGGTTGTATCTTCAAAAAGAGTGTTTCTGGGGTCCACATAGGAAGATGAAGCCTCTACATGGTCCATACACCATTCTACATGCAATAGGTGAACATTTTTGTTCTTGATCCTCCTCAAATTTCAATACCTGGGTTTGCATCAATATTCAAAGTGGAACTCCTCAAACCATACTTTCCTCCACTTCTTGAGCTAGAAATTAAAAGAATCAACCCAACATCCTTCAAACTTCGTAATTGAACACCTATGCACAACTGTTTGAGATAAAATCATACAAACAACCACTAGTCACACGTGCCAAGTCATCCATCACGTCTTCAAAGGGGTCAAGACAAGGTAGTATGTACATCAAGGAAAATGGTCTAATCTTCAGTAGCTCTGCATTCTATTGTAATGTACATCAAGGAAAATGCCCTAGTTTTTTCCCTAAAATCACAATTCCAAGCAAAGAAAGAAATGAAATAGAGTTAGCGATATTATTTACAAATTTAAATTGTTGAACAAGATAGATCCCGGTTGAGAACCTGCAATCATGTTAGATAATCATTGAAAGCATAATCCATAAAATAGATCTTTCCTACTAGGGTTAGGAACATTATCTTAATCATATGATATATCCAATTCATTAATGGAGTCCAACCAAAAAGGGTTAGGATAAGGAGGTATGATAGGGTGCCTGAAGCGATCCTCTACCCTAGGCCCAAGAGCGAATATACCATCCCTCTTGGCCTCATGTGGCCCTCGCCATCCATATGAGGGGGTGTACCTAGTGAGGTGTCCTATAATCGTTCGCCCTCATCTTACCACCCTTATTCTCCTCCCTATGATTGGGACTCCTTAACCCAATAGCCAACCATGGTAGAGGTTTGAGGGGAAACTACAATAGGGTCTCCAGAGTATCCTTCCCTTCTAAGCCCAAGGGCGGGACACACCTTGCACCCCCTTGGCCTCATGGGACTATCAGTCTTCAACCATGAGGTGGTGTACTTAGAAGAGAACCATCCAACTCTTCCTTGTATTCCTGATCATTCCTATCATGGTTGTTTGCAACATTTAAACAAATATATGAGGAATCCACATTATTGCCTATATTCCATCTGTGAGAGATTATATAATAATATAATATCATTTAGATGCATACATATCCTTCCTATATGAGTAATTATGCATACACAATATTTATTTATTAAAACATAAGACTGCTGTATTCTCATGAGCAAATGCATTGACTGCTGATTCTGCCTTTGTCTGCTGAATGCGGATATATTTCTGAAATCTGTTCTGCTTTTTCATCTTCAATCACAAGCTTTATTTATACCTTCACATTCCTCTTGAGAGACACCATTCTTCTCAATGGACATGCCTTCTCCAAAGGAGGTGTCCTTTAGACATAGGCGCTTAAGGAGGGAGTCGGCCTTAGTTTTAAGATGATCGCTGCCTATACAAAATGATAATTTGTTCTTTGATAATCGCTGCCTTGTAATGGTTTGTCTTATTCTCTTTTTGTCATTTTCTCCATGTCATATATTAATCGCTGGCTCTTGTCTAAATAATCATTGCTGCCTCTTTTCTTTTAATCGTTGCCATATTCTATATACTCATCGCTGCCCTTCTTTAGATGTAAATCGCACTTGTTATTTTCTTTAATCAGCACTCATAATCCTTGATCGTGTTACATCATCCTCTAATCGCACCTTTATGAATATTCTTATATATATGTTGTATTATGGCGGGAGTATGACATCTATTTTCACATCTCACAAAAGATGTGATGGGGGCCATTGCTTCTCAAGAAAAGGAGAATAATCAGGGCACAGTTGCACAAGCTTCAACAGCATTCTATGCCAACTACGCATGAATTTGCAGCTCTTCACATGCCACCATGCATGAATCTGCAACTGTTTGCGCACTACCTAACAATCATCCACGCAATCAACGTTTCATTTGTAGACCGTGGAATTAGAACATCAACCATCAACAATCCAACCATCAGTAGTTGGAAGGTCAAGCAACCCAAGTTATGGGATATGAACCGTTCTATAACTGCTTTGTAACCTCTTGTAACAATATTATACATATAGTCATTCGATTCTTCACATTGTGAATCGGATAACAAAGAATAGTCTAGGCAAACCAGTCTAATGTGTTTACCATTTTTGGTCATGAGAATTCTCATTCTCAACCTTGCTATCTATAATATCCATTGTAACCTATCCATTTATGTCTTGAATAGAAGTAGCACATTATTGATAAATGTCTTCCACTCATTCAAATGTGTATTGGTTAACTATGTCTTTGGTTTTCCTTTGCATATTCTATAATCTTGTCTTTCACTAAGATAGGATTGTCCCCCAAAACACCTGAGATTAGGATCAAAAATGGTTGTCGTTGGCATGCATTTTGGCCGGCCAGTTTGCACCCCTCCCTCCCCCATCTCCCCACCTCAAACTCCACTCCCAAATGCCCACAAATCACCAAATACAAAAATATGTAGAAAAATTTTTAAAATTTGGATTTTTAATTGTCCTGAAATGCCATTTTCTTGACCATTCTTTTTTTTTATGTTGCGGATCTCAGCTCTTCTAAAATTCAACATGCAACTTGTTAGTCCTGTAAACATTTGAAACGAGCACAAAGAACTTTTATGCATGGTTGACAACTTAAGCCAGATTAATAAAACTTGGGTCATAAGTCCAAAACATCAGCTCCAGTGACAAATGAAAATAAGCTCAAATTCTCCAACAGAATGAAAGAGTCTACACACACAGAGGTAAAACAAACATTAACAAAAATAGACATGAATAAACTACCTCTTATTGCCTTCTTGAATGGTTATCTATCCTTTATTCAATAATCAATTACAAGAAGCCAAATAAATAGATAATCATGCACGAAAAGGATGCAACGTACATTAAAAGACATGAGGAAGAAGTAACAGTATTGCAAGCACATATGTGGGACTCGAACAGTATTACTAACACTGTAACAGTATCATGAGTTCTGTGTGTGTTGTGTGTGTGTGTGTGTGTGTGTGTGTGTTTAAAACTTTTTATATATTTATACAAATAAATTATAATTCCAGAGATAACTGAAATTTCTTAGGTATTGACAATCCAAAACAGAGTACTGCAGTAAATACGATGTACTGCCATTGTGTTATTTAGCAATCATAAATCTGAATATTAATTCAAAAATGGTATTACCGTATTGAGTATTCCAATTGAAAACGTACTATAAATGGAGATGGACTAATGAAATTTGCCTCAATAAAAGATTATCAGACCATTACCAATCAGATAAGTTATTATAAAAATTTTGACATTCACAAGCAGTTTTAGAAGTTTACTTCTTTAATTTTTTTATGCTAAGAACCTTACCTTATTAATCGCATACAAGCAATACAAAACTTAAGCACAAAATAAAAACTTAGAACCATTGAAGAGAAACACAATTAAGAAAACAACCAATGCAATGTCATACAGAACATTACCCAATTATAAATTCATAACATGCCTGTATGCAGGATTTACACCTATAGACAGTTTTAGTATTAAGAGTTCTAATGCCATTATCCTTTTTCCTTGTTAGACTTTGACATCTTCCAAAATAACTCCGTATGTAGAATTGAATTAGGGCTGCGTTTTTCATTTGTATTTGAGGTGATGAGGCTAGTGGCTCAATTGCTAAACTGCACTTGATAGGATGCCCCAGTTCAAAAATCAGCAGTGGAGAAGCTCTCATCAAGTGATACCGTGATACACACCAATCATAAGAGACCAGGTGATTGCAATAACCAGAGGATTACAATTCACACCTGATTGCAGTAAGAATTACCCCCGTCCTGCAAACTGTAAAAGGTTCAATAGTCTGACTTCGATGTATACAGCAAGAGATGTACCCTACATGATTGGGCATCAGCTTGAAATGGTTTGAACTGGTATTCACTATAGAAAAACATCAATTTAAAGAAAAATGATGCCAGCTTATTTAGAGAAATGATAAGAGGGTAGGTGTTGTCTGCATTATAATTGCCATTCACTATAAATAAGATCTTAAAATCACACAACAAAATTCATCCGACTCAAAAGCAAACTGTTGTCAATGTAACTTTCGTGAAAAAAGACCTTGCCTTATTAAGAGATACTGCAACCACCTTCGCCCCATTGCCTAATCCTGGCTCTTTTCTGCTAACCTGCAGTGCTACAAGACAATTTTCTTCACAACATTTAAAAAGAAAGGAAGAAGAAATTATATTAATATCCACAAATGACAAAACTAAATGGAACTCAAAATTGCATCATCAAATTCAAATAGCTATTCAAGAGAGACTTCACCGAACAAAATATCTAGAGTATCTAAAATTAACCTAGGAAGCAAAATGACTAATTATATAAAATTTCCAGCTCTCAAATACAGTAATTCATAATGTTGTGTTCAAAACTACCAGTAGAGAGTTCCTTGGAGACGACAACAACACAGATATTGTCATTTGGCAAAAAGGATCCATAGATCGTCTGAGCAAGTGCTACAAACTTCAAAGCCCGCCTCTTCAATAGCCGCTCAAAATCTTCTCCCAAAAACTGGGCCGCTCAAGTTTTAAAGGGTATTTTCTATCACAGGCTTTCCAGAGAATAATATTCACAATCATCGATTGTGGAAGCTGACAAACTCTAAAATTATAATGGTTCCTATTTCTTTAATTCACATTTTTCATTTTCCCATGAAAAAAAGGAGTGGTAGCCCACCTCCACGGGTTTGCAGCCGAACAGGAGCTAAATGTAATGGATAAATCCCAAACACGTAGAGGTGCACTGATAGCATTTCCTAGGTTTAAATTCCTCCACTGCAATAAGGTAGACCATATGTCCAGCAGACGGGGCAAGGTTTTGGTGTAGAGATGATGGGCTAAGTTTGGGGTTTAAGACAACGGTCGAAACGTGTAGGGGATATGACAATCATAACAATGTGACCTATATTCAAATCCTCCAACAAACATGGGGCGGCCAATAAATCCAGCAGGCATTTGGGGAGTTTGTGGTGTAATAATTATATGGTACATTTGGAGAATAAGAATGTAGTTCGCTCTTATCCTACACCGTGTTAAATGCCATCTATAACCTCACCATATATTTACCAGTCAAAAGTTATAAGAAATTCAATAGACAATAAAAACGATAGAATCACCTGGAAAAGAAGAGACTCTGCGTCCTGTTTCCTGAAACAAAACAACCCAAGAGACCTCTGGTTGTTCATATCCGAGACCAAAACAAATTCATTGGCAGAATTGCTTACTGTGTAGACTGGTATTCCATCCAACCTTTTAGAAACTTTTTCGCCACTCATTGCCACATCAAATAGGTGTCTAGGCTCAAAATGGTTGTTAAACTTTTCCTTCCCTAATTTCAATGCATTTCCTTCAGACCCCATTCGGAGAGCCTCTATAAACTTTTCCTTACCTGCATTCCATGTATTTCCTCCAGACCCCATTCGAATTCCCTCTATAATTTTTTCTTTCCCTGCTTTCAATTCATTTCCTACAGTTTCGAATGTTTTCTTCAAATGGGTATGCCAACTTTGACCTAAGGGCAGTCCAAGTCCTTGACCCACGTTGGGTACTTGAATTTTTTGATGGAATTGACTGATGTAATTGCTGAAATGAGTATGAAAATGGTTCTGGGCTCCCTTCCATTGCTGCTGGATAGCAAAAACTATCGCAGAGGCTGGTTGTCTAAACTCAGTATGAAGATTATCCCTGTGGTATTGATTAGGATGTGTATCTAAATTCCTTTCTTTCATATTTATATGCATTTTCCCTTTAAAATTACTCACGCTGCCACACTGAGTGAATGCCGGCCTGCGTTAATTGCCTGGTGAGTGGTCCGGATAGCATGACATTTTTTATTTAGTCTAGCATTTGCAGCTTCGTTCAGGAAAATAGGTTGGTTATGTTCTATGATATCTCAATTAAAAAATTGAAATTTTCTGAATAGGTAGTGTTTCGAGGTTGTATGCCATGCAACATTCAAAAGTAAAGCTTGTTTGTAATCACGACTAGCACCTGTACTGTTAAAAGTGCAGTGGGTGGGCCGATAGGCGAAACCAATGGGAGGTTAAACAAACCAAAAAAATAGTTTATGCTGCCACTGTTTGACACGAGCACTGAGACGTGGTTGTCATCTGCCATCACTTGAGACATATTTTGTTTCAGGTCAAGATACCTAATCTAAGGGAAGGCGTTCTGTTGTGTTTATAAAAAAAATTGAGAAAGAAGTATGGAGATTGTGCAAATTGGGAGAATTATGATGGAAATACCAAAATAGTTTGGTTTGTTTTTTTTTAAGGGACCTCTCAGGGATACAAACCCTTCAAGTATGTTGAACTAGCAATAACATTTTAATGTGTAATGAGTACATCAAAGAGGTCTTAAAGGTTAATTGTCAACTTAATAGTTCGGCCAATGTGCATTGTGGTTAGTGGCGATAGTGTTGCCAACTGTAATCCACTACCCTATCATTCGTCTACAATATCATTTTCTACCTCCCATCATGAATTGCATAGTATTTTAAAATATTAGAAATCACCCCATAGGCATTAGAAAACCTTAGTTGTTTGTATGCCTTTATATCAGTTATATCAGTTAAGTTTGGAATATAACTTGCATTATAGGACTTAGTTGTTACCTAGTCCGTTGGGGGTGACTCAAACAGTTCAACCTTGGTGAACATTCTAGTGAGCATCATAAGCAAAATTGGTCGTGTGCTTTGAACATTAATGGGGTTTGTATTTTTCTTACAACCAAGGCCTTGGCCTTTATGTTTCATTGGATGATATGTCGACTTTAAGCCTTCATTGCCTTTGGAATTCCTTTTTGTAAAGATGGCAAGTCGAATGGACCTTTATTTAAATGTTGGCAGGAGGACTTAAGACACATGGCATTGTTTTAATTGGCAGAAGTTTTAATGTTGAATTGGACTGTATTTTTAATTTATAGGAGTGAAATTGTACAAAATAAGTATTTTGCTAATTTTGTGCAAATCAGAGTTCGGACCTAGTTTGCACTTTGCAAACGATTACAAATTACAAATTGCAAATGAAGTGTGAAGTGGGTTTCCAAGGTGGGGTTTGGGTTAGTTATACAATTTGTAATAGAAATTACATATTGAAAATGAAGTGTGAAGTGCGGTTTACAAATTGCAAAGCAAGTGCAAAGTGTAGTTTGCAAGGTAGGTTCTAGGTCCAGTATACAATTTGTAATGGAAATTATAAATTACAAATGAAGTGTGAAGTGTGGTTTGTAAATTGCAAAGCAATTGCGAAGTGTGGTGTGAGGGGTTAGTTGCAAACCGCAACTCACATGCAATCTACAATTTGTAAACAATTTACAAATTTCAAACTGCATATAATTTGTGAAGTGAGAACTAGGGCACGTAAAAGGGTTTAACACCAAAAAAATGGATGCCCTAGAAACTTTAAACATAATTTTAGTAATATTTAAACATGAAAACCTAAATGCAGATGAGGATTCCATTAAGGCATTAAGGAATTGTGATCCATAATAAACAAAATTAAATGCCATGATTCCAAAACCAAAAACCCTAAAAATCTTAGACATTCAACACAACAAAACCAAGAGTGAAAAGAGAAGGAAACCATGAAAAACCTAGTTTGAGCCATAAATTGTCACTAAATACACTCTAGATTTGAGGAAACCGGAACGCCTTTGGTTGTCGAGGAAGCCAAATCGCCAAAGATTGTAGAGGGAATACAAAAGGGTAGAGGAATGAAGAGGTGTGGGATTTTGCCCTTAAGGTTTTGAAAGTAGATTGCACAACCATAGACTTGGAATTTGGACATTCATTGAAAGTTTACATACTTTTTTAAAAGTTTAACTTTAAAACTTAAGGGGTTTAACATGACTTCTACCTTTTTTTCCTTTGCACTTTTAAACAATAGGACATAGCATTGGACCCGCAATGATATCCTAAAACAAGATAGGATAAAACTGATAACACAGAAAACCACCAGGACTGTCCCAAGAAATAAATCATAAAATAAAAATAATAAGGGTCCCTAAATTCAAAAAATTAGAGGCATGTTGTGAAGGTCACAACAGGTAGGGCATTTAAGGCAAATTTTGGGATAGCATTCCATACAACTGGAGATACATGAACAACTTGAGCACTATCATTATCCCATGCAATAAAAGATTGATTCCTTTGTCTTAAGATTTTCATTGCTTTAATATGAATCTAATTTAAATTGGAGGTACATCGAGATGGATTATTGGAATATCCTGAGGTTGGGGTTGAGGTTGTGGTCTTCTTTTAAGAGTTAGTAAGAATCTCTTCTAGTTGTGTTGTTAATTTAGATTTGGTAATAATCCTTACTCTCATAGACTTTTGAGTCCCCCTTTTATGTAGAGTCACTAGGTGAATGAATTTCTTGTGATTTAAGAAGCAAATGGCCTAATATTTTTACCAAAATTTTAATCAAAGTGAAAATCTAGTCCCAGTGGTGTGCCAAAAACTATTGATGCTTAGATTTGTCCTATAACAATCTATACCTCGTAGAGAATCAGCATGGAAATTCTTACAAGTTGTTGGACCTTGAAAAGTAAGATAGATTCTAGGCTTTAAATCTCAACTCCTTATCAATTATGTCTAACCTTACCTAATAGGAAACAAGATAGAGATACTGAAAATAAATGACTGAAACTAAGTAGGGCAATGCATTAGAACATATATCTTCCTCATAATATCTCACAAAGCATTAGCATAATGAATGAAAGTAAACAAAAACTAATTCTTAAACATGGACAAAATAATGTCAAAGATAATTTATCGTCTATGAACAATCTTAGAAGAAAATTTATCATCTATAAACAATCTTAGAAGAAGGATAACAAGACTCACAATTCATGTATCGGATATGTTGGGATAAGGTGCCATTAACCTTGTAAATCCCAATATTGTATTTATTCCATTTTATTATTTGTAATTTGTAATTACCCATAAGGGAATGAGGTAGTTTCACCGGCAGTGATAATTCTGGTCTTACCAGAGGTAATTATGGAGTGACATTTATGGTTGGCAATTGTAAAAATCATGAGTAAATGAGGGTAGGCGCCACCTTGGAGGAATCTGCTATTTTTGGCATGTATGACACACGTCATAATGTTGGTGAATGCATGTAAGAGAATCTATGACAGCTGCAAGTTGTCACAAAATTCTATGACACTACGACGACATATGATGGATATTTAATAGGTGTAAGATGTTATGTTTAGCCCTAGGCACCCATCTTGGGAAGATGCTTTCTAGAGGAATCTATGATGGTTATGACACGTCATAAGATGTTGTAAGAGACCATATTTAGCCTTGGGCACCCAACTTTGCATGGTTGACTTTGGACAAGTGTCGTGAGCTTGTAAGAAGACATTTAATGTTTGCATGTTGGAGATTCTCAGGAGAGAGAAAGTGGATGCCTAGATTGGAGGAAAAAAACCTCTATAAATTATTTTCCATGTAATTGTTGTAGTATGACATTTATTGTACACAGGTTCTGCCGGAGTGAAGGTTGGAGAGAAGAAGGAAGTGCATGTATTATGTTATTCAATTTTCGAAGATAATACAACTTGAACCTCTTTTCTTGGTGGAGTTTTTTACCTGAAAGTGTTTTCTCCATGTTATATCTTGTGTCATTCTTCTATGGTGTTTATTCTCCTGTTGTGATTTAATTTTTGAATGCAATCTTCATTGAATATTACACTATTTGAGATCATTAACATATTGTAATCAGTTTTCCATTTAAGTATTTGTTGCCTTCAATTTCTAACAGGACATTTCAATCGTATGCATAGTTACACTTTATGAAAAACTTGTAAATATTTGGACACAAACAAAAGTTATTGAGGGTTTAAAATCAAGAAAACTGAGAATTAATTATGCATACAAGGCTCATAGAGCTTAAGTTTACAAAGCCAAATTTGATTACTACTAAGTGCAAGGCTCTTGTTTTTACAAAACTAGTTGGCTAATGAACTAGCCAAATTCCCCCAAAAGGCAACTAAGGCCTCATTGTTCACAATGATGGAAGAATTCACCTTTGAATGCCCCATGTTAGAGTGGATGTGCAAGTGTAACCTCTTGCTTAAATTGATTCTCCCACTTGGCATCTATAATTACATTTTGTTTGATTGGAGGGAAGATTTTGTCGCAATCCCTAATTGTATTTCCAATATCATTGCTTGCTCTCAAAATATATGCTCGTAACTTTATCAACATTCAAAGATTGTTAGTATACCCATCTAATCATGTGTAGGCCATTAGATCTACTAGGGTGGCAAGATCTAACAACTCCCACTACTCCTTAAAGCCCTTCAATTATTATTTCTATTAGAAGCTTCATAGTCATTATATTTGCTAAGGTGGTAGGATCTAACAACTCTTACTAGCTTTCACTAAAACTTTATGTTGGGATTAGGTTTGTCATACACCTTGCAAGTCCTAATATTCAAAATATTTATTTGTTTGTATTTATTAATTATTTATGTCTCATTTGGGAAATGGGGCGTCCCACTCATGGCTTGGCCATTGTGCCATGTGTTTGCATTTGTATGACATGTATGTATGAATTTGTAAGAGTGTCTAATGTCATTGTGGCATTGTGTTGTTCTCAAAACCACCTACTCTCGTTTTTGTAGACAACCCCTATGAAACTTGTCCCTTTCGTAGCCTACACTCTAAGTTCACTTATCGAGGCAAGTACTCTTAGCCTCGTGCCAAGTCATTCGATACCGTATACTAGCTTGTGATATTCTCCTAAGTCATTTCCTCGAAGTTCGTGAAAATCGACTAAGTTACAAGCTGGTCAAAATACCAATTTTGACCGTTTTTAGGGTGTTGTATTTTTTCTCAAGTTTACATGCATTGGCGGTGGTTTTCACTGCTTTTGCATGTTTGTTGTTGTTTTCATATGCATGATCAGTTGATTTGGCCGCTCTCGTATATGCTTGTGCTTTAAAAACTTCAGTCTACATGTAATAGTGACGGTTTTCACCGCTCTTACATGTTTCAAGCTATTTTTCTCAACATATGCAAAGTCAGTCTTTTCCCCTGCCTTCGCATATTGATCAACATATGCAAAGTCAGTCATTTCCACCAACCAAACATATATTTTTGAATCAGTGACATTAATGCCACTCATGTTGGCATTAATGCATTCGATTTAAGCCTTTTTAAACTGTTTTAATTCATTTTGATTAGTTATCTTCTATTGTTGAAACCTTGAACAAATTGTTAAACCTTCTTGAAGATCATTTGATTGTGTCATAGGCGGATTCAAGTGCATTTCGCTGTTGGTGCATGAGTTAGGGTTTCGCATCGGCCTTTCAAGGTGAGTCATCATTTCGTTTTCTTGCTTTTTCTAATAGGGTTTTGTTTAAACATTTTTTTTTGTTTAGAAAATTTATGTAGATATTTGAAACCCTATGTTGGCTTTGTATATTTTTGCCATTTCTTTGTCTGACTGGCAGTAGTTTTGTCATGCCCTGCTTCACCTTTGAAAGTTGTGTAAACGTTTACATGTAGTGGCGGTGTTTCTAACCACTCCTGCATCAACTGTTACCTATTTTCAACTTCATGGCCTGTAGTAGCGGTCTTTTTCCCCGTCCTCCATCCTTTAGGATTTTTCCTAAACACATGTAAGGGCAGTCAAAACCGTCGTCCTTACATAACCCTTATGCAAATCTTTCAACATGCTAAGGCGGTGAGTATACCATTTTTACATAGTTTGTAAAGGAAAACAAAATGGATGCAGTAGCAGTCAAAACCACCGATGATACATCAAAACCCTTTGTTCAACTTGTACCGGCGGTCCATTTAGCCGATCCTGCACATGCCTATAGACTTGCAAAATCACCCTGATGTAAGGGCGGTCATTTTGACTGCCCCTACATGTAAAACTTACATTTTTCTAGAAAACACATGAAAAGTCAGTATTTTTCACCGACTTTGCATAAGAATGAAACTCTTCCCAAACACATGTAAAAGCGATTAAAACGGCCGACTTTACACATGTGAAATAATCCCCCATGTAGGAGCAGTCATTTTGACCACTCATGCACATTTTCTTGAATTTTTCCTAACACTGGGAAAATTCACCGTTCAAGACCTATTAACCCACTTTCGCCCTTTACCTTGATTTGCGCGCACTCAAGTTCTTCAACGCATGCTTTCCTATCCATGATCATCGAATCGCGGTTATCCCAGTTTATCCATTCTTCCCCTAACTGCGAGATCATGGCCTTTTGCAGTTCTCAACAAGTGTTCGTGGTAGATATTTCTTCCAGAGTTCTCTTCATAGCTGATGTCAGAGCCATCTCTGTCCAAAGCCAAAATCATGAAGTACAAGTACCAAGGTGTCTTCCCAGTGATGTCAGTGTAGTCAAATATTGATGAAATCAGGGATACAGAAATAGGACATGTGGACATGGCAGAATTTGTGGAAAGAACAAAACAGACAAATCCTTCCAGACATATGCAAAAAATCATTGACAGTAATATTCACTTGGTTGCCTCATTTCTAGTTTCTGCACACAATCCCGAGTTCGTTCTTCAAGTGGCTAGCCATTACAACAGGGACACTAGGGTTGTGACAGATTCCCAAGGGAATGTGATCATGAGGTTAGATGCAGAATTCCTTGACAAAATCTTCATGTGTCCACCTATTGTAAACATTGGACAGATTGACTTTGCTCAGGGGCAAAAGGATTATGACACAGATGTGGAAGCTGTAAGAAGGTACATAAACAACAAATGGTTGAAAATCCCTAGAAGTAATTTGACCAGATGGCCAAAGGATCTTCCTAGGAGTGACTTTGTAGAGGAAGTTTGTGATTTGATCACTCTTTTGAGTCATCAGAGGACTCCCCTCTTCCTCCGAGTTTCAAGAATGTATGTACACTTACATCAAGGTGATCCTTCGAGGTACACAGAGAATATTCTGGGGAGAGTAGATCAGCAATGCATTGCATGAACAACTGGTGAAGTTCAACACAACTTTCAAATTCAATATGACCTCGTATCTTGTATATGTTGCTGCTAGCATGAGGAGCTTTCCTGGTTTGACTCAGGTTGGTGACAGGAGACTGGTTCCTGTGTATGAGTATTACCTGCAAATTACTCTGAAGGGATCAATTCATCATTTCCGAAGGGTCAATAATGTTTTCTTTTCAGTATTTATGTGCTTATGGGACAATGAACTTGTTCAAAAAAGGGTCTCAGATGAAGCTTGGGAGATCGTGAATTCTTTCGGCTGCTTGTTCTTACAATTCCCCACTTTCACATATCTCAGGGTAGGGTGTTATCCTGGTTACCCTTATATTCTTCCACGGTATCCCAATGATCATATTGTTCTCATGGAGTTATGCAGACAGCTGATTGTAGTGCACAATAAACAAATGGAGCTAAAGAAGTCAGGGATAAAGTTCCTTGTTGAAATTGGAAGGTATACAATTCAATCAGCTAATAAAGCAAAAATAGTTGATTCTAAATTACAGTTGGTCACTCTGAGAACTTTTAAGAAAAGAGACTGTTTTGACTTCAGAAGAGTGCAAGATAAGATCAAAAGGAAGTCAACCTTTCATGTGCCTATGGTGGAAGATGTCTGGGCTGATCTCAGGACACAAAATGAGATCAGGAAGCTAAACTACTGCAGACTTCACCTGAGTCAGATTGAAGAGCTGGGCCTCACTAATATTCCAGATGGAATGGAGGATGATGGGGATGTTCTAGATCCCAAATATAACACTGAGAATGTTGAAGTCTCACCTCTTCCAGAGGTGAAATGGTCAGTTAAAGAAGAAACATCCATAATGAAAAGATTTCAACCGATCCTGGCCAACACAAATGTGTGGTTGGAAAGCAAAGGGATTAAATTGAAAGAGTTTATCACAGGGTCAGAAACTGAAGCATAGGAACAGACAGGCAAGAAGGTAGAGAACATAACCAAAAATAAGAGTGACACCCCTTCTTCCTCTAAAATACGAAAACCAAAAATTAAGCTTGTATCCAAGGGAGGGAAGAAGAAGAAAGTTGTAGAAACCTCCAATGTCACTGAATCAGGTGCTAAAGATACAAATTTTGATCAAATGGAGATTGAAGATGTTGAGGCTGAAGAGCAAAATATTTAGAAGTCTAAGGATGCCCAACAAACAAAGGTATCTGACAAATCTGATGAAGAAGATGAAACTGAACAAGGCAAGGATGAGGATGCAGAAAAGGAACAACTTGGTGATCCACCTCAATCCCCTGAGAAAGATCTTCCCACTGGAACACAAGTTTCTATACCTCTTCCTCATGCTCCGGTTTCTGGTAGTTTCAAGTGTTCCTCTTTCACCTGTTTTCGTTGTTTCTTTTGATAATACCCCTAATTCTGTAAGAACCAGTTTTGGGACCGTTTTTAATTCTTCCGGTTCTATCCCAAGTTTATCTTCTCCATCTTTCGACATCGGTGAACAATCTATCTTAGAAAATCTTTTGGACGCTTTAGAAAAGGTTGTTGATACAGGTGTGGTTTTTACCAACACCAATCCTATTGTGACTATAACAGGTGTAAATATGGATCCGACAAAACAAGTAGTAGACTCATCTCCGGTTGTTGGTGCTTATGTGCTTCCCCCATGGTTGTCTACATATACTCCAAAGAGGAAGAAGCAAGCTATTTCACCTAAAGAGATTGATATTGAAAAGTTGTTACCTATAAAATCAAAGACTCTGGAGAAGAAGCCTAAGACTATTTCTAGGCTTATCAATGAGAAAGGAATCAGATACCCAGAGATTGCTAAACCACCAGAAGATGCTACTGTTGACAATTTTGACATGAGTGATTATGTCGTTTCAAGGGTTGAGTTAGGCAAGCTAACTCATGAGGGCATAAAAGTAGATTTTCAAACTACTGCTAGCACCTTGCTCAAAAAATATGATGAAGTCAAAAAAGAGAAAGAACAGTATAAGGCCAAAGCAGAACAACTTGCTGCGGTTCTTCAAAAGATAGCAAAGTCATCTGAAATTGTAGAACCCATGGCAATGACTATAGAAGATACCTTGATCCAGAAGGTTGAAAAAGCTCAGGCCAGAGGGAGGCTGGTAGGAGATATTGTGGAACGTTTGTTAGCTCAAGGGCGAATTCTACTAAAAACCACTGTAGAAAGAAAAGAGAAGATGGATAAAGCTAAAGTTGAGCTTGACAACCTGGTTGACTTACTCTCACAAGAGCTGCAAGATCAAGAAGAGAGCTTGGAGGAGTGGATAGAGATGAAAAAGATTAAGATAAAGAATCTGATCACCATCGGGGTCATTGCAAATAGGAAATCATAGCTTAAAACCAAGGAGACTCTGGTTCATCGTATCCACATAATAAAAGGTTTACTTGAAGATCTATGTCAAGCTCAAGAAGCCAGTGAAGATAGCGATGTCACACTTCTACACAGGCTAGAAGAACTTCCATGCACCCTCACAGGTGAAGACCATAAGTTCCTCTCAGCAGATGAGATGATAAGTTCCTCTCAACAGATGAGATGATAAGTTCCTTCGAAAAGATGGTTCAAAGGTAATTCGAAGAGGAGGTGCCCTCAGTATTTTCCATGGATAATCTCTATGATCAACATTCAACTTTAGAGAACTTGAAGGACAATATGGACAAACATGAAAAGGCAATAAAGGCAGTAAAAGATGCAATTATTCGGGCCCGCACTATCTCAGAAAATATAGCTAAACCAGATGGATGCGAGATGGCAGCCATACAGGCCATGTACCAGGATTTTCTAAAGAAGAATGACGGAGGAAGCTAATGCCTTAGTTTATTTTATTCCTGTATATGTAATTTGAATTTTGTTGTGGACATATCCATATGTAATTTTCTAAAATGTAATTACATGTGAGACAAAGGAAGTTCTAAGTCAAATAGGACTCTTTTGTTGGAATAAGTCAAAGTAGTTGTAAATTTCCTATTTTTGCCCCAGGCTTCTCCCTATAAATAAAGAGGGCCTCTATTGTAAATGGGATCTTTTAGTTATTGAAGCAAAACTCTGCCAAATTGAAGAGCATTTTGAGACTTTGTGTTCAAATTGTAAATCATATTTTATCAAGTGAATAGAAAAGCAAGCGATCTTTCAATCTTTGTGTTGAAATAACTTGTGGCGTATTGGAAATTGTTCTTATGTCCTTTTCCTAATACTATCTTATCTACTTGATCAAACTGTAGTGTGAGTGTGAATAATCTGGGAGATGTTCTAATGTTGATTGTGGAGACTTTGTGCTACAACAATTATCTTTAGTTTGTTATTTTATGTTTTGAAGTAAAAGATATTGGAAAGGCTTTGAACTACTATTATCTTTTGTGATCATATATTTTGTCGTAGTTTTCGGTGAAGACTTTGGGCTGCACCTTATTCTACTTGGTTCTGAGTTATAAATCAGTAAAAGAAGGAACGATAGACTATGTGCTCTCGTGGGTTTCTTGGTTATTCAATTTGTATCAAGAAAGTGCTATTTTATTTTGTAAACATCATTTATGAAAAAAGAGAAATGGATGATATGGTCTCACCCCTGAATTAGTATTTAGTTTAAATAAGTTTGTGATAGTTGATAGGGAACCTCCCCTTGTTGACAGGAGAGATTTATCTCATTACACTGTGGTCGATATAACCATTTTGCCTTCAGTTAGTTGAAGACAAAATATTCACCCAACACATTGTAAGATGTGGGAGTTACTTATGACAGATTCTATGATGCATGTAAGAGCGCGATTGTAGAGAGTTACAAAGTGGACTAGGAATCTTGATCCACCTATGATGCATGTTATGAAGCATTGTAGATCATCTTTCTAGAGGAGGTAAATGATAAATAATGTGTGAGGCCTACTTTTTCTTGCAATCTCATTTGCACCTGTTATACCTATTTTAAACATTGATACTAGTTGATTTGGACACTTATATTTTGGATTCTAGTGATGATGATAGATTAGTATGGATAACATGATTATGGTCATAATGATTTAATTTTATGAGTATATTGTGTTGATCTAGAATAGTGGATGGTTATGATCAATTATTATCATTCATATGTTAGACATACAATTGGGAGTAGATGAGTATGTTTACATGGAACAAAACTCATGGAATGTTTAATTAATGTAAGATTTTATATTCTCTTTTTATTTTGTCATGGTTAGATTAATGTATGTGAATGACATATATATTCTAGATGTATTTATTTAAACTAATTTTCAAATCAAATTTGATAGTTTTGATTAAGGTGTCTACGAATGGTGAATTGTAGAAAATTAATATGAGCTACCATTATGAATTGTATGTGGAATTGAATTGTTTCAAATGTGTAATTATGATACTTAGTAGGCTGAGTTATGATGATTATGCAAATAGATGAATTTTCAATCATATATAGATGTGTTTAATTGATGTTACAATTGCTTCAACTATTTTCTTGGATGTATTTGATGGTAATTTTAAGTGTGCATGTGGATACAAATTGCCAATAGAAAATAATTCAAAGGGCCTCTAAAACCCTAATTACATATTTTCCTAGTGATACTTTGGCCTTAGTCCATGAGGGGACCAAAAACTCCCATGTGATAAATTGTTGTAATTTATTTGTTGATTGTGTTTACTGATTTTGAACTATGTATCTAAGGTGAGTTAGGTATGACTTATGGGATGGGAGTCCCCCTTAGGATGGAAACTCATATTTGCACTCATAAGGGGTTTTAGAAAGTGAAAAAAATACTTTCTTTTATTTTTAGTGAAATTAGACCCCTAGGGCAAGTACCTATGGGGTGGGTACCTTATGAGCTACAATTCTTGAGCCTTGAGCAAGATTTGACCCATCAAAGCTCATTGGGAAGGAGGTGACATGACCTAGCATGTGGGAGATGGAAGGTTGACTTGTCCCTTTCCAGTCTCCCCTTCCTAGTCTCTTTCCATTCTCCCCTTCCTAGGATCTTGTATGAGGGATTGTGTCAAGTACACCCTCGTCCCAATGCCCTACGCATGTGGGAGCACTTCCTAGGAGATTTGTATTAGAAAGAGTGCATAAGTACACTCCTCTTCCCTAGTTCTTACACGTGTGAGAATATAGGAATCATGTGATTTTATTTGTGTTTGTAAGGAAGGATGAGGAGGTGAGGTGGAAGCCATGTGTCACCATCTCATAGGGTGAGGATGGGTGACATGGCATCCCTTATATATAGCCACCATCTTAGGCTTGAAAACTCATTTTTGCATTCTTTTTCTTTGGAGAGAAAATACTTAGTAGAATTTGGAGAGCTTGTTGGAGAAGGATAGGAAGGAGAGAGCTACTTGGAAGGGACCCAACAAGGAAGGAACTATCTTCTTGGAAGCCATTGTAGAGGTATGCTTTCCATCCTCCTTTTTTTCACATAGTTTGGTTAGAAAATTACATGGATGCTATTGTGTTTGTTGTTTTTATAAGTGAATTTATTTGTCTTGTTGTGTGAATGTGTTGTATTGTGGGTGTGTTGGGAAGGGTTTGTATGCAAGTTGGCTTAGGCTCTCCCAATCAAATGAGAACAAACCATGTGTGGGGTTGAGGGAGGTGTGGAAACCTTATTTGGAGAAGTATTTATTTTATGAAAACAGAGCTTTGGTATGAGTGATATGTGTAGTGAAATGAAGTGTTGGTATGGGAGGTACTATGATTTGGTGATTTTGAGTGGTGTGTGGTTGAAGGGAAATTTGCAAGTTTTGGTTAAGCATGCTATTATTGAGGCATGGTGTTGGGGATGAATCCCAATTTATTGTTTCCCAAAATGAGAAGTTTCCCCTCTTCTCCCTCTTATTATGAATCGTACCATGATTCATGAGTGTTTATCCAGGCCATGGAGTGTTGTGTGTGTGTGTTGGCCTTTTACCTTGTTTTGTGACTACCCAGTTTTAGAGGGCCTCTTATCTCAGGGTAGGTTTGCTTCAAACCTTATGATTGGGAGGTGAGCACCTCCATTGGCTTTTTGAGGTATTTGTATGAATAAATTTGTAGGTTTTATTGAAAGCATGGAGTGAGGGATGCATTTTACCAAGTAGAGTTATCTACCTTCTTCCTTATAACACTCTTTTCATGAGTCAAAGGGCTCGTGTTAAATCTCCTCATTGTAAATGGAGGGATTTTTCTATTTTTTTTGTGTTGTAAGTCAAATTTATAAATGAGAGATACCATTATTGTGTTGTAGACTTTGGAAGATTTGTGTGTGTGTGTGGAGGGCTCCTTATTTATGTATGAATAAGTTTGTATTTCATGAGTAGTTAAAAAGATTGAAGGTTGTTGATTTTATTTTCATGATTTATGAAGAAAGAAAAAATGCATTTAGAAATGTGCATATGTAATTTAAATGTTCACATATATACATGCATACATATGTGTGTGTATATACATATGTGTGTGTGTGTATACATGTATATATGTGTGTATATATAATGTACATATATATATATATATATATGTGTGTGTGTGTGTGTGTGTGTGTGTGTACATGTATATATATGTGTACATACATGTATATATGCATATATATACACACATACATATATGTATATCATTTTCTTCTTCTTTCTTATTTAAATTATTGATGAGTTTTAATTCTATTCTCTTTAAAAATAAATAAATTATATCTATATATATGTATATATCCAAGTAGATATATACATATATATTCACACATATTTAGATAACTATTTTTATATATAATACCAATTTAGTGTTTATATTTATTTTAAGTTGCTGGTTATCTCTTAAAAATAGATTTAATGTATATACATTTAAACTATTGCTATTTAAATATATATATATATATATATATATATATATATATATATATATATATATATACATATGTGTGTGTGTGTATAGGAGGGAATTTGAGTGGTGGGTGGGCGCCAATTTCCTCCTTCCACCCACCCCTTAGGATGGAAAATTTTTTGCTCACCTGGGGACTAGAACATGAAACCCGTGATTTCTAATGAAATATCTCTTTCCAACTACCTCCCTCCCTTCCACCTACCCCATTTTTCATCGAGGGTGGACCCAACTTCATCTTCATATATCTCTCGAGCTTTTCACAGAGCCGGTGGTTGTAAGTATGGATCTATTGTTGTTATCGATGCTGTCGATGTAGCTAGTAGTGGTGCTACTAATGTTGGGTCCACCCATGCCAGTGCCACTTATATATGTGTATATATGTATATTTGTATACACATGAGAATTTGCATCTTCTAGTTTTATTTCAAAAAATATATATGTATGTATATGCATGATACATATACATGTACACACACATTTATATACATATGTATGTATGTATGTAAGTATGTATGTATGTGCATATGTACATACATACATATGTATATATATATGTATGTATAGACATACACATGTATATATGTGTATTATGTATGTATGTATCTATAATACATATATTTATATGTAGAAATATTGAAAAATATGTTTACGATAATGAAATCTAAGGGACAAATATATATATGCTAGAATAAATAAAAGTAGGCTATAAAAATAAATTTTATTAAAAAAATTTGGCAGGATTGGGAGGGGTGTTTGGTCCTCCAACCCTATCGCAACCTATGTTGCAACTAGGCAGGGACACCCCGACCTTACTGCAACATAAGTTGTGGCCAAGTGGGGATACGACCCCCCATGGGAGCCATATAGTCCACTTAGGGGAGTGGTCCATGGGAGGTGTTGTCACCCCTCTGCCCTTCATTATCCCTTTCACACCAACCATTTCATAGCTTCTCAACTCAAAAAATAATAATATAAATAAAACAAAAAAAAATAGAATATGATTTTTAATATTTGTATGTATGTATATATGTGTAAACACATTTGCAAACCTTTGCATAGGGCACCAATGAAAATGGCTCAATAGAATATTTGTATAAATAAATAATATAAATATAATAAAACATGAACCAAATGTATATATAAGCAAGAGTTGCGCAGCAACAGGAGTCCCTGCCAAATGTTGCCAGCATAGAGCAAGAGAAGAGCATGGAAAAAATAGATGTGTTCAAAAGTTAAATTATGTTTAATTGAAAAAAACTATTGGATAGTAAAAGAAATAGCATAATCAAAGAATATTTTCATATAAAAACATAACAAAACATTCATCATCTAGAGAACTGAACACTTTCCTTCTTAAAAAGCTTTACAAGCACATCCCTCCATGATAAAGTCACAACACAATCTGACAAAAATACACAGGATAGATGCATCGCTACTATGACCTAGCAAAGCTTGCCTTCAAAATCCATTGATTGTCTAATGCAAATGTTGTAGCACCAAGCACTACAAGGCTTAATTAGGCACCAAGGCAAATAATGTAGATGCCTTACTTTGTGAAGATGACATCAACATAGCAATTGAAATCCACGAAACAAATCCTTGTAAGGCTTCCTAATTTTATGTTCATATTCTTTTAAAGGATAAATGCATATGAATTGCAAGGGACAATAACAATTGTCCTTCATAACATTGTTTAATGCAACCATTGATTCTTGAACAATGGTTCAAGAGAATGTTATAAATAACAAATGTAAACATAAGTTTTAAAGTTTAAACTATCAAATAAATAAGTTGTAAACAAATGTAACTATCAAATAAAAATCACCCAACAAAGTTGACACAGTTGCAAATCCAACAGAGTTCTTGTACAAACACTAATGCAGAAAGATGTTATATCAAAATATTGCTTTTGGAAAGTTCATCTCATGTTGAAATAACAAGCTCCCTTATAAAATCAGGCTAGATAAAACCCAACATGAGCTAATCATGTCATGCCCACATTTCACATGCGTTCACAACACGCAAAACACGCATGTTATGTCCACACATGCCATGTAGGCATGATTCAAACTAACAAATTTTTTTCCTTTACTACATGAAATCATGCCCTCGCATGCGTAAGCGTGCCCGGACGTATGTTTAAGTTGTCGAGTTACTGTTAATAACGGAATGTTTCTTCACACGTGTGCAAGTAGATTTCGATCTCTATGATTATGTCAGTTTAATCTTTAGGTTTTCTCCAGTTAGATGATTGGCATTTAATTGTTTTAATAGCTTCTTGTCCGCTCGGTTACGCTATTCTTTATGATATATTTAAATATATATGTAAATTCATATATATATATATATATATATATATATATATATATATAAATTTATTTAAACAAAATTCTTTTCTCCAACTAAAGAATAAACAACTATAATATATATATATATATATACTCATAAACGCATTTTAAAAGAATATTCCTTGAACAATCTTCTTTATTCTCAAAGATTATATATATATATATAAATTTTATTAAGTATGATAGTGGGAATTCCACTTAAATTAAATACCATTTTGTTTTTAACTTACCAACTCATATGTTAGGGTTAACTAACCCTAACATTTCTTATTGCTGTGTAATGCTTTCTTGCAGGATTATGGCGGCGGCGGAGGTCGCAGTACAGGGGGCCGATGGCAATGGCTGTGGGCGGTGGTGCGAATGGCGGTGGACGAAGGGCAGAGGAGGTAGGGTCTGTTGGCCGCAAGGCCTGCGTGGTGTGTAGGGCGTGGGACATGGCTTAAGCCACGGCGGGGACGGTGTGGCCTGCGTAGTGTTTGGAGCGGCGGGGATGTGGGGAGGGGCGGAGCCCCACCCACATCCCACATCGTGGGGTGTGGGTGGGGCTCCGCCCCTCCCCACACCCATAATACAAGAAAAATGGTGGGGGTTGAAAACCCCACCACAAAAATGTAAATCTCGCCTGTATATTATAGCAAAATCCCTTTCTGATTTCATTTCAGTTTCTGTAATTTTTTTTAATTAATATTATATATATATATGTCTCGTTTTCACAAATACTTTAAATTTTAACTATTTTAAATAATATATATATATATATATATATTTCCCCAGTGTAGCAATAATTTCTTTCTTTCAATTTAATTTTAAATAAACTATTAATTAAATAAATATATCTAAATATATATATTTATTTATTTATTTATTTCAGTTTCACAATTTATCTCCAAAATGTAATTATAAATACAGATATCAAATTTTCACCACTCAATTTGCAAGTAAAATAATGTATATAAATATATATATTTATAATTTATAAAATGATAATCCATGGTATATTTCTTTTCTCACTATTTTCAATATTATAATTTTAAGAAAGCAATTAAGCAAATGAAAAAAAAACACATTTAATCACTTAAATCTATATTGCCTTTTCTTTTATCTATCAAGTAAAATTTTCCAATTCAAATGAAATTAAGGATTAAAGGATAATATAGGAAACTGATAAATCTATTCATTTCATTAATACACAACAGTCAAGTAAAAGATTACAATATAGATTATTTCCCATTGCAACTACTTCAAGATTAATTTGTTTCCAAGTCAAAATGCAACATTCATAAAACTGTAAAAGTAACATTTTCACCAGATAATACAAGGAATACTTTTATCAATTGATTCCAATCCAAAAACAAGACTCACAACTTAACTTGATACAAAGAACCATTAAATGTAAGAATACCACAACTCACATACACTCAAGAGAGTAAAGCACTCTTTTCTCCAACTTACACAAATGATGAAAGGTGACTACCAAATAAAATCACAACTATAACATAGTAAGGGAGGATTATTCCTTCACTCCCAAGATAACGATCTTTACAACAATATCAAGAGAGATGTTCTCTCTACAACTCTTACATAAAGAACTATGAAGATCAAGATTCTTGTTACAAATAATGGGATAAAACATTTTCTTAAATAAGGGAAAACTTCTCCGATTCTTTTTACATGCTCCAACAATAACCTGCAAGACAACATGGAAAACAACAAACACCATCTAGCTCTCCTCCCTACCTTTGACCCGCAAGAGGGTCACCCCCAAGCTAGGGAGACCATCCTCATAACCAGGGTAAGATAGACTAACCACATCACCACATAGAGCAACAACCAAGCAATGATCCACACTCCCACAAGGTTGACACACATAAAAAAGTCTCAACTTAGGTGAGTACATGGAGGGTAGGGGAGTAGACAATCTCTACCTCTAGGTGTCATCATTTACACAATTTATCACAAGGCCTCAAGCCAAACATTTATTCTTCCACAAGGCCTCTAGCCTTCCAATTACTCAAAATTACCAAGGATATCCCAAAATGGCTCTCAAAGCCATAAAGCCCTCAAGGCTAAAAACAATACTACTTACCCTCAAGACATTTCAAATATCAACAAGAAACCAGATGACACCCGAGGAGGGTCACACCTCCCCTTCCCTATACAAGATGAGCATTTCCTTCCAACTGGATGGAGCTCTTTCTACAACCAAAACAAAACCCCAAAACTAACAGAAAAGCTCATAGAAGACATTTGCAAGACTCTTTCAATAATCAAGATACAACATGCATATCAAACATTAGATCACACAAGAGAATAGATTAGTTCACCAACCTTCCAAAGCCCAATTATGGAAGAAATCTGATGAAGAGCTCCTTTTCCAAAACTTCCTTCTCCAAAATCTCCTTCCTCTCACAATGAACCAAAACCCCCTTACTCTCCTCATCCTCCTTTAAAAACTAATTTCTTCTATTTTACTAATTTTACCAAGTGGCATTAAACAACTCCACCACCCTCATCCATTAGCTTAGTGGTCTTCTAAACAATTTACCCCCACTCCAAAAGATCCCCCAATAAAGCCCACATGTTGAAATAAAATAAAATTAAGTAATCTAAAATATAAGAGGGTGGGTGACACAACACCCTCATTAAGGGGAACCCACCAAAAAGGAGGCACATGGAGACAAGCACTCCATTATTAGAGAATCATGGAGTTGCTCCATGACTTGGAAGTGGGCATAAGTGTGGATTCCACTCATCCCATGTCCCCCAAGCTTCCAATTTCGTCACTTTACTTCACCCTGAAGTTGAAGTGACCCTATGGAAGTTAACCCAAGGTTAACCTAGTCAAAAAGGTCCCTAGACCCATAGGGTATAACCTAGGGTTGTTGTAAACCTAGTTAGGACTTCCAGAGTCAAGTAAAAACACATGAAGAGGGTCAAAAAGAATTAAAGTTAAAACAAGATTCAAAACATCAATTTACAACACTTATCATAATAAAAGTAATTCAGAAAATAGCCCTTATTCCCTTAACCTCATGCAATATTAACACAATACAACATTACAACATTTTCCAAAACACGAGGTTGATCTTAGTTCCTCATAGAACTAGATCGGCTCACAAGGGATACAACAAAGGATATGGGATGATCTCTTGTATATGTGGTTTCATTAGTTATACCTGCACACTCAAACTTGAAGTCAATAACTCATAGAGATATCATAGCCGAAGCAAATTAAATACATGCATACCTAAACATGCTACCATATAACATACTGAAATCATAATGCAGTTCCATATCCATTCATCATTTACTTAAATACAACATCTAACTATCATCGCATAATTGTTTTCTTAAAATCACTTAGGTTCAATAATCAAGAATTCAAAATTCAATAGTCTCTCAACATAAACATAATAACAAAAGCACTGCAAATAGTCTCATGAACAGTAGTGTAAAAAGTAGGCCTCACAAATCACATCTACATAGAAATAGATAATGGGATGAATATGTGCGTAGATTAATAATAACAAGCTAATGTGAAGCTGAATGGACTAGGTTGTTTAGCCAACATGAGCCAATCACAATGCTAAGGTCAAGTTGTTTGTGTCTTACTTTAACATCACTTTGAGGTACTCGTGTCCCAAGATCTACTATCATTTGGGCCTTATAAAACTCAATTGTGTCAGACAGACCTGCTTTATCGTGAGTGTAGCAGGTGGCCCTGTACGAAGTAAAAATTCATGGAGCTGTTAAATTTATAATCTTCTGCAGAATTGACATAGTTGCAAATCTAATAGAACTAGCCTTGTGCATTCACTAATGCAAAAAGAGGTCCTATCTAAAAGGACAAAAAAAGTCTCTATCACCTTGGGAGTTTTGGCTCTTGTTTAAGTAATGAGCTCCCTAACAATATCAAGATAGGTAAAAATGCAAGAGAGTCCATATTCCCAACATGAGCTAATTACATTTACATAGAAACATGCTAGGGCATGGATAAATAGACCGGCCCATTTAGCTAGTGTGAAGTTGTAAGGACCAGCCCATTTAGCCAACATGAACCGATCACAATGACATACAAGGCACACAAGTGCCTCATAGTGATGTAACATAAGGATGCGAACACAACCTTATCACCTCATCCCAATACCTTCTTCCATATAGGGAAACCCATTTGAGTAATAAAGGTTCATTATATCACAAGCACAGGTGACCCCATGCAATGTAAAAATCCTTAGAGACTACAAAATTCATAACCTCCTACTATCCTTGTGCATTCACCAATGCAAAAAGAGGTCCATTTAAAAAAATAGAAAAGGTCTCTATCACCTATTGGAGGTTCCGTTCAAGTTGAAATAATGGGCTACCTAACAATCTCAGGCTAGGTAAAACTACAATATAGCCTATATCAACCAACATGAGCTACTCACATTTAAATAGAAACTAGCAAAGGGATGAATAGTTTGGTAACCTAATAATATCAGGCTAGATTTAAGCTACAAGAGCAAGCCCCTTTAACCAACATGAGCCAGTTGCAATGACATGCAATGCACACAAGTACCTCGAAGTGATGTTAGAAGAATGATAAAATATGACCTCATCCAAAAACTTTCATTTAGCACCTTATAAAACCCATTTGCAAAGGGATCAATAATTTGGTAACTTTATAATATTATACTAGATTTAAGTAGCAAGGGCCAACATGAGCCAGTCCCAATGGCATGCAAGGCACACAAGTATACCTTGAAGTGATGGAAAATAAGGATGATAAACTGTGACCTCATCCAAAAACTTACTTTCATTTAGCACATTACGAAATCCATTTGTGTCTGAAACCCTTGTTTTATCATGAGTGCAGGTGGTCACATTAGATATAAAAATTCTAGGAGCTGCAAAAACATAATCTTCTGCTAAAAATTTAGAGCGGCTGATTTTTAGGAAGTAGGGTTTCAACCATGGCTCGCGGAAAAAAGTTTGTGGCAACCACAAATTTTGAGGGAAATTTTTACCAAATGCTTATCTATAACCATAAGTGGTCTACTTTTGTTGATGACTATTTTTAAAATTTTCAAAATGGCAATGTTATATTAAAATTCCTCAAAAACCTTTAGCAGGGTAGAAGATTTTGAGTTCTACTAATGACTATTTTAAAAAATTTAAAACAAAAAATGTTATATTAAAAATTCCTTATAACCTATAGCAGGGTAGAAGACTTTGAGACCATGTAACATCACAAATTTTTGAACTTTTTGGCAACTCTTGCAGAACAGATTGAGGTAAGCTCCACATGGATTTCATGTTGGAAGATCATTTTTATGCTCAAGGTGGTCCCATGGAATGTCACTCATTTCCAAGATGCTAAAAACCAGTAGGAGGAAGGTTTTCTCCTCAAGAGCCCTTCTTAAAGTTTGTATAACCCTCATTAGACATTTTCAGATATTTCAGAGTCAGATAACAGTACGGATATACTCTTTAAGTTTTAACTTATCCCAGTAACATTGGGTAGTAGTTTTCAGTGCAGAGCACCTAAAAAGCTATAACATAACGATATTTACATCTTTAAGACATCATCCATGTCAAAATCTTGCTTAAGTTTGCAGATCCAATAGTAAATTCTTCAAGGAATCTTGCCACCAAATTACCCCCTACATGTAGCATAAATTTTCCCTCCAACACATTTAGCGCAATTTTTGGATGCAAACTCCTAAAAATATACATCATGAAGAAGATTACATTTCCCATGGCATGATTTACTGCAAAAGTTAGCTTAGGCATCAATGCAAGAACATTAATCATGGAAACCCCATATAAGCTTCAACTAGAGTTTTAAATATTCTATATTGGCATGGATGTAAACAATTTTTATGATCAATGTGTAGGAATTTCAAATTAAGTAGAAAACTGAACCTATTCTATTAGCTAACGAGCTTTGCTTTGTGCAGGCATTGAATGTGTATGTGTCCTTTTATGAAAGTTATGGCTATATGTGGCCTTACATGCACATTAGGATTATTGTAGGTTTGATCCTCACACAGCTTACTATGATCGGATATTTCCTTCACACAGGCTTGAAGTTTGAAATAAACTAAGAAGTTTCTTTATAGGGATACTTGACAATGCGATGGCTCCAAACCACAAAAATTGAGACAAAATGATGTACTTTGCAAGGGATTCCAAGATTTAATCTGCACAAATTCAAGTTAGAAAGTGGTATTTTTTATTTACAAAACTTGTAATTTACGTTGCATCATCTACTTCATGTGTAAGGTTGATAATTCTTTTCAGGACATATCCATGGGCTAGCTCATAGCAACAGGCAAGAGTTTTTTAAGGCAATTTGACAAAATCTAATGAGTGGGCATTTTGATGAGGGGAATGGAATGACTTCTAGCTGTAGTGATCAGTGTTGTTTTTGTAGCTCTAGGTTGGTGGACAAATAGTAGAAATGTTGAACTTATATTACCTTTGGATCACAAGAATCATGCGATTATTATATCCACTTTGCCTACAATAGATGCAAATACAAATATAGCAGATGTTGTATTATTGCTCATGTTTGTAAAACACATTTTGGGAGAAAGCATTCAAGATGAAGATGTACATGGGGCAATTGGCATTGAAGATATATAAATATGGTGCAAGGTTTCATGGAAGTTGCCCCTATGATATTGTTTGATGGCAATGTATCCTTTTCATTTTTGTTAAGAAATTAATGATATGAAATGAATCATTTTGCAAATACTGTAGTTGTTCCACAATGGATTCATTTTTTTGGCATGATATTATATTTGTAAATGAGGCGAATGATTCCTTTCAGAATATTATCAGGCCTATAAAATCTCACATGAAATACTTAAATATTTCTCAATCATGTTTGTTTTGTTGTATACAAGGTCACCTAGATTACAACTGAGAAATTTTCTTTAGCAGGATAATGAGGTCTTTAGACTTGGACTACTGTTTGAAGAAGTGAAATTTGGTGATGTCACTATCTTGGTTTGTGAATATACTAGTTATAACCTAAATGGAGCAAATTTGAGTGATTGTTAGCCAGTGATTCACATTTCATATAGATGTGAATTGATTGATGGGAGTAGGTACATGACATTTCTTGTTTTTTAACTTTTTACATATGGATGGTCAGATGGACTAACAAATTAATTTAACAATAATGGGTCAAATGCATATGGAGTGTATGTGACATACTTAAGGTATATATTGGATGCTGCTTTTATCATGTATAGGTTGAAAGTTGACCAAACTTGAAACTGTAAAAAACATATACAGAACATGCAGTTAAAATGACAAGTCAACCTTAAGATTTCAATCCATCCAAACTGGGAGCAACAAAATGTTTTCTAATATTTCCACGCTAATGTTAAAATAATCAATCAAGGTAAATCTAAATGATAATTTTGCTTAGGCCATTACCTGCTTAGCCTGCAAATCAACTTGGTCTTATTGTTTGAATTGTGTGGCACTTCAGGTTCTAATGTTGCTACAAAGGGACTGGGTCTTGTCTAGTGGATAATATTAATCAAGATACCATGCATGAACATAAATGTGCTATGCTTCATAATACACTTCTATGGATTGATTATGTTATCTACGAGAATTGAACATTGGTTGATCTGTCCTTAGCCATTTAAAATCATTGTCTGCAGGATATTTGAGTTCAAGGACAGGACTATGTTCCTGTACATGTGTCCACATCTCTTGGTGGCTATACTTAATAATCAGATAGTTGTACCCTACTTTCAAATGATGTCCCACGGGCTACCCATTACCCAACATTTTGTGGTACCCAAATCTCCTAGTGAATATATCAAAATGTAGCAAATAAGAGGCATTGTTGCAAATAAGAAGGGCCCCTGAAGAGGAACTCTTCTTCTAGAGACCACATGGCTGGAAAAAGAATCTAACTTTTTGAGACTCTTCCCTGTCATTCGTAGACACAAATATGAAATAACCAATGAAGGTAGCAGTATAAAAGGTATTGGTTGTTATTTTAGGTCAAAGGCAAGTCAAATGGCAATTTGGTGTATCAGGAATTTGACTCCATTTACCTTGCATAAATAACATTTAATTTTGTACACCTGGATTTCTATCTCATAACCAAGCTCACAAGTAAACTAAATTTTTCCAGTCCACTTACACATGGACTAGCATAAAGAAATAAAAGTGAATTTATGTGTCTCTCTTCTTGTTATCTTTGAGCTTGGTATTGGTGTTTATTTAGGTCAAAGCCAAGCCAAATGATAATTTGGTGTATTAGACCCCCTTATGGAAACCATTGGGAGATTTCATTCTATTTATCTTGTATAAATAACATTCAATTTTGTATCCCTAGTTTTCCAAATATGAATGGTGAAAAATAGCTAATGCGCGCCTTGTGTATGTTTCTTTGTTTCATATAATTAGGTTTTTATGTGATTTATATACCAAAAGAACTTCAAATACTTCCATTGCAATGCCACAATTGCAAGTTTTTTTTTAGCAGAAGAAGTTTCAAAAAACAAAAAAACTAAAACATCCAAATTTACAAAATCAATAGGAAAACTGGTTAAATAAATTTTTGTTTCAAAATGGCTTAAAATATTTCAACAACAATACCACAAGTGCAAATTCAATTTTCTAGAAAATAAATTATGTACAGTTCAAACAAAATAGAACTAAAACTTCCAGATATGGAAAAGAAAGAGTAAAAGTGATCAAATAACATGTTGCAATACCTCATATAAATTAAATATAATTTCTTTCACAAGGACTTACTTGAAAAACATACTCATGTATGGTATCTTAACAAAAACATGATTCAACTTCTAAACATAACATGTATATAGTAAATCAAATGAAACAAGATACTTAATCTACCTTATCAAGAGGTTTGTCCAGAGCAGGGGAAGTTGAAATCCCAGAAACAAAGCTAGAACTAGCTAGAACATCTCTAAGAATATTACTTATATTAAGGTCAAAAAGAGTATTGGCAACCGAAGCAAATCCACTAGAAAAAGTAGAGAGAAGCCTAATCAACCCCTGCACATACCGCCATCTCAATGACATCCCTATCTTTGGAAATGCCATCATGTACCCATGGATAATTGTATACAATCCTCATGGATATTTTGATGGTGAAGGTAGCTAGAAAACTCTTTGGCTTCATATGGAAGAGAAACATCATTAATAATAGCATACCAAAATCAACCAACATTCAAATTCCCCTAACATGCATTCTTTTCCAAATGAAAGTATTTATGTTTTTTTAGCATATGAATCATAAATATGCTTTACTCATAAAATTGTTTAAAATGAAGGCTAAAACCATAAAATTGAAAATGGATATAAATCTCATACCTAAGCTACATGCAGTAGCTCTAGAGCTAATTTACAATCACAATGAGTAGGTTCAGCAATGCGCCCAATAGCCTCTTTAGCTTTACAAGGAACGAGTGAATTAGCATGAAAATCCTTGCTTGCATTGGCACCTAAGGCTACTCGTATTGCCTGAGGGCAAGAAAAGTACAAATGTGAAGAGGTTTCATTTAAACAAATTAGCATTATCATCTTAAAATAACAATGGTGCCATCTTATTTGATACATTCTTTATCTTGAACAATAATACATTTGTGTCTTGGAAAAACAAAATCTATTTCTGACCTAAACTTTGCCTGCATAATTATAAAATTTAGAAGAGTTAGGATCTATGCGCTTAAGAAAGATAAAGGAGAAACATAATTTCTGGATAGTAAAATAAGCATTTGCATTTTCTCTCTCAATGTACTACCATGTTACTCGCTATGATCAATTTTCATCACTAACAGAAATTCTGCTACAAGCAATAACAACTCATTATGAAAAACCCTCACTATGAATTTTCTTCTGGTTGATGTTGAAGATCTTGTGGAGGCCACGCTTGTTGTAGACAAACCATGAGCATAGAACACCTGTCTTAAAAAAAACCCTCCAGCTTGCAAGAAGACACATTTGAAACCCTATGCAATAAAAAAATCAGAAAAATAACCAACCAATCACATGCTTACAAGCATGAGATAAATGATGAAACTTAGCATTTCATTTATCACTGTATACCCTATTTTGAACTGTAAAATCTATTGGAAATGACAAGGATTTCTTCTTTGAAATATGTAATTTTTAACTTTAGTCATTTCTATGAAGCATTTTTCTCTACTAGTGTTTTCTATGTAGAAAACTCACGTTTTTTTCTTTAATTTTGTTAGCATCTTTTGTGCTCCTTCTATGTACACCATCGTTCAAAAAATTAACTTAATAAGAATTTGACAATCAAATACAGCTTAAATGTGTAAACCATCATTCAAAAATACTTGTATTTAATAAGAATTTGACAATCCAATATAGCTTAAATCCAATTGCAATGCAAAAGACATTTTACATGGCTATTTGGATGTAGAAGGCATAAAGGAAGAAAGGTCCTGAATCAATATAATCCTTCAAAAACCAAGCCTACCTTGGCAAATGTTTTGCAATCGCTATATCAAAAAGAAAGGCAACTTTCAAATTTTCCCTAAGTGCTGGAAATGGCAGGCTCTACTCTCTAGGAAATAGAGAACCAAAAGAGAAACTCTGTCATTCTATCGATCCCCTCAAACCTATAAGCCCATCCACTATTGAATGAACTCCCTAGGACAACCCGAATAACAAAATAGACTAAATAATATTCTCCATTTTTACCTTCCACTACGTACGAACCTCATTTCGCATCAAAATTGGAGTGCTACCCTAGACAAGTCTACTTGAGTAGACAACACAAATTTCATTAAAACCAGCATTCAAAATTAGCACACCTATCTTGTTTCTCTATTATAATTCAATTTATTTGTTCAGAATGGCATTGATTTCCCTTTTTTGGGAAAAATACCATTCAATCAAATGTAAGATTCATTCTGAAATAAACAATTCCTACATCTATGGGTCTTTATGTCAAATAATATATCAATTGTTCTTTACAACTAGACGGTCCACCATGTGAGCCAAGGCTAAGGCTTCGAGGCTCGATTCTACTCCTACTCCTGCTTCTACCACACCTAGTCAATGCAACCTCGCAGGAAAAAAAATTCAATGAAATTCTTCTGTCTACAGCAGGCATGTATGTAAGATACATGGAATAATTGACAAGACACGTCAGTTGTTTTAATAAGTAGAAATAAAAAAACTAGAATATAAATAAACACAAACCAACATGGAATATCTTCTGCAATGCCCTATTTGACAGAAGAAAATGCCTTTCTTATCATGGACAACATCGAGGATAGGCTTCCATGCTTCAACATGCTCCATCATCTATATTCCAAGCATCCGTGGTAACCTAGTATAAAACAAAGAACTTCAATTGCCATTTAAGTTCTGTAAGCCTCACATATCGGGAGCTTATTTCTTCACAATAAAAATAAAAGAACCTCTCACCCACCCTTTGCCACTTTCAGAAATAACAGTTGCTTATGAGATCAAGAGGCCACCTGGCGTTGGAGGAAAAAATGCTCAACTTCAACGGCTTCCATTTTTTTTACACAAACTACTCACAGACCACCAAAGAAACCCTTAATTTATCTTCTACCTACAACAAAGAAAAAGCATAGGAAAAACACAAAAAGAATTAATGTTATTTTCTCCAGATAACATAACAAATTGCATGATAACCCTACCTTTGTAACATAACGAACGGTGCTAAAAGGTAATGTTTCCATGCATAGAGGCTGTTAAAATCCTTGAAGACTGGTTGCAGCCAAATAGGTGTGTCAAAATTTCTGAAGACTGGTTGCAGAGAGGAGTTTGCAAGGCGTCAAGCAACAGGGAAGGTGACAAAATGCCCATTTGTTTTACGACATTGCTACATATGGTTTGAACAAACTCTGCACAACAGCCACATACCTCCATACGTGTCATCCAAAAATTTCCCAAACCCTCAATGCACACAATGACATGCGTAATTCCATGCAAAAAAAAATCTTAGAATGAAATAATGCAGAATGTGAAAAATAAAATACTAGGGGTATAATAATGCCACAATGAGAAAATGCCATCAATCAAGGGAAAAAGAATAAAATATTTGAAACCTTAGCTATGGCTTTAATAGTTTCCATATTACATGGAGTTCTAAGCAAACTAATGCTCTTTTTGTTGAGTGAAAACAATAGTCCCCCTTGCGGGTAGGGACTAATAATAAATAAAATAAATCTTATACCTTGCACAATGAAATGAGGAAATGCTTGGTCATTTCTTGCTATATGTTGAAACCTGCAACAACAACAAAAGGAGAAACCAAAATATGGATCAATACCTTCCCTAGGGTTTGTCTCTTTTTCTTCATCTCTTCTTCAACCTAGGAGGAAAAAGTAAAATAGGGGATGATAAGGTATGTAGGGCTTTTTATCTTTTTTCCATTCAAGGTTTTTGCCCTAATCTCTTGTTGAATGATAGAATTAAATTGGTTTATAATAGTTAGTTGCACCAATTTCTTTTGAATATATTTAAAATTTAGATTAGTTGACTTTACAATAAATTAAAAAACTATAGTAGTTAATAAGGTCACATGTAAAATATAGGTTTATAGATATATTTTCTTGGAAATCTTAAATAATAAAAATATATAGATCATATTAAAAGTAGAAATGAATCATGTTATTATATTATAAGGTTGAATGTGTTGAAATTTTTGTAAGTTAGTAATGGTTATGTTTGGAATTTTTTTTTTTAAACTTTATAATTTCTTTTCACTTCTGGTGCAGGAGCACCTAATCCACAGTGGCCTCCATAAGGCATTAACTGTTTACAGTTCATTTTGATGTTTCCAATAAGGTCCTAAGCTAACCATTCAATGTAATAAGGTCTATTTGACCAATGCATGTTAATTTAGGTTGTATCTAGGTTTGTGTTATAAGTTCCAAGGACACTTGGCAAATCTGTAAGCACAAGGTTGTTAGACAATTAGGAGGTTGTTAGGCAGTTGGATCTCCCAGCCACTTGGAGGTTGTCTCCTAGCCGCTTGGAGTCAATTCAGTACTACTCATGGTGAGTAGATAAATGCCCAAGATCAGATCAATTCTGATCAGTTGTAGTTGAGATTAGAGAGATCAGAGATCAGTGTGATTTGTATTTGAGAAACAGAGCATCTGTATGTGCATTTTTTGGAAAGCATAATAAACAAGTTCTGTGTTGTACATCTTTCTGGCATTCGAGTTCATTTCTTTCTCTGTGCAAATCAATTTTCTGTTCTGAGACCGAGATGGGTACTTAGCCCATTCCACCGGTTAGATTTCTTTGAAATCGATGGAATGGTTGTACAATGTTTTCATTTTGTTTTCTGTTTTGTTTGTGTTCATGTCTGCAGGATCGCGTACAGGATGCATTGATAGACCCTAGCGTTGTCATATGCTAGGTTGGCAGGGTGAAGATCTGTGTTAGATTGGCGGAGGAATAGATCTAGGTAATTGCAGGGTTTGCGGAGGTTCAAAACAACGAAGATTCGTGTTGTTTTACTAAAGATGCATTTTGTGTATATATCACAAATGCATGTCGGATATACAATCCGTGAGTATATTGCAAGGGTTTGTTGAGTGTGTATGTCCCAGAGCATATCAGGTTTGAATGCATGTTGCAAATGCATGTTACAAATGTACAAGGCAAAAGTACATTAGGTTGTATACAAGGAAGGTCAACGGTCAAACCTTTCGAATGCATGTTCTAAATGCATCTTGTGATTGTATGTTACGATTGCATATTGCAATTGTATGTTGAAACATACATTGTCTTTGATACAAGTGTCGACTGGTAGAGACGGTGAAGGAAACCGGTGATCGCAAGTAGACAAAAGTATTTGCAAGCTATGCATATCTTGAATGTACATTAAAGAATGTATCTCTCGGCAGATACAAGTGTTGAAGTATCAGCACATCGGCAGGAAAGGTTTTAGATCACCCGATGCAAGGAGCCTCACCGAAGGCAAAGCTTAGTGTTAAGCTTATCAGGGAGAAACATAGATCGCTGGAAGCGTTTCAGGTTACACCAATGAAGATAGTCTTGCCGATAAGCAAGTAAGACGTGGATATATAAAGGGAAATGCAGGTCAGGGTGTTTGTCTCTGCATCATAGTGGTATCAGAGCCTGAAAAAGATATGGGCAAAAAATTGAATTAAGGATTTGCAGGAGTGTTGGCGTTTGGGTGTTGTCTATGAATGTTTATGTCAGACAGAGAAAGTGAGCCAGAGGCGGAGATGATGCCTCCTAAAAGTATGTCGCAGGACGTCATCAAGAAGTTGATTGAGGAGATACTTGCATACAAGTTGGGAGAGTTCAAGCAGTCCAAAGGCAAAGAGAAGGAGACTGAAAGTGATAGTGATGAAGGCATTGCAGAAATTGCCAAAACCAGTAAAAAGGTAGAGGAGATACCAGCAGACCAGAGGGCATTTTTAAATGCATTGAAGTTAGTCAATAGGGACACCATAGATGGGTTACCTATGTATAGTGGAAGTATGGAAGCTGAAGAGGTGATTGATTGGATTGAGGCATTGAACAATCATTTCGAATATAAAGAAATCCCTGATGATAAGAGGGTTAAGTTGGCAAAAGCAAGACTGAAGGGATCTGCTCTTGCATGGTGGAATTATGAACAAGGAGAGAGAGTCAAGGAGGGGAAGAATATGATAACCTCCTGGGAAAGGATGAAGAGCAAACTCAAGGCACAGTTCTTACCCCTGGACTATGATGTGCAGATGTATAAGACGCTGAAGAACCTCAGGTAGAGAGACCTTGATGTGAATGCATACACACAAGAGTTTCATAAACTCAGTCTCATATCAAAGAGACAAGAAGAAGAGTCAAAGAAGATGGCCAAGTACTTGAATGGTCTAAGGATGAACATCCAAGATGAGATCAGCATCTTAGCACCATAAACAGTGAACGAGAGTTTCCAAATGGCATTAAGAGTTGAAGAGAAGCTAAAGAGGAAGAGTGAGCAGAATAATAGAGGAAGAGGTGACAGAAATTTTAGAGGCAGTTTTGGAGGAAGAAGTCCTAACCAGAGGCCTAGTGGTGAGTCTAACCAAGAAGAGACTAGTAAAGGACAAGAACAGTCTGATTTCAGAGGTGGATGGAAAGGCACAAGAGGTAGATTTGGAAGTGGTAGAGGTTCTAATGTTTTCACTGGAAGATGTTATCATTGTAATGAAATTGGTCATACAACATTCAAATGTCTAGAAAGGCAAGGTTCATCATCAAGAGATGATAGGAAGAATGACAAGAGGGTTCAATTTGTGCAAGAAGAGAAGGTAGATGAAAGTGTTAACTCTCTAATGGGAAGTGCAACCCCAGCTGAAGATGGAGAAGCATTGATGCTACGGAGAACACTCTTGAAGACATCCAAGGACATGTTACAAAGGAGAGCACTTTTCAGGACCAGTTGCAAAAGCAAACTTAAAAAATGCAAGGTAGTAATAGATTCTTGTTCAATAGATAATATGGTATCTTAGGAAATGGTGGATAAATTGAAACTGGAAAGGATTCCACATCAAACCCCTTACAAAGCATCTTGGGTGAGTGATAGTCAATCACTTTTGGTATATGAACAGGCATATGTTGATTTTCAGATTGGAGAATATCAAGATAGGGTCTTATGTGATATTTTGCCCATGGAATGTTGTCACCTACTTTTAGGTAGACCATGGCAATTTGATAGGAGAGCATTGTATGATGGATATGCTAACACATACACCATCAAGAAGGATGGGAGAACTTTTGTGATGACACCATTGCAGGAGGATGCTGAAGCAAAGAAGGCAATTGAAATTATTTTGATGGGAAATAAAGAGTTTGTGCATATCATTGAAGCAGAGACACAAATAGTTGAGGATATCTCAAGGAATGGAGATCACAGTTTGAAGAAGGTTTTAGTTTTGACTGATGGAATTCAGATGAATTAGCAGAAGGTCCAGGAGAAAGGTTGTCAACAGCCACAAGTTGATGGGAGAGGCAAGGATACAATCATAGTAGGGACAATGGTTTGTCCTCTAGACCCAACAAGAATTGAAAGGCAAACATGTTCTACCATAGCAGTAGTACCAGAAGCATTTCCCAAGGTTTCTAATGCAGGTGTTCAGGTAGAGATGACAGTAAGGAAGAATGGCATGAGTAGAGCCTATAATGCTAGGCATGAGTTTTTGACTCCATGGAAGCAGGTAGCAGTCTAGATATCATGGGGAAGACATGAGACAACAGAGTATACAATTGGAGCAAGACAAAGACCTAACTCATGTGGCATGAGTTCTTTTCGCGGTGGGGTGTATGGTGCAGGAGCACCCAATCCACAGTGGCCTCCATAAGGCATTAACTGTTTACAGTTCATTTTGATGTTTCCAATAAGGTCCTAAGCTGACCATTCAATGTAATAAGGTCTGTTTGACCAATGCATGTTAATTTAGGTTGTATCTGGGTTTGTGTTGTAAGTTCCAAGGACACTTGGCAAATCTGTAAGCGCAAGGTTGTTAGACAGTTAGGAGGTTGTTAGGCAGTTGGATCTCCCAGCCGCTTGGAGTCAATTCAGTACTACTCATGGTGAGTAGATAAATGCCCAAGATCAGATTGATTGTGATTAGTTGTAGTTGAGATTAGAGAGATCAGTGTGATTTGTATTTGAGAAACAGAGCATCTGTATGCACATTTTCTGGAAAGCATAATAAACAAGTTCTGTGTTGTACATCTTTCTGGCATTCGAGTTCATTTCTTTCTCCGTGCAAATTGATTTTCTGTTTTGAGACCGAGATGGGTACTTAGCCCATTCCACCGGTTAGATTTCTTTGAAATTAATGGAATGGTTGTACAGTGTTTTCATTTTGTTTTTTGTTTTGTTCATGTTCATGTTTGTAGGATTACGTACAGGATGCATTGATAGACCCCTAGCGTTGTCATATGCTAGGTTGGCAGGGTGAAGATCTGTGTTAGATTGGCGGAGGAATAGATCTAGGTATTCACAGGGTTTGTGGAGGTTCAAAACAACGAAGATTTGCATTGTTTCATTGAAGATGCATTTTGTGTATATATCGCAAATGCATATCGGATATACAATCCGTGAGTATATCGCAAGGGTCTGTTGAGTGTGTATGTTGCAAAGCATATCAGGTTTGAATGCATGTTGCAAATGCATGTTACGAATGTACAAGGCAAAAGTACATTGGGTTGTATACAAGGAAGGTCAACGGTCAAACCTTTTGAATGCATGTTCTGAATGCATCTTGTGATTGTATGTTATGATTGCATATTGCAATTGTATGTTGAAACATACATTGTCTTTGATACAAGTGTCGACCGGTCGAGACGGTGAAGGAAACCAGTGATTGCAAGTAGGTGAAAGTATTTATAACTTGTGCATATCCTGAATGTACATTGAAGAATGTATCTCTCAACAGATACAAGTGTTGAAGTATCAGTACATCAGCAGGAAAGGTTTTAGATCACCTGATGCAAGGAGCCTCACTGAAGGCAAAGCTTAGTGTTAAGCTTATCAAGGAGAAACATAGATCGCTGGAAGCATTTCAGGTTACGCCAATGAAGATAGTCTTGCTGATAGGCAAGTAAGACATGGATATACAAAGGGAAATGCAGGTCAGGGTGTTTGGCTCTGCATCAACTTCACCTCCCTATCTATCCTTGGATTAAAATAGTAATGCATGATTAACATTTTAATTGGAAATTAAATTGTGGAATTTAATAGTTGAGTTGAAAGAAATTTGCATTTCGATTTCTTATCTCGTAATTGGTTTTAAAATCAATGTCTTGTTTATTAGTGTTAAATTCCTTTCTTGTAATTATTTAATCGCATTAATAACTAATTTTTTATTAGAACACATAAATGTTATAAGTAATCATAAATGCGATTATAAGAAAAGGCATGGAAAATTGGCTTTTAAATAAGGGCGTAAGGAGAGTTAGGGAGATGCTTCAGGAATTTGATTTTTCTATTGCTCACATTTTTTGAGAAGCTAATTTGGCAGTTGATTGCTTGGCAAATCAAGGAGTCACAAGAGGTGAGAGGGACTTTGGCAGTTCGGACGCTGCAAGATGGGACGGGTTGGAAAAGGTACTTCGGGCAGACATGGAAGGCGCTCAGATGGAAGGAGAGCATCGAGGGAACCATCTGACAACCATCACTTTTGATTAGGATTAGCAGGAATCCAAGGGAGCTGGTCACGACAAAAGATATGTTAGATATGGTAATATTTTCAAGACTTGCATCTCAAAATGGACTCTTGTCATGAGTAAGCAACTGATACTTTGCTGGTGCAAGCTTTTTCTATTTATAGAAGAGTAGGGGAGGTAATCTCCATCCTGAAGAAATGGCGAAGATCATGGGAGTTGAAGTTGCCTAGAAGAAGGGAAGGAACAATAGGTGGGGTGTTTGTTTCGATTGAGGGAGGAAGTCGCTCGAGAGGCAATTCTGCAAGTGATTGGTGGAGGCTCATGGAGTGGGGGACATGTTCATGACGGTCGTGTTTACCAACTGTTCTTCGCTAATATCTCTCTGGTCATGGGGGGCTCTTTCTATGGGGTAGATTGGGGAGCTCGGCTGGTCGCGCAAACAAACCATTCAGTGGTGATGGGGGGAATTGAGGCAGTTGGAGCTGATCAGGAAAAGGAGACTTTGAAGGCAGCTTTCACAAGAAAGACTGGATCAAAAAAGGTCAATTGGTGCATATTGGTTTTTTCCCAACACTTTAGCATAACACCACTTAGAAATCTTGTGGACTATTAAATGAATATAGATCTAATGGTAGGTATTATATGGGGTGTTTAGCTAATACAGACTCATGATGTAATATAAATAAAAAGTGACATGTAGACCCACCACTATTATAAGACAATAGTAACTTTATGTCTTGCCTCAAATGATGTGCATCGGTTCTAGGGCTTTAGATCAATAACTTTACCCACTTCAACCAAAAAATAGTAGACCATTAAAGTCAAGCCAACATGGCTTGTTTAACAACTCCCACTAACTCTTAATATAACCTTGGAACTAGAAAGTAGTAGACTCCCACGTGCCATTAGATCTAAGAGATCAATAGGTCATGTTCTCCCTAGCCTTTAAAAGCTTTGAGAACACTTGTGGAAAGCAAAATTATGCATGAGGATAAGGCAAAATCAAAAAAATTCCATTATAATGAAAAACCACTATAACAAGAAGATCCTCTCTCGTCTTATCTCTTTATTCTAATGGTTGAGGTATTTGGTAGGAATTTGAGTTATTTAGGGGCCTCTAGTTTGATAAATTGTTTTAGTTGTGCTATATGAGTAGATGCACCATAATGTACCTCCAATTTATTGATGGCTCTCTTCTTTTGGGGTTAATGGAGGTGGAGGAGATTAAGTGGATTAAGGAGGTTCTAGATGAACATGTGAAGGTTTTAGGTCAACTTATCAATACTGAGAGTTCTTAGAAGATCTTCTTTTTGAATAGGAATTGTTGTTGGGAAATTTTTTGTGAAAAATAGACTACGTTTCCAAGTTGCTTCTTTGTTGTGTACATACCTAGGAGATCCTCTCTTCATTGGTAGTTCAAGTTCAATTTTATAGAAGGAAATCCTTGTTAAGATAAGTGCCAAAATAATGGTCTGGAAAGGGAAATGGGTAAGTCTATGCAACAAGATTTTACTAATTAAGTGTTTTGTGTGCCATCCCAACATAGATGTTCTCTGTAATGAAAGTGTCAAGGATGATACTTGATAAAATTAATAAAATTTGTAAAATGTTTCTTAAATGGGAAAAGTCTATTTATTGGTAACCCAAGGTATATGAAAAATTAAGAACTTAGAACTTTAAAAGAAAACTCTCTGTGCTAAATTGGTTTAGAAATTTGCTGAGAATCAAGATCTTTGATAGTCCCAAGATTTAATATCAAAACATCTAAATGCAAAGGAGGCTTCGAGGATTTACAAACCAGATTTGTCCCTAATGGTTCAAACTTTTGGAATTTACTAGCATTCTCTAGGGAGATTATTAGTAATTGAAAAGGAAGCAAGATGGTGGAAACACCTCCTACACTAATCTATGAGGAGAGATAATGCAAAGAGACATAGATCTAACATTTTTTATAAAAAAAATTGACACATGCAATAGCATACACTAAAATGCAACTCACAAAATACATAGTTGTATACATTGTATAAGCAGAAACAATGGGAAAACTCAATTTAATCGTTCGGGAAGAAATTCCATAGCCAATCCACACCATCTATACTTCTTCATGGTCACTAGCTTCATAATGAAACTACAACATTCATCAAGAAGTGTCCACATTCTCAATAAAAAAAACTTATTTTCCTGCACCATGTCTTGAATAAAATGATATCACACGTCAATTTACTTTGTTAGTGAGTGAAACATAATGTTCTTGGCCAAATTGATCACACTAACTATCAAAATCAATCCTCATTACATCATGTATTAGGCTAACATTTGAACATAATATCTAAAGCCACACTACCTCTTTACAAGTATTATTAGTTGGCATGTACTCAAATTCAATAGTTGAAAGAGCAACAACAAACTTTCCCTTACTCATCGAACTAAAAATACTAATATATAAGTTAAACACATAACCACGGGTGTATCTCCTACTATCAATGTCACTAGCCTAGTCTACATGAACAAGACCTTGTATGTCCATCTCCTTCCCCAAACCATGTCCTCCCTAGTAGAAAATAGAGTACTTATAAGTGCCATTGAAATATCTAAAAACCCTCTTTACTCCAATCTAATACTCTTTTCCCAAATTAGAAATAATCCTACTCAGAATTCTCGCTAGTTGGGTAATATTTGGCCTTGTACAGACCATTGCATATATAAGTATTCCAAAAACACTAGAATATGGAATGTGACTCGTGTCCTCTATTCATCCTCTATCTTAGGATATTGTTATGATAATGAAACATTGATTCTTTATTCAATTATTTAAACTTTTTAACTTTTTACACCACACACTAGATAAGATTGTGTTTTAATAAATTTTAACTATACCACTGTAAATAGAAAGCTAAAATGAAATCCTATCTAGATAAAAATTTCCCTTTTCTACTTAGACTAAGTGAAAGAGGAAGAAAGCTAGGTTGAAAACTAAAAATTATAGAAGTTGTACTTGCTAAAATACAAAATAGAGTATAAAACTAGAAAATATAAGAAATGAAGAACCCGGTGCCAAAAGTTGAAGCCCTTTGTCTAGGTCATGGATATGATTTACAAATATCCACATGAGGCATTGTTGTCTGTATCACGTGTTGTCATCCAAAACTATTGCAAAACTCACTTTTTCTTACAGTTTTTGGACTTTCTATTCATAAGGGACAAAGAACAAACACAATATACTCTAAGGCATACCAAATTTAATAAAATTGCTAAAATAGAGCTAAATAGATAGAGAAATAAAATGACAAAGAAAAAGGAAGAATGAAAAAACCTCCATGCATTTGTAAATCTTCAAAACTTGTTATCTAAGACAAAAAGGAAGGTTGGGCTACTTAGGAGCTTGCCACAAATGGTCAAGCCCCTATTTTGGTCTTTCAACCTCCTTAGGTAGCTAATGATAAAGAGGGATTAAAATATGTGTGTGCTCTTATGTGCATCTATAACTAGAGAAAACAAATTTAAATGATATGAAAATTACTTCTAGGTCTAGAAGAAGCAATCATCTAGTTTGTGTAAATGACAAGTAGGAAATGGAAATCCCAATAAGTGCCAAGGAAACACCAATGGATTCACAAATACTGTTGAAATAGAAATAAAAAGAGAGGTTTGAACACTATCATCTTAGAACATGAAATGGAATTAACACTTACAAGAGAACACAAGCTAGATGTCCCCAAGGAAGCAAACATGAAAAGAGATCACACTAGATAGCAAAGTGCTCAAAAACCTTCAAAGATGCTTGTAAAAGTTGTTGGTCACAATCACATGAGAGCACCAAGACTGAAAGATTTTTAAGAAAGTTTGATAGATTCACCAAGAGTCTTAGATTGAGATTTCAAGAGAGTTCTTCCCCAAAATGGGAGTAGGAGGGAAGATCAAGATGCAAGGGATTCAAACTAGCTATTGGAATTTGACCCAGGTTAGTTGCCAAGTCTGATAATTAAAACAAAGGTGGAAAAAACTCATATAAATGGTTGCTATATGATTGAACTATCAATAGAATTCTAGCACGTCACACAGACGTCTGTGCATCATGCTAATGTATGAGCACAACAGGCTTCTAAAATCTAGACATGCTATGAAAATATGAGATAAACATGTAAGTAGTACTAGTTTGCACAAAAAGGCTAAAGAAATATGAAAACATAAGACACACCTTGGCATTGGGGGCCATAAAAGCTAAGGCACGAGCAAAATGAGCCTAAAAACACACAATGGGTTCCAAACACAAAAGCAAGCCCAAAACATAACATGAAAATTGTAAGGCTGTACAATTTCCTACATTACATTTTGCCCCCACTTTAGTGGGTTGATGACACTAAGTGATAAGCTACACTAAAGTATAGAAATGAAATAACATAATATAATGATATATCAAAAATGATACTATAGAGGATGCAAAGTGCTCTTTAGGCAAAGGAATCATGCCCCCTAGGTTGAGAAATTGCAAAAAAATATGTTAAACTAAAACTTGCATAATAAGCAATGTTAGAAACACATAAAACTTGTAAAATAGAGGGATTAAAAATATAACCTTAAAAAAAGAGTGTTAGCACATCATATATAATCTAATACACACTAAAGATACATAAAAGAAGGATACATGACAAAGAACACTGGCAAGCATACAAAAAGAATAGAAAGAAAGAAAGAAATAAAGAGAAACAACCATTTTCTAGTATACTCTATTGCTAGAAAATGGAGAGGCATAATCGTAACGTGCTCTATTGTTAGGAAAATGCAAGGTATGGCTCAAGGTCTAATGTGCTTTGTTACTAGGAACCATACAATACTTTCATGAATCGCAAGCACTATCAAACTTTGTTGCACTAGGTGACCCATGAAAAGTATAAAAAGGTAGCTCATATGGAGCACATAGTCCAGCATGCTTTGATGCTAGGTGGCTCATATGCAAGTACAATATCATGGATTACATGGGGTAGTGTGCACTATTGCTAGGTAATCCTAATAAGGGTGGCTGATCAAAGTAACTCTCTATACTTGGGACCACAAGATACTAGTGTTGTAGAGAGTGTACTGACAATTTGTATGTGTGCATATGTGTGGATGCACATGTTAAAGTGCAAAGTATGTCCCCTCTGAAAATAATTGCATAAATCAAGAGTATACAATTGATTTTGAGGTAGAAAAGGGGAAAAGGTGAAACACCTTTAGGAGGAATGTATGAATGGATATGCTCTTAAAGTCACCAAAGAGAAAGATATGCCCCAAGAAGAAGCACAAAAGATGATGTTGCTAGCATGAAACGCCTAAAATTGTTCTCATGGAATGAGATCAAGAGAAAAGAGGCAATGTCACATAGAAACAAGCAATACCAGCTGAAGGCACACAAAGGGATCTACATGCTTTGGGTGAGTATATGTATATAGGAATGATATTTAGTGAATAGGGATGGAATTGACATCACTCCCCAAGCATGTAGAAATATAAGTACAAAGGAAGAATGACACATAGGAAGCAAACAAATAAAAAAATTGAGTCAACATGGAAGAGACCTAAATGTTTCAACACTTTGTTACATTCCCAAAATACACAAAAGCAATGTAGATGACAAATAGAGTGAATGTAGATTCAAATGGAAGAATGTCACAATATTTGTTCCTCTTGTATCTATGTACCTACAAGGGTAGCATGGGTCCTCCAGGGGGACTAACAACAAGTGGACGAGAATAAATAAATAAGAAAACTAAACACTCATACGCATGGAATGGAAATGCTACTGATGGGGCTTCTCCATCCATCAAATCATCATGTTCCCATTCTGACTCAAGTGGGGATAGAGGACCACTAGGTGATAGTTATGACACAAGAATATCATTAATAAAAGTGCTAGCAACATGACATTGTGGAACAACTAGAGGAGTAGCATCCTCCACGACGCTCGTTGGAGAGACAAGTATTAAGGATCATGTAAATATCATTGATAATCTTGATAGAATCATAACATCAAAACAAACATGCACTCATCTGAAGGAGTGGGTGAGTCAATATCAAGATACAAAACAAGTACCTATGCCTCACTACTAAGAAAAGAATGTGAGTAGAAGTAGTAAACTAGGGTGGAGGAGGACCCCCCACACTAGGGGGAACTAATGTAGAAGGGTTGAGAGGGGGTGAGATAGGGTTAGGATTAGGTCCATAGAAAGGTGGGGTGGGGTAGTGTTTAGCTTTACGTGTATGATGTGGGTGAGGAATTCCAATGTCTAGGGTGGAAGGGTTGATCTAATGGTAGGTGTGAATAAAAGGGACAAGGGAGGACAACATGGTTCTAGATATAAAACTCATGTTAGGAAGGTCTAGAGGCTTAGAAAATAGGGGTTAGTTAGGGATCTCTGGAAGAAAGGGAGACTGAGTGGAAGGAGCCAAGACTACTTGTATCCTTTAGTGTCTTTTCTTCTTAAGATCCTAGATAGGATTAGAAGATGAAGGGATAGAAATGGAGGGTTGCGAGGAGGATGATCAGAGAGAGATCAAGTAGCATCACGGTGTCAACTCTTACATAATCTATCCAATTGGTTTCATTGAGTGCATTATTGAGATACAAGAGAAGAATGGGGTGTTAGGGTAAAATGTGGATTAATCAAATGAACAATAATAAACCCAAACATCAACAGAATAATGAAACTAAGAAAGATTGAATGAAATGAGGCAATGAACAATACAGTGCAAACCTCCCTTGAATCAAAGCTTCTGTTGTTCGCCTATTACAACCATCCTTTGCTGATGAAGTAGGCCCTCAGTGAGTGCACTCTTTTAGCTGTGTTGTAGGAAGTCGATAGTAAATGGCTATGTTGATAAATAATGCTGTGAAGTAGAGCTTCAAAGCAAATGGTGATCTCAAGTAGATTGTATTGGGGGTGCCAAAGGCGTGCGGGTAGAGTTCTACAGAGTAACAATACAAATAACCTAGATGAATAGAATGGAGGGATGAAGCTTCTTTTATAGACTCAGAAGAATGAGAATCAACAGTTGAGAAGAAGTGTGATGATCAACGGCTGAGAATGGTTGAGGAATGTGCAACCAGTGGAAATAAGACAAGTGTCTTAGCTCCATCATGAAAGAGGGGATGTGACAACATTGATTGGAGAGTTAACTCCTTTAACTGATCAGTTAACAGACTTGATTAGTCAGTTGGAAGAATGAATTATGGAATTGACTGAATTGATTGAGGGATTAACTCAATTGACTAGTTAGTTAACATTTCTGATTGATTAGTTAACTAACTTTTGATTTGAGAAGAAATAGGACATGTGGGTGAGGGGGAAAATAGGTAATTAAATATTTAATATATTTAATTATATGTGCAACCTGATGAGGTGGACAAGGTGAGGTGGAAAAGTGAGGTGTAAGTGTGAGGTGGATTTTTGGAATTAGAACTTAGGATAGAGGAATTTGGATTAATTAAATAATTTATGATTATTTAATTGTGTGAGACATTAGAAGAATTTAGGGATTTTAATTAAATAAATTGAATTTATTTAATGAAGGAATAGTGAATCGATTAAATAAATTTAGAATATTTATTTAATTGATGGAAGAATGGAATAAATATTTAGAATATTTATTTAGTTGAATTGTGTCATTTTTAGGCGTATACATTTTGCCCCTCTTTGATGCAATGCAGTTTACAGCGTTGCTTCAAAGAATCGATTATTGAATAATGATACATGCCCCAGTTTGCCTCTAGTATAGGTTATGACGATAGGATGCCCCCTCGGGAGATTGGACGAGAAGAAGGCAGAAGGCGTGAGACAGACAATCTCACGATGAAGAAGGATGGAGAAAGAGCCGAATGATACACGATGCAAGATAGAATGATAAAACACACAAGCAAGCAAGCAAGTATGCACAAATGACACAAGAACAAACAAGGTATTGCCCCTGTCTAGCGGTAAACCAACGATATACTGATAATGATATACGACAGTGTTGTCATGGTGGGGAACGATATATCCCTAGACCAACACGGTAGGCGTGTTGTCATGGCGGGGAATGATAGATCCCTAGAGCAACATGAAGGATAGTGTCTGGTTTCAGGAAATGGAGCATGTCGTGTAAGACACATGTGTTGGTCTAATTTCGACAATGCAACATCCTGTATAAGACAATTGATTGATTAACTGATCGAGTTGGTTTACGACCAGACAAAGATCAAGACCCTTGATTGTGATTGGATCATTTGTGCAAGATTGACTTGACTTGATTGGTATGGATTAAGGATGGACCTTGCATTTGGATCATTACTCAGACTGACTGGACAAGGATGAAAGATATGATGATAGATAGAAATCTGATTGATAGAAGAAATACTCGATAGAAGGACTCACAAGTTTTTATTTGTATTGATACTCTGCATTATTGGATCTTTATTGCATGGGTTATGGTATGGATGTATAAATGGATATAGGATAGATGCTTTGCTATTGGAGTGCTTTATTTCATCATTGGGCGATTTATTTTTTGGTACTTTGTCTGAATTGTTGTAAGTTAATACAAGCATCTAGGTATAATTGAACCAAGATGACCTGAGTATTGTTTACATGGATTTTGGATTTAGCAAGTTGATACAAGCATCGAGGTATAATTGAACCAAGATGACCTGAGTATTTCTTGCATTGATTTTGATTTGGCAAGTAAATACAAGCATCTAGTCAAAATTGAATCTAGATGACCTGAGTACTTCTTGCATTTCAACAAACAAGGATTGCCCCCGTTCATGTTATACCTTTGATGTCTTCGATGATCTTTTGCTGATCATGTCCTTAGACAAGGCATTACATTACTAAAGTGGAATCCACAGATAGCAAACAAAGAAAATGATCATGCCCCCATCATAGCATCTCTAGCTTTTGGCATCCTTGAGTAGCATAGAAAGACATGATAACAAAAATCAAGACTCTGTAACATAACCATGATTTCAATTCGCAAAACATTCTTGCATTTAGATGTGTTTTCCTTGCTGTAATTTAGATAGAATTAGTTAGAAGACCTTGGGTATTTGCGTTGCTTTAGATAGGTTAAGATGTTCATAGTCAAGATTTCTGCTTGAAGCGCGGGTTCTGCTTGCATTGCAGAATCCTTATTGGGGAGACGGACCCTAAGGGACTAACCTAGTGCCTCGGGGGCTCATTGCTAAATGGCCTTGCCTACGTGACGACGTAGAGGCAACATAGTTCGGGGTAAACCCTAATGGACCATGGATGGACTAGAAAGATGACATGAAAGATGACCAGAAAGGGGATGAATGGGACCATGGGAGCCTTGGGGTGCATTAGAATAATGGCCTTGCCTACGTGATGGCGCAGAGGCAGCGTAGTTCACAGACTTGGACCATGGACATTGACGAGAGACACTATGTTAGGCTCACATTGAGGGGACGGTATGGGACAAAACCTTGGTTGACAAGGCCACAAGGAGAGTATCAAGCCATGATAGGTAACTGTCAAGTGTTTATTGTGGGACAGATATGGGTCAAATGGAAAATGAGCGAAGGAAGAATGGACTCAAGGTGATTGGATTCCCAAAGATGGAGAAGGTGGTTCATCACAAGTAACACCTGTTTACTAGGTTTTCATCACTTGCTTTTATTTGCACGAGAAGCTAGAAAGTAAACATGACGTCTGTTTGCCAGGTTTTCATCATGCTACCTATCCAAGGCGCCTGTTTGCCAGGTTTTCACCGAAGGATGATTTTTTTGTATGCTTTCTATTTTTTTTTTTTGTATTTTCTCTTTTTCACTTTTTTGATTCTTTGATTTTTTGATTTTATTGTGCCCCCTTGCATTTGGGTTCTCCTAGGTATAGAACCGGTGAAGGTGCATGCTGTTGATTGGATCATCGAACAACTCACCCTCTGATGTTGTCAACTGATATGCCCCTGATCCGTAAGTAGCTACAATCACATAGGGCCCAAACCAGTTAGGTTCAAACTTGCCTTTCTTTTCTCTGTCTTGTTGATTGCGAGGATTCTCTTTGAGAACGAGGTCCCCAACCTTAAAGCATCTTGGGCGAACCTTGTGGTTATAGCTTCTTGACATCATCTGTTGATATGCTTTGAGATGATCGAAGGCTTTCTGTCACCTTTCTTCTAGTAGCTCTAGTTCTTGTAACCTGGAGACTCTGTATTCTTCGTCTAATATGAGACCTTTCAACGACACCCTGAGAGATGGTAGTTCGACCTCAATGGGGAGGATGGCTTCTGAACCATAGACAAGGGTGTAGGGTGTAGCACCTGTGGGAGTGTGTATATTGGTTCTGTAGGCCCACAAAGTGGGATTGAGTTGGACATGCCAATCACGACCAGCATCGTTGACAGTCTTCTTTAGGATTTTCAGAATGGTTTTATTCGATGCCTCAGCTTGACCGTTACCTTGGGGGTAGTATGGGGTGGAGAAGTGATGTTGGATTTTGAAACACTCACAGAGTTCCTAGACATCCTAATTTTTGAATGGTCTTCCATTATCCATGATAATGGATGAAGGAATGTCATATTTGCAGATAATGTAATTCAGGATAAAAGAGGAAATTTGCTTGCCTGTGACGGTGGTGAGGGGGATGGCTTCAATCCACTTTGTGAAATACTCAATGGTGGTTATGATGAATTTGTGGCCATTGGAAGAGGGTGGATGAATCTTTCCCACAAGGTTAAGTCCCCATTGGCAAAAGGGCCAGGGTGTTGTTAAAGGTCTCAACTCTTGAGCAGGTGCATGGATTAGGTTCCCATGTATTTGGCACTGTTTGCACTTTTTGACGAACTGATATGAATCCATTTCCATGTTTGGCCAGTAATAACCCAAACGCATGAGTTTCTTGGCTAAGGAAGGACCGCTGGAGTGTGTTCCGTAGATCCCCTCGTGTACGTCTTGCAAGGCAGTTATGGATTCTTCTTGTTCTAAACAATGGAGCAAAGTACCATCGAGACCACGTCGGTATAGGGTATCGGCTATGATGGTGTAGCGAGAGGTTTGTCCTATGAAAGTTCGCTTTTGATTGGAAGAGAGGTCAGGTGGGAGGATGTTGTCCTTGAGGTAAGTGTAAGTCTTACCATACCAAGGTGAATCAGATCCGACTAGAAGGCAGATGGAATGGGTTTCAAGAAGATCATAAGTTGGCTGCCGGATAGTTTCCACTAAGAATTCATACCGTGACTCATTTTCAGGCATTTCCAGAAGAGAGGCTATGGTAGCCATTGCATCTGCTGCCTTATTCTCAATCCTAGGTATTTGCCCGAAGGAGATGGTCCCAAAGTGTTCTTTGAAGTTGTCAACCATTCGTTTGTATGGGATGAGCTTTTCATCTTTGGTTTGATACTCATCATTGACCTAATTGATGATAAGCTGAGAATCACCATAGACATGTAGTTCTTGGATTTTCCATTCAGTCGCCATCTTGAGACCAATTACCAAGGCTTCATACTCCGCTATGTTATTGGTGCATGGAAATAACAAACGGTAGGACTTCAGAATTGTGTCACCTTGAGGAGTTATAAATAGGATACCTGCCCCCGATCCATGGTTTGTATAGGACCGGTCAAAGTAGAGTTTCCAGGAAGATGTTGACATGTTGAATAAGGATTCGTCTAGAAATTCAAACTGCATGGGCTTGCTGTCTTGTAACGGTGCATCTGCTAGTTGGTCAGCTATGATTTGTCCCTTGATGGCTTTTTTGTCCACATATTCGATGTCATACTCACTAAGAAGCATTACCCATTTTGCTAGGTGACCTGTGAGAGCTGCTTTGCTGAGGAGGTACTTCAGTGGGTCGGATGTGCAAGCATGTAATGTCAAAGTTTTTGTGAAGCAAAAACTACCGCGAGACATGATCTTTCTACTTGTGAGTATTGCAACTCGTATCCCACTAAAGTTTGACTGATGTAGTATACAGCTCTTTCCTTGTTCTCGTAATCTTGCTGCACTAGAAGAGCTCCAAGAGCAGTAGGTGTAGCAGATATTAGAGAATTAGAGGTTTTCCTTAGATTGGAGGCATGAGAATGGGTGGATTCATAAGGTACTCCTTTAGCTTGTTGAATGCCTCTTCACACCGCTCATCCCACCTAAATGGAATGTTCTTATGCAGGAAATGGCTAAAAGGTTGGCACTTGTCTGCTAGCTGTGATATGAATCTGTGGATGGCCTGCAGCTTGCCCTGTAGGGATCTCGACTGAGTTAGAGTCTTAGGTGGTGGCATGTCCATTATAGCTCTGACCTTAGCAGGGTCTACCTCTATTCCGTTTGTCGACACGATGAAGCCTAGCAGCTTGCCTGAAGTTACCCCAAACACACATTTCTTTAGGTTCAATTTGACTTGGAATTGGTCCAATCTTTAAAAAACTTTTTCTAAGACATCTAGGTGTGAGTCCCTTGTGAGAGGCTTTGCTAGGATATCGTTGACATAGTCTTCCATAGTTACATGCATCATGTCATGAAATATAGTAGTCATAGCTCTTTTATATGTGGCACCTACATTTTTCAGCCCAAATGGCATGACATTCCAGCAAAAGGTACCCCAGGGGCAAGTGAAAGTTGTCTTGTGTTGGTCCTCTCGTGCTATTTTGATTTGATTATATCCTGAGAATCCGTCCATGAGTGATAGCATTGTATGTCCTGCAGTTAGGTCGACTATGATATCGATGTTTGGCAATGGAAAGTCATCCTTGCGGCATGCTTTGTTTAAGTCTCGAAAATCATTACATAGTCGAACTCGGCCATCTGGTTTGGATACTGGCACTATGTTGGATATCCATTCTGGGTAATCTATGGCTCTGATGAACCCCACATCCAGCAATTTCTTGAGTTCTTCTTTGACCAAAAGTGCTATGTGAGGATGCATTTTTCTCAGCTTTTGCTTTACAGGCTTTACTCCTGGATCCAATGGCAGATGATGTAGAATTAAGTTTGGGTCTAGACCTGGCATGTCTGCATATGACCAAGCAAACCTGCCTCTCTTCTTCTTAAAGAACGGTACAAACCTAGTTTTCTCTGGTGGTGTGAGAGATTTGGCAAAGTGGATAATCTTGGGCTGTTCTTCTGTTCCGATATTCATGGGCTCTGTTGGTTCCACGACAATCTGTGACCTTTCCTGGTACATATCACTAGGGAGAGTGTCAAGCATTCCATCGTCAGGTGCCACAGTTGGGTTTTCACCTTCGGATACATCCTTTATTTTTACTATTTTGTGATCTGACATTGCCACAAGGCAGTTTTCACTGTCAGATCTATTTTTGATATTGATATTTTTGCGACTAGAAGGCTTGGCACCCTCCCCGAAGTAAGCCATGGTATTTAGTTCAATGGCAAAACCAACTTTATGATCTCACTTGGGTAAGTGGTCCTTAAGTTCCATGTAATCAATGTAAGCATCGTCATTTTGGAACATGTCTAGTTGGGGAGTTCCTTGCAGATCCCAGTCAATAAGCTCAGGGTGCAAGAAGGGAAGGGAGTCGGATGATAGACCTGATTCATTGATGGTATGAATGGAAATGTTGGGAGCATTGGTGGGGATTGTGGTCGAGATGGTACTTTCTTCCAAATTGTTTATTGCAATGGAATTTAAACTTTCCTCAAAAGCCATAATCTCAGGGATTGGCGAATCAGACTCCAGTGGTCTGTCCCGTTGCGTTTGTCCCTCACGGTAGGGGCTAAGAGTTTGGATGGTGTCGACCTCTTTATCGTCGTAGGAGTGTTCTGTTAGCTCATCCCACTCATACTCATTTGAATCTATGTTGCTATCTGTGTCGCTGTCCACTTGGAGTGTTTGAATTGTTTCTACAAGACAGACATTTTCCTTAGCTTTTCCCTTGCCTTTGTATCCTAGGCCACTTGTGTTTCTAGCCAATGAGGATGAAGAAGGTTGAATAGGTTCAATGATTCCTTCTTTTCTGAGGCCGATGGGGCCTTGTCCTTCGTACCCCATTATGTGCAGAATAGTCTCACCTCGCCCATAGAGTTCTGTTGGGAGTCTAGGTAGATCTTGGGGTGTGTTTTCTTCTTCAGCATAAAGCCATTGCAGGAGATCTCGCTCCTCTGTTTCATCAGATAAGGTCCCCCATTTTACAAAGGGAGTTACAGGAGTTACAGGAGGAGCAGATGGCTTTGGAAAATGTTTGGGTTGGCCAAAAGAGCGAGGAGACAAAGGCATCTTGGCAAGGTTGAGGCTATGCTCAATGGAGTATTCCCCCACTCCACTTTCTTTTATGATAATTTTCTGTGCTTTGGGTCTTGAGGAGGAAGCTTCAGCGGTATGGTCCTGTTGCGAGGTAGGGGAAGTGTGTACTCTGTTGTTAGGTATGACACATTCAGGTTTTGCACGAAAAGAATTGCAGTGTTGGTAGGGGTCAGGGTCGCCTTGAATGGTGACTTGCTTGCCATTGTGCGAGAACTTAATGCATTGATGATAGGTTGAGGGGACAGCCTTCATGGCGTGGATCCATGGTCTTCCCAGTAGGATATTATAAGAAAGCTCCCAATCAAGGACTTGACACACCACATCTTTGATTACTGGTCCCACTTGAATGGGTAGGACAACTGTTCCCTTTGTGGTTCTTTCTTCCTCATCATATGCTTTGATGGTAATTTTCCTCCTTGGATCCACTACCTGTTCGGAGAACCCCAGTGCAAGGACTAGCTTTAATGTGCAAATATTTAAACCGACACCCCCATCAATGAGAACCCTCTTGATGCGGTGCTTGTGTATGAATGCGACAATGTGCAAAGGGGTGTTGTGGGGTTGAGATACAGAAAGGTCATCTTGCTCAGTAAACGATATGGAGTTGGAGGATGTCAGATTGCCTACCATGGTCTGGAACTTCTCTTGGGCCAAGTTAGTGGGGACAGTGGTTTCCACTAAGGCTTTCTCAAGAATCTCCTTATGAGAAGGAGATAGATGTAGTAGCTCCAATATAGAAATGTGAGCCAGAGTTTTCTGTAACTGGTCGATGACATTGTACTGACGGAAGTTGGATGGGGACTGTGATGACCTTGGAGGGGCAGTATTGAGCGGGACTTTACCACTGCGGGTAATTATACTACAACCAGTTCTGTTAGGTCCTGGTTGTTGGTTGGGTGAGATGACATTGACCTGTGGGATTTGCTCAGAAATGTAGTTTATGGTGTAGTCAAATGGCACACTTGCATAGTTGGTATTACTAGTCCCGTTGTTCTGATTTGGCCGGTTGCGGTTATTGTTGTTGTCGTTACCATTGTTGCCATTGTAGTTGTTGCCGTTGTGGTTGTGGCCGTTATTGTTGTTGTTATACGGCTTGTTGTGATTCAAAAGTGGATCCCTGTAGGCCACATGGGATTCATTGGAGGTATGCTATTGTGTCCCTCCCTGGTTCTGATCGAGTACACCTTGTATGACATTTTTGAGGCAGATGCAATTGTTAGTTGTATGCCCCCTTCCTCGATGATATTCACAATAGTCTATGTCCTTCCAGTAGGGAGGTTTGACTATAGGCTCGTAATCACTTGTTGGCGGTAGAGAAATTTCATTGTTAGCCAACAACTGCCTTAGTGCAGACTCTTGAGACTCACCCAATGGTGTGAATTTTTTCCTTGGATTTGAATTGAACCAAGGTCTGGGCTCCCGAGGGGGTGGTTTGTTGATTGTATCATCGTGTGTTTCTCCCTTGAGAGTGAATATGGGTTGTTGCTTGGGAGCTGCCGTCTTGGCATCCACTACCCCATTGTTGACCACATTCTTGTTCTTGGTCCAAAACTTTGATTTATCCGTTGTGTAATTGGAAGTAGGTATGTCCTTGTATAGCTTGATAGCTCCTTTAGTGATCATAGCTTTTTTGATGAATAAGCCCATTTCAATGACTTTTGAGAATGATGTAGGGCATTGTATCTAAATTTGATAGCTAAGATCAGTGTTCAGGTTATGGACAAACATCTCCAATAGCTGCTTCTCAGGTATATCATAAGAACACTTGCTAGCTAGTTGTCTCCATCGTTGTAAGAAGGTGGCGAATGACTCACCACTCTTTTGTTTGGTGTTGCACAAATCTAGCATAGATACCTCGTGTTCGATGTTGTAAGAGAAGTGCGTTATAAATTTATTGACAAGTTCATCAAAAGTTTTGATTCCTGGTGGGAGACACGAGAACCACTCCATAGCTTGACCACCTAAAGATCGTGGGAATAGTCTCATCAAGTAGGTCTCATTGTGGGCTACTTCTAAACATGATGCATTGAATTCCCTGATATGATCTCTAGGGTCCCCTTTTCCTTTGTATTTGTCAAACTTTGGAACTCCCAACTGATAGGGGAATGGCTTCATGACCAAATTTTTGTCAAAGGGGTACGATGCTATATCTTCCAAGGAGTAGTTCTTGGTACTTGTACCTGTCTTAAGGTTTGATATTTCTTTTGTGAGGCTCTCGAGTTGTTTTCTCATGTCTTCCATGGGAGCATTTTGATCTATGGGTTTCTTTCCTCCATCGTTTGCATGTGGGACTGTGTCATTTGTACCCCTCTCATGATCATTGTCTACATTTTCCATGATTGTACTTATATCAAAGTCTGCGGGGAGTTTAATTCTGAGACTAGCAAGATGATGGAAGTATTTATGAGGGTCTTCTTGGAGCACCTTCTCTATTAGGTGTTGGAATTTTCTATCTTGGATGTGCGCTTCATATTCTTCATGAGAAATTTCTTCGTCACCATCTTGAGGTGGAAAGATGTGATTGGACGAGCCAGCATTTCTATTTGCTTTTTGTACTGGGATCGAGTAAGGACCATGCAAGGTGATGTGGGATGGAGTGGACTAGGATTAGAAACTATGGCAAGGTGTCGACTGAGACTGTTGTGAATGGGATACCTAGGGCAAGATTTGGACAAAGGATTTTCTCGCTCAATGACTTCAAGTAAGATAGTTGACACACGACGGTAGCCACTAGTAAGGGTAGCCGGTACCTGTCTTACTGTGTAGGGACTAGTCGTTTCAACAAGACTACTAGCAAAGGTACTGTGACCTACTAGGCTTACGTGAATTCACTAATGATATGAAAAAAAAGGACCTATGTCAAACCGGTATGGAATAGATTGACTTACACTTTGACAGGAGGTGAATGGGTGATTGACAGAAGAGAGACACTTTGCGTGAAGCGGATGAATATTGAATGCAAGGCTAAATCTGATCTCAGAAGGTGAAGCTAGGCTGAAATGGGTGCTCCAAACAGGTAGAAATATCTCCTCAAAAATAGTGCAAATGCTCACTGTTGTGGATGCGCATAAACAAATGCGCCGCAAAAATGAATATATGCATAGGAAGTTGCAGTATATGCGCAGCACTGGTGTAGGATAAATGCGCAGCAATAGTTTGTATATGCGCAACAAGTCTACACATATGCACAGCAAGTCGATATAAATGCGCAACAAAAATTGGTATATGCGCAGCTTTACTTTTTTTTTGGTAAAATTTTAGATTTTTCTATTGTTTTTGGTATTTTTGGCTGGAAAAAGGCCTTCTTGGTCTGATTTTATGAATTAATAGCAAGAAAACACAGCAAGCACAAAAAATATTTTATAGTTTTTTATTATTTTTGTGGTTTTTTCTGACTCTATTTTAGACTAAACTGAACAAAAGCAAGCACAAATATCCTAGGTTAGAAATGGATTACAAGGGATTTTGGCCATTAGAACAAGAGGTATTTAATGCGGGCAACCGTTCAAGTGGTTACACGTGCGGTGGCACTACTCTCCGTTGTGGAGTCTCCCAGCCTCAAAGGGTTGCGCTTGAGAGGGTTTTGGGGGAGGTTGGTTGTCGGTGTAACATAACAGCACTTGTTGTAGGAAGTTTTCACCTCAAGCATAATTTATTTTAAGTGGTTTGGTAGGGCTTGGCTTTAGCCTGTTACCAGTCAGGGTTGTTCCCACTTGGACAAGCGTGCATCCAAGGGCAGGCCCCTCCTAAAGGTTAAACAAATAGAATGACAAGTCTGGCACTCTGATCACCCAGAAAAGGGGAGAGCATAAGCCTATTGTCATTCATCAAGCACAAAAGACATTGATTAATCCAACCTAGTTAAAAAGTAGAAAACTAAATGGGCTGATCTACTTGGGCAAGCACAGAACTTTGAAGTGATTTTAGCAAGATAGCATTGGTTCAGTTTTAACCCCAGAAATCAATGGTGAGTTTAGTTTTAATCCGCGTAGCACGAAATAGTTAACTTTGAAGTTTTGGTCCAACGAGATAGCAATAGTTCAATTTTAACCCAAAAATCAGTGATGAGTTCAGTTTTAATCCTCGTAGCACGAAATAGTTAACTTTGAAGTTTTGGTCCAACGAGATAGCAATAGTTCAAGTTTAATCCAGAAATCAATGGTGAGTTCAGTTTTAATCCCAGATAGCAATAACTTGGAAAGTGTTGCAATGCAAGAAACAAATGATCTAGTTACTTCTTTCCTAATTAGAACTAGATGAAAGTTGTATGCAAGTTGCACGAACAATGGGTTACTCCTTCCTAATTAGAACTAGATGAAAGTTGTATGCAAGTTGCACGAACAATGGGTTACTCCTTCCTAATTAAAACTAGATGAAAATTGTATGCAAGTTGCATGAATAATAAACCCAAACATCAACAGAATAATGAAACTAAGAAAGATTGAATGAAATGAGGCAATGAACAATACAGTGCAAACATCCCTTGAATCAAAGCTTCTATTGTTCGCCTATTACAACCGTCCTTTGCTGATGAAGTAGGCCCTCAGTGAGTGCACTCTTTTAGCTGTGTTGTAGGAAGTCGATAGTAAATGGCTATGTTGATAAATAATGCTGTGAAGTAGAGCTTCAAAGCAAATGGTGATCTCAAGTAGATTGTATTGGGGGTGCCAAAGGCGCGCGGGTAGAGTTCTGCAGAGTAACAATACAAATAACCTGGATGAATAGAATGGAGGGATGAAGCTTCTTTTATAGTCTCAGAAGAATGAGAATCAACGGTTGAGAAGAAGTGTGATGATCAACGGTGAGAATGGTTGAGGAATGTGCAACCAGTGGAAATAAGACAAGTGTCTCAGCTCCATCATGAAAGAGGGGATGTGACAACATTGATTGGAGAGTTAACTCCTTTAACTGATCAGTTAACAGACTTGATTAGTCAGTTGGAAGAATGAATTATGGAATGGACTGAATTGATTGAGGGATTAACTCAATTGACTGGTTAGTTGACATTTCTGATTGATTAGTTAACTAACTTTTGATTTGAGAAGAAATAGGACATGTGGGTGAGGGGGAAAATAGGTAATTAAATATTTAATATATTTAATTACATGTGCAACCCGATGAGGTGGACAAGGTGAGGTGGAAAAGTGAGGTGTAAGTGTGAGGTGGATTTTTGGAATTAGAACTTAGGATAGAGGAATTTGGATTAATTAAATAATTTATGATTATTTAATTATGTGAGACATTAGAAGAATTTAGGGATTTTAATTAAATAAATTGAATTTATTTAATTAAGGAATAGTGAATCGATTAAATAAATTTAGAATATTTATTTAATTGATGGAAGAATGGAATAAATATTTAGAATATTTATTTAGTTGAATTGTGTCATTTTTAGGCGTATACATGGGGGATTATTCAACATGGGTTTCTTTCCTTGGCCTATCAGGGGGGTAGGAGGAGGAATTGGAGCAACTAATCTAGGCTAAGTGACCACAGGTGGGATATGTGGAGAAAAAGAAGGAATAAGGGAAGGAATATGACTCACCTAGTATTTCTAATAGAGTTTAAAAATAAAGTCAATGCAAGGTCAAAGAAGGCCAAAAGGGGTAGGCCAGAAGTAATCAAGCAAAAAGTTATCCCAAATGGCAAGTGACTAAAACCCACTATGATGAATAATGTGTATCACACCATTATGGGGAAACCTTAGATACTTTTGGATAACTGAGATAATGGCTTGCATCACAATGAGCTATGGATGGACCAACAATATGCTAAGGTGACCTCTGAAGTAGGAATCACACTAAAACAGACATCCAAGGTTTTTGGTCCCACCTAGATAGAAAGGTTAATGGAACCCACGGTAGGAATAACAAGACTATTATGTGTGCACATAGAGATGTCAGAAGAGTCATATACATCCCTATGCAAGTAGTGGACATATAGGAACTCCTCTATAACTATATTTTCTATGCTAACTGAGTCAACTAGCGCACCACAATTGAATTTCTAGGTTACCTAAGCATGTATGTAAAGAGGAGCATCATATACGCCCATAGGCACATTGGTAAGAGAGAAGGAGATGATGGGCATGGGGATGGTTTTGGCCCAAGGGGCTTGGGGTCAAATATCCACTGTGCCCACCATATAAGGATACGATGAAGAAGGAAGAGAGTCAGCATCGAGCACGGGTAGGGTGGAAGTGGAATGGATGTCTGAATGATGATGTGGGCTATAATTAAAGTTGGTGGAAGTGTGTTGTGGGAATGGATTGGTGTAGATTTGAAGGTTTTGATTAGGCTAGGCTATAAACTTATTACCTTTGTCATTCACACCCTCTACTTAGATAACGTTAGAGTCAATTAAATCTTGAATTAGACGCTTTAGACACATGCACTTTTTTGTATCATGTCTAGGTACATGGTGGAATTGGTAGAAGGATCTTGGGTCATAGTATTTAGGAAGGGATTAGTTTATGTCCAAGGGGTGAATAGTTTGTAGCTACACCAAATTGTTAGAAATAAGTTATTAAAGAATAGAATGCAATGGATTAGATAGTTGTCTGATGTGGCAGTTATATTGTGACCACACAAATAAGGCTATACTACAGTGTTTATGATAGCTACCATTATTATTTTTTGGTTGAAGAAGTTATTTTTTTAATAGTTTTTTGTTGAATGATGTAGAAGCCCTTGATGAAGAATAAAGAGCTTGCAAGGTAGAATAAGGTGCCTCAAACTAGCTAACAATATGTTGCTAATCAAGTAGGGATGTGCATAGGTGAGGAAATGATGGATATCTCATTAATAGTTCATTTTGTCCCAAATGAGGGGCTGAAGATTTCTAACAAAAACCCTCTACAATTTTGAATCGAGTAGTACATATGGAATTTGAAAGAAGAGTGGCTGGCAGTGAAAGATGAAATATATTACTTTGTCACTGGCACCTGTTTACAGTGTACCAGGTCAACGAATATGTCTTAGGGGCTAATGTTCACTTGAAAATGTTCAAGAAATTGATTTATGAGTTGGTTGAAAGAAAGAATGGTATAGTTGGATAGAGAGAAAAACTAGTCCAACAAGGTGTCTTTCAACGACTACAAAATAACTTTGCTAGCAATTTATCCTAGAAAATGAAATCACAATATAATGTGATAAACACAAATACATACATCTGTGATTTGCCTTGCCCATTGTAATTTTCAAAGTGTGACACCTCAAAGCCAATGGTAAGAGTTGTGGCTAAAATTTCAAGTGATAAGGGACTATGACGATAATAAGGATGGTTATAGGCTATGACGTCGCAGATAAGGAAGCAAACTACTATTGCATGTTATCCATAGTTTGCATTAGTTGGCTTATTAGTAGATTTGTGGTGATGCTGGAAAAAGGTTGTGAATTAGTAAGGTGGGTGTTAGGAAATCAAAATCACAAAGGCTAAGATGTAAGAACAAAGCCATACAAATGGATGGGGTTACATTATGTCTTAGAGAAGCTAGAATCTGCATCACTAATTTGAATCAAAGAAGTGGCCACGTGTGTGGAATTATCCATGTGGACACTTGGAGTAGGCATAGACATGGATATTTGGTTATGAGTAATGTTAGAGTGAGAATCTTAGGTTTGCTCACAAGTAGCCACTAATGTGGAGACATCACTATTAATAGTCAAGGCTAGGCCTCACAAAAAAATCAAGGCTTTTAGAATGATGGCATAGCATTGTTTGCATGGCATCTAGAATGAGGTGAATAGTATTATGCACATTTTCATCATCACTAAGATGTGGTTGAAAATCTATAAGATGCCTTTCAAGTTGATGCACCTTAGTATGGACTCCCATGAGGAGGGCAACTTCGTGGTCGAAGCCTCCCTTAGTGTCATGATATGTGGTTGTAGGAGAAGTGGGTAATGTAGGAAGAGTTGTAATTTTTAGGTCATTTTGAAAAATTAGAAAAGTTGAGAGTAATTCGGATAGGAGTAGTAGTTCATCGAGAGTAAGACATCTTTAAATTTTGATAACTCATGTTGTGTAGTCTCACAACATGCCCCATTTCACCTAGGCAAAATGGGGACTCATTTTTTTCTTCTTCTTCTTGTCTGTGTGTTTTCCGCTTTGGGTGGTAATGGTAAAATTGTTGTCTTCCTCTAGGCCAAATTTAAGTCAAATTTCAAGTTAAGAATAGTTCCTAGTGGAAGCCATGAATGGATAGAGGGTAAAATTTTGATCAACTTTGCCTTTTGGATCATGTAGAAATTTAGTCAAATGAACAAGTTATGTTCATTAGAAGTTTCGGTCAACTGGATATTTCAGTCAACTAGACATGACATTAGGAATGCACAAAGGTCATGTCCAATCCTTATGTCAAGTCCCAAATGCATGGCAACGATATCCAGATGCAAAGAAATAATCTAAAATTGTTGAATTTTTATCTCAAGCTGATGTCAAAAATATTCTAAGCCAAAATATCCATATCCATGTTCGGTCCAAAACTATCAAATTTGTCGTAGCAAATCATAAACCATCTGCCAAATAGGATATTTTAACAGGACACGATTTGTTTAGTGTGAAATTGTAGACTTGTCTAAACTAGGCCAAATACCACAATCTCACTACTAAGCATTGGGAGGACAAGGATTGAGCTTACGAATAAGCTTCTAATCACTTTGTCTATCCCTTATGCTCGCGTGGTTATGAAACCTAAGGCCCTAATCAAGATTTTATCAAGTGTTTTCCTTTCAACCAAGTAAAATCCTAATTATGCCTTATATCAAAAATATATAGAAACTAATGAAGCAACTAGCAAAACTGATCACAGGATTGCAGAGATAGAGTTTCAGAGACAGTGTACCCAGATTTTGAAGGCTACATGGACTAGGGTGCCAGCTCCAGTGTCCTGAAAGTTTTTGCACTGGAAAATCTTCTGCACAGGGTGTCTGAGACTGCTAAAAGGCTTCCAAGTCCCAGAAATAATCCTTGGTTGGACTAGGGTGCCACTCCAATGTCCCGCAAGTCTTGAAATCCAAAAATCTAAAAGTCTATCGCGACTGTATCCGCAATATCCTTTTTTCTGTAGCTTCTTTCTGCCAAATCCTGCAAAACACGATCTACACCTACAGAAGAAGGAAGATGTTGTGGCTATATAGGAGCTTGCCTTAGTCAAGCCCCATCTGTGGTATTTCTACCTCAACAATAGCCAGAGAAAAAGATTTGCAGAAGTGTGTGCAAACGTAACAATGTGTGTATGCATAAAAATCAAACCCTAGATGTCGCAATCAAGGGAAGATCAACAACTTGCTTTGCATCAATAAACACATACAACTTCACCTCAAGGAGATGAGGTAAATGAAGACTTGCATGAACAAGAAGGAGAATCAACAATGTCCATGGAGGATCTCCAAGCTTGTTGTTGGAGGCTTGAACCCTTCTCTCGATCATGCAAAGGGTGTACAAACCCTAGGAAGAGCAAGATAGACTCAAGATCTTGATTCTTAATCTTCATCCATTATCTCCAAGATAGCAAATAAAGAATACTTCAAAGAGCTTCAACAAGTCACTGATCTTCAATATCAATTGCAGCAGAGCTTTGGCATCAAGCTTGCATAAGAATTGTGTGTGATAAAATGATTTTGCAAATGTCTTTTTATATCTAGCTTTAGGGAATTTTAATTTTGAAATAATGTCTTGAGATTGCGCGAAAACCAAGAATTTGAAAACGAAATCCCGAGGCACTCGGTGGGAGCTGACACCCCGCCAAAATTCAAAATCCCAGGAAACAAGGGAGGACTAGGGCGTGGGTGCCCAAGTCCAAGCCCCCATTTCCACTCAAATGTACATTTTTGGGGGTCCTAGGGACCCAAATCTCAAATCCCCTTTCTGGGTTCTATCAATAAGTTACCTCAAAAAGTGAATAAATTGCTCCTAGACTTAGTTAATCAGGGTTTTAGGAAGGCCGAGAAAGAAAAGGTTGAGAGGTCACCAAGAGTGAGGAGCTAAACCAAGGGAAATTGTACCATTCCATACAAGAGGACAATTTTTGATGTTACATTTAGCCCCCACTTTAGTGGCCATATGACACTACGTGCATATGCAACTAAAGGAAAGTAAATACATCAATCACAAAAAGGATACCCAAAAGGATACAGTAGAGGAAGCCGAAGCGTTGTCATTGAAAAGGAAGGAGCCCCCAAGTCTGCAATCCTGCAAGACCACAAAGTTAGGAACCATAACCTACAAAGGAACACTTGTTAGAGAAATCAAAATCACATCAACTTGCAACCACCACCAATGAGTCAGTACAAAAAATGCTAAGGGGGTTGAATGATAGAACATGGCGAGGGAGGAAATCGAGGGAGATATATGCCCCCCTTGTTTCTACTTGCTTAGTCTGAGAGGAGAAACAAGGAGATATCCACGTGCATTGATTTCAAGGGAAATGTGTTGTAAGGGTCATTTGAAGAAACAACGCTCAAACACAACACATTAGGGAAGAAAGAGAGCGGAACCCGAATTCCAATGCAACAAACGATGCTAAAATCGAAGTTTGACAGCTCAAGAAAAGGGCTCAAGAGTAAAAGAGCACACTTTTGCACCTAGTTAAGGATAGGAATTCTCACTCACTTTATGTAAAAGGGAGTTGTCACTTATCACTTAACTCATTCTTGTTTCTTGTCACTGTAGGAAAGTAGAGGAGAGAGAGAAGGAGAATAGGGGAACGACCATGCCGAGCCGACGTCCATATCATCCACCACGACTGGAGATACTTTGAGCCCGGGTAGCAGAGAGACATTTCAAGGCTGAGGTAGGGTCCTAATTCCATGCTTCTGTCATCTTTCATTGTACTTTTGGTTTCACATTTATCGATGTCTATGCCAAGAGGGGAAGGTGGATAGGGTTCCCAGACAGGGGCGCCCAAGTCCACCTAGGGTGCTAGAGTCTCTCTGGGGCGCCTTAGTCCCACAAGGGCACCAGTGTCCCTTTGGGGCACCCTAGTCTTCATGGGGTGCTCTGGTCCACAGAGGACACAGGTCCTAGGCACAGGCACGCTATTTAGTTTTTGATAGCTTATTTTGATTTTGAGAGGGGATTCTGATACTCTTGCTTGCTTTTTGATCTGCAGGATGTCCCTAAGATGCGTGAGTACATAGGCGGTCGTCTGATGGCACTTCTACGAGAGCGTGCTAGCACCTTGATTGTCACAGAGAGAGCATTTACAGATGGTAGGCCTATGGTGGGTGTTTGAGATGCCCATAATTAGATTTCACTGTGCTATTCTCATGGCACTGATGGAGAGATAGGGTGCAGATACATCCACATTCCACTTACCGACTGGCAAGATTACCATCACATTGGAGGATGTATCTAGGATCCTTCGACTGCCGATCCGAGGAGAGACAATGAGGGTTGTTGGACATCTCTCAGAGGAGTATACTCGTGAGAGTCAGCTATAGTACTTGGGTCGCACTATTTCACATGTAGAGTGAGGATATATTTAGCTTCGTTTGCTAGAGTAGGGATGCAGAGACATTCCCTTACTATGGAGGATCATGATTGTCACAGCCACACTAGCATCGCACCAGATGGACGAGGCACTCACCTTCATGGGGGTCACGTTCACACTATCAGAGCAATGGAGGAGCATCAAACTGTCTACACATGGGGGCGCAGTATGCTTGCGCACCTATATCATGACTTAGGGCGATATGTCCATTATGAGATGCAGAGTCTGATGGTCTACACATTATTACAGGTCTGGGCCTTTGAGTACATTAGGTGCACATGACCGATGGGTTTTCCCATAGAGGCAACATTCACCCATCTACGTGTCTATGCCTATCCACTAGTCAAGTGTTGGAGGCATGGCAATTTGTTATACTAGAGAGTAGTATTTGATAGATTACAGCCTAGTGACATCATCTGGAGACCGTATCGCGGCTACATCAGATGGCCTAGCGAGCAGAAGTAGTTAGCTCAGATGCAGAGGGATCGACTGATGGCTGGTCGCCTCGATCATACTATATCTTGGTTCTACTTTGACAGGGTGGCATGACAGTTTAGACAGATACATGATGTTCTTGTAGTTCATCCGAGCTATGAATGTGCAGCTTGAAGTGCAGTCAAAGCCAATACCGTCCAACGGTTGACTATAGCAGATGTGCCACATGGTGATGACGAGGATCCTAAGGATGTAGAGCCAGTGTCAGACACAGATAATGTTAGGTGTACCTAAGCATATCAGACTTGGTAGCACATAGCACAACTTGCACCTATATTTCCACCCAGGCACTGTATAGGGGATGCCTGAGCTTGGGCCAGTCACGCGAGTGACATAGGGGTGGAGGATGACGTTAGTGATTTTGCGGGATACTACAATCTTGAGGAGGATGAGGAGGAGGATGAGAATGAGTCCAAGGAGGTCCCATCACAATACGTCTTCAAAGCAAGATCACGACATAGTCAGCGGGAGGTAGACACTAATAAGGAGACTGCGGTCAAAGGCTCGTGGTCCTACACCTACAAACGAGGTGAGGCCTAGTCAGACAAAGTGAGGGGAGAGTAGTAGGTCTATGCCCCTAGTTGCAGATTAGACAGCAGAGCTCATCACACCATCAGTGATCCGAGATCCATCTTGGCAAGATGGAGATCCATGTTAGGTTTGATTTATTAGTTTATGTTTTGTATAGTTTATTATTTGTGATATTTATATGGGAGTCTAACAACTATCTCATCCTCTGTTTTGCAGTAGGGACTGATGCATGGTGAGACTTTGTGAGTCACGTCATAGGAGACATAGTACCGACAAATGCCTCAGAGCAACGAGTGCGGGCAGGTTATTCGCCACAATCATCCGTTGGACGGCATGCAGAGATATTTATGCCTATTGTTAGATATAGGACTACTACAGAGGCCATGCTAGAGCAGTCTGTATGAGAGAGAGAGAGGAGGAGTTTTGACAGAGAGTTGAGCGCACTGAGGCTAAGCTTAGGGCACCGCGAGAGTAGATGGTAGCGGTTCCTACATCATAGGGAGAGCAGGTTGTTAGTGAGTTCTTACTGCGGGAGGTATAGCAGGCTAGAGCTGATAGAGACAGGGTTCAGGTCGAGAGAGACTGGTACCAGAAGATGTACCAGGAGGCACGTGAGCAGATGATAGAGATGAGAGGTGAGATCAGGGGGTTACGATCATGAAGCATCTCTAGGAGTCATTCGCAATCTATAGCCACACATGGTCAGGCTTCTGTCACTCGCACACCATGAGGGCCTGAGGGTACGAGCGATCGAGGCTTAGCTATGTGATATATAGATTTTAGGCACTACGAAATCCCATTTTGTTTTGAGGAATAGTCGACTCGGATGTATACATGAGACTGAGATATATATATATGAATATGATAATTTCTTTTGATCTATGTGTAACAACTTTTGATCTATCACGTGATTTTTGTAAAAATACAACTAGTGATGATGTCTAAATGCTATAATTAATGCTATTGTGATATACTAACAATTCTTAAAAAGAACATGTAGTAACAAACACAATGATTAATTATTTTACACCTAACTTTAATTTCCATGCTACATTCAGTTAATACAAAAGTGATCTAAGAAATTACTACTTAAACACAATACAACAATGATCAACTGAATAGAGATATAATGCCAAATGAATTAAGACAAAACAGTGATATCTTGTCAAAATTGAAGCTAATCTATGTGTTAAATTAGCTTATAAACATTTAACATTAAATCTTTAAGCATAAAATCTTTTGAGGTGCACTGCATTAATAGGTTCTTTAAGCAGCGTACCTTGCTAATTTATACACTCTGGATCCAAAGGTTTCAGTGATTATATATGGTCCAAGCCAATTAGGGTTGAACTTACCTTTTTCACCAGGTGGTGCATTTACATTGCGTTGATTTTCATAAAGAACCAAGTCCCCAATGTTAAATGAACGTTGTATGACTTGCGCATTATAGGCTCGTTGTATTCCTTTCTGATAAGCCTTGAGATGTTCAAGAGCGTTTATACATCTTTCATCAAGCATCTCATGTTCCTGTAATCTTTTATCTCATTCTATGTCATCATCCATGATATCTCTTAGAGAGATTCGCAAGGAGGGAATTTCTAACTCCAAGGGTATTATCGCGTCTGTGCCATAGACGAGATTATGTGGTATGTTACCAGTAGCTATTTGAATACTTGTTCTATAAGCCCATAAGGCATAGGATAACTGCATATGCCAATCTTTTTGATGTTTATTAACAGTTTTCCGTAAAATCTATCCAATAACCTTGTTCAAAGCTTCTGCTTGACCATTTGATTGAGGATAATAAGGTGTAGAGAAGTGATGTTGTATATGATATTTTTCAAGGAACTTTTTCACATCCTTGTTCTTAAATGGTGTACCATTGTCTGAAACTAAGGAGGAAGGTATTCCAAATTGAGAAATTATGTTATCTTGTATGAATTGACAGATTACATCAGTGGTCGTGGATCGCAAAGGGACTGCTTCTACCCATTTTGTAAAATAATCAGTAGCAATAATGATAAACGTATGTCCTTGAGAGGAGGGTGGGGAAATTTTGCCAATTAGATCCAAGCCCCAGATAGAGAATGGCCATGGTGACACTTGGGCACGAAGCTCTTGGGCAGGAGCATGGATTAGGTGTTTATGTTATTGACATTGCGGGCATCTCTTGACGTAAGAAAAGGAATCTTGTTCCTTATGCTGCCAATAGTACCCCATACGTAACAATTTTTGCACCAATGATTTTCCACCAAAATGCCCCTCATAGGCACCAGAGTGAGCTTCTTCTAAAGCTATTAGAATCTCTGAATTGGTTAAACATCAAAGTAAAACACCATTATAACTTCGTCGATATAAGAGATTCGATAATATAATGTATCGCACTGCTAGTTTGCATAAACGTAGTCGGGCATTCTTAGATGTCGAATCAGGGATGGTTCCATCGCATTGATAGTTGAATATGTAAGAGAACCATTCATATGTGTATTTATTACCACAGAGTTTCAAATTCACAACTATAGCTTCATCGATTATCAGTGTCTTAAGATTATGAACAACAAAGGTAAATTCCTCAGGAGAACCGTTAGGGGATATAAGGGAAGCTACGCTCACCATTGCATCTGTATGCCGGTTATCTTTCTTGGGAATGGTGTCAATTGAATATGATTTGAATTGTTTTAAGAGAGATAATGCAAACTCATGATACTGAGATAGCTTATCGTGCTTAGTCTGATACGATCCCGTTATTTGTTTAACAATTAACTGAGAGTCTCTATATATTGTGATGCTTTCGATATTGAAAGCCAATGCAATGGGAGGTATCAATATAACACCAGCTCCGGAGCCAGTTCAATATTTTGATCCGTCAAAGTATAACTCCCATTTTTCATCTGCAGAGATTGTTAAAATCTATTCATCAGGGAATGCATTGACGTTTTGTATAGAAAAAGGTGAGGGAACGTCAGCTAATTGATCGGCTATTGCTTGCCCTTTAATTGCCTTTTGTGAAATAAATTTGAGATCAAATTCTGTTAACAACATAACCCATTTAGCAAGATGACCTAATAAATTTGTTCTTGCGAAGAGATGTTTCAAAGGGTCAAATTTTACCATCACATGCACTTCAACGTTTAAGAGATAGTGTCTAAGCTTTTGAGTGGCAAACACTAAATCCAAACAATGCTTCTCTATAGCTATGTATCGCACTTCATAATCGAGCAAAGTATGACTGACGTAACAGACAACACATTCTTTGCCTTCAGCATTATGTTGTGCTAACAAAGCTGCTAGGGCATTGTTAGATGCTGAAATGTATAATAGGAATGGTTTATTAGAAACAACAGGTTGCAAAACGAGTGGATTAGCTAAGTAATCCTTTAAGTCATCGAAAGCTTTTTGACATTCATAATTCCATTGAAAGTGAGAATCTTTCTTTACTAGTTGCGTAAAGGGGTGAGTCCTATCTACGATTTGTGAAACAAATCAGAGGATGGCCTATATCTTTCCCTGCAAACTATGAAGTTGAGATATGTTCTTGGGTATTGGCATATTAACAATTACATCTATCTTTTTCGTATCAACTTTTATACCTTGATTTGAAACAATAAACCCAAGTAACTTTCCACTATCCACGCCAAAAACACACTTACGGGGATTAAATCACATATTATATTTTCGTATGCACTCAAATATTTGTCGAAGATTTGTAACATGATCCTTACGATTGATAGACTTCGCTAGGATGTCGTCAACATAGTCTTCTAGAATATTGTGCATATAATCATGGAATATAAGAGTCATTGCATGTTGGTAAGTAGCTTCTACATTCTTAAGTCCGAACGGAATGACTGCCCAACAAAATGTACCCAAAGGTGTTATAAAGGTTGTTTTATACTGATCAAGAGGATTTATAAGGATTTGATTATATCCTGAAAATCCATCCATAAATGATGCAACTCATGCCCAGCTATGGAATCAATAATCATATCGATATTAGGGAGCAAAAAATCATCTTTCAAATATGTCAAATTTAAATCTTAGAAATCTGTGCACATTCTTATACGACCATCGGGTTTAGCGATGGCAACAATAATTGAGATCCACAGAGAGTAATCAATAGGTCAGATAAAACCAACTTTTAAAAGTTTCTCTATTTCAATTTTAACAAGCAAAGCAATCTTAGGATTCATCTTACGAATCTTATGTTTGAAAGGCTTAGCACCTGGTTTCAACACAATATTATGCATTACAATCTGAGGATCTATACCAGGCATGTCTAAATAACTCCAAGCAAATAACTCTGAGAATTCATTCAACAGTTTAGTCATTTCTTCTTTTTCTTTCGCTTTTAAACAATCACCAATAGGGATAACTTTTTCAAGGTTATCCTTATCCATAATGACATCAATAGTCTTTCTATTAAGGAGGGTACTATGGTTTGGGGGATTGTAGGATTGTAATTGTTCTTCAAGTTCTTCACTATGCTCTACTGTAGCAGTTATTGTGCTAGTAGTCTTTCCAAAATATGCATCATTGTTTAAATAATAAGGTAGGCCACATTTATGGTGATAACAAGGAATACCATCATAAGCACCTAAGAAGTCCATTACCACTTCATCCGCTGAAAACATATCTAATGGAAGTGATCTTGGAGGACAATTGATGTCAATCATCTCAGGGAATATCAAACTAAGTGTTGATATTGTATTCACATTTAGAGTAGGGTGTTTGCAGGCTTTGGATTCCTTAAAAGGATTATATCCAATGCCACTTGAGTAATGTTGTGAAGCAGATTCTATAGGGACTTTGATTCCTTGTTGATTTATGCCACAACCGTTACCTGCATAGTCACAATTTTTGTAAAGGATTCAGAATCCTCTGCCATAGAGAGAGACCATTTCTTTAGACGAAGGCGGAGCTTCATGAGTCTCATAATCAATAGTATAACTCAGATTATTATCTTTATTTGTCATCAAAGAAGTCTTATGTTTATCATTTAAAGCATGCGATGTGATTGATGCAATATTTGATGTTTCAGGGACGGGGTTTTTAAGTTTATATTCTCCTGTGGAGTAAGATGCAAAATCTAACGAACCCCAGTCATCACCAACAAATGCATTTGATTGCTTGGACTCTTGCATAACATTTTTAGAGGCAAGAGGAGTTGACAACTCAGCTTTCAAATTGTTCAAACTCTTGGGAAAAATAACATGCTTATGCACTTCCATTTGTAAACAATTATCAGGTTCAGGATCCGAATGGGTAGTATGCAGTTCACCTTTAAATATAAATTTAATCGAACGGTGCAAAGTAGAAGGAACTGCTCCTAGTGCATGTATCCAAGGTCTACCAAGAATCATGTTATAAGATAGAGAACAAGGCATGACATGAATCAAGGTAGGCACCATCACAGGTCCAACTTGTATAGGTAAAGTTATAGTGCCCACGGATTGTCGTCCAACATTATCAAATCCATGAATACTTAATGATTCTGGTTTAATGGAAGATATATCAACTTTAACCTTATGAAATAAATCAATGCCACAAACATTGAGGGCTAACCCATTATTAATTATAACTCTCTTAACCAATGTTTTATTGATTGTAATAAAGATAACCAAAGGATCATACTGATTCTGAACGTCGAGAGATGGTAATTCATGTTGTTGAAACAAAATATCTATTTTTGTTGCATGCATACAATCTAGTAAAGTGACAACATCATTTGGTTTAACAACACGAGGAGCAATCACATTTTGTAAAGCTTCTTGTAGCATTCCATGATAAGTAGGTGAAGTTTGTATAAGTTCCCAGAGAGATATCTTTGCAGGAGTAGCGTGAAGCTACTCTACAAGATCATAGTCTTTACCACCTTTATATGTTAAACGAGGTGCTTGAGGAAGCATAGGTTGAGAAGTTGGTAAAGATATCGGAACATTCTTTTGTTGTGTACTTTGTTTATTATTGTGAGTGTTATATGCATGAGCAACCACATTATGATTGGTTTGTTGTAAGTTTTGTTTTGTAATTTGTTTTGCACAATCATAAATGTGATCAGGAGATTGAGAAGAGGATGAAAGACCTTTAACAATAAGCACAGGTTTAGAGGATGGTTGAACCACATTTGCAGATAGAGTAACCACAATTTTTATTTTTTCAATCTCTTCTTTAGATTTAGGCACATAAATTGCATTTACAAATCTTTGGAATAGTGATGGCTTAGAGGCCATAGTGGAATGTTCAATCGAGATAAAGTCCTCAAGGGCTTCATCTAACATATCGAAGTCATCACGACTAAACGGCTCATCATAAGCATGAAAATCTTGCAAAAAATAATCCAGCATTTTAACATGCTTTATTTGAATCAAGATTTAAATGCACAATGATGGCCTTTGCAAATGAAATACAATTTTTCAACAATGAATGCTAATTTCCAACTCTTTCAGTGAAAAGATAAAGAATATAATCCACAATTTAACATAAGCAATTTCACTAAAGAGGTTTTTCAATCCAATTGTGCTCTATAACAACAAATTATTTCAAATCTAAAGTTTAAAAGGATGCCAATTCTTTAAAGCTCAGGTTCACCAAAATATTTAGTGTGAAATTGTAGACTTGTCTAAACTAGGCCAAATACAACAATCTCACTACTAAGCATTGGAAGGACAAGGACCGAGCTTACGAACAAGCTTCTTGTCATGCCCACATTTTCCATGTGGTCACAACACACATCGCACGTGTCATAGCCACATCTGTTATGTGATTATGACACGAGATATGAAAAACTTTTCTCACACTGTCCTAAAAAACCCCTTCGCATGCGTACGCATGCTCGACGGTGTTCTCTCATGGCAAAACACTACACTCTTCGGCGGAATACAAGTACAATTGCGTGCAACCAGAAGCATACAGATCAACAAGAGGATCTATACAACGCTGCTAATGTCATTGCAAGAGTGAGATTACCAAAGTTCTTAAATCGAACCCTCGGCAATTTTCGGTAGCATAATGCCTTACGGCGTTAGTGGGAATTACGCTGCACTCATTTACGCACGTGGTTCGCTGATAGAGTAACAACTTCCCACGACGCCTTGTTCCGACTAAACCGGCTAGTGATCTCCCTATTTAGTCATTTTTCAGCCAGGCACGGTTGTCTGTCTCCTCTCTTGTTTCCTGAAACATACTCCTCCTATGACTTAGCATTTTCAACAAGGCGGTTAGGTTGCTCTCTCTTCCCTTTTCACAAGTTCTTAATTTTGATTGTATCTTTATCGCCCTTACCTTAACTATTTCTCTGTTAATTTAGTGTGTTTATATTTCGGTCTCTCTCTCTCTTTCGTTTTCTATGCTTTCTTTATGTGCATCCTGACCTTTCTTCATGATTTACGTCAATCAGGGTTATCACTGCAGCTATTGTTGATATTAAACCTAATTTCAGGATGATCTAGGTCACAAAGGCTGGTTTACTATTTCGCTGGACTCGGTCTCCTAATCTTCCCCGATCTAGGTTCCTCCTCTTCGTATGTACTTATTGAACCTGTTCCTAAGCAGATTTAGCAGAAGGGTCTGTCAACTTAGTTCTCTTATCCCATTTGGGAAATGTCGCGCATTTTCTCCTCTGTGTTTTCCAATGTTAGTTTTTCTTCTTCGGACTCTCTTACAGGTTTACTTATGAGGTCGTTTGCTACAGTTGAGATTAAAATGGCCACATGGATTGTCAATGGTGGCTTCTTAAGTTTATTTCCAGTGTTCTTTTGAGCAAGGTGATCTGTACTTTTCCTCTTCATTTTCTGGGTGATTGATATTACGTTGATAGTTGAAACTTCCGAGAAACTCTTTCCAGAGTATCACTGAATATTCCTTAACTCTCTTTTACATTATAATTTTATTTTCTCTTGTTTATAATTACTGTTGTTACTATTACTGTTGTTACTATTAATGACTATTAATACACTGATTGTGACTCGTATAACGTTGTAAATAGATGTAGGAGGCTCTCCACTTTATAAAACCCTGGTCATGGTGATATATCTTCTTTGGTTGTTGTGTTCAACACTTAATAACATCTACTGTGAAAATATAATTTGTTATAATTTTTTTTTTTTCTCTATGTCCATGAGACATAGTTTATAACGATTTAAAACGAGGGCCCAATAACATGGTTCATAGATTTACTCCTATGTATATTCTATATATATATATATAATATATATATATATATATATTTTAATGTCTATGTATAGGACGAAATTGATTTACCACTATATATGTATATATCTCTATATAGAAATATATAGATAGATATATAATCATTTTATTATATATATAGCTATATACATAGACATATATAGTATATATATATGCCTATATATAGAGCTATAAAAATGTATTTATTTTCCAAAGAAACCAATCATATGTTAGGGCCAAAGCCCTAACATTTTTTTTTGCTTTAGATTCCACAGCCGACGGCGGCCATGGGCGGCGGTGGCCGCAGTGACAGAGAAGCAGGGTCGGCGGTGGCCGCAGAGCGGCGGGCCTATGCAGGCCGCGGGAGGCATAAGGGGAAGGGGGGATGTGGAGTGGGGCGGAGCCCCACCCACATCCCACGATGTGGGGTGTGGGTGGGGCTCCGCCCCACTCCACACCTCCAAGTATATAAATATGGGCCTGCGGTGGGGATTTCTCCCCACCGCCCAAATCTAACCGCGACTGTGTTTTCTCCCGCGGCTTAAACTTTGACAGTCAATCTTATGTGCTATTCGTTGATTTCTATCAACAATAATATATATATATATATTCATGTATATATATATATATATATCAATGATAATATATTTATATATATATATATATATTTCATATATATATATACATATATATCTATTTTTATATTGATATATATCATTCAATCTCATAAAAATGATAATTACTTTCAATTTCTCTATTATTCTATAAAATGATAATTACTCAAAATGTATCCCAATTTCACTTAATCGGTAGAAATGGTAAATAGCTATCCCCTTATTATAAGTATATATTTCCATTTTCATAAATATTTAAGAATGCTTAAATGTACAAACAGAATATATATACATGCTAGAATTTAACAGAATCCACTAAATATGGAGAATAACTCAAACATTTAAAACTATTTTTTCCATTTTAACATTGAACTATAAAAAACTAACATTTCAACTAGTTAAGCAATTCCAAACTTTCAAATGTAAACAACTCATATTAGATTGCAATAATGAACTTTTCCTTTCAGTAATACTTGAAACACAAAAAATTGCTATTGAACAAAGTTTGCAAACATCAACTTAAAAATTTAAGCACATTCATATTACAGCTTCTCAATCATGAATACCACCACTTAACTTCCCAGATATGAACTTTCTTCTCCCAAACAGTACACAACTGATAACTATGACAACAAAATAAAAGTCCAATAATAACAAGATCAGGGAGGTGATTTTCTTCACTCCCAGAATATCATTAATTTACAACAATAACAAGAGAGGTGTTCTCTCTTCATCTCTATGAAATGAACCAGGCCTAATTCTCATGACAAAGAAGATGAACTGTTTCTTCATAAATAGCCAACCAGAAGCTCCAAGAGAAAAACCTGCGTATCAAAGACAAACAAAGAAGAAAATACCACTCATCTAGCTCTCCTCCCTACCGTAGACTCGCAAGTGGGTCACCCCCGAGCTAGGGAGACCATACTCACACCTGGGTACTCAAACACTCCACTTCACAACAGAAACAACAACAATCCCAAAGCACACCTACACCCGTGGGTATTTTACACAATACGGAAACTCAACTACAGTGAGTTTCATAAGGGGCAGGAGAGTGGACACACTCGACTCCAGAGTGTCACCCTGACAGATAAATGAACCAATATAAATTTCTCTTGGTCTCAACCAAGTGTGATCACAATTTTTAAGTAATCTGTATAGGACTCTCAAGTCAAAAATATAGTCACAGATACATGCCCTCAAGGCTTTCAACATCCCAAAAGATGGAAACAGGTATGCACCCGAGGAGGATCTCTCCTCCCCTACCCCAAACTTGATGAGCATTTCTCCCAAGTGGGAGACGCTCTGTCAAACAACCCGACAAGAACCCCACAGAAAACAAATCTAAACACATATTTCACACACATTTCATACACATTTCAGTTCTACAAAAACAAAGGTAAAATTCAGACCAACCTTGCAAAGCCCTCCTGGAATGAAGTTGTTGCAGAGTCCACAGAGTTCACTTCCAACCTTAGCCACCAACTCCCTCTCCCTTCTCTATCTTCCAAACTAACTTCTCTATTTTTGGTAAGGCAAAAATGAAAGTTTTTCCCAAAATTCAACTAACTCCCTCTCCTCCCAAAATTTGAAAATAAATAACCCAAATTCTCTTTCTTTTTAATTTTGAGAAATGGGGAAGTGACACTTGTCACCTCCTCACCCTTCCCCAAAACCACTATTCTGTCCTGGTGGCTTATGTCACTCTCCATTCCCAAGGGTACTCCTTATTCCTCTCATGTGACTCCACTTTCTCATGGGAGAAATAAAAAAAAGAGTTAAATGGGAACAAGACAGGTGACCCATGCCTCTTTCTCCTTTATTCACATGGGTGTCCCCAGAGTACATGGGGGAATCTCACTAAAGAAGAGGTGACCTTCACTAATGGATGGCATCTCTTATCTAGGGGAATGTAGAGGGGATGGGTTGGGTGTTGGTACAACCCATCATGTCCCCTCCTACCTCCAATTTTCGCCACTTAACTTCAGGGGAAGGTTAAGTTGACTAGATGGAGGTTACTCAAGGGTTACCCATGCCAAATGGGCCCCTGGACCCATGGGGTATAACCCAGGGTCAACTTTAACCCATACAAGACACCCCTGGTCAAGGTAAGGCACAAGAAAAGGGCCTCATAATTTAAATAAAATAAGAAATTTCAAATTCAATCTCTTTACAACACTAATTATAAAAATAATGGTACATGAGGGTAACCTAACCCACTTGACCATACGAAAGACCACATTACATCATGACATCAAACACAAAGAGATCTTGGTTCCTCGTGGAACCAGATCGGCTTAACAGGGAATAACAAATAACAAGGTGTGGAATGATCTCCGAAATCTGTGGTTCGATTAGTAATCCCTGCACACTCAATTACAAGATCAGTAACCACATAAATTCATCATAGCCGAAGCAACTTAAATAAAACATGCATTCTCATGCCCTAGTACAATTTAACATAATTAAAATCATATTACAATTTTTCATCATCACCTAATTCATTTTTCTGAAAAGTAAACTTATCCAAACATCACCCAATTAGTTTTTCCGAAAACATAATAAAGTTAAATAGTCTGACAAATTCTGGGAACTGCTATCCCACAAATATGAAAGTAACAATAACAGTACTGTAAATAGTCATAACAACAGTAGTAAAAAGGGCGGTCCTCACACTTCTAATCACTTTGTCTGTCCCTTACACTCATGTGGTTATGAAACCCAAGGCCCTAATCAAGATTTTATCAAGTGTTTTCCTTTCAACCAAGTAAAACCTTAATTATGCCTTATATAAAAAATATAAAGAAATTGATGAAGCAACTAGCAAAACTGATCATAGGAGTGCAGAGATAGAGTTTCAAAGACAGTGTACCCAGATTTTGAAGGCTACATGGACTAGGGTGCCCGCTCTAGTGTCTTAAAAGTTTTCGCATAGAAAAATCTTCTGCACAGGGTGTCTGAGACTGCTAAAAGGCTTCCAAATCCTGGAAATAACCCCTGGTTAGACTAGGGTGCCCGCTCCAATGTCTCGCAAGTCTCAGAATCAAAAAATTTGAAAGTCTGTCGCGACTGTATCCGCAATATCCTTCTTTCTGTAGCTTCTTTCCACCGAATCCTGCAAAACACGATATGCACCTACAAAAGAAGGAAGATGTTGCGGCTATATAGGAGCTTTCCTCAGTCAAGCCCCATCTATGGTATTTCTACCTCAACAATAGCCAGAGAAAAAGATTTACAGAAGTGTGTGCAAACCTAACAATGTGTGTATGCATAAAAATCAAACCCTAGATGTCTCAGTCAAGGGAAGATCAACAACTTGCTTTGCATCAATAAACACATACAACTTCACCTCAAGGAGATGAGGTAAATGAAGACTTGCATGAACAAGAAGGGGAATCAACAATGTCTGCGGAGGATCTCCAAGCTTGCTGTTGGAGGCTTCAACCATTCTCCCGATCATGCAAAGGGTGTACAAACCCTAGGAAGAGCAAGATAGACTCAAGATCTTGATTCCTAATCTTCATCCATTGTCTCCAAGATAGCAAATAAAGAATACTTCAAAGAGCTTCAACAAGTCACTGATCTTCAATAGCAATTACAACAGAGTTTTGGCATCAAGCTTGCATAAGAATTATGTGTGATAAAATGATTTGCAAATGTCTTTTTATATCTAGCTTTAGGGAATTCAAATTTTGAAATAATGTCTCGATATCGCGGGAAAACTAAGAATTTGAAAACAGAATCCCGAGGCACTCAGCGGGAGCCGACACCCTGCCAAAATTCAAAATCCTGGTAAATAGGGGAGGACTAGGGCGCGGACGCCCAAGTCCAAGCCCCCATTTCCACTCAAATCTGCATTTTTGGGGGTCCTAGGGACCCACATCTCAAATCCCCTTTCTGGGTTCTATCAATCAGTTACCTAAAAAAGTGAATAAATTGCTCCTAGACTTAGTCAATCAATGTTTTAGGAAGGCTAAGAAAGAAAAGGTTGAGAGGTCACCAAGAGTGAGGAGCTAAACCGAGGGAAATTGTACCATTCCATACAGGAGGACAATTTTTGACGTTACATAAATAAATGTCCTATCCATGTCCATATCCAATGCCACCTGTCAAATTTAGCTTAGCATACAAGTGGTCCAGTGCACTGGATATATAGAACTGGGCCTTTTAAATGTCCATATCCTTATCTAGTCCCATATCCTATCCCAAGCATGTCATTCTAAGCACTTAAGTCGTTGACTTTTCAATTGGATATTTCACAATCGACATATTTAGTGAATGTCCTGACCTTTGTGATTAATTAAGATCTCATCACTTGCCTCTTCGATCAATAGGATTTAACCATGATACTAACAACATCACCTGACCAAGTTCCCGCCTTGATATCCATCTGGACCTCGGTCAAAGTCAAACGAATATTTTTCATCAAACATTTCCATCTGGATGTTAGGATTTAAATATCCATTTGGTCTCATCTTAAATACCACATGAAAGGTTGCTTTTAGCCATTGATATTTTAAATTCAAAATATGAGTTTTTTGCCAACTGCTAATTTCACATGCGACCAAATAGTAATTACTCACCTAACTGCAATGAGAATTCAATGCACCCATACTTAGGGAATTTTGTTAAGATACAAGCTAATCTAAATGCATTGACTAATCACAAAAACATCCATTTGAGATCTAGAGAGCATAAGTGTAGAGAATTTGATGCAGAGGTCTTCAGTAGAAACATGCAAAATGTTTGTTTTGATCAATATCGGCAAGAGACTTTCAACGTCTTACCGAACTATGCTTCTTTATCCTTATCAGCCTGACTTGCCTTGTCGGCCTTCCCTTGTTCTTTCTTCCCGACGGTCTCTCTCTCGCCGAAACTGTTATGTTCATCAGCCAAACACTCGTTATTGGCCTAGCTTTCTCCTTGCTCGCCGAAACCAAAACTCACACCGATGAGTATTTCATTTATGTGCCTATCGGCAAGATAGTACCTATCGGGCTCTCCACACTGACTTGCTCCGATGACTGAGGTCACATCGAAACATGCAAACCCTAACCTGCTAAACAAGTTCCCGTTACCTCCGCTACCGGTCACCTCTATTGACTAAGTTGCTTATCGGCAACACCTACAATGTCGGTCTAGCTGCAGAAGGTCTCCCCGATGCTCCACTTCATGCCGACGCCAAACTCCTTATCGCCAAGACATATAACTATCGGCGAAGACTTCATTCCCTTTACTGATGTCACATGTCACTTCGAAACCCTTTACGCCAACTCCTTCGTCGGCCAGACCTCCACCATCGGTCTAACTTTAAGCCACTCCACCGATACACCTCCTTACGCCGATATGTTAGCACCATCGCTTAGACTCCCTACTTCTTACACCGATGGGCATCTCATACCGATCTCTACTGTCTCCCCGATACTACCAATGCCGGGTTCCACCGTCAGCCAGACTATGACTATCGGTGACACCTTTAACTTCTCCACCGATGGCATATCTCATGCTGATATACTCTTCGTCGACAAGACTGCCTCTATCGGTGAAACCTTCTACGCACTCTCCGATGGTTCATCTCTTCCCGACCACTCAATCCTCGGACTCCCTCTATCGGTGAGACATTCACAATCGGCCACAGTGAATCTCCCTCCACCGATGTGCCGATGAACTATCCATCGGTGACACCTTTAGTTGTCACCCCGATACAACTCAATCGGTGAGACTGTATACTGTCGACTCAACACAATTTCGTCCACCCGATGACTCTTACATACACAATTTGTCTGACGACATACACAAGGTGGTACCCAGATACAACAATGATATACACAAAGAAAATACCTTCATACAGTTGCGATATATACATGAAATGTCTATTCGCTGAATAACACAAACTTGACTAAACAAGACTTTTCATACATACCACTTTCTACTGTGCATACATAGAATGAGGCTCGCAGCAGGTGCAATATATTCATAGACTATCTCAGACATACAATCCATGTATATACTTCAAATGTATATTTGAATTTTCCCGCCGATGCCCTTCTCTAAGATGGATTCTGCAATTTCTACATTTCCATGTTTATCTAACAAAAGAATGAACCAAAAATGGGAAAACTATTTTACAAGTCCATTCCACTGATTTCATAGAAATCCACCAGTGGAATGGATTTAACCTTACATCATGGCAATAGAATAACTAAAATTAAAAATACAACGGTTCTATACAGTTAATAAATAGAACAATTCGGTTCACCAAGATTTCACACAGGATTCAAAATTTACAGAATATGATTTGCAGAATTTTCTATTCTTTCATTCCAGCTTCTTACATTTGAACAGTTTCAGAAAAAGAAAAATGAAAAGACCTCTTTCTCGACCATCTCTCCCCGTTTTTGTTAACCCCTCTCCTTTGTTTTTGAGATTTTGAACCTTTCAAGATTTACAGAAGAGACCCTAATTAATCACACGGCATCTATATTTCTTAAGACAACAAAAAATCAGATAATACGACATATGTAATGTAATCTTGCACATAACTCAAATGCTTGCTGTTGTCCATGATGTCAAATACTGACCTCAGGAAGAGAGATGTTAAAAACATAACATGTCAACATAAAATGTTACATTAGTTAATGACATACAAATGCTACATGGTAACATTAAGTGTCAAAATATATATTAAAACCTTATTCTTCTCCCTCTTGTGCATATTTGTCTTGGTGAAGGGTGTTGAAGGGGTGCCCTTGCACCAGAATTGCAACTGAAGATAAAATTGTAGAAGATCAACCCAATGTGTTAGCTTAAGCAAACGAAATCCGTTGCATAGTAAAAATCAAGGTGATATCCCAGTCATCAAGTATGAATATGACAAAACCCTTTTACTTGACCATTACAGTAATCGTTTCTTATAGAGGGTAAAATTATTGCTACAAAGGTAGAATCATAAAATAAATTCATCATTCCACGTTGATTATAAGTGATCATGAATTACTCGGTAAATTAAGTTTAATCTCCCTATCTTAGTTCCCCAATGCAAGTGCTAATTATTGATACCTATATTACGTAGGATAAAATGTAGAAAGGACAAGCACATCACGATGAAGAATTCAAACCACTAGTGTTTCCTACCCCTAGAGGTGTGTGGAGCAAATCTGGCTACGCATTGGATACCCATTGTGGGAAAATAGATCTTGAGTTCTTCAGAGCAAGAATTTAGGGTCATGAAGATGATGCTATGTTGACCAACATTGTATCAAGCAAAATATATCATGCAACTAGGTTTCTGTACGCTGCTGAAGCCCTATAGTTGGTGGTCGAATGCTCTTAGAAATACAACATCATTGATAGAAAAGTTGAGCATCAGGGGCAAGTTTATACCAACTTTTCTACCAGTGGAATAACAGATACATTTAGGTTGCCCAAGGGCCAAGATATGGTTGAAATAGATGTGAACACATTGTCCATATAATATAATTCTAATCTTGTAGACTGTCGGAAAATCATGTATACATCATGAATGGACCCAACAACTAAAGCTAAGGTAGTGTCTAAGATGCCTCACAATATGTACAAGTTTGATTTCAACCCAGAGGTGCGGTATATGATAACCCTACTAAGTAGAATGGCAAAAAAGGTGGATTCTAGGACACTAGATCCGTGGATGTTTGGCCTAATCCTTTTGGTAAAAGAAGAGGCCAAGATAATACCTTGGGCGAGACTCATTAGTAACACAGTTCATGAAGGAATGATAGCATGGAGGAAGTGAAAACAAATGTTCTACATGACATCCTATGTGGTTTATGCATGTGCATACAGATCTCAGTTCAATGGATTGCATATAGTCAGTAGACTAGACCACCAACCGATAGATCAACTGGTGTGGGAGTATTACCCAGAGTTGGAAAGGAGACAGTCCATTCAACATTACAAGGTGGTGAACAATTGTTTCATGATACATCTGGTTCGGCTGATGGAAGGAGATTGAGCTAAGAGGCTCTCAAAGGAGGCTCAAAAGGTGCTACAACTGCATGGTGTTGATGTGTTTGTTATGTACAACAACAAGAAATAAAAGTTTCACTCAAACGTTCATTTATCTTGAAGAATACGATAAACTCAAAGAATTCATGATTCCAAGTCTCTGTGTGTCAGGTCATGACAATCCTGTTGTTACTCAGAGTTTGATGTGATATGCTATTTTCCAATAGGGGCCTTACATATTTCTTCAAGGAATCTCATCAATATCTGCAAATACTTGTCCTGTTTCACTTGATCTACATATATCTTCAACAATTTGCGTTAAATCTTATAACCTTTAGCTAGGATTTGTATATATTTGTGTAAATTTGTCCCGAGTTTGATCAATTCTTCTGAAACTATCTCCAGCTAAGACTATTTCTTATGATCTTTCTAACTTTAATTAGTTCTTCTGAAACTATCTCAATTTGAACTAATATTAACCTTTGCACCTCAAATTTCCATGAAGAATGTATCTATATGTATGTATTTAAACATTTCTTGACATTACTTGCATGATATTCACTATTATTTGCAACTTCTTCTATATCACCTCTGGATTTTCCAGTATTTGCATCAAATCAACATGTATTTACTGTATTGACTTAAGATTGATCATTATTTGCACTTGATTGTAAATATTTATGAAATTGAAATGAAATAAAATGAATGCAAACTGAAATTCTAAAATTACTGATGTTCGATCAATGATCCACATGCAACTCAAATACTTTCATGAAAAGGAGATAAACCAGACCATATTTAACCAGGACAGTCCACAATTATGCATGGCAAGTGCTAATCTTCAAAGGATAAGATGATGACAACATGCACTGGTTGAATGCACCTCTGAGGAGTGCAGTAATTCACAGTAACATATCAATAAATCATCCACAAGATTACACAAGATTTACAATTAGGTAGTAATTTGAGTCTCCATTATCATTCAATATGCTAATAGTATGCACATATACACTTGATCTTGAGAAAGAACCATGAGGAATCACAAATTTACAAAATAGTACACTTAGTGTTCACAAGTTTATCAATTTCAATCTCCCTAAAAAAAAAGAATGATCATGGCCTTTTATAGAATAAGGTCCATGTCTATTACAATCTGATCCAACTATCAGAAATCTATGACAAAGATCAACAGTCAAGATTAGTGGCACATGATTGCCAGTTGGCAATCATTGGTAGAGGACAGTTGGCAAAGGATGAATATTCCCAACATCTTTGACTTGGTCTTCAAAGTCCATTTATTTAGTATCTTCTTCAGTCTCCTCCTTTGTCCACTCTTTAGTGATTCAGAAACCTATATCCATACCCTTGAAGAATCCATATGCCCCAATGGCTCTGTTTATTTCTTCTCTATTTTGCACTTTAGCTTTCTCCTTGGCATGCTCTTGTGCTTGCAATTGTTCCTTCAAGGCTATCCATCTACTAGTCATGTTATCTAACTCCTCATTGTAAGCATCTATTTTAAACTTCATGTTCATTGCCCTATCAATACTGTCCTCAGAGAAGTGTTGGATTGGATCTTCTATTTCTAGGCTAAAATTATCCTTGAATGCCTTAATTGTATCCTACTCGTCCTGATTTCCAAATTTACCTTCTACTCCACCACCTAACTTCTCCAAAATTGCCAGCTCTTCCACCAAAAGTTCATGAGCCTTTATATTGATATCCACTATCTTGGCACTGCATCTCTTCAAAATGGATACTTCAAACCTTATGTATTCCACCCAGAGGTGTATTTTAGGAAGTTCTTGGAGGATCTGATTGTCAACCTTCCTCATATCCTTGAGCGTTGTCAGGTCTCGAGTACTTTGATTTAGCCTCTGCCCAACTTCTTTCTTCAATGCATCTGTTTTACGCTTCATATGGCTAAGCATATCCCAATTGGACAATGATGTCCTTATTACTTCCTCTCCTTTTAAGAATCTTTGAAACCACTTATTCATCACATGAGCTTGGTAATTTTGTGCATCCAACCCAATTATTTCCTATTGTGACACCGAGGCCAATGGCGTAGCTATTGTTATTGGAATATTTGTAGGGGTGACCAATCCTTTTATGAATGCTTATAATTGGGCAATTTGCCCTTTATATTCTTTATTTTTGGCCTTTGCTTTTGTGATCCTGGTTGCTATTGCTTTTGTACTTTCTCTTAATTCTTGTATATCTTGATTTGCAATTGCACGTCCTAGGTCTATAGTGGTCATTTGAAAGTCACCTGCACTGATTTCCCCCTTGTTCTTATCAGCCGTATGTACAACCAATTGAGTTGTTCTCTTTCTTGTGGCAAGGTCCTGCCTTATTGTTGAGGTTGTCCTTGCTATACGCTTGGGCTTTGTAGCCTCAAGTGAAAATAATGATTAAATATCAAATTTTGAAGAATCTGGAGCAGGAGGTTAAATTACCTCAGATGCTAACCAATTTGGTGCACTAGATTATGGTCCCTGCTGACCTGTTTACTCAATGTGAGCATCATGCATATCTGTATCTTTATCAGTTGGAGCTTATATGCTCACTTATTGTTGATCTTTATCCTTTTTATCTTCTTTGGATGCTCTATCCTTATCTTGTGATGCTTCTTTTACTAGATCCTTGTCATCATGCACATCCATACGGACATCCTGATCTTCTTTATTCTCATCCACATGGATATCCTTAGAACTTCCCATATCTTGATCTTGTGCATCTTGTTTGTCTTGGATCTTGGGAATATTCATACTCTCCTCCTCTTAGTGGCCTTGATCTGGAACATCTAGATGTACATCCTGATCAGTTCCTATTTCCTTTTCTTTTGGATCTTCTGCATTACCTTTATCCTCTGGACCTTCATGTTTGGATATGCCTACCTGTTGTTCTTCTTGCATCTCAATATGTCCCTCTTCACTTATTTGGACATTTTACTCAAGATGTTTGGTCTAGATATCCATGTCCTCAGTTGTATCATTTTTATTTACCACATTATCTAGAGCCACATCCTTATCCTTATCACTAGCCCCATCATATGATAAATTAATAACCTTCAGGCTTGTGATAGTTTTCACCAACACATCCAAGTTCATAGTTTGCACCATTACCTCCAGAGATCCAGGCTCATCCATATCCCTGACATTCTGTGATGCTTGTGGTGTGCCTTGGGGTGTTTGCGCAGTGTGCCTCAGCAAATTTTCAATAGGATTGGCCATCACATCCCTTGCCACTTCGTCGTATGTCAAATCAATTGTTTTATTTAGGGGTAAGGGTTGATCAACCATCCTTTTCATTTCTTCTTCCCTTGATTCCTTGGCCAAATCATCCTTAAATTTGATTATGGTGATGGGCACATTATGTTGCAATTCTTTGGGTGGTGCCACCACATATCCTTGGACCATTACTACTGTAGATGTCTCTGATGTATGCTTCTTTCTAGCAAACATCTTCTCCATCTTTGTTGGCTCTTCATGTTCTATGAGAAGGACATCTGACTGTACATTAACTATTCCCCTCATTATGGGCATTTGTCCTCTCTTTTGTTTAGGGATTTTCATCCCTTTCAGCACATCCCCACCTTTCTTTATAGCTACTTCTTCTTCATCATCCTCAATGTTCTCATACGTATCTTCTAGCTCATCCACTTGTATTGTAGTGATGGTGATGGTTGGGATAGGTGCCTCTATCAGAGGTGAGGGCATGGTGGCAACTATAATGGCTCTTGTGATAAACTCTTCCCCAGCTACCTTTGAAGACTCTGGCTTGGCCAACTTGGCCTCCACAATCTGTCTCTTTTGAATCAAGAAGTCATCAAATTCTTGATCTACCAGATCCTTTCTTTTTCTTTTCTTATCAATTGTTACAGTCACTCCTATTGGCAAGAGACACTGTGTGGCTTCATTATTGTTGTCATTGATGGCAACAAAGTCTATCCCACACATCCGCAGCACATAGTATGCCTATACCGGAAGTCAGATTGAAGAATGTTTTGGTCCAGTGAACAAGAACAGAACATGCAGCAAGGTCTGACAATCAGGTCCGGATCTCTTAGATGGTGTAACTCAACAAGTTGCAAACTTGGTCAAGTCAAGAGGAGTACCATGACTACTACATTCCAGAGATTGAGCCTCCGGTGGTGAAAGAGTGAAAAGATATGAGCACCTAAGTGTTGGGTTCCTGACAGGCAGAGTAGACTGAGGAAGAACTGACCGACAGAGCATCAAACTTTAATCCAAATGAGAAATTGATTGTGGTCAAGCTATTTGAGAGACCATACATGGTTTTTCGACATGAATGATGACTTCTATGTCTATGTCTTTGATATGCATCACATATTAAGCATGGATTCAGCCGATAGATCAGTGTTTTGTAAATATCTTAAGTATTCCAATTGTTGACTAGAAAGATGTTGAAATCCTTGATGTGGATATACATACCAGATAGATTTTGGTATGAAGGTGTGTGTGTGTGTTGATAGGGTATGCGAGTAAAGGCAAAAAGAAGTGTGGAAGCAGCAATACAAGTCTGGTATGTGATAGAACAATAGCATTAGAGCAGAGGAAGAATGAAGTGCATTAGATCAGTATATTGAGCCTAATCGGAACTGAACCTCAACATATGTGAATGTCTCTCATCAGTTCAAACACCTAGTTACTTTCTATATACCTTGTAGATAGTGAGTCTCTTGTAGGTAGTGTGCCTCTTGTGAGCAGTGTGCTCGGGCAGTGAGCCCTAATTGGCAAGTGCCATTTTGTACTTCTTATTCTTTTAATAGAGAATACAATCTTGGGTTAGTCACCCCATGGTTTTTCCCTTAACAGGGTTTTCCATGTAAAAATCCTTGTGTTATGTGTGTTGATTTTATTTCTGCTCTCATGATTATGTATGCTCTTATGTTTTGATGATGCATTAATATTAAAGAAGAAAAGAAAGTTAAGATATTTAAGATAATTGATTCACCCCCCCTCTCAGTTATTTGGCTTGTTTCTAACAATTGGTATCAGAGCTAAGTTCCTCCAAACAAAGCCTAACAGCTTGAGGAAGATCTAGGAATCTCAATGGATATGTATGGTATGAAGGAACAACTTTAGTCTGCCTTAGATGATCTTGAGCAATCTCACTTTGAAGTCAATAACTTGAGAGAAAGACTCAAACAAGCTGATGATTTCATAAATGAGCTAAAAGAAACACTGGGCATCTCTGTGAAAAAGAGAAAGGAACTACTTCAACAATTAGCAAGTCAAAGTGAAGCCAACGATACTAATTAAGATCTGAATGAGAAAAACAAGCTATGTGAGAAGCTATCAAAAGAGGTCATTATGGTTAGACATGAAATGGAATCAAGGGTTATGAGATTCACCCAAGAAATTGAAGAGAATAGGAAAATTGAAGATAATCTAAAACAATATCTCAAGGAGAAGTTAGAGGACTGCCACAAAATGGATAGAATAATCAGGCATATGGAATCTGATCTTGAAGAAGCTAGAGATAATGAAGAACAACTTGAGAATCAAATAGACACTCTCAAACAAGATCTTCAAACATCAAATGACTACAAAGAAAAATTCAAGATAAGCTTTGCTCAACTTGAAGTTCTTCTTGAAAGCCAAAAGAGAGTAGATGACAAGCGTGGCTTGGGATTTGAGAAAGGTGAATGCTCTGGATCCGGTCAGAAGAACTCTAGATCAAGAAATCCAAGGAACAGGGCTAGAAGACCTCCGGTGAGGCAACCAAATGCCCAAAGATATCCATCCTTCAATGGATACTGCTACAGCTGCAACAACTTCGGTCATAGAGCAACTCAGTGCAAAAGAAGAATGAATCAGACTAATTCATCCTTCTCCGGACAATGTTTCAACTGCAAAAGGTATGGTCACAAATCTCATGAATGCAAAAATATGCAAATAAAAAATTCATTCAATGGTAGATGCATTGCATGCAATAGAATGGGACATATGGCTAATCAATGCAGATCAAGAGGATATCAGTCAAATATGCAAAGAAATGTTATTTGCTACAATTGCAATAGATTCGGTCATATTGCCAAATTCTACAGAAGTAAGAATCAGGATAAAAAGGGTTTGGTGCATCATAATCAAAATCAAGATAAAGGAAAAGGCAAAGTGAATGTAGATGAAGTTCAAAGGGAGATGAACAAGATTTGGGTGAAAAAGAGTACAGAAAATGTTGGGGATGGATCTGCACCAGAATCTGGTGCTAATATTCCTTTCAAAAACTAAACAGATGAGCTTTGGCTCAGGGGGAGTCACAAAGGAAAATAAATTCCCCCAGCCAGTCAATTGGTGCCTAAATTTGGCACATGGAATGTTGTGGATTAAAGGGCTCTCAGAGAAATGTCCAAATAACCCTCAATAAAAATATGAAAGATCTACAAGGAGTTTTGAAGAGTTTGGTCAGCAAAGATTGATCTAATTTGACAGCCATCGGGTAAAGCAAGATCTTCATAGACAGATCCGATATGATTCAAAAGTGAAATATCTTGATCTACAGACTCATGGCATGATTGGAGGAAATAAGATACATTGTCAATTATCATTGAAAATGATTCTAAGTGCATCTCAGTGGTTTGGAAAGATCTCTCTCAGAACAAGGTAACTGAATGACTTGAGTTGTGCATTTATTGCAATAGGAAATTAGGGTTTGCACAAAGATAAAAGGGTTCTTTTATTCATCACTTGCACATTTGCATTCAAAAAGAAGAAAGGAAGAGCTCTGTAGCAAGATTGTCACAACCGTCTCAAAGATCAACTGCAGAATTTGATTCAACCAGCAATCATTTTTGGCTCATATTGTGAACCCTAGAAGCATAAAAAGGTATTTCCATTTCTGAATATCTCTCTCTAAATATTTTACAAAGATGGCTACTCTAATGGTTGTTAAGATCACTAATAGGCCGCACCCAAAGTTCAAGAAACATCCCTACAAATCCCTAGAAGTTGATCCCTTAGGCGCCTTTTCTAGCATTCCATATGGGGTTCTACACATAGAAGATGTTAGGGTATACATCCATGCCAATATTGAAGAATTTGGAGAATCAAAGCTTATGGATATCTACATAAACAACTAATAGATGAAACTTTTGAACTCAAACCTCAATACAAGGCCATCAGGGATAAGCATTTTGGACATTACATCCACTTTCCCTATTTTGCAGAAGATGAATGGGTCCGGTATGTTCTTAGCAGAATTCATGACAACTTCATGTGGTTGATGAAGCCCTTCAAAATAACAAAAGATGCAATTAGGGCAGTAACTGGGTTGCACTCATCCGGTGGGTTGCCTGCACTCAAATCTATCAAGAACTAGATAGTAAGTGAGGCTACCGGATCAAAGTTTGACAAAAGAGCAATGACAATAGAAGATATTACAGATCCGGATATCAAATTTGCCTCTATGATAATTGGCTATAAAATATATCATTCCAATAGGGAGAACTTTGTGTCTGGAACTGTAATATATACTGCATATCAGATGCTAAGGGAAAATATAGATTATGATCTATGCGAGCTTCTCCTTAACCAACTGTTAGAAAACTTGCAAAAGATCAAGGACAAAAAGAACTCATTCAAGTATGGTGGTCTAATACTGTGTTTATTCTTTTACTATATGAATGAGCTACCCGGATCAAGTGGTTGGGTATGGCAAAATGACAGACCGGTTGCCATTCAAATCAAAGATTATATGTATGGGCTTGGTGATGCCAAGGCTCAAAGTATAGCACTTTAGGGATACTTCAAGAACTTCCAAAGTATAATGCAAGCCAGAGAAAGAATCCCCCAATCTATAGTTGAAAAATACAAGGATACAGTGTGTTTCATGGTAGACACTGATCAATGCCTAATGGAGGCAGTGGAGCCCAGAACAGTCTGGATTATGCCAATGGGCTATGAGGTAGACGAGAAAATCCTAGAGCTGCATGTTCAACACCTGCTGAGTCAACCTAAGGACCCTGAGGCAGAAAGGTTTGGAACCTTTCAAGAATTAAGTGTGAAAATACATGTTGAACTAAGACAACTAGAGATGAAAAGAAAAGTGAGAAGGGAACTTGAGGAAGTTGCCAAAAGATATGGCATATCAAAGGAGGCAGTTGATGCAAATAGATAGAAAATAGAAAGAGCTGAGAAAGAGAAACAAGAAGCATAAAAAGAAAGTGTTCTGGTACAAAACTCCTCCCCGACTAGATCCTCCAAGAGCTCTGCACCTGCCACCTCTAAGAGCCCAAAAGCCTTAAAACCAGAAGCCAAGACATCCAGAAAGGGAGAGAAGAGAATGAAGACAAAGGCCACAAGGTCATACATAAGCCAAAAGGATGATGAAGAAACAGAGACTGATGAGGAGGTTAAGAAAATGAAGAAAAGGAAATCTTCTGAGGAATCCTCTGCCAGCACAAACAAAGAAGAAAAGGCAAAAGAATTTGTTGAAAGGCCTACTCTCTCTATTGATGATATCATCAAGGCAGTGACAGTGGATGGGAACCTACAACTAGTCACTGAATTTTATGGTGATTACAGTGATACTGACAAAAGAATTTTGGAGGAAGCTACAGTTAAGTACCTAAACATTTATAATAAAGCATTCATTGAAATCATTTCTCTAATTCCCAAAAGTTTAGAGAAGGTACTTGAACTCAGAAAAGAGAATACCAAGGAAAAGGATTTAGAAATTCGGGAACAGATTGCAATTCAGCTCTATCCTTCCATTACTCCAAAACAAATGACCATGATCTTTAAGGACTGCAAGGATGAGTTCCAAAGCAAAGCAAGAATGAACAAAGTTATGCCTGGAGAGGTTGATCAGGTGGCAAAAGAAACAAAAGAAATCCTCCAGAATGCCTTCAAGAAATTCAATCTTCCTGTTATAGAGGACATAGATGAAGAACCTTCTACCATGGATGTCGAAGGATTAAGTGCATCAAAGGAAGAATCTACTAAGAAAATTATAGAAGGGCCAAAATAGATGGATGAGGAGAAGACTAAGGACTTGGATTCCTCTGTATCAGAAGAGGAAGTCTATGAAGAAGTTAACATCTCTCTTCTGGATCCCCCTGCAGACTCCGGAACTGAAGGAGAAGGAAGAAAAGAGGAGAAATTTAGTCAAGAAGAAGAGGTAAGGGGAAGAGAAGAAGATCAAACAGAGAACATCCCAGATGACAGTTCTGAGGTGGCAAAAGGAAAGAAGACTCAGTCTCCGGCAAGAGACACTGTTGAGGCAGTAAAGAGCTTCTTGAACAAAGAAATGTTAGGGATAGATGAACCAGAATTATTTCAAGTACCACTAAATTTTGATTCCCTCTCTCCGGTCTAGACAATGAAGATAACATCTTTTGCCCAAGCTAAAGCAAAAGAGAAGCTTCTGAAGTCTCACATGGAAGACTGTGAGCTGATAGAGATTGCATCCGGGATGCTAGAGAAGATCATGCCATCCTTCCAAAAGGATCCTTCGACCTCTCCATCCGATAACTTGAAATCTCTGGTTAATTCTGTTAGCACCCATTTTGATTCTTTGGAGAAATCGGCAGAAGAGAAAGTCCAGAAAGAATTTTTGGGAAAGAGATTCACTAAAGTGCAGGGACTCATAACTAATGACAAGAGGACCCTATATATTGTTATAAAGAGCCTAGAAAATGCTCTTAAAGATGGTGGAGAAATATATAAATTTTGTCTATCTTGGTCTAAAGTGACAGAGGATATTGAAAAGAAGGTAAAAGAACAAGAAGATAAACTGTCAAGTTTATCTCAGAATTTTGATCCCCTCACCACATCTATAATGAATCAAGAGTTCCAGGCCATCACCATTATAAATGAAATAAAGAGGCTTGAAAAGGAGAGGAAGAATATAATAAGTAGGATGAGTGAACTAAGAGGGATAATTATCCCCAAGTTAGAGGCTATGCATAAGGCCTTAACTGATGCTCAGACCATAGCCCGGACTAGTGATCTGGCAGACTTAAGAAGGGGAGAAGCCTTTGCATTTTTGTTGAGTGGCCACATTTCAATTTTGGACAGGATGAAGCAGAGTTGGGCAACAAAAGTTGTATAGTTGAAGACCACCTTTGCAGATATACTTAAGTATATGTAAGTATAACATGTATATATACTTATGCGGCTATGTATAAGTTAATTTTTGCAAATTTTGGTGTGCGGATTCCACCCTTTGCCATTGATGGCAAAGGGGGAGTGAGGAGTAGTGAAAAATGTGGAATCTAGCTAAGGGGGAGCTCCGGTAAAACAGTGCACAAGATAGAGCATCAACCAAGGGGGAGTTTGCTACGACACTTAGTCATTTTTCACTAAGTGTTGCCATCAATGCCAAAGGGGGAGATTGTTGGCAAGAGACACTGTGTGGCTTTATTATTTTTGTCATTGATGGCAACAAAGTCTATCCCACACATCCGCAACACATAGTATGCCTATACCGGAAGTCAGATTGAAGAATCTTTTGGTCTAGTGAACAAGAACTGAGCATGCAGCAAGGTCTGACAATCAGGTCCGGATCTCTAAGATGGTGTAACTCAGCAAGTTGTAGACTTGGTCAAGTCAAGAGGAGTACCATGACTGCTACATTCTAAAGATTGAGCCTCTGGTGGTGAAAGAGTGAAAAGATATGAGCACCTAAGTGTTGGGTTCCTGACAGGCAGAGTAGACTGAGGAAGAACTGACCGACAGAGCATCAAACTTTAATCCAGATGAGAAATTGATGGTGTTCAAGCTATTTGAGAGATCATACATGGTTAGACGACATGAATGATGACTTCTATGTCTATGTCTTTGATATGCATCACATATTAAGTATGGATTCAGCCGACAGATTAGTGTTTTGTAAATATCTTAAGTATTCCAATTGCTGACTAGAAAAATGTTGAAATACTTGATGCGGATATATATACCAGATGGATTTTGGTATGAAGGTGTGTGTGTGTGTTGATAGGGTATGCAAGTAAAGGCAGAAAGAAGTGTGGAAGCAGCAATACAAGTCCGGTATGTGATAGAACAACAACATTAGAGCATAGGAAGAATGAAGTGCATTAGATCAGTATATTGAGCTTAATCAGAACTAAACCTCAGCATATGTGGATGTCTCTCATCAGTTCAAACACCTAGTTGCTTTCTATATACCTTGTAGACAATGAGTCTCTTGTAGGCAGTGTGCCTCTTGTGAGCAGTGTGCTCAGGCAGTGAGCCCTAATTAGCAAGTGCCATTTTGTACTTCTTATTCTTTTAACAGAGAATACAATCTTGGGTTAGTCACCCCATGGTTTTTCCCTTAATAAGGTTTTCCACGTAAAAATCCTGGTGTTATGTGTGTTGATTTTATTTCTGCTCTCATGATTATGTATGCTCTTATGTTTTGATGTTGCATTAATATTAAAGAAGAAAAGAAAGTTAAGATATTTAAGATAACTAATTCACCCCCCCTCTCAGTTATCTGGCTTGTTTCCAACAACTCCCTTATCCTTTATTTCAGCCAATATTTGATTGACCCACCTCTTAATGAACTCCATGACCTTGGTTGTGATCAGTTCTATGGATGTGACTTCTGCTCGGTTCCAATTGGGAGGGAAGAGAGATTCTTTGTATATTTGTTTCTCCTCGTACTCTTTATCCATCAACTTTTTGTCATTATAGTGGAGTTGTGAGGGGATATCAAAACACCCTAGTGCCTTTATCTGGTTGAGGGTTAATCTTTGATAATTCCATTTTCTTACTTTTGTCTCATTTGGACAGTCTGCCCAGTAGTCCTCTAAATGCACTTCATGTTTCAGCTTCTTATTCACATATTTTTCCATCCTGTGGTATGGATCATAATACTTGGCCAGGGAGAATGGTTGCAAATGCAACATATGCAACTCAGCCTTTGATTGCTTAGCCCCTTCTATTGATCCACATGCATACAGCTCAATGATAACAGGGAACTTTATATTACCTCTCTTATTCTTCTTCACATATGCCTCATAAAAGGGTATGATTTGTCTTGTCAGATCCAACAACACCACTTTATCAGTAGGATGCATTGGGAGCATAAAAGGCTATCCCTCAAAGCCTTCCATGTGAATGTATGTGAAGGTAGGGAATTGTATAAACCAAGCCCCATTGTTCCTAATTGCTTCCTGGGCCTCATTGCTCATCCTCTTTTCTTTGTCACCTTCCATGAGTCAGACCAGATGCATGATGAAGCAATCATTTACTCTTCTGTAATTCTGAATAGAGGCCTTCCTCTCCAATTGTGGATAGTGATCCCACACTGTTTTCTCTTCTGGGCGCCTTCCTATTCTTTCTACTATTGGCAATCCAGAGAATGTTGATTGGGCTGCACATGCATATACCACATATGAGGATATATAGAATAGGCATATTTTGCCTCCCCATTGTTGCATACCTTCATCCAGGTTGTCACTAATAAGTGATGCCCATTGTACTTTTCTCTCCATGGATTCCACCATCTAGATGAGTCCATACATCCATGGCTCAAAGTTACCAAAATTTGGTTTCCCGGTCATCTTGCTTAACAACACCATCATATACTTCACTTCAGGTGTGAAATCAAACTTGAATAATTTGTTTTGCAACTTTGCTACTACCTTTGCTTTGTTGTCCGGAGCTCTCTAAAGTGTGAACATTATCTTCCTGCAGTCGGCAGTCTTGTTCTTATATTGGGCTTCTAGGTCTTCAATGTTAATGGGGTAGAGATTAGGGCTTGTGGGCAACTGAAATGCCTCCATAATCCCTTGGACTAAAAAAGTCTGCATATACCCTTCCTTGCTTCTCCACTTTCTTGCTAGCTGGGTTGTAATTATGTGCACATGCCACAACCAACTCTAGGGCGTCGGCTGCATATGGAAACCCAATTGCATTCCACATGCCTGAGTTGAAAATCTTCTGTAGCATGGGGTTTCCATCCTTGCCATTCAGCTTGGTAGTCCATGTACTCAAATCTGTATTTCTAGAATGCATATCCCTTACCCTTCCAAATCATGGACATATTGCCCCAGGAATTGGGAACATGGGGTTCTTGAACTCTGCATCATTTATGCTCTTTTAGTCTTGCATCTTGTCCTGCAATTAACCGACATGCATATCTTAACCTACGTTCCATGTATCATTTTGACATTTATTTTTTTCTAGATATTCCTTTTACCATTTCTATAGAATAAACCTATTCATATGCAAATGCATTTACCCTAACCATGAGATTTACCTTGCATCATACTATAATCATACGATAAAAACAAGGGATAGGGTTTTGCTTTTTACATACATGTTTTCCTGAAATTAAAACCTGATTACATGTTTGGATATCCTCTTTTGCTTTCCTATTACTGTTTACCATTCTCCGTTCTTCACCTGTACTGCTTCGTTCATGATTAAGATCGCCATTAAAATCACCTTGAACTCTGTAATTATCTTATTGAATGCTTTAGTAGTGTAAAAATGATCTAATTCTACCTTTTATGTGTTAAGATCTGGAATTAGGGCATAATTAATGCTGATATGCGGGGGTGCAGGGATGTTTGCTTGTGTGGCTTGGGAGATGTCTACAGTGTTGGCAAGAGACACTATATGGATTCATGGTTGTTGTCATTGATGGCAACAAAGGTCATTCCACATATCCGCAAGTCATGATATATCTCTACCGGAAGTCAGATTGAAGATTGTTGTGGTCCGGTGAACAAGAACAGAGCATGTGGCAAGGTCCGACAGATTGGTCCGGATCTCTCAGAGGAAGTGTCTTGGCACAGTGCGGATCTGGGGAAGTCAAGAGGACTATCTTGAGTAGTATATTCCAAGGATTTAGCCTCCGGAGATGGACAAGGAAAAAGATATGAATAGTTGAGTACCGGATTCCTGAGAGACAGTGAAAACAGAGGAAGAACTGACTGACAGAGTATCAAACTACTTTCCGGATGTGTTACAGATGATGATAAAGGTTGCGGAGGCATGAATCATGTTTGGCCGACATAATTGATGATATCTACAAGTATATGCTTGATCTGCATTGCTTGGTGAGCAAGGATTCAGCCGACAGAACTAAGTGTGTAAGAAAATAGACTGTTCCGGATGCCGACTAGAAAGGTGATGAAATTACTTGTGCGGATATATATAGAGGATGGATTTAGTTGTAAAGGGGGTGAAGTGTGCGAGAGTATATGCGAACAAATCCAGAGTAGAGCAGAAGTAGCAAGAAAGATCCGGTATGTGAAAGGACAGCAGACTAAAGAACAGAGGAAAGATGAAGTGCAGCAGATCAGTATACTGAACCTAACCGGAACTGAACTCCAGCATATGCAGATGCTTCCAATCAGTTCAAGACTGTGATTCTTATCACTTTGTAAGACAGTGTGTCTTCTTGTAGGCAGTGAGCCTCTTGTGAGCAGTGTGCTCGGGCAGTGAGCCCTAATTGGCAAGTGCCATTTTTGTAATTTCCTATTCTTCTAACAGAGAATAATTCTTGGGTTAATCACCCCGTGGTTTTCTCCCTTAACAGGGTTTCCACGTCAAAAATACTGTGTCATGTGTTTCTTATTTCATGGTTAATGTTTTGTGTTTGATTTTATGCTGCTTCAATTAAAAGGAAAGTTTAATAAGGGAAATAATTAGGATAACTGATTCACCCCCCCCCTCTCAGTTATCAACATACAGATGGCAAACACTAATTTGAAATTTTGAAAAGCCAACGACTTCTTTTCGTGGCATTAAATGTGGGACTAGATGCGGATATGTGCATATGAATACTCAATATTCTTGTTTTTCAGAATGTCCATATGAATATATCCAGATGATGTCATTAGTCATTTGGTCAAACTTTGACCAAGAGGTGGATATTGGGACATAAAATCCCAATGCATATACCTTCTACTCTTAAATGTTGGGACATAAAAATATCCATGTTGAAAAGTCAAATGTATTCCACGTGGCATCATTTCATTAGATAGCAGGAGGTCGTTAGTTTATAAAAGGTATGGATATGGATATTCAAAAGTCTAGATATTAAAACTCATGAAATATCCCTAAACTTGAATGTCCAGATGATGTCAGCTTCTTGAAATGATCCTTCAAGGTGGGAAAGGGTGACATCATCAAGATATTAAGGAAGGTCTGGACATTAAGGTCTATGAAATATCCTATCCTTGAATGTCCTGATGATGTCATCATCGTAGAATGTTTCTTTGGAATGAATATGGATGATGTCATCAGGATAAGAACATTAATAGATCCAGATATTAAATATCTATGTGAATGTCCATAGGCTAATGTCCATGTTGAAAAGTCAAATAAGACACGTGGTGATATTAGCAAGTATAGGGACATTCACTCTACGGATGTGGACATTTAAGAAAAGGTCTAGATATGAAGATAATGTTTGGATATTAAGATTGAATATCCATACCATTAAAATCCATGCACACAACAACTTCATTGTATGATAGGATAAATTTGACGAGCACACCTCTATGAATATCGAGATTGGTCTCTGCGCTTACCTTTTGCTTAGTACTTCATAGGTTTCTTGGTCGGGGTAGTTTATTTAGATATTACCAATGTGAGGATATTGAGCGTGAATATGCACACTAAGAAAATGTGAATATCCATATGGATATATCCATGCTTGTTGACCAAACTTTGCCCTTGCATAACTTCTTTGTTTTAACAAATTTCAACATGTTCCAAAAGGCAAACATGCTTAAAATTTAATTCTCTATCCCTTGGTAGGCTTCATGAGGGAGAAAATCACACTTGAAACTTTGACCCATAAATCAAGATCTGGATATGCCTACAACCTCAGACATACTATTTGATAATGCTTTTACCATACCACCCCAAAAATAAAAAGGGAAAGCAAAACAACAAGCAAAGCAAAGAGGTTGGGTCCCTATTTTGCTAAGGCAAAATGGGGTGTGTTGTGTAACCACACAATAGGTTCCAAACCCACAAGCATAGCCTTGTTCTCTTATGTGATGTGATTTCTGTATAACTTTCATGAGTTGATTTGGTTGTTATCTTAGAGTAAGAATTTCTAACCAAACCTTATATCTTGTTTATTATATTACCAAACGCTATCAATGTGTTTGTGGGAACATTTGACGATCGTGGCACATGTCACTTTGGGGCATGGCCTTTGCGAAAGCTCTTGTTCCCTTGTGTGTTTTCACTTTACCTTAATGTTCTTGATGCCAGAAAATGGGATCAACCACTTTAAGGTGGGGGCATATATCATGGTAACTACTTGATTACTTTTACATTGACAAAGCATGTTTGTAAGCCCTCATCGCGAGGGGGGATGGTGTATCTCTTAAGCTAGTGCACATCCTTTTAAACAAAAGCCCTCATCGCGAGGCAAGATGGCATATCTCTTGATCCAGTGTGCATTCTTTTAAGCAAAAATCCCTCATCACGAGGCGGGATGGTGTATCTCTTGAGCTAGTGCACATCCTTTTAAACAAAAGTCCTCATCGTGAGGTGGGCTTGGATCTTGAGTCATTCACCCTTAAGTGTATCTTTGGTGGTTGTGGTAGCGTAGCTCAACCATTAGGTGTGTTTGGTGTGTTTTAGATAGAGGAGTAGTGATGAGCTCCTCCTTATTGCCCGTGTTTGCCGTGTATAAGACATATAGTGTGTCGATGACATACTACGCGGTGCTTGTGTATTCCGTGTGTCTTCCATGTGTTTTACGTGTCTTCCTTGCGTGTTTTGCATGCCTATGGTGTGGTACCAACCAAAAAGATACTTTGGGACTTGAGCACCCACACCCACGTCCACCTTGATTGGTCGGGGTAAAATTTAAGGGATGTTGGCATAGGACTCTTAAATGCGTCTTCCCTTGTCGGCTCTTTCAATTAATTTGTGAAAGTTTAATAGGATAGCATATATAAACAAGTGTTTAAATTCATTTTGTGACAAGTTGATGATAGCAAGGTTATGATATTGAACAAAGGAGCATTCAAGGCATTCATTATGTTATTGTTGCATATTTGTGTTAGTATTGTGTTTGTTGCAGATTTGGAATCATTGTCAAAATCCTTATGAGTTGAAGAATCTTCATCCTCCTAAGGACTTCACCTCCAAGGTGACATTATCATTGTGTTTGAATCATTTCATCATCATTTGGATTATCTTTAGCCTCTATCCTACAAGGACACACTCTCTCTCTAAAAATGGTGTTGAGAAAGCTTGAATGGTAACCTAAGATTTGACTGAGGCAAATCCTTAAACACCACAACGCACAAACCCCTTTTCTTCTCGTGTGCAAGTTATAGGTGCGGGAATTGCAGAAGTGAAGGTACAAGAAGGTTACTTATGGGATAAAGATTCAAGATCTGAAAACAGAGTTCAGAAATTCCACTGTAGTAGACTTGGGCGCTAGCCCCAATGTCCAACAGCTAAAACAAACCCTAGATTCAACATCAAGGCATCCTTTACGATATTTTTCCAGTTTGGAGCTTCTGGATATCAGGACTTTCTGGACTTGGGTACTAGCCCCAAAATCTTCTGACATTTCATCTTCTGAGAAATAGGTTATGACATCTCACTGATCATCTTGGTACTTTCAAATCTTGAATTTCCATTGTTGTTTGTCTGTTATAAGTCGATTATCACAATTCTATGGTTTAGTGCATTGATTGGCCTAGGGTTTGATAAAAGGCTTGGTTGAATCACATCTTTCCTTAGAAAAAAAGAGAACAAAATTAGTAGCTGAGTTCTCTTCCATCTTGTAGTGACATAGCTCAGTTTTATCCTTGAATGTTATAGTGAAAGGAGGGTTTGATCTAGTGTACTTACATGTTTGCATTCATCTCTCTTTTACCACTTAACAATAGCATTATGTTTTTAGTTCCTGGATGTTTTGAGGTGACAATATAGACTTCACTCATCAACGTATTAAGCAGACAACTATGTGGTTGAATCCTATGGTATGTGGTTATGTCCTTAAGAAAGTGATTTGTTCTTGGAATTATATTAGCCAACGAACATTGAAATGTTGTGAGGAAGTTTTGGTTTTCTTCATGAGCACATTTTGTATCATCGGTTTGGATCAAGTTTTCTAATAACTCATCAATTTCAAAGACTTCCTCATTGCTTGAGTTTATAGTGATACTTCTCATGTCATTCTCCAGTTCATTTCCTATTTATTTGCCATGTTGCTTGATAACTACCATTTCTAGTGAAGCCAAATTTTCTTGTTTACCAGGATGATTAGGTTCATCTATCCAAACTTGATCGTGTTTATTTACACCAGGTTGAGCAGGGGGATGTAGGGATAAGTGTTTGCTATTAAGGCCATTTGAAATTGTCATTCCTCCTACTATGTAGTCAATTTTAGCTACAATGGTTGCCAACCAAGGTCTCCCTAATATTAACAGATAGCTATCTTTGGGGGTGTGTCACTGAATCACCTGGAAGCCAACTGGATACTCCAATTTTTTGACTTTAATAGGAATATTCTCTAGAACTCCTTTGGGAATGACTATAGATTGATCTGCAATTTGTAAAATGGTCATCGTGGGGTACAAGTTTGTAAGTCCCACATTTTCCATGACATCTATAGTCATAATGTTAATTATTGCCCCTAAGTCTACTAATGCATTAGGGATATCCACCTCATTGATTATTATTGTTATAACAGGGCTATCCAGATCACTGTATTTCGGGGCGGAAATTTCCCTAGAAAGAAGATTAGCCAATTATCTATTAATCTACACCATATTAATTTGCTTTCTTTTCCTTCCCAATTTTTTATACCTAGTTGTTTAACCACTGGTTAAATTTTGGAATTTCTTTGATTGCTTGTAACAATGGTATCTCAATGTGAAGACGTTTAATCTCTTCCATTAAAGTAGTTTCAGTTGGCATTGTCATTTCTGGAGGATTTTTCGGAGAGACTTATTTAAGTTGTTTCGAAAAAGGTGCTTGGGTTTTCCCTTTCGTGTTGGAGTTATTCTCCAAAAAAGATGGTGAATGTTTTTTTTTGTTTTCTCTAAAGGTAATTCTGGAGATCTGTTGAGGAACTTTCCAGAGGTTCGTTAGAGGATTAAGCAGGTGTATACACCTAAAAATGGCTCCAATTGAATTAAATAAATATTTCATATTTATTTTATTCTTATTCCTCTATCAGTAAATAAATATACTAATTTATTTATCTGATTCATATTCATCTTAATCTTCTAATAATTAAATAAAAAATCAATTTATTTAATTAAAATCATCCAAATCCCTCTAAATCATCCTTAATTGAATAATCCCAAATTATTTAATTAATCATCATTCCAAAGTCCTAATTCTATAAATCCAGATCACTTCCACCTCACTTTACACCTCATCATGTTGCACACATAATTAAATATTTTTAATATTTAATTAGGCAATTATCCTCACCCACATGTCCTATTTATCCTCTAACCATTCCTATTATTAAGAACTTGGTTCCTCCATGTCATCTTAGTCAAAGGAGACTTAGAGATACATGTCTCATTAGTTCCTAGATTCCTTCCAACCTCCATACAAAGGACTCCTTTGACCCATGTCTTTTGGTCCTTGAGATCATTGTGACAAGTGGCCTCATGCTCACACCTTTCTCTCCACCTTGTCATTGTAGGAGGAACATTCTCCACCTTTATCTCCCTCATCCCAACTAATAAAATCTCCACCGTACACCTCATATGACTCATTTTCCACCGTTGAGATTATGACATGTGGATCTTGGCCTTCTTAAGCCTATAAAAGAACCTCTCGCTCCTCCATTCTGATACAACTCAAGCTTTAGCAAACTTATGATGCAGAAATTCCACCATAGCTATCAAGCGTGCCTTTGGCTCCCCTCATTTACATAGTAATCTCATTATCCTCATTGCATAATCATCATCCTCATTACATAATCATCATCCATGGCTTCGTATCATAATCTCCATCATTCATCTTAGTGTTGCATTGTAGTTTTATCTAACTTTGCATAATCCTCCACAAAGCCATTCTCTCTTTGTCATCTTAAAACAACAAGGAAGTCTACTTCTGAGAGCTCAATCATAATCTACAAAGATCATTGAAGAGATAGGCAACAATGGAAGACACGGGGTAAATTGGTTCGCAAGGTATAACTTTGGTTTATTGCATTTGTCTTATTTTCATTGGAGTATTGAATATTTAAGTAGATTCTACAGTAGTTCAAATTTCCAATCACATTTTGGCACCCATCGTGGGGCCACTGCCCCATTTTTAACTTCCATTTTGAGTTTTTGGTGAAGTTGCAGTCGTGACAAGTCATTCTGGCGCATTCAATTTCCAGTTCTGCGCATTTGTCAAGAAAATAACAGTCCTACACAATTAAAACTTCTTTTAGCACATATGAAAATTCTTTCTACGTATTTATTTTCCTGTGCATATAACTGATCTTTCTGTGCATATGATGTCTGTTTCGACGCATATGAAATTTGTCAGTCTTTAGGGTTTCTTTTTGATAATTTTTTATGTTAACTTTGGTTGCAGGTATCATTAATCGTTAAAAGGAATATATTTGAACTACTGACAATGGGTTTTTGTAGGTGTTAGAGCGTGGTTTAGGCATCATCATACAACTTGCATACAATCTTCACTTAGTTTTTAATTAGGAGGAGTAAACTTACATCTTTGCATACAAATTTCACATAGTCCCAAACTAGAAGGTTAAAATTGAACAAATCTTTCATTCAAATTTTGCATTTACAAATCCACATCTAGCATAAGTAGGGCAAAGTAACTTGATCAAATCTTCAATACAATCATCACATAGTTTGATTAGGAGGTTAAAATCAACTATCTTTTCATTTTATGCTATCATGTCATTTTTTTGTGCTTGGTAGATTAAATCACATTTAGATTAACTCTAGAAGGTTAATGAACCAGTGTCTAGTGTGTTTGTAAAATGGTGATAGGCATATGCTCTCCCCATGCAACATCTTGGGTGACCAAAATACCAGACCCATCGTTTCATTTGTTTAACCTTTAGAAAAGGCCTACCCTTGGATTGTGTTTCATCCAAGTGGGACGACCTTGAGCGGTAACAAGCTAAAGCCAAGCTAATCCGAACCGTTATAAATAAAAGTGTTTGTGACAAAAGTCATAAACAACAGGTGTTGTTGTGTTATACCGATGAATGTTTCCCTTAGTACCCTTGTGATGTGTGAAAACCTGTAGAGCTTAACCTCTACAGATTGGGAAGCCTCCTAAACGGAGTGAATTGCTGCATGTATAACCACCTAAACAAATGCCCTTACTAAGAACCAACTATTTTTAGAGGCCAAAATCATTCTATTTGTTGACATAGGAGGTCGAACCTCTGAAGCCGCCCAACATTTTCACTAATCATGTGTAGAGACAGAAAATTCAACTCTTTGGAGGAATTGAAACTTGGTATGCCAAAGAAGTGAGTGTCATGCAAGGGGGAGCCAGTGCTTCCAAGTTTCTAACTGTCCACCTTGATTTAAGTGGTTGGAGAAATCCAAGTTGGGATTCAATAAATATTGTCCTTGTCAACCATAGGAATTGCATTTGTTTATAAAATGTTTATCAAAAACTTGTATAAGAAAACCATGAGATCTTCTTGTTTGTTGTGTTTTCTTGCAACAATTTGAAACAAAATCATTACCAAGAACATAGGACACTTTTTAGAAAAACGTGCAAAAAGAAGACAAACAAAATTGATCAAACACTGCAAAAACACAGAACTGCGCATTTGAACATTATTGCTATGCATCTGACTCTTATTTCAGCGTATTTATTTCCTGTTGCACATATACATCTTATTGCTGCGCTTTTGAGCATTCTTACTGCACATATACCTTTCAACGCATATAAAAAGTAGAATCGGCATATAGAACTGCGCATTCAATCAACAGAGTTGCGCATATAAAACTTGTTTCTGCACATTTAAACTAGTGCATCCAAAATAGAGAGCTACCCCCAAGGTGTTGAGAGAAAAACAAAATTATTTTTAGACTATTTTTCACTTGAGAAATCAGTTAAACCATACACAAAGATCTTTTAGCCATTTTCAAACATCTCACTTGCACGCCATCTATAGTCATTCAAAGAGCAAAACACAAACCAAGATTTCCATTAAGGTATCATTGAGATCCACTAAATCAAACAACCTAGTTAGTTTCCTATCAGGATCAATCATCCTCTACCTCGAAACTACACTAGAGCATCTTGATAAAGTTCTAGTCTACATCAATAGCGGTTACCAATTATCCCTATTTGACTTCCTTTATATCAACACTTTGATATACCATCATATCAAGACCATTTTGTTTGAACAAATAGATCAAAAGAAAACCTTAGAAAATCTTATCATAAAAGCTTCCAAATCCAATCAATTATACCTCAACCACATCTTACCAAAAGCATCACCAAAATCCACAAGTATCACATTCAACTCCACCCACATCGAATCTTTATATGGTTGAAACTAGATCACAAGTCAAGAGAAGAAAAGAAATGGGTTCACTACATGGTAGCCACTATACATCTAGTGATGAGAAAGAGGACATTACCCAAGAACAAATTAAGGAAGCCCAACAAGATCCTAGATTCCAAAAGATGATGGACAAGGTCATAACCATGGACCCTCACAAGTACTTCCTCTTCCCAACACAAGGAGCCAAGCTACCCTCCAATTTTGACATCACCAAACTAAGAGAAGCAACCCCATTTGATGACACCCATGCTCTCAAAAATGACAAGGATGAGGACATGTCAAACCCATTAGACATACCCACTCAACAAATCCAAGCCTTGAAACAACAATTTGTGGACCTACAAACATGAACTTCCACAAAGCACTACTCACTAGAGGATATCTCACTGTATCCTTTTGACAAAAGTTTGGTCATGATACCTTTCCCCTCAAGATTTGAGGTCCCAAATTTTGATAAATATAGAGGAAAAGGTGACTCGCGTGACCACATAAGGGAATTTAGTGCTGCATGCTTAGAAGTTGCCCACAATGAAACATACCTTATGCGACTATTTCCACACAACTTAGGAGGACAAGCAATGGAATGGTTCTCTCGTCTACCTCTCGGCATCCAAACTTTTAATGAACTAGTGGATAAGTTTGTGACCCATTTCTCCTACAACATTGAATGTGAAATTTCACTGCTGGATCTTTGTAACAACAAACAAAAGGGTAGAGAATCCTTCGCCTCTTTTTAAAAGGATGGAGACAACTTGCTATCAAGTGTCCATACCATATCTCGGAGAAACAAATGATTGAGATGTTTGTCCACAACTTAAACACTGACTTGAGCTATCAAATACAAATACAATGTCCTACTTCCTTTATTAAGGTCATTGAAATGGGATTACTCATTGAGAAAGCCTTGATAGCTAAGGGACAAATCAAACTCTACAAAGATATCCCTAGTTCAAGTAATAGCACGGACAAATCAAGGTTCTAGACAAAGAACAAAAACATTGTAAATGATGGAGTTGTGTGATGCTAAACATGTGGTACCAAAACAACCAATCTTTAATCTATTAAATCCACACAATAACACACCATCAAACAAACCTCAAAACAATGATCCAAGACCCACAAACTTTCCTACTCGTAGAAAGTTCACACCACTAGGGGAATCACTTGAATCTGCCCTAAGGAAGCTAATATCAAGCAATCTCATAACACTTCCAATGGTGCGAGATTATGAACCTAAATTTAAACCTTCTTGGTGCAAAGATTCAGACTTTTATGAATTTCATAAAAGCAAGGGTCACAAAACCAATGATTTCCAATGACTAAAGAATACCATCCAAGACTTGATTGATCAAAAAGTAATATCAATTGATGGGCATACTTCCAACAATGAGCACGTGGCATTCAAAAATCCTCTCCCTAACTATGAGAAGGGAGGATCCTCTAATCAAAATAATAATGGTGCAAACAAAGCAAATTATACGAATGTATCATACGAGTACACCATTAACCATATTTTAGAGAGTGACACAAATAAATGTGATCACTATAAATAATAAGCCTGATTGTAATATAACCACTCATCGCAAAAATATTACTCTCCAAGGGGCTCCATCTAAACCATCCTCCACATCTAACCAATATAACATCCTTGACCAACTCCAAAAAACACCTGCACATATATCCATTTTGGAGCCTTTGCGTCTCTCTCCATCTCACAAAGCCATCCTAGAAAAAGCTCTCTTGGAAACTACCATGCCAACCAATCTAGTCCAAGAGTAATTTCAGGCCATGGTGGGACATCTAAATACACCCCATTTCCTATCTTTCACAGAAAAAAGATGATATGCCTATCACCCAACCGCACAATGCATCCCTCCATATCGAAGACCTCATCCATAAACATAGAATAAAACAGGTCCTAATAGATGGAGGGGCAGGTTTAAATATCTACACATTAAAACTAATCCTTGCATTGGGGTTTTAAGAGAATGCCATTGATCCTAAGAAGAAAATTACAATCAAGGCATACGATGAAGAAGAAAGAACATCAAAAGGTACTGTGGTCTTACCGACATGGATTGGGCTAGTGGAGAAAGATGTAGTTTGCCAAGTTCTAGACATGGAACTAGCGTACAATATTTTTCTTGGTCGACCTTGGATACATGCGTTGAAGGGTGTGCCATCCACCTGCCATCAGTGTATCAAGTTTCCTCATAATGGCCAAGAAATCACTATTCAAGGTGATCCTGATCCATTCCAATATTGCAATTCCATCCAATCCAACCCTGAAGTTGTAATCCCCACCAACCGTGTAGCTTCCTCCTCTTCAGCCCATGCTGGCCTAGCCTCACTACCTTCTACATCCAAGACATTCAAACTCAAAGTCAAGCTCAAAGACAAGGGTATAGGAGACTATACCATCAAGCAAACCTTCTATCTAGCACAGCTACCCATATCTCCCAAGTCCTATGGAAAACCATCCATGAATAAACACAAGTCGTTGGAGACTCCTAAAGGTTCTTTTGTTAAATGAGGAAACCTATCAAATGAAAGTGACGAGAAGGATATTCTACAATGGCTATATAAAGATGAAGATAGTGAATCCAAACCACAAGATCATCAACCCCAATTGCAAACTGAACAATATGGTCAAGGGTTCTCTATCTTACAAAGAATGGGATATGACAATCATAGTCCCATAGGATTAAGAAAAGAAGGTATCATCGAACCTATCCAACCTTCTTCTTTAACAGTCCAAGACACTACAAGGCTAGGGTACAAAGGCAAAGAAAAGATCAAAGGTAAAGAAAAACATAAAGGAAAAGGAAGGGAAATAACTACTACTAACTTACTAGAGCAGATTCACTGATTACAAGAAGGGAGCGAGACAGACTCAAATGAATATGAATGGGATAGTCTTTCTGAACTATCTTGTGAAGACAAAGGTATTGATGTGGTTCAACAATATAGCTCTACCCATACAACTCATGAGGGACAAAGCTCTAGGTCTAGACCCCTAGAGTTAGATCCGCAAAATACTGAAAGTGAGTTTTGCGAGGAGGGTATGATGTCACACTTGATAGATCAACTTGAGGAGAGTACCATCATAGACATTGTAAATACTTCCACTAACTTAGACAACTATTCCATCTTAACCATCACTAGCCTCAAATAAGACCAACCCGATGACCCATTACCGTTAGTGCATCTTGAACTTATAGACTGGGATTTACAAGAAGCCCCTGAGCTATATACTTTCCAAAATGATGATGCTATCATAGATTATCTAGAACTAAGGGACCATCTACCTGTAGGGGATCACAAATTTGGCTTCGCTATAGAGCTCAACAATGTGGCATACTTTGGAGAGAGTGCCAATCCTTTCAGTCACAAAAATATAAAAATAAAAAATAGATCTAATGGTGAAAACCGCTCTGTGACAATGTTAGATCAAGAAAAAGGTAAAAGAAAAGATGTATTTGATGGTGAAAACCTCTCTGAGGTGCCAAAACATGAAAGGCTTGACACTGTCCCCTATCCTACTCATCAGGAGAGATCATCAGTTGTGATTGAACCAGCTACACCTATCAACATCAGCACAGACAATAATCTGAGAATAATCCACTTAGCAGAATCTCTGTCTGAACAAGAAAAGGTAGAGTTCATTGACTTCTTCAAATATAAACAGATAAACTTTGCTTGGTCTTACGCATATATGCTAGGGCTAGATCCAGATCTAATAATGCATCATTTATCACTAGCTCCAAGAGCTTAACTAGTTAAGTAGAAATTACGGAAGATGCATCCCCATATAACATTGTTAGTCAAAGAAGAATTGAAGAAATTGCTAGATGTTAGGTTGATCAGAGCTATTGATTAACCGGAATGGGTTGTTAGGGTTAACTGGCAGAAGATATCAATTAAATGCAAATAAAAATTAAACAGAGGAATGGAAATACATAGAAATAATAATAATGAGAGACAAGTTTTAACGTGGTTCACCCAAACCCGGGCTACATCCACCAAACAAAGAGTCCAATATTTTTATCCAATAAATCAAACCAATTACAACCAGCAATCCCTGCAACTCAATACCACTGCAAATGCTACAATACAATGTATCAAAACCCTAACCCTTATCCACTTTTATCAAGCCCTTTTGTCGGTTACAAAATTTAGGGTTTTCTTATGTCGGTCATAAAAATAGGATACATGGCTAGTGTACAGTACTTTCCTGATTAGTCGCCACCTACCAACATGGGTATCCAATATAGTACCTATCTCAAAACCAAATAAAAGGATTAGACTGTGTAATGACTTTAGAGATTTGAACAAGGCTTGTCCCAAGGATGACTTTCCTCTACTCAACATCGACATCACTGTAGATCTAACAGCAGGGCACACTATGTTGTCTCTAATGGACAGATTTTCCAGCTATAATCAAATCAAAATAGCACCAGAAGATCAACACAAGATTGCATTCACAAGTCCATGGGGTACCTATTGTTGGTGAGTCATGCCATTTGGACTAAAAAATGCAGGAGCAACATATCAAAGAGCCATGACTACAATCTTTCATGACATGATGCACACCATAATGGAAGATTATGTTGATGATATCATGGGCAAATCAATTAGCAAAGGACACATGCAAGTCTTAGACAAAATATTTCAGAGATTAGAGCAATTCAACGTACGCTTAAATCCAAAGAAGTGTGTTTTTGGAGTCACATCTAGAAAACTTCTAGGATATATAGTATCAGCTAATGGGATTGAGGTGGACCCGGCCAAAGTAAAAGCAATCATGGACATGCCACCACCCAATAATCTCAATCAGCTAAGGTCATTACAAGGTAAGTTACAATCCATCCGGTGTTTTATCTCTTAATTGGCTGACAAATGTCATCTGTTCACACATATCCCGCACAAGAACATTCCTTTCAAATGAGATGACACATGTGAACAAGCCTTTCAGCACATCAAAGAGTATCTAATGAATCCACCGATCTTAATGCTGCCAATCCAGGGCAAACCACTTCTACTTTATATTTCAACTACACCAACTACTCTAGGAGCTCTACTAGCACAACAAAACTATGAAGGAAAGGAGCGAGCTATATACTACATCAGCCAGACACTGGTAGGTTGTGAGCTACAATACACACCCATAGAATGAGCATGTCTTGTAGTAGTTTTTGCATCACAAAAGCTAAGGCATTATATGCTCACTCATTCCATCAAAGTGGTAGTGAAGATATATCCATTGAAGTACTTACTCAAGGAGGTTATCAAAGTGGGTGATGATACTCAGTGATTTTGACATCGAGTATGTAGACAGACAAGCCATAAAAGGTTAGGTGATTGCAAATCAGTTGGCAGATGCACCATTGACAGATGAGAATCCATTAAGCTTTGAGTTTCCAGACGAATCCATCTTTGACATCACAACCCAAACATGAAAACTCTATTTTGATGGATCATACACTCAACATGGATCTGGAGTAGGTATCTTGTTGGTCACACCTCATAGAGACGTATTTCCAAAGTCATACAGACTACTCTTTCCATGTACCAACAATGTGGCAGAATACGAAGCACTGGTCATTGGCATCAAAATGGCAGTAGAATAGAAAGTTAGAGAACTTCATGTGTATGGAGATTCACAACTTGTCATCAACCAGGTGAATGATGACTATCAAACAAGGGATGAGAAGTTAATACCGTACAAGCGTATGGTAGACGACTTCAAAGAATACTGTGTTGTGATTTCTTTTAATCAAATACCCAGACTGGAGAACAAAGCAGTAGATGCCATGGCAACCATTGAATCTCTCCTTGATATACCTAAAAACTAGTCACGCTACGAGTTCTTGGTGGAGCCAGTACCCCATCCTGCCTATGACATCTCTGAAACTAGCATCATATGCCACATAGTAGGATCTGATTCTCCCTTGTATGGAAAAGTATATACCTATCTGAAAGAGAAGTACACCCTACCACCCAATCTATCTAATAACCAAAAAAAACCTTCATCCTTCAAGCCTCCTATTATACCATAATCGCTAACACCCTATATCGTCGAGGTCTAGATGGTACTCTCCTTAGGTGTCTTGATAGTGAGGAATATCAAACAACCCTAAGCGAAGTTCACGAAGGTATATGTAGAACCCACTCTAGTGGTCCTACTTTGGCTAAGAAACTCATGTGTATGGGATACTATTGGCCAACTATGGAAAGGGACTCCTATCATTTTGTGAAAATGTGCAAGAAATGCTAAATTCATGGGAACTTAATACATGTACCGGCACAAGAGTTGTAGCCTTTAATGACTCCTTCGACTTTCTATCAATGGAGACTCGACTTAGTGGGAAAGATACACCCCCCATCATCCAACGGCCATAAATTCATAATCATCGCCACTGAGTACTTTACAAAGTGGATCAAAGCCATACCCCTAGCCAATGTCATAAGCAAACAAATCACCTCATTCATCCTGAATTACATCATTTGCCACTATGGCAATCCCCTATCCATTATCACTGATAATAGAATACCCTTTAAAAATTAGGATATCAAAGAACTCTATGACAAATTCCATATACAACATTTTTCCACCCCGTATTACCCCTAAGGAAACGGCCAGGCAGAGGCATCTAATAAAACCATGTTGAAAATCCTAAAGAAGACTATCAATGATGTCAGTCATGATTGGCATATCCAATTGAAATCCTGCTCTGTGGGCCTACCGTACAAGTATCCGCACACCCACAAGTGCAACACCATATTCCCTAGTCTATGGCTCTAAATCCATCTTGCCCATTGAAGTCAAGTTACCATCCTTGAGAGTATCTTTAAAAGGTCTAATATCTGATGAAGAATACCGGGTTTCGATACTACAGGAGTTAAAGTTGCTGGAAGAAAGAAGACAGAATACCTTTAATCATTTGAATTCCTATCAACAAAGGATGTAAAGAAGTTACAACCACAGAGTAAAACCCAGAGTCTTTCAATTCAGTGACCTAGTGCTCAAGGAAAACCTTAGAAATTAGCAGGATAGGGAGAATAAAGGCAAGTTTGAACCCAATTGGCTTGGTCTATATGTAATCATTGTTGCCTATGGATCAGGAGCCTATCAATTAGCAACATCAGAAGGTGAATTGTTTGATGATCCCATCAACAGTATGCATCTTCGCAAGTTTTATACCTAAAACCCCAATGCAAGGGACCTAAAAAAATTGTGCAAATAAACGCAAGTGGTGAAAACCTGGAAACAAACATTATTTGTGGTAAACCACTTCCTCCATCTTTTAGGATTTTAGTACTCATCCATCTTTTCTTACCACATCTATCAAATCACATAAGGATACCTATCATGGCTTGTTGTTCGCTCACCCTTGTCGCCTTGTCACATCAGGTTGTCCATCCAATCCTGTGTCCATCTTGTCATCCATTGTGACCCTGTCATTAATATCATAGTCAAACTACGTGGCCTTTGAGCTATCACGTAAGCAAGGCCATCATTGATGAGCCCCCGAGGCTTCCCATCCATCTATATACCTCGTCATATCATAAACCTTTGTTATACCATTTGTTCAGCCATCACCATTGTTAGTATCCATGCCCAAACTACGTCACCTCTGAGCTATCACATAGGCAAGGCCATCGTTGATGATCCCCCAAGGCTTCCCATCCCCTAGGTCTTAGGTCCACATAAGTCCACGTTCCCAAACTACATTGACTATGCGTCGTCACATAGGCAAGGCCATCATCGATGAGCCCCCGAGGCACTAGGTCAGTCCCTTAGGACCTGTCATATTGAATTTGCCATCATTTTCATCCAAATGTTTCATCCATAACAACTAGATCCTTTACTTGACTGGGGTCAAAATCCTTGACCTAGTTGGGAATTGGATTCTTGAATGTCACAAAATCTCAGAGGATAACAAAATTGGATCGCGATACTATCTCCAGACAACATGCAACACTCCAAAGAAACCTTTTCAACAATACACTTGACACACAACATTAACCTATATCAGATAACAATGTGCCTAAACCATCAAGATGATTATATCTATTATTAGGGCAAGAAAACATATCTATGGCAAGAAGATTTGATGCTTGTTATAAGTTTAAGTCTTAGGTCTTGATTTTTGTTATCATGTTTCCTATGCTACTCGAGGATGTCCAAGACTAAAGGAGCTATGATGGCACATAATTATTTTCATTTGTTTGTTGCTTGTGGATCAATCTTTAGTAATGTAACGACTTGTCTAACGACATGATCAACAAAAGATCATCAAGGACATTATGGGTCTTAGCATGAAAGAGTGCAAATCCTTGTCTGTTGATACATGCAAGAAATACTCAGGTCATCTAGGTTCAATTTTGACTAAATGCTTGTATTAACTTGCTAAATCAAAATCCATGTAAGAGATACTCAGGTTATCATGGTTTAATTATACCTAGATGCTTGTATTTTCTTACAACATTTTAAAAGCTCAATGATGAAAAAGTACTTCAAATACTTGTATACAAGATGACAAAGCCTCATTTGTGCATGATAGGTTTGCATTTCATTCCATTTATAAGCATTCCATAAATTATCATTTTCCAAGTGGCTTAAGATCCAAGTCAATTTCTTTCATTTATCCATATTATCCATTTATCCAAATCTTTTCTTTCAATCATCCAAATTATTCTTCTAAGTTGCCTATTTGTCCAAATCATTAGTATAAATTCTTCTAAGTATTTCTTTCATTTATGATTGAGTATACTCGGAATTAACAAAAACAAATCATCATTATCATTGCATTTTATAAGCATATCCATCATAAGTTTCGTATCATTTAAGTGCATTAGATATCATTAGCATTTAGATCATGATTCTTAAACAACAGTTTCATATAGTGAGGTCATTTATCCACATAGATTGCATACATAACATTTATCATCAAAAATTAAAAAAACATAGATATCATTTGTCATAGCAGCTGCATATTAGATTATCATACATAGAAACTTTAAACATCAAGTATTACATTTAGGAAGTCATCAACAATGCATTAGGTCATCATAAACTATAAGCATATAGGATCATTGCACATAATATTATGCATAGATATTAGTCATCATGTGAATCAATAGATGCATCATATCATCAATCTCAGGTACATCATAGCATCAACATGTTAGAATCATCAAATCATGAGCATAAACAATAACATCCATCATATAGAAAACATACATCCATCAAGAACACATGCATGTAGTCCATCAAACACATATAGATCATCATAAAAAAATAATAATAATGTCCAAGTATACAATGATGTCATAAATGTGTATCTTAAGCTGTCAAAAATGGTGTATACAAAAATGATATAAACATGATGCATGTATCCAAATGTCTAAGTGGTACTGCCTCCGAAAGGTGCTTGCTGCTAAGGCTGAGGTTGGGAACCTGTAGGACCTATAGGACGAGGAGGTGGTGGCCCCATAACTCCTCCACTCTCTGATAGTGTACGCCTAGACCTGTTGCGTGAGCTCGGGTGGAAGCTACTCACCCTCTGCTCTAGGGGCACTACCTTCTCATACAGGGATCTCCAGTAAAAGATCTCCTACCTAGCTTGAACCATATCTGTAACAATCTGCCCATGGGGACCCTGAGCTATGGTCTGTTGTACCTACTAGAGTATGGTCTCTGCCCTGGTGTACCTCTGAATGGTAGTGTCCTGCTCTAAGATAGCTATCTTGACATCCCCCTGCAGCTGTGTAACCTGCCCTTGAAGCTGAGCCACCAAGGCTCACAGTGCTGCCATAGCCCCATCATCCTATCCAACCTGCATCTATAGCTACCCCTTAACATGTGCCTCCATCTGAGGCTAGGCCTACACCTGTATCTGTGCCCTCTCCAACCTTCGTCTCACCCTCCTTTATCCCCCGTAATCACCACCATCATCTCCATCATCACCCTATCACCCCTCCCACCTCTGCCTCCATCATCTCCTCTGCCACCATCATCTCCTCCTCCTCGGCCACCTTGGCCACCCCTCACACCTCACCATCGCCTCCTCCTCTGGTGTGGAGCATCCTCCTCCTCCTCATCCTCTAGTCTCGGAGCCCGCTCTCTAGGTCCAAAATATCCTGGAACAGGATGAGCTGTAAAGTTTGCCACAAAATTAGTTGTCATCCTTGCATCCACTATGTGTCTCCATAATTCCCACACCTGGTATAGAATCTATAGAAAGTGAGTCCCTGTAGTCTCATAGGATGTAGCAGGACCCCATTGTGCATGCTCCTTGTGCATCTGAGCAAATATGGCAGTACCCTGGGGCATCCCATGGACTCTACCAAACTATCGAAGCACACGAGAAATGATATGACATTCTAAGATGTAGGGGGTCCTCCCTATCAACCATCATGTCTGAAAACAATAAGGTAACTCAGTAACATCCTCCTCCCATATCTCACAATCCAGGTACAACCGCCACTCAACTGCATCTACATTATCCAATGTGTGCTGCCAATACTCAAGTTTTCCCAGCTTTGGCTGGGAAAGAGTCTCCTAGAACCTGTATGAGTAAGGTCTATCATGGCCTCTGACACCCATGCCTATCGGTCGTGTGACAGCTATGTGTAACCATGCCCAAATCTATAATAGTGACACCCCAGCAGATAGACTAGCTGATCCATCATACACAAACTGATGAAGATCATGGTATAAGTGTGCAAGTATGCATGGGCCCCAGGCCAAATGTGTCCCCTTAGATGTCATCTGCTCTAATGTCCATGGAATCCACGGGATCTGTCTGGACAAACAACTCCCCCAATCAACCCTACTAGTATGGCTGGCAGGGGCTCATAATAATCTACCATATCAATCCAGCTGATCTCTGTCCCCTCAAGCTCAGCATTGTTAAATACACGTCTACACTCTACCAGTCTAACTCTTGAGTGTGACTCGTACTCAACCAACTCTCCCTAAATTGGAATCCGTAGAATCTGATGCACATCCTCCAGTGTCACCGCCATCTCTCCTATCGACAAATGAATTTTGCCTGTCTCACTGTGATACCTCTCCCCAAGAGCATTCAACAATCCTAGATTCACCTACACCTCAGGCATAAAGCAAACAAACCACAATCCCACTGATCTGAGCACCAAATGATCTGTATTGGTCAGGTTGGGTCGAAGAAGCTGCATAATCGAGAATCTCTCCCGCAACATCAAGACATTATCTAACTCCTGCAATCAATAACATAGCGCATTAACAAATCAACTAAGCTGCATATTTGTCCAATCTATCAAACTAGTTACTTATCTATCCTATCATCAAAACCTTTCCTATCATCTCTTCTGAGATTCCATCAATCTCGAAGATGACCTATTAGTTGGCCAACATCAATCGAGATGTTGACTTAACCAAATCAGCTAAGTAATTGACTACTTCTACCAGATGCACAACTTTATCTCATATGTGCAAGAGCCCTAATCATTTGCGCAATCTCTGGAAAATGTGCAAAATTAGGCATCATATGCGTTGTTTTCTCACATATGTGCAGTTTCATATTAAATGCGTCGAAACCCTAATCGTATGCGCTATTTTATTTTGCATGTGCGACACTATTATATATGCGCGGGGATGTTGTTTGAATGCACGCTTTCATATAAAAGCGTTGAAACCCTAACTATATGCGCACAACTATTTATCAAATGCAAAAAACATGCATATGCACTGATTCCTAGCTCAAATGCATAGAATCAGGGCATAAGCGTAGATCTATTTATGAAAAGCATAGAAACATCAAAACGACGCATTTAAAAATGTGAACTTTGACCTAAATTTTTTACCGTAATAAATGCATGACAACCAAAATTAAACACATACATACTGGGGGTCTGTACTCTGTTGGCTGCCCGAATCATCGGATCCTCTCGAATCTGTGGTCCTCTAGTGGAATATGTGCCATCTTCGCTAACTGCTAAGCTCTGCTATACTAGGGCTCCTATAATCTCTCCTCAAATGACAAGTGTGAAAATGAGTAGAATGGAGACCTTGCATCACTATTTATAGCCAAGTAAGCCCTAATTGGAGGTGTTTGACCTTGCACATGTATACCATGTTCTGCATCCGTTTTCATTCTCTGTCATCCAAATTTTTCACCCGCCTATCATGTCGTCAATTTTTCTTAATCGTGAGATCGTTCATTATCCTTTTCCAAAGTTCATCCTAACCAATCTCCTGAGGGGGCATCCTACCATCATTAAACCTGTACCAGGGGCAAACTAGGGCATGTATCATACTCAGAAATTTTTTATTCTTTGAAACAACATGATAAAACACATTGTCTCAAAGATGGGCAAAATGTATACACCTAAAAATGGCTAGAGTCGAATTAAATAAATATTTCATATTTATTTTATTCTTATTCCTCTATCAGTAAATAAATATACTAATTTATTTATCTGATTCATATTCATCTTAATCTTCTGATAATTAAATAAAAAATCAAATTATTTAATTAAAATCATCCAAATCCCTCTAAATCATCCTTAATTGAATAATCCCAAATTATTTAATTAATCATCATTCCAAAGTCCTAATTCTATAAATCCACATCACTTCCACCTCACTTTACACCTCATCATGTTGCACACATAATTGAATATTTTTAATATTTAATTAGGCAATTATCCTCACCCACATGTCCTATTTATCCTCTAACCATTCCTATTATTAAGAACTTGGTCCCTCCATGTCATCTTAGTCAAAGCAGACTGGTGCAGGGGCACCTTGGAAAATTAATATTGCTCTGGACAAATCTTTGAGTTTAATTAAATTTGTATGCTTCCACATTGTAATGAGGTTTATCAAGTCATTTTTATGTGTTTAGGTCATTAGGAGTTTCAAAAATGCAAAATATTGCAAACCATGTAAAGGTTGTCAATGTAAAATTAGAAAAAGATGCAAACTTGGAAGGTGAAGAGTCATTTGGCTCTTGGTTCACTCCAACTCAGTTATGAATTGAAGAGACATGTTTTAATGCCTTTAAAAGGCCTTGTAACCATGAAGAATTCATGGGTGGTTGAAGATTTGAGCATGGAATGAGAAAAAACAATATTTTCCTGTATTTTCCTTCAGAAATTTGTTGTCTTTTGCTATTGTATGGCCCTATATGGAATTGAATGGATTTCTAATGGATTTAAAATGTTAGATCCTTCAACCACCTTCCATTTGCTTTTTGTCCCATGCATTTTTATTTATTTTTGTGAAAGATATGAGTGTTTTATGGATTGTAATTTTCTGATTTTCCCTACAACAGTCCTGTTGCAGCATTTGGTACGGTTTTGTATGGAAATATACAAGAAAAAGTCATATATGGTTGGAAATATTATTGAGTCTACTTTCCATTTCTTTTTGTTGCATCAAATTTCATTAAGATTTGAATAAGTTATGGCATTTTTATTGAGGGTAGGTCTGCAGAGTTTAATTTTCTGAAAATACAGTCTGAAAATATGCATGGTACGACTTGGTACGGCCTCACATTGATGTATATAATAGATGAATAGAAATATATGTGTTTCTAGTTTACAATTCTTTTGGTTTGGTATAATTTAATTAAGTTTTGTGAGAGATATTGCAATTTTGGTGAGGGCAGGTCTAAACACTGCCTAGGGTTTGTAGTTTTGGGAAAAAAATCATAACTTTCTCCCTTACCATTGGATCTTCATAAAAATTGGAGGAAAAATATGTATTAATGTTATCTTCAACCTAACCAAAGCAATTGGATTAGTTCTTTGATTTGTTAATGTTATTGAGGATAGTTTTGGTCCTCCTACCTCTGCATCATATTGGTATCAGAGCTGGCGAAGGATTTGGGTGGTGTGTATTTTTTTTTCTGTCACTAAGAAGGCAGGTGAAGAGTGAGAAGATCTTGATTGTGTAGATAGATTTCTGAGGGAGGCAATCTACACCTTTTGGATTTTGTGTTTCTCAGTTGTTTGGTTGCAGGTGCTTGTTCCATCTAGCTGCAAGAAGGATGTTTTCTGAGGTTGTGTGTGTTGGCAGATAAGATGAGGTCTGTCATGACCATTCTCCAATAGAGATTTGGCTGGAGAAGGGTGCATAGAGAAACCACTAAGGAGAGAGTGGTAGATGCATCACCAGGATCTGCTGTTGGGTGAGATGAATGATTTGGTTGGTTGTGAAGCAGCGTGTAGGGTGGACATCTGAAGAAGCACTTGATGTTGCAGCCCGAAGAGTACTCCACTGATGGGAGTAGAAGGAGCCTGAGGATGCTCTATGAAGATGGTAGTTTGTTTTTTTGGTTGGTTGGTCACCATTTCTATAGATTGGAAGATTGTAGCTGAGAAGATTGAAGATAAAGATAGAGGAAAGAGACTTTTGTTGCAGATACATTTCCAAGGGACTTAGAAATTTTGTCGGTTGGTTGTATGGTGCAGGAGCACCTTGGCAAATTAATATTGCCCTGGACAAATCTTTGAGTTTGATTAAATTTGTATGCTTCCACATTGTAATGAGGTTTATCAAGTCATTTTTATGTGTTTAGGTCATTAGGAGTTTCAAAAATACAAAATATTGCAAACCATGTAAAGGTTGTCAATGTAAAATTGGAAAAAAGATGCAAACTTGGAAGGTGAAGAGTCATTTGGCTCTTAGTTCACTCCAACTCAGTTATGAACTGAAGAGACATGTTTTAATGCCTTTAAAAGGCCTTGTAACCATGAAGAATTCGTGGGTGGTTGAAGATTTGAGCATGGAATGAGAAAAAATAATGTTTTCCTATATTTTCCTTTAGAAATTTGTTGTCTTTTGCTATTGTATGGCCCTATATGGAATTGAATGGATGCCTAATGGATTGAAAATTTTAGATCCTTCAACCACCTTCCATTTTCTTCTTGTCCCATGCATTTTTATTTATTTTTGTGAAAGATATGAGTGTTTTATGGATTGTAATTTTCTGATTTTCCCTGCAATAGTCCTGTTGCAGCGTTTGGTATAGTTTTGTATGGAAATATATAGGAGAAATCCATAAATGGTTGGAAAGAGTATTGAGTCTACTTTCCATTTCTTTTTGTTGCATCAAATTTCATTAAGATTTGAATAAGTTATGGCATTTTTATTGAGGGTAGGTCTGCAGAGTTTAATTTTCTAAAAATACAGTCTGAAAATATGTATGGTACGACTTGGTACGGCCTCACATTGATGCATATAATAGATGGATGGAAAGATATGTGTTTCTAGTTTACAATTCTTTTGGTTTGGTATAATTTAATTAAGTTTTGTGAGAGATATTACAATTTTGGTGAGGGCAGGTCTGAACGTTGCCTAGGGTTTGTAGTTTTGGGAAAAGAGTCATAACTTTCTCCCCTACCATTGGATATTCATGAAAATTGGAGGAAAAATATGTATTAATGTTCTCTTCAACCTGACCAAAACAATTGGATTAGTTCTTTAATTTTTTTAATGTTATTGAGGATAGTTTTAGTCCTCCTACCTCTGCATCAGAGACTTAGAGATACATGTCTCATTAGTTCCTATATTCCTTCCAACCTCCATACAAAGAAGGACTCCTTCTTTGACCCATGTCTTTTGGTCCTTGAGAGCATTGTGACAAGTGGCCTCATGCTCACACCTTTCTCTCCACCTTGTCATCGTAGGAGGAACATTCTCCACCTTTATCTCCCTCATCCCAACTAATCAAATCTCCACCATACACCTCATATGACTCATTTTCCACCATTGAGATTGTGACATGTGGATCTTGGCCTTCTCAAGCCAATAAAGAACCTCTAATTCCTCCATTTTGATACAACTCAAGCTTTAGCAAACTTATACTACAAAAATTCCACCATAGCTATCAAGCGTGCCTTTGGCTCCACTCATTTACATAGTAATCTCATTATCCTCATTGCACAATCATCATCCATGGATTCATATCATAATCTCCATCATTCATCTTGTGTTGCATTGTAGTTTTATCTCACTTTGCATAATGCTCCACAAAGCTATTCTCTCTTTGTCATCTTAAAACAATAAGGAAGTCTACTTCTGAGAGCTCAATCATAATCTACAAAGATCATTGAAGAGATAGGCAACAATGGAAGACACGAGGTAAATCGGTTCACAAGGTATAACTTTAGTTTATTGCATTTGTCTTATTTCCATTGGAGTATTGAATATTTAAGTAGATTCTACAGTAGTTCAAAATTTCAATCACAGTGGGCATTTCATAGGAAAATCTTAGAATTCTAGTGGACATAGCTTGATCATTCTCCATAATTTTCTTCATAGTCATGGGAATCATTTATGTTTCTTCAAAGGACATCTCATTTTTGTTATCCGTAATTTCAACAATGGTAGGTTGTTGAAGTGTCTTCCCTAACCTTAATTATAGGTTACCACAATAGATATCATTAACCCCAACCATGTTTTCTTGCTCGGTGGAGTATACTTGTGTAGTTTGACAGTTATTTTTTGGATTAGCAACAGGTTGCACCGACAATTGGGGTTGACTCACTTGCTCATCTTGTTGATTATTCTAGGGAGCTGGTAAGAGATTCTATTGTGGGTTTGGAATTCATCATGGTCCATGATAGAATTGATTAGGAGGTTGATTCCATTGTGTTGCAGGGTTCTGGGGATACCATTGTTGTTGTGCTTGATTTGTCCAGGATTGATTTATCTATTCTGGGTGTCCCCAAGACTAAGGTCCCCAGTTAGGTGGTGTTGGAGGCCAGGGTGTCGCCCACGAATTATTATTCCAATTATTTTGTGGTCTCTAGGATGAATTCAAGTTTTGGACATAAGTGAAATTTCCTCACAATCCTCCTAGTCTTTGTCCCGTTTAATTAATCTCCTCCTCTACTTCAGATGCCTTTTTTTGGAATTTTTAATCACATTGAGTATTTCACATTAGTTGATGGAATGGTTTTTTTCACAAATCTTTCAATTGTCAATTTTATCCAATGGACACTCCCTTAGTAAATGTTTATTCCTACATCTAGGATAGTAGATGGATAAAGTTTTGGGATTACGCACTTTAGCCTGTATTCAGTCCAAGGTGGTGTTTAACTGAACAAGAATGTTAGTTTTTAGGTTTGCAATTTCCTCTCTCAATTGGCCAATTTCATTTGATCCCCTCATTAGGCTAGACTTCCAGATTCCCCCTTGAGTTCTAGAAAAGTTTTTGCATAATTCAGAGATTTCTATGAGGTTGAGTTTAGCTGCATCTCCCTTTCCCATGAAATCTAAACTTCTTTAAGCGTCTTCATCGAGACCTTTGAGGAATATGGTCTTGAGGATCTCTTGGTTCATTGCTTCTTCCCTGAATCATTTTGCTAAAAAGATGAACCTATCTAAAAAGTCCTCTAGGATTTTATCTTCTTTTTGTCTTAGTATAAATAATTCTTCCTTCCTATCATTGAGTCTGCAATAGTTTTTATATTTGTCCAAAAAGACAGTTTCCATATCTTACCAAGAGGTGATTGATCCTGAGACCAAACCCATGAACCACCTCATTGTAAAGTCTCTTAGGGTAGAAGGAAACAATTTCAGTTTCTAGTTATCAGTTTTGTAATCGTATGTTTGGCATAGGACTTTAAATTTCAAAAGAAACTAGTCTAGATATTTAAAGCCAATTCCCTAGAGGTTGGCAGGATAGAAGGTGAAATATCTTTCACTAGTGCATCTTCGTCAGGGTTGAGAGCAATGGGATAAGTGAATGTTCGAGTTGGTCTCCTACCATTTTGGTTATCGTCTTGATTATTCATTGGTCTCCTTCCATTATGGTTATTCAAAGGGTCATTATTGTTATCAATCATTATGTTCAAAGGAATGTATTCCTCCCTTGATTTTTTCTATGGTGGTTGGGTATCTAAGGTGTTTTGAGAAGTCTCAGGTTGATCCTTCTCAAGCAATTTGTATTGAAAAAGTTCTTTGACTAAGGCTTCTACCTCATTTGATTTGGTTGGACCTACTACTTGGGGGTTTTGCTATGAATCTTCCGTGTGGGTCTCTTTTCCTGATCATGCAAAAAAAGGAGTTTAACGATTTTTTTCTTTTACTAAACAAGAGTTATCTTAATGCTCTCCTAATAACACAATGAAAGTCCCTTACAACGGTGCTAAAAAGTGATAGGATGTCGTTAGACCTTGTACTTTAGTTGAAAATTTATCAGTTTATCGACTAGGTTGTGTCAAAGGCTATATGCAATAGGAGTTTCAGACATCCTAGTTTAGCAACAATTTCTTGATTTTTCCTCCCAAGTATACACTTTGCAAAACAAATCCTAACTAAAAAGCATGGAAATATAAGATTAAGAAAATCTTTGAGTACAACTGAAAATCATTAACAAGCCTATATTGATCTATGAACTCAAAAGAAACACTTAATCTAAGAAAGCATGAGAACATCAAAATCTAGACCACGCTACCAAACTTTTACTAAACTACATAAATTTGAATCATGTGAGAACTCTAGAACTTTTCTACCATATAAAATAAAAGGACAAAGCTCTAAAACTGAAATATCTTAGTCAACATACACACAAAACTCTGAACTACAGCTTAAATTTAAATTTTACATAAACAATAATCACAACACAAGCCTTGTAGGTTAACACATATTTATCATTACACTTCATAACACAATAGAAATATAATAAAGACAACAACACACTCATGTAACAAACAAAATACTCATCTATCTAATTCCTTCTATTGAGTGGCCAGCTCTCCAGAATATCTTAAAACTAGCTCAGATCATATCAACAGTAACATATTCCAATTCCATATCACATAATCATGTATACAGACAACTTATTTTTCTTCAGCATAACCTTTTTTAGCATTCTATTCATAGTATATCTCTATTCGAAAAACATAAAGTTTTTATCATTTCAAAATCCCTAAATCTAGGGCGGCCCATTATTGCCACTTAAAAGTCTTATATCTAGAAAACATAACAAAACTGCCTTAACAAGTCTGTCTTGCAGTGCCTAAAGAGGGCTCCAAGTGGAGCCTTAAATGTATCCAGTGTCTTTGAATAACATACAATAAATGATAATGCCATATGGACGGAAGAGTATTATACAACTAAAGTCTTCAATTATTAGTCTCCTTTATTTCTGATGCTTCTAAACCTCCTGCGTTGTTGACTTCAATCTTCATTAATATCCACTTTCTCCACTCCATCGTATCCAAGTCTTGCTTATGACATAATAGATCTTTTCACAAAACCTTGTCAACATTAGTGGTCAAAATAAATCAATTTAAGAACAATGATTTTGCTATGTCATAAAATGTCCCCTTAGGACTTTTACTTCCTAAGTTCAGCTCCCAGGTCCCTTAGATTTAATCATGCATGTTAAAAATGAAACTCGAAGCAAAATCCCCCGAGACCCATGTCAAATGGGACTTAGGGGACACTTTTGAGCTTAAGCATGTCCCAAAATAGGACCCTACACAAGGGTGCCCACACCCTAGTCCATACCTATTTTGCCAGGACCCAAATTTCAAATGTTCACTAAGTGACCGTTAAAAGTTTTCCCTTTGTCGGCCTATTCAATTTGAATTACACATGTTTAGCGGTAATGCATATATAAACATGTTTAGGACTTCATTTTACACCTAGATGGATAATATAAACTTGTGATCTTATGCTAAGGATATTTAAGGCTTTCATTGTGATACAGAGTAGTATTGTGTTGTGTTTGTACTTGTTTGTTGCAGATTTATCTTCATCATTCCATCTCCTCATGGCATGAAAGATCTTCATCTCCTCGTGAGAGATTCACCTCTAAGGTGACATCTATTTTGTGTTTCAATCAATTTATCATATCATTTGATTTTGCCTCTGTCCACCAAGGGCACACTCTCTCTCTAACAATGGTGTTGGAAGGCTTGAATGCCATTCTGAGGCTTGACCGAGGCAAGCTCCTAAACACCAGAACCCCCAACCCCTCTCTTGTGATTGCAGGTTATAGGTGTCAAATCGTACGAAGAGGAGTTATAGGAGGTTAGAGAAGAGTACAAAGATTCCAAATCTGAATAAAACGACAAAAAATATTCCTAATTGGACAAGGGTGCCTGCTCTTTTGTCCTCCAATTCTGTAGTGTCAGGAATCCCTGAGCAAGTTGCAGTCTTGTTGGCCTCGTTTTCAACTTGCCAATTTTTAAAATTTTGCATCAAATCCTTATGTTGAATCATCCCCAAGCCATAAATACTCTGATTCTCCTAAAGTGTTAAGTTTATTTCTAGTTCGAAGGAGAAATTGTTTGCTTGTTTAAATTGAAGTCCTAGAAGCAATTATGTTACGTGGAAAAATCACAAAAATAATTAAATTTGAAGATTTAAGGCAGCTGGGAAGAAATCATCTTACAGGGGTGTTACTATGTTTATTTCGCCAAATGTGGCAAATTTTCAGAGCTGTATGCCTCACGATTCACAAGATTTTAAAAGTTTGATTTTTCCACACGCAGTTTGTAGAAATAATTAAAGAGGCAATTCTATTGAAGTTCAAGAAGAATCCTTTTGCCCACTGCCTCGTATAACCTTGATGGATAACTGGCCAAAATTTCATGAAGTCCGACGCTCCAATCAAAAGTTACACAAGTTTTGCCATTTTTCGTGCTTGCATGGTTGACTAAGTTAATATTTGTAAGGCACGTGTTTTGCGCACGTATGGCTATGAATCTCTAAATTGTGGAGGCAAACCATACAAGAGAAGAAATTAATTAGAAGAGGCCAGAAAATAGTTACTTTGCTCAAGAAGCTAAGTTGGCATCTACTTTTCAATTTGCCTAAGGGGTTCACTTTCACTTTTCGCTAAGTGAGCACCCACTTTCACTTTTGGCTAAGGGAACACCCACTTTCACTTTTGCCTAACCACATGAAAGTTCACTTAGAAAAAGATGAAAGTAGGGGTCTACTTTCAATTTTGATGAAGTGGAAGTTTACTTTTAGTTTTGGCAAACCAATTCAAAAGCATTACTTTCAATTATTTCTTGGAAAGTCTAAAAGGCAGCCACTTTCACTTTTGGCAAACTCAATCCCCACTATCCCACGTCCACTAAACTCTCCTATAATCAAGCAAATCTCATACTTTTTCTCATGTCCAATGTATTGACAGTTATAGAAGTTTAAGTTTTGTCGCTGAAAAAGGAAAGTTATGCCATTTGTAAAGAGTGTTGAGGCGTAAAAACATGCATGTAAGTGAGATGGGCAGAAACGTGGAGTTTCAAAGAATAAATAAACTAATTTGTCAAAGCATGTTTGAAAAGTGAAAGTTTTATCACAAGAAGTAGTTACAGCGCCATGATAGACGACACACGTGAACTGTTTGACAGAATGCCTAAAAGTAATATGGTCTCCTAGAATGCAGTGAGCAAGTGTAAAACAGGACTCCAAGACCCTTTCTAGCATCCTCGTGGCCTGCAACAAGGCATAGACATGCAAAATGTATAATGAAAAGAGGATTATTGCCAGATATTATGTTGGAAATGCTTTGCAGACATGTATGCGAAAATGTGAAAGCATATGTAAAGCAATGAACTATTCAACAACATGCTTCAAAGAAATGTGGTCTTATGAACTGTGAAGATTGTAAGATATGCACAAAATGGTTTCATTGACAATGGCTCGGGAACTTTCAAGAAAATGTATTTGGCAAGTGTAATTCCAAACCCTACAACCTTTGAGAGCTTCTTTATAGCCTGCTCGCCAAAGGGAGCTTTTTGTCAGCCACATGATTGAAAATGGATTTTTGTCATCTATTGTAGCATGTAGTCATCCTTGCAAATAATGCATGTAAAATGTGGAAACATACACAATGCACATGAATCATTTGACTAAATGCCTCAAAAAATGGCATATCGTAGGCCACCATGGCCGCATGACTCACGCAAATGGATCTGATGGTGTTCAAATGTTAGCTGCGGGACCTCTTCTAATTGTACTTGTAGCAAGGGAAGCTGCTATCAAGTTTGAGAGCATTCCTCCCACTGATGTTGTTAAGAGGATCCTTTAGATTCTGAGGGGTATTTATGAACCAAGAGGTGTGCAAGTCCTTGATCCTCTACAAATAGTGTGCACAAGATGAGGTAGTGATCCCTTTAGTCTTGGTTCCTATTCACATGTTACAGTTGCGTCATTTGGTGATGACTATGATATATTAGCAGAGAGTGTGGGAAATGGTAGGGTATCCTTTGCAGGAGAGGCCACCAACAGGCGTTACCCTGCAACAATGCATGGTGCATTCTTGAGTGGCTCGAGGGAGACAACAAATATTTCTAGAGTTGCTAGCAGCAAGTCATTACCTCATAAAGTAGATAGGTGTTTGGGTAAAGATAATGGTGATTCAGATGGGACTCTCCTTACTGATTTGTTTAGGGAGCCTAATTTAACATTTGGTGGGTTTTCCATTCTCTTTGATTTGCAGTCAACTGACCTTGATTCTAGGTCACTGTTGCGAGTTGTAGATGGATGGTATTGGAGGAAATCAAGCCACTTCTTTGTGTTAGAAATGGTAGACCATCATGGTGTAGGAGTTTAGCAATGGTCTTTTCTACCTTCATTAGAAATACTATGAACCAGAACATTGCTATATCTTCAAATGTATTTGCAAGCAAGTGTAGTAGAAATTCAAGCACTTTGGTAGCATTTATGTATGACTTGAGGTTTGCACTAAAATGGTCTATCAAACTCTAGAACATACTTGAAAATAGCCTTCAAATGTATGCAAATGTGGAAGCATAGACAAGGAATGAGATGTGTAGCAGATATGAAATTGTATTTTATGATTGTTAGTGGAGTGAAAAAATGTAACATTACTCAATCTATGCCTATCATGCTAGTGTTATCAAGGAAAAACAAATTATTTCCATAGATTCCATATTTTATATGCACGGACACAGGAGTCTAAAGATTCAGGTATGCAGAGGAGTCATCAACATTTAGCAAAATTTGACCACCAAGATGGAACAAATGGAAATGGAAAGTAACTTAGCGAAATTCACAAGTTTTTAAATACCTTTTTGTAAAAGTGACTTATGTCACATGTTGTAACTGAAAGTTAGAAAATAAGCTTTGTTTCTGGAAAAGTTAGGTAAAATCCAACTAAAATAAAGCTTATTTTTAAATTATTGTATTTTCAAAAAAGTAGTTAATAGGTAGTTACAAAGTGGTTATGAGGTAGTTACATAGAGAATCGTATAAATACAAGGCTATTTCAAATGTAAAAGTAGGGGGGGACATTTTTCAGAAGAGACTTGGAGGGGGATTTATGGAGAAGCTTTTCATAGACCTTTGGTCTAACACGTTGTACATGAAAGCCTCTGAAATTGTATAATTTCACAAAGAATAATGAAGAGTGCTTTGATTCATATGTTCCAATGGTATTTTTGAGTTATTGTTACTAATTTATCGTATGTTAGATTAGTAATACTTTTGTATCACTGTGTAAATCATAAGTCATCCATTGAAACAATTTAACTATGCAATTGGTTTAAAGAAATGCAATCTTGGTATCTTGATTCAAATGTTATTGATGTCACATGTTGTAACTGAAAGTTAGAAAATAAGCTTTGTTTCTGGAAAAGTTAGGTAAAATCCAACTAAAATAAAGCTTATTTTTAAATTATTGTATTTTCAAAAAGGTAGTTAATAGGTAGTTACAAAGTGGTTATGAGGTAGTTACATAGAGAAGCCTATAAATACAAGGCTATTTCAAATGTAAAAGCTGGGGGGGGGACATTTTTCAGAAGAGACTTGGAGGGGAATTTATGGAGAAGCTTTTCATAGACCTTTGGTCTAACACTTTGTACATGAAAGCCTTTGAAATTGTATAATTTCACAAAGAATAATGAAGAGTGATTTGGTTCGTATGTTCCAATGGTATTTCTGAGTTATTGTTACTAATTTCTCGTACGTTAGATTGGTAATACTTTTGTGTCATCCAATGAAACATTTTAACTATGCAATTGGTGTAAAGAAATGCAATCTTATCTTGGTATCTTGATTCGAATTTTATTGATGTAACCTATCTCATAGTTTGTGGGATTAGTGCATCATTCTTTCATCATTGTTATAATATCATATACATTGTTGTCCAATCCATCATATAGATCTAGGAACGTAGTTTCTAACTCTTATGGTGAAACCCCCCTTATAATATGTCATAAATTTGTGGAATCCCAGTCAGTATTCGTATGTCTACCACTAGGGTTTCTATAATTCATTTTTCCTTTAGTTTTCCTTTACCTTTGGTATTTCTGGTTAAAATACCATAAAAACCCTTATTTTGATCATACGAGTGAGCTGCCTCTCTCAAACGCAGAGGAAGATCGTTGCTTTATTGTGATCTCTCCAACTGTTGGTCAGTTTGTTGCTGTTCTTTGGGCAAACAAAGTTAATTTTCAAGGTGATATTTGTAGCAACCAAATCTGTTTACCAATAGATTTTTGGCGACTCTACTGGGGACTCAAGATCTGAAGTATTGGTGCATTTTGGTTCCTTAGAAATATTAGGATGCCTCCCCTGGAATGGAGGTTGGTGACTCTACGAAGGTGAGACATCCACTTCAATCATTTTCAAACTTGCACCATGGCATCAAATCCATCTCATCCATGGGGAACCCACATTGACCCATTAGCCTTGGCTAAATACATGCCTTTACCTGAAGGATCATGGAAGCACTTTCCAAAGTTCATAGGAGAGAACTCATAGAATCCTAAAGATCACATTCTATCATTCACAGTTGCTTGTGGAATTCTGGGAGTTAATGAAGAAAATGTCTTCGTGCGACTATTTGTTGAAAGCCTTGTTAGACCTGTTGCAGAATAGTTTCAACACTTGAAAGATGGATGCATTAAAAACTGGGACAACTTGAAGGAAAATTTTCTTGGAAGATTCAAAGTTGCAGTTAATGTAAGTGATCTTTTATCTCAGTTTTTCTAGATTCAGAAGAAAGAAGGTGAACCTATAAGGGATTTTATCGAATGATTCAACAAATCTTTGAAGAAAATCCCTCAAGCGAATTGACCAAGTGAAGATAACCAATTATGTATTTTCATCGCTTCATTACACCCCGAAGTCAAATTCATCTTGAAGCGGGATAAGGTACAAGATCTAGAAATCACACAAAAGGAAGCCTTTGAGATTGAAGACGACTTGATTCTATATGGGTTATTGAAAGAAATGGATACTAAAAGATGTATTCCAGAGGTTTTGAGAAATGAATCAACAAAGAGGTCTTGTATGGAAAACCATAATTATCAGCCCGAAGAGCATGCCTATACACAATTTAATCTCAATACAAAAAGAGTAAAGTTAATGCCTCCTTCAGGTGGTTGTATGAATCTCACAGTTTTAGGTGAAAAAGATTTGCCTCAAGACGATTCAATTCCCTCAGCAACCAAATCTTATGCTACACAAAATGTTGGAATGTACCACTTATATGTTGAAGAGAGTGATGACAATTCAGGAATCTCTCTTGAAGATCAAAGAGTTAATACTTCTTCTATCCCTTGGGAGAACGTTAGTAATCACCACATTCAGTTAGAAAATGCAACATCTGGTTCAACTTCAGTGACAAAAACTATTGAACCATTGTTCGCAAACTCAAGTGATAAAGAGACAAGTAAAAATGATCAATTATTGAGGTCTTTTTCTTCTCTGGAGACTAAAGCCTTTACCTTTGAAAGTACTGAGAGAGATTCAATGAACATTTTGGTGGAAACAAAGATTGAAGATCAGCTTGCAGATGGAGAAAACACAAATGCATCATCAAGTAATACTTTTCAAACTTGTATACATCCTGAGTATGAAGCTTTCAAATTTCTTGAAGGACCTAATGCAAAAGAATCAATGCAACAAGATATCAGTGAACAATTTAAGGATAGAAGATACGAAGATGAACCAATGAGCATCCTAGTTCCAACGCATGTGCATGGAGCATTCAAGGTTTGGAATAATCCTCTTTTTGAATCTTCTAGTCATGAAGATGCCTTTGTATCAGATACAACGAGATCATTTTCTATTCCTTCCAATACTAATGTTCTAGAAGAGGAATACATACACACACCTAATAATTGTTCTGATTCCAAGCAAATGGAAAGAATAGATGAAAATCTTGGGAATTGTACTAAGAGCGATATGAGCAGTCATGAAGGGTTAAGGAATAATCAGATCGACAATGATACTCGGTTCCATAATGTTTTCATCCCAAGTTGGTGCTTAGAAATGTCTGATGATGACTTCTTATGTGGAGAAGGAGTCGTCATTTCCCCTTTGCAATTTAAAGAAGAGGATACTCCAGAAGATACAAAATTGTCGTCAATAGACCATGAAATGCCTAAGTCAACCATTGCAAATAAAGATGGTGTTATTTTATCTAATGATGATTCAGTGTTCGTTGAGGTTGTTCTCTATGATCGAGACTCTAAGTTTGTTTCAAAGGATGTTGATTTTGATCAGGATTTGCAGGAAGCGCATATAGCCCAAGATTGGTCCTTCTGTGATTCTTATGGTCATGAGTATATTCAAAGATGGGATATTGATACATTTAACACAGTACAAGAAAATATAGTTGATGACATGCAAGGTGATGTGATCCAACATGCTTCAGAGGTTCATGATGAGGAGTGGTTATTTGGGTGAAATATATTACTTAGAGAGTTTTTGAATGCCATTATTTTTAGATCTATCATCATATTAATTGCAACGCGGCAGTTGGGTTTACAAGTGATCCTCACTCACCATCCATTTTTCTGCAAAGGTGCATACTTCTCTTAACCTGTCAATGGATTCACATGATCTTTCTCAAGTAGTTCAAGGTAGGGAGTCACCTACCATGTACATAGGTTAAATAGGTGTTTTGGTTGTGTCTATCTTGTTTTTGTTTTTGTTGTTTTTGTTGTTTGCCTCGTCTCTGTTGTTTCTCTTGTCCTTTTGTCTTTCTTGAGTCTCCTTGTTCTCCTTGTACATCATGTTATCTCTCAACTCTATAGCCCAATGGATTTTTAGGCGTTAATTCTTTCCAAAGATTCTAGGTTCATCCCGCATCCACAAGGTCCTTGTCCCCAATTAGAGCCAGTTGTTGGCCTCGTTTTCAACTTACCAATTTTTAAACTTTTGCATCAAATCCTTATGTTGAATCACTCGAAAGCCACAAATACTCTGATTCTCTTGAAGTGTCAAGTTTCTTTCTAGTTTGAAGGAGAAATTGTTCACTTGTTTCAATTGAAGTCCTAGAAGCAGTTCTGTTATGCGGAAAAATCACAAAAATAATTAAATTTGAAGATTTAAGGCAACTAGGAAGAAATCATCTTACAAGGGTGTTACTATGTTTATTTCACCAAATGTGGCAAAGTTTCAGAGCTGTACGCCTCACGATTCGCAAGATTTTCAAAGTTTGATTTTTCCACACGCAGTTTGCAGAAACAATTAAAGAGGCAATTTTATTGAAGTTCAAGAAGAATTATTTTGCCCATGGCCTCGTATCACCTTTATGGATAACTAGCCAAAATTTCATGAAGATTTGACGCTCCAGTCAATAGTTACACAAGTTTTGCCATTTTTCGCGCTTGCATGGTTGACTAAGTTAATATTTGTAAGTAAGGCACGTATTTTGCACATGTGTGGCTATGAATCTCTAAATCGTCGAGGCAAACCATAGAAGAGAAGAAATTAATTAAACGAGGCCAGAAAATAATTACTTTGCTCAAGAAGCTAAGTTGGCATCTACTTCTCAATTTGCCTAAGGGGTTCACTTTCACTTTTCGCTAAGTGAACACCCACTTTAACTTTTGGCTAAGTGAACACCCACTTTCACTTTTGCCTAACCACATGAAAGTTCACTTAGAAAAAGATGAAAGTAGGGGTCTACTTTCAATTTTGATGAAGTGGAAGTTTACTTTTAGTTTTGGCAAACCAATTCAAAAGCATTACTTTCAATTATTTCTTGGAAAGTCTAAAAGGCAACCACTTTCACTTTTGGTGAACTCAATCCCCACTATCCCACGTCCACTAAACTCTCCTATAATCAAGTAAATCTCATACTTTTTCTCACGTGCAATGTATTGATAGTTATAGAAGTTCAAGTTTTGTCGCTGAAAAAGGAAAGTTATGCCATTTGTAAAGAGTGTCGAGGCGTAAAAACAGGCATGTAAGTGAGACAGGCAGAAATGTGGAGTTTCAAAGAATAAATAAACTAATATGTCACATGTTTGAAAAGTCAAAGTTTTGTCACAAGAAGTAGTTGCAGTGCCATGATAGATGACACATGCAAACTATTTGAAAGAATGCCTAAAAGTAAAATGGTCTCCTAGAATACAGTGAGCGAGTGTAAAACTGGACTCCAAGACCCTTGCCAGCATCCTTGTAGCCTGCAACAAGGTGTAGACATGTAGAATGTATAATGAAAAGAGGATTATTGCCAGATATTATGTTGGAAATGCTCTGCAGACATGTATTCAAAAATGTGAAACATATGCAAAGCAATGAACTATTCAACAGTATGCTTCAAAGAAATGTGGTCTTATGGACTATGAAGATTGTAAGATATGCACCAAATGGTTTCATTGACAATGGCTCAGGAACTTTCAATAAAATGTATTTGGCAAGTGTAATTCCAAACCCTACAACCTTTGAGAGCTTCTTTATAGCCTACTCGCCAAAGGGAGCTTTTTGTTAGCCACATGATTGAAAATGGATTTTTGTCATCTATTGTAGCATGTAGTCATCCTTGCAAATAATGCATGTAAAATGTGGAAACATACACAATGCACATGAATCATTTGACTAAATGCCTCAAAAAGATGGCATATTGTAGGCCACCATGGCCGCAGGACTCACACAAATGGATCTGATGGTGTTCAAATGTTAGCTGGGGGATCTCTTCTAATTGCACTTGTAGCAAGGGAAGCTGCTATCAAGTTTGAGAGCATTCCTCCCACTGATGTTGTTAAGAGGATCCTTTAGATTCTGAGGGGTATTTATGGGCCAAGAGGTGTACAAGTCCCTAATCCTCTACAAATAGTGTGCACAAGATGAGGTAGTGATCCCTTTAGTCTTGGTTCCTATTCACATGTTACAGTTGGGTCATTTGGTGATGACTATGATGTATTAGCAAAGTGTGGGAAATGGCAGGGTATCCTTTGTAGGAGAGGCCACCAATAGGCGTTACCCTGCAACAATGCATGATGCATTCTTGAGTGGCTTGAGGGAGACAACAAATATTTCTAGAGTTTCTAGCAACAAGTCATTACCTCAAAGTAGATAGGTGTTTGGGTAAAGATAACGATGATTCAGATGGGACTCTCCTTACTGATTTGTTTAGGGAGCATGATTTAACATTTGGTGGGTTTTCCATTCTCTTTGATCCGCAGTCAACTGACCTTGATTCTAGGTCACTGTTGCAAGTTGTAGATGGATGGTATTGGAGGAAATTTAAGCCACTTCTTTGTGTTAGAAATGGTAGACCATCATGGTGTAGGAGTTTAGCAATGGTCTTTTCTACCTTCATTAGAAATACTATGAACCAGAACATTGCTATATCTTCAAATGTATTTGCAAGCAAGTGTCGTAGAAATTCAAGCACTTTGGTAGCATTTATGTATGACTTGAGGTTTGCACTAAAATGGTATGTCAAACTCTAGAACATACTTGAAAATAGCCTTCAAATGTATGCAAATGTGGAAGCATAGACAAGGAATGAGATGAGTAGCGGATATGAAATTGTATTTTATGATTGTTATTGGAGTGGAAAAATGCAATATTATTCAATCTATGCCTACCATGCTAGTGTTATCAGGGAAAAACATATTATTTCCATAGATTCCATATTTTATATGCACGGACACAGGAGTCTAAAGATTCAGGTATGCAGAGGAGTCATCAACATTCAGCGAAATTTGACTACCAAGATGGAACAAATGGAAATGGAAAGTAACTTAGCGAAATTCACAAGTTTTTAGTTACCTTTTTGTAAAAGTGACTTATGTCACATGTTGTAACTGAAAGTTAAAAAATAAGCTTTGTTTCTGGAAAAGTTAGGTAAAATCCAACTAAAATAAAGCTTATTTTTAAATTATTGTATTTTCAAAAAGGTAGTTAATAGGTAGTTATAAAGTGGTTATGAGGTAGTTATAGAGAGAAGCCTATAAATACAAGGCTATTTCAAATGTAAAAGCGGGGGGGGGGACATTTTTCAGAAGAGACTTGGAGGGGGATTTATGGAGAAGCTTTTCATAGACCTTTGGTCTAACACGTTGTACATGAAAGCCTCTGAAATTGTATAATTTCATAAAGAATAATGAAGAGTGCTTTGATTCATATGTTCCAATGGTATTTTTGAGTTATTGTTACTAATTTATCGTATGTTAGATTGGTAATACTTTTGTATCACTGTGTAAATCATAAGTCATCCATTGAAACAATTTAACTATGCAATTGGTTTAAAGAAATGCAATCTTGGTATCTTGATTCAAATGTTATTGATGTAACCTATCTCATAGTGTGTGGGATTAGTGAATCATTCTTTCATCATTGTTATAATATCATATACATTGTTGTCCATCCATCATATAGATCTAGGAACGTAGTTTCTAACTCTTATGGTGAAACCCCCCTTATAATCTGTCATAAATCTGTGGAATCCCAGTCGGTATTCGTATGTCTGCCACTAGGGTTTCTATAATTCATTTTTCCTTTAGTTTTCCTTTACCTTTGGTATTTCTGGTTAAAATACCATAAAAACCCTTATTTTGATCATACGAGGGAGCTACCCCTCTTAAACGCAGAGGAAGATTGTTGCTTTATCGCGATCTCTCCAACAATTGGTCAGTTTATTGCTACTCTTTGGACGGACAGAGTTAATTTTCAAGGTGATATTTGCAGTGACCAAATCTGTTTACCAACAAGTCTGTAGCAGAAAATATCCCGAAGCCCTCATAAAAAGTACTACATTAGACAATGGCACCCGCTTTTTTGTCCCTGAAGTTTATGCCTTCTAAAATCTAAAATCTAGTATGTCTCTAATCTTCATTTAGTGTCTTCCTGTGTAAGCATTTGTCAGGTTTCATCCGTTTATTTATGATTTTGCACAATTAGGGTTTTAGGCTTAATTAGACTAAGGTTTAACGAATTAATCAACAAATTCTAATTTTCCTTGTCATTCTAAGTGACACCAAACCTGTAGCTAAGTCCTCTTGCAAAAGTTTTGATGCAACTCAATTTAAGGTCCTTGAATGTATGTAGTGAAATGAGGATCTAATTAAACTATTAAACTAATCAACAAACCCTCTTTTTCTACATAACATTTTGGTGAAGCTATGTTTTTGTTGAATTTTTCACCTTGCTATGTGTTGTACGTTAGATTTTCATTCATACATATCATTTTCATCTTCAAGCATTTGAAAATATTGCATAAAAATTGAAAATTTTGAAAAAATTAAAAAATAGGCATTTTTAGCTTGCATTTAGGCATAATTTGCACTATTTTCTTTGCATATTATTGAAAACATTGAATTTTATGATATTTACATAAGATATGAGGTAAATTGCAGCATTTAATATTTTCATGATCATTTACCTTGCATTTGCATCTATCATTTGCTAGGGTTTTGCTTGAAATTTTGTATTTTTTCATATAACCCCTAAGTAATTTCAAAAGCTAGGGTTTGTAATTAAAATATTATTTCAGATTTTATTACTCATTTTCACACTCATTCAAATCTTATTTTGGATAGTATTGTTTCATCGTTGTGTGTGTTTGCATCTACATTTCAAATTTTGCATTTAGACATTGTGTATTTCAACAAAAAGAGGCATATTCATTCACATTTCCTTAAAATTTGACTTGCATTGAGCATCATAGGACTTTTACATCATTTTAAAATCTTATTTGAGTTATTTTACATATTAAATCCAATTAGATTCCATTCACTCATCATTTTGCATACTTTCTTCACTATTAGGGTTTCAAAAGTCCTTGCATTTTTACTACATTTTGGCTAATCTTTCGTCTAGCATTGCAATATTGGTGTGTTGTGACAAATTTTTCTGCATTATTGGACTGATTAAAAGGTTTTAATTTTCTTCCCCTGATTACTCTCATAGTTTCATTACATATTTTGTGCATTTGCATTGAAAAAGGTGAAAAAATTGAGCACTTTAAAAGCATAAACAAGCATAGATTGGTGTTGTTTCATTGCATTCATCTTAGATATCTTGCATTTCATATCTTGCACTAATATTCAAGCATATATTCATTTTCCATTTGAAAATTTTGCATCAATTCATAGAATTTTGTGAAAATTGGCATATTTTTAAATACACATTGTGTATTTCAACACAAGGTGTTTATACACTTTGTTCACACAATCTTTGATCAAAACCTTTAAAATCATCAATTGGGCCTTGTTGTGTTTTAATATTTCCTAGTATCCACCTTGTTTGTTAAGGACTCTGTGTGTATATTTATCTGTTTCCCTCAAACAAGTGTTTAGGTGTGAACTAGTCTCTCGTCTATGGCTTTTCATCATAAAAACAATGTTATGATCCCTCCTCGCCCTAATAGGAAAAGGAGGATCCCTAAGCCTGATATTACATTTACACCACATGATATAACAATAGGTAATGTCAAAGGTCCCCTTTACATTGAAGTTAGCATTATGGAGACTCTCGTGAAAGGAGCCCTTGTTGATCCAATTTGCATAACTAACATCATCACGGAAGAGTTCCTCTATTCAAACAATTTGATACAAAAAAATTCTGAACCTACCAACATGATGATAAGAATGCATAATGGAGCTCTTATCCTATATTTAGAGAAGATTTCTTTATTGGTATGAGTGTTTGACAAAGCCTTGGAACATTCTTTTGATATTATTCTGAGATCTGACCTCTTCTGTGTGAAACTAGGCCATCCATGGCTCAAGGCTATGAAAGCTATCCCTTCAACAATTCATAAATGCTTAAAGTTTATGCATCATGGAAGTACACATACCATTCACCGTAATCTATGGAAACCTATGGTCACTCAAAATAATGTCATCCTTGATTACTTCTAGCTGGAACCTATAGCAGAACTTGAACCACGAACAGATAAACTTTTCTTGGAATATTAGCATTACAAAGCACAATTGTTATCAAGATTAGTCCGAACCCCTATTAAACAAACAATACCTAAAGAGCAACCTATATTACAAGAACCCCCTAGACAGAAAGGAAAAGGGATAAATACTGAGGTTCGTCCTCTGCCATCCCTATAAGGATCGAGCGAAAACCTTAGAAAACAATACCATGCATCACCACGAGTTAATCACACACCTACTTCTTCCTCTGAGATACAAAAACCTATGGAAAAACATGACATTCCTTTTAGAGATATAAGCAATAAAACAAGAAGAAATAGACAAGCTAGAGAAAAAGAAGGAGGAGAAGACAAGTCTTGGCTCAAAACAACGCATCACCTCAACAAGAAAACATTAAACCACCTAACACTGAAACAAACAAAGAAGAGCCCAAGGTTGATAAGGTAAAGGATAAAGAATCTGAATGGGCACTTGTCCCTTACATACCTCTTTCCTTCGGCATTCAGGATTGGGAGGAGGATGATTTGCTTGATGACAACCGCTAATTTGGTTGTATACATGGGTAAGTATTTCTAACCGTGTTGGTCACCCTTGTTGTAGCATATCTATGCTCGCTAATGTGACCTTCTCTTATGTGTTGTGATCCCCCATAATGTGCTATGTGTTGTTTAGGTCTCCTTGGATGACCCTTGATACTCTTGTAAGGTTAAGGATACTGGGAGACCACCTCTATTGTGACCATTCTTCTATTTGTATCATCATTCTTCTATTGTTCCTCTCCTCTATTTTATTATTGTGTGTCATGCTTTAGGGGCATAACGTTGTGGTTGATGACTTGGGGCATCCTCCTACATGGTGTTCCTAAGGCACTTATTCTCCTATCTTATTTTTATTATTTACCTTCTTCTAGTGATATGGACCATGTGTCCCTTCAGCGAGAAAGCAAAATTAGACCTAGTCCATACATGAAGATGGGGTTGATCTATATATATATTTGATTCTTGACTAGTAGAATCACTCCATGTGACGTATCATCTTGTGGCATTTATTGTGACTAACAATTTACAATCCACTCAATCTGCTCTTGTACAATTTGATTGGTATCTCACCTTGTTGCTACACTTGTTTCTGAGGTATCTGCAGTATAGCCCAATGGTTATACTGAGTTCCAAACTAGCAGTATAGCCTTGGTCCTTGATGTGACTATCTTTATGCATATCTTTTTATGATATGGTTGTTATCTTAGAATAAGATTTTCTAACCATCTTTTTTATTATCTTAGCATATCAATATTAATGTGTTTATGGGAACATTTGGTGATCGTGAGCACATGTCACCTTGGGGGCATGGGCTTTGCAGAAGCTCTTGTTCCCTTGTGTGTTTTCTCTCTACCTTAATGTGCCTGATATTGGTACATGACATCAACCACCTTAAGGTGGGGGCATAGATAAGGATATTTGTCTGATGATTTTGGTACTAATGAAGCATGTTTGTAAGCCCTCTCTGCAAGGTGGGATAATTTATCTTCGGCACAAGTACACATCTTTATTTATATTGCAAGCAAAAATCCCTCTGCGTGAGGTGGGATAGCGCTCTGCATGAGGCGGGATAACGTATCTCTTGAGCTAGTGCATATCCTTTTATTCAAAAGCCCTTCTGTGGAAGGCGAGATGGTGTATCTCTTGAGCTAGTGCACATCCTTTTATTTCAAAAGTCCTTCACAGGGGCGGGGTTGGATCTTGAGACTATCCTCCCTAAAGCTTGTTTTTGGCAGTTGTTGTGGCATAAGCCCAACTGTCAAGTGTGTCTGTAACGTGTTTGAGATGGTGGGACTTAGCAATAAGCTCCTTCCATCACCCTTGTTTGTCATGTTTAAGACATATAATATGTCTATGGCATGCTATACGGTGCTTGTGTATTCCGTGTGTCTTCCCCCGTGTGTAGTGTAAAGGGTGTGGCGATGAGTCCCACTACACTCGGGTTTTGTATGGCGTGTTTCCCCCTTGTGTAGTGTAAAGGGTGTGGCAATGAGTCCCCCCTACACTCAGGTTTTGTATGGCATGTTTTCCCCCTAGTGTAGTGTAAAGAATGTGGCAATGAGTCTCCCCTAAATTTGGGTTTTGTATGGTGTGTTTTCTCCCTGGTGTAGTGTAAAGGGTGTGGCGATGAGTCCCCCCTACATTTTTGGGTTTTGTGTTGCAATTTTATTTCCATGCATATATATATAAATGAAAATGTTACATCACTATATTCATCGTGTTTTACGTGACTGCTCTCATGTCTTCATCGTGTTTTGTGTGTCTTCAATATTGTCTTCTCCATGTCTTGCGTGCCTGTTACTATCTTCATTGTGTTTTGCATGTCTGCGATGTGTCTTCTAGTGCTTACCTAAGACTGGGGGCTAGAAATAGCTTCCCAATCTTTGTGTATGCCCTAGCTTCAAGTGCCAGGTGTGTTTGATGTGTTTTTTACTGTACTTTAATGCATGTATGGGTCATAAGATCATACATACATTAATGTGGAAGCTAAATGTTATGTCGTAAAATGTCCCCTAGGACTTTTACCTCCTATGTTTAGCTCTCAGGTCCCTTGGATTTAATCATGCATGTTAAAAATGAATCCCGGAGCAAAATCCCCTGAAACCCATGTCAAATGGGACTTAGGGGACACTTTTGAGCTTAAGCATGTCCCAAAATAGGACCCTAGACAAGGGTGCCCACGCCCTAGTCCAGACCTATTCTATTGGGACCAAAATTTCAAATGTCTGCAAAGTGACTGTTAAAAGGTTTCCCTTTGTCAGACTATTCAACTTGAATTACGAATGTTTAGTGAGAATGCATATATAAACATGTTTAGGACCTCATTTTACACCTAGATGGATAATGTGAACTTGTGATCTTGTGTTAGGGATATTCAAGGCTTTCATTGTGTTGTAGAGCAATATTGTGTTGTGTTTGTACTTGTTTGTTGTAGATTTGTCTTCATCAATCCATCTCCTCATGGTGTGAAAGATCTTCATCTCCCCATGAGAGCTTCACCTCTAAGGTGACATCTATTTTGTGTTTCAATCAATTTATCATATCATTTGCTTTTGCCTCTATTCACCAAGGACACACACTCTCTCTAACAACGGTGTTGGAAGGCTTGAATACCATTCCGGGGCTTAACCAAGGCAAGCTCATACACACCACAACCCCCAACCCCTCTCTTGTGATTGTAGGTTATAGCTGTCGGATCTTGTGGAGAGGAGTTGCAAGAGGTCAAAGCAAAGTAGGAAGATTCCAGATTTGAAGAAAATGATAGAAAATATCCCTAATTGGACAAGGGCACCCGCTCTTTTGTCCCTAAAGTTTCTGCCTTCTAAAATTCAAATTTTAGTATGTCTTTAATTTGCATTTAGTGTCTTCAATGTGCATTTAGTGTCGTTTTGTGCGAGCATTTGTCGGGTTTCGTCTGTTTGTTTATGATTTTGTACAATTAGGGTTTTAGGCTTAATCAGACTAAGGTTTAACAAATTTATCAACAAATTCCAAATTTCCTTGTCATTCCAAGTGACACCAAACCTGTAGCTGAGTCCTCTTGCAAAAGTTGTGATTCAACTTGGTTTAATGTCCTTGAATGTATGTAGTGAAAGGAGGATCTGATTAAACTATCAAACTCATCAACAAACCCTCTTTTTCTACAAACAGATTTATACACCATTCCTTCGTAAATAGACAATATTTATCATAAGATTGATAAATTGGCATAATTTGAGTTAACTTATCAGTACAAAGGGGGTAATTGGGTTGATTCTAAGATGAGGTTGTTTTTATCTCATCAGTAGCCTTGTTTTCTTCTTTGATTACAAAACAAGTTCATTCTTGAGATGTCCTTCCCTTGTGCAATAACTGCACTCAATGTTGGGTCTTTGCCTCTACGAGCTTTTATCCTCCCTTGGTAGTGTTTCTTGTTTCAACTTTAATTATTCCAATTCCAATTTTAATCTCTCTAGTTTTGTATTCTTGTTAACCTTATGTGTCCTCCAAGTTTGAGTCTTAATGCAGCAAGCTAGTGTCACCACTTCTAAATAAGATGTGAATGTTTTTATCATCCAGGGATGTCCTAATTTCAGGAGCTAACCTTGATACAAACCACTTGATGCATTGCTTTTTTGTTAATGGTTCCTCCAACTTCCTTGAGACTTTGTCAGCCGCGGTTTCCCCCAAAAAAATTAATGTGGGAGTGCAGGGGGGCGGAGCCCCTCATGTGGGACTCGAGGGGCTTATCCCCCCGGTGGGAGCCTAGGGGCAAAGCCCACGGTAGTGGTCTGGGGGCAGTGACTCTGAAGCAAAAAATGCCTTATATTTAATAAAGGCATCGACGGTTATTTTGTTATTGGCTGACATGGAAAAATAACATTGGATAACCGCCGAAGAGGCTTGATAAATAAGTAGTTGGAGAATGTGAAAGGTCATGGGATGTGAATGATAATTGACATTTGTGTACTCCTGAAAGAGCTTGCATTGCAAGCGTGTTGTAATCATCTTTTGATTTGATAATACATTGTGCAAGTTTTGGAGTGTGGGGTTTTTTACCCGAAAGGGTTTTCCCCATGTATATCTTGTGTTGTGAGCACTATACTTGTTTTTGATGTGTTATCACCTTTCTATTAATGTGCATCTAATAACCTGTAACTGGTAAAGATTGAAATTTGCATAACTTTCCTCATTAGATCAGTGTAGGAAGTTGTTTCCGTATACCTTGCTTCCTTTCACACATCCAAGTGTCCCCACAAAATCAAATTGTAACGTCATAAAATGTGTACATTAGCATTTTACACTTAGTTTAGCACCTAGTTGGACCTATTTTGTTGCCTTTATTAATCATGACCTATTTTAATACCTTTTTGAGCTTAAAACAATGAAAATCTTAATCCTGATAAATAAACCTGATAGAATCAACTTAGGATTGGACTAAGCCTACTATATTTGGTATTCCCCAGAGTTTGTGGGCTCAAGGCCTAGGGCGCCAGTTGGGAACTTTAGCCTCACTTTGTGGTGTCAGCTTAGGAAACTTCTTTAGTTTGTATTTGTCAGCCTATTTAAGTTTTATTTGTCATAAGTGAGCAGGAATGTATATTTAAATGAGTGTTGTAGTTCATTTTAGACCTAGGTGCATTCTAAGGGCATTAATGGGAATTTTTCTCTCATATTGTGTTCTATGCTAAAATGTTCTTCATGCTTGGAGTGTTATCTACTTGTGGATGCTATTGAAGTTTGTTTGCAGGCTTTGAAGGAAGTTTGAAGCCCTCTTCATCACTCTCCTTTGTTGGTGTAGGATCTTGACTCATCTTCATCAACTAAGGTCATATCTCTTATGGTTATCATTATCATTATCATTATCATTCATTATCTATCATATTATTATAGATATGGCCTTTGCTCTCCTAGGGCACACACTCTTGGATCTAATCGATTGCTGTAGTGGAGGTGGGAACACCAACATAGGGTTTGACTAAGGCAGTCCCTTATACGAAACACAATGTTTTCCTCTTTCCTTGTGTGCAGGTCGAAGAAATAGGTTTTGGGAGTTGATTTCTAGGGAGAAGGCAGAGCAGACAGGTACAGGCTTGGTGACATCCAAGATTTTGCTAAACCCTAGAAAAGGCCTAGGGCACCCAAGTGCCATGGTCATGGGTATTCCTACTACAAAATCCAGGTTTTGAATCTTCCTCTGGTCTCTATTATACTTTTTGTTTGCTATGATCTACTTTTGGTTGTTAGTTACAGTCTAATTTTCATTTTCTAGGGTTTGATCATTAGTCTTAGCTTGCTTGCATGACTTTGGTTGATCTATCTATATGCAACAAAAGGGTAGAACCCCTATAGTTTGGCTCATCTTCCTGGGTAGAAGCCAAGCTCAGTTTGTGTCCTAATGTATTGTAGAAGAGGGTTTTGACCTAGTTTAACTCCTTAGGCTATATCACTCTTTTCTCCTTTACATTTTGGTGAACATGACATTTATTGCACTTTTACATCCTTCTTCTTTTAGATCTGAGTTGTTGTTCACTCTAGATTTGATTGGGAGTGAGTTCATTAATCATTTTTCATTCATACATAGTTAAATTTTGCAGTCTCAAAACTAGGGTTTGAAAAAACCTTGCATTTATAGAAAATCTTACTAGGGTTTTTAGATTTGTGAGTGGTTTTAGATCTTGTTGCATTGAATAGTTTGTTTAGAGCATTTGCATTGGCTATACCTTTTCATTATTTCCATTCAAAACATTCTTGTATCCTTGCATTTGAAATTTGGAACAGAAAAAATGACATCCTAGATTTGAAAAAAACATAGTTATCACTTTGTTTGCATTTGGAAAGGATAGATCATCATAGCATAATCTTATTTTCTAATTTTTGCATTAGATTTGAATTATAGTAGTTAGTCATTTCATATTGTTGCATTGTGCATTTGAATCCTTTTTATTGCTAGAAATTGTTGAAAAAGTTGTGGTTTGTGAAACCTAGTTAATGTTACATTCTAGGGTTTATGATTGATAGTTTCATTTTAGATTTTGTTGTTGTCATTTGCATTCCAAATCTATTTTTGAATTGTTCTACGACATTACAATTATCATCTTGTATTGAAAATTGAAGATAGGAAAAATTTTGAATTGTTGCATTTTGAAAAAACATTGAATTTTGGGTCTGATTTAAGCATTAGCATTGTTGATATTTAAGTGGATTTGAGTAGAATAGGATTTGATCAAGGGTATAATATTACTTTACTTAAAAAAAAACTCAATTCTTTCTATTGCTTCACCATTCATTTCTTCTATTGGTGCACCTTGTGTGTTACTAAAGCTTGTAGATGCTTTATGAGCTTTATGACTCGGTGCCTTGATTCTAACTGATGAGTGCCAAGTAGCATCCATGAAATACACCTTTTTACCCCTCTTTTTCTCCCTTCTCATTCCATTGTCTTGATGACTACACCAAAATAGGTTAACAAGATTGTTCTAATGATGATTACTAAGAGATGAATTACTTAGAATCATGATTTCTAATTGAAGGACTAATGTGAATTGAATTGATGGAAATATGTAGAAATCTTCTCTTTTTGAATCAATAGGTGTAGGTATTCGGGTAGATAATTTTGTGCATCTCCAGAGTTAGTCCTAATGATCTCTAGAGCTGACATCATAATGCCACGACTGGTCTCCAATGTTTTCCAATTTGATTGGAAAGATTTTGGGATAAGGAGGTGAACCATCTCCGGAGCTATAGACAGAAACATACATCTCCGGCGCCTCTTTAGAACAGTGCAGATTTCTAGCACAGCTGTCGGTCGAACACCTCTAGTAGTGATCGGGATGCTCCTGATGTTACTCAAATCATCACCCGAGTGATTGAGGGCAGACCATAGTTAACTGCTGGAAGTTTTATCTTTTTTTGATTTTGCATGAGTTATTGATAAACTAATTTAAATACCTATATTTGAGGGCCTCGCTGCCCAAGTGTATTTAAAACTAAGACTCAGATTTAGTGTGGACTGTTGTTCCACTAAATCTATTTTAATTGCATGGTATTCATTATGTGGTTAGACTGTTAGTAGAATAAAGAGATTGATGTTATCTCTTAGATGAACTAGTAGATAGGGTAAGTGATATCCCATCACAGATTTAGATATAAACTTACAGAAGTAGCAACAGAATATACAACGATTAATTTCTAATTTTTGTAACCTTATTTGATATAAACATTTTTTGAATACAAAGCTGATGGAATTGGATTGGAATTGAGTTGTGATATTATCTTCTTGTGCTGATTCTTTACTTTGGTCTTCATCCCCAAGGGTGTGGAGCAAGGGGCCACTCTCACCACTAAGGCAGAAGGCTAGTACTGTTGTTTTTATTATTTTAGATTCTGTTTAAGGAAATAGTTACTATTTTTCATAGATAAATGCATGTTTCCATTAGGAGTAATATCGATTTACTTTAAGCAATTCATTGTTCAGTTTTGTTTTCAATATTCTTGGAATTCATTTTACAACAGATACATCAATAATATTAAGTTTCTTTAATCAGTAAAGATCATTAGAGTAAGATAAAACTAGTAACTTTAGGATTCCTAATTGCAGATAGCCATGGACACAACCCTGGATTTGAAACTTGAAATATGATTAAATGATAAGGTACAATGACCCTTGTCATTTTTAGTGCCGTTGCCAGGGATGTTGTGTTAATTAGGAAAACTTAGCTAAACAATTTTAGGATAGATCTATATGGTTAGAGCTAGGGATTCAAAAGGAAGATACATAAAATAGACACCCCATCAAACTATAGGAGAAAGCAGTGGGGTGGCATAAGATCTTATTGAAGAGAGAGATCTAGAACCTACCTTGGAAGCTGCACCTGAAATTAACAATCCTTTCAATCCTCCAAATCTTCCACTCGCTGACTATATCCAGGAATTACAACAAAAATTCCAAGCAGACCCTTTGCTAGAACCTCAAGAAGAAGAACTAGTACTAAACATGGATGATAATCATGATAATCATGAATATGAGGAAAATCAGGCTCCAAGAACCTTCTCATATCCTATCATTTTGGCTGCTGGAGATAATGCCCCTATGAAAAATATTTCACTTGCACACTTGCCAAATTTTAGGGGTCTTGCTTCTGAGGATCCATATCAATTTTTGTTTGACTTCAAAGTGGTATGCCAGACTTATGATTATGGCCCAGATAATCAAAAACTCAAACTATTTCCCTCAACCCTAAAGGATTCTGCAATGAGATGGTTTATGGGCCTGCCCCAAAACTCCATCCATTCCTGGGATTAGATGGAGACAAAATTCTTGGGAAAATACCAGGACTACTATAGAGTCAGTGATAAGAATGAGGAATTATTCAAAATTAAATAGAGGGAGGAAGAGACCTTAGAGGATTATGTGGATAGGATCAACTTTACTTTGAAAAGATATGGCAACCCTGTAAATCATTCTTTGGCCAGAACCCTGTTTGTAAAAGGATAGACAAAGAATCAAAACAGGCACTGGATCTGATGGGAAAAGGGAATATCAACAAAATGGATATGCCTACTATAGAAGAACTCTGCAGGAATTATTCTAGAACCCAAGATGGACAGAGAACACCCAAATCTTTCAAAGGGAAGAATGAAATAGGACAGTTAATGGAGGGAATTGCAAAATTTAAAATAGATATTCTAGTCCAACTGAATACCACATTAAATGGGATTCAGGCAAAAACTAGAACAAATGATCAGGACAGAACAAATGAACCACTCTCCATCTATTGTCTTAGGTGTAGAAACAAACATCTGTTAAGAGAATGCCATTTAGATAAAGTAGAGATCTGTCAGATATGTGACAGGGAACATCCTACTAGTTAATGTAGTCAACTTCCGGCCTTAAAAAGGCTAAGTAAAAAGAATGCCATTATAGAGGAGTTGAACTATGTAGGACAAAAATAAGCTGGAAATTTCCCTTATAATCAGTATCCAAACCAGACTTCTTACAGGGATCCTTCTAATTGGGGAAATAATCAATGGAATCCAACTTGGCATGGGCCTCACAATAATCCTCCTTGGGGACCACAAGATTGGCCAAACCAACAATGGTAGAACCAACATTGGCAAAATCAGCCTTGGGGGAATCAACAATGGCCACCACAGTTTGGATCACAAAACATGCAACTTCATTAGGGTCCTCAATAGGGGTATAATCAACAGTACCAAGGACAACCTAGATGCTTCCAACCTCAACAACAAGCATTGCTAATTGGACCCCCCAACACACAAGGTTAGTCACAAAACGAACTAGTTAGCCAACCACTCTTACTAGCTCAACCTATACCAAACCCACGGAATAAGCAGGGAGCAGCTGTTTACATGACAAAACAAGAAAACATGGCTGGAATTAATGTTGTGTATTCCAATAATCTCCAACTACGTTCTAGGAAAGCACTTCCAAGACCATCTCCTCCAACTATAGTTGAAGTAACCAATGATGAGGAACCTGAAAAACCATTCACTTAGCTTCCAGAGTAGATTACTACCGAAATAGTGCTAAAAGAATCATCCTTGGATAACTCCAGAGATCCTCCTAAAAGAATGACTCTAGAGAACATCCCTGGAAACATTTCTAATAAGAGCTCCAGAGATGGAAAAACTAGCACCATACATAGAACAGCTCAAACAACATGTTCCCTAGAAAAAATATCTCACAAAAACAAGTCCAATCTACTCTAGAATCAGAACTTTGTCAAGAAATTGGGCAACCGAACATTGAAATTTCGCTCCTACAATCAATTAGAGATGTACCTGAACTTAGCCAATTCATCAAACAACATTGTGTTAAGACCCAGGGAAGGAAGAAGAACTTTCCCTCAACCATCCAGGAGGAAGGAAAGGTATTAGCCCTCCTAATGTGAGAAATGCTCCTCCCAAAATATGGAGACCCTGGAAATCCTGTCATGACTGTTTACATCTCAGGGGTAGAAATTTCAAATGTTTTGGTTGATTTGGGAGCAACAATAAATGTAATAACAGTTCATACAATGGACAAATTAGCCTTAACAGGTATCAAATCCACATCTACAATCCTTCAACTTGCTGACCAATCAGTAGCTATTCCAAAAGGGGTGATTACTGATGTTCCAGTTATGATAGAATCATGGGAATTCCCAGTAGACTTTCTAATATTAGAGCCAATAAATAAGAGAAATGCTTATCCATTGATATTAGGAAGACCATGGCTGGCTACAGCAGTATCATCTATTAATTGTCGAACTGGGGATATGGTGATTTCTAATGGGATAGACTTGAAGAAAATATATTTGTATCCTCCAGCTAAACCATCAATACATTATACAGGAAGGGTATGGGTAGATGAACCAGATAACATGGAAAACAATGTCTCAATAGCTATGGTTACCATCAAATAACATTTGGGTGAGTTGGAAGAATAAATTCACTATGATACAACTGAAGATATTACCCACGTTCTTATTAATGAGGATATAATGGAGCTAGCCCAATATTCAAGGAGAGAACTTCTCACTTCTGCTCATTGTACCTTAGCAAATATCATTCCTCGTGGAGAAACCTTTTACAGAGACTTAGCCACATTCCACATATTGCTTCCACATTCTTGCCCCCTCAATACCATGACTCTAGTATATGGATTGACTACATCTATGGATCAGATCACAAAACATGTTATGATTCTACCTGGGAAAACACTGAATATCAACACCCAGTTAGCAGAAAAACAGGAGGAAGAAATTATCAAACTCCTAATTTCCCATTCAACAACTTTTGCTTGGGAATACCAAAATATGAAGGGCATCCCTCCTGAGATCTTTACTCATCGTATATACACTAAAGATGTCAAACTCGTCAGACAACCCCAGAGAAGATTGAATCCTGCTTTAAAAGACATTGTCAAGACTGAAATAGAAAAATTGCTGTAAGCATGGTTTATATATCCAATTTCAGACAGTCAATGGGTCTCATCCCTAGTCAGTGTGCCTAAAAAGAGTGGGAAGTGGAGAGTGTGTATTGACTATAGAGAGCTAAACAAAGCCACAAAGAAGGACTACTTTCCCCTACCATTCATTGACCAAGTGCTGGACAACCTTGTAGGGAGAAAGTATTTTTCTTTTCTATATGGGTTCAGTGGATACAATCAAATCCAAGTATCACCTAAATATCAGGATAAAACCACTTTCACTTGTTCTTGGGGAACTTTTTCCTACAAAGTTCTTTCATTTGGACTATGTAATGCTCCAGCTACATTTTAGAGGCTTGTTTTAGCCATCTTTGTTGAACTAGCTAATGAGTCAATGGAGGTCTATATGGATGACTTTACTGTGTATGGGTACAAATTTGAAGAAGCTCTCATAAACTTGGAAAAGGTATTAAAATGTTGTGAAAAAAATAACTATCCCGAGACATGAAAAGTGCTTCATTATGGTAGAGGAAGGAATTGTATTGGGACACCACATTTTAGCAAATTGGATCAAAGTGGATCAAAATGAAATAGAAGCGATCCAACAGTTGCCTTCACCTAAAAATCAGATAGACATTAGAAGTTTTCTGGGTCATGCAGGCTACTATAGAAGATTCATAGAAAATTTCAGCAGGATAGCTGCTCCTTTATTTACCCTGCTTAACAAAGACATAGAATTCTTATGGACAAAGGATTGTCAATCAGCATTTGAAACACTTAACTAGAAACTTATTGTCACACCTGTTTTAAGAGGACCCAATTGGACTCTACTATTTCACATACAAACTGATGCTTCCAATGAGTCCATTGGGGCAGTCTTAGGACAAAAGGAGGAAGGAGAAAGTATGCATGCCATCTATTACATCAGCAAAAACCTTACCTCTGCAGAAAGAAACTATACCACAATTGAAAAAGAATTCTTGGTAGTCATCTATGCTATAAACAAATTCAGGCATTATATCACTGGGTAAAAAATATTTGTACATACTGATCATGCAACTATCAAATATTTAATGAATAAGCTAGTAGTGGGTGCAACGATAATTAGGTGGTTATTGTTGTTGCAGGAATTTGACATTACCATAGTTGATAATCCTGGCAAATTTAATTTGGTTGTTGACTTTCTGTCAAGATTACATATAGGTGGAGAGAACCAGCCAGTGGAGGACAGATTTTCAGATGAACATCTTTTTGCTATCTCCTCTACTGCACCTTGGTTTGTTGACATAGCTAATCTCTTAGCTACATGCTTATATCCGTCCCATTTTACCTCAAAACAAAAGTAATGCTTACTTAAGGAAAGATTATCTTACAAATGGTTAAATGGTTTGCTATTTAAATATGGTCCTAATTTCATTTTGCGCATGTGTTTAAAAGCTGATGAAATTTTTGATGTCTTAAGGGCATGTCATGATGAACCATCTGGTGGGAACTATTCCTCACACAAAACCATCCACAAGATTCTAGGAGTTGGTTACTACTGGCCCTCTATTCATAAGGATACCAAGAAGTATGTGCAGTAGTGTGACCAATGCCAAAGGATGGGACAACCAACCTTCACCCAAGAGATGTTACTGCATCCTCAAGTAATGATGGAGCCATTTGAACAGTGGGGTCTAGACTTTGTGGGACCAATTTCTCCACCATTATCAGGCAAAGAGTACATCCTTGTATGCACAGACTATGTCACTAAATGGGTTGAAGTGCAGGCATTGCAATTTGCAAGAGAAGAGAGAGTTGCTGATTTCCTTTATAATAAGATTTTCTTGAGGTTTGGAGCCCCAAGATCCATAGTTTTAGACAGATAACATTAGTTTACTTCACAGGTAATCAGAGCATTCACAGATTTATATCAAGTTAAGCACATGAAATCTTCACCTTACCATCCTCAAGCCAATGGGCAGGTAGAGGTGACTAATAGGGAACTTGAGAACATTCTAACAAGGATAGTGGCAATTAATAGGAAAGATTGGGCTAACAGATTACCTGAAGCAGTTTGGGCTTACAATACCACTTGGAAGTCCACAACAAAATTCTCACCATATGAGTTAGTCTATGGAAAGAAGCCCATTCTATCTATAGAATTTGAGCTCCAAACACTTAAAACTGCATTAGATATCGGTCTACCATTGTCTATAGCCCAACAGAATAGAATTCTTTAGCTAAATGAGTTAGATGAAATTCAGACAGAAGCCATTCAACAACCAAAATTGGTTCAGTATCAAAGGAAGCAATGGCATGACCAACACATCAAGAGGAGGACATTTCAGCAAGGTGATTGGGTTCTCCTATATGATTCTAAGTTCAAGGAGTTCAAGGGAAAACTACAAACTCATTGGATGGGTCCTTACCAGATAAAGGAAGTTTGTGAGAATGGAACAGTGCTGCTGAAACCCATTGATGGAAGCACAAACACATTCTTAGTGAATGGCCACATAGTTAAACTCTATAAAAAGCCATCCACTAAGGAAGAATTCATCAAAGATTTGTGCTTGGTTATAGGGGACACATCCTCTGTCACAGATTTGGACTAAAAAAAAAGGTTGAAAACCAGCAAATGGCGGCCTTCTTAAGAAAAAAAGAGAAAAAAAGAAGGTTGAAAACTAGCAAATGGCAGCCTTCTTAAGAAAAAAAAGAAAAAGGAAGATGGAAAACTAGTAAATGGCTATCTTTCTCGTACAAGGGGATTAAAAACCAGTAAATGGTGGTTCCCTTCTTCATGCCAAATAAGAATAATCAAGCTAAGGAGGTGATCAGGTGCCCGAATTTACTCAAACACACTTCCAGTGCTTGCAAATAAGGAGCACCTCCGGCGCTTCACGAACTTGGAGCCCCTCCAGCGCTCGCAAACCAGGGGCACCTCCGACGCTCCACCAATAAAGAGCCATTCCTAAAAATAATAAATTAGGAGGGGACCCACCTCTCTAGGCAATAAAGTAGAGATGTCATTTGATGAGGTCATCATGACTCATCCTCCACTTTATGACAAGGACAAACATGATGTCAACATGCATATCACCAGCGATTGAGAAAAAGTCATTACTCTCGCATGTGCAGGTCCTCACAAATGATTGCATTGATGTCATCTAAAAACATGGCATTCTTGAACCACTCAGCAGAAATGATTGCAAGGTACATGACAACAAGGATGTTGACGCCATTTCAGAGCCATGTAGAAGCTGCTCATGTGCCAAGTCACATCTAGTCTCATCAAAGCCGCGACGTTGGAGCCAAGTACATCGGGCCATCATCATTAAGATTGGTTCAGGTACTTCTCTTTAATTAAGCATTAGTTAGTAATTGTCTTGTTATTTCTATTTTTGGGTACTGTTATTATGACACGTTCCCCTGCCATTATTTCCCCTTTCTCCTCATGCATGCCGCCATCTTTGCTACACTGCCACCATGTCTACGGAGTGTCCCATCACTCTGTAGTAGTTATGACTGCATAAGCACGCTAACCAATTTCAAGCTCCTTCCCCATAATTCAAGTAGTGAAACAAACCAACATAACAACCCTCACTCAACATTGCAAAATTCTCTAAGAATCCAAGTCTGTTAACACAATCCTCCGAAGCCTACGGAGTTAAAAGTGGAAAGACAAACCACAGAGAGAAGCAGACAAAATTTTAGTTACAGAGGGTGGAATAGTACTGAGAAATGGGGATTAAAAATAAATCAGAGCCAAAAAGTATAATAGGTCTTCTGTAAGATGATACTGTGGTAGACATTTTGAGGAATGCAGGGTGGTTGGAGTTCTTGGAAAATTTTGAAGGTTTTCAAGAGGATATTGTTGATGACTTCCTACAAAACCTGAGAGATAATCAAACAACTATCAGAGGGGTTCAAGTCGATCTCACTGCTACCACCATCAGTCATATCTCCGGGTTGCCAAAACAAGGTGAGAGGTTTTACCATCTGAAAACCCTATATGCTGATGTAATTAGAAATTTCTCTGTAGAAGGTGAACCTACAATATATTTGCATTTAAGCAAAAATGAGGTTAAGGGAATTGTTAGGTCTTCACTTCCAAACCCATGGCAATCTATAGCATTATGGTTGATGAAGTACTTTACATGTGATGGCCAATTTTCCTTAGTTCTAGGACCAATAATGAAAATGTTGATTTTTCTGAGGCATGGAAATGCTCACCCAGAATTTAACATAAACATTCCAAACTTTTTGTACTCTGCCATTAGAGCAACTACAAATAAGTACCAACAGGGAAAAGGTCCTATGAAACACCATGGCCTCATTTTTTTGGTAGTAAAACATCACTTTCTGTCCCAAGCCTATGGGGAAGCATTATGGTAGACATTTTTAGATAACAAACCCCAGGACAGAGAACCAGAGAGGGTTCAAGGAGTGGGTGAGGCTTCCTCTACCCAGCAAGAAGAGGAGGCAGAGCCTTCAACTTCCTCTGCAGCTATTGAGAAAGGTAAAAAGTCCTCACTGGAGGCAACTTCATCTGCTACCCATGTTTCTGACAAAAAGAGAAAAGGGAAGGAAGTTAGAGAACCTGCTCTTGAACAAACTCCATATTTGACTCGCTCAGCCAGGAGGAGGATGACTTTGGCTGAGGAGTCTATTCCAACATAACCAATAGGGGAAAGGCCAGTTCAGAAGACAAAAAGAAATCCAAAGAAAACTGACTCTAGTATACACTACTGGGCTGAGGAAGCATCTCATGACTCAGATGAAATCCCTCTAGTGAGAAAGAAGAAACATAGAGAAGCTTCCCTTGAACCATTTGTTCATCTAAGTCTAACTTCACAACATTCTCCTGCTTCGGAGACATAACAAAAATAAACTTTTACTATTTCCTCTAATTCTGAGGATGATATACCTACTCCGGAGATGCTTGCTCCACCGGTGCTACAAAGAAGCAAAAGGAAAAGGCAACTTACCCAAGTTGAAAAAGATACTGCTCTCCTAGCTGAAGTTCTTTTGGTTTCAGAACTTTCGAGGAAAAAGTTGGGCCTTCATTAGTACTAGCAATTGCAGAAAAGACTCAAGAAGGAACTCAGGACAGGGAGGCTGCAAGAGAAGTTGAAGCAGAGCAAATGGATGCAGCTGGTAGTGAAGAGCCAATAGCCATGGAAAACCCTGATGTAGAGCAAACAAAAGAAGAAACAGGAACTTATTCTCACCCCTCTGATCAAGAGGATATCAAAATTTCAAAAGAACAACAGATGTTAGAAGAGATTGATAATATGAAAAGATTATTATGGGGGAAGAACCAGAACATTACTGACTCAAGAAGGTCATGAAAGAAAAATAAATGGAGCAAAATTAGGTGATTGAAGGGCTGCAAGTAGAGCTCCAGAATAAATAGCAAATAATTCAGGAGAAAGATGTAGAACTGAGAAACCAAGAAAAAAAGGCAGCCCAAATCATCAAGGACAAGGAGGCAGAGGCAGTACAGAACATTTCTGATACTACCAAGGCTAGAGACAATAGTCTCACAATAATTGTAGCACTGGTTGAGAAAGTACAGAGTCAAGATAAATAATTAACCTGGGCCAACAATAAAATAGACGATCAAGAAGAGTATATTCATAAGTTAATTGGCCTAGGGGCAACCATGGAACAGGGAGTACAAACAGATTCATAAGTGGGCCCAATTCCAATAGATATTCCCAAAGCCCTGTTCCATTGGGAAATGAGATGTAGAGAATATGAGGCTTCTAAGCCCATGTTGTAATTACAAAGGGTAGTTACTGCCATGTCAAAAAGAGTAGAAACCATGGAAGAAAAAGTCATTCAGGTGGCTTCCATTTCATCTGATATCCTGTCTTGCAGGGCCCCAAGTGGAAGTTATGCTCTGTTCTTACAAGAGAGAGCTCTGCAGAGAAAACTATCTTTGGTCCTGTCTGATCTTACTGAGAAACACATAAACAGGGGAGGGGTTCATGGAAGCATATATGAGAAGTTCTGATGAAGACAAAAATTTTCTATGTGAGTTATATTTGCATGGTTTCTGTGTAGATGATATGACCTCAATTATCAACTATTTTGTAGGGGAATGTCAACTTAAGGCATTTATGTCATTGATGAGAAATCATCAGATTTGGAATGAGAGAATGGAGGCTTATCTCAATAAGGATGCAGAAACAAGTCTTTTCATCAGAAAAGAATGTCCAAGCCCCCATGCTTTGAAAGTCCAATTTAGAGCATATGTCTACCACCCGGAAAGTACAACCAAGATTTTTCCATTGTATCTGAAACGTCTTTAGGAGTGTTCCGTTGATTTTGGTCTTTTCATGAACAGTTCAGCTAATCAAGTGTTTGCAATGGATAATCAAGTGCTTGCAATGGCCAGGTTAATATCCAAAATGATGGATAAATACCAACATGAATGGATAGGTGGTTGTTTCAAACCCCCTCTCATCATTGAGACACTACCTGTCTGGGCTGAGCAAATGGAAGATGATAAATTACAGGAGTGGATGAAGCAGGTTGATTAGTACAGGGGAAATGGTAATACAGACGACACCACTTGGACAACTTATGCATAGGACTACAACTTGACCAACATGATATTCCACCAAAATAAGTCCAGATTGTGAGAAGCAGGAGGACTTGCTAATCCTTAAGTACGGGGGGATGATGAGTGCCAGGTAGCACCCATGAAATACACCTTTTTACCCCTCTTTTTCTCCCTTCTCATTCCATTGTCCTGATGACTGCACCAAAGTAGGTTAACAAGATTGTTCTAATGATGATTAATAAGAGATGAATTACTTAGAATCATGATTTTTGATTGAAGGACTAATGTGCATTGAATTGATGGAAATATGCAGAAATCTTCTCTTTTTGAATCAACAGGTGCAGGTATTTGGGTAGACAATTTTGTGCATCTCCAGAGGTAATCCTAATGATCTCCGGAGCCGACATTAGAATGCCACAATTGGTCTCCAATGTTTTCCAATTTGATTGGAGAGATTTTGGGATAAGGAGGTGAACCATCTTCGGAGCTAAACGAGAAGGTCACAATCATATCTCCGGAGCTATAGATAGAAACATACATCTCTAGCACCTCTTTAGAACAATGCAGATTTCCAGCACAGCTATTGGTCGAACACCTCCAATAGTGATCGGGATGCTCCTGATGTTACTCAAATCATCAGTTGAGTGATTGAGGGCAGACCATAGTTAATTGCTGGAAGTTTTATCTCTTTTTGATTTTGCATTAGTTATTGATAAATTGATTTAAATACATATATTTCAGGGCCTCGCTGCCCAAGTGTATTTAAAACTAAGACTCAGATTTAGTGTGGACTGTTGTTCCACTAAATCTATTTTAATTGCATGGATATTCATTCTGTAGTTAGACTGTTGGTAGAATAAATGGATTGATGTTATCTCTTAGATGAACTAGTAGATAGGGTAAGTGATATCTCATCTCAGATTTAGATATAAACTTACAGAAGTAGCAGCAGAATATACAACGATTAATTTCTAATTTCTGTAACCTTATTTGATATAAACATTTTCTGAATATAAAGTTGATGGAATTGGACTAGAATTGAGTTGTGCTATTATCTTCTTGTGCTGATTCTTTACTTTGGTCTTCAGCCCCAAGGGTGTGGAGCAAGGGCCCACTCTCACCACTAAGGCAGAAGGCTAGTACTGTTGTTTTTATTATTTCAGATTTTGTTTAAGGAAATAGTTACTGTTTTCATAGATAAATGCATGTTTCCATTGGAAGGAGTAATATAGATCGACTTTAAGCAATTCATTGTTTAGTTTTATTTTCAATATTCTTGGAATTCATTTTACAACAGATAGATTAGAATAATTAAGTTTCTTTAATCAGTAAAGATCATTAGAGTTAGTTAGATAAAACTGGCAACTTTAGGATTCCTAATTGCAGATAGCCATGGACACAACCCTGGATTTGACACTTGAAATATGATTAAATGATAAGGTACAATGACCCTTGTCACTAACGTTCTTATGCGAAGAAGTCGGTGAATTATGGGTTTGAATGCTACGCATAACGATGATACCAATGCATCAGAACCCCAAATTCCTAGTCTTATCACACAAGAAGATCCAACAATTCTTCCTTGCATTCCTGCTTCGCATCTTCTCGAAGCATCAAACTTCCATGAATCCATCAACATTGATGACCTTGTGGCTCATGTTCCTAAAGCTCAAGTTCAAAAATTAGACACATAGTTGGCTAATTTCCAGTGACTTGTAAGCTTGAAACACATAGCTAAGGAGGCCGTCCCTTTTTATGAGAGTCTACAAAGTCTTTTGATTGAAGGTCAAGAAGGATTGAAAGTCTTGTGTGGCATTGTGCATATAGTGCATAACAACATTCTATCGGCATTTAGTTGAATTGAAATCATCACAAATGTCACTTCTTTAATCAGATAGGGACTCAAGTGTCAGCACCCATACCTACACTCGCTATTCCTACTTATTCTTCTACTATTCTCACTACTACTACATAGCCAAGTAATAATGGTACCACATGTGTTGGGTTATCCACTAGGAATCATGTTTGCCATTATAGTACCATTCCATACAACTACATAAATTCCACTCCTAATGTTACTCCACCTACATCCAACCTCCTATCACATTTCAAAAGGCTACTCATACATCATCACCTAGTCCTGTATTCCAATCTCAACCTAGTTCACCTTCTGATCCCGTCATAAACCAATTGTTGCAAAATATGACCTCCATCCAACAATAATTGGCTAACATGAGTAATAGTCCACCTAAGCCTAGTATGACAACACATTATATTCGTAGCCTTTTTTCCTATTCCGTCTTAAGAACTCCTATGCCCGAGAAGTTTGAGACCCCTCACTTTGAGAAATATAATGGGAATCGAGACCCTAACAATCATGTGGCAGCTAAATTACCACTATGTGTAGTAATTTCTTTTTTTAGGATGCAATCTTGGCAAAACTCTTTCCCAGGTCACTCAAGGACACAACCTTGGATTGGTTTGCTTGCTACCTCATAATTCTTCAATTTCTTTTTCACAATTAGTTAACAAGTTCCTCAAGCATTTTCAAGCGAACATTAGACCTCAAGTCTCTTTGATGGACTTGGTTCATTGCAAACAAGGAACAAAAGAGAAATAATAGATTTTATGGGTTGTTATCAAGCCCTCTTCTCACAAACCCAATATTCTATTCTGGATGCTGATGTGCAAAGAATCTTTATAGGAAACTTACAAACTCACATCTGTGATAAGACATTATTGATGCGATATGATTCATTCACTCGTCTTTACATGGTTCTTTGTGATCATCAAAATGTTTTGGTTAGTCAGTATGAGCATAATCACTCATCGACTTCGGTTGGTCAACTTGAGGCCTCCCATAATCATACTTTTAAAAGACAAAACACAATCTTCATCAAAATAAATGAAATTTCAATGAACAACATAAGAAAACACGTGGTGGCGGCATCATCTCTTGCTTCCACCCCTTACAAGTTAAAATAAAAAATAAGAAACTTCACACCATTATCAGAATCTCTTTATGATATCATGACACAACTTTAACAAAACAATCTCATCAAGCTTCCACCCGTTAGACCCCTCGATCCAAGTAAGATGCAATCATCTTCCTTTGATGTGAAGGCATTTTGTCAATGTCACTGCTCCGTTGGTTATGACATTGAAAGATGTATGCATCTTAAACATGAAGTTCAAGACCTCATCGACTCCAATGTCATCCAAGTTGCTGGTGTGAATGACAAAGGGAATAAATCAGTGGCAGCTCCTAATCAAAATCTTCATATATACACTGATCCTCTACCTCATCATGAGTCTAATGTTGTTGATGTTTGCATGGTGGATGCTCGCCCTCACAAAGAGCGAGTGGATTTGGAACCTGCTATATCTTTTACTCCACATAATCATACTTTTAAAAGACAAAGAGAGATGATTTGGAACCTGCTCTATCTATTACTATTCAAATTAATGATAAACCTATTTAGGGCACCACTATGATAAATCCTATATGCACGGTGAATGTTGTAACTGAAAAGTTTCTCTACATGCATGGTTTACATCGAGATACATATGATGTATTCAAGATGGCTATTAAAGCACACGATGGGTCTATCCTTGCAACTCTAGGTGCTTTAACTCTTGAAGTTAAGGTTGGCCAAGATCTTTGGATGTTCATTTCGTTATCATTCCTACATCAGACCTATTTCATGTGAAGTTGGGCTACCCATGGCTCTACTCCATGAAGGTGGTCCTCTCTATGTTTCATAAGTGCTTAAAGTTTCCATTTGAGGGACATGTGCAAGATGTACATCATAGTCAGTATTGCTGCGTTGCTCGCAATGGACATTTTCCACTTGATTGCTTCTGGCCACAACCAGTTGGAGTTGCTAAACCTAAAGAGGATATATTTTTCTTATCATATCAAAAGTTCAAAGCAAAAAAAAAAGTAGAGTTATCACTTAGCAATATTCCTCCTTGTGATGTTGTACCTTTTTGAAGTGCCTTTTTGTTTTTGGAGATAAATTTTCATTAGTTAAGGACATGCTATTTGTTAGTGGTGTCGTTCCACTATTCTATCTTAGTTCAATTTCTTTGTTAACCATGAACTCCTCCTTGTCAGGTACTGCCATCAATTCCTTTTCTCTTATTTTCCTTACACTTTTATTCACCAATTGCTCTAAATGCTCTGTGTCAAATCTTAGAGGCTCTAAATTTTTAATAGGGTTTAATAATTGTTCCCAATTTTCATCGATTCGATATTGGATAGATTTGGTTGAATTGATGGTATCCTAGTAAGTTGTAGTAGGGTTGGGCTTAGTATACCCCTTTACTCTTCTTCCCATGTTTTTTTGGATACATCATATGCTATGATACTTCCTTCCAAATTATTTAAAACTCGAGTAGCCTTTTCAATAGGTGAACTCATTCCTTGCAGAGTATTGTCTATATATGTTTCCATCAGATTGGCTGCAACCCTTGTGGCATGCTCATTTCTTTGTTCAAAATCAAGCGAGTTTGTGCGTTGTTGTTTGACTGCACCCATAGTAGAGTGCTCAATAGCACCCTCATTAGCACACTCAATTTCTACTTCTTTTCTAGCCGCAACCCTCATGACGTGCTCCTTTCCTATTTCTTTTGCCTTTTCTATTCTTTTACAATATCTCTCTTGATGTTCTTGAGTCTGTTTTTGCTTCTTTTCCTCTATATTCATGTCCATTGTTGTTTGTATATTTTCCTTAATCTCTCTTAATCTCTCGTTATCCCCTTTGGCCATTGGTGTTTAAGATATGATGTTCCATTATTCCTTTTGTATCCCATGGTCGAATTTCTTTGAATGGTTACATCTTTTCAGGGATCTTTTCAAATCCCCCCCTTTCAAATTGTCATCCCTTTAGGTGCCTACCACCCTCTCACAAGGTTAAAACCCTAGATAATTATCCATAGATTAGAAAAAAATTCCGTCTCTTTTATTTTATCTCTTTTTAATTGTTCTTACTATTCCACACTTTTCTTTCTCTTGTTTATCTTGTTTATTCTTCACTGCTTTGTCCAGGGTCTTGGCAATAGAACCAAATGTTGGCAAGAGAAATTAGGACACAATTCGAAGATCTGAACCTAGGTTACTCTTATATAGTTTGTTTATACCCCAGATTAGACAGTGATAGAATAACAAATAAATGCGGCAAGAGAACATAATGCAGTGAGATAATATCATACATAAGACATCACATTCATCATAAACAATCAAATATTACTCCATAATCCTTATATCTCCACACACACACACAGATATATATATTACAAAAGATAGGTCTAAATCTCTGCTTTGTATGTTACTTCTCTATTCTCCACTCCTCTTACATCTTAACTTACTATTCTTATATATTACAATACAGTAGGGACATGTCCCTTACAAAACAGTCTTATTTCTACTAGCCCTGGTTGGCCTTGTGCTTCGCACTCCTTTTGTAGTGAGTTGTGGTAGTTTTTCCTCTATGCTTTATACCTTGCCAACACTAACCACTACCCTTAGATATACCATACTTATGCATGGATGCCACCCATGCCGACCTAACTACCTATATAAGACTATACAAATGATTATATAACTGAACAAAGGGTTATGCTACCCACATTTCAACTACACATATCCCAATATAATCAATGGGTTAAGGGTGTAACAAATCATCCATCATCTAAAAAAAAAAAAAAAAAAAAAAAAAAAAAAACTCTGACTCTTGATAGAACACAATTTATTTTTTAGTTTGTTAGAGCCTCATTGTTACATATGTGACAACAAATTCTTGAGATGGTTCACAAAGTGTGCATTACAATAGAATAACCCTCATAACACAGAGCTAAGAGCATGTATACTTTTGTTTTATTATTTTTAATATGTATATCATTATTTGTCTAGACTCAACTCTTATGTCTAAATTAATTTAATTAATTACTTGATTATTGCATTTTTTAACCTAAATATTTAATATAAGATGTGTTTATTCCTCTACAAATAGTAAGAACACAATTCTATGGGAAGATTTTTTAACATTTGGATAGAGTGAATTCATTTAAGGGAAAAAATAAAAATAAAATTCTTGTACTTAAAAATTAAAATATATATATATAATGAATGAAAGTTTGTAATGACGTCCACGAGACCAAACAGTCTATGGATAATGGGACCCACAATCACAACAGACCACACAAAAACGAAAGAACCAACAAGTGGCCTCAACTCTGGCTGCTCCTCTTGTTAACAATTACTCATATAAATCAATACAAATCGACTAAAAAACAACACAATTAAATCTGGATAAAATATCATATAATATGATACAATACAAAACAGTGCCTAAACATAAACACTAATTTTTTTTTAAAGTAACCCCTTACACGGGCCCATCGCCTTAATGATGAACTCGAATGGGTGACCCTCACATGTATTCATTTAGTTTGATTTATGTTAAAAATTTGAAAATATATTAACGGAAACGAACAAACCCCCAAAAAATTTGGCGCGCCGGCCCCTATCTTCCAATCCGGAATGCGAAAATTCTTCAACTTGATTGGCCCTTGCAATCTTTTCGCGTCTTCGAAAAGTTCAAAAGTTCAAATTTTTATTAGAATTACCCGCGGGTTGCACGGTTTTAAATATTCCCCATATAAACCCTAAACATAAGCTCTGTAAATGCCACCAAATTTCCCTCCAAAACTTTTGCCTCTAAAAGCCCCTGTATTTTGGCATTTCTCTGTGTAAAGTTGTTTTATTCTTCAGTTTTGGGCAGCAATGGAGGCGCTTCAAAGGGTAACTCGGCGCATGGCTCACAAGCTGCTCAAAGAAAAATCACTGCCAAATCGGTTGCAGAGGCTTAAGAGTGGCGGCTTCAAAAGGAAGGCCGAATTTTTCACCCTCGCCAAAAACAAACGAAGAAAAATCGTCAATCTCACTTCCCCGTCAAGTGACACCAAGTCTGTAGAGGAGTCGGCTCGGCTGAAAAAGGGTAAGATCGGTTTATCAGAATATTCTGTTGGTAATGAAGAGGTTCAGATTTTCGTGGAACTGCCTGGGGATATAGATTTTTCGTTTAATACGCTGAAAATGAATGCAGAAGACATGGAAGTTGGAAGATCCGCACGGTCCTCAGATGACAGAGATTGTTACATCTTAATGGATAACCCTCAGTCCTCAACGTTAAGGGGAATGGAGGATGATTTGGACAACCCTCAGTCCTTAAAACTAAGCGGAATGGGGGATGATTTGGATTGTGGGGTAAGTGGGATGGACAGATGTATTTCATCTGAATTTCTACCTTTTGTTTTGAGATTGGCATTTGATACTGATTCAGAGGATCAAAGTATATTGGACTTGGGTCAAAATTTGGCAAAAGGAGGTGAAGAAATGCAGAAGGATGATGCAACTTCAATACCCACACAGCCTCTTGAGGGGATAGATTCGACACAGAGTGGTGTTGAACAAGTGTCTGGGGAAATATCTGGAAGGGAAATAGAAGTTGCTCAAGTGCTGGATGATATGGCTCCGAGAGAAATTGAAGATGCTCAAATGTTGGATGAAGTGAATGAAGGGGAAGTAGCTGATGCTGGGTTGTTCCATGAAATTCGTGAAGGGGAAATAACAGATGCCCAGGCTTGCAATGATGGTGGTTCTTTATTGGGGCATGTTAAAGAAGAGCCTGAGACTGAGGAAGGTTGCCTTGGTCTGAATTACAACAAGGGTTCTGTGGAGAGAGAGGGGACTTGTAAGTCGGAACAGCTGAAGGGGCTTCGCAGATCGGGTCCAGGCTCGAAATGGCTGTATTCTGGAAGTAGATTTGCAGCATTTTTGCGATCGGCTGTTGGGGTGATTGACCTTGATGCTGATGAGCATTTGTTGCAAAATCATGGGAAAGCTGCTGCCAAACAGAAGTCTGGTGCAGTTGAGGGTAGATGTGTTGCTGCTTCTTCCCCCCCAAAACGACAGTCAGCCAGGTTCCCGGGCAAAAGAAAAGTTGTAAGTTGATTTTTCAGTTCCTATCCCTTGTTATCCTCTTTCTTCCTTTTTTTTAATTTATTTTTAATTTTTAATTTTTTATTAGGGAAAATCGTGAATTTCCCTGTAGATTGGTATACACATTGACACTGAAGGAGTGCCGCACGAGGCTATGATGTGACTTGGTTAGAGTCCTCATATCAGTTTTATCAATTCCTCCAAAATCCTCTTTGCAGTTGTGTTCAACTAACATAGAGGCATCCACTTAACAGGGCTTGAATCCAGGTCATCATTGTTGCAATACTCTACCTTAGCTCCAGGGGTTAAATGGACCCTTATCAATAATCCCATTCCTTGATTTCCACCCATTGTCTAGGCCAAGAAAAGTAGAGTATATATTGCAAATACTTAGCTTGTAGATTAAAAAATTAAACTGTTGTTCTTTGATAGAGTGGATCCTATCAAGCTTGCCACACTTCTTGGTTAAGAATCCAATAACAGCGTATCTATTTCTCTATGATATGTAAACATGTGGAGCATGCACCCAACCAGGTTTGAGCCGGACTTATCATCACGCCATTCCTCCACCTTACCACTATATCATGACCTGCTGGCCCTTTTTAAGTAAGTCAGTTGTTTTTCTCCCAGGTTCGCAACATTTTCTTTGGTCAATAAAACTAAATTACATGACATGAATAAAGCACAACATGTTCTTTGTTTTGCACATAAACAAAATTGTTCTTAGCAGTAGGGCATATGGTATTTGATTTTTATTTTGGTTGTGTGACTCTTATGGCATATTTGGGTTTTGATGTTGCTTGCCATGTTGCCACCTGTAGTACCACAATGGAGTGAACTGTTTTTATAGAGGACAAATGCTTATGAAATTTTAAACGCAGGACTATACTCCAGCAAGCATTTTACTTAAAAACTTAAGAGGCATGCATCTTTCTTTAATTCCTGTAATGTGGGTTCTGATAATTTTATATAAATGTTCAGACACTCTCTCCAAGTTCACAGTTGAAACTATTGGAAGCTTCAAAAAGCAGTAGCTACAGGAGAATGTTGCCTTATTGCACTGAACTGGCAAAGGACCTTGCAAGTAAGGGTTGTATTTCATTTTGTGTTTGCTTTGTTGCTGTTAGAACACTGGAATTTAGTTGAATACGTTGCATTCCAACATTCTGAAAACTTTCTGTGCTATTTCAGTGGTTTCTTCAGCCCAAACTACCTCAAAAATGTCACCAAGAGCAGACTGCATAGCCTCTAAAGAATGTGATATGTATGCTGACAAAGGTTTGACCAGGGAACCATTTATTCCTGAACATATCAAGGGTGAAGAAAATGAGAGTGGTTTGGCATCTGCCATATGTGATCAAGGATTGAGCAGTAGGAGCATATCCAAGACACATGTTGAGCTTGAACATAATAGAAGCCAAAGAGAGTTGCCTACCAGTAACAAAGAAATGAGTAGGGAGCCTCAGTGCATGGGGCATGTCAAGGTTGAACAGAATGAAAATCAAATGGAGTTGATCCCTAGTGATGATCAGATAAGCATGAAGTCTTCATGCATTGGACATGTTAAACTTGAAGGAAATGAGTATCAATTGGAATCCACCCTCAGTGATGAAAAAATGATAATGGGGCCTCCATGCACAGGTCAAGTTAAGCTTGAACAAAATGGCATTGAGATGGAATTGGCCTCCAGCAGTGAAGATACCAGCAGACAGCCTCCCTGTGTTGAACATGTTAACTTTGAACAAAATGGCGTTCAGATAGAGGTTGTTCCAGGAAATGAGGAATTCATCAGGGAACCTCTGGCTACAAAACCTGCAAAGTTAAAAGAGAATGTAAGCCACTTAATGTTAGCCATTGATAATGGTCTGAGCAATACAGGGTTGTCCACTGAGCACGCTAATCTTGAACAAAGTGGAAGCCGATTAGAGCCAGTTCCCTGTGACCAGTTTCTTAGCAGGAAATCACTTTTTGTTGAAAATCTCAGGTCCGGACAAAATGGAAATCAATCAGAATCAGCTACTGGTGATCACAGTTTGAGCAGGGAATCTTTCTACACTGGATGTGTTAAGCCTGAAGAAACCGTATGCCAATCAAAGTCTGCCTCCATTCAGTTGGAGTCATCCCCTGCTTGTCATTTGTATAGTTCCTCTGATGAGCTTGGAAATTTGTTTGCAAGTCAGTCCTCCAGCAAACCCACTTTACTTTTTTCCAACGGGCAGTGTATTTCTCCACTCCAAATGCAAAAATTCCCAACATCAGATGTAGAGTGTATAAGTCTAATTGGCCACAAATCGCCTTCTCTATCTCCCAGTGGTTCTTCTGATTTTACTTTGTTTCCAACTTGTGGTGAAGTTCCCTCTCCATTACACACACCTGCATCAGTGCCTTCTAAGGGAATCCTAAAAATTAGCCATCGTTCATGCAAGGGAGTGTGCTTGTGCTCAGATTGTGCATCATTTCGTCTTCAAGCAGAAAGGGCATCAGAATTCTCTGAAAGGCAGTTAAGAGAAACAGAAGCACTAGCAGTGGCATTGATGGGTGAACTCACCAGTGTAAGAAATTTGATGGAAAAATATTTGATTGCAAAGGGCAAAGGGACTCGGATTCTTTGTTCCATACCACATTCGCAGGTACAATATTCTAATGTTGGACTAATTATTTTTGTTTTCTGGCAATTTGTACTGGTACTGCCTTTTTTTCTTATTTAGTTACACAAACTGAGAAAAGATGAATCATGATTTATTGCGAGTTTTTAAAGATCTCTGCTTCTATGCATATGGCATAATGTTTTACATTAATTGAACAATAGAATATTGTTTCTTTAATCTAACCGCTTAATTGCAGTTGAAAGATGCTTCCAGGAACGCTCTAAGGGCAGAAGAGACTGCCAGAAATCAACTTGTTCAAATGACCCGTGATTGTAATCTTCATTGCAAAATTCTGGTAAGCAAAATGCCCTAGTTAATGCTTCCTTCAATATAATTGTGCCCAAGTTTTGACTTATTCCCTTTTTGTTTAAAATGCAACTGGATGTTCTTTTAGTGCCAAAAGTAACATCACTATTGCAGCAATTTAGGCTGGTAAGAGATACATGTTAAATGTGTTTTTGTTCCTTGCTATTGCAGCGTATGCAACAGCGGAGGGTTAAGTTTGCAGATAAGGTTGAAGTGAAGATGTTCAAATCAGAATAATTTAATTATGAATAGTGATTTTAAAGGAATCTGCGTCATTGGGGCAGATACTGTACAGACAGTGTCTTATTATGTTTGTTTCCTTTCAACCTACATATAGGAACATGTAATGTTACTTGTTCCTTAATGAGACATCCAACAATGGCTGATTTTGCCATATTATAGCTTGATTGGTATTTGCAATTTTCATTACTTGCCAAAATCTTCTTTCTCTAACTATGGCGTGTCCTCTGGTAATTATGAAATCTATGTCTTTAATTCGTAAAGACATTGTATGGAATTAAATTTGCTCCCGTTACGTTTAAAACTTCATCTCAATCTATGTTCCTTTTGCAACCCTTTTTGGTTAATTTTTAATCTCACGAGTAGAATCTTGATAGATACTATTGGTAGTCTATACTAAGACTACAACTCATTGAGGTGGATAATTAATTGCCTTACCCATCATCAGGGATTCCCCTGTAGATGATTTTTTCTTTTGGTACTGCTCATTTAGTATTTCATTTTGAAATTTAGAGGATGGCTTGTGAAACACCAGACATTTTATTCATCGATGACTGGTTCTTTGTTTCAGCTGCATCATTTTGGAGGTATACACATTGGTCTGTAAAATATATTCAAATGATTTTACAGAAGTACATGAGAATAACTAATGCAATATTCGTTGTTTGTCTTCTATGTTGGTCTTAAGCTTGCTTTTTATGGGATCTGCTTGTATGAATTTTAAGACTAGGACGACTATCTAGCGTTTTCTCAGTACAATCGCATATAGTCTAGGTTTTATTTCGTTAAATTTGGCCGTCCTTGTAAGGCACAGAAGTGTCTGCAAGTTTTGAACATTTAGTGCGCAGGGAGTAATATGTCCCAGTGACTAAAATAGGTTAATCCGACTGGAGAAATTTGTACACGCTCAAGTCTACAATGGTACCTTAGGAAGATACTCCTCATGGGTCTAACAGAACCCATAGGTTAATAAAATAGACTATATTTTTAAATTAAGATAAGCAGAAAACAAGGGTCCTGATCTTTTTACAAGTAAGTCTTTAGGGCTGAACAAATAAACCCAACAGGTCAAAAAACAGCAGAACAACAGCACAGACTCGGCAGCTCAGTTGAAAAACAAAAAACCAACCAAAGAAACTACATTACACCAGAACTCGATTTACCAAACCTAACTCCCTTAACTCTGGAGTGCAACGCAGCAACAGAGTTGGGAACTCCTTTCTTCTTTAGCTTGAACCACCCACCAGAAGGGGATCTTGTTTGTTTATAGAAGATAAGTCGTTGGAATAAAATGTGGGTTTACATTTATAGAACAGAATATAGGCTAACAAAAATAATATAATGAGAGACGAGAAGGTAATAACTCTTGTCATGAGCTGAGAATTGTAAAGCTGCCATCATCTGCTTGCTGGCCTTAAGGCCTTTGAGGTTGGGAGCGTTAGAGGAGGTTGCTTCTAATGTTGAAAGCCGAGGGACGTTTTACTGTAATTAAAAATGCCGGTGAGATGCCTTTCAACTAAAAACCCTTGTGCCCTCGAGGGTTTAGTCCTCTATATTCGTAGATAGCATCAAGTTAAACGGCATTTTTCATCCATCCAGTTTAATGGCATTTTTAATGATTATGACACCATTTTTCTTAGGGGAAGCTTTGTTGTACAACCTGTACCGTTGCACCAATCTCCTTTCGTGTAATTGTGTTTTAATTCAAAGTGTAAATTAGAGTTTTCAACCTTGAAGGATTAGTCTTCTAGATTTGTAAATACCATCTAGTTTAATGGTATTTTTGATGCTTATGACAATCTCCTTTTGTGCAATTGTGTTTTAACTAAAGAGTAAATAAGAGTAATCTCTAATATAGAGTGTTGTCTAATTCTAATTACAATATAATTTTTTTATTGTTATTTAGAATTTAAATTACAATATTAAACCATTAATTATGTCATTTTCTATTTTTTACAGAACAGAAAATTGCAAGAGTTATGATTGCACATGTTCATTTTAAGATAAAATATAAAATAAGAGTAGGGAAAAGAGATCATATTTGTTTTGTTGGTTGGAGTAGGTGATTGAGAAAACGACAAGGATGAGGTTGTGATGTTAGATTTAGATTTTAGAATTCTATTTTTATGATAGATTTATCTAATATGTGTGGCTGTGTTTGTATTAGCGAAGTGGCGTCCCTTGTGTGCTGATGTCTTGTATTATGTGCTAGTGTTCTACATGCGGTGTTTTACATGCGGTCGAGTCCTTTGTAAATATTGAAACCAAACTTCAACTTGCAACTAAAGAGAAAAAAGGGTGTTGTACGAATAAATGCAAATATACATAAGCTAAGTCTATCCTATTTTATTCACAAATACCTACAATCTCAAGTTAAGACATAAAAAAATTACATACAAAGGTTGAAAATCTAAATACAATTCTCACTCATAACCTCTTTTGTTGCACCAAGCTATGGTGGTTGTGTCCAATGATGGTTGTGATTGAGAGGGGATATGTTAGTTTTCAATTTAGTAGCATTAGTTTTAAATTAGTAGCATAACATTACATTCAAGATTTGTTATGAAAATGGTTTGTGAAGGGTGCTATCTATAAATTTTTGGATGGGAGGATGGAGGGTTAAGATTGATTGACAAGATTTGTTGAGAGGTTTGTAATGATGAAGAGCCCTCAAGTGTCCCCTTTGAGGTGGTCAAAAAAGGTTCCAAGATTTAAGAAAGATCAAGGGTGGAGGATCTTCTTGGAGAAGGTTGATGATGGAGATTTAAAAGTAGATTTTTTTGGATGTGCAAATCTTTGTTAATGCTTAGGTACCAATCATGTACAAATCAAGGCCCTACTTTTGACCCACATATATTATATGAACTTGTGCAAGATTTATCTTGATTAATCATGTTTTGGAATGTGCAAATGGTTATGTAAGGTTAATGATTTGATTTTGACAATTAATGAAAAAGTGGATAAAATAATAATTTAAATAAATATATGACAATTTATTTAATTTTTTGAAATGTGAATGAGGAACTTCAATAAATAAATATTTGGATTTATTCATCTAAGGTTGGACTATAGTTGAATGATTGATTAATTAAATAAATAATTTTGATTTATTTAATTAATACTTGGAAGAATAGTGAATTTATTAATTAAATAATAAAAATGTTTAATTAATGTTAGAAGGGAAATTGGGATAATTAATCAAATAAATGAGATTTATTCAATTAATTATAGAGAGATGATCGAGTGATGACTAAAATAGTGATGAGATGATTTTAGGTGTTTAATGGCTATTGATGGGATTTGTTTTAGTTAGATTCTATGGCTAATTTAATATTTTGTAGATGGAAGCATTTGAGCGTGTGAAGACTAGGTGCTTGAGAAGAATTGGTGCATGCAACAATGGAGGTGGGTCAAGGAAGCTCTAATGGAGGTCTAACAGGTCTTAGGTGTCCATGGAATCCCTAGCTAGTGTTGGATGTGCTTGTGCTCCTTTCTTATTGCTTTCTAGATCCTTCTTTCCCTTTTAAAATCCTCTTTTATAAACATTTTGGCCATCTCCAATCGTTGGAGGCAAGTTAGAGTTAGAGTTGTGTGGAAGGGGAAGTGCTTGAGCGAAAAAAGATAGAATTTGAATGTGGGGGCCATTATTGCACATGGTCTTGTTTGAGAGGATAGGAATGCAATGTGCTAGCATCCAAGATAGGAAAACAATCAAGGATGAGTATGTTCAAAATACAAAAGTGATGAGGGTTTAATTTTGGGCAAGTGGCATATGGGTTGAAGGACAAATTGGGGCTCCAAACAATTAGAAATAGTTGCAAGTCACATTTATAGAGGTGGGTGCTATATTGAGTGCAAATTGAGGGGGATAATGCAAAGTATGCACTTTTCATCTCTACACAATTCCCTTACATAAGCATATTTTGTCACTTATTTTTTAATCATTTATGATACTATTCAAAATAAATGATTCAATTCCTTTTATAATTATCTAGGTTAATTAATTAACTCAAGCAATCAACACTCAATCAACTCAGATAACAAATTGAGTCTTGAGGCACTACACAACCATGATATGAAATTGTCAAAGAGGATAAGGGCACTTAGCTTCAAAGGCAACAAGAGAATGTTTATCTATAATTTGCATTTAGTTGTTTTTGCTATCAAACTTGAGATTGTGAAGCTTTGACATATTGAGAGATTACCTTTGCTTTGTTCTAGTTCAAATTTGCACATATGTTTTGATATGTGCACTTGTGGTTTTGATCCTTTTTTTTGTGGTTTTGAACTTAATCTGTGCCTTAGTCAAGCCCTTGGATTGATTTAATGATTTGGAACTGCTATGTTAGGGATGAGAAGTCGACTTGCTTCCCTCCTTGTGCCTTAGTCAAGCCCTTGGATTGATTTAATGATTTGGAACAAGTTTGAAGAGACACGAAGTAGACATGTAAATTCCTATGTCCACAAATTTGAATATTTTTTGCTTAAGTTGACAGACAATGGCTAGTTGGAGGCAAGTTAGCTTGGGCCTATGATTAAATTTGATTTTGGAAAATGGAGGTAAATCCTTCATGTTTGGTTTTAAACTAGGTTTAGGATGACATGTGTTTTTTAACTAGGACTAGAAATAACAAATATGAGGAGTGGGTCCTAACCATTAGGGAATAGGGACTCAAAATTAGATAAGGTATAGGTTGGATGCTAAATCTTGCATATACATACACCATTTGCACAATAAGTTATTGCATTTAGGACAAAGGGTCAAAGTGAGTTCAAAATAAACGGGGAAGAGTGTTAGAGATGCACTTTTCACCCTTATATTTTGCACCCACTCTGACTTGCATGTGAACTACTATGAATCATGCATGTCAAAGTAACCAAGCAATCAACATGGAAGTAAATACAAGCATTTTTAAAAGGGATATAGATATGGATAATTATTCGCATGTGCTCCTTGTATTGATTACTCCATCTTTAGATTCGTGAGCACAAAATTTCATGAGTAGCATCTAATGAAAATATAAAATAGGCATGAACAATGACTTAGCAATGTCAAAAATCTATGTGTAAATGTAAAAAGATGGGTGTAGGATTACAAATTGATCGCTTTAACCCAAAAGAGAGTGAAATAAGGTTGCAAAAGAGCCATTGCAACCAAAAGAGATTGATGTAAGGTTGTGAAGCAACCATTATAAATGTGGGGCTAAAAAGGAGCCACCATAATGTAAGATTGTGAAGGAGCCATCATAACCGTAAATGAATGTTAGTGACATTATATGACCTCCCTCAAATTGGTTGCATGCAAATGATACAAGGAATTGGAGGAGAGGAGAGCAAGTAATATGCTAAAAAATATGATAATGTAAGATCAAGAATAATGTAACAATGTCATAGATATCATCGTGTGATAAGCATGAGATAATATATCAAGAGATAATCATGAAAGTATATGTAAAAGGAGAGAACAAGATGCCTCCAATAAGGAAAATGCACAAGTGATAATAGCCAAAGTGCTGGATAGAATCATGTAACCATAGATCTTGTCAGATGTAATCAAGTAAGTAGAAGCATGTGCCATATAAGCATAATTGAATATAATATAAGATGTGAGCATGTAAGCATAAGCACACATCATTTAAGATGTGAATATGTCATATAATATAAGCATGTAAGTGTAATGATCATAAAAAGACAAGACCAACATCATGAAGAGGATGCCTCCAAGTGACATAGTATGTATCATGAACAAAAACAACACTTGAGAGACATACAAGTCAAGAGACAACACACAAGACATAATATAGAAGGTGAAATAAGACAATCAAAGACATAATAAAGGAGAAGTAAAACAACATGGCTCAATTAAAAAGGTCAAAGTCAAAGAACAAAGAAAACAAGCTATTTTTTTGGTCAACATGATGAGAGTGGTTGCTAATCACTCCATAACTTTACATCATCCCAAATCTATAAGGAAAACACAAAAATAATCACATAGAAGACAAAAAAAGAAATGACATGAACCACACAACAAATGTTCATAGTCACTTGTGTCAACCTGCACCACTAAAGGTCTCTTTACATAATCCACATTCTAACTAAGAACCTAAAAAAACACCAACATGAAAATGAGGGAAAAAACAAAGCACAAGATCTCAAACAATGAGCTTGGAAGAATCTTCCCCAAGAAGACCGTCCTCATCCCAATCATGAATATTATTATCCTCATATTGAATCACTAAATCATGTAATATATGTACCTCATTACTGCATAAAGTAGCACTCTTAACAAATATGCTAGAAAGAGACACTTTCTAAATTTTCTTTTAAGCACATTCACTTGTAAAGTCAGACCCTGTTTATTGCTTGTATTTCTTTGGAACACAAATAGTTTGGGCACTCTTTGAATATGATGTACCTATCTATACCTATCACATATAGTCCCTTTGTTATTTTCATCTTTTCTCTGGCAAGTGTAATTTGTTGCTCAAAAGTATCTTTTGTATGCTAGAAGATATCCAAACTATTATGCTTATGAATTATAGATTGTGCCATTTGTGGCGTTTTGTCTTATATACTCTAGTTATTTATAATATGTGTAAGATTTGGCTGTAAAGCCACCCATAATGCAAATGATAGAAGAAAAGAAAGAACATAAATCTAGAATTGAAAGAATAAACTGTATTCTATTCAATCAAGGATGCAAATCATACAAGCTTAAGTGATTATAATGAAAGAAATAGTTGAGTATATATAGGATATATCACCCAGGAGACTAAAAACACAAGCAATGTGGGGTAATATGTAAAAAGTCCCTAAGTAAACTTAACTTAGTGTGAAAAAGACTTAAGTGGAGAGCTAGCTAGGAAATAAACTAGTTAAGAAATATACCTTGTTCACACTAACACCCCCCCTTAAGTGAAAATTAGGGGGAAAAGAAAAAATGGGTCTCGATTATAATGCCTGATGCGGTACCCATGTAGAAAAGATCCCCACAAATAGAAAAGGAGAAAACCTAGTGGGAAAAAATCCCCCATGAGAGGATGAAGCAAGAAGGGCTAAGTGACCCCCCTAAAGAAATGTCCTACACCCCCAAGATAGACCGAAGATGGATGTGCTTTCTCTCAATGAAGGGTTTGGTGAAGATATCCGCAACTCGCTTTATTGTAGGACAATAGTGCAAATTAGTGACCTGCTCCTATATCAACTCCTAAAGAAAGTGCACATGGGTCTTGATGTGTTTAGTTCGTTGATGATGGACTGGATTCTTCGAGATCTGGATAACACTCTAGTTGTCGCAGTAGATGACTGATGGCTTCTAAAAAGTGACACCAAGATCAATGAGGATATTTTGAAGCTAAATAGCCTTAGTGGATGCATTAACAATTGCCCTATATTCAACCTTAGTCGATGAAAGAGCAATGGCATGTTGCTTCTTGCTCTACCAACAAATGGGATTAGAACCAGGGTGAAAATTGTATCTAGATGTGGACTTGCGATCATCAAGATCACCAACCTAATCAAAGTTCTTGTATCTAATCAAATATGAACTTATGCCTACTGCATAGTGAATCCTGTATTCGTGAGTGCCCTAAATGTAGTGCAAAATGTGTTTGGCAGCCTTCTAGTGAAGCTCATGTGGCTCCGTCATGAAGCAAGAAACCATGCCAACTGTAAATGAAATGTTTGGGCGAGTATGAGTCAAGTATATGAGGCTACCAATGAATTGAAGATACAAAGTGGCATCAACCAGTGGATTGTAACACTTCACCTCAAGTTTGACTCCATATAGAAAGGGAGTTAGTATAGGCTTACAATCAACCATGTGAAAATGAGCTAGGAGATCAAGATCATACTTGGGTTGTGCAAGAGATATCCTAGAAGAGGTTTGACTGATCTTGATCCTAAGCCAAGTTGGTCATAGAAAATTTGTCGTACAAAGCAGTCTTAACGCTCACAATGATGGATGAGGTCCTCCTTATGACAATCAAATCATCAACATAGAGAACCAAGAAGAGAAGATAATCCTCTTATTTCAAGATGTAGACATTCGGATCTGAGTGGCATCTAGAGAACTCAAGTGAGAAGAAAGGAGTCCATCTTGGCATACCAAGTCTGTGGGTCCTACTTGAGTCCATAGAGAGACTTCCCTAATTGACAAACTAGTGAATAATCCTAAACAAATCCTTGTGGTTGTTCCATGTGAATCTTCTCCTGTAGATCCCCATGAAGAAATGTTCTCTTCACATCCATTTGATGTACAACCTAACCATGAGCTACAACAATATCAAGAATCAAGTGATTGGAGTTCATATTGGCGACGAGGGCAAAGGTCTCAGTGTCTTCAACATTAGGAACTTGTGAGAAACCTTTGGCCACAAGTTATGCTTTATACTTTTCACCTGATCCATCTGTTGCAAAGTTAGTTCCACTTACACCGAACTAGTCTTCTTCCCTTAAAAAGTGGAACAAGCTCTCATGTGTTGTTCTGAATCAAAGAGTTATACTCTTCCTTCATTAATGAATCCCACTTACAAATATTATGCTTCATGAAAGGACTATGGATTTGAAGCTGTGACAATGTAGGAATGTAGAATGTCCTGGTGTTATGACTGAGTACTCCAAGTATCTAAAGGATCCCTAACAAGAGTGCCTTTAGATTGAAGAGTTTATTGAGCCCAGCGAGGCATAGAAGGGGATGGAGGAGGAGAGTCTTCAGCCTCTGAATCTGAACTTTGTGAAGGGTGAGTTGCAGCCTCATGATTAACCCTATGAGTAGAGGAAGATGGAGGAAAATCCTTTGAGTCACTATCATTTGAATCTGCTATGGAGGAAGGGAGATGTGAGGATGGGCTAGGAGAGATTTACTCAAAATGCACACTTCACTCAATGAAGAGCTCTTGTGTCTCACGAACCAAGTGTTGATATCTTTTGACACCATTTGGATATCCAACAAAGATGTAGGGCCTACTTTGAGGTTCCAAGGTCTTATGCTTCTCTGAAGGAATGCGTGCGCATGTAAGAGAGCCAAAAACTCTGAAATGTCACACAACATGTTTCCTATTGCACCAGGATTCAAAGGGAGTGATGCACTTCAATGCCTTATGTGTAACCTTTTTCTAGATGTGAGAAACACAGTTGATAGCTTCAACTCAATATTTAGGTGCCATAGAATGAGCATATATCATGCAGCTAGCCATCTCTTTCGAGAATCTATTTTCCTCTCTACAACACCAATCTGTTGAGGTGTGTAGGCAACTGAATGTTGAAGATCAATCCCTTCAAGAGTACAATATTTTTTAAAGTGACGGTTCACTTATTCTCTGCCATTATTTGTGCAGAGAATCTTGACAACCTTTCGAGATTAATTTTTGCATGAGCCTTGAACTCCAGAAATTTATCAAACACTTCACCTTTCTAGCGAAGGAAGTAGACCCATGTGTATTTGGAATAGTCATCAATGAAGATGAGCAAGTAGAGAGCCTTGATAAAAGACAAGGATGTAAATGGACCTGCCAAGTCATTGTGAACCAACTCAAGGACTTTTGAAGCCCTCCAAGGCTTCCCTTTGTCAAACTTATCCTTTGGATGCTTTCCCTAGGCCCAACCTGAATAAACACCATATGAAAAACTAATATGAGGAAGACTTGTGACTATGTCCTATGTGTTGAGTTGCTGAAGGTAGCAGTAGTTGAGATGGACAAACCACTCATGTCATAGTTTTCTCATAGAATTTTAATGGGTGAGAAAAGTAGTAGAATGTGTATCAGGTACAAAATGAGAGAAAGCATAGAGCTGAGACTGATGGTTGGCCTTTCCAACTGCGATGAGTGCATTATCTTCAAGATCCATGATGGTGACATAATCTAGAGTGAATTCAACCTTCCTACCATTTTGGGTGATCTAGTAGATAGAGAGAAGGTTGGATGACAAATGAGACACACAGAGAACATCCTCAAATGTACCAATACTAGCATCGACTAATCCCTTCCCAATGACATCTATTGGAGAATCATCCCCAATGAGATTATGAGGCATAGAACAAGGCTCCCACAAAGAAAACTGTTATTTGTTAGACCCCATTTGGTGTGAAGCAGCCAAGTCTAGAATCCAATGTTGAGAATCTGTAGAAGCAACAAGTGCAGTTGGTTTCCCTTTACTTGATTTTGAAGGAGTGGAGGATTGCTGAGCAACATAGGAGGGAAAATTAATGTTAAATTATTTTTCAGAAGAGGTTTCAGCTCATCGATCTGCTTCCAATGATACAAGTTTTCCTCATGACCAACCTTCTTACAATAGTTGCAAGTTGACCTTTTCTTCTTATATGAGTTCCCCTTAGATGAAGAGGATTAGAGTATGATTTAGGATAAGACAAGGATTGTTCTTGATATTTTTGTGACTTCTTAGATTTTTTTGTTTCTTGTCAAGTTGACTTGACTCTTTCTATCATTTGGGCTGACCAACCAACAAAGCCTAAGAGTGTGATGGATTTAGGAGACCCATGGAAAGTAGCTTTCCTTGTTCATGTATTAACATATTAAAGAAAGATGAAAATGATGGCATAATGTATGTGGTGCCCATAGTCAACCTATGAGTATGAAAGCTAGAAACAAAACTTGCATATTCAAGACCAATTTTGTTTAATGTATTGGATACAAGATGAATCTCCTTTTTTATCAAAGCCACATGCTTTACATTATGCTCTAAGGTCATTAACATTTGTGATATAATCGTGGGTGTTGTCAAAGTGTTTTGGATCAAGGATCATCAATTCAGTGTCAATCTAATAGCCTCATACTTCATAAATTTTACAATATAAAGATTTTAGTTTTTCCCAAGAATCACGAGAATTTGTACAAGATTCAATTTGAAACATTAGATCAAGGGAAATGGAACTATGAAGACATCTAAGTGATTTTGTATGTTCAAGAATCTATTGTATCTTTTCCTTATCATCTTTAGGTGCATCTACCTTTTCTTCAACATATGGAGAATACCCTTGTTGCATTAAGGCGTTCCATGCATTTTGATGCCATGTTGAGTACTTGTATGGAGTTAGAAATGAAAACTTAAAAAGATCCATTGTGAAGGAAAATAAGAGCACAAGTAGAAAGAGATGTACAAGCACAAAAATACACCAAGAGACCCCCTAAATTCACTCAATCAAGAATCCTCTCAATAAATATGATTTGGCACTTTATAGCTTAGTGTGTTTACAATGCTAGAGTTGTTTCTAGAGTTTTACAATGTCCAAAACTAGACCAAATACTAAAAGTACATTTTGAACTTAGAATCAAAACTTCAAAATAGCACCAACGTGTAGTTCTCAAAAAATACTCTTTCAAAAAAAAGAATCACCTCAATTTGAGATCGTATGCAAAAGTTATAAGTGTTTGAAGTTTAAAAAACTAGGATTGTCTTCCATATCTGATGAGAAAACTAATTTTATAGGAAAATAGGATCACCCGAGTAAAAAATAATCACACAATTGTGAAGAGCATGAAATTGTAGCCCAAATAAAAAAATTGTGCTGAAAAAGGAGGTTGTACACTCAAGACTACAAAACCAAAAGATGCAATGGTGAGGGGGTAAGAAATTTCAAAAAATCTCCTACTACTAAATTTGGTGGAATTGTTGCCATATTTAAAGTTACCACCAATTGTAGGAAGCCACCAAATAAATTTGGAGCTCTGCCAGATGAGGAGAATCACTGTTAAATTTGGCTAAGTTGCCAAGTTGGAGGTGCCGCAAAAAATTCCACTAAAGTTGTGTGGTAGGCACAAGCTTTGAGGAAGTCATGGGGGTCACGTGATAGGGTCACTCCCTACTAGGAGGGGCTACAACCCAATGAGGGGTTTGCGGACCTCCCAAGGCTACGACCTTATACAAATGGGGTCGTGCCCCTTTTAATTAATTTTTTAATTTTTACTAAAAACTTTAATAAAAAAGCTTTTATAATAAAAAATCTACAATTTTTTTTTGAAAAACAATATTTTTTTAATGTAGAATTTTTTTTTGCTTTTAAAATTTTTTGTACCGCATTGCACAAGTGGGGCCATATGACTCGAGCCACCAAACTTTTTTACCTCAAAGGAAAAGTTGTCCAATTTGGATAAGATTTATACGAAAAAGGGGCTTTTGGGCCTTTTGGATGCAATGGTAGGGTTTGTTTGATCATAAAATGCTCTAATTTTTAACAACTTGCTAGAACTTCACAAAAAACTCTATTCTTCGAACCCTTGCAGATATGGCCTTCGGTGTCCAACTAAGATGAAATAAATGGCTAATCTAACTTTATTGGATGCTATGGACTTAATGGTGAGCTCATAATGTCTCCAGAAAGCTCTAATTTACCTACAACTGACAATCTTAGAAGAAAGGAGCCCCCAAAAACTAAAATTTCTTTCACACATTTCTAATTCTCTAGATCATCTGAGGATGAAATAGAAGAGCATACTCAATGCTTCAACAAAGAAGCTAGGGTGGGAGAATAGTTTTGGGAACAAGGTGATGGTTCAATCCAAAAGAGTTTGTAGGTTAAAAGGGGACTGATATGACAATGACAAACCATAAGTTTGAAGCGAGGGTTTGATATGGAAATGGCTCATAGCTCCTAAACGTGTCAAACAAAGGCTTGCATTCATAAAGGGGTCATGAGAAGCATAATGAAATGGAAAAATGACTAGGATTGGAATAGGGTATGAAAATCTAAAGTATGAAGGTGGGTTGATGGTGGATTTGAGAAAAACCAAGAGGAAATGGTAAAATCATAGTTGGAAAACTTGACTTGCCAAAAAACTTGCCAAGCCCAAAATTGATGAGTAAAAAAAACTCGCCGAAAACTTGGCAAAAACTCGAGAACTTAAAAACTTTCTTAAATTTCATTAGAAACACTTTTTTTTTGCAAAATTCAACGATAAGATGAATCTAACGAGTTCATAAATGAGTACAAAAGTGTTTTCTATTAAATTTGATTGACTTTAATGCAAATTGATTACAAAATCACATTCTCATTTGGAATCTTGATGGCTGAAAGCCTGATAGTCTGATACATATTACAATAGATAGTTGAAAATGAAAATAGTAAAACTAGAAGTAAATACTAAATTCAACATTTTACACCTTCCTCTTCCCTAATTTAGTCAAAGCTAGGGAAGAGGTAGATGCTCTAGTCCTACGAGTACGCGGTGCCAGTGGCTCCTTGGTTGGCATGGAAGGCTGTGGCTGAGGCTCAACCACCATCCTAGAAATATTTGGCTCTGACAATGACTCCTCCTCATCCTCATGAATGTCCTCCAACCCTACATCTCCTATTGCACCCACATCCTCCATTGCATGTCTCTCGAAATCCTCTACATTGAAGAGGTAGATGCTCTAGTCTGCGAGTACGTGGTGCCAGTGGCTCCTTGGTTGGCATGGAAGGTTGTGGCTGAGGCTTGACCGCCATCTTGGAAATATCTAACTCTGACAATGACTCCTCCTCATCCTCATGAATGTCCTCCAACCCTACATCTCCTGTTGCACCCACATCCTCCATTGCATGTCTCTTGAAATTAAGAATCTCGTCCATGGTAAACAATGGATACTGCTCATCTTGCCCTATTCAATCACTGTAAGGATCTATCTCATCCAAATCAATAGGATATAGTGATTTGTCCTCTACTCTTTTTGTGCGCAACCGAAGGTTGTATTGCACAAAGACAAGGTCATTGAGGCACTTTTGAGCTAATTTGTTCCTCTTCTTCATGTGAATGGCCTCAAACAAGCTCCAATTCCACTCACAACTGGATGCACTACAAAGCTCCTATTTTCCATGCCTTAGAATTACAAAATTATGTCAAATTCCACAACATTTTACTGATGCATGTTCCTGAAACCCTAAATTTGGCTAAGTCTGAAACCCTAAAAAATTGGTTAAGTCTGAAATCTGATGGATCCTCCAAAATCTAGAATCTGCATGTTAAATCCCATGGATTTAGAACCTATTGCAAACATCCTAACAATATATTTCAAAATATTTCAAGCATAAGAAATTCAATATACAAACTTATACTTAAATATATTTTTAAGTATAATGTCACCTAGGGAATTTTAAAATCTAGTGGGATTTTTGCTTCCTAGTGTTGTTTGCACTAAAAACACCATCAACAGGACCCTGTTATGCAATCACACAACAAGTTTTCTGCTCTGACTCGCTAAGTTTTTGGTAGAGACTTGACACAAAAACTCAGCGAGTTTAAGTCATAAAGACTCACTGAGGAAAAAAACTCGCGGGCTTTTCAAGATTCACTGAAAACTCGATGAGTTTGCCAAGGCCTTAGCAATGAAAATGGGAAGATGGAAAATGGATGGTGATGGTTTGGTGTGGTGTGTGGGAGATTTATGAAGAGGATTCCATATAAAAGTTAGATAAATGAACTCATTTAAAATAAAAACCACAAAAGGAAATGGCTCACCTTGCTGAAATCCTTAGAAATCAACCACCTATCGTTATAGATCCTATTATAGCATTGTCCAATAGCAAATTAAAAATTATCTAAGGCTTTGGGAACAAAGATAGCTCACTCTTGGAAATTTTTTTCTAGGTAAAAGGTGCATAGTACCTAAAATATATTATATTGAAATAAGTATTGCAAAGCTGATACAAAAAGCCCATGTAAGAAGATTCCTAGGTAGAGAAAGCATGGACGTAGCCCCTTTTGACAAAAACTGGTCATCTACTGATCAGGTATACCCATACTTCCTTCTCACCAAGACAAAACAGAGAAGGAACTATACCAAAAAGAGGATAATACAACATTCCTTTACATATGTCTTACAAATACATACATTATAATTGTAGACAAAAAGCATATAGATAGCAGATAACTATATGAAAGCAGAGAACTAAGATTAGTTTATAGCATTCAAGTCTTCAAAGAGAAAATGCTGACAAGTAGGTTCGGCTAGATCCTTGTTATCAACAACAAGAGGTGGCAGAGGAGGATGGAAATGCACTAGAAAGTATAGTGCCTGGAAGACATCTCTGGCAGCATCCTCTAACTCATTACCCAATTCTCCAGTGTGGCAATGAAGACTATTTTGAATTGACACAATACAATTATTCTAAAGCCCATGAAGGAAAGAGCTATAAACATAATTTATAGCAGGGAAACAATTGAGATCCTTATGCATAACAAACCTCCAACTAGTGCTATTCCCTTATGGAGGTCGTATTCTTCCAGTGCTTTTTGAATTTTTCAATAGAAAAAAGAGCCCCTGAACAAAGATAGATCCCAAATTCCTTACCAGGTCTACATTTTAGAGCAAATCTATTGAGTTTGAGATAAAATGAGACATCACTTGAGAGGGATAAATGGTCTTGGGAAATTGTAGCATCTCTCGGCCGCAGACTGCCACTATAGCATTTTCAACCTCATCATTGTAGTCTTTGAAGACCTCTGCCAATAAGTTCGATTGAAGGAGACCTTGCCAGGGCTTTTTCCATTTCTACACAGGAAAATAAATTCTTTTGTTCCTCTGTATCGATCCCATCTTTAAAAATATCACCCTTCAAATCTTGAAAGAAAATGCAAATTACAAGAAGGCTTGAGTATAATTACAAACCGCCTGAAGCAAATTATTGAATGAAAAAAATGGAGAGAATCGAGTCCTTTAAAGAGAATGCCACACGAGAGGTAAATGCTAATCAATTATCATCTTCTATGGAAATCTGAACCAATGCAAGCGGCATCACCAAGTAATAAAGAAGGAAGTACAAAATGTACATAAAAATCTACATTTGCATATGATCACCGGCATCGACTAGATGAATCAATAATTAGATACTTATCGCAAGGTCCACTAAATTTGGAACCTGCCAAAAACCAAACAATCGTTAGATAAAAAACTATGTCTTTAAAGATAGAGACACAACGCCACGTTCTCCACTATCATGTATCTCTTTTAGCTCCCGCCATAATTCAAATCCTTTCACCAAAGCAAGAATTAAGTAACACATTTCTCCACTAATACCAAGCATATGAACCTTCTTATCAAATTCTCAACCTGTTAGACCAAATCTTCTTAGGGATTAACTTTTAGATTGCTTTCTTTTTGAGCTATGACAGCTAAGTGGGGGATTTCCTTTAATGCCTCTAAATCCAAAATTTTATTATCTAGACTACGATCCAGTGCCAAATTTGCCAAACCATCTGCAAGATAATTAGCTTCCCTGTAGCAATGAACAATATCAAAGTGCTCAAAAGAATCTAGAAGTTCCCAAGCTTCTTGGAGTAAGTATTCTAATTGCCAGTTAAAACCTCTTTTCAATTTAAGAGAATTGATAATGATTAATGAGTCCCCTTCCACAAAAATTCTATTTACACGCCTCCTTTGAGATAATCTTAAACCTTCAACAACTGCATTAGCTTCAACTTGATTATTAGTTCCCTCCAGAATACAAGAAGAAAAAGCAACTAAAAGTTCTCCAAAGGAATTTCTTAAAAACAACCAATAGCTGAAGGGCCTAGATTTCCTCTGGAAGCTCTGTCAAAATTGAGTTTGATTTGTGAATCAATGGGAGGTGTCCAATTAATCACACTTCTGTCTACCTTCTTCAAATTAGAAAAACATTTTGAGGATGGGGTCTCAGATATTTCCAATTCAATAGCATGAGTGAAACCCAATTAGAGAAAGACAAATTTGTTGATCTAGATTTATTTAGATGATCCATAACAGTTTCACAAATAGATCTCTCAATTAAAGAAAGAATGTCCTCTAACCTTCTACATTCTTTTCTAAATATTCTCCTATTCCTTTCCAACCATATACTCCAAGTAATGATTGAAGGAATAACTAACCATAAATCTGAAAATGTTGAGCCCTTGTGAAGAATAGCCAACTAAAAAAGAGATTCTATAACTTATCTGGAAGTGGAGAGAACCAACTCAAATTTTCACTGACCCAGTACCAACAGGCATAAGCAAAAGAGTAGGAAACTAGAAGATGATATGTGCTTTCTTCTACTGAACCACAAAAAGACACTGAAAAGAACTAGAAATCCCCAGTTTTACTAACCTCTGACTTGTCAAAATTTTGTTGTTGAAGGATAACCAAGCTAATGAACATGCTTTCAGTAAACAAGCCTTATTCCAAAAGAGATAAGAGGGTCATTTATAATCCAATGAACTCCTTGAGTGCATGATAGATTGATATCCTTCCTCTACTGAATATAACCCTAACTTGGAAAAAGACCATATAAGCTCATTATCCTTTTTTGAGACAACAATTCTTCTTTTCTTTAGTAAAGAGGATAGAAGTTCTTTTTGGTCATTTGGAAAGGGGCAATTACTAAAGTCCCTCCACACCACTCTAGGAAAAATTGAGTCACTAGCAAAGGCTAAATAATCTTTTACCTTGGTAGCCCAAAAGTTTGAAAGGACTTCCTTAGCTTGATCAAGCCCTGACTGAAGAATTAAAGGAGGAAAGCCATTCCAAGAATCAGACCAAAATGAAGCCTTATTCCTTTATGAATAACCCAAGATAAATGAGGGAGGATTACCTTTCTACAATCCATAAGAAAATTCCAAACCTTAGAACCTGAAGGAGGATAAGATATTGTAAATACTTTTTCTAGTTGAGAAGAATCAAGGTATTTATGTTTCATTAGACTGCACCATTTAGCCTCTGATTTAGCAAACAAATTCCAAGCCAACTTTGCTCCTAGCGCCAAATTATGTTTTTCTAAACTATGTATTCCTGAACCACCAAGCCGAATTGATGAGCAGACCTTTTCCCAAGCTATAAGAGCAATCTTTCTTTCCTTATTCTCATTTCCTTTCCAAAGAAAAACTCTCAGAAACTTTTCAATTTCACTAACCACTCCTTTAGGCATTCTCAATACAGACATCATATAAATAGGGATGGCTATCAAAACTAATTTGATAAGTGCTATTCTCCCAGCCAAAATCAACCATCTACCTTTCCATGAAGCAACTCTTTTCTGAATATCCTGAATAACCTTTTACCAAAAATCTTTCTTCTGAGATCCACAAAAAAGGGGCACTCGTAAATACCGAGAAGGTAGAGAATCAATATTAAAGACAAGAAGAGCAACTATCCAAGTTTGAGTTGAGGGCTTAGTTTTGAAGAAGAAAATCTTTGACTTTGCTGGATTTACAGCTTGACCAGATACTTGGCAATAAAGAGAAATAACCTTTTTAATACTCCTTGCTTCTATTAAAGAAGGAAATCCAAACAATAATGTGTCATCTGCGAAAAGAGTATGTGTGAAAGCAAAGGGAACCTTGAGAATAGTTAATCCTTTCCACTCATTATTTCTCTTCTGTTTTGAAATAAATATGCTTAACGTTTCAACCATAATAATAAACAGGAAAGGAGAGATTGGTTCACCTTATCTGACTCCTTGACTTGACTGAAAAAATCTAGCTAGAGAACCATTAATCAAAACTGAAAATCTAGCTCCTGAAATGCAAGAAAAAATCCACTTACACTATTTGTGAGAAAAACCAAATTTAGCCAACTTCATAAGGAAACTCCAGGATACTCTATCACATGCCTTCATCATGTCCACTTTCAGAATCATGGCCTGAAGATTGATTGTTTGGATAGAGTGAAGGATTTCATGTGCCACAATAGCTCCATCAGATGTTTGTTTACCCGGAGCAAAACCTCCTTGCTCCTTTGATATTATCTTCAGAATGATCAAAGTAAGATGCAGTGTGATTTCTTTGGTGAAGATTTTATATATGGTATTACATAAAGAAATTGGTCTAAACTCAGCAAAAGTACTTGGGGAGCTGCATTTTAGAATCAACACAATGCAGGTAGTATTCATTTCCTTCAAAATTGATCCATTTCTCCTAGCCTCTTCCAAATCTAGCCAAATATCTCTTCCTATAAACTCCCAGCATTTATGAAAGAAGAGGGGTGTGAATCCATCTGGGCATGGTGCTTTGTTTGGATCCAAAGAGAAAACTACTCCTCTAACTTCCTCTAGAGTGAATTCTTTAAGCAATAAATCATTATCTTCCTTATGGTCTATCTCAAGAATGTACCCTAGAATCTTGTTGACTGAAGAAGGATCTGGATCACTATCCTGATTGGATAAGAGATTAGAGAAAAAATTCATTGCTTCTGCTCGAATAAGAGATAAATCTGACAAAGTTTCCCCTTCTATTGTGTTAATTGACTGAATCAAATTCTACTATCTTCTTATTTTTAAAGAGGCATGAAAGAACTTAGAATTTCTATCACCTTCCCAAAGCCATGTTTCCCTAGATTTCTGCCTCCAATAAATCTCTTCTCTTCCTAGTATCTCTTCTAATTCCTTTTGAATTAACTTCTCCTTCTCAAATAACTCTCGGTTCATTCCATGCAGAATAATATCAGAATTAATAGATTCCAACAGAGAAACTAATTGGTTTTTCTGAATGAAAATATTCTTGAAGTGCTCTATGTTCATTCCAAAATTTTAGTTTTCAACCAACTCAATTTTTTGTACAATTGGTACATTTTTGAACCTTCAATAAAAGTTACTTTAGACCACCATTGATTCAAAAGAGGAAGAAATTTTTCGTCTCTGGACCACATTGCTTCGAACTTGAAATATTTTTTACCAGAATTAGATAGAGAAGAAGAACTCACTTCCAAAGCAATAGGATAATGATATGAACCAGAAAAAGGTAAAATCAAAGAATGTAGGTTATAATTGTCTTGAATCCAATCTAATGATAATAGAAACCTGTCCAACCTTTCTGCTATAAGGAAAAAATTATTTCTTCTGTTAATCCGCGTAAATTTGCCATTGGTGGGGGAAGGGTCAAAGAAACAATTATCATTAATAAATCTAGAGAAGTCAGATATAACTTTCAAAGGAGGGATTATACCTCCTTTTTTCTGCTCCATATTTTGAATAGCATTAAAGTCACCTCCAAGAACTACCTTTTCCTCCTTTAAATTAGATAAAACAACTGATAAATTGTCCCAAAGAGATTTCTTTTCCCAAGTTGAGACAGGACCATAAACATTAAAGAGCCAGAAATTTAAATCCCCACTCTTGACTTTCACTAGCATCCAATTATGGGCTCCAAAGCAATCCCTAACTTCTATCCTTGATTTATCCCATAATATGGCCAAACCCCCAGAAGCTCCGACTGTTGCAGATTGGATAAAATCCCACTTAGTCCATTTAGAAAAAATGTCTTCCGCCTGTGTCGAAGAAAATTTTGTTTCTTGCAAAAGAACCAGATTTGCTCCTGCACTATCAATTTGCTTTATCAAGCATCTTTTGTTAGAGGCATCAATGCCACTAACATTCCATAAAATAATCTTCATTGCCTTTGAGGAGAGCGACATGCTCTCCTCATGCGAATAACCTTGTCTAGAGTTGATTGAATTCTTGCCTGAATTTCCTCAATCTTTTTTGCCTTTCTTTTTCTTCCTATTGTGCCTTGCACACACGCCCCATTTTGCCAAATGGAGACCCCCTCTTTTGCTTTGGCTTGAAGTCTTAGCCTTTCCTCTTTATGACAATGAGAAAGTGAAATAGTGCTTAGAGTGCATGATTTGTTCAAAATTTGAGTATCTGGTATGTTTGAAGTCATTTGATGTCTTTCTTGATTTATTTGGAGGAGTCTTGATTGGGTTTGTGCTTAAGAAATAGTCATTTGTTTCCTTTTGTGCTAAAAGTGGGTGTTACTGCATTTTGTACTAAAATCCTATGTCACTGGATATAGTCCTTAAAACTGCTATTGCAGGATGTGTTATGTTGAAATTCCTAGTTTCCATGCCTTAGAGTTGCAAAATCATGTCAAATTTCACATTTCACTAAGGGGTCCATGTACCTTCATCCTGACACATAGCTCTGATACCCTGAAATTGGCTAAGTCTAGTGTCCTAAAACCCTGAAAAACTGACTAAGTCTGGTGTCCCAAAACTCTGAAAAACTGACTAAGTCTGAAATCTAGTGAATCCTAAAAAATCTAGAATCTGCATGTTAAATCTCATGGATCCGAGACCTATCTCAAACATCTTGATAGTATATTTCAAAATATTTAAAGTATCATATACTTAAATATATTTTTAAATATAATGTTAGCTAGGGTACTTCAAAATCTGGTGCTAAAAACCCTCACTGCATTTTGCGCTAATATCCAGTGTCACTGGATATCAACGCTAAGGCCCTTTCACATACTTCAGCGCTAAAAATCATTGCAACAGGATAGTGCTGAATATTGCATTCACTAGATATGTCTTGTGAGGCCAAAAACTCCTGCTATCCTATACCCCTTGAATCCTCTGCTAAAAGGTTTGAAGGCAGTGTTTATAAAGGTTAGCGCTGAATTTCATTGTCACTGGATTTACGTGAAAAACTGCATCCAACGGACATATCCGATAGCGATGGAAAACTCCTCTTATCCTGTGATGACAAAAATCCCCGTCAAAGGTATAACAAGACTTAGCATTGAAAATGACCTCCACTGCACATATCTAGTAGGGCCTTAAAACCCCACTTTTTGCCAATTTGAGCTAGAAAACTCATTTTTCCAAGGTGCAAAATATATTTTATTGCTAAATTTGAATTACAAATCCATTTATTACATCATGATGAGCATTTTTATCAGATTTATGTGGATTTTGGGCATGTTTTGCACCCATTAATGTCATTGCACCTGAATATCCAGTGACCCCCAAAAATCTTATTTTTTGCAAAAAGGCTATAAAAACGTGAAATAAAAGTCTCCAAATGGATCCAAATGGTCAAAAAAACCTCTCAGATCATTATATTGGCCAAATGGGTACTTGAAAATGAGGAAAAACATAGAAAATCATGTGAAAATCACTAGATTTATGAGGTTGTTCATAAGAAAGTGACATTGACAATGAGCTATCCTAGACTGATCCATGGCTGTAAATGGATATATTTTGATTCAAATTGATATAAAATAAGTTGTTATGATGAAATTGATACTTGGAATTGTGAATTGTAGGTCTAAGAGGACAAAGGAGCTTGTTTAAGCTGTCTTGGAAGGATGAACACATAGAGATGCAGTGCTGACCCAACTATGCAAAATAATCATTTTGCCAACCAAATTATTGTTCTACCTACAAGAGAAAGTCAGTATGATGTCCAAGATGATGGAGATAAGTCCCAAGAACTAGAAGACACTAAAGATCATGCCTACATCACTGTTGTTCTTGTAGATCCTGTTGAATATCTAGGACTTGTTTACAACTGTCTACACTTGTTCCAGCAGTCCAGTCATCAAATGTTGATCCAAGAAGCATCTATTTGGACATGTCTTCATCAAAAACATGCCACATATTCCTCTTGACTAGTCAACACAATTGGAGAAGTCATTTGTCCTATTAGACAACTCAAAAGTGACAAGCAACAAGATGATCTAGTCAGAACATTGAATCTTGTCCATCCACATCAGATCATATTTTCAAGTGTCATGTGACTTCATTTTGACTTTATTTTTCATTGGAAAGTGGATCTTTGTCATGTATATCCAAATGGGTACTCATTTTGTCTAGATTCAATGTATTTGCAAGCTATATTTTATCTTTTTCTGTCAAGACAAATGCAAACCGAAAATGTAACAAACTGTCATATCTCATTAAATGACATGTAATCTGGACCCTTGGTGTTGAGTTAATCTCCACCGTCCATTGAAAAACTCGATATGGTGCCTTTTCTATAAAAGGACCATCATTTTCTCTCATTGTAAGTAGGATTTGATAATGAATTGATGGGACTACCAAAATTTAGTCAATACAAAGCAAGTTTTGCAGGTTACTGGGAATTTATGTTTCTGTGTTGTCTTATTTTTGATTTCATGGTTCATGTCAATTTGAAATTAGTTATTCAATTGAATTTGTGGTTAATTATTCAGATATTTGATGGATTTTCTATCCATATAATTGATGGCTTGTTGATTGTATGTCATCGTGCATGGTTAGTCTGGGCATATCTATATGAGCTAAGTTTGATTGTGTAAATTCATTGAGCTATGCCAAGAATTGGGTGTTGGATGAATCTTCCATAGTTTGAAAATCATTACCTTTCCTTAGAAGATTGCACAATCTCTGTGGCATTATCTGTTTGTTGATCATTCCTACAACTCTCTCTCTCTCTCTCTCTCTCTCTCTCTCTCTCTCTCTCTCTCTCTCCTTTTGCATTTTCTTTATCAGATCCGGTTAGGTTAGGTTTCATAAACTTGCATAGTACTGTCACAGACTTTATGTTTAATAAATGCAAGTTGGCAGATTGTTGGTTGCAGGTTGAAATCCATCTTTTGTAGCAATCTGAATATACATACTAGTTTGTTTATGTATTGTCAAATCAAAAAACTGATCAAGGTCATGTGCAATCAAACTCTAATACACTAAAGTTTGTTTGCATTGCATGTAAGGCCCCTTAGTTGGTACAGCTGGTACATTCCACTGAAGATATTCTTGCAAGCTAAGACCTAGCTGTATAAACCTTGGAGTAGTCTTATCTATGATAGGATAATTTTCAAGAGAGGTGAGCTACTTTGTATTTCATTTGCGTTGCTGTGTGCTAAAACCACCATCAACACTTCCCCTTCTTGACGGAGTTGAAGGAATCACCTCCTCTTCTAGCGGAGTCTGGGTTATTGAACTGATCACAGTGGAGTCCAAAATAGGATCTTCTAACATCACTTCATCCACTATCTGTTCAATGACATTTGACCCTACTTTTGTTGGTTTTAGGATAGACAACTGAGAGGGGGGGTGAATCAGTTGTCACCAAAAACTTTTGTTCCTTAATTTCTTAAAGCCTTCTTATATTTCAACAGCATAATAATGATCATGGAAGCATAATGCAATAACTCAAAAGCAGAAACACATTCAACACATATGACACCAAGATTTTAACATGGAAAACCCGGTTAAGGGAAAAACCATGGGGTGACTAAGCCAAGATTGTATTCTCTGTTAAAAGAATAAGAAGAACAAAATGACACTTGCCAATTAGGGCTCATTGCTTGAGCACATTGCTCACAAGAGGCCCACTACCTACAGGAGACACACTGTCTACAGAATTATATAAATATTACATACTTGAACTGGAGATTAGCATCTTGATTATGCTTGAGATAGTTCCATTTAATCTCAACACTTCTTCTCTGCTTTTCGCTCCTCTCCTCTCTACCACTTTCTCATCACGACAATGGATACTTTTGAATGACTTCGTAATTCTTATTTATACATGACATCAACTTTGGAATGATCATCAAAGTCAGCACAACATACTTTATTTTATTACAGAGCAATTACAAAAATACAACTTGACTTGTTACAAAAACCTCATGCGTATCACTACACTGTTGGCCACACATATCTAGGACTTCAATCTTCTTTGAGGAACATGCCATGCTTTGTAGAACATCTTCAAGATCTTGCACAAATCATCAGGTCGGCCAAGATTAGGAAGAACATCATCACCCAAAGATGAATCTTCAATTACGAGCTCAATCTTCAATGTGGACCGCCAACATGAACTGGACATAATCTAGAGACCCCCACAAGCTTTCTTAAATCACCAAGAACATCTGCACCACTTCTGCTTACTATAATCATTCACATCTTCATCCAGAACCTCAAGAACATAGTTAGTCATCACTGTCACATTAAAAGGATTGCTTGTGGACCTCCAAAACATGAGCCAATTGAGTTGTCAATTCACATTAGCTTCCCAAACATGCCACCAGATTTGCAGAACAAGATATTGTATTTCTGAATCTCACCGGACCTATTTGTACCACTTTGTCACCTCTGAATAGCTGCCAAAACTAGTTTTAGTCACATGGCCATAACTTCTTCAAATCTTCATGCGGATCTCTGAAATCTTGACTGGAGCACCTTTAGACACATCTACAAACCCTTTGATGCGCATACTCTGATCTCCAAGTGACTGGGATCTTTGCTTCATAGAACTTTAGTGTCTTCACAATCCTTCTCTATTTCTGATAGGGCTAATTTTCTCAATATCCTCAGCACACAGCTCATCCAATCCTTGACATCAATGCGACAGGAGTATGTTGACATCAATGGCAACACTGGTTAGGCGCATACTTGCAACAACTTTATGCATGATATCTGCCACCAGTTTCTTTGCATCCTCAAAAGGAAATGAGTCCACATTATTCTCTATTAAATCACTAGTCTTTACTTTAGTATCCTTCACAAATAGAGGTACATCTATGATGTCATCCCCTGATTCCAAATCCTTAATCAATTGAATAACTAAGCTAGCTGGAGATTCTACTTTGATAACTAAATCTGATTTCAAGCAGAGCGTAGTGGAAGGGACATCAAATTCAAAACCTTCTGATTCCATCTCTGAGTTTTTCAAAGTAGTCTGAGAATAACCTTGCTCAGAGTTGTACACTAAATCCTTATTCACTAACCCATCAAAAGACAATTCTTCTCTTATTATCACCAATTCTGCAGAAGAATGATTTGGAGAAACTAATACATCATTGGTTTTATCCTAATCAACAAAGAGCATTTCACCTTCTTCTAGACCATTCTTTTCTCTTATTTTCTTCAGATCTAGTTGTTTGTTAAGCTCTTCTATCTCTGAATCCTCAAAATTACTCTCCATTCCTGATAAATCCTTTTCATTATTCGACACATCCTGATCATTGGCCAAACTAACCCTAGATGCTTCATACATAACAGAGGGGATGCCATTGGGATTAATTTCTGATTCCTTGCATGCCAACAAATCAAACATATTATCAAAATCAAAGATGGTTTGTGGATCCTCAAACACCAAACTCTAAACCCAACTACTTTTTGAAGTTTTTAGAATCATCGACTTTGGAAGAGAAAAGGAAGTATTCATGATCACACATATTCAAACTGGTAAATGAGGGTTTTCAAATGTTAACAGATATGATTTACACAAAATCCTATTTTCTCCACCATGTATCTAATAACCCTCAGATCTCTGTATTCCAATGGGAGGTTGTGTAGACTAACCCATAAAGGAAAAAAATTCCCTCTATTTGCTACAGGATCAAAGTTAGGCACCCACTCTTGCAAAAAATCCCTCTCCCATTAAAAAACCATGATTTGATTTTCAAAATATTGTGTCTTGCCTCTTTAGATGAAAAGATTGAAGCAATGTTGGGGTGTCATTTGTGAGTAAAAATAGATAAAACCATGTGAGAAGATCAAAATTTCTCTTTTTCTATGTAAAACTAAGGCAAAGTTGGTCTATTGTAAAGAGATTGCTTAGGGAATTTAAATATGGAAAGTTAGTTGGTAGGAAGCCCTATCAATTAATTATCTTGTGTTCCAAATTAGTGGTGGGAGTATAAAAATTCAAATCCACCCTATTAGGTGGAAAACTATGGGCATTGCGAAATTAAGCTCAAATTTCTAAGGGACCTTAAGCTTGAAGGGGGGATCTAGTGGTGGGTAATTGTATTAAATTTAAGTTCATTAAGGTAGGATTTAGGAAGGATAAATGTGGAGTTTTCATATAGGATGGAGCGAGGAACAATATTTAATGGCTTGACAAGGGGGTAAGGGGGAATAAATCAAAGGGAAATTAAAAATGGGGTTAGGACATGGGATGGGAATAAAAATTAAATGAAGAGTAAATACATAGGAATTCTAAATAAGACCATGGGAATAACATAGGAAAGAGGAAATGGATGGCTAGGGGTGACATAGGCTAGGAAAAGGGTTCAAAACAACACAAAATGTACATAAACGGGCTAGGGATAAAATGGACACAAAAACATAATAAGGAAGTTGAAGGGTGTACAAATTTTGTTATTACATTTTACTGTCTTTTTAGTAGACTTATGGCATAGCACTACAAGAGGAATTCTACTAAAAGAAGAGTATAGTAACATAAATCATGAAATTTAAAGGATACTAGATACCAAAAGGAGAGATACTAGTCTTCATCTTGGTCTTCATTATTTCTCTTGTCCTTATGCCTATTCCTACAAAGCTCCCAAAGAGATTAGTCATAATATGTTGATAAAGAAAACTAGGCTAAACACATAAACAAGGTAAATGACATCATCACTAGGATCTAACATGTGTTGACAATGAAAATTCATAATTTCTAGGCATAAATTGGAAACACATTTTATAACTACATGAAAACAAGGTTGATCTTAACCTTTTTTTGGTAGGAGAGATTTGTGGAGATCCACTCCCCAAGCAAATGTGACGATGGAGGTGAACATTGCCCTGCATCAAAAACTAGAAAAGGATACCTTAGAAATGGTCAATTAGAAACTAAGATAATGGTAATGGAGACGAGGGCTATCAAGGAGCCACCTATGAAAGAGGGTCATGCCATGCCAATAATGAGGTGTTAATGATGATAGTTGGAAATTGGAAATCTAATTTGGTGATTTGGTGAGAGCTACCCTATGGCTAAATATAGTAGCCAACCCATTAGAAATTGGAAATTGGTTTGGTTTAGAGATTGGTAGGAGCCACCCCTCAGCTAAAGATGATAGCTAACTATGTGGAAACTAGATACTAGAAATTGGAACTAATCTAGTGATTTGGTAGGATCCACCCCATAACTAAAGTTAATAACCAACCTTTTGGAAACTAGATACTGGTTGTCAATGGTTGAATAGATAAATGGCCTAGAAAATCTACATGTGATAGATAAGCTAGTTATCATTGCAATCAATGGGAAACGCTCAAGTGGATACTACTCTTCATCATGGTCCAAGGGCAATGCTCAAATAAATGAAGGAGAAAAATTGTGTTGTAGGATATAGGCCCTCCTTAAGTTGACTAGTGTAAGAGCTCAATTAATAGAGCCAATCAAGATAAGATAAAAGATTGAGATAAAGTTGCCAAAGGTGAAATAATTATTGATAATGATTTGGGTCAACGTTATGCTCTCAATAAGATCACAAGGGAAGCTAGCATTACATGCCCCCAAGTGATGACATGATGAATCAATGGGCTAGGGGGACATCATGGTTATGCCCCTAAGAGTGGTCAAAGGATGTGATGATAAATGTGAGGGACCAATAATAAATTGGTAATGGATTATGTGGGTATGGAAATGATGAGGCGCAAAAAGATAATGGATAATATGGATATGGAAATGATGAGGCTTAAAGGATATAGGTCATATGAATAACCACTAAGAAATTGTTGGGTGAATCAATGATGATGTAGAAAAGGACTCCATAGTCATGTTCCCAAGGGTGGTTCAAGTGATGAAACACAAGGAGATAAAAAATATGGATCAATAATGATACCAAAAATAGGACATAGTGGTCAATGAGGCTTTCTCATAGGTAATAATAAATGGAGTGAATCTAAGCATGAAGGTAAACCAACACCAATGTGTATAAACTCAAAATGATAGAAAGATTGGATCCAAAGTAGATACCATAAAATAGTAGGAAATACTCACAAAAGGATAACCAAAAAGGTATAGGAGCATATTCATGTAAAGGTGTCACAAGAAAGTAAGGAAATCACATGGTTGAGTGATCAAAAAACATAAGAATAAAACCTTGTCTTGCTCGACCTGATTGGAGTCAATCCTAACAGTAGTATGTGTAGTAGTTGTTGAATACTGAGAGGGGGTGAATCAATATTCTAAAATTTAAGCACCTAAAACAAATACCAACTTTAATAATAAAAAAGCAAAGTAACCACAGAAATATAAGCCACATAAACATGACACATAGACACCAGATTTTTACGTGGAAAACCCAAGAAAGGGAAAAACCATGGAGAGGATTAGCTCTCAATATATATTGCAATCTTTTACAAATGGTGATGTTCAGGCTTGGTCACTCCATGGGCCTAGAACATGCTGGCTCACTGCCATGAAGTACAACTAGGTCTAGCAGGCTCACCGCCTCAACCCTAAACCTAGAAAGATTACAATAAGGGCTATTAAACCCTAATGGTTGCTCATAGATAGACTCAATACCTTGGTGAAGATGGATGACTACAAAATACAACTGAAATTATATAAGAAATATGAATACTGCAACAACATCTATCAGTATGCCAAGGTGTAGTTTTTTAGCAACTGAATACTGAATCCTGAGTCTTCATCATCACTGATTTTCTATCTCTGCTCTACTATTCTCATGCTTGCATCAATCACACCCACAATACTTCTTCACAAACTTCTTCTATATTCAAAATGAAATTCATTGGACATGTATATCCGCATCATGATTTAATCCATAATCAGGTCGGCATCTAAAATAGGAAACATGTACATTGAAGGATGTAGCTTGTCAGCTCAGTCTAATGCACTATATGCTATGCGGACCCAAATAACATTTGAATTGTATATGTTGGCCTCAACTATTTAACAACTTAGGATTAAGCTCTAAACAATAGAACTTACCACATACAATTCAAACTTATCATGTCGGCCTCTAACTCAGACTGCCACTGATACAGTTCATCTATCAGACTACATCTTTTACTGCGGACCACAAGGCTTTCTCAAAATGATATCAAAGACTCCTCAAACATCACCAATCATACCTTCAGAACCGCAGAGCAAAATTTTCTTTAGCGAAAAAATGTGGACCATCAGAACTTAGACTTTGTCACAGTCAAACTCTGTCAAACACTATAGCAATACTCATCAACTTGCAACTATCTTTCTAGTGAACCTTAGATCTTACAACTCTAGATTTAGACACTTCATATAAGTGTTTGCAACACCTCAAAATTGCATAACAATATATGCAATTGCGGAGAAATGCGGATCATTTTACTTTGCACTATACACAGTCCATGTCTTACTCCTGTTCATCCAAACTTAGAAGTTTGCTTCAAATGACTTCTAGAGGAAGTCATGACCTGAACACCAGAATATATCATCATCAAGTAGCTATGAGTTATCATACTTGAACTGCAAACCTTGGTCTTCAACTGCGGACCAATGCCAATCCAAACACTGTTCTTCTGTCTCTGCCTCTGTATAGTTCCAATACTTAGTCAATATGACTAAGTCTTCTTTACCAGACCACAAACTCTATTCCAACTTTGTTCCTTTTCTTGTTACCATCAATGACAACACTCAATTATCTAACTTAGCAGTCTCTCTTACCAACAATCTCGCCCTTTGGCATTGATGGCAACACTCAGTGAAAAATGCTTGTGTTGCTGCCCCTTACTATGTATACTCTATTTTTCTATTCTCCTTTATACGTATGCTTATTTTTCATTGGTTTTCCTCTCCCCCTTTGACATCAATGGAAAAGGTGGGTGAACAAGCAAAATTGTGTCAAATTTTTTTCAAAACTGTCATATTCTGCTGCATATATACAAGTACACATTTGTATCTTAATTTGCAATTGAAGATAGAATATCATTATAGATAGTCTTTATCAAAGTTATCTCTCCATTCAAACTATTCCTTGCACGCTCCAAAATATGGATGTGGCTATTCATAAAAAAGACTAGCTTTTCTGCCTTCTGCACGTCTGATGGCATATCAATTAATGCTTGTGATTTCAAGGCTTCATCTACTAGATTGGTCATGGAATCAATTTTTGGACTTATCAGCCCCCTTAGCTGGCGCAACCCATCTTTGATTTCTTCCCTTTTCTTCATCAGAATGCTCAGATCATTGTGAATATTTACAACCCGTGTCTCTTTGGCACTTATTGACTCAATTTCTGGATTATATGTCTTAGAAATATTAAGCAGTTTGAGTTCCATGTCCTTAATTTTATATTCTAATTCCTTTGTAACCTCTGGCCAAGATAAACAAAATTTGTACAAGTCACAACCTTCTTTTATGGCACTTTGTATACCTCTTATTCCTTGGTCTAAAGAGATATTTTATCATTGATCAACATGGTTTTTAACTCAGCTAATCGTTTCTCATCAAATTCTTTTCTAACCTTTGTTTCTGCAGATTTTTCAAAGGATTCAAAATGATTGCTGATTGATTTTATCATACCTTTTAGTTGATCAGTAGATGATGTCAAAGTGTCTTTCTAGTATTCAGGCATCAATTCTCCTAGTACATTAGATACTGCTGTAATGAGCTTATTGTTGTGTATGTGAGTTTTCATCAATTCTTCCTGAGCCTTTGCTTGGGCAAATGACACTAAATCAAATTTCTATTCTGGAGACAAGGAATTTAGATTTATTGGTTCTTGTAGAAACTTGGGTGGATCTAGGATTTGTGCACTTTGTAGCTTTTCCAAGGGTTTTGCAATAGTGTCTCTTGCCACTTTTTCTTCACAAAGTGAAACTTTCTTTCTCTTCTTTTCTTCAGTTGTGGATTTTATAATGGATGAGGTCCTTATTCTTTTTATGGGACAAGATGCTGGTCTCTCCTCTTCAAATCTCTCATCTTTCCTTTCTGGATACTTGATGTCCATTCTACCAGAGCACTTATGGACTTTGATCCTCCTGATTTTATTTTTGCCTCACTTAATTATTCACTTGATGTTTTCTCTGATTGCTCAGGTTCCATCAACATTCTGGAAGATAATTATGAGAATGTGCCAAATCTATCCTTTTTGGGATCAATAGGTTTACTTAGTAGTGCATAGCTAATTCAGTCAAGAAATCTTCTGCAATTTCATAACCTAGTGCAGGGACCCATACAGTTCTTGGATCCATAGCTTCCATGAAGCATTTGTCTTTATCCACCATGAATACAATATCCTTTTCATACTTTATCACTACTTTTTCAGGTATCCAGAACATTCTTTACATTTTCTTTTGAAAATCTTTGAAATATTTCCATAGGATTTTGTTATGCTTATTTGCATTACCAAAACTCTGTAAGGGATTTCTTATTTGAGCGGCTATAGGTATGTGATCAAGCTAGATAATATTTCCTAAACCAGGTAGCTCTCTCAGGAATTAAAAGAGTAAACATGTAATCAATGTTCCATATTTAAAAGGATGATTAGTTTCTTTTGTTCTTTTCAAGTTCTCCATTATTTCACTCTAGAGCAATTCACAGAGGTCATAATCCATATTGTTTTTGATCATGTCATATGCTGTGTATATAGTTGATGCAGCCGCATAATTTTCCTTGTTGGAGAAGTATAATTTGTATCCAACAATCATTGATGGAAATCTGACAGCCGGATCCTTGATATCATTTACTGTAAGGTCATTCTTCTCAAATCTCGCTCCTGTTAGCTGCACTACCACATTGTTCTTCATTTTCTTTATCCTTGGAACCCTGCTGGAGGAGCTCATACCGGTTACAACTTTGATGGCTTCTTTAGTTATCATATAGGGTTCATCAAGCCATAAAGATTAAGCTTGACCCATACATCAATCAGAATTGCAGGCAAATCCAACCAGGTGTCAAGTTTCTTTTCTCCTAGAACTTTATAATCATCTTTCAACACAATATCCACAGTAGTTAGTTCATCCAAATACAGTTTTCCTAACTTCAAGTGATCATATTCTTCTAGACTGATATGAATGTATGCTTTGATATCTTCCATACGCATAACCCCATGTTGAGTAATTGAGAATGCCCCTAACGGATTGTTTTCCAGTGATTTCAAGAATTGTTTCTTAAACTTGGGGTGAGGCATTTTTCCTATCTCGATTACGTGAGGAGTAAACATTTCCAGAGCAATTTAAATACCTCTTTTGCCAGATTAGGGTTTCCTTGATCTTGATATGAAATCTTTGGAGAATACTGTAGTCGCTTTGAATCTTGCTTTGGTTCGCCTTAGTCACTTGAGTGCATGGAATGCAGAATGATTTTTCCTTTAGATACAACTCCTTTTATCCTTTGCATGCCAAAACTTAAGTGTCATTAATGTCATCTTACAAAAAGTTGTTGAGCAGCTTCCTGACAGCCACATACACCTTAGATTACTCTGTACATCTTTGCAATTGGTCCTTTTCTTCCAGAACTTGTTTTAAAGGATTTTTCATGTGATTCCTTTTACATATCTTTGTGCCAGATTCCAGCACTAACTATCTGGCTGGGGTTTTGGATTTTCAACACTGCTCCTCTTGAGCCAGAGCTCCCAATTTACTTCCTGAGGGAAGTATCTGCACCGGAAGATGGTGCAGATTCATCCTTGACTTCAATCACATCTTTCTTGATCTAAATCTTGCCCATTTCCTTCTTGATTTCAGTTGGATCAACCTTTTCTTTTCCTTTATCATTCCTTTGCTCTATTTTCCTGCTTTCAGTATGGTAGTTTCTTTTTACATTTTTGCTTCTGTAGACTCTTGCAATATGTCCATACTTGTTGCAATTGTAGCATACCACATTCATTTGTCTTTGATTCCTTGTATTGATTGAATTTGATCTGCACTGATTAGCCATATGTCCAAATCTATTGCATGCAAAACATTTTCCATTGAATGATTGACTATTCCTTGCATTGTAGGAACCATTCCTTACCAGATTTTTACATTCATTTGATTTGTGACTAATTTTCTTGCAATTGAAACAGTGACTAGAAAAGGATGGAACATTTTGATTATGGTTTATTCTACTCCTGCACTAAGTAGCTTTATGACCAAACTTATTGCAATTAAAACAAAGGCCATTGAAAGATGGACACCTTTGAGCATTTGGCTGTCTGACCGAAGGTCTTCTTCTTTGATTTCTGAACTGGTTTCCTCTATTTTGCTTTAACTCAATGTTTGTTTGACTATATTTTGAACTTTTTCCTTTCTCAAACCCCAAACCTTGCTTATCATCAACACTCCTTTGACTAGCAATCACCTCATCTTGAAGCTTTGCAGAACTTAGTTTGAACTTTTCTTCATAGCTCTTGGCTGCATCCAGATCAAATTTAAGAAGTAACACTTCTTTGCCCAATTTTTCACATTCCTCTGATTTATCCTTATCAACTTAATTCAGATGCCTTTAAATTTCTTCCTTCTTTTCAACTTCAAGTGTCAAACCATTTAGAAACTCATGTGCTTCATCTAATTGATCATTTAGCTCCTTGCTTTTCTCTTTGAACTTCCTGACTTTCTCTCTTAGCTTTAGGACACATTCATCAACTTCTTGAATATTAGCTTTTAGATCCTTGATTTCTACTTCAAATTTTTCAAGATCAATAAGGGCTGCTTCTAGTTCCTTGTTGCTTTCATAATTTCCAAATCTTCTTATGGCCATGATTACACTACCCCAAATCTTCCTCAAGCTGTTAGACTTCTTCCAAGGAACCTCTCTCTGTTACCAATTGTTGAATACTGAGGGGGGGTGAATCAGTATTCTAAAATTTAAGCAACTAAAACAAATACCAACTTTAATAATCAGAAAGCAAAGTAACCACAGAAATATAAGCCACATAAATATGACACATAGACACCATAATTTTACATGGAAAACCCAAGAAAGGGAAAAACCACAGAGAGGATTAGCTCTCAATATATATTGCAATCTTTTACAAATGGTGATGTTTAGGCTTGGTCACTCCACGAGCCTAGAACATGCTAGCTCACTGCCATGAAGTACAACTAGGTCTAGCAGGTTCACTGCCTCAACCCTAAACCTAGAAAGATTACAATGAGGGCTATTAAACCTAATGGTTGCTCACATCTAGGTTCACTTCCTTGGTAAAGATGGCTCACTGCCAAGTACAAGTGAAATTATATAAGAAATATGAATACTGCAACAACATCTATCAGTATGCTAAGGTGCAATCATTTAGTAACTAAATACTGAATCCTAAGTCTTCATCATCACTGATCTTCTATCTCTGCTGTGCTATTCTCATGCTCACATCAATCACACTGACAATACTTCTTCACACACTTCTATATTCAAAATGAAATTCATTGGATATATATATCTGCATCATGATTTAATCCATAATCAGGTCGGCATCCAAAATATGAAACGTGTACTTTGAAGGATGTAGCTTGTCGGTTCAGTCCAATGCACTATATGCTATGCAACCCAAATAACATTTGAATTGTATTCACATATGTCGGCCTCAACTATTTAACAACTTAGGATTAAGCTCTAAACAATAGAACTTACCGCATACAATTTAGACTTATCATGTCAGCCTCTAACTTAGACTGCCACTGATATAGTTCATCTGTTAGACTACATCTTTTACTGCAGACCACAAGGCTTGCTAAAAATGATATCAAAGACTCCTCAGACATCACCAATCACGCCTTCAGAACCACAGAGCAAAATATTCTTTAGCAGAAAAATGCAGACCATCAGAACTTAGACTCTATCACAGTCAAACTCTGTCAAACACTGTAGCAATACTCATCAGCTTGCAACTATCTTTTCGGTGGACTTTAGATGTTACAACTCTAGATTTAGACAATTCATATAAGTGTTTGCAACACCTCAAAACCGCATAACAAAATATGCACTTGCAGAGAAATGCGGATCATTTTACTTTGCACTGTACACTGTCCCTGTCTTACTCCTGTTCATCCAGACTTAGATGTTTTCTTCAAATGACTTTCGGAGGAAGTCATGACCTGAACACTGGAATATATCATCATCAATTAGCTATGAGTCATCATACCTAAACTGCAAACCTTGGTCTTCAACTGTAGACCAATGCCAATCCAAACACTGTTCTTCTGTCTCTATCTCTGTACATTTCCAATACTTAGTTAATATGACTAAGTCTTCTTTACTGGACCACGAACTCTATTCCAACCTTGTTCCTTTTCTTGTTTCCATCAACGATAACACTCAATTATCCAACATAGCAGTGTCTCTTGCCAACATTAGTGACTAAATGTAGATCTTTTTTTTCTTAAATTTAGATCATAATTCTCCAACTCATGGTAGTGGGATGTGTTTCAAACACATAGTAGGTAAAAAACAACAAGGAGACAATGGTTGTAATCAACAATCACAATGGGAAAAGAGACAAAGACAAATGATCAATAAAGATAAAGTAAAAATATTATTCCAATACATTTAGGATCAAGGATTTGGACCAATGGATTTGAAAGCAACTTCCTAGGTTTATGCACAAAATCAAAGGAGAATTTTACTTGGTTCAATATTCATTGTTACTTACTTGTTTTGGGGGAGGGAAAGAAAATTATGTGATGTTGTAAATATGGAAAGTTGTATGGGAGCTTGGATGGGTTAATAGCTTGCCATGAATTGTTTTAAGTCTTAATCACAGTGGGCTTTGGACTTTGAGGGAGATGTGGGATAGTAAATCTCATAGGGATTATATGATGGCTATGTGGAGGGGATATGCTTAAGCCAATGTGCACTTCTCAAGTCATGGGTACCAATAGAATAGGAACAAAATCCTAGCTCAAGGGCTAATCGTAGAATGACTCATAGTAGACCAATGAATGGAGATAGAGCATGGGTTGGGAAGGGGATAAAAGGGAGCCCTTGAGCTTGGTAGAGACTTTTCTTTGACTTTAAAAATAACTTTGAGTTATTTTGATATAGCTTTTTGAGTACATCTATCAGGCTTGCGTGCATTTTGCTTTATGACTTTTGATACCACACCCATGATCTAACTTCAAGTAACCAATAAGATGCAAGGGATCATCACCAAGAATTTTCTTTTTGACTTTTGAATGTCACCTTTATGATCTAACCCCATGAAAATAGTAAGATGCTAGGACTCATCACAAGGATTAGATCATGTGATTATGGATTTTATTTTGAATTTTGCCATGCTTTTGATTTGTCTCTATGCAGTGAGGAAGGAACTGTAAGCACCAAAATAACACACAACCTCCACGAGGACCCCATGATGAATCATAATCCTTGTCATGTACATGTAAGCATGAAATAATACCCTCTCAACAATGATTCTCTTGGTAACATATGGGTTTTCACTTCTCTTTTTATTTCTTCTTTGTTGTACCAACCTTTCCCCCATGTTTGACACTTTTTAACACTTATCCATTTTCACTTTCTATGCTTGTGACTTCATCTCTAAGCCTTTTATTCATCTACTTGTAATTTGACCTTTCCCTAATATTTTTCATCCAACCCAACCCATAGGAGCCCTCTAGAGGACCTCCCAAGCCATCTCCAACTTTTAGTTTTTGGTTATGTTCAACCAAGACAAATCTCCCCCTATTATTTCAGGACCTCCCATGGAGATTTGACATTTACAAGTGGAGATTTGGTTTTTGACCACCTTTTGACCAATTTCTGGAGGTAGTTCACCTCCTCATCACCTAACTAACCATCTCCAACCCTAAATTTCAACCCAGGTCCACTCCTTTATGGGTCGCCCATGGGTCAGCCTGGACGATCTAGATTGGCAAAAGGGACTCTTAAGGACTCCACTCTTAAGGACGATCTATACTTTTCATCTCATGCACTCTTAAGGACTCCATTTTTGCTTCAGTGATAAGCTATCTTGGCTTGTTCACTCCCTAATTAGCCCAGTTCACTCCCTAATCAAATGAGTTAACTATCCAATCAATGGAGTTAACTCTTCAATCTGTCCCACTTTTCATGACCCCTTTTAACCTATAAATACCCCCCCTCCCTTAAGAACAAAGGGAGGCAATTTCATTTGTGCATCAAATCTTTGCAGGTTTTTGCTCTCCACATAGCATCCATATGCTCATATAGGACTTATGAGCCTTTTATTTCATTTTTGTTTTGTCCAAGCTTTGCTAAAATATTCTCATCGTGTCGTTACACTACCTATTTGGAAGCCATAGTGCTATTTTAGCTCACATTGAGCTCACATTTCAAGCTTTCTAAAGCTATTTTGCATCCCTTCCCTATTGTTTCCAAGAGGAGATCCCTGTTGCTGGAAGAGGATGAAGATGTTTCCAAAACAAGGATTCTTGAGGGTAGTGGAGGCTCATGTGTCTCACATTCTAGGTTCTTTAGGGCTTTTTTCATTATGATAGTAATTAGCTAATCTTAAAATTGCTCTTGGGAATAGTAATGGGATGCTGCAATTTTCTTGATAGGATAAATATAATTCTTTTGTTAGATTAGTTTACTTCAAGTGATTTGCATCATTAGTTTAGTTTATCTTAAAGCAATTTCATTTCTTAGAGTGATTAGATCCAAAATATCAAGAAAAAACAAAAGAAAATCATAGATCAGATTGCATTAGGTAAACCAATTTTAGATTGCATATATATTTCAAATTCTAGATTAAAAAAACACTTTCCTTTCATAAAAATATACACAAAGAACAAAAATATTGTCTTGCATACATATAGGCTACATACATTCAAAAATAAATAAACAGCAAAAACACAAGCATTACATGAAGATTACAAACCCTCGATTTCATCACGAGGTCAACCAAATTCAAAACAAGACAAAAACTCAGGTAAACCCTCAATTTCATCACGAGGTCAACTCTAGTCAACCAATGCAATGCAAATAAAGTTAAACCTTAGGTCATAAACCCTAAGTCAAACCTAAGTCAAATTGAGGTCAACTCCAACCAACTCTCTCTTAGTTTGGGCTCACGAATGTGCCCTGGGCTTAGAGGTGAGTGGGTGAGGGCGATCCTCAAAGAGATTGAGGAGATACACCCTAGGCCACAACATGACCAATTGATAATCTATGAATTCAACAACATAGGTTAAGGTTACTTCAAATAGGATTCATCATACAATGATTTGAAGAGTGAATCTAAATTGATAGAAACATAAATGAAAACAATCGACAACCCACTCAACGTTGGAATCTTCAGAATTCAAATGGGAGAAAAATAACTAGTGACCCTTCGGGTCATATAGTTATTTCAACTACAACAGTCATAGAGCACCATATTAGAATCAATACCCAAGAAAGGCTCCAGGATCGACCAACCAATCTCCGTGAAGTCTAGCTCTCAAGTGAGTAGGACCGCCTCCGTGTCTTGCCTCCTCTTGACTGGATACTTTCATGAGAGAGAGAGTGACATGGAGGTTCACCTCGTGGCAATTAGAAGAATCTATGTGATTGTTAAAGCTGACTCGACTGCCCCATGCAACTGAGTCATGTTTTTGAGTTTACAGGAATAGGGAAGGGTTTGCCACAATTTAGATATCAAGATAAATAGAGGGGAAATAGTGCTCATAGACTTGATTGTACACATTGTGCTTAGCATATGGTTAGTAGGCCAAAAGTGCATGACTAATGTGTGGTGTGTATATGGAGGGCTTAAATATCTAAAGTTTTCATGATTATATCTAAAAATGAAACATGGTAAGCTATGATGAATAATGTGTGAATGGGCTCAAGTGTAAATGTGTATTGATTTCTTTTATTTCTCTAGATTATGGGACATACCCCTTCATCTATTACATATTACATTTTATAAGATCGATAAAAGGTAGAGGGGTGTTATTTTCTGATACGTAGGAATAATTAACTAAATTTCTAATATGCATGAAAGCAAGCTTCACAGTATTTGAATCAAATGATTTTGCTTTATTAATCAATATGCTAGTGCTTTTATCGTGTTTTGTTTCCATGAAATCATTATTATTGTTGCTACTCATTTCTTTTATTTTCCAAATTCTAACATTTCTTGTCTGAGATTCTAACACTAAAAAAATAACAAAAGTTGAAGGTCTGTGGGTTTGAGTTGTAATTTCTTACTTCTCTTAAGTTGGATATTGATTTTAAAACCTATACGGTTGGTGAGTTTCTGGAAATGTAAAGCATTTATCAATTGTTTTTTATTAGATAAGAGGGAAACAAGGGTCTTGACCATTTACAACAATCGTTATGCAAACACTTCTAAATTTTTATTCTAACAATTTCTAGTTTTCATGTGAAGGAAACATAACTCATTTTGCACATATTGGTTCTTTTGTAGTTTTGTCTCTTGTTGTCATGCCTCCTCTAACAAAATTATATGATGTCAGCCTTCTATTTTTCAAACTTGCATCATATATTACATTAAGGATTAGTTAGAAGGGAAACCCAACCTTAATATTAGATTAACTGGAAAGGCATTACGAAATGTATACACAATGTGTACATGTCGCTTCAAGGATTTAATGCATTATGTGTAACAATTTTATGGTTTTGTGTAAAGGGACAAGAAGATTTTCCAATGTTGCCACAATAATAGATCTTGCAAAATATTATATTTAAGGCCACATAACTCAAATAGGGTTCTAATAGATTTTCATAGGTTCACCTAAGGAGTTATCTTTGTTAGACTATTTTCTAAGAGATCGTCTGAGAACATATTCATCAATGACATGCTCTACATTACCTTGAATAATATTCAATGACATCCTAACCATTAGCACACTCACAATAACTTACTAGACTATGAGGAGCATCTAGATTATAATTACATGTGAAGGAATAACACAATTCATATAATTTGTTGCGAACACAAGTCGCTAAGAAATCAAAGCTAAGTTCCTCTTTAAATCTGCATTAAATTAATTTTGAGAACAATTCATGGTAAACTTAAATTTCCTCATTCCTTTAAAAGTTGTTTTCACAAGCTTATGATTTTCCCTTGGTAATTTGATTCCTTCCATCATCAATAAGCTTAAAATGTGATTTTTGTTGACAATATTTGTTTCTCAAATCTATAGAAAGCTATAGTTCATGATTAATTTTGTGTCATTACAAATCCTCTTTGAGTGTAACAATTATCATAGGTGAAGACATTAGTTTCAAAAAATTACTAATTGTTGTTATGCAGCACGTTAGGTCAAGACTCAAAAAATTAAACAACATAAAATTGTAATTAAATTTAAAATTGCTTTCTTTTTTTTGTTACGTAAGTGTCAGGATATTTAGGCTGGCCCACTCCAGCAGAGGTCACAAGGGGGACCTCCTCCCCATCCACATATTCAACTTAGAGACTAGAAGCCACTTAATCAACTCAATTCAACTTAAGAGCCACATGTTACTCGGGGGATTCAAACTTGGATCTCCATCTTGAGAACCATATGGCCTTTCCATTTAAGCACAACCCCTTTCACGTAAAATTGCTTTCTTATTAAATTTGTATGTATCTATTTTTTGTGACTGAGCCAGTTATGCTCTTCTCTTGTATCATAAGGTGATATTGAGAATTAAAACTAGTTTATCCACTTGCATTTCTTGAGTCTTGTTGGGTGAATTTTTTGTCAGCGAAAAAATGGTAACAGAATCTAGTACTTTCAACCATAGTATGATGAGATTAAATCTCTCCTCCAGGAAAGGGGAGGCGCCCTTCTTATTACTAACTAAGATCAACAAGTAATTAATTACACTTTTTTAATTAAATCTATCATGTGGGTGTTTCCATATCATCCATTTCTCTTTCTTTAGAATTGATGTTCACTTACAAAATTATACTAAAAACCCTTTTGATGCTTAAAATGTATCATAAACCATAAAACTACTGATTGGAGAAATATTAACCAATATTCAGACGTAAGAATAACAAAAATAATACTAGTGCATGTCAACCACAAGAAAGCCACAAAAGCTCAAAGAATTTTGTTGCTCCTTATGCTAATTGGAAAATGAAAATGTATGGAATAAAATGTAGCCCAAAGTCTCCACCTTATTGCTAAAGAAGGTTAAATAAACACGGATGATAACTCACAGCCCAAAGTCTCCAAAGTCACCTCTAATCATGAACACAAAACATAAATCTAGAAATGATATTACAACTCAAAGACTTCAAAATCAGATTTCTAGCACCTTCCAGATTATGTAGATTCACACCATAATTCAATCCAGTGCACAAGAAGATGTAATAGAAAAGACATAAGAACATTCCTAATACACAACAAGCATATTCCAACATAAAGACTAAATGCCTGCTTGACTTTCTTATATTGATTGAATAAAGATTTACAATTTGAACACAAAGTCTCAAGATGTTTCTCAATGCGGCAGTGTTTCACTTCAATAGCTAAAAGATAATATTTACAAGGAGCACCCTCTTATTTATAGAGAGGAGCCATGAACAAAAATAGGAAAGTTCTAACTACTTTGACTTAGTCTAGATAGAGTCTGATTTTGTTTAGGACTCTGTACTTTTCCTAAGTGCAAATTACATATTAACAAAAAACTAATAAGCTGTCAGTTACATATAACAAAACTACATATGGAAAGCTTTGAAAATAAACTAAGTGTCCAAAGACATAGGAATTTCTTCCTCTTTATCTTTCTCTAGGAAATCTTCATATCTTTTTAGGGCTGCTTGGACTTCATTATCATTCGATCCTAATGTGTATCTAAAGATGGTAAGGACTCTTGTGATGAAGTCTGAGATGTTGACAGGAATGTCTTTGTTCTTGTCCAATATCCTTTGCAACTTATCCAAAATTACTTGAAAATCCACCAGCTTATCAATTGAGGCCAATGAGAAGGCTTCAATCTCTATTTAAGTGTGAACTAGTGAAGTGAATTCTTGGATAACTATTTCTACAAGGAGTGTCTTTTGATTGTCGTCCAACATGTGACAAGGAAGTTCCCCAATCTTATCAGAAATATCTAGCCCCTTGTTTATGTTCTCATCTAGAGCCTCCTTGAGATCATTGATCAAATTTTTGAGCATTTCTTTCTTTTTCTTCATGGCCTCCTTGTATTCTACATACATGTTTCTATTGGGGATCACCCCATTCTCTACAAGAATCTCTAAATTGATTTATCGTAGATGGGTCCACGTATGAATGTCTTTCTCTATTAGTTGCAAGTCTTGGGATAGCATATCAAGTGTTTGGTTTAATTCTTCTTTCACTTCACCCAAGTTATCAAATTTTTTTATAGAAGACTGTATAAGTTGAGTACCTTGTGCCAATAGTCTATCTATCCAGAAACTAACTGTCTGATCTTGTGCTCCAATCTTCTCAGCCTTTTGAATGGCTTCTTCATCAACACAGGTACAAATAGGTTCCACTTGCTCAGAAAATTGGGCTATCTTTACTAGAACAAAAGTCAGTTATTCTACCTGAATCTTGAGTTGATCCTTGATCAACTTGTCTTTGTCATACCTCTCAAGCAAAGCGATTAATTCTTCTTGCAGGTCCTCCTTAGCAACCTCGTGCATTTGCTTTCCAAGCTCTATCTGTGAAATTGCATAGTTAGAAGCTTGGACATCTTCAATATTTTTATCCTTCGGAGGCATAACAACCTCAACATACTTGTTACCAGATGAATCAATGATCACCCTTGATATTGTTTTAGCCTTCTTTGCTGATTTAGGCTTTGATGGAACTAATTGACTAAAGTCAAAATCATCAGGTGATACTGCTTGTTTCTTCCTCTTTGGCTTCTGAGAAATAAACCAAGGGGGAAGAGTGGGTGAATCTTCTTTAGTTTGTCACCAAAGATTGTGATGACGGGTTAGGATCAATGGTTTGTGAGATGGATGGAATGGAAAATGGAATGAAAGTATTTGATAATGTAGTGGATACCAAGGGACTGAAGGTAACAATGGGTGCTGCTTGGGTCAAAACAACAGTAGGGTTCACATCATTGGGCACATTGGGTGCAAGATCAGATATGACCTTACTAAAGTCCTATTGGGTTGTGATAAACAGATTGGAAGGTGGTGATGATGACCCTATGGGACTCTGCAAAGAGGAAAGTGAGCCAAACACTTGTTCCATAATGCCATGAGGAGGACTTTGGAAAAATGAATCACTTGTGGGTGACGAAGGAGATGAATAAATGGTTTGTACATAAATAGTAGGAGTAACAGACACAACAGGTGGAGATTGCACTGCTGAAACAATAGGAGGTGAGGTAGGAGATAACACTTGGGATGACTCCAATTGAGAAGTAATGGGAGGAGCTTGCGCTTCATCTACAACAATATTTTCTTCAAATCTACTTGAGTAGATGTTCCTTCTTTCTCTTTACCTTTCCCTTTCTCACCTTTGTTTTTAAAAACAAATTTTAGCTTTTGTCTAGAACTAGGAGTATTGTCTTTATTCTTAGTTCTCAACTCCTCTCTCTTTCTAGGAGCTCCTTCAACTTGTTCCTCTTCTGAACCTGCCTTGAATGGTTATATCTTTATCACTTTCCTTTCTAACTAGACATTGGTGTTAGCAAGGATGAGTTGAAACCTATCCCTTATGAAAGTGGACTTCTTCAATGACCATTGAATTGGTGGAAGAGGGGTTGAATCAATTTTATTACCCTCATATAGAGGATCCAATATATCATCATCATCTTGCATATCTGCAAGCTTGGAATCTCTAATTTTTTTTAAGGTTAACTAACCTTAGTGAAGCTTCCTTACATCTTCATCTATCCTACACTCAACCCATATATCTTCAATTTTATGTACATGAGTGTAGTTACCTTTGAGCTTGTCTTTCATCCCCTGTAGTAAAAAACATTTCATCTCTTAATTCTTTTGAGGATTATCCACTATAACTCATTTTCCATTAACATGGCCTTTGGGGTAGTTGACACTGTGTATCGACCAATAGTAACTGGAAACTTGAAGCCTGACTTGTGAGACTCTGCTTGCTTTTTGTGTACATTCATCATTTTTCTACACAACTCCATCAATATCAATTTGTCACTAGGATACCTTGGTAACATGTAAGGTTGCTCACTGAAACATCCAACCCTAATGTAGGTAAAGGTTGGGAATTGTAGGAATATGTAACCAACCTTCTTCACCTATTCCCAAGTTGTATCTGAAACTCTCTTCTTTATAAGATCCTTATCAAACATGAAAATGTACTTATAGAAGAAGGCATCATTTACCCTTCTTAAATGTTTTAAACTCTCCTTCAGAGTCAATTGTGGGTAATATTCATACACCGGTACTTGCCTTCTATCATCAATGGAAGACAAGCCAAGAAAAAACCTCATACAAACTGCAACATATACCAAATAGGATGTCATATAGAACTTTAGAGAAGTAGATACTGTTGATGATAATTGTTAATCATAACAACATGCATAAAAATTTGCACAACAAAGCTTTATTATCTTGTAAAGTACGATCAATTTCAGATAACTTGATAACTCCAAGGCTCCGTTGATCAGGTCATGATCTTCTGATGTTACTCAGAGGTTGATGTGACATGCTATTTTCCATTTCAAGGGTCTTACATTTGTTTGGATGATCAATAATGCAACTGTACTCTGTAAATTCACTACACAAATGAGGTTATTTCTACTTTGTTCCACTGATCACTATGATATTTATAAGTTTGATCAATTATTCTGAACATTTATCATCATGAACTTACACATGCTTTTACACTATGTATTTATTCAAGTAATGTGTCGACAAGTGGATATTCATATGTTTATCATGGATATTTATCTGTATTTGCATGATATTTATCAATTTGACATGCTTTCACTCAAAATATGCTTTGTATTTTCAATTATTTACGAGATATAGGCATATTTCATGTTCATTTGCTTTGGATTGTATGTTATTTGCAATTATGGAGGTGATTTGTAATGAAATTCAAAGAAATTTAAAGAAATACTTCTAAATTTGGTGAACCTTTAGTTATTGAGTCACATACATTCAAGATACAGTCATGAAGAGAAGAAATCAAACCATAATTCACCAGGTTGTTCCACAGCTAGGTATGGTTGATGCTAACTTCAAAGGAACAAGGAATGAAAACAACATATGCAGACTGAAAAGCACTCCAAGGGACATAACTAATCAATGCATATATCCAGATTCCACTCATAGATTACTCAGGGTTTACAATGATTTGTAATCAAAATAGCTTCTCTTTCATTAAGTATGCAAAATATGTACATTCACAATAACCTTGAAATCAGTCCTGAATTCTTCAGCAATCAAATTTCAATTAAGTTTCTAATGACTAAAAGATTGCACTCCTTCCCCTTTTATAGAATAAGGAGAGGAGGCAGTTACAAATGACCAACGGTCAAGATTCATCAATTCAGATCAACGGCTAACAATTCCTCAATGACTTAGTCAACATCTTCATCCGTGGCACAAGTTGCCAGCTGGCAACTACTTGGCAAAACTTACTGCTTATAAGTAGCTTATGCATATGTTTACCTAATGATGCATCTATACTTACTCTTTATCTCCTTCTTCTTCACTCTTCTTCTTCTTCTTTGCTTTCTACATTATCTTCTTCTTCATTATCACTGTCACTTTGATGGAGATCATCCCTTATATGCACCTTTATTGTTGCTCTGATGGACTCATATAATTACACAATTCTGTCTATTTCTCCTCCATCTTGGACCTTGGCCTTTGCTACTGCATGCCTGTGGGAATGGAATTTGGCTTGGAGGGCTTCCATCTTGCCTTTCCTGCTGTTTAGGGTCTCATTATAGGTCTCCACCCTGACCTTCATTCTCATGACCTTATTCATCACTTCCTCTATTAAGTGGTTCAGGGAGTCCTCTGCAGCTTGCTTGAAATTATCATGGAAGGCCCTGATAGTGAAATCAACATCTTGATTTTCAATTTTTCATTCTACTCTTCCAAAGCTTCTAGGGTCTTTGCCTCATGTGCCATCAGGTTATGCAACTTGACACTTATATCTCAGAGCTTTCCACTGCACCTCTTCAATATATCACATTCAAACCTAGTATCTTCATACTAGATACCTAGCAGCTGGGAGGTGTTATTATCCAATACATTATGACTTATCAAGATCTGGGTGTCTATCCTCTTCATTTCACCTAGTGTATCTAGATGTTTATCTAGCTTGAATGACCTCCTGCCTATTTCATTTTGTAGTTTGTCTACCTTTCTCTTCAGGGTACTTAAAGAATTCCACCTCTCCAAAGAGGTTTTCACTACATCCTCTGCCTCAAAAATTGATGATAACATCCACTTCTCCATTACCTGTGCCTTATGTCTCATCAGGTCCAATCTGGTAACCTCATCTTGTGATATAATGGATAATGGGGTGGCAGGATCAGCAGGTACATGATCAGGGTTAATTAACCCTTTAATAAAAGAATGTAGTTGAGCAATGTACTCTTTATGTCTCTTATTCTTCTCCTTTTCTCTCTTCACCCTTTGTGTTAGAGAGTCTATAATGTCTTTTCCTTCTTGACCTTCCTGGTCCTCATTCGCAAAACCTAGATCAACATTAGTGATCTGAAAATACTCAAGGCCTATTTTGCCTTTCTCCTTTTCAACTGTAGGCAGGGCTATTTGTGTAGTTCTCCTACCTTTGGTAGGGTCCCTTTTGATTGTTGATGTCAGCCTGGCCTTTCCTCTGGGTTTCATCATGCTCCCAGAAAATAATGTAGATACATCAAAATCCTGTACCTCCTCAACCTGCTGCAAATGTATCTCTCGTTGCAACCAATGAGGTACATCACCCCTAGGCTCCTCATGACCACCCCATGTATTTTGGGTGTCATGTGCTCCTGTATTACATTCTACCCTTGGCGGTGATGGTTCCTTCCTGATTTCTTCCTCATGTACCTTATCATGAGGGGGATCTTGCTGGGGTTCCTCCTGTTGAGGGGCTTCCTTTTGTGGAGGAGGCTCTTGTGAAGTATTGACACTTTGATCTTGTGCCTCCTTTTGTAAGTTCTCCTCTGGAACTTCTTTATCTTTCTTATTTAGTTCATCTTGTAATACACTGGCCTCTTGAGAGGTTTGTGTGTTTTGACCTTGGATATCACCTTGATCACCCTTGGCCACATTCTCTTTCTCTTTCTCTATTCTGTCACCTTGTGAAAAAATTTGTTCTTTATCCTTAGACGTATCAGCTTCTCCTGTATTAACTTCTTTCTTAGCTAAATTTTCCTCTGATGTTGGGCCTTTACCTTGATCACCCCCTACAGTAGGTAGCGATAGACCACTTTGGTATTAAGCAACATTCTTGTCTAGTATGTCCTGATCACCACCACTCTGAAGTTTTTTTTCTCATTGTTTTGGTCCTATGGGTGCCTTTGTTAGATTCAAGACAAACAACTAAGAGGGGGGGTGAATTAGTTGTCTAAAACTTTCTTCCTATTTATCACTTAAATCCTCTTTGTAATTTCAGCAGCACAATAATAAATCAATCATGGAAACATAATGCAACAATTCAAGAGTAGAAACACATTAACACATATGACACCAAGATTTTAACGTGGAAAACCCAGTTAAGAGAAAAACCACAGGGTGACTAACCCAAGATTGTATTCTCTGTTAAAAGAATAAGAAGAACAAAATGGCACATGCCAATTAGGGCTCACTGCCCAAGCACACTCCTCACAAGAGGCCTATTGCCTACATGAGACACACTATCTACAGAATGATAAATATTACATACTTGAACTGAAGAATACCATCTTCATCATGCTTGAGTCAGTCCCATTTAAGCCCAATACTTCTGCTCTGCCTTTCGCTCTGCTCCACTCTTCCACACACTCATCTCCACAAAATACATTTGAAATGACTTCACAACTTCTTATTTATACAAGACATTTGACTTTGGGATTATCATCCAAGTCAGCATACATTACAGAGCAAATACATAAATACAACATGACTAATTACAAAAAGACTTCAGGCGGATCAACACACTGTCGGTTACATAGATCTAAGACTTCAATCTTCCTTTAGAAACACACCATTCCTCACAGAACATCTTCAATATCATCCGCAGGATGTGTAACTCATCCGATCGGCCAAACTTAGGAAGAACATCATCATCCGGAAGTAATTATTCAATTACGAGCTCCATCTTCAATGCGGATCACCAACATGAATTGGACACAATCTAAAGACCTCCACAAGCTTGCCTGAATCATCAAGAACATCCACACTACTTCTGCTTAGTAAAATATTTCTCTCCTTCATCTAGAACCTCAAGAACACAGTCTGTCATCACTGTCATATTGGAATAGATGCTTGTGAACCTCCAGACCATGAACTAATTAAGTTGTCAATTCACATTGACTTCCTAAACACTCCACCAAATCCAAAGAATAAGATATTATATTTTCGGATCTCACCGGACCTATCTGTGTTACTCTATCACCTCTGAACATCTGCCAGAACTGGTTTTACTCAAGTGGCCATAACTTCTTCAAATCTTCATGCGGACCTCTCAAATCTTTACTGGATCATCTTAAGACACATATCTACAAACCCTTTGATGCGCATCATTTGATCTTCATCTTAGCTAGGATCTTTACCTTAGTGTCATCACTGTTCTTCTATGTTCCTAATAGGACTAATTTTCTCAATATCCTCAGCATACAACTCATCCAATCCTTATCATCAATGCAATAGGAGTATGTTGACAACAATGACAACACTGGTTAGGCCCATACTTGCAACAATCTCCCCCTTTGTCATTGATGGCAACATATGATGTGAAAAACTATTTTAACCATCAAGATAAGAACTTCTCCTTACTGACATAACTCCCCTATCAAAACCAACCATTTACATGTCTTCTCTTCCTTTACTGCCCCCCCCTTTGATTAGCAACCACTTTTTGTTTTTCACATGTCTTCTCTCCCTCTTTGACATCAATGGAAAAGGGCACATACTTGCATCACTTCAGAACATACCAGCTGCTCCCCCTGAGTAGCAGCTTCCCAACATCAATCCAGACCACAAGATATGACTGTGAGATCCACCGGACTGATGCACATTAGTGCACCTTAATTCAGAATCAGAGGGGTAATAACCCCTAACTTCTCCCTAAGATACTCCAAAGAGTCCTTAGGTAGAGGTTTAGTAAAAATATCTGCAATCTGATCCTTGGAAGGCACAAACTCCAATCTGACTTCATTCTTGTTCACCTGCTCTCTCAAAAAGTGAAACTTGATGGATATATATTTTTTCTTTGAATGCAACACCAGATTTTTTGATATATTTATTGCACTTGAATTATCACAGAAGATTGTGATAGGTTCCTCATACTTCACTCTGATGTCTCTTAGCATTTGCTTCATCCACAATACTTCACTACAACTACCTGCTACTACAATATATTCTACTTCTGCAGTGGACAGAGATATTGCCTCTTGTTTCTTGCTCAACCAAGAAACCAATCTTTTCCCTAGAAAGAATGCTCCACCATTGGTGCTCTTCTGGTCATCCACATCTCCTGCCCAATCCGCATCTGTATATGCATGAAGAGAAATCATGATCTCTAGGATACCATAAACCATACTCAACTGTCCCTTTTAGATATCTAAGAATCCTCTTGATTTCCATGACATGAGATTCTCTAGGATCAACTTGGAATCTAGCAACAAGACCAACAACATTCATAATACAAGGTCTAGTTTGAGTAAGATACAATAGTCCTCCAATCATTGACCTGTATTTTTTCTGATCAGCCTTAGGAGAGTCATCATCTTTGCTCAATTTACATCAGGTTGCCCTGGGAGTACTCATTGGTTTTGAGTCTTCCATCCCAAATTTCTTCAATAATTCTTTCACATATTTGGTTTATGAAATGAAAATTCCTTTCTTTGTTTGAATGATTTGCATACCCAAGAAGAAATTCATTTCCCCAAACATGGACATCTCAAATTCACTTTTCATTTGATTTGCAAAAGTTTTGCACATACTATCTCTTCCTCCAAAAATGATATCATCAACAAACACTTCAATAATTAAGATGTTTTCATGATCAATTTTGAAGTACAAGTTACTGTCAGCAGTACCTTTGTTGAAACCAATCTTCAAAAGATGCTTATCCAATCTTTCATACTAGGCTCTTGGGGCTTGTTTGAGTCCATACAGTGCTTTCTTCAACTTGCAAACCATATCACCATGACCAGACAATTGAAATCCATCCGGTTGCTCAATGTATACTTCTTCTTCCAAGTCACCATTCAGGAAGGTAGACTTGACATCCATCTGATATACTTTGAAGTCCTTGAAGGAAGCAAAGACAAGAAATAATCTAACTACTTCAATTCTTGCCATCGAAGCAAAAGTTTCTTCAAAATCAACTCCTTCTACTTGAGAGCAACCCTTGCAGACCAATCTGGGTTTGTTTATGACTACTACACCATCTTCATTAAGTTTATTCTGGAAGACCCATTTGGTTCCAATCACATTCTTGTTTCTAGGTCTGGGAACAAGATCCCAAGTGTGATTTTTCTCAATTTACATCAGCTCTTCCTTCATTGCTTTAGTCCAGCTTTCATCATTGCATGCTTTATTCACTGACTTTGGTCCAATCTTTGAAATCAGACAATACTTTTATGAGTCTTGAGCAATCTTTCTTCTTGTTTGAACACCTTTGCTTCTATCACTTATGATCTGATCTTCAGAGTGATTCAGTTTTACATACTTGGGAATTTTGGGACTTTCTTACACTTCTATTTCTTGCACAGGTTCATTCAAACTTATCTCTTCTTCCTGATTCTCCGGATCAATCTGGATCTAAATTTCAGAAGGGGGTTGGACTTCTTGGACCAAAACATCATTTTGATCATCTTCATCATATTCATAAAACAGTGAGGGTTTTTTAATACCTTCATCAACCTTCACATTTGTACTTTCAATAATCTTTCTCAATCTCTTGTTATAACACCGATAAGCTTTGCTTTGAGTAGAATAACCTAAGAATATTCCTTCATCACTTCAAGCATCAAATTTGCCAAGATCTTCATCTCTTTTAATGTGACATTTGCTACTAAAGACTCTGAAATATTTCACAGTGGGAGTGATGCCAAACCAGAGTTCATAAGGGGTCTGACCAGTATTCCTTCTGATTTGTACTCAATTAAGAGTATAGACAGCAGTGCTTATAGCTTCTCTCTAGTAGATCTGAGGAACATTTGCTTCTATCATCATGGTTCTAGATGTTTCCTGGATGGTCCGGTTCTTTCTCTTCACTACTCCATTCTGCTATGGAGTGCTTGGAGCAGACAACTATCTTTTTATCCCATGTTTCTCACAGAATTTTATGAACTCTCCGGATGAGAATTCTCCACCTCTATCAGACCTAAGACATTTTACGATTAATTTAGTTTCATTCTCTACCATCGCCTTGAAGATTTTGAATTTCTCAAGAGCCTCAGATTTCTCTTTCAGAAAAGCCACCCACATTATCCTAGAGTAGTCATCAATTAATAACATGAAGTATCTATCACCTTGCAAGCTCCTGATTCTTGCCAGACCACATAGATCAGTATGTACTAAGTCCAATAATCCGGTAGAAGACTGTTCATTGGTTTTGAATGAGACTCTTCTTTGCTTAACCAACTGACATTCTTTGCACAAACTATTGGTAGGTTTCACCAATCTTGGAAGATCTCTTATAGCCCGAGTGTTGCTTATCTTGATGATATTATCAAAATTCACGTGACACATTCTCCTATGCCACAACCAACTCTGATCAATTTGAACAAATAAACAACTTTTGCCAGTACCAACCAAGTGGAAGATATTACCTTTTGTTTGAGTACCGAATGCAATCTCTGTTCCGGAACTTTCAAAGATCTTACATTTTCCATTTTTGAATCTGAGATCATGGCCTTTGTCCACCAATTGTCCAACACTAAGAAGATTGTGCTTTAGAACTTCAACATACAATACATTACCAGTTTTGTTCTTTCCATCAAAAGAAATAGTTCCTCTACCTTTGATCTTGCCAGCATAATTATCCCCAAATTTTACAACTCCTCCTTCATATCTTTCCAAATCTATGAACTTATTTTTATCACCTATCATATGGTGGGAGCATCCACTATCAATGACCCAAACGTCTTTTTCTTCAACTTTGGTAGCCAGAGCTCTTTCTACCATTTTATGATTGACATATTCAGAGGGCATTGGATCTTCTTCCTTGATGGAAATAAACACCCAATCACTTCTAGATTTGTTTCCTGTCTCTAATTCATCATTTGTTACTCCTTCATCATCATCATCTTCATGAACATAGTAACATTTCTTTTAGAATCTTGATCTGTTAGGATTTGGCCTTGAAAATCTTTCCGAACACCTTGAGGTAAAATGACTAATCTTATTGCAGTTAAAACATTTAAAAGGCAATTTCACTTCATACTTACTGGATCCTCTTGGCAGTCTTTTTGCAATAAGGGCTTGAAGTTGAGCAGCTTTTGCTTCATCTTCTTCCAGATCTTTTCTTGCTTTTTCATACCATGATAGTTTCTTTGAAGAGTTCTCTCTTGAATCAAACTTTTGTTTTCCTTTTACAGAGGCACTAGCTTTGAATACAGATTTAGGCTTGGGGGGTGCATCTCCAAACTCGGCCAATTCAAATGCAGCTAATTTACCAACCAATTAATCTCTTGTGATATTTGAAAAAGATTTGAATTCTTCAATAGCAACAACCTTGTATTTGTAAGAATCAGGAAGGGATCTGAGAACTTTGGCAACAATCTCATCTTCTTCCAAGATTCCACTAGCATATCTAATGCCACAAACAAGCTCATTTACTCTTGGCATAAATGTAATGATATTTTCATCTTCTCTCATCTTCATATTTTTGAATTTTCCTTCAGACTCTGTAGCTTGGCACATTTAACATACTTGTCTCCTTCATGCAGAAGTTTCAGTTTTTACCAAATCTCATATGCACTTTTTAGATCAATAACATTTGTTAGCTCTGAATTAGATAAGGCACTTAGTAGAGCTTCTTTAGCTCGAAGATTGTTTTTAGCATCTCTAATTTCATGTACGGTACTCGAACCATTCTGTGGAGGAACATACTTCTTTGAAGCCATGATCCAATATTGCATTCCCATACATTGCAAGTGACATTCCATGTGACTTTTCCAAAGAGTAAAATTGGTTCCATCAAACATCGAACTATCCTTCTTGTAGGACGACATCCTAGATCTCCTCAAGCGGTTAAGCTCTTTTAGAGGAACTTAGCTCTGATATCAATTGTTAGATTCAAGACAGACAACTGAGAGGGGGGGTGAATCAGTTGTCTAAAACTTTCTTCCTATTTATCACTTAAATCATCTTTGTAATTTTAGCAGCATAATAATAAATCAATATGGAAACATAATGCAACAATTCAAGAGCAGAAACACATTAACACATATGACACCAAGATTTTAACGTGGAAAACCTAATTAAGGGAAAAACCACAGGGTGAATAACCCAAGATTGTATTCTCTATTAAAAGAATAAGAAGAACAAAATGGCACATGCCAATTAGGTCTTACTACCCGAGCACACTGCTCACAAGAGGCCCACTGCCTATAGGAGACACACTGTCTATAGAATGATAAATATTACATACTTGAACTGAAGAATAGCATCTTCACCATGCTTGAGTTAGTTCCATTTAAGCCCAATACTTTTTCTCTGCCTTTCGCTCTGCTCCTCTCTACCACACACTCATCTCCACAAGATACATTTGAATGACTTCACAACTTCTTATTTATACAAGACATTTGACTTTGGGATTATCATCCAAGTCGGCATAAATTATAGAGCAAATACATAAATACAACATGATTAATTGCAAAAAGAATTCACGCGCATCAACACACTGTCAGCTACACAGATCTGAGACTTCAATCTTCCTTTAGAAACACACCATTCCTCACAGAACATCTTCAAGATCATCCGCAGGATGTGTAACTCATCCAATCAGCCAAACTTAAGAAGAACATCATCATCTGGAAGTAATTCTTCAATTACGAGATCAATCTTCAATGTGGATCACCAAGACAAATTGGACACAATCTAAAGACCTCCACAACCTTGCCTGAATCATCAAGAACATCCACACTACTTCTGCTTACTAAAATCTTTCTCTCCTTCATCCAAAACCTCAAGAACACAGTCTGTCATCACTGTCATATTGGAATAGATGTTTGCGAACCTCTAGACCATGAACCAATTGAGTTGTCAATTCACATTGACTTCCTAAACACTCCACCAAATCTGCATAACAAGATATTGCATTTCTGGATCTCACCAGACCTATCTGTGTCACTCTGTCACCTCTGAACATCTGCCAGAACTAGTTTTACTCAAGTGGCCATAACTTCTTTAGATCTTCATGTGGACCTCTCAAATCTTTATTGGATCATCTTAAGACACATATGTATGAACCTTTTGATGTGCATCCTCTGATCTTCATCTTAGCTGGGATCTTTACCTCACCGTCATCACTGTTCTTCTCTGTTCCTGATAGGACTAATTTTCTCAATATCCTCAGCATACAACTCATCCAATCCTTATCATCAATGCAACAGGAGTATATTGACAACAATGACAACATCGGTTAGGCCCATACTTGCAACAATCTCCCCCTTTGTCATTGATGGCAACATATGATGTGAAAAACTATTCTAACCTTCAAGATAAGAACTTCTCCTTACTGACATAACTCCCCCTATCGACAACAACCATTCACATGTCTTCTCTTCCTTTACTGCTCCCCCTTTGATCAGTAACCACTTTTTGTTTTTCACATGTCTTCTCTCCCCCTTTGACATCAATGGAAAAGGGCACATACTTGCATCACTTCAGAACATACCAGCTGCTCCCCTTGAGTAGCAGCTTCCCAACATCAATCTGGACCACAAGATACGATTGTGAGATCCATCGGACTGATGATCAGTGCACCTTAATTCAGAACTGGAGGGGTAATAACCCCTAACTTCTCCCTGAGATACTCAAAAGAGTCCTTAGGTAGAGGTTTAGTATCCTTGGAAGGCACAAAATCCAATCTGAATTCATTCTTGTTCACCTGCTCTCTCAAAAAGTGAAACTTGATGGATATATGTTTTGTCTTTGAATGCAACACCAGATTTTTTGATATATTTATTGCACTTGAATTATCACAGAAGATTGTGATAGGTTCCTCATACTTCACTCTGATGTCTCTTAGCATTTGCTTCATCCACAATATTTGAGTGCAACTACCTGCTGCTGTAATATATTCTGCTTCTGCAGTGGACAGAGATATTGCCTCTTGTTTCTTTCTCAACCAATAAACCAATCTTTTCCCTAGAAAGAATGCTCCACCACTGGTACTCTTCCAGTCATCCACATCTCCTGCCCAATCCGCATCTGTATATGCATGAAGAGAGAAATCATGATCTCTAGGATACCATAAACCATACTCAACTGTCCCTTTTAGATATCTAAGAATCCTCTTGATTGCCATGACATGAGATTCTCTAGGATCAGCTTGGAATCTAGCAACAAGACCAACAACATTCATAATACAAGGTCTAGTTTGAGTAAGATACATTAGTCCTCCAATCATTGACCTGTACTTTTTCTGATAAGCCTTAAGAGAGTCATCATCTTTGCTCAATTTACATCCGGTTGCCATGGGATTACTCATTGGTTTTGAGTCTTCCATTCCAAATTTCTTCAACAATTCTTTCACATATTTGGTCTGTGAAATGAAGATTCCTTTATTTGTTTGAATGATTTGCAAACCTAAGAAGAAATTCATTTCCCCAAACATGGACATCTCAAATTCACTTTTCATTTGATTTGCAAAAGTTTTGCACATACTATCTCTTCCTCCAAAAATGATATCATCAACAAACACTTCAACAATTAAGATATTTTCATGATCAATTTTGAAGTACAAGTTATTATCAGTAGTACCTTTGTTGAAACCAATCTTCAAAATATGCTTATCCAATCTTTCATACCAGGCTCTTGGGGCTTGTTTGAGTCCATACAATGCTTTCTTGAACTTGCAGACCATATCACTATGATCAAAAAATTGAAATCCATCCGGTTGCTCTATGTATACTTCTTCTTCCAAGTCACCATTCAGGAAGGCAGACTTGACATCCATCTGATATACTTTGAAGTCCTTGAAGGCAGCAAAGACAAGAAATAATCTGACTACTTTAATTCTTGCCACCGGAGCAAAAGTTTCTTCAGAATCAACTCCTTCTACTTGAGAGTAACCCTTGCAGACCAATCTAGCTTTGTTTCTGACTACTACACCATCTTCATTCAGTTTATTCCAGAAGACCCATTTGGTTCCAATCACATTCTTGTTTCTAGGTTTGGGAACAAGATCCCAAGTGTGATTTTTCTCAATTTGTATCAGCTCTTCCTTCATTTCTTTAGTCTAGCTTTCATCATTACATGCTTCATTCACTGACTTTGGTTCAATCTTTGAAATTAGACAATACTTTTCTGAGTCTTGAGGAATCTTTCTTCTTGTTTGAACACCTTTGTTTTTATCACCTATGATTTGATCTTTAGAGTGATTCAGTTTTACATACCTGGGAATTTTGGGACTTTCTTGCACAGGTTCATTCAAACTTATCTCTTCTTCCTGATTCTCCGGATCAGTTTGGATCTCAATTTCAGAAGGGACTTGGACTTCTTGGACCAGAACATCATTTGGATCATCTTCATCATATTCATAAAACCTTGAGTGTTTTTCAATACCTTCATCAACTTTCACATTTGTACTTTCTATAATCTTTCTCAATCTCTTGTTATAACACCCGTAAGCTTTGCTTTGAGTAGAATAACCCAAGAATATTCTTTCATCACTTCTAGCATCAAATTTGCTAAGATCTTCATCTCTTTTAATGTAACATTTGCTACCAAAGACTCTGAAATATTTCACAGTGGGAGTGATGCCAAACCAGAGTTCATAAGGGGTCTTACCAGTATTGCTTCTGATTTGTACTCGATTAAGAGTATAGATAGCAGTGCTTATAGCTTCTCTCCAGTAGATCTGAGGAACATTTGCTTCCATCATCATGGTACTAGATGCTTCCTAGATGGTCTGGTTCTTTCTCTCCACTACTCCATTCTGCTGTGGAGTCCTTGGAGTAGACAATTGTCTTTTTATCCCATGTTTCTCATAGAATTCTATGAACTCTCCGAATGAGAATTCTCCACCTCTGTCAGACCTAAGACATTTTACATTTAATTTGGTTTCATTCTCTACCATAGCCTTGAAGATTTTGAATTTCTGAAGAGCCCCAGATTTCTCTTTTTTTAGAAAAGTCACCCACGTAATCGAGAAAAGTCACCCACGTAATCCTGGAGTAGTCATCAATTAATAACATGAAGTATATATCACCTTGCAAGCTTCTGATTCTTGCCGAACCACATAGATCAGTATGTACTAAGTCCAACAATCTAGTAGAAGACTATTCCTTGCTTTTGAATGAGACTCTACTCTACTTACCCAACTGACATTCTTTACACAAACTATTAGTAGGTTTCACTAATCTTAGAAGATCTCTTACAGCCCGAGTTGCTTATCTTGATGATATTATCAAAATTCATATGATACATTCTCCTATGCCACAACCAACTCTTCTCAATTTGAACAAATAAACAACTTTTTCCAGTACCAACCAAGTGGAAGATATTACCTTTTGTTTGAGTACCGGATACAATCTCTGTTCTGAAACTTTCAAAGATCTTACATTTTCCATTTTTGAATCTAAGATCATAGCCTTTGTCCACCAATTGTCCAACACTGAGAAGATTGTGCTTCAGACCTTCAACATACAGTACATTACCGGTTTTGTTCTTTCCATCAAAAGAAATAGTTCCTCTACCTCTGATCTTGCCAGTAGAATTATCGCCAAATTTTACAACTCCTCCTTCATATCTTTCCAAATCTATGAACTTATTTTTATCACCTGTCATATGGTGGGAGCATCCACTATCAATGACCCAATCATCCTTTTCTTCAACTTTGGTAGCCAGAGCTCTTTCTACCATTTTATGATTGACAGATTCAGAGGGCATTGGATCTTCTTCCTTGATGGAAATAAACACCCAATCACTTCCAGATTTGTTTCTTGTCTCTGATTCATCATCTGTTACTCCTTCATCATCATCATCTTCATGAACATAGTAACATTTCTTTTGGAATCTTGATCTGTTAGGATTTGACCTTGAAAATCTTTCTGGACACCTTGAGGCAAAATGACCAATCTTATTGCAGTTAAAACATTTAAAAGGCAATTTCCCTTCATACTTACCGGATCCTCTTGGCAGTCTTTTTGCAATAAGGGCTTCAAGTTGAGCAGCTTCTACTTCATCTTCTTCAAGATCTTTTTTTGCTTTTTCATACCATGATAGTTTCTTTGAAGAGTTCTCTCCTAGATCAAAATTTTGTTTTCCTTTTACATAGGCACTAGCTTTGAATGCAGATTCAGTCTTGGGGGTTGCATCTCCAAACTTGGCCAATTCAAATGCAGCCAATTTACCAACCAATTGATCTTTTGTGATAGTTGAAAAAGATTTGAATTCTTCAATAGCAACAACCTTGTATTTGTAAGAATCAGGAAGGGATCTGAGAACTTTGGCAACAATCTCATCTTCATCCAAGATTACACCAGCACATCTAATGCCACAAACAAGCTCATTTACTCTTGGCATAAATGTAGTGATATTTTCATCTTCTCTCATCTTTAGATTTTTGATTTTTCCTTTCAAACTCTATAGCTTGGCACATTTAACATACTTGTCTCCTTCATGCAGAAGTTCCAATTTTTGCCAAATCTCATATGTAGTTTTTAGATCAATAACATTTGTCAACTCTGAATCAGATAAGGCACTTAGTAGAGCTTCTTTAGCCCAAAGATTATTTTCAGCATCTCTGATTTCATCTACGGTACTCGGACCATTCTGTGGAGGAACATACTTCTTTGAAGCCATGATCCAATATTGCATTCCCATACATTGCAAGTGACATTCCATGCAACTTTTTCAAAGAGTAAAATTGGTTCCATCAAACTTCAGACTATCCTTCTTGTAGGACGACATCCTAGATCTCCTCAAGCGGTTAAGCTCTTTTAGAGGAACTTAGCTCTAATACCAATTGTTAGATTCAAGACAGACAACTGAGAGGGGGGGTGAATCAGTTTTCTAAAACTTTCTTCCTATTTATCACTTAAATCGTCTTTGTAATTTTAGTAGCATAATAATAAATCAATCATGGAAACATAATGCAACAATTCAAGAGCAGAAACACATTAACACATATGACACCAAGATTTTAACGTGGAAAACCTGGTTAAGGGAAAAACCATGGGGTGACTAAGCCAAGATTGTATTCTCTGTTAAAAGAATAAGAAGAACAAAATGGCACATGCTAATTAGGGCTGACTGCCCGAGCACACTGCTCACAAGAGGCCCACTACCTAGAGGAGACACACTGTCTACAAAATGATAAATATTACATACTTGAACTGAAGAATAGCATCTTCACCATGCCTGAGTCAGTTCCATTTAAGCCCAATACTTCTGCTCTACCTTTCGCTCTGCTCCTCCCTACCACACACTCATCTCCACAAGATACATTTGAAATGACTTCACAACTTCTTATTTATATAAGACATTTGACTTTGGGATTATCATCCATGTCGGCATACATTATAGAGAAAATACATAAATACAACATGACTAATTACAAAAAGACTTCACGCGGATCAACACACTATCAGTTACATAGATCTGAGACTTCAATCTTCCTTTAGAAACACACCATTCCTCACAGAACATCTTCAAGATCATCCGCAGGATGTGTAACTCATCCGGTCAGCCAAAATTAAGAAGAACATCATCATCCGAAAGTAATTCTTCAATTACAAGCTCAATCTTCAATGCGGATCACGAACACAAACTAGACACAATCCAGAGACCTCCACAAGCTTGCTTGAATCATCAAGAACATCCACACTACTTCTACTTACTAAAATATTTCTCTCCTTCATCCAAAACCTCAAGAACACAGTATGTCATCACTGTCACATTGGAATAGATGCTTGCAGATCTCCAGACCATGAACCAATTGAGTTGTCAATTCACATTGACTCCCTAAACACTCCAACAAATTTGTAGAACAAGATATTACATTTCTAGATCTCACCAGACCTATCTGTGTCACTCTGTCACCTCTGAACATCTGCCAGAATCGGTTTTACTCAAGTGGCCATAACTTCTTTAGATCTTCATGCAGACCTCTTAAATCTTTACTGGATCATCTTAAGACACATATCTACAAACCCTTTGATGCTCACTCTCTGATCTTCATCTTAGCTAGGATCTTTAGCTTACAGTCATCACTGTTCTTCTCTATTCTTGATAGGAGTTATTTTCTCAATATCCTCAACATACAACTCATCCAATCCTTATCATCAATGCAATAGGAGTATGTTGACAACAATGACAACACCGGTTAGGCCCATACTTGCAACAGACTTATCTTGGTCCATGGCTTGATCAGGTGGAGGATCACCCCTCTTAGCATGACCTATATCTTCAGCCCTTTTAGGCTCCAAAGGTGGATTATTGTCTTTACTTGAGCTTATATCAACCCTGTATGTTAGGTCTATGGCTGCAGGGCTTATAACCTGCTCAACCAAATTATCCAGCCCTATTTGTTGGGCTACTCTCTCAGGACTATCCTGTTTTGTTTTGTCTACTCTTCTTCTTGTAACATCCTCATCTGGGCCAATGGGGTCCCATGAGGAGTCATCTTGGTATTAGCAACCAAGGTTTCTGTGCATTAGGTATTTACATCCTGAACTACCTCATCATCTGATAGTTCCATAGTATCATCTAAAGGAAAGAGAGCCTCTTTGCTAGCCATATGCACTTCCTTTTCTTTCTGTTCCTTAGCCTTCTCAGTCTTAAACTGAATTATCTTTGGAATGGGAACTTCATGCTGTAACTCTCTCCTGAAGGCTGCACCACCCATACCCATTAACATGATGGGATCAGTGCTAACATCTCCCCTCATGGCTATTTTTCGCTTCTTGGGTGGTGGTGTCTGTATCACCTGCTTCCTTTTCTTACTTGTTATTAACAAGTCATCATCCCTAGGTTCTTTATTCACTTGTTCTTCTTCTAAGGGATCACCCCCCTCTAATTCATCTCGTAGAGGTTGATCCTCTACCTGCCTCTCTGTGGTTTCAGTAGCAGGCCTCAATGTCCTCTTAGTCTTTGGTTTATTAGTAGGTGGCTGTGATGTGGACACGTGGGCTGATGTAGATGCCCCATCACCTTTAGATACAATTCTTTTGATGATCACCCCCTTTGGCTCATCTTCCACCCTCTTACCCTTGGAGGGTATCTTCTTTTGTTTTTCAGTGGGTAATCTCTCCCCATTAGACTTTCTCTTCTCAATAAGGAAGTCATCATAGTCTTCATCAGATAACTCTTGTCTCTTTTTCTTATTATCAATAGTAAGGGCCATGCCCTTTTTCTTCAATTTGGTAATTTCTGCATCTACTAAACTTTGGGTTAGTTTAATTACCCCTTGCATTATTTGATCCAAGGAGGTATCCTCCTATGGTGTCAGATCAGGGGTTGAAATGGTGTCATTATACACCTTCTTGTCCTCATATTCATTGGACATTATCTTACCATCATCATTATGTAACTGTGCAGGCACTGGGATGCAATCAAAGGTCCTGATTTGATTCAAGGTGAGCCTTTGATATTTTCTTCTTCTCTCCTCGGCTTCATCATCATAATCAGTCCAAAAGTCCTCCAGATGCTTTTGATGTATCTGTTTTCCTAACAATTTCTACTTCGTGCCATAAGGGTCATAGGACCTGACAATAGGAAATGGCTGTAAATACATGAGTTTTAGCACTCTAATAGCATGCTTGATGCTCTATTTGTCTGGGCATAAGTACCATCCTATATATACTGGGAATAGCACAGGGAGAATCTTCTTTTGCTCTTTGTAAGTTTCCACTAAAGTGGACACTTGCTTGACGAATTCCATCAAGATGACCCTATCAGTGGGGTATCTTGGCAGCATGAGGGGCTGTCCCTTAAATTTTTCAATCCTCTTATATGAAAAAGTAGAAAACTGGATGAACCAGGCTCCATATTTGTAAATAACTTCCTGAGCTTCCATGCTCAGCCTCTTGGTCCGGTCCTCCTCCATCATTCTGACTAAGTGCATTGAAAATGCATCATTTACTATCTTGTAGTCTTGGAGGTAAGCCTTCCTCTACAGTTGGGGATAATGATCCCATATATGCACATCATCTATATCACTCCCAACTTTACCTATTGTTTGTAGGGCATCAAAGTTCCTCTGAAGGCACATGAATACACAACATAAGAGGTCATGTAAAATAAGCATGCTTGACCTCCTAGCTTCCTCATCCCCTCATCTAGTGAATCGCTTATGATCTTGGCCCATAGGGGTTTGCTATTTGAGTACAACACCATTTGGATGATACCAAACATCCAGTTCTCAAAATTACCCGCATGAGGTTTGCTGGTCATCCTGCTCAGCAGGGCAATTATGCACTGGTACTCATCGTCAAAATCAAATTTATATAGGTACACTGGCATTTTGGCAGAGGCTGTGTAGGTACTATTCTTTGCCCTCCACTAATACATTCTCTTCCTGGCATCCTTCTTGTTATTGTTATATTCTTTCTCAAGTTTGTTGAGGTCCACACTGACAACCTTGTTTCCCACTAGTAAATTGAAGGTAGCAGTGATACCCTTGACTGAAAAGTTAGCATATATCCTGCCATGTTTTTCTACCTTCCTAGTTACAGGGTTATAGTTTTTGGCACATTTAACTACCAGCTCAAAGGCATCCATGGCATACGGGAATCCAACCGCGTGCCACATACCTATTGTAAATATCCTGTCGAGTATCGGATTGTCAGTATCATCATCTAGCTTCCTTGACCATACATCTAAGTCTGTACTTCCTTGATGTGTATCACTAATGACACCATATCTGAATTGTACCCCTTCAGACTGCATGAATGTAGGCTTCAAAAACTTATCCTCGAACCTATTTCTTCTGATGTCTACAATTAGATCCTACAATAGACATGATACATCTTACCCTATGGTACTCGTATGCACTTTCAACAATATCATGCATCTAATCTTTATTACTTATCACTTTAAAACTTTTCATGCATCATTATGCGGATTTACCCTAGTAAAGATAAACATTTCACCTAGATATTATAGAAAATGACAACAGAGAGGGTTTGGAAGTTACTTACCTGATAACGCTTTCCCTTTTGATTATATGACTAATAACAGGAAAGACTATAGACGTGCGGGGTCACCTATTCTGTTCCGTTATGCTGAGGTCTTGATCTGCTAGCAGGTGGCTGATAAGGGTTTGACTTCTCAAGCTCTGTAATTCTTGATTAATCGCAAGGTAAATGAAAATAACCTTCAGATTTTACTTTTAAATGGATCAATATGACAAATTAGGGTATAGTGTGTTGTTCTGACATGATCCGTTGATCATTTCATGGAGTTCAATAGATGCCGCCAAGTGTTTGATTTGTATTTGAAATCGACAGGGCTTCATCTACCACCTTAATTGCATTTAATGCTAGGGGATGATCTTCCAAAGATTAGGGATTTTTGAAAATATGACCCCCTAATGGATAATATGACCCCCCCATCTTGCGCGTGATAATTGTTTACTAAAGATTGGGTGACATGGTTAACCTTTGACCATGAAGCATATCGGGTCATGAAATTAAGATCAGGGATACTTCAAAATATGACCCCCCAGGGAATAGATCGTGATGACATCATCATGTCATTGATGTTCTTTAGTTATCAGTTTCTGGTGATGTCATCATCATGTTGAGAAACATGACAGATATTTGGGTATATGACCTTCCATGGGTCGAGTGAGGTGATGATGTCATCCTCAGGATGAATTCTTTTGTTTACTAGAACTGAATGACATCGTCATCATATTTGCGCTGGGTGATATTTGGTAAGATGACTGATATTAGAAATATGACCCCCCGCAAATATATGAGGTTCTTTGATGGGTAGATACTAGCTCTTATTTAAATTTGACGTTCATCCACTGGGTATCTAACGGGTCACGGGTGATAATTCTAAGTCCAGGTGATGTTAGCGAATATGACAGATGTTAGAAATATGACCCCCCTAAGGGAAATATCAGGGTTGACCAAACTTTGACTCAACATAACTTTCTACCCTTAGACAATATTGGGGTGATCCAAAAGGCAAACCCACTTGGAATTTTGTGTACTTTCCAACCATGAGGTTTATGATAGCAAATGCTAACTTTGGAAACTAACCTCATCGTGTGGTGCATCCACCCTAGTAAAGGTGACATACATGACTGATTTTACCAAACCACCCAAAGCAGAAAACAAGCAAGCAAAAGCAAAAAATTGGGTCCTTGTTTTGCTAAGGCAAAATGGGGCGTGTTGTGTAACCACACAATAGATACCTCAGAGAGTTGGTGGCAACTAGCATCGCTGATCTATTTACCCCTGTAGATTTTCTGATTACCCTTCTTGATGATGGAAATATACCGATACATCGAATCCTGAAATGTATTAGATGTTGGAAGCCCTTTGATTCTACTCAAGAGTGTAATCAAATCTCCTATCTGTTCGTGGAACTCACTTCGATAGATGCTTTTAGGCCACCTGTATATAGTAGTTCTAGGAGTATTGAGCCAATAAGAGTTAATATTTTTCTTACATATCTCCATGTTCTTGTCATAATACTCCTGAGTTGATTCCATAGTAACATCTGAGTATTCTTTAATATCTAGACAATTGAAGATCTTGTCAAATAATTCTTCATCAAGTTGAATCACTACTTTACCATCAAAAACTTTTACAGACTTTCTCTCTCAGTCAAAGTGAGTAGCCGTCACCAAGACAAATTCTAGATTCTGCGTAGACACTGGGAAAGTAGATGCCAAGTGACTACTTCTGTCAAGAACAAACTGCATGTGAGGTGCAACTGGCTATTTGTTTAACCTTTCCAAAAATACTACCATATCCACATGGCCAATCTTGATGTCCCTGATTTTATCCACATTCAATTTCATAGAGGACACATGAACCACCCCTTGATATTTGTACTTCATGTTTTTCATACGAGAGGCTTCTGAAATTTACAGAGAAACTACAAGATGATGTTGAAACTTTGCAGAGTTAGCATATTTTCACTTCATAGGAAATATACAATTGCGGAGAAAAACTGCACTTTTGTATTTGAACGACAATTGGTGTAAGTCAGAGAAAATTCTCCAAACTACATGAGGTAGATCAAGTTGTGTAGTTTAGAGAAAATTCTCTTAACTACATTGGGTAGAAATTAGAAAGAGTGTAGGGGTAGAGAATTTCTCTGCCCTTACATAAGGGAAAGGCCTTGACAGGATGCATGTCGGAGAAAATTCTCCGAACTACATTTTGGGGAAGAGATTTTGGATGCAGGTTGGAGAATTTTCTCTGGCCTACACTTTGTCTTAATGTAGAGAATAGGTACTTTGGAGAGAGTTCTCCAAAGTACATATTGGGTAGATGTGTTATGTACTTCAAAGAATTTTCTCCAAAGTGCATAACAAGGTAAGGCTTGAGTTATGACTTTTAGAGAAAATTCTCTAAAATTTATTTTTGGGTAATGCTTAGGTCATGACTTTCAGAAAATTTTCTCTGAAAGTCACATCTTTGTTGTGCGACTGTTTTAGGTTTGGTGTTGTTCAGAGAAAATTCTTTGAACACCGGTTTTGACCAATGATGTTGTTCGAAGAATTTCCTCTGAACAACATATTATTGTGAACTGTGGTCAAAATGGGATTGTTTTAAAACTTTATTTACAAGGGTTAAAAATGACAATGTCTAAAACAAGTTTAACAATGTTGCTGAGAGATTATTCTCTGAGCAACAATGCCTAGTTTTGTCATTCTCAGAGGTTAGAGATATTCTCCATGACCTCGATGTAAGAGCTGGCTAGAGAGGAGCCACCCAAGATCTAGGACTTCATGAAAGAACAAGAGAGACAATGAGAGAATAATTGTATTCTATCAATGAATGCAAAATTGTTCATCATATGTTACAATGTACATGAAGAGCCTTGATTATAAAGGCAAGGATGAGAGCTAAGATGTTGTAGTCATGTGAAAAGTGTCTTAATCCTATGACATGTGACAACTATAGCACATGTGTAAGATAAGACAACTATAAGACAACTATCAACACCTAGCAACAGCTAGAAACAACTAGAAACATTTTGTAGACTCACTAAGTTAACTTAACATGTAAATTATGTGTGAAATTAATCTCACAACAAGGGAAACTAGATAGGAAATATCCCTATTCACACTAACACATCCCCTTCTGTGCAACTTAGGGAGAAGCTAAAAAATGCAAAGATGGATGGGTCCTGGCTACTAGGCCATGTTAGGTACCCATGTACAAACAAGTCTCAAGTGGAGTAAAGGAGAAACCCTCATGGGAAAAAAACTCCTCTCCAAAAGTGAGAATGCATTCAAAACATGTACAAGTGATAGAATGATGGAAGAATCAAGACCCCCCAAATACAACATCCATCACAAATATACAATTAATAGCCCCCTATAAGAGGGAAAGAATGAGACAAGATGTCCCCCATAATGAAGTAGCTCCTGTGCCAATGGTGAATGCTTGAAGAAGAAAACCAAATAGGATCCAAAACCTGCAAACAACATTCCTCCTCTTGGGAAGAAACCAATTCACTGGTGTATGTCAAAGAAAATTCATTTCCAAAACAAGAGATGAGGGAAGAAGTCTCATGAAACATGACATTTTTAAAAACTGCTCATGTGTCTCCATGTCGATGCTAAATGATACCACAATCAAATCAGGAGTCTCAGGCCTCATTGATGAAAGTGACAATCCAGGATCTAGTGGAAATTGAAAATCGTCAAGCTCCAAAGACAAAGATGGGTTGACAACAGTTGTGCCATGACTGTCATAAAATAAGAGAGATAACCCCTCAAATGTGTCCTCCAATTTTGCAAGATGGGACTTACAAAACAAATCTGAAATGCCTATCAAATGCCCATCCCACAAAGCTATATCTGAAAGACAAGAAGCATCCTGTTGAACTAAAGCATTAAACTCTAAAGAAGTAGGAGGTGGAGAAGATGGAAGTGTAGCACATGTCTCAAGAACTGATGAAGAGGCAAGAATACCAAGGTTCAAGTGACCAAACTTCTCCTCTGAAATTTGATTTACACTAGGAGTGTGAATGTTAGCCAACAAATTTGGATCATCATCAAGAAAGAAACCATAAAAGGTGTATAGCCGAGATGCATGATCAACCACCCCAGTAGCAATAATCTCCATGTTCTCCAAGTCTCTAATAATAACCAACTCAGGTGTGAACTCCATTGTCTTCCCTATACCACTGTGAGTTATTTGATATATGGAAAGAAGATTATTGGTCAAAGAAGGCACACAAAGTACATAATTGAAAGTACCTTCACCAATATCAATGATTCCTTTACCAATTACATTCATATATGTATTATTACCCATCAAGATAGGTTGCATATCACATGGTTGAAATGAAGAAAACATATCCTTGGAAGAAGCCATATGATGAGAAGCACCTGAATCAAGAAGCCATTTACTTGATGTAGAACTTGTACTTGTACAAAGTGCTTTACCTTTATTTTTGGTTTCCTTAGCTTTCTTTGCATGACCTGATTTAGAAAGTACTGGCTATGTAGATGTTGAAGGAGTAGAAGAAGAATTAGGAGATGAAAGTTTGTTCTTTTGAACAAGTTGCATCAAAGCATCAATCTGTTTCTTAAAACAAGTATGTTCATCATGCCCTAATTTCTTACAATAAGTACATGTAGGCTTCTCCTTCTTAGGTGAATTTTGTGCTTGATCTATTTGTGGAATTTTCTTAGATATCTTTTGTTTCTTGTCAGAAGAACCTGATGCTTTCTATTCCTTAGGTTGTCCAACCACCAAAGCATGAGTCTGTGATGACTTAATGATACCCATAGAAAGAAGCTTCTGTTGCTCATGCATTAACATCTCAGGAATGGATACAAATGAAAGCATAGTGAAAATAGATCCCATAGTTAACCTATGAGTGTGAAAGCTAGAAACAAAAGTTGCATATTCAGGACTGAGTTTATTCAACACATTGTAGATCAACCGGATGTCCTTTTTCTCAATACCACATGCTTTACATTGTGCTCTTAGATCATTAAGCCTAGTTATGTAATCTTGGATGTTCCTAAAGTTCTTAGGGTCAAGGCTCATCAATTCATTATCAATTTGATAGCCTTTAACTTCATCTGTTGTACCATACAATGTTTTCATTTTATCCCAAGCATCATGTGAATTTGTACATGCCTCAATTTGAAACAAAAGATCTAGGGAAATGAAACTATGAATACATCCTAGAGCTTTTGTATTCTTAATCATCCATTTTATCTTTTCCTTATCATCTGTCGGTTTAGGCATCTTGTTTTCAACATATAGAGAATGTCTAAGATCCATTAGGGCATTCCATGCATGTTGACTCCAAGTTGCATAGTTATATGGTGTTAACAATGGAACCCTTGATTTATCCATTATGTAGAGGAAAATATGAGAATAAACATCTATATCAAAGCACAAACTCAATCAACACTATAATTGAAGCCCCAAAACCAAAACAACCACCAATTTGAACTCTTTTTCCAATCAATGAGTGATATGTACCCAAAGTGCCTCAAACTAAAAATTTGATGTCTCAAAGCAAAATGTAGAAAAATGGCATGGAGAGAACTGTAGAGTACAGAAATACCTTTCCAATGCCTATAAAAAGTTGAAATTCTGGTAACGTGGGTGAAAGCTGTGATCTCAGGAGTGAAAAAAGTAAGATCTAGCTTCAAATAGCAGTATCTAGCACCTGCAATAGAATCTCAGCAAAATACTTGCACCACTGCGAAGTACTCAGAACTAGCTTTCTAACTATATCTCGTTTGACAATTTTTGATATGGCTCTTAGAAAATAAATGCCTTATTAGGGCTAGAAGGGGGCTAAAGGGGGCCCTTGATGTTGATGCCAACACTAATAGAATATTCCCTATTTGGATGAAATATTCTCCAGATCTAAAAACTGCCACTAGTTTTTGTTGAAACTGCTGGAAAATTGAAAAACACCATTTCTGGGAACAAAACTGCCAGTTGGGGCTTGAAACCACTATTAAATGATGCAAAACTGCTAACGTAGGCCAAAAATCACTTCAAAAAATTGAAACCACTGATGTTTGTCTGAAAACCACTTGAAGCAGGGCTGAAAACTACTTTCAGGGGTTCAAAAATTGCCTTTCAAATTGCTGTAGGTGGTTTGGTGGTGTTCAGTGTTTGAAAAGGGCTGATGTCAGGCAATTTTTAAAAAACACCATTGCTTGTGGTGGTTTTAGCAGCCCACCAACTAGTTATTTCAACCATTGGGGGTTTTGGTGGTAAAAAAAATGCCGATGCTAGAGGGTGTAGGTGGTTACGCTGCCGAGATTTTAAGTTGCCACTGAGATTTAATATAGACTGCCGGTTGGTTTTGTAAACTACTGTGGATGGATTAGGGCCATGTGGGAGGTGCTGTTAGTGCCACATGGTGCACAGTGCAGTGATGGTACCTACGACTAATGTAGGTACTACTGTACCCCTGTATAGAAAAAGAATCTATAGAAAAATCAAAGAAACTTTAGACAATTTCTTTTAACCTGCAAACTTTTTTTATTACCTGATGAATGTAGCGATCATGGAGATTCCAATTTGACTGGGTCAGCACCTGTATGACCTGATTCTACCTGCACCCAAGGAGTATTACCTGTAGAGGGAATGTTCTCTATGGTGATTCCGTACGGTGGGATCGGGTAATTTTTTTTGCCTTTTCCTGCAACTTTGTTCGATTTAGACGATTTGACAGTTGATCTATAGGTTTTTGGGCATCCTAAGCGCGATGCCAGGGTCTGATTTTGCCTAAATGGCTCTTAAATTGTAGCTACCTCCTGGATCAAGTAAACACTCCCCGGATTGAAAACCTCATAGATTTGGCCTTTGATGTCTGATCTGGATGAAACAAAAGGTGATCTCGACTATCTTGGACCTCCTGAACACAATGGTGTGTTCAAATTTGTAGTAGCAGGCTTCAAAATGAACCTACAATATAAGGCACAAAGAGGAAACCCTCACAAATCTGGTATTTCCATCAAGTCTTTCTGATTCTTTAGGTCATCATTCGATGCAAGAGAAGAGCATACTCAACTATCAAGATCCACCATGGATTTGCATTCAAATCTCTCAATAATTTGGCTAACAATAAGAGATTCCATCTAGAGAGCTATGATACCATGGAAGAGTTGGCTAGATAGGAGCCACCCAAGATCGAGGACTTCATGAAAGCACAAGAGAGACAATGAGAGAATAATTCTATTCTATCAATGAATGGAAAATTGTTCATCATATGTTACAATGTACATGAAGAGCCTTGCTTATAAAGGCAAGGATGAGATCTAAGATGTTGTAGTCATGTGACAAGTTCTTAATCCTATGACATGTGACAACTATAAGACAACTATCAACACCTAGAAACAACTAGAAACAACTAGAAGTAACTAGAAACATCTAGTAGACTCACTAAGTCAACTTAACATGTGAATTATGTGTGAGAATTGTAGGAATACTAAGGATCACTGAGAGGGGGGTGAATCAGTGATCTAATAAAACTTGTTTATTCATCAATCTTGTAGAAACAATTTCTATCATCATGACAAAGACATCAACAAAGGATAGAATCACACAAATGAAGCCATAACACAAGATGTAAAGTGGAAAACCCTATCTAGGGAAAAACCATTGTCCAATTCTCACCAAAACTTCATTGGGTCTCACTGACCAAACTCTCATTGAGTACTGCTGTTGATGAGGATTGCACCCTTATGCAAAGCTGTGAAACTTTGCAATCCTTCAAAACATGGGGACAAACTCAGGTTGTGGGTGACCTATAATGAGTTTGAACCTCCAGATTATGGGTTGGTTCCCTTAAAATGTTCAAATTGAAACTATGATTTTTTGATTTGGAAGAGGGTAAGAAGGGAACTCTAAGGTAATAAAACTGTAAAATTTTGGTGATGCACCTAGTAATGATGGAAAAATTGCAAATCTGATTCACAATAGATCTCAGAAATCTTACCCACACAATCCACTTTTGGCAAAAAGGATCACAAAAATATTTCTAAGGAAGGCTGGAAATTATCTTCTTTATGAAGGAAAAGGTTTTTTCACAACATGAAAGAAAAGATTTCAGTAACACAACCTAAGACCTGTGATATTACTATGCTTATCACTTGCAAGTAAGAATGAGACAATAATTTTAAAGGTTTTGATATTTAAACACAATAAAATTTTATCAAATCATTCATACAAGTAGCATCAATGGAAAGGCAAACACTTGATTTCAATGAAAACTAAAGGAAAACATTGCATGAGTAACAAGGAAAATGGAACCTGTAACCTACTGTAATCTCTATAAAATCTGTAATCAATGAATTACAAAACCTCTTTCTCTCTCAAAGTGTAAAGAGCAAAAAGGCAAGAACTAGAAAAAACTAAGTTTTGCTTTACAATATATAGTTTGCTCTCTCCAAGAGGCATGAAAAATAGAACTGCAGCTAACTGCCTCTCTAAAAATAACCTCTCCAAAGTGATCCATGAGCAAACCAAGAAATCCCTAAAAATAAGGGTCCAAACTGTCACAAATTGGGCAAAAATAGCTCCAAGTTGATCCTCTCCATATGTTTGACCAAGAAGTTGACCAAAACTCCTCAAATTGCTCCCTAAATCATGCAAAAGTCTCTAAATAACCCCAGTTAACTCAAATCATCTATTTTGCATGATTTTACATTACAAAATTGATGTGAATGAATAATAAAGTAATTAAGTGATAATTACTTTACTATTAGTTACATTTTGTTCTATTTTCTATGAATTTACAACTTGTGAAAAATAATAAAGTAATTTGTAGAATATTACTTTATTATTCACTTACATTGATTTCAGTTGTAAAGCTATGCATGATAGATGAAAGAAAATAAACACCTTATCTCTCCAATTACACTTGCCTAATTTGCATAATTTGATGCAAAATAGGACTTGAGAGAAAACAAAAAATCCTTATGTCTCCATGCAAGATAAATCTCCTAGTTGCATGATACATGCACTAAGGCAAGAAATTCACCCTTATTACTCCATTTACAATGCCAAGGAGAAAATATATCACCACAAAACATCAAGGCAAAAAATCAATACTCCTTGCCTTCCAAGGTATATGACTCTGCAAAAATCCTTTACCTTCCTTGTCATTTCTATATCATGCAAAAAAATACATTTGGTCTTCATTCTCCTGCCACCTTGCAAAACTTTACTTATACCCACTTTACATGTATTTGACTATCACCTTATATCATCCTTTATCCATGTAATAGCACCTTCACAAAATACCTAAGTCTCATCCTATCGGCCTTTTCAAAAATACATAAGTCATAATACATATAGCATTTCATATGCCATCAGCCACATTTGATTCACTTAGCAAAAGTTATAATCTCCATTATGGGCTCAGGCCCCTCCACTGTGCTAGGCATTAACAACTTTGAAGTTGTTACCACGACTATGCATTTGATTTTCATTAGATTATATGCCATTTTCAATGGAGAGAAAAAAAAAGGAAGGCTCTCGAAACCTTCTTGGAGATTGTGCCATCATATGGAAAGCAAAAGAAACCCTAAACAAAACTCATTCTTACCCTTAGCTTCTTTAAGAAGCTATTCTGCAGAAGACACGCCGCCATGCTGTTGGAATGAAGTTTGGAGTATTTCTAAGACAATTTTCTTACCCATTCGGCCTCTGTGAGCTTTACCTGGCAACAAGAAGGTAAAAATATCATTCTACATTTGATTTTCTATGTTTCTTTCCTTCTTTTCTGTGAAAAACAAAACTCTTGACTACAACCTCTCCACTGTATAAGGTTTTCACTGTGAAATTTGTTTGTTGTGTTTGCTCCCTCCTTTGTGTTGTGCAATGACCATCGAGAGCAAACATATGGCACGGCTTCTCAACAAACTTTAACTCTAGTAAGTTGTCTTCTAAGTGATCTTTCATTGTGACTTTGAAAAAATAAGATAAGGGTTTTTCAAATGAAGAAGTGGGTATCTTTGCTTTTGAGAAAAAAAAACCTTCTCTCTGTTATGGCCGTGCCTATATATTTGTTTGTGTCTATTTCTTTCAATGCAGATAAGAGAATGACAAGGGTTTCAAAAAAATCTTGAACTGAGAAATACTTTTCTTGTATAGAAATATTTCCTCCTCCATGGCTATGATCTCTCTGCTCTCTGTAGTTCTCATTTTACCAGAAGACAAAAATGAAACAAGGGTTTCAAACTTTTTTAATAAGGGTTTCATCTTTTTTGGCATAAAAATGCTTATTTCCTCCATGGCTATGCTCTATTACATCTGTAGACACAAAGATGAAACAAAAAAGATGGGGTTTCTATATTTGAGACAAGGGTTTTTATTATATGCAGATGACTATTTTTGACCAAGTTAGGTTGGCTGGAAAATTAATTTTTAATATTTTAAAAAAGTCACAGTAAAAAATTCATAAATATTTATTTATTTATTTAAAAAATTCAAAAAAATATTTGTCACATCCGCTCATGTGTCCTTTACTTAAATCCAAATCATGGAGGAAAAATATTATCTTTTTCTCATACTTAGGTTGGCCGGAATGACACATACTTTTTTACGTTTTTCTGAAAATTTTAGTAGTGCTTCATTGAAATATCCAATTTTCACTAAACTATTTTTAAAATTTTCAAAAAAAAAATAGCAACCCATAAACTACATTCAATTTGTTACAATTTTTATTACTATCTTATTTCTAGATTGTGTAGATAACTCATTCAATTTTTTACATGAATTTACTTAATCCTATTTTTCACATTTACATTGCCACTTAGGGGTAGTGTTTGGCCCATCATGATCCTGCACTCACCCTGGTATGAGAATTGAGAATGTAATACCTAAAATGCTTAATCGCTTTCACCACAGCTTAAGTGTGTTTCTCCATTTGTGAATACTTTATCTCATGAACCTTTAGAGGACAACTCATGAAGGCTATAGGAGATTCAATTCCTTCTCTGTTCTACTGCACCAAAATGGTAGATAAAGTGTGTTTTGAAGCATAACTGTACATGATGAAGTCCTTAGTATAGTCTAGGCAGACTAAGGCTGGAGCATGAGCAATTGCTTCCTTTCTCATGAAATGCAATTTTTCCTTCCGCATTCTAGTGGAAAGTTGACTTTCCTTTCATCATATCAATGATATGACATGTCTTCTCAGTAAAATCAGGTATGAATCTCTACAAGAAGTTAACCTTCCTAAAGAAGGAATGCACTCCTATTTTGCTGGATGGTAGGATAAGACTCTGAATAGACTTGACCCATTTGGGATCAATCTTGGTTCCTTCCTTAGACACAATGTGCCAAAGAAGCTTATCTTTAGTAACCCCAAAAATGGATTTCTTGGGGTTGAGAGAGATCCCATGTTGACGACACCTTTTGAGCACTTATTGTAAATGATTACAATGATCTTGACACTTTTATGAGAAGATAGTTAAATCATCAAGGTAAACCACAATGATCTTGCCCATCTCATCCCAAAAAGCTAGGTCCATTGCCCTATGAAAGGTGGCACTAGCATTGATTAACCCAAAAGGCATTCTGCAATATACAAAGGTGCCCCATGGAGTAGTGGTCATTTTGTACTGATCTTCTTTAGACACCTCCACTTGGTTATATCTCGAAAATCCATCTAACATAGACAACATCTCTGAACCCGTCACCATTTGTAGTACTTGATCCATTACTGGCAAGGGGTAATTATCCTTCAATGATGATTGGTTCAAATTATGGAAATATACACAGATGCAGATTTATCCATTCTTCTTCCTCATAGAAATGATGTTAGCTATCCATGTTGAGTGATGAATAGGAAAAATGATTCTAGCATCTAACATCTTTTGGATCTCAACAAGAATGGTACCTGAGATCTTAGGATTTTATTGTCATTATTTCTGCTTATGAGGCATAGACCCAGACTTGAGTGGAATATCATGCTAAACTTCTTTGGGCTAGAATGAGTTCAAATCACCATATGAATATGCTAACACATCAATGTACTACTGTAGAAGTGCTACAAACTTCTTTCTTTCCTCTATTGAGCAACATTTCCCAATGTTTACCATTTTGGGATGATCTTCTATACTTAGATTAAATTGCTCAACTTTTGCTAATGAATCCAGCCTAGACTGTTGTTTCCATTTGATAAAGCAATCATGCTTATCAAAGAGTTTCTCTAGAGAAACCAATCCTTTGGGAATCTTATTCCCTTTCATCTGCAAGACTTCTTCACTAGTTTCCTTATTTACCTTAGAGATTGATTCTCGAGGAGTAGAGTCACTCCCTTCAAAGTATAAGTCACTAAAATTTTCTGCCTTCTCCAAAAAGGCAATGATTTGATCATCATTGTTGAAAATTTTTTAATGATTGGAATTATCAGGAACACTAGCTCGAAATACCAACTTAATGTTATACTTGTTTCCCTAAAAATCCTTGTGAGGAACTAGGATAGTGGCTGATATAGCCAAAGAGTTTGCTTATCATTGTACTCCCTTGGGACTAATGATATATCAAAGGCATCAAAATCTTCAATGCAATCCCAAATGTGATTACGGTAATGCCTTGACCTTTCATTATTGGTTTGATACAAATTTCTCACTTGACAAATGTTCGGTTCGGCATCACTTTGAGCATGAAGATTTTTAATTCCTTTCTTTTGTGCAACATCCATCCCTAACAACAAGGCTTCATACTCTGCAGTGTTGTTAGTATGATCAAATTGCAATTTGAAAGAAAAGGGGAAGATTTTTCCTTCTGGAGATATAAGGACTATTCCTGCTCCAGATCTAGTTGAAGAACAACTACCATCAAATCTAAAGTCCAAATGTCATTTGAACTTCCTACCTTGACAGTTTCAAAATCAGAAATCTCTTCTCTTGAAGGGGATGATTCATTTGTTCCCAGACCTTCGTTTGAAGTATCATTAGATGACTTGGGATCTTCATCCATGGTCGAGAAATAAGTGCCCATTCTAGAGGTTTGAAAAAGAATTTGAGCTTTTAGATCCTCAGTCTTTGTTATAGTATACTTTTCTTGCCTCTTTGGATGAAGTTTCTGCATAACACCTTTCACAAGTAATCTTGCCTCAGACCAATCCATGTTGATTTCACCACCAACATGCTTACAAAATTTTTGTCCCAACAAAACTCCATATGAAGTTGGAACATCAACTACATTAATTGTCATCTTTATCCTCTTCTTTGGAAAAGCAGCAAATACAAATTGAGCATCTTTGATTTGACCTATGAGGGGTACTTGCTTAGTTTCCATTGAAAAGTAATAGCTAAATGTCTTTGTCAGAGTTAACCCCAAAGCAGTGGCTACTTTAGCTGGGATCACATTGTCAGAGGCACCTGAATCAATGATGTGATTAGTGAGTTTATGACCATTGACAAATAGAGAAATATAAAAAGGTTCTATCTTCCCAGGAATAGATGAGGGAGTTGTAACCATGTTATTGTGTGCAGGATTTGGTTTAGGGGCAACAAGTGCACTTTTGGAGGAATCCTGACTAGAATTGGCTCCTTTAAATTTCACAAACTTAGCCAGTCTTTCAAATGGTTGGGGCTTGGATTCAAGATATTCAACCATAGACATTTGGATTTTTGTCTTCCTAGCATGGTCTATGATATCAAAAGCTGGGTATGAAACAATTGAGGAAGACAAGGAATTTTCATTTTCAGATTTTGGGTTTTGGGCACTGCGTCTAGACATAGAAGGAGAAGTAAGGAAATAAGGTGCACTTACTTGTTTATTCCCCACTATAATCTTCAATTGAACTAGAAAAGGGGTCCCCCTTTTAGCAATTGTGATCTCTTGACGTGGTTCATCTTTGGACTTAGCTTTGTCAGCATCCTGTTGTTGATTCAATTGATTTTGTGAGTGGGTGAAGACAACGTAAGATTCACCGTATGTAGCTTATTCTTATTCAACTTCTTCTTGTTCATAGTTCAGAAACCTGATGTTAGATTTGCTAGCTACTCCTTCATCTTTGATGAATGGATTAGCACCATCCTCTAGGATATATTCTAACTCTAAAAGATCATCTTGTTCTGGTTCAAACAAGTTTACTGTTGCATTAACAGGTGGCGCCTCTAGTGTAAGCCTTGCTTCTGGTGGAGGAGGCCTATTCTAATTCTGATTCCTTGTAGCATTGTTGGGGTAGTTAGAAGTATTTGGATATGTTCTTGGAATGTCCTTGTATGAAGGAATGGACAAACCTTGGGACATTTGCTTCTTGAGTGATAGCAATTCATTTGCTAGCTTTTGCACCATAGGATCCGTGGTGCTAGTAGAAGGCAAAGCCAAATGGGGCTGCCCCTTAGGCTTGATAGAATCCTTCCTCAAATTTCCCACCAAGAGCAAATAATCTTCTACTTTAGTAGCCAAACTTTGAGCAATTGCAAGATCAGTTGAGGCTGCTCTTTGTAAAAGAAAACTTACTTCTAGCAATTGAGAATCGATGAAGAAGCACTTCAAGTTCTTAACTGTGGGTTGTGCAACAGCTGGGATCCTATTCTTCAGCTTATTAAACTTTGCCATGAAATCACGCATGGGCTCATGTGGTTCCTTCTTCATTTGAGTGAGTTGGGCCAACAAGGCATGATCATCTTCTATTGGTTTGAATCTAGCTTCAAACTTGGTTCGAAGTGTTTCCCAACTTGTGATAGTTCTTGCTGCAAGATGGTAAAACCAATCAACGGCAACACCTTAGAGTGCTTCCACAAATAATCTTATAGAAGCATCTTCATGTTCCAATCCAAGAAATCTGCATGCAATTTAGAATTCAAAAATATGTTCATCTGGGTGTTGCTTTCCATCACCATAGAACTTGGGAAAGTTCTTCCATGAGCCACGAGGTAGATCATGTGCTGGTGGTGTCAAATTCAATGGACCAAAAGTAGTTCCGTATGGACCTTGAGCAACCATTCTGCTAAGGATGTATGGAGGAATATAAAATCCTTGTAGCGGTGTAATAAGCAAGATCCTACAAGCGTTGAAAGCTTCCTTTGGTATAGGAGATCTTGTTTTGGAAGGAGGAAAACTTCTTGTACATTGAAGAGGTGATCTTTCACATGCAGGCATAAGATCAAAGTTATGCTTCTGCAACAACTCGAATGTAGGATCAATGTGTCCTTTTGCCCTTCTGCCATGGGTGTAAGTCTGCTTTGCTAGATTGTAAACTTAACACAAGCAAGAGAGATCAACAACAACAAAATAATTACAAAGAAAGAGGCACTGATGTGCTTCAACCAAAGAATGTGGTTCTTGGTTGCTTGTCCAGTTCCCCAGTGGAGTCACCAAAAACTATTGGGTGAATATTTTGTCACCGACAAAATGGTAATAGAATGGTAGTTTTAGCCACAATATGATGAGATTAAATCTCTCCTCGAGGAAAGGGGAGGCACCCTTCTTATTGTTAACTAAGATCATCAATTAATTAATTAAACTTATTTACAATAATTATATCATGTGGGTGTTTCCATATCATCCAATTCTCTTTCTTTAGAATTGATGTTCACTTACAAACTTATACTAAAAACCCTTTTGATGCTTACAATGTATCATAAACCATAAAACTACTTATTAGAGCAGTAATAACCAATACTTAGATTAGTTAGACATAAGAATAACTAAAATAATGCTAGTGTATGTCAACCACAAGAAACCCACAAAATCTCAAACTTTTGTTGCTCCTTATGCTAATTGGAAAATGAAAATGTATGGAATAAAATGCAGCCCAAAATCTCCACCTTATTGCCAAAGAAGATTAAATAAACACAGATGATAACTCGTAGCCCAAAGTCTCCAAAGTCACCTCCAATCACGAACACAAGAAACAAATCTAGAAATGATATTGCAACTCAAAGACTTAAAAATAGATTTCTAGCACCTTCTAGATTATGTAGATTCACACCACAATTCAATCAAATGTACAAGAAGATGTAATGGAAAAGATGTAAGAACACTCCCAATACACAACAAGCTTATTCCAACACAAAGATTAAATGCCCGCTTGACTTTCTTATATTGAATGAATAAAGATTTACAATTTGAACACAAAGTCTCAAGATGTTTCTCAATGCGGCAGTGTTTCACCTCAGTAGCTAAAAGATAATATTTACAAAGAGCACCCTCTTGTTTATAAAGAGGAGCCATGAACAAAAATAGGAAAGTTCTAACTACTTTGACTTAGTCTAGATAGAGTCCAATTTTGTTTAGGACTCTATACTTTTCCTACGTACAAATTACATATTACAAAAAGACATATAAGATGTCAATTACATATAACAAAACTACATATGAAAAGATTTGAAAATAAACTAAGTTTTTGAAGACATAGGAATTTCTTCCTCTTTATCTTTTAGTAGGAAATCATCATATCTTTTTAGGGCCACCTGGACTTCATTATCATTTGGTCCTGGTGTGTATCTAGAGATGGTAAGGAATCTTGTGATGGAATCTGAGATGTTGATAGTCACACCTTTGTTCCTATCCAATATCCTTTGCAACTTATCCAAAATCACTTGAAAATCCACCAACTTATCAATTGAGGCCAACGAGAAGGATTCGGTCTCTATTTCAGTGTGAACCAGTGAAGGGAATTCTTAGATAACTGTTTTTACAGGGAGGGTCTTTTGATTGTTGTCCAACATTTGAAAAGGAAGTTCCCCAATCTTATCAGAAATATCTAGCCCCTTGTTTATGTTCTCATCTAGAGCCTCCTTGAGATCATTGATCAAATTTTTGAGGACTTCTTTCTTATTCTTCATGGCCTCCCTATATTCTACATACATGTTTCTATTGGGGATCACCCCATTCTCTACTAGAATATCTAACTTGATATGCTGCAGATGGGTCCACGTATGAATGCATTTCTCTATCAACTACAAGTCTTGGGATAGCATATCAAGTGTTTGGTTTAATTCTATTTTCACTTCACCCAAGTTACCAAAAATCTTGATAGAAGACTATATAAGTTGAGTACCTTATGCCAACATTCTATCTATCCAGGAACTAACTGCCTGAACTTGTGGTCCAATCTTTTCATCCTTCTAAATGGCTTCTTCATCAACACAGGTACCAATAGGTTCCACTTGCTTGAAAGATTGGGCTATCTTTAGTAGATTAGAAGTTAGTTGTTCTACCTGAATCTTGAGTTGATCCTTGATCAACTTACCTTTGTCATACCTCTCAAGCAAAGTGGTCAATGTTGCTTGCAAGTCCTCCTTAGCACCCTCATGCATTTTCTTTCCAAGCTCTATTTGTGAAATTGCATAGTTAGAAGCTTGGACATCTTCAATATTTTATTCTTCAGAGGCACATCAACCTCAACATACTTGTTACCAGATGAATCAATGATCACCCTTGATATTGTTTTAGCCTTCTTTTTTGATTTAGGATTTGATGGAACTAATTGACCGAAGTTAAAATCATCAGGTGATATTGCTTGTTTCTTCCTCTTTGGCTTCTAAAAAATAAACCAAGGGGGAAGAGTGGATGAATCTTCTTCAGTTTGTGTCACCAAAGATTGTGATGATGGGGTAGGATCAATGGTTTGTGAGATGGATGGAATGGAAAATGGAATGGAAGTATCTAGTAATGTAGTGGATACTAAGGGAGTGGCAGTAACAATGGGTGGTGTTTGGGTCAAAACAACAGTGGGGTCACATACGTGGGCACATTGGGTGTGGGATCATATACGACCTTACCAAGGTCCAATTGGGTTGTTATAAATGGATTGGAAGGTGCTGATGATGACCCTAGGGGACTCTACAAAGAGGAAAGTGAGCCAAACACTTGCTCCATAGTGCCATGAGGAGGACTTTAGAAAAATGAATCACTATTGGGTGATGAAGGAGATGAATAAATGGTTTGTATAGAAACAGTAGGAGTAACAGACACAACAGGTGGAGATTGCACTGCTAAAACAACAGGAGGTGAGGTAGGAGATGACTCCAACTGAGAAGTAACCAGAGGAGCTTGTGCTTCATCTACAACATGATTTTCTTCGATATCCACTTGAGTAGATGTTCCTTCTTTCTCTTTACCTTTCCCTTTCTCAGCTTTGTTTTTGAAAACAAATTTTAGCTTTTGTCTAGAACTAGGAGTAGCTTCTTTATTCTTAGTTCTCAGCGCCTCTCTCTTGCTAGGAGCTCCTTCAACTTTCTCCTCTTCTAAACCTATCTTGAATGGTTTTATCTTTATCCATTTCCTTTCTAACCAGACATTGGTGTTAGCAAGGATAAGTTGAAACTTGTCCCTTATGGAAGTGGACTCCTTTAATGACCATTGAATTGGTGGAAGAGGGGTTGAATCAATTTTATTACCCTCATACAGAGGATCTAATATATCATCATCATCTTGCATATATTCAAAAATATCTGCAAGATTGAATTCTGTGATTTGTTCCAAGGTTAGCCAACCGTGGTCAAGCTTCCTTACATCTTTGTCTGTCCTACACTTAGCCCATATATCTTCAATTTTATGTACATGAGTGTAGTTACCTTTGAGCTTGTCTTTCATCCCCTTGTAGTCAAAATCATTTCTTTTCTTGAATCTTTTGAGGTTGATCCATTGTAACTCATTTTCCATTAACTTGGCCTTTGGGGTAGTTGACACTGTGTATCAGCCAATAGTAACTAGAAACTTCAAGCCTGACCTGTGAGACTCTGCTAGCTTTTTGTACACATTCATCATTTGTCTGCACAACTCCATCAATACCAACTTTCCACTAGGATACCTTGGTAACATGTAAGGTTTCTCACTGAAACATCCAACCCTTAGGTAGGTAAGGTTGGGAATTGTAGGAATATGCAACCAACCTTCTTCACCTGTTCCCATGCTGTATCTAAAACTCTCTTCTTTATAAGATTCTTATCAAACATGAAAATGTACTTATAGAAGAAGGCATCATTGACCCTTTTGAAATGTTTTAGACTCTCCTTCAGAGTCAATTGTAGATAATATTCATACACTGGTACTTGCCTTTTATCACCAACAGAAGACAAGCTAGGAAAAGACCTCCTGCAAGCTGCAACATATACCAAATAGGATGTCATATAGAACTTTAGAGAAGTAGATACCTCATAGAGTTGGTGGTACATAGCATCACTGATCTGTTTACCCCAACAGATCTTCTAATTGTCCTTCTTGATGATGGTAATATACTGATACATCCAATCCTGAAATGTATTAGATGTCGAGAGCACTTTGACTCTGCTCAATAGTGTAATCAAATCTCCTATCTCTTAGTGGAACTCACTTCCATAGATGCTTTTAGGCCACTTGACTATAGTAGGTCTGGGAGTATTGAGCCACCGAGAATTAATATTTTTCTTACATCTCTCTGTATTCTTGTCATAATACTCTTAAGCTGATTCCATAGTAACATCTGAGTATTATTCAATATCTAGACAACTTAAGATCTTGTCAAATAATTCTTCATCATGTTGAATTACTACTTTACCATCAACATATTTTATAGACTTGCTCTCTCAGTCAAAGTGAGCAGTTACTGCCAAGACAAATTTTGGATTCTGCACAAACATTGGGAAAGCAGATACCAAGTGAATACTATTGTCAAGAACAATTTACATGTGAGTTGTAACTGGCTATTTGTTCAACCTTTCCAAAAATTTTGCCATATCCACATGGCCAATCTTGGTGTCCCTGATGTTATCCACATTCAATTCCATAGAGGACATAGGAACCACCCCTTGATATTTGTACTTCATGTTCTTATTCGCAGGAGAGACTTCCGACATTTGTTGAGAAACTACAAGATGATGTTGAAACTCTCCAGAGTTAGCATATTTTCACTTGACAAGAAATATGCAATTACCGAGAAAAACTGCACTTCTGCATTTGAATGGCAATTGGTGTAAGTCAGAGAAAGTTCTCTGAACTACATGAGGTAGATCAAGTTGTGTAGTTCAGAGAAAATTATCCTAACTACATTGGTAGAAATCAGAAAGAGTGCAGGGGTGGAGAATTTCCCTACCCTTACATAAGGGAAAGGCCTTGATAGGATGCAGGTCAGAGAAAATTCTCTGAACTGCATTTTGGGGAAGAGATTTTGGATGTAGGTTGGAGAATTTTCTCTGACCTACACTTTGTCTTAATGTAGAGACTATGTACTTTGGAGAAAATTCTCTAAAGTACATATCGGGTAGATGTGTTATGTACTTCAAAGAATTTTCTTCGAAATGCATATCAAGGTAAGGCTTGGGTTATGAATTTCAGAGAAAATTCTCTGAAAGTCATTTTTGGGTAATGCTTAGGTCATGACTTTTGGAGAATGTTCTCCAAAATTCATATCTTTGTTGTGTGATTGTTTTAGATTTAGTGTTGTTCAGAGAAAATTCTTCGAACAACACCGGTTTTGACCAGTGATGTTGTTTAGAGAATTTTCTTTGAACAACACACTATTGTGAACTTTGGTCGAAACAGGATTGTTTTAAAACTTTATTTACAAGGGTTAAAAATGACAATGTTTAAAATGACTTTAACAATATTGCTTGGAGATTATTCTCTGAGCAATAATGCCCAAGTTTTGTCATTCTCGGGGGTCAGAGAAATTCTCCATGACCCCTGACTGTGTTCAAAAGGCCAACAAAAATTAAAACCTAGGTTTCAAAATCAACACAAAAATAAAATGAAAATGAAAAGGAAACAAAAAGAAGCAAATGAAAATGAAAATGAAACAAGAAGAAGCAAATGAAAATAACAAAGAAACTTACCTGTGACTGTAAAAGGTCAAGGAAAATCCGCAATCAAGTCACACACTCAAGAAATCAAAGGACAACCAAGGGTTGCAGGCAAGCTCAAAAATGGTGATTTTTAAAAGTGAGGGTTAAAATGAAAATTAATGCAGTAATTATATATAACCTTGCAATAAATTCCATTAATGGCGAACGTGTCGGGTTGATATCGGGTTGATATGCAGTTGCGGAGAAATTCTTTGCTCCTACATATGTAGGAGCGGAGTGTTTCTTTGCAGCTACATTTGACCATAAACTTTCAAAAATACAATGCTAGAGAAATTCTCTGAATTTGCACATGTAGTGTTGGAGAATTTCTCTGACTTTGCATATTAGGTAAAAATGCTAAGTAAGAAAAGAACTTGATTTTAGTTTTTTGAAAGGGGGGAAACATAACGTAACTCAAAATGAATTTTTGAGGCATTTAACCACGTGTGAGGCCAATTCAATTTTGCCTCATTTTGCGTGTTTAGAGTTCGTGGGCTATGAAACAGACAAGTTTCGTAGGGGTTATCCCACAAATTGAGTCAGCTAAATTCCTCACATACTTTCAAGTATTATTATGGGACTTTTTCCCCAAAATGGAAAAGAAAGTTTTTTTATGAATAACCCTTTAAAATTATACGAGGATAAATTTTATTAAACCCTTTTAAAAAAAAATGCACCTGGTAAACTTTTTAACGTGACCGGCGACGCTGGTGTGACACACCCTCCGGCTCCACGCGAATGCTTTTGCCTGGAGCAATAAACTGGTGAGGCCACAACATGGGGGACCTCATCCCCTAGCAAGAACACTTCAAACCCGCGAGCTCGTTGGCCCAATGAAGGCATAAAGCTTGCGAGCTCGTTGGCCCAATGGGGGTTTGAACTCTGGTGGCTGCCACTACAACCGAGCGACTTAACCACCGAACCACGCCCTTATCGGCAATTTTATTAAACCCTTTACAATTAAAAGGGAGATGGAAAAATAAATGATATTATGATCTTTTGGTTAAAATGGAGATAAATAAAGAATATATATTAAAACCCTTTTAAAAAGGGAGGAATTTAATTATGTTTATTAAATAATTATTAAAGACAACATTTTTGAAAGGGTATGATGTCTTGAAAACCACCCCTTAAGACTTATATAAAATATTTATGTGAGACTTGGAAAAGGGCATGGAAATTTGTAATGTCTCCATTTTCGAGTTCTCTTGCAGTTCAGTTAGAGTTGACTTTTTGGGTTGGTGACATCATAATCAAAGGAGTATTTCGATGTCACCGGGGTGTTCGGCTAATCCAGTGGAGCTGGTTGACACTTTCTGGAGAGATTTTAGACAACTTGTTCGTACTTACTATTTATAGTAAGTGCTTGCATGTCGGCAATCTTTCTGGGTTTTTCTGGGTTTGTTCTCTTTGGTCCTCAGGGAACACTACTATTTTTACTAAGTGTCAGTTTGGCACTATTTTGGTGACTTGGCAGTCAATTGTTGGCTCTCCTAGACGTTGCACTGAGCTCAGAGTTATCAAATAGTTTGTGGACCCAGTTGGCACCCTCTGTGTGGCCCAGTTTGCTTATGGCCGTTACTATTTTTAGTAATTTCAGGTTCGGTGTCAGATCAGGATTTTCAGAGTGGGGTTGGATTCGTCTTGTCGAGACCTTTTCGGTGAGCTATAGATCACCGAATTCCATGTTTATTTGGGCCTCCGTTTTAAAGTCCGTAAATTAATATTATTATTTAATATTGGACTTTGGGTTTTATTGGTTAAGTGACTCATACAATAAAATATTAAAAAGTCACTTAAGTCATTTTATGGAGCACTTACCTTGGGAAATATTAAAAGTAAAATTAAAAGAATATTTCCCTCAAAAAGTGAAACCCCCTCTTGGAGAGTTATAAAAGAGGGAAAAGTGCCTCATTTGAGATAGGCTTGGATTATTATTTTCTTCTCTTTTGCGATTTTCCCTTCGAGGGTTTTTGGAGCTTGGCTTTAGGGTTTATTCATGGCTATGTTGGGATGAAAATCCCTGCATTAGTCCCTTTCTTTGTGCATGAAAGATTCCATCAGGAGAGGTTTGGAGGAGCTTCACACAGGAGTTCCATTTGAGATTTCATTGACAGATTTTCGTTGATTTTTTGAGATGAAGGATTATATCTTTCATGGAGTTCATATTGCAAGTTTGAATAAGGCATTGGAGGATAGAAATAAGCATTGTGATTGAGTTTTTTAGTTGCTACAGAGTTTGTTTGTTTTGGCCGTACCATCCAGGCAAGCCATACATATCTAGTGAGGTTGTACTATGCATAGTGGTGTATTTTGGGAGGTTTGTCATTAATATATGTTTTTATTCTTTGGCATTTGGGGCTGTTGAGAGACTGCAGACACTTCTGAATAGATTTTGGAGAGTTCCCTTGGCATTTACTACTGATAGAGTACTTCAGACATGCCATACACTGAGTTACAGGGTGTGGGTGTTCTTGGAAATCAACCTCCACTCTTTGACATTGTTCACTCTTCTTTAGTGGCGTTGGAGGACATAGTTACTGCTGTAGCTTTGATTTTAATGCATATCAACCATTGTATGTGATTATTGAAGAGTTTTCATAGCTCGTATTGTTAGTCTAGCAATGACCCCGACATGAAGTTGTAAATCTTGATATGGGTATGTAATAGAACTTCATATTTTGGCATTCTCCTATTTGGGTCTTAATTAGTTTTTTGATTTATACAATAGTTTTTCTGAGTTTTTAGTATATTTTTTATATTCTATGTATTTCATGCAAAATCAAACATGCAAGCAAAACCCATAAAACCCTAAACATCAAACAAGTAGGAAAAAAAAATATATTCACAGAGAAGAACATATACCAGGGGTGTATGTTACAAAATCACTCAATGAAGAAGAAGGTGGTTTGATGGGCTATGTGCATTGGAGAAGGGGCACACACTGTGTGTCCAACTTGGGGTACAAAGTACACTAAGTTTGTCGTGGCCAGGGCTTGTGTTGAGCATTTATATTGAGCATTTTCTTTGTTGAGCATGGCTCTAGGGCACTTGTGTTGAGCATGTCACAATGTGTTTTGAATAAGAATTTTTTCTCCTAGAGTGTTTCATAGTTATGAGGGCCAAGACCATTGAAATCTTCCTAAGGTGAGAGTCGTTGATCCAAGTACTCTTATTCAGATAAGTATTGAAACTTTTGATGTTTATAAGATATTTGAAAATATAAATATGATGTTGATATTAATTTGATGAATTATGTGATTGTGTTATCAAAATTACCATCTTAATTATTTATTTTAGAGTTCTTATTAAATTATCACATGTAATTTACATTTTTTATTTACACCTATATTAATATCATAACATATTCTAAATTATCTCAACTATAGTATTATCTATGTTAAATCCTTTGCTAATACTTAAATAACTTTGGGAGAAAACTAGTATTACAAGTATATGAAGATTCCCTTAGTTGATCCTTGTTTAAGCCTCGATGAAGAAGCCTTCAACTGTTTGTAACCTATGATGAACTGGTAAGTGCTTACCCTTGAGAAGTTACTCACTTATACCTTGGAGGTATATTAAAGAGCTCACAAGCCAAATATACCCACTTGAATAGCATAGGTTGTAATTGTGTTTTCTTTATCTTCTCGCTTGTGTGAAGCTCATGCCAAACCAAGCCAAAATAAGAGTCATGCGTATAACAAGACATCAAGCTAGAATTAATTTTAACTTCAATGAGGAGAGTCCTTTTATTTTAAATTCTCTTTATGATGATGAACCCTCTCATCAAATCCAACCTAAAAACCAATCTAAGACTAATGACAGTGATATCCTTGTAAACCGTAATGAATACAACAATGATTCTGATTTGTTTAGAACTCAACATAGTCATCCCTAAATAGAGAGACTGCTATTCCAAAACAAAGATGATATTCTTATGAATTCTATAGAGATAGGGTCCAAGATTCTTTTCAATTACAACCATGAGGATCTAGACAACATCATAAGACAAGATCCCATAAACTATGATCTTACCACTACTAGCAACCCTATTGTCTAAAAAAATAACCATTGATATTCCACATGTCCATGCTAATTCTAGAGAACCTATGATCCAAGACAAAACAACCATTAATATTCCACATGTTCCTTGCATTGCTAAAAAAATCCTAGCACAATACGATACCCAATTGCAAATCAAATCATTTTTGACAAAATATAACTTTTAATTGAACATTTAGAAAACTTAGCCTCACATGTAGGTTCCTCATCACCCAAACCTTTACACTATCAAAAACCCCATCAACAATCCAACCAACAAAATAATCAACAATCAAACTTTATCCTACCATTATCACCACATCAGGGTACATTGTTTACCCAAGAGTGGCAAGCTATAAGGACACTCTCCAAGGTCTACAAGTGGGGATTCATCATAAAACATATAAGTTTGAGGAGTTGTACCCTCATCCTTTTATCAAATCCATGCTAAAAATCTCTTTTCCTTCTTATTTCTAACCACTCAAATTTGACAAATACAAAAAAAAACTGTGATCCAAGAGAACACATGAAGGAATTTTCATGGCATGCTAGGAAGTAGCTTATAATGACAACTACTTGATAAAATTGTTCTCTTGAAGCTTAATAGGTCAGGCCTTAGAATGCTTCTTGTATCTCCCTAAAGGATCTATCACGATATTCCCCAACTTAGTGGAAAGATTTGTAAGACATTTCTCCTATAATATTGAGCATGAGCTTACAATGATGGACCTATGCAATCCTAAACAAATGAATGGAGAAATCTTCTTGTCATTCCTACAAAGATGGGGAAGCCTAGATAGAAAGTTCCATTGGTCAATCCAAAAAAAAAAGTTGGTCAGTATCTTTATTGCCAACCATTCTCCCACCTATGTGGATTTGTGATAGAAAATTGGGCCTTAGGAAAATTTAATTTTCACCTTATATGTACACACAACCACACAAAAAAGAACCAATCTTTCCTATTCCCCCACTATTAATTTCTAAGAAAGGTTAATCTTTAAGGTTCTTTCATTTTCTAAACTTGGCCAATCTAGCTAGTTTAGCCTTCCTGGTAAAAGCCCATGCTATGTTCACTTTCATTTGTGTTCCTTTAACTTACATGGTCATGTGTAACAAAAGAGTGTTCATGTTGGGTTCCTACTTTTGGTTCCCTAGTCACATGGGAAAGCACTAGCTATGTTGACTACCATATGGAGTGTTTGCATTGGGTGTATAATTTTAGTCCCTTATTATGTGGAAACACATGATGATTAAACCTAGGTTGCATGTGGATTGTGGAGTTGGCCTTTTGGTGACTTGGAAATTTCTAGACAACCTAGTTCCTTTGTTTGTATGTAGTTAATGATGGTTGTGGAATTGGTCTTCTAGTGGCTTGGATTTACTAGATAAACCTTTGATGCTTTTAGTTTCTTGTACTCTTGTTTTTAATATGGGGTTATGCTTATTTGTGACATTCCATTGTTTCAATTTATAGATTTGGTATTTTCAAATTTGTGGGTTTTTGGATGTTCAATTGGATTTAGATTTACATGTATGGTTTTATAGGTTTTACATATTAATCAAAATCTATGGTTTTGTAGATATATAAAGAGACTATTGTTTAGGGTTTGTAGATGGAGATAGTTGCATATTTGCATGCATGCTTCATGCATGGTTTGAGGAGGTTGGTTAAAACCTTCTTGGTGTGTATGTGTTGGTATGTGTTTGATTGCTTAATATTTCTGCAACATTTGCTTGTTGATTTCCTAAACTATGGTTACTCTATTGTGTATTTGTGTCAAGTTGGATTTGGAATAAATGATATAATGTTAGAGTCATGGAGAATATACATGTTATCTTTGGTTGTCTCTTTTTTGCATGATACTAATGTGGTGTTGAATCTGTGTGTTGATTGTTCAAGATCTACGAGTTTTGTGGCTTCCTTGTTTTCAATTGGAGCATTGAACATGCTTTTCCTATCACCTTTAGATGCCATGTCCATTCCTATTTGTGGGTTGTCTATACTCACATGTTGCTTGGATAACTTAGATGTGGGCCATTTATACCTACAAATCTTCAATGTGTTGTTGGTGTCTTGTTGCAACAAGATTTTATTGGTGGATGCCATGGGGTTGCAAATTCTATTTTGTTGACCTTTTTAATCATCATGGTGCATCAGTATGTTCATTATAGTGAGATAGAGAAATGCGTATTTGGATTACATGTGATTTCTATTACAATCTTTGGGATGCTTGTGGCATTCTTGTAGCGATGCTTTGAGTCACTTGTAGTTGTGTTTTGAAACCTATAGTAGTTGATTGTGTTGTCATGAGAGGCTCTGGATCATGGCTTAGTGGGAGCTTTGTGTAGTTACATATTTAATGGTATCTTCTTGGTTGGAGATCAGGGTTCTAATTTTCTCTTTAGGAGATATTGGTGTTGTAGTTGAGTACTTTGATCATTTGAGGGCCATGGTTGATCTTTAATTAGGAGATTTTTATCATGGTGCCATGTGTAGCTCAAGAACACTTTTAGTGGGAGCTTTAGTAGTGATGTGTTTCTATCACTTTCTGATGGATGATCTTCTATGATGGATCTTGGTGTCATGAGGAGCTCTTGGATTATACATTATGTGAGTAGTGAGAGTTCTTTGATAGTTCTTAGTTCTACCAATAGAGGATGGTTATCTTCATGTTCTTTGAAGATGTAGACAACTTGTTACGATGGAGGGCTCTTTGAGTCTTTGGTCAAATTATTAGCTATGGAATATTAGTTTAGACGAATGATCCTTAGTTTAGAAGATGGTATTATTGTGCCATGATGGACTCTTGATTACTAGTTAGAGTTGTGGCATGATATGGATGCTTTGATCATATCTATTAGTTAGAGACAAATGATCTTCTATTAAGGAGATGTAAATCATGATGTCATGATAAGTTCCTAGATTTTGTACTGATCATGTAGTGGGATATTTGGTGGTGATTTGAGAAAAATATTCTAGATGAGTGTTGTGATCATTTTGCCTTGTGAGCTTCTAGTTATTGTGGTGTTGTTGTTGGAGTTCAGTTGGCATGAGATGATTAGTTGTGCACCTATATGAAATTTGGGTGAGGCTAGACATCTCTTGGATTTTAGAGATCAAGTGTTGGAATGGTGACTCACTTGATGAGGTTTTAGAAGAAAGATTGAGGAGTCTACACTTGGAGCTAGACATGAGCTTAGCATGGACCTATTGAGGATATTGTGCTTTAGAGGCACAATAATCTCATACCCCTACTCTTGTTGGTCCACTTGGTAGTGAAGGGTTTGATAGGTATTGCCTACTTGTTTTTTAGATGTATTCTATTTTGTGCCTTGTCTTCTCATGTGTTCAAGTATTGAGCTCTGTGGATGTTGGTTATTAGAACTTGTTTGAGTAGATGCATGGTTATCATGGTTTTCCATTGTCTCCTTATGTTTGGGCCTTGAGCTATATTTATCAATTTTGAGGGTCCTAGTTTGAGAGTATAGGAGATTTTTAGTGGCCTTGAGCATATTCCCTTGATGTAGGAATGGTTGTTTGATCTTCCTTTAATTGAGGAGATTTACATCCTTTCAATTTGTTGTTGTTGTTGTTGTGTTTGACCTTAGGATGTTGAGATGGATTTTCTATTAGGGTTTTGGAAGTAGAGATCTTACTTTTCATAGCTATAGAAATTTTTGGTGTAGGGGTGTTGATCGCATTAAAGCTGACATGGATATATTGTGAATGTATTGTAACCATTGATGTTTCTAAATAATACATTGTATGTGTGTGGTTTGAAAGATAAGTTTTTCCTAAACTAGTTTTCCTAGAGTATATCTGTGTCACTTCTCTTCTTTTGGTTATTTCCATTCTTCTTTGTCTCCCATTCTTGTTCTTTTCTAAGTGTTATAAATACATGTTAGAATGCTACTAAAATTTTTGTAGATTTGATTACTATGATATTCTCCTTGAAGGGTTAATGAGGGAAAATATCTTGTTTCCTATTTCTGCTTTATGGGCATAGTTTTTTACACTTGTATTAGACTAATGTCTAGAAAATCTTATGGTATTAGAGGTGCATGCATGGTATTTTCTTGATAATGTCCTTACCATAATTATGATCATTGCATGTAGTAATCATCATAGACATATTCAAGATAGTATTAATCCTTGAAGGCTTCCAAGAATCAATCCCAATTTGATTAAGATTCCTCTTCTTGTTTGGTCTTTCTCCCATAAAGAATGTGCTTTCCACCACTTCTTTATGGGTGAAGAAACTTTTAGAAGTGTAATATTGATCTTCTATTTGTTAGAAAAATATTCATGGAAAAATAGGATTCTAATTGATCTAACCAATTATCTATAGCATCTACATTAATCTTACCCTCAAACACATGAACCTCTAGGTTTTCTGGAAACCTAGGGGGTCTTGACCACCAAATACTTTATAGAATGATGAGGTTGAAACCACCAATTCGAGGACTTCTACAAACTAGTTGAATATGAATGTTCACTGGTCCATGAGTGCTTCTTTGATTTTTCTCTTGATCATCATGTGTATCTCCTCATGCCTTGGTTTAGCCATCTTGAAATGAGTTGATAGGTAGTTCAGTGGTCCTCGAGGTTTGATGTTGAGGCTCGTATACTTTGATTGTGTTTGATAGGTCATGTAAGCTGAAGATGAATGGATATAATATCATTTATTAGGGGCCTCGGTTGAATTTTGATGGATAGATCTCTAGATGAGGATCTGGATGACATTACGGTCATGTGTGGAATCTCTTATGTGAGATAAACTAGTGAAAAAGAGATATAAAACTAAATCAGTAAATATAAATCTATTTATATATTCATCCTATACATGGCATAGTGTTGATAAAGATACATGGTTGCTATCTTTTACTATCTACCTGGTTATATTCTTATTTTCTATAGACTAATGCTAATCTATACATAAAAGATATGTACACACACACACAAATATATGTGTGTGTGTGTACATACATATGTATATTTATATATGTATATTTACATATATAAATATACGTATGTATGTACATATATGTACACATACATATTTATATATACATATATGTACATATGTATATTTATATGTGTATATATACATATATGTACATATATATATGTATGCATATAATATATACATACAATATACATACATAGATACATATATATGTGTCTATGTGTGTATATGTATATACATGCACACATATATAGATACATGTAGTAATGTATATACATACATCTATATATATACATACATATACATATATACATGCATATATATATATATATATATATATATATATATATATATATATATATATATATATATATATATATATATATATATATATATATATATATATATTACATGGGTTCATGCCATGATGGTCATGAGTTGTTATAAAAGTTGAACCATCCCTAAGGAAGTGGAACCATTTTCATGTGTGAATCCTCATATCTTAATGGTTGCACTGTGTGGAATCATTTTCTAGTAGGTGCTAGATATATTGGTGGATGACTTGGCATAGTGCAAACCTCAGGAAGGCCCCCTAGATTATCGCACAGACTACATTGTCTAAAGTTCAGAATAGGACACTCACAACAATGTAGTGACTTGTGGTGTGAGTTAGACTTTTTGGTTTGGCCTATAGGTGTATGGGACCCTACAAAATCTATGGTAGAAACTACATATTGTTTGGTGGAACTATGATTATTGCAAAAGTGTCTAACCTTATGTAGAGTGCTCTATTCCATTGTTGCAGTATGTGTGACACTTGTTGGAGATAGGTTGATGATCCTTGTGTGAACACAAGGATTTGGGAGGTGCTCTAGTATACTATAAACCATGTACATGTTTCCATAAGTGAAAAAATCCATGAGAATGGTCTTTGCATTATTGTAGGAACCTTGTTTGGTAAATCCTCCTTGATCACCGATCATGCCAATTATTGTGAGGTTGTAGGTGATTACCAATTACCTTAACACTTAGGAGGAAGTGAATTAAAAGTCTCAAAACTAATATAATCACCAGTCAACATTAAAATATTTAAAAAGTCCATATGACGAGGATTACTAAATTAGGATCCAATCTAGCAACTTATGTTGATTATAGGGAGATCAAGGGATAGCAATTAAACATAGGGGAAATTATGCACTATTATGTTTATCTATTTCACCTAAGTGGTGACATGTCACCCCAAAGAAAATCCCAAAGACACACATTCAAATGTAGACACATAACATTAAGATGAATGCAAGATGAAAGCATGGTAAACTTTAAGAACTGGCCCTTGGAAAATTCTATAAAAATTCTGGTGAATCCCCTATGTTGTGATATAATCATCTTGGCGATTTGTTCCAAAAATTGAACTAAAGTCATAGAGAGGGTGACTATTTTATGTTAGAATATAATTTTAAAAATAAATTATGGGTGATTTGAAACCCAAAATTCATTCTTGTTTTTAATCAAATTGGCAAATGAGGACCTACATTTTCCACAAAATATTAATTTAGTTGGCGAAATAAGGCTAAATTTTTGCTAATTTTTTAATTGAGGTGGCAAATATAGGTTGGATTTTTGATTATTTTTTTAATTGAGGTGGTGAATTAAAACTTAATTTTCCATGAAGTTTTTATTTGAGGTGGCGAATAGAGGTCAGATTTCTGATTTTTTTTAATTGATGCAGCGAATTAAACCTTAATTTTTCATACATTTTTTATTTGAGGTGGTGAATTAAGCTTGAATTTGCCACATATTTTTAATTGAGGTGGCAAATTAACACCTGATATAATATAAAATTTTAATCGTGGCGGCAAATTAAAACCTCATGTAATATAAAATTTTAATTATGGTTTTTATACTTTTGGTTTCCAATTAATACTGGTTTGAAACTTGTGTGCCAAATTAATGTAAATGTAAATATTTGTGCATATCTTGCATTACATTCATGCGATAATTTTTATGAAAAGACCTCGGAGCACATCATCAAGATTTCTATTTAATTTAGAGAAACTTAAAAGAAAAGTTGTACCATACTACCATCTGTGTGATCATCATATATAACATTTACATTTAATTTTGTACACCAAAACTATATGTCCGAATGGTTTTTAAGATATGTACAAATATTATATGGACATCTGTAATATTATGTTGAAGCGAGAAGGCCATTCTTTCACTCAAAATATCACACATATGTCATTTAAAATTAGCTTGGATAAAAATATTATCTATGCATGTGTAATTTGATTATTGTATTCTTATTCACTTTCTTTAATTTAAAGAAAATATTCATTTAATTTAGCTTTAAATTACATAAATGAAGAGGTATCTAATCACACGCTTGACCAACCATTATAATCTTTCTTTGCTCTCTTCATTTTGTGGAAATCTTATTGAGCTCTTCAAATCTTGGCCTATGAGATCATGGAGCCTCTCTTCTTCTTACGTTCTAATTGTAGAGAGACAACTTTCCGTGGACTAGTCCTATAAAGTAGGTTAAACATCATCTTCAATTTGCCCACGGATGAGGTAAATGTGGCTATTAAGGAAGTCATTGGCATCAACTGCCTAGAACTTGATATTAGGAGTCGTGTCAATTCTAAGGTAGCATCTTATTTCCTATCTAATTTCTCATGGGTTATACATTCCACAACATCCATGGTATTGGTTGTAGAAATGTTTGTCTAACCAAAGTTTAGAGTTGGGTTGGTTATAGTGGAAACAATGGACTGACACTTCCCATAAGAGACTTTACTAGCTATTGGAGATGAGTTCAGAGGCATCCCTTCTATGGGAGCACTTTGGGAGCTGGAGCAGAGAGTGATGAGGCTTGCATAGAATCTTCAAACACTCTAGGAAATCATACTCACTAGTAATTTAGAAATTATTGCTATGGATGTTATGGGTATTTTGGATGAAATGCAAACTCCTTCCATTAGTTCTCATCTCTTTGCAGATAGAGTCTGATTCGAGCATGCCTGTCAAGTGGTACTATTTCTTCTAGGTTTAGCCCAAAATGTGGTGCAAGAGCACCCATGGCACCAATGGGCCAAAAGGCCTATTCCAAGTTTTGATTTGAATGTCAATAAGGTCTTGAAGACCATTTGAAGAATGTAATAAGGTCTTATGACCATTTGAAATTGTATTGAAGTCATTTTGTAAGGCCTTGATGCCAAGTAATTGGTGTAGGCAGTCAAGTCCAAATTGGTCAATCCTCCATGAGTGTCAAAATGGAGAGGAATTGGAGAGGAGTGTCAAAATATGACATAGCATATGATCCTAGAGGGATTTGAGCCAGTAGTTTTGTCTAAACTATAATCTGCCCCTAATACATATTGTAAACACAATGCTAATTGACAATTTTAGGCAGTTTGAGGGTGGTTTCTTGTTGCCAACCGACCCCAAACTGATGGAGGAAGGTGTAAGCCTATTAAGACACCCTCATGGATTGGGGCCAAAGGTGTGGAAGAAGTTTCAAAGCAATATGAATCTAATTCTCTATTGTTCTCTATATTTTTCCTGCATTTCTGTTAAAACAGTCCGTACCATCTTCAAGTACGGAAGTGTCATGACCCCCAAACATGTGGAATGAATAGTATGATGAAGTAAATTTCATTTGAATCTAGTTTGAGGCCTTGACATTGACTAGGAAGTGAATAACACCTGTTCTTCTTAGACTGATCGCTGGAAACCTCCATTTCGTAGGTTTAAACGCTGCTCCAGGCCATACTCTACACAGGTACATCATTATTTTCATCTCCTCATGATTTTATTGGTTAGAGCATGGAATTGTATATCATTTGAATTTGGTTTGGTGTGTTGACATCTTTGTAGAAGGGAGATATAAGGGTTTTTTCTGAAAACTGTCTTGTTAAACCCTAACCTAGGGTTTTGCCAAAATAATGAAATTTTAACCATCTCACTGTCTCTCAGTGCCACAAGACCAGTGGGATGGATGTGTTCCTTCATATTTTAGTTGATTGGAGTGTTTGCAGAGAGGAGGGAGTTGGTAGATGCAGAATTTTGATGAGGAGGGCTTAATATCCTCATGTATTAAGCCATTTAAGGAACCACATATGCATTTGAAGGTACAGTCGACTCTAGCTGTCCAAAACCCACAAAATCCTTGGTCTTGGCATGAGTCCTAAGTGTTCCAATCATTGGTTGGGTTCTGTGAATGATATTTGTAGGGGTCTCTTTGTAAATTTGGGCTAATTGGGGCTCTACGTTACTAGGGACAGTAATTATTCAGGGCAATCTTTCCAAAACAACACATACCCATTTCTGAATATGTCAAAGGTCTCTAAAAAGGGTATCTTAAATTGGTTTGGTCTTGTGGAGTCAAGGTCTCAATCAAAAGTTATTGTTGATTGTTCCTATTTGGAGGGCTACAAGGAGTTTAGTGGCTTAAAGAAGTAAGTCCCAAGTCCAAGCTTGTCAAGCCTTAGACAATGGTTTGGATGTGTCCTATGGAATGCCAAACAAGCCTTTGCATGGTGGTTTCAAGGAAACTAACTGCTGTTCCCACTTTTCCATGTTGATCCATGAGTTAGGATCTTGACTGTTCAAGGAAGGTCTTGTCAATCTGTGGAATCCTCAAACTATCCTAAGTCCTCTACATCAAAATGCCAACTACATTAAAGCCTAGAGGAAGGTTACTAACATAGTTTTTAGTAATTAGTACAAAATTTTGTAAATATTACAGTAAATATTGTAGTTTTTTGTAAAATGTTTAGTAATTTTAATATCTTTTCATCATAAAACAAGGAAATTCAAGTTCAAGTCTTCAACTCATGTAATATTTTTGAAGCTCGAATATAATACAAGTTATTTTAATATAATTAGACATAATATTTAGATTGTATCTTTAGTTGATTTTATCATATTAAAAATGTGTAGGAAATTAATTTATATTCTAGAAACATTAAATAATCCTCACTTGATTTTATCTAGAGAGCTAATAAAACACATAGAGAATTGTGTTATATTAATCTCATTTTAAATCCTTATGTAGGGAAAACAATAATTTTTTATTTTTTTGTTTTATAGGAAACGGGGGAAAATGATAAAAGGGTTAAATCCTCCTTTCACTAAAAACATTCAAGGACATCCAACCGAGTTGAATCTCAACTCTTGCAAGAGGATTCACCTACAGGTTGATGTGTCACTTGGAACGATGTGGAAATTTAGAGAATGTCAATTAATGTATTAATTTAATGCTCAAATACCCTAAAAACCCTAATTATGCAAAACAATAAGTAAAATGATGAATTACGACAAATTCTCTCAGACTAAGATAGTAGATAGGGATTAGATACTAACCATTTTTTTTATGTTCCTGATTCATAATATTCATGGACACTACCTCGGGCGCCCAAGTCCAAGGTATAGTTTTCTTCAGGGAATGCAAAACTCCTTCTGATATTGATAATCACGGTTCCATCTATTTTCATCACTGGAGATGCGGAGGACACTGGGACTTGCACCATAGTCCAAGGTAGGATATTATTTAAGATGTTGGGACTTCTTCAGATGCTAATCATCACTGTCACAAAGATTTTTGTGTCTGCAACCTCAGAGGACATTGCCCTAGGCACCCATGTCCTAAAAGTGCTCTGAACTACCTCTTTCTGTCGGGTTTAGAATCCTTATCCTCTGCAACCTTCCTCTGCAACTCCACTCCGCAAAATCCACTACCTATGACCTACAATCACAAGGAGTGTGGTTGGGGGTTGTGGTGTTTAGAGGCTTGCCTCAGTCAAGCCCTAGAAGGTCATTCAAGTCTTCTAAACACCATTGTCAGATAAAGAGTGAGTATCCTTGCGGGATAGAGGCAAAAACAAATTGATAAATGATTCAAACACAAATAGATATCACCTCAGAGGTGTAGATCTCACATAGATGAAGATTCTTGAACACATGAGAAGATGAAGCCAAATCTGCAATCACAAACACAATAACAATGCTCTACTCTGCAACAATGAATATCTTGAATGCTCTAAATCATAAGTTTGCCAAAAGTTCATCATCATCTTCTAGTTTTCAAATGAAACCCTAAACATGCTTATATATGCAACTAAACACATTCCCGCTAAGAATTTCATAATTCAAACTTAAGATGTCGGCATGGGACCTAATTAATGGTCACAAAACTGACATTCAAATTTGGGACCTGCTTGAAATAGGGTAGGACAAGGGCATGAGCGCCCATGTCCATAGGTCCTATTTCAAGGCAGGGATAAGTACAACAATGTCCCTCAAGCCCTATGTGACATGGGTTTCAGGCCATTTTATTTCGGGAGTTAGAATGAACATGCAAGATACAAAACAAGGGACCCGAGAGCTAAACCTAAGAGGGAAAAAGCCCAGGGAGACATTTTCTAACATAACATTTAACCCCCACTTTAATGTATGTATAAATGCAAGGCCCATATATGCATTAAAGTATAGTCAAAACACATCAAACATGCTAGACACTTAAAGCTAATGCATACACAAAGAATGAGGAACTATCTCTAGCCCCCAGTCTCAGGTAAACATTAGAGAAAACACATTATAGACACGCCAATCACAATGAAGATAGTAATAGGCATGCAAAACATGGAGAAGATAGTAACAATCACATAAAACACAGAGAAGACAGTAACAGTCACACAAAACACAGAGAAGATAGTATTGAAGACATGCAAAACATGATGAATACAGTGAATGCAGTGATTATTTCTTTTTCATTTTCATATATATGTGAATGCAGATGCAAGTACATGGAAAGTAAACATACAACCCAAAATATAGGAGGGAATCATCGCCACACGTCTTTAGACTGTATATGGGGCAGCAAACATGTAATACAAATCATAAAGTGTAGGAGGGACTCATCATCATATGGTATTAGACTACACTTGAGAACAAACACGCCATACAAATCCCAAAGCATAGGAGGGACTCATCGCCACACGTATTTAGACTATGCTTGGGAACAAACATGCTATACAAAACTTGAGTGTAGGAGGGACTCATTGCCACATGTCTTTAGACTACACAAGGGGGAAAACACACGGAAGACATGAGCACCGTATAGTATGCCAAAGACATACTATACATCTAAAACATGACAAACAAGTGATGGAAGGAGCCTATTGCTAGGTTCACCACCATCTTAGGCACATTACATGCACACCTAATGGTTGGGCTTATGCCATAACAATTGCCAAAGACACGCTTAAGGGAGGATACACCAATCCCGCCTGCTTGGAGGACTTTTAGAATAAAAAGGATGTGCACTAGCTCAAGAGATACACCATCCCCACCTCTGTAGAGGGCTTAAAATAAATGGATATGCATGATATCCCACCTCCGTAGAGGGCTTTCTCATTGCAATGTAAAGTAAAGATGTGCATTGACGCGGAGATACAACATCCTGCATTCATAGAGGGCTTACAAACACGCTTCATTAGTACCAAAATCATCAGACAACTTACCTTATATATGCCCCCACCTTAAGGTTGTTGATATTGTGTACCGATATCAAGCACATTGAGGTAGGAAGAAAACACACAAGGGAACAAGAGCTTTCACAAAGTCCATGCCCCCAGAGGTGACATGTACTTTACGATCGCCAAATGCTCCCACAAACACACAATTTCCTGCAAGAAGAGAGGTTAGAAATCTTTCTCTAAGATAACAACCACATCACATGATGAAAGCAATGCATATTTACAATCACATCAAGAGCCGAGGTTACACTAAGGATTTGGAAATTGAGTATAACCATGGGGCTATACTATAGAGATCTCAGAACCAAGTGTAAGCAAGGACAGATCTAAGATAAACAAAGTGCACGGAGCAACAATAATGTTATGGTTTGTTAGTGTGATAAGACAACATCAAAATATCACACAAAGTGATTCTATTAGCCAAGCATCAGATAATATATATCAAACCCATCATCATGTATGGACTAGGTCCATTTTTCTTACTTGCTAAAGGGACACTTGGTCCTTATCAGTCTTATTTATTTTTTCGTCATCCGCTAGCTAGATAGAACCACTAGAGGAAGGTAAATAATAAATCAAGAGAGGAGAACAAGTGCCTTAGGGTCGTCATGTAGGAAGGTGCCCCTAGGTCACCAACTACAACGCTATGCCCCTGAGACACAAAACACAACAATGAAAATAGAGGAGAAGCAAGATAGAAGAATGATGATACAAACAGAAGAATGGTCACAATAGAGGCAGTCTCCCGGTATCCTTGACCTTACAAGAGTATCAAGGGTCATCCTAGGAAGCCTTAACAATACATAACACATCACGGGGGAACACAACATGAGAGAGAAAGGGTTAGAAATACTTACTTGATACAACCCAATGTTAAGAACATACATATCTAAGAGATGGCCACCCTTGAGAGTAACTATAATAATTGCTACAAAGAGTGTGGCTTAAAAAGGGAGAAATACTTACTTGATTTAATGGGATAGTTCCTAGTAGACAATTCTTGTCTATCAGCCTAGGATATCTCTCATGTTGTTTCGGTCTTGTTTAGATTGCATTAACATTAAGTTTAGGACGACGAGAGGCTTTAGTGGGCTTCAAAGAGTGGTATCCAATATCGAGTGTTTAATTAATTTCAACTTGTAAAGGTACTCTAATTCCTTGTTGATTTACACCACAACCATTACCTACATAGTCGCAGTTGTTATAAAGGATTTTAAATCCTTGACCATAGAGGGATGTCATTTCTTTAGAAGATGGTGAAGCCTCATAGGTCTCATAATTTGTAGTATAAGTAAGACTATTATCCTTATTTTCTACTAAGGAGACTTTAGGTTTCTCGGGTGTTCCCAAAGATTGCTTAGATGAGATCGATGCGACTTTTGATGTGTCAGGGCTATTAAGTTTATATTCCCCTACACTGCAAGGATTAAAATCTAATGAACCCTAATCGTCACCAAAAAGTGCATTCAATGGTGTAGAGTATTGCACAACATTATCTATGGCAAGAGGAATTTACAAATCAACTTGTAAGTTGTTTAAACTCGAATGATTGTTAACTTGTTTTTGCATTTCAATATGTAAATAACTATCTGGTTTAGGATCGGCTTTCATGGTGTAGAGCTTGTTTTGATAGATGAAATTAAGTGATTGATGAAGGGTAGACAGAACTACCCCCATGGCATGAATCCACAGTCTACCTAGAATCATATTATATGAGAGAAAACCAGGCATAACATGAAAAAGGGTAGATATTGTCACGGGACCAACCTTTATAGGTAGGATTATAGTACCTATAGATTGGCTACCTTTATTACCAAAGCCACGAATGCTAATCTTATCTGGTTTGATTAAGATGTGTCAACCTTGATTTTGTGTAGTAGGTCAAAACATTAAGAGCTGATCCATTTTCAATCATAACTCACTTTATTAACTTTTTATTTATTGTAACAAAGATTATAAGAGGATCATATTGGTTTTAAACTTCAATTGATGGTAATTAATGTGGTTGAAAGAGAATATCCATTTTTGTCGCATGCATACAATCTAATAGAGCTGCTACATAATTTGGCTTAACAACAGGTGGTATAATCACCTTTTGTAAAGCTTCTTGGAGCATTCCATGGTATGTAGGTGATGTTTGTATTAAATCCCAAAGAGAGATCTTAGCTGAGGTAGGACGAAGCTGCTCGACAAGATCATAGTCTTGACCACTTTTATGAGTAAGACGAGCTGGTGGAGGGAGCATAGGTTGAGAATATGGAAGAGAGATAGGCACATGAGGTGCTTACTTAATTTGTTTGTTATTATGGGTGTTGTATGTGTGAACAATCACATTGTGGTGTGGTTTTTACGACACATTTTGAACACCTTGATTTCTTTAAGTGATTTGTCTTGCATAGTTTAGGATGTAATCCGGGAATTGAGGTAGTTTTCAATCTCCTCAAATTGTTATAACCAGTTTTAATCAAGAAGGTGCATTAGGTGCCCCTTGTATAATCATCTTAGGAACATTACTACATTTATCAAGTAACCCATTAGTGGGTGGAATAAGTCTATTAGTAAAGATTGAATTAACATTGTTTTCCTCTCGATTATACCCAACATCTATCCCTGAAGGATTTAACATGAGGGACCTTTTCTCATCCACTAATGCTTCATCTTGGCCAGGGAGAGCATTGGAATGAAAGAAAGGTAAGGTGTAGTTAGGAAGGTTAGGTGTTGCATCATTAATAGAGCTATCCATAGTCTTCTCATCTAAGGTTCTTGGACATTCAACTATAGAAGTAGGATAACTTATGGAATCATCATCATCATCATCATCATCATCATCATCATCATCATCATCATCATATGTTTTAGCTATTAATTCCGAAGCATTAAGAAAAATTTCACACTCATCATTCTCAATGTGTTTTGTTAAATCTTCTACTACCAAAGGGTATGTATTCGTGAGAGATATGAAGTTGTCAAAATCAGATACATAGTCAAGGATTTCAAATGAAGAGCATTTAAATATATCCCTATGGTACATAGATTGTATACAAGTGAGAATACGAGGATTCATATTAAGAAATTTGTAGAAATTCTCAAAGTTTTTGATATATGCATGTAAAGATACCAAAGAGCAATGAGATGAAGATGCCATAATGAAATGTCTTGTAACATCAATGTCCAATAAGATCTAGTAATACAAGACATGCAAAGTTTTATGTTACTTGATACACCCTAGATATGTGACTATTTCACTCCTAAGAACTTGTTTGAGGGAAAAGGGCTAAAAAGACACAAAAAGTACACAACAAACACAATGGATAGGAGGAAAGAGTACAACCCAACAAGGCCCAATTTGCTAATTCAAAGAAAGTGTATACAACCCTTGATGTTGGAATACACAATGTGTAATTGAGATAGTGAAAGATTTCAAACAAAGTTATCAAATGATGTCAAATTTATGTTTTCAAATGTATGCAAGATCAGATAAAAGATTTTTGGTATGAATGCAAGAAGGTAAATGGAAAGCTATGTGTAAATATGACCTAAAATGTTTGATTTTTCCACTTTTTTCAATGTGAATGCTTAAAATAAGAGGTGTTGTAAGGAAAATAATGAGGGGTAGAAAATTATATCCCTAATATCAGTCCAATAATTTAGAGATATCCTTCACAACACACCTATAATGCAATTCTATATGCAAAATAAGTCAACATTTAGTGCAAAATGCAAGTTTTTCAAACCTTAGTTGTGAAATTAAGGCATGAATATGTGCAAAATGATATGTAAATCAATTCTAATCAGATTTGAGATGCAAAAAAACCTAGATCAGATCTGAAAATGATTTTAAACCCTACAATGCTCAATGCAAGTGCAATTTTTTTGAAAAATCAATGAAAAAATGCTAGTTTTTGTTGGAATTATGTATGTGTAAGTGCAAATTTTTGAAATATGTTTGCAAAAACACACAAAAATGCAACACTACAAACAAAATTAGATTTGAATGAGTGCCTAAAATGAGTAGTAAAATCTGAAATAAGGTTTTAACTACAAACCCTAGTTTTTGAAATTACTAGGTTATAGGTAAAATTCAAAATTTCAAGCAAACCCTAGCAATTTTAATATAAAAAATGCAATGCAAAGGATTGTAAGATGATGAATTTATGTAATTTATATAAGATCTAATAAAAAATAAAATGAAAATTAATTCAAAATGCAAGCCTAAAATGCAACTTTTTAATTTTTTTTTTTAAATTTTTCAATTTTTTAATAAATTTTCAAAAGCAATAAGATGAATGAATGAAAATCTAGGGTACAACACTCAACAAGGTGCAAAATTCAAATAAACACAGGTTCACCAAAATGTTTTATAGGAAAAGGGGGAAAATGATAAAAGGGTTAAATCCTCCTTTCACTAAAAGCATTCAAGGACATCCAACCGAGTTGAATCTCAACTCTTGCAAGAGGATTCACCTACAAGTTGATGTGTCACTTGGAACGATGTGGAAATTTAGGGATTGTCAATTAATGTATTAATTTAATGCTCAAATACCCTTAAAACCCTAATTATGCAGAATAGTAAGTAAAATGATGAATTACGACAAATGCTCGTAGACTAAGATAGTAGACAAGGACTAGATACTGACCATTTTTTGAAGTTTGTGATTCAGAATATTCGTGGACACTGCCCAGGGTGCCCAAGTCCTAGGTACAATTTTCTTTAGGGAATGTGGAACTCCTTCTGGTACTGATAATCACTGTTCCATCTATTTTTGTCACAGGAGATGCGGAGGACACTGGGACTGGCACCGTAGTCCAAGGCAAGATATTATTTAGGATGTTGGGACTTCTTCAGATGCTAATCATCAATGTCACAAAGATTTCTGTGTCTACAACCTTGGAGGACATTGCCCTAGGTGCCCATGTCCTGAAAGTGCTCTGAACTACCTCTTTCCTCCAGATCTGGAATCCTTATCCTCTGCAACTTTCCTCTGCAACTCCACTTCATGAAATTTGATACATATGACCTACAATCACAAGGAGTGTGGTTGGGGGTTGTGGTGTTTAGAGGCTTGCCTTAGTAAAGCCCCGAAAGGACATTCAAGTCTTCCGAACACCATTGTCAAATAAAGAGTGTGTATCCCTGCGGGATAGAGGCAAAAACAAATTGATAAATGATTCAAACACAAATAGATATCACCTCAGAGGTGTAGATCTCACATAGATGAAGATTTTTTAACACATGAGAAGATGAAGCCAAATTCGTAATCACAAACACAATAACAATGTGATGAAGGGGGTAAATCATAAAACACACAACAACAAAAATTACACACAGAAAATAGAATATTCCTTTATTGATTTGGACAACTCATTACATTACAAAAGCTCAAATACAATCCGAGGAATCAATCCTCTACAGGCTGCAACACACTACAGCTATCCATCACCAGGCTCTGGAATCTTTTGCCTTATGTAACCCCAAACCAGCTAGGGTTTCTATTTTCCCACCTATCTTTGACTCTAGACTTTCCCCCTTATCCCTACTACTACCCAGGGTTCCCAAAAATAGTCATAAATAGCCATTTTGGCGGCCAACAACCAAATTTTAAAATTTGCATCTCCCTCCAAAAATAGGTCAACTTCCGAGAAGCATAACTTTTGATCCGGGTGTCTGATTGATGAGATGTTTTAAGTGTTGGAAAGATTACAAAGTGAACTATCACACCGGAAATTTGTTTACGGATTTCCATCAAATTTTCATGGCATTATGGGACATTTTAATGCCTCATATCTGGTTTCAAAAAATTTTAGGGTTTTTCAGAAAATAGAAACTAAAATATCTTTCAGCTCACAAATGATCTTTGATTGATTCCTTCGCCAAAGGTCTTATATTTAATTTACAAAGATTCCTATAAATTTTGCTTCCATCCATGCCCAAATGCAAACTTTCCTAAAATAGCAATTAAACTTTCCAAAAATAGCAGTTTGCTATTTTTAGCAGTTTGGAAAAACTGAAAGTCCTACATCATTATTCAAGTGATTATGGAACCAAAAATAGTAATTATGGAAAGAAATGAAAAAAAATTCAATGATTTTTAGTCAACATTTTTTTGGGTGATGCAAGATTGCCCTTACACCACTGGATACTCCTACATCAGACACCTAGGGTAATTTTAGAAGTGACCCTGTCACGTCTCAGGTGTTTGTTTGAGGAAAACCCAAATGGTCAACCTCTACCTTAGACAACCAAGAAGAATCTTCAACATGCCTTCCTTTCCATTTCACCAGATATTCTTCATATTGCCTATTCTGAGTACTTCCCACATGGCTATCCAAGATCTCTTCTATCTCCTCTGTTGAAGTAGATGCTGGAATACTCCACTACTCTTCTGTTGGTCCATCCTCTGTGCCACCTTCATGATTTTTATTAAATCATAAATGTTGAACATAGGGGAAATATTAATCCCATTTGGTAGCTCTACCTCATATGCATTTCCTGAATTATGTTTCTTTAGAATCTTGCATGGTCCAAATTTCTTCATTTTCAACTTATTATATGTTCCAATTGGGAACCTTTCTTTTCTCAAGTGAACCATGACTTCATCTCCTACCTAGAACTCCTTATATCTCCTCTTCTGATCTGCCTTAGCCTTGTATAGAATATTCATCTTATTAATATGATTTCTCACCTCTTCATGCAAATTCTTCAGGTGTTCTACAAAGTCTTCATCTTCAGCACTTGTCTTTTTTCCCTTGTCCAGCTTCCTTAACTCTAAAGCATTTCTTGGAGTATTGTCATATACAATTTGGAATGGTGATTTACCAGTACTCCTATTGACAGAATTGTTGTAAGCAATTTCTGCTTGTGGTAAAATCAAATCCCATCCCTTGGGCTTATCTCCTACTAAGCATGGTAGTAGGTTACCCAAACTCCTATTCAGCACTTCTGTCTATCCATTAATCTGTGGATGGTGTGAATAATTGAACTTCAAATTTGTCTTCAACTTCTTCCACAATGTCCTTTAGAAATAACCAACAAACTTGGTATCTTGATCTAAAACTATGCTCTTAGGTAGACCATGTAGTCTCACCACCTCATTGAAAAATAATTCTGCAATATGAACATCATCATTAATCTTCTTACATGGAATGAAATGTGCCATCTTCGAGAATCTATCCACCACCACAAAAATGGAATCATGTCCCCTCTGTGTCCTAGGTAAACCAAGAACAAAGTCCATACTAATATCATCCCATGGCTTCTCTGGTATAGGTAATGGATGATATAGCCTTGTATTATGACTTGTTCCTTTTGCCATCTGACACACTCTGCAACTCTGCACAAATTTCCTCACATCTTGCTACAACTGTGACCAATAGTAATTCTCACCAACAATAGTAATGGTCTTATCTCGACCAAAGTGTCCAACTAATCCCCCACTATGCTTCTCCTTAATAAGGTTCTCTCTCATGGAACTCCTTAGAATGCAAAACTGGCTTCCTTTAACAACATGCCATCTTGGATTTGAAATCCAACCATTTTGTCCTGTCCAAAGTAACAGGTTCCAAACAAGCTTTCCAAGCCTCTGCAAAATCTAGATCATCAGGATACAAACTTTTGAGCTCATCAAACCCAACAACCTCTATCTTCATTTTTGTCAACAAATTTTGCCTTTTGCTCAAGGCATCTACAACTCTGTTGGACTTCCCACTCATGTGCTTCAAAACAAAAGTATAACTCTACAAAAACTCAACCCATTTTAGGTGCCTCTGATTTAACTTTCGTTGACTATTAAGATACTGCAAAGCCTGGTGATTAGTATATAAAACAAACTCTTTTGGAAACAAATAATGTCTCTATTTCTTCAAATCCTGAACTATTGCATAAAACTCCTGATCATAAACAAAATACTTTTTCTTGGCATTATTAAGATTCTCACTGAAATAGGCAATGGGATTACCTTCTTGGCTCAAAACAACTCCTATAGCACTACCACTAGCATCACAATCTACCTAAAATACCTTATTGAAACCTGGAAGTGCCAAAATAGGTTGCTTTGTGACTTTCTGCTTCAATGTATCAAATCTTTTGTCTATTCCTTTAGTCCATCTAAACTCTTTTCTATCCCCTCTCATTGTCTTCGTTAGGGGTGCACAAATGCTACTAATTCTTTTGATAAACTTTCTGTAAAAACTTGCCAAACCATGAAAAGATCATACCTCTGTAGCACTCCTTGGTGTAGGCCATTCAATGATAGCCCTCACCTTCTTTGGGTCCATCTTAAGACCTTCTTCTAAGACAACAAATCCTAGGTATACCAACTCCTTTTCAAAACTACATTTCTTCAGCTTAATCAACAACTTCTCCTCCCTCAGCTTCTCTAAAACTCTTGTGATGTGCATCAGATGCTCATCCCAAGTCTTATTGAAAATCAAAATGTCATCTAAATAAAAAATAACAAAACTTCCCAAAAATTCTTTCAATACCTCGTTCATGAGCCGTATGAATGTACTCAGTGCATTGGTTAGCCCAAACGGCATGACTAACCACCCATACAAACCTTCCTTTGTCTTAAAGGCTATCTTCCACTCATCTCCTTCTCTAATGTGGATATGGTGATACCCACTCTTTAGGTCAATCTTCGTGAAGTACTTGGCTCCACTCAAACAATCGATTATGTCATCCATTCTTGGCAATGGAAATTTGTACTTAAACCTGATCTTATTGATGGCTCAAGAATCTGTACACATTCTCCACTCTCCATCTTTATTTGGTGCTAGTATTACAGATACCACACATGGACTTAGGCTCTCTCTTATCAGTCCCTTCTTTAACAGTTTGTGAACTTGTCTATTCAGCTCTTCATTCTCTACAGGAGTCATTCTATGGGCTGCCTTATTCGGCAAACTAGCTCCTGGTATCAAATCCATTTGGTGACTTATCTTCCTCACTGGCGGTAAACCTTCTGCTACATTATCGGAGACAATATCTTAAAATTCTTCCATCAAATCTGAGACTTCTACTGGTACATCTTCACATTTCTCTTGACTGATCTTAGGAATCAATGCAAAGCAATGACGCTCATGCTTCATACCCTCCAAAAATTTCCTACCATCTAGAAAGCAAATTCTGGCAGTACTACATACCTTTTCTTCCACCTCCTTCAAGGGCTTCAACTTATGATGAACTCCATTCTTTGTTAGGGAATATGTGTTTGCACGACCATCATGAACAACGCACCTATCATAGTGCCATGGCCTCCCCAACAACATATGACATGCATCCATCGATATGATATCACACATCACCTCATCATGGTAGTCCCCAATCTTGAACTTAACTAAACACTGCTCATTGACCAAAGCTCTATGGTCCTTCTGCAACCATGCGATCCAATATGGATGTGGATGATTTCTTCTTGTCAACTTCAACTTGTCAACCATCTCTGAAACAAGATTGTTAGTGCTTCCACTATCATTAATAATATCACAACACTTACCTTCACATTTGCACCTTATGCAGAATAAACTCTTCCTTTGATCTGGTTCTTTCTCCTCATTCAATAAGGTTCTTCTGACAACTAGGGTTTCTCCCCTTTCAACATCTTTAGAATGCTCAGACTGTGCATCTTTGTCTACATGTGTAACTCATGCATTTCCTTCAGGTCTTGTGTTTGTCCTTCCTTGATGTTGTGGACACTTGTATGCTTGATGTCCTTCTTCCCCACATTGGAAACAGGTTCCTCTGAAACCTCCTCTTCCAGGTCCTTACCCATTTCTGCCTCTTCCTCTTCCTCTTTGCTCACCATTATTCTGGTCACGTGGGTAGTATGCATTATCTCCTCTCTGATTTTGACTGGTACTAGCTTCTTCACTTTTCTTTGGATCTTCATTTCATCATCCATAGGGTCTTCCATAAGTCCTTCTGCCTTGACCTCTTCCCCTTTGCTTTCTGTCAAATCTTTTATTCAACTTTTCTTCCACCTTCAGGGAAAATTGGTACGCATCTTCTATGGTGGTCATTCTGACCAGGCTCAACTCCTCTTGAATACTTGGCCTCAACCCATTAATGTAATGGGCTACCTTCTCCTTATTGGGCTCTACATGGCCTGTACTGATAGTAATCTTATAAAAATCTTCTATATACTTCTTAACAAACTTGTTACCTTGCTTCAATCCTTGCAACTTCTTCAACAACTCCATCTCATAGTCCACATGAATGAACTACTTTTTTAGTTTCTCCACCATCTGATCCCATTTGGTAATCTTTCCTTTTCCTCTTCTATTCCTCTCTAACTGGACCTCCTTCCACCAAATACTGGCATGGCCCTTCAACTTTGTTTTTGCAAACTTGACCTGATCTAGGTCCTCCACATCTTCATACACAAAATATTCTTCCATATCATTGATCTAGTAAAAAAAGCTGTTCCAGATTCAAATCTCCAGAATTGGTAGAAAATTTGATCCTGAGACTCTTTTTGATCTTAGAAATGGCCCTCAACAACCTAACTTCTGCAGGATCTCCTGTAGCTTCCTGTTCTTCCTCAGATAGCTGTTCTTCAACTTCATCTTCGCTTTCTTCTCTTGTTCTTAGCTCAAACCCTCTTCGCAACTCCTCTTGCAATGCATCGATTTGCCTTTGCAGGGCTCTAAAACCCTCATCCATCAAAGCATTCCTCCCAATACGATTTCTTTGTGGAGGCATCTTGATCTCTGTAACAAACCCATAACCTCAGGTCCTAGTGCAAACTGCCTCATGGTCAGTGATCTATCTACACACTTAGAAACCCTTGCTCTGATACCACTTGATGAAGGGGGTAAATCATAAAACACACAACAAAAGAAATTGCACACAAAAAATAGAACATTCCTTTATTAATTTGGACAACTCATTACATTATAGAAGCTCAAATACAATTCGAGGAATCAATCCTCCATAGGCTACAACATACTACAACTATCCATGACCAGGCTCTAGAATCTTCTGCCTTATGTAACCCCAAATCAACTAGGGTTTTTGTTTTCCTGCCTATCCTTGACTCTAAACTTTCCCACTTATCTCTACTACTACCCAGGGTTCCCGAAAAATAGTCATAAATAGCCATTTTGGTGGCCAACTGCTAAATTTCAAAATTTGCATCTCCCTCAAAAAATAGGTCAACTTTTGGGAAGCATAACTTTTGATTCTGGTGTCCAATTGATGAATTGTTTTAAGCGTCAGAAATCTCGCAAAGTGAACTATCATGTCAGAAATTCGTAAACAAATTTCTATCAACTTTTTGGGGTGTTATGGGACGTTTTAATGCCTCATATTTCGTTTCAAAAATTTTCAGGGGTTTTCAGAAAATAAAAACTTTAATATTTTTCAACTCACAAATGATCTTTGCCTGATTTATTTGCCAAAGGTCTTATATTTCATTTACGAAGCTTCCTGTAAATTTTCGCTTCCATCTGTGCCCAAATGCAAACTTTCCTAAAATAGCAGTTAAACTTTCCAAAAATAGCAGTTTGGAAAAACTGAAAGTCCTACATCATTATTCAAGTGATTATGGAACCAAAAATACTAATTATGGAAATAAATGAAAACAACTTCAATGATTTTGAGTCAACATTTTTTTTGGGTGATGCAAGATTGCCCTTACACCACTGGATGCTCCTGCATCACAATGCTCTGCAATAATGAATATCTTGAATGCTCTAAATCATAAGTTTGCCAAAAGTTCATAATCATCTTCTAGTTTTCAAATGAAACCCTAAACATGCTTATATATGCAACTAAACACATTCTTGCTAAGAATTTCGTAATTCAAACTTAAGATGTCGGCATGGGACCTAATTAACGGTCACAAAATTGACATTCAAATTTGGGACCTACTTGAAATAGGGCATGACAGCAATTATAATATGTAGCAGCCTTATTTGACATATGTACCAATCAATAGCATGTGGAGCAGCAATCTTTGAAAACTTTGTAATGCCCATTGGGCCCATTGAGTTAGGTAGTTGCCTTCCTTGACTTTCAGGTTGAGTGGTTGGCATAGTGGTTGTGTCCTTTGTGTTTCTCAAACTCTATATATTGATGCCCTGCCTCTTCATCCTTAAGGCAATCTGGGCTTTTGTAATTGTTTGGTTTGTGATCAGCAGATCACTTGTTTTGTTTATTTTGCTTTCATTTGGTATCAGAGCCATCTAATTTAGAGATCTTGAATCCAAAGTCCAGTAGAGGTCATTTTGATTTTTGGCTCCATTAATGAATGTTTGTGAATGCAGATACACAGATTTACAGCAGATATACATGACTGCCTGTGCACACCATAGATAGAGTGGATAGAGGCGCCTTCGAAGTGACGGCAGAAATATTGTCCTGTGAAGAAACGTAGTATTGTTTCTTCATCATATTTGCTATGCGAATGGAGGCTAACTAACCGAGACAGCGTGGAAGTAGCGGAGGCGGCCTCATTCTTTATAAGGAACTGTTGAATTAAAAAAAAAAAATAGTGGAGTTTGGCTGTTTTTCACTTTGAAGATGTTTTTATTATTTTAAAAGACTTTTAAATCTTCATGCGCATTGAAGAAAAACGTTATGTTTTAGAAGTTTAAAAAACAAAAAAGTCTTTTACTCTATGTTTGAAGAGAGTAGGCCTCTATTAAGCCACGTGAATATCTTTCTCTTAAGTCAAAAAATCATTTATTGAACTGAGATTTTTTTAGAAGTGAGATATTTTAAAACACAAAAAGTATTTCTATTAGAAGCCACGTGAAAGGCTAAAGTCTTATTACTTCATTTCTTTTTTTACAAAAAAGTGAAAGTAGAAGGTAAAAGCTTTAATAGTCTATGTGAAAGTCGGTGAAAGTGAAAGTTTGGAAGGAAAATTGTATTTGTTTTAAGTTTTAAGAAGGTATTAAATATTTATATTGCCTTTTATATTCTTAAATTGTGAGGAAAGTGGTACTTAGAAAGCTTGGTTGTAATGACATGTTTAGGCATTTGAAATAAAGAGGTTATAAGTTCAAACCTTGGGAAGTGTAACTCTTTTGTAAGAAGATAAATTAATCTTTTGTAATTAAGTGCATTATCGGTTGAAACCGACACTTATTACCAAGACAAAATAATATAAAAATCTTTTTGGTGTGGGTCCTATTTGAAAGGACAGGGAGAGTATCCATTTGCAGAGATCTCTCTAGATTTTTTGTGTTGAGCCTTTGGGTTACTTTGCATATTCCTCTTATGGCAAATATGGCAGGAAATGTTATGTCTAACATGTTAATTCCTGTGTTTGAAGGGGACAATTTCACATATTGGTGTACTAGAATGCAAACCCTACTCAAATCTAAAGATTTGTGAGAAATTGTACAAATAGGGTATGTAGAACTAGATGCCCCTGCATTTAATGCATTAAATGATCAACAGAAAAGAGAACACAAAGCCAATGTAAAGAAGGATAATGAAGCCTTATTTCTGATTCAAGGTACAATCAATCAGGCTATCTTTCCTAGGATAAGTGGTGCTAGTAATTCTAAGCAAGCATGGCAAATTCTCAATAATGCTTATCAAGGTGCACAAACTGCAAAATTGCAAACTATGAGGAAAAATTTTGAAAATGTAAAAATGATCAATAGTGAAAGTGTAAATGAATTTCTAACAAAGGTAGAAGGCCTAGTTAGTCAAATGAAAGTTCTAGGAGAAAATGTGGATGACAAGCATGTCATTGAGAAAATTTTAAGGAGTTTAGTTCCTAAATTTGATGGTGTGGCTTCTACAATTGAGATCTCCAAAGATCTCACAACTATGCAAATAGAGGAACTAAGTGGAATATTGTTAACTGCTGAAGAAAGAATGAAAAGTAATGAGGAAGGTCTAGAACAAGCATTTGCCTCTAAAGCAAGCATAAGAGGTAAAAGAAACATGTTTTTCAGGAATCAAAATAAAAATGAATACAAAGGTGAATCTAGCAATTCTAGAGGAAGAGGTAATAGTTTCAGAGGAAGAAGTAGCAACATCAGAGGAACAGGAAGAGGAAGAGGTAGAAATAATGGGGGAGATAAAAAGAATGTCCAATGCTTTCATTGCAACAAGTTTGGACATTATGCATCAGAATGTTGGAGTAAACAAGGATTGATAGAGATTGTGTACTGTAGTACAGATGATCAGATCGCAGATATCTTCACGAAGGCTCTAGCTCGTGAAAGGTTCGAGACACTTAGAGATCTACTCCAAGTTCTTCCCAATGGTCATTATGGGGGAGAATGACAGCAATTATAATATGCAGCAACCATATTTGACATATGTACTAGTCAATAGCATGTGGAGCAGCCATCTTTGAAAACTTTGTAATGCCCATTGGGCCCATTGAGTTAGGTAGTTGCCTTCCTTGACTTTCAGGTTGAGTGGTTGGCATAGTGGTTGTGTCCTTTGTGTTTCTCAAACTCTATATATTGATGCCCTGCCTCTTCATCCTTAAGGCAATCTGGGCTTTTGTAATTGTTTGGTTTGTGATCAGCAGATCACTTGTTTTGTTTATTTTGCCTTCAGGGCAGGACAAGGGCATGAGTGCCTATGTCCATAGGTCCTATTTCAAGGCAGGGCTAAGTACAACAATGTCCCTCAAGGCCCATGTGACATGGGTTTCAGACCATTTTCTTCCTGGAGTTAGAATGAACATGCAAGATGCAAAACAAGGGACCCGAGAGCTAAACCTAAGAGGGAAAAAGTCCAGGGAGACATTTTCTGACATAACATTTTTATATTAAAATTAAACTACTATAGTCCCACCAACTAACATGTCACCTTCGCTAGCCAATGACATTGCCTCTAGCTCTTATGATCTTCATTTTCTCCTTGGACATCCACAAGTTGTTGATGATGTTGGCCCAACTATGCCAACTTAATATTCAATTTACTTTAAATAGATGTAGGGTACAAGGGGAATTTATTATATTTAACTCAGTTAAAACTTAAATTGCAATTTGGGCTATTGGTTTCCATTCTTACAAATTTGAGGGATGATGTGCCAGCTATACAGACCATGATTAAGGATTATTCTGTCCATATGTAAGTGCTATATGCTAGTAGATGAAATGGCGCAATAAATGCCCATGTCTAGATTATGTAGCTATGCTTCACAATCATCAAATGGTATACATCACACACACATAAATGCCCTAGTGACAAGTCAACTTTTGACCAATCAACCAATGCCACTATAGCCTACCTTGACCAACATCTATTTTACTTCAACGCTTGTATGTAGTTGATGTGGTTAAATGGTATGATTCAAAGAAGCGGGATTAATAAAATATTTTAATGAGATGACATGTAATACATGCATGTGTATGAAGATGGGGGACCAAAAAGTGGTCACGCCACTTTTTGGTCCTAGAAAAATAAAACGTGATTGCATTTTTTAATGCTAGACATAAAAAACACAGACACATGACTTGTCATTTTTCATTTGTATTTTAGAGGTGTGAAAATGTGACAAGTGTTATTCCGTGAGCACATTCTAAGGATATTGAGGGAGAAAGTACACAAACACAATGCCATGTCACCATTCCCATCATGCACGAGCTCAACAAAGATAACAAACTTAAGAAGGTAGGGTTTTCATCTTTTCTCTACACTTGAAAATGAATTGAATTTTTTTTTCATTGTTTTGATTGAATTTCTATTTTCAATTTTTAGCCAACCAGTCACCCCAAAACCCTAATCTTGGAGATGAGATTCTAGTTGAAGAGGAGGCTCAAAACCCTTCTCAAACTCCACCTTCACTTCCTCGCCATCCATGTCACACACAAGAAAACTATTTAGGGAAAATCCAAGAGAATAAAAAATAAATCGAAACCTTAATTCAATACTTAAAAAGTCCAAATGCAAGCAATGATCATAGTAGATCCCTTTCTAGTTCATTAGAGTCCACTATTTCTCATGTTGACTCAGTGACAAACCAAATCAACCAATGGGAAAACTATAGGGATAGATGTTAAAAATTATATGCAGACAAATTATCATACAAACAAGTTAAAGACAAGAAAATTTTGAAAGCCTATCTATGTGCACTTTTTATTGATCTTATAACAAATCAATTATTACATGATAGTTGCAAATTTTTCCCCATTCATTGGTGTGTGCACAATGGAATATCCCAAAACTTTTGGGATAGATGGTATATGGTTTTTGATGACTACCCTGTAATAATAATGAGGTCCCACAGTATTTCTTGAGGAAACTCTATTGTGAGTTCAAACTCAATGAGATTCCAAACTACTTTGACATCTAGGATTTCTAGGGCAGAGGCAGTGGATCTACACATGATAGAGAGGGGGCACATAGTGCCCAGAATCATCCACCTAGACCACTTATGAGGCCACAAGATATTTCACTCCCTTTGGCTTTGAAGGAGAGTGTTGAGGTGGAGACACTATACTCTCTCAGTTCCCTCACCTAGTCTTTAGCACAACATGTCAGTGATCTTTCCTTGGCTGGTGAGGATGATTGTATGCACTATGAAATTGCAAGGTCAAAGTATTAATCCTATGACTACTAGCCATCCACTACAAGGTTATGAGAGGAGGTCGATTCGACAAGTATGTAATTTGTCACAAGATCATAAATATAGTACATGTAAACTTTTTGTCATATATCAATGGTAATCTTATTTAATGCCAATTTTATGATGAACAGGTGGATGTTGGAGCTTCATCATTAGGAGGATTTCCTTGGGCCGGTCATAGAGGCAGTTTCACTAAGGTAAATTTTACCATTTCTAATCATTATGCATTTAAATAATGTTATGTATCTATTTTGGTCAAATAACCTTGAAGTCTATTTTTAGATGATGAAAAATTTGGAGACTCCTCATCTTTGTCAGTTAACGGAGGTGAGCATTGCTACAACTATTTTGTCTACAAATCCTTTGACCAATGTATGAGCCAGTAACATGTAAATATCATTTTGTATTTCTTGTTTTATCTCACATCATTTAATGTACATAAATGATATTCATGTTTACTCAAATTTGCTGCTTCATGCTTCTCACAGGGCGTCACAACTCCTACCCATCCATCTACAAAAGAAGAGAGACAACAAATGATCGAGAGGGACCACCAGTTGGTGGTAAGTGATTGATTACTTATGTCACATTATATATTTCATGTTTTCTATATTAACGTAGATATTGTTTGATTGTATTAACAGGTGGAGCTTAAAAAAATACTATTGAGGAGGTCTAGTCTTTGGATGAGAGAGGACGAGTCATTGACCGATTCTCCATCTTCATGGCTAAGCAAGGGCCATCAATTATTTGATACCACTCCCTATGAAATTTGGTTTTGGGACATTTCGTTGTATGCTTATATGGCTTTGTTTGTGCATGCCTATATGGATTTATATATACACTATATGTGATTTTCATGACATTATGTATATGAGATTTTACATTATATATGATGATCAATTATGGTTACAGGATAGATAATGTATCATGCTTAAAAGTTTTGATATTGCGTACATGTTCTTCAATATTTCCATGAAATGATATTATGTTGAATTATGGTTCAATATATTTTCCAGAGTGTTTAGCTAACTCAAATATTTTGATAGCATCCTTGCAAAATACATTTTGTGCAGATATTGCAAATCATGGCATTCCATGAGACTGCATTTGTTTGAGGCATCGTGTCAAATAGTTCATGTGCCTTGTCTATGCTTCCACATTTTGCATACATGTCTCCTAGAGCAGTTGTAACTACAACATCTGATAAAATTCCCATATCCTTTATGCTTTGACAGATGTCCATACCCTATTTTGAAGATCCCATTTTGGCATAGGTAAGGAGAATACTAGCAAAGGTTGTGGAATTTGGATTTACACCCGCCAATTGCATTTGCTTGAAAGTTTCTAAATCCTTATCAAAAAATCTATTTTTTGCATATCTTGCAATCATTGCACTCCATGAGACAACATTTATTTGAGGCATCATGTCAAACAATTGACGTGCCTTGTCTATGCTTCCACACTAAGCATACATGTCTCCTAGGGTAGTTGCAACTATAACATCTGATAAAATTCCCATATCCTTTATGCTTTGATGAATGTCCATACCCTGTTTCGAAGATCCCATTTTGGCATAGGCAAGGAGGATGCTAGAAAAGGTTGTGGAATTTGGATTTACACCTACCAATTGAATTTGCTTGAAAGTTTCTAAAGCCTTATCAAAAAATCCATTTTCTAGATATCTTGTAATCATTGCATTTCATGAGACAATATTTCTTTGAGGCATCATGTCAAATAGTTCATGTGCCTTGTCTATGCTTCCACACTTTGCATACATGTCTCCTAGGGAAATTGTAAATACAACATCTGACAAAATTCCCATATCCTTTATGATTTAATGGATGTCCATACCCTGTTCTAAAGATCCCATTTTTGCACAGGCAAGGAGGATGCTAGCAAAGGTTGTGGAATTTGGTTTTACACCTGTCAATTGCATTTGCTTGAAATTTTCTAAAGCCTTATAAAAAAATCCATTTTGTGCATATATTACAATCATTGCATTCCATGAGACAACATTTCTTTGAGGCATCATGTCAAACAGTTTAGTGCCTTGTCTATGCTTCCACACTTTGTATACATGTATCCTAGGGCAGTTGCAACTACAACATCTGACAAAATTCCCATATCCTTTATGCTTGAATCGATGTCCATAACCTATTCCAAAGATCCCATTTTGGCATAGGCAAGGAGGATGCTAGATAAGGTTGTGGAATTTGGCTTTACACCCACTAATTATATTTTCTTGAAAGTTTCTAAAGCCTTATCAAAAAATCCATTTTGTGCATATCCTACAATCATTGCATTCAATGAGACAACATTTCTTTGAGGCATCATGTCAAACAGTTCACATGCCTTGTCTATGCTTCCACACTTTGCATCCATGTCTCCCAAGGTAGTTGCAACTACAACATCTGATGAAATAATACAAATGTTATTTGAATTCATTGATGCTATGTTGTTAGAGTTTCAAAAACCTAGTCAATATGTTCATGGAAACGACACAATGATCATTTCAAAAGAGAATATAACAAAGAAAATTTCAGAAGCAATCTACACAATCAATGATAATGAATTGACATCTAAAGGAATTTAGATTTGGTTTTAGGCCTAAATAAAGCCATCATCTATCCTTCAGAAGTGTATGAAACTAGGTTCAAATCATAGGAATTTGTGAATGAGTGTGGAAAAATGATACAAAAGATGGTTGGAAAATTAGAAAACCTCTATCAACTTGGTTTCCCAACAACTTTTGACAAATTAGACTGATACCTAGAAAAAGGTGCTTTGAAAAGGAATATGAAGAATAGAAAGAAGTTCCATAGAAAGATGTGGGATAGAGACTAGTTTCCTAAGAAGCTAGATGAGGCAAGCATTTTGGATTCCATCAAGCAAGTGATAAATTCAAATGCAGGTTTAAATGATACATTTAAGAAATTCTGCTCTCAATTATGAATTGTTAACAAATTTGCAGGTCAATTACTATGAGATACAAAAAATTGCACTTCCATCAAATGAAATCTAAAACCTACTACAAAAACTAGTAAAATGATTTGATAATTTGAGTTTCCAACTGAGTATTATGCAGGGTTATCTTTGGGAAAAATTATATTGTAATACTTTTATGTATTCCTTTGTTTGAAAATCACTATAAGACTCAAATACATTTGTGTTCAAATTATCTATAGTGCATAAATGCTTCAAGAAAACTCTAATTTCTAGATACACAATTAAAATTTATTGTATATGCTATTGTTGTTGATTAGTATGCATTTAGTTGAATATCTGTAAAACTTATCAATATCACACAATAATAATATGAAATTATTAATAATATGTTAATTGTAAAATAAAAATTGAAAAATGTGCAAAATTTAGATTCTAAAATAAAATAAAATCTGAAAACAATGCTTCAAATTTAGATTCTAAAATGAAATATTAAAAAATATTAATATGTTAACGTAAAAATATATCAGTATTAGACAAATAAAATATCATCAACAACAGTTTGGATTTTAGAATGTGAAATACAATATAACAACCTAGTAAGTGTTAAGTCTCTTCCAATTTCCAAATAATATGAGATGCTTTTAAGTGGACATGTTGGTGCAGTCTGTTCAGCCCCACAAGGTGTGAAATGCAAAATTTCACTCCTATTGCAAGTTTGTAAGTTTGTTGAAGGGGGAATATATGTAAGAGGCTTGTTACTTGAATAAGGAATTTTTTCTGTATCCTGTAGGTAGACAATCCCAAGGATGTTTTCATCAAATAGAAAATCAAATTTAATTGTATCCTTCTTGCCATTGGTAAATTAATTGTAAAGACTAAGTGTTGTACTTGGCTATTGATGAAAAAGTTTGATAGTTGGTTCATGATAATGACTATCCTCAACTTGCACCATCATGAAGAGGTCTTAAATTTATATTTGTGACCTTCATAACAAGTTATCATGTAATTGATGTATAACTATTATAGAGTAATGAACCAAATCTATTATACAACAATGCTTAATAGAGAAGAATTGAATCTATCGTACCATGCCTTATTTAGTGCAAAAATATGTGAAACCACACTCAACAAAACATGTGTTGAATAAGCATATTAGTCACAGGAAATGCTTATTTACATAAGGTAGCCAAGCCACAATCCTCTTGCATTTTAGGACAGTCAACTACTTGTAGTTTTGTTTCATAACAATAACCTTTCAAAGTCTTCTTAGGACTTGATGATGAACCTACAAAACCCATAGTAAGACCCATGAAACACAAAACCACTATTATGACTATCCCAAAATGAGGAATTAAGGCTACCCTTACCACTGTTATGACTATCCCAAAAGTTTTACTAGGAATTAAGGCTATCCTTACCACTATTATGACTGTCATCTATCTATACCCATGAAATTGACATCAATACTCTTCCCTTATTGTTCATGATAGTACCTACAACCTCCTAAACTTGTTGACTTCTTAGAATGACATGGAGATAAAAAAATCCATTGAAAAATCGATGGGATCCCAAAAAGAAGGACCGCTAGAAGGTGAAAGATGAGAAGCATGAAAAAAACATGTTTTATAGACAAAAGTAAGTAATATATGAAAGCACATGAAAAATCATGGAATGGTGTATAATAAACATAATATGTATCAAAACTTAACATGAAATCACATTCAATGGTTATAAATTCTTAGCACCAAATGTCAAGAAACACATGAGGATTTGTAAGATCGAACCCTTGTCATTAAAACTCATAGTAACATCATGATATTATGGTCATAATTTCCTCATAGGATATGACAAAGATAAGTTTGATTTCATGATGCAAAGATAAGCTTGATGCACAATTTACAACTTTGTTTTCCATGAATGAAACCATAATAAAATATGATGAAACAATCTTTGAAGGAACCCTTATCACTATGATGCAAGAAGAACCATGGCTACTCCCAACCCTGATAGAGGATATTTTGGCCAAGAGTACCACCAATGGTACTATGAAACCTTCAAAACCTCAGGGCCTATAAGAAAAATAAGAACACCAGTGATTTTGTTAAGAAATCAAGCATTCTCAAACAAGATTAGGGCTTCCAAAGACCTAGGAATCAATTCACAAACCCCTGCATGATGCAAAACCTTACTTTCCTTCCAAAACCAACTCCATAAGGATTATTCATACCTCCATCATACTCAAATCCTGAATGCAAATGCAATTGCATTATTTAGCCAAAATGAGTACACCAATGTGATGAAATGGGGCAATACCATCAAAATCTCCCCACATAAGCCAATAAACTAGGTGAAAACATGAAATACAACCTCAATCCAAATAAAACCCTTCAAGAAAACATAATGGCATTACCTATCATGTGAAATAACAATCATCAAATTGACTCCAAAGGACATATCATCATAAAATAATCATGAAAACCTCATTTTTGCTGATGTACCATAATGCCATGACCTAAAAATCTATCATAATAATGCCATAACCTAAAAATGTGAGAAATAATCATGAAAAATTAGAGTCATACCATGCCAGGTTAGGGATTCATAAGGATTATTCCTACCTTACTTTCCTTCTAAAACCAACTCCATAAGGATTACACCTACCTCCATCATACTCAAATCCTGCATGTAAATGCAATTGCAATATTTAGCCAAAATGAGTACACCAACATGATGAAATGAGACAATACCATCAAAATCCCCCCACATAAGCCAAGAAACTAGGTAAAAACATGAAATACAACCTCAATCCAAACAAGACCCTTCAAGAAAACATAATGGCATGACTTATCAAGTGAATGACCAATCATCAAATTGAATCCAAAGGACATATCATATCAAATGAAAGCATTCAAAGCATGTCACAAGCAATCACTTGACTTAGTTTGATCAAACCAACTCACTAATCATGACCTTGGGGAATATCCAAATGCATCAAAAACCATGCCATTTAGTCATGAGCTCTATAATGAAATGAAGCTAATCAACCAAGACCAAGGAGCACATATAAGAAGGTAAGAAAAATGTCAAAAATATAGAAGGTGAAATGAGGATAGAAAAGAAAAATGTAATCAAATCACAAAACTTAATAACTGTACAAATAACATACCTTTGTGTCATTCGACTAATTCAATCAAATGAAACATGTGGATCCGATCTACTCTTTATGGTGTCAAGTATTGCTTCATGGTCATACTCATGAACTTTCCACAAGTTTCTATTGAATGTTCTACCCCCATATTTTATCAAATGAACATTTGATGCCACAACAAGGTTAGAACAATGAAGATTCTTCCTATGCGTGTCAATGTCCTTGAACAACAACCACACATCAGACTTCTTCACTAGATACCTTTTAAGCCATGTTCCAGTAACAACCACTAATCCTATAGGATACATAATGTTTTCTCTATCTATGATAGGGGCTGTCAATTTCTTTTTTGCCTCAACAGAACGACATAAATAATAATCCATTCCCTCATCATTATCTTTAGCTGTGATAACTGTATATACATGCCCTACATTAAATTGCATAAAAAAGATTAAAATTCAATAAACGATAAAAATACATCATAATCTAAAATATGTATTAATTTTCATTAACATATTACCTGATTCAACTAGATTTGAAATATGGTTAAAGTCAATTGATGATTCCATCTACATGAGTTGTAGTTCTCCTGGAAGTTGATACGTCTGAAGTGGGCTTAAAGATCTAGCACACCATTTATCAACCCATTATTTTGACTCACACTCATTCCAAGAAAAACACGTACACGATGAACAAAAACACACCATCTGCCTCGAATAAATAGTCCATGAAGTTGTATTGTGAGCTTCTAAAAGAGTGGAACTCATTCGATCCTATCACTGTACAACAATCTTCATATTTTTCAATGTTAGCTTCTTCTATCAACCAAAAAATCTATGAACTGTAGACTTACCTTCATTACCTTCGATGATGGAGGCTGCATCTGTCAACTTTGCATTGTCCTTGTACTTCAACTCTTCTCATGCTAAGGATATTTTAATACATGCTCTAACACCATCATGCTCCCCTTTTCCATGCCCAACCTCAAACAAATTCCATATATGTTGAACACCACTGAATATATTCATCCTACTCAACCAATAGAACATTCATGAATTCTTAAATTGTGATGCATAATTATCTGACCATATGATATGCTAATCAAACATGATGTTCCTGCTACTCAAATGACCATAGAACATCTAAAAGCAACCTTGCACAAACTCTACAGAATGTGTGTGATCATACTAATATAAAAATGATGCTCCCTCAATATATTTCTATCTTCCTCTATACTATCAGGTGCATGAATGAATGCTATATGCACAAATAAAGCAACTTGAGTGGAGTTTTAGTACTGTGATTGAACCTCATTATGTGGTTGTAGTGTATAATTACATGCAGAGTCTACAATTGACATGATCGTACGAAGAGGAAATGTGTCCTTGCATAACTTGAATTGCAAGTCCAACCATCAAGCTCTATGTGTATGCCTTGCATACTCATAGACTATCTTTTCTTGAAAAATAGGCATAAATGCAAATACTGGTATTTCTTCACTCACCAATTCACACCTTTTTTATTCTTTACCATATTTTAGACTGTATGCCACTGTCTTATATTTCCCAAAAGGTACTAATTCATTTCCAATTACATGTGTATTCTCCATGTGTACACAAGTTCTCAAGTGTTGTAAACCACTGCAACTATCACATTTTCCATCCAAACATGATGTCTTATTAAAGATTTGTCCATCTAATATTTCACAAAAATGCTTTAAATGAAATCTATTTCTGATTTAGGTGGAGCCTCTATCATACACTCCTGCAAAACATCATTAGTATGCAAAGATACACATATTTATCGATAAATGTCACAATGCATAGAAAATTCCATATGAACTCTACAACAAGTTGTGTGTGTGTGATTTATTTTGACATAAAAAGGTTTTTCCATTTCAAAATACCTTTGACTAATTTGAATTTGAGGATAAGTAGCTACAAATTTGGAGAAAAATTATGTTTGAGTCATATCTAAAAAAATGCTGTGGATGTGTCTCACGGTTTTGACAACCAATTCTCCTTCTTACAACATCTTTTTGATTAGGAGATACTCTTGTGTTATTTCTCCAAAACACCTCAATTAAGGATTTTAAGGCTTCAACTATGGCTTTATATTTCCATGGGAGTGTACCAGAAAATGCCCAAAGTTCATTTCTATTCGGGTCTTCAATTCTTTCACGCATCCCAACGACTTTCATCAATGTTTTTCTATTTATCTTTAGTGCTTGACTTATTTTTCTTATCAAGTGAGATTTCTTTGTTTGATTTCTCACAATAGTTGATGTAATGACACATCATGTAGCATTACTATATTTGGTGTGTGAGGTGGAACCAATGCTTTGATATGCATTGATTAGATTTCTTACAATAGATTTTTCACCATTACCACTTGATGTTCTTAGGCCAAGAATATTCATGATTGGCCTAAACTTAAGATTTTTCATCATCTCAACAAACAATTGACATCATCTGGTTTCACTTATGTTTTCAAAAAATAGGTTCCATAGCTTATTCACATTTCTTCTACAAGTACGTTCAGGAATCTTATCAACCATTGGTTTTAGAATATTCTCATCAATTTCAATAAAAAGATTAGTATTTTTACACAAAATTCTAGGAGGTGTTCTCAAAGGAAAACTTGAATCACAAGATAAATTTTGGTCACTCAACACTTGATCAATTGGTGTATCATCTATATTTACATTTGTAAATGCATCATCATTTTCAATTGGTGATTGAATATTTTCTACAATATCAATTTGAGATGGCAAAGATGACATACCTTCAACTCCCACATTCAATTTCTTACTTGCATGAAGTTTTTTCATTTGTTCCCTTTGTTTCTCCAAATCATTATCTCTTGGATGCTTCATCATCCAATTCAATCGGTAAAGATGGTTGACCTTCATTTGTGGAGTTAAATTTCTTATTGTCACGAATTTGCTTCATTTGTTCTCTTTTCTTTGCATTCTCAGCTTCAGGCTCCTACGGTGTTAGAGTGTTTGGTCATTTCCTTGGCATTGTATTGAATTCTATATCAATCTAAAACAATGGTTAAAAGAATACAAAAAATATCTAATAATTTATCAAGTTATAATACAAAACATGCACAATTACAATGTTTTTTGTCAATGTAAGACAAAAAACTAGTTAATTTGTTCAATCAAGTGTTGCAATCCCTCAAAACATGAAAAAAATAATTTCCAGTATCATATTTGAATTTAAAACATGTAATTAGAATCATGTATATCGAAACAAGAACAAAAAGTGCACCAATTTTTTCAACCAATGATGGGAAAACCTCAAAATCATCAAAAGTCTCTTTCAATGTTAGAAAAAACATAGAACAGGGACTAAAACAAAGTATGTGCACTAAAAATAACATGACATGCCTTTTTGCAGGCCGAAGTCATGGATGGGGAAACTTATATAGTATGGAGTGATGTTGGTCTTGGAATCCAATGAGATAGAAAGGGGCTCGATGAGGGACAAATTCATGGATGGGGAAACTTAGATAAGGGAGTGGGGTTATAATTTAGGGGTACTTACTGATTGGGGTACTCATAGCTCAATTATAGTTTCTATAAAAGAAACCCTTGGAAGTCAAGTTTTAGGCCATATGGCACTTTCTTGTCCTTACAACTCTAGAGATGATTGGTTGTGTTGTTATTGGTGTTGCCTCTGAGTTTAGAGTCAAAGGATGGTTCCTTTCATTTTTAAGGACCCAACCAAGAAGTCATTCCACTTGAGCCTCAAACTCTTCGATTGTGATTAGAATGAGTTGTTCCAAATTTTCTAAATAGAATAGAAGATTTGACCAAAGGGGTATAGATTCAATTATTGGTTTCATAATATAAGGGATGAGACATCCCTTCAAAATGAACTAGGTCATAGGAAAATTTCAGGTGAACTGGTTCTGTTATACCTAGTTGTGCTTTCCAAGACTAGAACTTGGTGTGAGGCCTACACCATGATGTGTGCATTAGAGGAATATTTTTATTGAAGTTCCTTAGAGAATTATTCATCAACTATTGTTGGTTTATGTTTATGCCCCTACCTTGGTTGTGCCTCATTCATAGTTATTTAGTGTGATGTCTCATGCCTAGATCTCATAGGTGTCTCTAGTGCAATGATGTGTAGAGTTGAGATCCCTTATGCTTCTTTTTCTTTGGCCTACTAATAAAAGAGGTGATTGATCTCTTAATCCATCACATGTTAATAAATAAGAGTCATTACTATTTAATTTTGCACTGGTAATACCACCATACTTGAATATTTGTATTAGACCATGTCACCATTTCTTTAGCTCAATCTTCTTGGTCTAAACCTTATGATCAAATTTATGGCCCAAGTTGTAATATTCTTTCATATTGTAGAAGTGGAAGTGGTAATCCTCTAAAATAGGATTATCTTTTATTGATTGGGTAACAAGAATGATCGCTATCTTGTTTTCACATCTAGTGTTAGTTGCTAAGGCTAGTCTTGGAAATTGGAGTATCTTCCATAAGGTTGTGGAGAGCTTTGATTTCTAGTTCGCTGTAGTTCAAGGAAAACTCTTTCACACCTTGATATTGGAATTGTCTTATGAATCATTTCTCTACAAATCACCATTCGATTTTGAGGAGAGATTGGAGAGCATGTCCTAGAAAAAATAACTATATATTTACATTTCAACACAAGTGAAAGGAGAAAATTGATATTAGACTCCTATAAATCATAACCTTCTTAATGTTGGTACCAAAATCATGGTATAATATGTCATGCTCTCACATAAGATCTATTGTAACTATACATGTAGTGCATCAAATAGGTAATCAAGTGATTAAGAGAATCACTACACTCAAATCTTTATGTGGTTGGTAAAATAAATCTTGTCTGTACTAGGAGAGACCAATACAACCTTGTATCTACATTGGAGTCCTCTCTCTCTCTGTCTCCCTCTCTCCTCATCCCTCTACCTCTCAATCTCTCTTCCTATGTCTTTGGACATCTCTTCATTTGTTTCCCTATCTCTATCTCTCCCCATATCCCTATCTCTTAATCTATTATCTCTACCTCTCTCTCTATCTCTATATCTTTCCCTCACTCTCTATATCCCTATCTCTCCCCTCTGTCTATCTCTATCTCTATATCCCTCTTTATCTATCTTTCTCCCTCTACATCCCTTTTTCTATCTCAACCCCCTCTCTCTCTCCTTCTCCTTTTCTGTATCTCCATCTATCCCTCTCTATCTCTATATCTTCCCCTCTTTCTATATTATTCCCTCTCTAACTATATCTCTCTCTATCTCTCCATCTCTTTCTATCTCCCCCCTCTCTCCCTCCCCCTCTTCCTCCCTATCCCTATCCCTCTCCCTCTCTTCTCTCCACCTCTCTCTCTCTCTCCCTCCTTTATATCTATCTGTCTCTCCCTTTATCTATTTGTTTCTCTATCCATCCCTTCTCTAACTCTATTTGCCTCTCTATCTCTCTATCTCTCTCCCTCTCTCCCTCTCTCTATCGACCCCTTGGAGAGAGAGAGAGTTGTCAATATTGTCATTGATGTCATACATGGTTGTCATTGATGTCAAAGGCAAATGTTGTTATTGTTGATGTCAAAGGTGAATTGAAGCTTAGTATGCCATTGATGCAATTAGTCAAAGGCTAAAGTCCATATATTCACTTCATCTAGATCATCCAAAAGATGACCAACTCCAGATTGATATATAAGAACAACTATTAACATATGTGAGAAGTGACTTTAATTTAAAAGAGCAACAATTATTCATGAAGCAACCATTATTGATAAGGGTGTAATATAGACTAGAAGGAGCAACGATGAAAGTTAGAAGGCAGTCATAAAAGTAATAAAGGTAGTAATGAAAGATAAATCTACATATAACTAATGTGGCCGATTCCCTTGAATTGAAGCCTTATGTTATGGAGGATTAAAATAAAGCTTAATTGATGTTATGCAGGCTGACTCTCCTAATCAGTGCCCAAGTTGTTGTTTGAAAAACAAAATTTGAATTACTTTCAAACAAGGGCTGATCCAATAGTTGGTGCCACATTTTGGTTTAGTTTTAATGCAAACAAATATTTATTTATGGAGCTAACCCGCCTATATGGCAGCACTCCATATAATAAGACAAATTGTCTTATTCAAGGTGAGATTATGAGGTGAGATTATCTTTGTAATGGAAGGCAACGAATATACATTAAAAGAGCAATGATTAGTTTACAAGCGTAGCAATTTATTAAGAGGAGATGTGTCTATCGATGAAGGGCTGCATCTCTAAGAAAGATCACATCTTTTCAAGAGGCTTATGTGTGGTATAAATTAAAGAAGAGATGAGTGTTTTGATAAAAAACAAGTAATGATTTATATTTTTTATTTGTGAGCAGATCTAGAGGAAGATAAGAGTAGAAAAATGAAATGTATTTCAGATATATTTTAATGGTATTGAGAATAAAAGAGTGTATAACTTAGATTTGTATATGAGGGATTAAAATGTAGAATTAGAAGAGGGATCTATGCAAATATAGAGAAGAAGAATATGTTGATATAGAAGAAGATTGTGTAGAGACAAAAGAAAAGATATATGTAGATATAGAAAGAAGATATTGATATTATTTGTGATCAGATTTGAAGGAAGTCATTACCATGTATGTGATCATTTTATGAAAGAATAGTGTGCATCATTTGAATCAAATTTGTAAAGGAAGAAAGGTGTATGTGTGTGGATTTGATTTGTGAAGGAAAGACTTACATTATTCAGAATTAGAAGTTGTGATCAGATTTGTATGGAGAAGTAAACTATATCACTCATTAAAGAATTCGTAGGTTGGTTCCTATCAAAGAAGAGATTGGTGTCTCTTGCTGAGTTGGTGATCAGTTGTGGGGATTGGTGTCTCCAGTGGGTTGATGCTCACAGATTCTACAAGCGGGGATTAGTGTCTCCAGTAGGTTGGTGCCTACAAAAGAATATTTGTAAGAGAAGTAGGTTGGTGCTTACAAAGAAGATCAATATATATAAATAATATTTTTCTGTGGTTTTCTCTCGCAAGGGTTTCCACATAAATCATGTGTTCTTCCTATGTTGCATAATTGTTAGATCTTGTGTGGTTGTTATTGCTATGATTGTTTAAGTTTGGAAAAGTAACAGTTTGTGTTATACTGATTTACTCCCCTCTTAGTATAACCGTGTGCTCATCAATTGTTAATATAGCGGGTTCCTTCGTATAGTTTAACTGCTAGAAGGAAGGTCTTAAGACCACATACGGAAAAAAGAAAAGGAAATAAGGGAAAAGGAAATACTAAGTAGAATGTTGATCAACATGCACCAACAAAACCAAATGCAAGTGATGATAGAGAAGCAAGCAAAAGTGATGAGGTGACAAATGGAACACATATGGCAATAGAAACAATGAATGATGTTGTGATAGATGGAGAAAACCTTGTGAGTGAAAGAAAAGAATAAATGAAGTTAGAAGAAGATAATTCATCTAAAAGAGAGGCAACGTTTAAAGCATCAAAGAAGATGAAGAATCCAAACCATGAATCAAGTGATAGCTCCAGTGAGGAATTGGATGCAAATGAAGAAGGATCTGACATATACAAAGGTAAGGATAAATGTTTTAATTGTGGTAAAATGATCATTATGTTTATGAGTGTGTGTAGGTCAAAAGTGAATACAAAAGAAAAGAAAAGAAAGATTTAGAAGAAGATTATGATGAAGATGATGAAGTGGATCTTGAGGAGGAACTCCATTATGCCTATAGTGAGACCAAGAGGCTTAGAAAGGAGAACCGAAAACTAAAGCTACAACTTCAAGAGAATAATGAATCTAATGTAGAGTTAGTACAAAACCTTGAAAATTTGAGAAGATAATCATCAAGATGAAATTTTAGATCAAGAAATGATACAAGATGAAAGAGGAAGTGAGAGTCCAATTAGAGAAAAGGAGGAAAATTATGAAAGGTTAGAGTCTAAAATTGTCTCCCTGGAAAAGGAATTGGAGAAATCAAATGCTCAATTGAACAAAGACCTAAAGAATGAGAAGAATACCAAAATATTGGACAATATTATCAATTCACAAAGACCAACATTCAATAAGAAAGGTCTTGGTTATGAAGAAAATTAGATGGCCAAAAAAGAAGATTCCAAAGAGCCATCAAAGAAGGGAAATGAGAAAAAACCAAAAAGCTATGCACATGCTCTCAAGAATCCCATCAAAGAGGAAGACAACAAGAAGGAGGAAAATAAACTCCCACAGAAAACCTACATCCCTCCAAAAGATATTAAGGACAAGTTCAGAAAATCCTTTCCTCCAAGGCAACTGCAAATGAACAAGTTTCAACATTCCTTTTATGGTTATTTCTATCCATGTAATAACTTTGGTCACAAAGCAATACATTTTTGGATACATACAAGAGAACTTGGTTGGAACAAGAATAGAAGATCTTATGAATTGTCAAACAAAAATCACAATATCATATGTTATAAATGCAACAACTTCAAGGTCATAAAGAAAGAGACTATAGAACACATGCAAGAAATTTTGGGTGGAACAAAAGTAGAAGTCTGTATGGGTTCTCAAGAAGGAACTATAATTCATTTGCTCATTTAGTAGACCACAATGTTACATGTTATAAGTGCAACAACCTTGGGCATACAACATAATTTTTTAAAAGTTGTTTTGTGGAACCCCCTAGGCAGAAGTGGAAGCCATGAATAATCAAAAGGAAGAAAATATAAAAGTATGGAGAAGGAAATAAGAGCAAGAGAAGGAAGAACCTATGCTTGTGCAAATTGCACTTCATGCACAAGTGGTATCACTAAGTTCATAAGGAGAAGTACAAGTTCAAGGGGAGCTAATCATTACATTATCTTTTAGCTCCATGGAGAATACAATTCAAGATAGATCAACTAATGCATATTCTATATAAGCATTCTGTTGTCATTGATCAAAGGGGAAGAGTTATAAGAAAATAAAATGATATGATAGTAGCAAACTACATATTAGAAAGTTACTATATAATGAAGTGAAGGAGAATTGATGTCAAAATGATAGAGAGCCTAGAAGACTTGAGATAATTAGAGAAGGAAGAAATCATGATAAATATGTTTGTAAGACTAAACTTGATGAGAGACATTTCCAAAAACTTGACAAGAAGATGAGAACAATCCAAAAAAGTCTTTACTTGAAGAGTATGCTCATATATTTTGATTTGACAATTTTTCTAGAACACACAAGCGTGTGTTGGCAAAAACAAAATAAATTGATAGTGGAAAGTTGGATGGTTGTGTAATGCTTATGTTTGAATTCACATTGAACGAGTTCTTATTGATGTAATAATGCCATAAAAAAGATTGATGAAAATATATTGAACATCCTATTACCATTAATGACAAATGGGAGAATTAGAGATAGGGGGAGCATTAGAAAAATGGAGCATGGAAGACAGGGAGATTAGTATACACAAAGAGAGTTACAACAAGGGAGAGTTATAAGAAAAAAGAAGAATGATGTTGTTGATGTCAAGAGAAAGCATTATGGATAGGGGGAGTTTTCTTTGAGAAAGTACTACGTGTCCCTTTTCCATTGATGTCAAAGGGCGAGAGATAGAGTAAGGGGGAGCAATGCATAATGAGAGAATTATGTTAGTGTTTCCATCAATGACAAAGGGTGAGATTGTTGGCAATATTGTCATTGATGTCAAAGGCAAATATTGTTGTCATTAATGTTAAAGGTGAATTGATGCTTAGTATGTCATTGATGCAATTTGTTAAAGGACAAAGGCCATATATTCGCTTCATCTAGATCATCCAAAAGATGGCCAACTCCAGATTGATATATAAGAACATCTATTAACATATGTGAGAAGAGAATTTAATTTAAAGGAGCAACAATTATTCATGAAGCAACCATTATTGATAAGGGTGTAATACAAATTAGAAGGAGCAGTGATGAAAGTTTAGAAGGTAGTCATAAAAGTAAACAAGGCAATAATGAAAGATAAATCTACATATAACTAATGTGGCTGACTCCCTTGACTTTAAGCCTTATTATATGGAGAATTAAAATAAATCTTAATTGATGTTATGCAGGCCGACTCTCCTAAATCAGTGCCCAAGTTGTTTGAAAAACAACATTTTGAATTACTTTCAAACAAGGGTTGATCCAATAGTTGGCACCATATTTTGGTTTATTTTTAATACAAACAAATATTTTTTAATGGGGATGACTCCCCTATATGGCAGTCCTCCATATAATAAGACAAATTGTCTTATTCAAGGTAAGATTATGAGGTGCGATTAGCTTTGTAATGGAAGGCAACAAATATACATTAAAAGAGCAATGATTAGTTTACAAGTGCAATGATTTACTAAGAGGAGATGTGTCTATTGGTGATGGGATGCGCCTCTAAGAAAGATCACATCTTTTCAAGAGGCTTATGTGTGGTATAAATCAAAGATAAGATGAGTGTTTTGATAAGAAGCAAGTAATGATTTATATTTTTGATTTGTGAGTAGACCTAGAGGAAGATAAGAGAAAGAAAATGAAATGTAATTTAGATATATTTTAATTATAGTGAGAATAAAAGAGTGTATAACTTAGATTTGCATATGAGGGATTAAAAGAAAGAATTAGAAGAGGGATCTATGCAGATATAGAGAAGATGAATATGCTGATATAGAAGAAGATTATGCAGAGACAAAAGAAAAGATATATGCAGATATAAAAGACAGATATTGATATTATTTGTGATCATGTTTGAAGGAAGTCATTGCCATGTATGTGATCGGTTTGTGAAAGAAGAGTGTGCATCATGTGAATCAAATTTGTGAAGGAAGAAAGGTGTATGTGTGTGGATCTAATTTGTGGAGGAAAGATTTACACTATTTAGAATTAGAAGTTGTGATCAGATTTGTGTGGAGAAGTAAACTATACCACTCATTAAATAATTCATAGGTTGGTGCCTATCAAAGAAGAGATTGGTGTCTCCTGCTGAGTTGATGCTCAGCTGTGGAGGTTGGTGTCTCCAATGGGTTGGTGCCTACAAATTTTGTAAGTGGGGATTGGTGTCTCTAGTGGGTTGGTGCTCACAGATTCTATAAGTGGGGATTGATGTCTCTAGTAGGTTAGTGCCTACAAAAGAAGATTTGTAAGAGAAGTAGGTTGGTGCCTACAAAGAAGATCAATATATATAATATTTTTTCATGGTTTTCTCCCACAAGAATTTCCATGTAAATCATGTGTTCTTCCTGTGTTGCATAATTGTTAGATCTTGTGTGGTTGTTATTGCTGTGATTGTTTAAGTTTGGAAAAGTAAAAGTTTGTGTTATACTAATTGACCCCCCCTTTCAGTATAACCGTGTGCTCATGAGAGAGAGAGAGAGAGAGAGAGAGAGAGAGAGAGAGAGAGAGAGAGAGAGAGAGTAGGATAGAGGGAGAGAGATATATGCATAAAAAGAAAATTTTAACTACTTCAAAATATGCTCGCGTTATAACTCAAGTGCATTTTTTACTGCTTTGAGAAATTCCAACCGTAAGGGTTGGATTTGCCTTGGGCATCAAACCCAAAGGATTGGAGGTACCTTTTGTATGCTAAAGATGTGTTTTCAACAAAAGTTAGAAAATTCAACCAAATACCATGTGTGCCTCCATCAGGTTTACATGTTTTTCAATGTCAATACGAAAAAATGTCAAGACTAATTCAAATTTTTATTAGCTTTATAACCATGTATTTTTTCAAAAATATGATAATATTAAGGTTTTCATCTTCAATTTCTTTTGCTAATGTGTTCTTTTTTTAGAAAATCTATGTCTAGTATTTTTGGTGTCATTTTTTACATGTTTACCGAAATTTGAAACAAATTACATTTTTAGATTCTAGACTCAATTATATACACATTGAAAAAAAATGATTTTTGATTAGTTTTAAAAAAATAGGGGAAGCACATTCAAATTTTTATTTTTTAGGATGTGTCCACTTTGAAAATTAAAGTAAAATCATATTCATTAAAAAATTAACAAAAAAATCAAGCATAAACTACATGGTGTTAGATAATTTTCCACTGAAGAGATTTACAGTCAAATACTTAAAAAGTTGACATTTTAGGGGGAGCACACCATACACTATTATATTTTTCTGACAAAAACAAGAGCACTTTGTGTGCTCACCCTATTTGAACCTCTTAATCTCCACCATTTTTAGAAAAAATAGTAGTTTAGAAACTAGATTCTGAATGCTACAAAACTTGTTCTTATCACATCTTCTAATTTTGAGTGTGGTTATCTTTAATTTATCATCCAAGATTAGTGTTTATTGATTTCAAAAAAAAAGTGACCACTTTTGACCCCCTTTTGGTCCCCCATTTCTATGTACTTACCCAAATCTTCTTGGAATAAGATCTAGTTGAAATAATTATCAAAAAATGTAATCACCTAAATAAATGCATATACACTCAGAAAATTAGCCAATGACATTGTTGCATGCCCTGACGAATGTACTTTTTTACGTCCAATGATGCATATCGTTTGCTAAGGTCAAATAGTTTGATCTGATGAAGCGGGATCAATTAAAGATGGGAATTAAAGGGCATGTAAGATCTTCACACAACAATCTATTATTTTCTCGAAACTAATTACCCAAAAAAATGTAATTATCCACATAACTGTTATGCATAGGAATACACAAAATGATGACACTGGAGGCCCCAATAACTGAGCACAAACACATCATCTCTTCAACCTATTGGCCAATCACACTACTTCCTACCCTCATCAACATACATTTTTACTTCTAGAAACACATGCCATTGATGAGTTTAAATACTTTGATCCAATGGAGCGAGACAAATATAATATGGGAGTTAATTGACATGTAAGATCTTCTCCTAACAATCTAAGATTTTATCAGAGTAATTACCCAAAATAATGTAATTCTCAAGAAAATAATGATGGAGCTAGAGGCCCCTCCAACTGAGCATTGATGATGTTAAATAGTTTCATCCGATGAAGCATAATCGATAACAGATGTAAGATATGAATTAAAGTAGATCTAAGATCTTCTTGAAATGTAATCACATATGATTAATAAATGCATACATCGTATAAGAATTATGGGTTTACTTTCAAGTTGCATTGTAATTAAAAATTTCTTGACACATTAATTGAATAGAATTACTGGTAGACAAGTGGCAATTTTAAGAAGCCCATATGTACTTCAACTTGCCTAGTTTGACACTTGAGTGAGCATCAGTTAATACTCAACAGAGATAAATGCATAAGCCCATTTAATTTTATGTTTACCTTGCAAAAACTTGCAAAACACTATAATTTTACCATTACAGTTTACATTCTATAGCATTCCTATAGGAAGAGACTTTAAAAATAAGTTTGAAACCTAAAGTATTCTTTTAGTAGTCAAGACAAGAAATAGTTGTAAGGAGTAATGGTGTTTATCACCAAAGCTATGCGAAGAAGGTAATTCAAATTGTGTTTGAATTTTTTCATAAAATAGTCAAGTTCAACAATTATTTTTAATGATAATCCAAAATGTCTTATTATTTATAATAGTTTATTTGGACTACTTTTCTGGGGCTACATAGAATGTTATCTATTTTTAGTGATAGGAATGGAGAATTACAATCCTTTCTCCACTGTGATATTTTATGTTGAGAGTTAGCACTTTTGGCTTTGGCCAAAGAGTTGTACTACAATGACTAGTTAGTTGAGTTTGACCTATTAGACCCTAGATAGAACAAACTTAGAATTGAAATTGAAGTGTGGATGTGGTGGTGTAATGTGAGTGACAATGATAGTAAAAAAGAGTTAATAAATTTAATCCTCCTTTTTTGGCCTCATTGTTACCCTCATTTGGTGTTGTGTTGTACATATACTTCAAAATTCAATGAGATTCTAATCACTAACATTGTGGGTGATAATGCTATTGAATATGTCATGGAAAGGTTCCCCGTCAATCGGCTCATTTTGGAATAAGGTGAAGATTTTGTTGGACATCACAATATTCACAAACAAAAAGGATTTGGAGGATAAGGGAAAGGATGAAATAGTCTTCAAGGATGTTCAGAAACCTTTGCATGTTTTAAAATTCTTCTTGTAGCATGTTTTGAAGGGCAAGGATAAACTATTCTAGGTTTCAAAGTTGCTTGTAGCAGTGTGTCTTGTTACTATTTTTTGTGACAAATGTAAATAACTAGTAACAAGTAGAGGGTATAACTTGTTTTTGATATTTTATGACAAATATAAATAATGAGTTGAGGGTTTTATAGCATTTATACTATACCTTCTTTTGATAGTTAATTATAAATAAGTTGTGAGGTAGATTATTTTCACTTCCCTATTTTGATCATTTTACATTACAGTTGGTGACATTATCAGACTTTTAGAGACTATTGTTCCATTATGCAGATTAGATTATATCTCCTAATTTCTAGTTTGACATTGATTAGACATGTGGTGATTCGATTTGATCATATTTTGATGCTATGATGAGATTAGACATGTGAGATATATTAGATGATGATTATTGATGTGATTTCTAGTTCATTATGTGGATTCATTAATTGATGATGATTATGTGACATTAGATAGAAAATACATTTTAATCTTAAATTATGTTGTGAATGATTAATGTTGTGTGCAATAACATGTATTTAGTTTCAGTTGCTTCAGCTATGATTATCCATGATGTGATTGACACTTGATCTAGTTGTAAAGGTTATATTCCCAATCCACGGGAAATCGGAGGTAGTGTTCACACATATGTTATTCCTCGTGAAACCGATCCATTCCCAAGAGGGATGAGGATCACGTGTGATCGAATGTTGCTTGCGTGCATGTTTAAATTATTTATTTTGGCCTAGTGACCCCTTTCTTAGTTGATTTATATCATGTGTTGTATATTTATAATTGTTTTACACCACGTGGTATCGTTTTCATTTATGGGCCATTTAAAATGAATTTATGCCTCCCTAGGTGTACCTTAGTGTCCCAAAACTTACCCTAGGTGGTTACCCTTGGGTCTGGGGTCAATTTTGACTAACTAAACCTTAGGGTAACTCATTTTTGATCACTCTAAATTGAGGTTTAGTCAAAGTGACGAATTTTGAAATGGCTAAGGGTGGGAGATGAGTCATGCTTTGGGAAGGACCCATCTCCCTTCCCAAAGTTTGGGGATCCCTTCACCAAGAAGACTTGGGAGGTCTCCAAGACTCCCAAGTGTGTGGGATCTCCCTCCAAGACTCACACACGTGCGAGAGCATCTTGGAGGGAGATGACTCTCTTGGAGAATAAGAGGATGCCATATGACATCCCTTATCCTCATGGAGGCTTGAAGGGAATTGCCACCTCACCACTTGGTCTTTCACACATGTGTGAGAGCACAAGTGGATAAGGTGAGGAATGGAATGGAATTGGAGGGTGACACTTGTCACCCTCACACTCCTCCCTTGCAAGTGGCATGGGAAGAGGAAGGAGAAGGTGACAAGTGTCACCTTCTCATTCCTCAAGGCCAAATTGGAAGGCCTATATTATCTCCTCTTGAAGAGGAGTGTGGGGTTCTTGCATTTTGCATTTATTTTTCCTTCTATTCTTGGAGCTCCTTTTTGGGAGTTAGAGAAATTTGGAGATTGGGAGACTTGGAGAAGCTTGGAGCTCTTCACCAAACGTGCTTCCATTTTTAGGGATTTTGAAGGTAAGCTCCATGGCTATGGCTATTTTCCCTTGTATATTTCATTTTATGTTGTGTTTGTAAATTTATGTTGATGGTTGTTTTCTTTTTGTGTGGGTTGGGAGTTTGGTGAGAGCACCTCCATTTGGAGGTAAGGCTCAACTTGTATGGGGTGGGGGAGAGTGAACCTCCTCGAGGTCACCTCCTTATTGTTGTGCTACTTATAGCCTCGAGGGATTTTCTATGGTGTTGAGAGCATTTTTAGTGGCAAGAGTGCCATGACAACTTTTTTTTGAGATATTTGGAGATATGTATTATGTGGTTGTGGCTTGAGGCCTTGAGACTTGGTGATTTTGAGATCTTGGAGTGACCTCTTGAGTTGAGGGGTCCACTCCCCTACCCCCTTCAAACTCATTTTCATGAATTTAGTATTGTGCAAATTCTTGGGAGTATTCTTTTGTGTGTTTGGAAAAATTCATTTGTTGTGGTGTGTGTGTGCAACCGTCTGATCCCTACCTCCCCAAATCAGGGGTGACCCACTAGCGGGTTTATGGTAGGGAGGAGGGCATTCCTTCATGGCTTGGTTCCCCATTATGGTGTGTTTATTGCAGGTTTTCAATTTGGGAAAAATGGAGCTTGTTGAAGTCCATTTTGGTGTTTGGGCACTACTTTTAGTTGGCTGTTTTGGAGCCATGGCCTTAAAGGCCTTATTGTAATTTCTGTCAAATCTTTACTATCCCTGAGATGGCTGTTGTAAGAAGTTTTAGTGTGAGCACTCTTTAATGTTTATACAAAAATTGTTTATTATTTTATGCTGTTATGTTTATATGTTTTTTTTGGAGAGATGCATAAGAAAATACATTTTGCTGTCAAATTGTTTAAAAAAAAAGGGAAATATATATGTGATGCTGTTGAAAATTTTAATATATTCTATGGAAAAATATTTATATATCATTTCTGTTATGTGTGCAATGAAATTTCATGGTTATCATTTCTCTGTTTTGTGCTCATGGTATGTTGAAAGTTTGAATAGAAATGGTCTTTTGCATTTGCTGTCTTTTAAAAAAAAAAGGACTATAGTTGCTGCTTTTGTATTAAAAAAAATGTATTATCAGAAATGTATATGTTGTAGTTTTGAATTTAGTGGTATGCTGTAATAGTGAGGTAAATAGATAGTGCTGATAGAATAAGTTTTAGAACAAATAAACAAGCTTTATTTCCCATTATTATGCTTCTGTTTGATCTAAAAAAAATGATATGCTTCTGTTTCCTTTAAAAAAAAATGAAATCTGGAAATTTCAATGCTATGAAAATAAAGAGAAAATCTGTTGTCTTATAAGTCTAAAACTAAATATTCTGGTTAAAATTTTATAACTGTGATTAACTCTTGATATAATATATATATATATATATATATATATATATATATATTATATAAGAATATATTCTAGTTGTTAATGCATTTTATTTCACTGATAAACATGAGAGAATATTGTATATATATCATTGTGTATATGTATGTGTATATATATAGATACATATACATATATATATGTATGTATATGTATATATATATGTATGTATATGTATATATATAGACATGTATGTATATATATATACATATACATATATATATATGTATGTATACATACATACAAATATATATACATACATATATATATACATATACACACACACATATATATATATATACATACACATATATATACATACACATATATATACATACATATATACATATATATATACATATATATATACATATATATATATATATATACATTTGAAACTGATTGATATAAAATATAAACCAAGGATTATTAAACATATTCTGATCGAATGAAAGACAAACAAAATAGTGCTTGGCCGAACCCCATGGAAGGGGCTTGTCTTAGTTTTATGTAAAAAAAAAGATTAGAGGGGCTGTGGTGGGCGACGATGCCCACCACAGACCCCTCTTTCATCCATCATTGCTTGCTTATCACTACCGTGGGGTGGAGGCACAGCCTCCTCCCCACACCCCTCCACCCTTCTCCTAACATGCGGTCAGTGAGGGATTTGGGGGCAGCTTCATTGCCCCCCCAAACCCTTTTCTTCCCTTAAAACTGTGACGGCGGCGACAGACTCTTGAAATCCTCTTCGCCCTTCGCTATGCAGTCTGACCATTGTCTGGTCTGCTATCATAACTTTCATCTGCTATATATATATATATATATCAACCTTGCAGATCAACCAAACTTAGATTTACAATACCACTTTAGTTTAAATGCTGATTTATAAACGAAATCCACAATATATGCATTGTAAAATTTACCTCTGTATCTTTCCTTCATGGTAGCCGTGGGTAAATAAAACCCTCAACCTGCAACAATGGAGGCCAAAACAAAACACAATAGAGTAGAAGAGAAACAAAACCAATGTGAGGAAAGAAAAAGAATAAGTTAGGGTTGCCAAAAAGAAAAGAATAAAATATGATTAGGGCAACTCTTGTAAAATACAATATTATAATGGAGTTAGGGTTAAGTTGGAGTATTAGGGAAAATGCATTTTATTTATTTCCCTCATTTTACCTTGGGCACGGGAATTTAAAATTCCCTCTCCCTTGCCCTTGCCTTTTTAAATTATTATTATTTTAATTTATTTAACCTTGAGATTATTTTAGTGGTTGGACTTATTTTGGGATTTGCTTTTAATCTCCTTTGGAAATTTAATTGGTGGGGGTGAAATGTTTTATTTTCTTTGTGGGATACTTATCCCTTGTAAGTTATTTATTGTTTTGGGGCATTTAATTTAATTTCTAGTGTGTTTTTAAATTATGTGGAGGGAAAACCTCTTTTCTAAATTTAATTTTAATTTTAGTTTTATCGATTTTATTCCAAGGGGGGGTATTTTATTTTCTCCTCTCTTTAATTATTTTAACGTGAGTTAATTAATAAATATAATTGTCGAGATTTTATTTATTAATGGACTCAAGTTTTGAGTTTTAATTTGGTCGTTTTATTACTTCAAAATTTATAAAGTCATTGAGTGGTCAAGATTATTTGACCCTAGGAATTTAGTTAATTTTCCCTACGTTTAATTATTTTAACTTTTGCATTAATTTTCTTCTTGGAGGCTTTCTTTTAAAAATTTTGTTTCAACTATTGAAAACGCGTTATGCTGTCAAATTTTTCATAGATTTTAGGTTTTAATTTATGGCATTTTTGTGACTTTCATTTAATCACTCCATTTCTTCTTGCGACCATCATGCCATTTGATTCATATTTTTTTTATTCGATTTCATTTATGCATTAGAGTTAGGATTCAATTTTGATTCGGTCGTAATCACCTCTTTCACCTAGGAAGCTTAGGGTTTGAATTAAAACTATTCTAACCCTAGAAGCGGCGCACATTGCGCCGCATAACCCCCTAGTCGACTTTCATCATGTAGGGGATTGCGAAGGTAGACACACTTCCCCGAATATTATTGACATGTTTACGCCTTAGGCGTATTGCCCTCGAGCACGCAGACGCGTGCGAGGGGGTTTCTAGGGACATACAATTTTTTTTTTTAATATTTTGTGTCATGACCACATGACAAATGTGGACATGACACGTGTGTTGCATGTTGTGGCCGCATGGGAAATGTGGGCATGACATAAGTATTTTATTGTTATCTTAGAAAGCAATATGGTTTAGTTATTATAATATTTGTGGCTTCAAATCATTCAACAATTTTGAAAAATTGAGACAAATGTAAATGCCCATTTGGTTTTCTTTTATTGTTTTGTTTAAAATCACAAATACATTTCAAGATTTATAATACTAAATCTATTCCAAGATTATCTTAAATATATGTCCAATATATATTTGTGAAATGTACAGACTACAATCCAAAGATAACTATTACAAATTTGACTTTAGTCTTTGTAACCTTCTCAAAATGTCCTATCCACAACAAAAACTTGAATTTAGAACTTGAGATGAACGACAAATTTAGTTAGTCGGCGAGGTAATGGATGGGACTTTCCTTCAGTGTGGTGATAACCCATATCTTCTATGTATCCTGCCATGCTATGGATAATCTTTACTATATCTACATTTGGTTGGGTTTCTTTCCATCCTAGCATAGGTATCCAAATAATTTAAGGGTACCACTTCAATCCAATCCACCAAATACCCTTCTCCTTCATACCCCTTATATATTGTCTTTCCATTGCAATAACTAGCTAAAAATTTGGATAAACTATCGGCTCTTTTCTTTTCAATCTAGGTGTGAGCTCATCGCATCGATCCTTACAATGGTCTCTACTATTTTCTGTATGTAGTAACATTCCTTTAGCCACCTCAACCACTTTATCCTTTGTGCCTTGCATCATCTCCATTTTTTATTTATTAGTCATAAATCTATATAGATTATGCAACACTTCCCTCACCAGAATATGTTCCCCTCTTATCATAAGTTTTGCATCTCTCTCCATGTTGTCATACCTCTTCTTCTTCAACCCTCTTTCTATTTGTCTTTGGAAAAAAGAGAAAAATTATCTCAACTGAACATCTCCCATGTACGGATTATGATTCTAGTCTTTATCATCAAATAAAATAAAATTATGCAAGTACAACTCGTATAACAAATTATTTTCTATCTTAGCTTCACTTCCTAAATAAAATTCACAAAATGCTATAGGTGTACCCAGGATTGGTGATGATCCTTCAATCACCCTTTTTACTTGAAGCTTTTAAAATTGTTCTTGTAGCCATAATGCATGCACTCTCACAGGGGGCCTACACTGCAAAATTTTACTCACAAGAATTAAAATTAACTAAATTCTATCCCTCAAAACCCTTTTTTCCTCATTCAACTTTTCATTATCTATTTTTCCTTTCTAAATTACTACAATTTCTCCTTTTGATTGGTATATGTAATGAACCAATCATGCTTTAATTTCTCCAATTTTATCTAATGTTCCTTTACAAGATGTGTTTATTTATTCTTTACCTACATTATAGTAACTTCTAATTCTATAACTTTGGTTTTAAGTGCCCTTATCTTGTCTTCTTATTTCCTAATCAACTCACATGCCTGCTCTAACTCCATCAGACCTGTAGCAAACTTATTAAACCCTGTTACATGCCCATCATATTCAATATCTTTAGCAACAAGATCAACACGTTCTTCTCCCTACTCTACCTGATAAGGGTCACTTTACCTCTACATTTAATCATGTTTCATGTGTTAAATCCATAGCTGTTTCCTTGGCTGTTTGCAATAAGGAACCTAATAATCAACAATCCTTAGCTAAAATATCAAATTGAACTATACTAATAATCAATGCTGCTAATTATCTACTTGAAAGGAAAACCTGATCTAAAGACTGAAACAGTAAATTGATGAAAGAATCTATCTAATTGACACAAAATCTAGAAACATGCATCAAATGGAAACAAAACTAGTTTGATAATAATTGATATATCCTATGAAAACATGAAAATTATACTTCTAATAAAAAACTGCAGTAAGACAATAAAGCAAAGATACTAGCCTCCTTATCTGTTGGTGGGAGTGGGCCCTTGCTCCACACCTTGAGAACTAAAGAACAAACAAGAAACTCAGAACAAAAGTATAACATCACAGCTTCCTTTAATCCAGTCTATCAAAGTATATTGTATTCAAAAGTATGTCTCTGCTTTGAAAATGAAATTGCATAATACTGGTATAAAATATTGATTAATTATTCTATTGTTCCTATCCAAATATATATCAATCTAAGTGACATAATATTACTAGTGTTAACTACTTCACCTAATCAGTTCATCTTGAGATATAAACAATCTCTTATTCTAAAATAAAACATGCAATTGTCCATCTAGAGTATAACCATGTAAAGTCTAAAAAAGGACTTTAGTGATATTGAAGGTACCACTAAATCCAGAGTTCAACTTATAACAATAATTGGTAGTAAGGCCCTGATAAAAAAGGAACTTGATTTCCTAAAATAGCAGACCGAGAGAAATCTTCTAATCTCATGAAAAAATAAGTGAAACTGTATCATGTCCCTGTGGACAATTGGAGTCATCTACTAGGACAGTCAGACTTGAATAGGCGGGCTCCATAGCACTTTAGTCACCATAGAGATCCTGGTAATCAATAGAGCTAGAGACTCTGTGTAACTTTGGAGACTCCATGCTGTTGCTAGCAACTTCAAAGATGCTTCAAGAATCTACTAAGACACAGCTCTAGAGATCATCATCTTCTTTGTTCTACTTCTCACTCCAGAGATCCTCCAACAAGCTGGAAAATGTTGGAGTACCCTATAGTGTACTTCATGCCTAGCTCCAGAGATAATTAGGATTATCTCCTGAGTTCTTCAAAACTACCTTCCGCTTGTGTAATAGATACCTGTGAACCCAAAAAGAGATAATTCTACACAATTTTTTTAGTTTCACTACAACATAAGTCTTTTCATCATAACAATAATCTTTAGCACTTCATCCCTTATTAGTATAATTAAAACAAGACTTTACAATTCCTATAGTACAAATACTAGGACATGCAGTATGAAAAGATGGGAAAAAGGAAGTAAAAAGACATGATTAGATGAGTGCTACCTGACACTCATCACTACCATAACTACCTTTGCTATAGCTATCACTAATTCATGTTCTCCTAGAACAAATCTTTCTACTACAGACATTTCTACTACAAGATTCAACATCATAGAACTTTTATCTATAGTTTTTCTTCTCTTTCATTTAGTGCTCCATGACACTGTTTCCTCCAAAATCTCTACCTATGAATTAGATTGAGCTTGTTTCTCTAATTCTATATTTTTTCACTAGCTATGGTTGATAAATTCTCAAGTCTCATAGATGACCTTACATTTAGTTTTAGAGTAGGGGGTTTTTGGTGTTGTTCATCCCCATATTTAGATTCTTATATCAAAATATGTCACCTCATTCTCTTTTTAGTACCTCTTGTTGTAGCTATAGAGGGCCTTACTTTATCTCCTAGAGACATACCTGTAGGATGTATATTACTTGTTTTGATATGTGCATCATGGATAGGGGCATGGTCATCTTCCTCTGCAACATCATCTCCTTGTGCAACATGTGTTGCAAGAAACACTTCCCAAGTTAATTGGGGTTACCTTTATTTCAAGGCCTCTATTACTTCCAACTTAATTAACCCATGATGCATTAGGTATTTGATTTATCTATTTTACAATTCTATAGACATCTTTCTAAAGGATTTGAATAAAAAATAAGGAACAATCATGATTCTTTGATGTGTCAAATGTACCATTAAATAAAAATGAGAACTATATATAAATGAGTATCTTCCCTTGTAAGTCACATACTAAATGAGAGCATATGCCACCTTTGACCATAGCTTCAATAGTGAGGTTTGGAAAATGCCTTGACTAGGCAACATTTGATTTTGCTCTCCCATCTTCAAAATCTCCTTGCGAATGCTTTCTAAATTTGGCCTACAAATAGGAGAATACTACTCCATAGTGTTAGGCAGCCCTGTAGTAGTTGTGACCAACTCCACATCAAAAGAAAAATCAATGCCCCTCATTATAATTTTATCCTCCTGGCATCCCATGTTGAAATCTAGGGTAAATTGATCATCAAATCCTTGCAATTGTTTGGAAATTTTTATCCAGCCTCCTAGCTTAAAAATATGATAATTGTTTGGATTTTCCTTCAATTGGTCAACACCTCTCAACTCTCTTTGATTATGTCCACCACCCATTGTGTTAAACCTCCAGCCCTTTCTATTTGCAACCCTACCTGCTCAATGTGGTTCCACACCATGCTATTGTTATTACTTGTTATCATCATAAATAAAAATAATAAAAAATGACATGTGTAAGGTGTCTACGTTGGAATTAGACAACTGACAACTATCATAGTAACTTAACAACTTGACAAGACAAGTCATAAGTACATGGTACTTTCCCCAAAAGCTAAAGAGTTGCACAATATTTTGTGAATTTTTGTTGTAACCTCAAATTTTTCATCATACACACGTTGATTGTTGAAGATTGAGTGTACCACCTTATTTAATATTACATTATGTGTGATCTATTCTTATAATCTCTTCATGATTCTTTGCCACCTTCTTCTCAAATTTTGAGAGGAATTATGAGAATCTGTCATCACGGATGGTGTCTATGGCATAATATTCATTCATTGTGTTCATCTCAAGGTTTTAAAGCCTCCTAAATGGACCTTTAGCATTTCATTACAGGTGAAAATTAGTGGGAAAGATGAAGGACTCTCAAAAAATAACCGGATATTATTTGAAGTGCAAAAATGGGAGCTATGTGAACTAGGCAAGAGTGATATTCTAAAAGTGTCACATGTTTTTCTTTTAATTGTGATGTTGTGGAGAATGCTATCCATGCTCTAGTTGGGTCAGAGTTATTGTTAGGATGTCTAAGGGTGATATCGTATTCATAGGTGCTCTCAATTTTTCTCTCTAATGCGATGGACCTTCTTTAAGATTTGGATTTCCTTAAAATGCTTGCTTTTGGGTATGTACAAGATTATTTAATTTTTGAAAAAATGTTCTATAATGTTGTCTCTAGATATGATTTGTCTCAAGGAGCAGCTCATGTTGGGGGATTTTTTTCTTTGAAGAAAATTATGAATGACCATACCATTTCTTGTATTTATAGTGCAATGAAAATAAGCCTTCAAAATGACTGTGTGCTCATCTTCTAAACTATCATGAATTCACACAAAAGTGAAATTGCAAATGATTTTGCAAGAAAACTGTCAAGGATTTTCAACTTCATTCATTTCCTTCTTGGACACATTCTGTATCCTTCTCCTCAATGCCCTGTTGCAATGGAACCTGTGCCTCCTTAGGCTCTCGATGTTGCTGGTGCAAGTTTCTTTGTGAGTGGTTAAAATATTGAATCGTATATTTTTTTAGATTTTCTAATATTAGGGTTATTCATTGTAATATCTTTATGTGTTTTTGATACTTTGGTTATACTCCAATTGGAAGATATTTTGTTGTAATCTAATGATACAATGTATTTTTGGTACTTCAAGGGCTTTTTAATATAATTATTGGTGTTTACACCTTTTATCAAAAGAAAAAAAAGAAAATATATTAAGCCCATTTTGGTATAAATTATTGTTTGATGCTGTAAGCATAATCATTGTAAGAAATGAAGACATGCACAAAATTAATAATATTCACGTTAATTGATTATATTGACTATATTTTTAAAGGAAGAATGAGTTGGCAATTATGAAAAGCAAATACAAATTTCAAATTTTAGAGAAATTATCCAAACAAATTTATTAATCAAGTTCATGAATTTGCCAAATATTTAGGTTATTTGTCTTTCACATTGGTTGGAAACCATCTTAGGACTATTCTTCAACCTGTATTTCAACCGGATCCTCTGAAACCTTATTTGAATTCTCTGGTTGGTCCCCTTTTGACTGAGACAAAATATTTCACACCTCTTCTTTCACATGTGGACTTCAAAATTATAATAGATTTTTCAAATGAAAATGTAAATGAACATTGTATTTGGTCATATAGAGCCTCGAAAAATCTCTATTTTTTTCAAGTTTGTTTCATAACTTTGACTTCAAAAATGATAAGGCATTGAAAACTCTTTTATTCTCCACTAAACCTAGAATCATTGTTTGGCATAGATCTACAAGTTTGAAATATTTTGAAATAGAATATCATAGAATTTCGCTCAAACTTAATTATTTCCATAACTTGGTTATTGATCTGTGTTCCAAAGGATGATTGAAGAATTTATATTGTTCAATCATTTTTGATGCGAGTTGAGTAGATTGTTCTACCAACTTTGTCTTATCTATTATTCCTCCTATTTGTACTCCATTTATTTCTACCATTCTACTAAAATGATCGGCCAAGTACCTATATGCTCTAAAATGTGACTCAAGCACAACATGAATGAGTCATCTCTAATATCACACATGAATAGTCTCCTTCCAATAGGTGACCTCCAAGTCACTCTCTCTCTCTGACAAAAGCTAGTCAAGTGGAGGTGTAACTCGAGGGTGGTTCTATTCATGTGGAAGCAGAACGTCATGGAAGGCACTTGGCCTATCTACAACCTGAATATGTATTAATTCTTGATGAGCATGTTCTATGATCATTGTTGTGGAGATAACTATATGACCCGAATGGTCACTAGTTCTAAGTCTCCTATTGGGATTTTGTAAGTTCCAATGCCTAGTGCTAAGAATATTTTGTTCATTGATTATCCTAAGGCATTCTAATATGTTATTGTATTCTTGAATGACTTCTTGTATGTTGTTCTTTCCTGAATGACTCTAAGAGCCTATTCTTGTTCTTCAACCATTTGTGGTGTATGTTGTGGTCTAGGATGGATTGTCTCTATCTCTTTAAGAATAGCTTTAACCCACTCCCCTCTAATCCTTGGGCACACCGAATGCTTGGGTGAGAGAGAGAGACAGTTTGTTGTGTTGACTTAGGTTTGACCAAGTGTTGACTTTGTGTTGTAATAAAAGATTTTCTACACTTTTGTTTTATTGTCAACCTCATGATGGAATTGAGGAGTTTTCAAGTTATTTTTGTATTTTTTTTGTTTTCTATGTTTTTGTGATTTTTTATGTATGTAGCTATTTATGAATGCAAAATAATATTTTTGTTCTTTTTTTTTGATTTTTGAATGTTCTAATTACTATGAAGTAAATATGAATGTAATCTAAGATGATTTTTCTTATGCAAAGTTTAACATATGTTTTTGTATTTTTATGAATCAATTTTTAAATCTAAACTAATGAAAAGCAAATAACAATTAACTTAAAGCAATGAAGGAAATTTAACTAGGAAAGCAAATAACAACTATGCTAGGTGATGGTGTTTGGATGGGAGCTCACTATCACAGAAGATATCATTGCCACGATAACGGGGCTGTCTGTCAACGGGAAAAAGTTCTTCAAGGAGCGGAAAACTAGTTAGGAGGCCCTAAATCACTTCTTTAAGGGCAATGAGTGGAGTAAGGTGGTGAAGTTGTATTCTGGTGGTTACGATGATGTTTGCCAAAAATTGGAAAAATAGGAAGGTGATGGCGTTTGGATGGGAGCTCACTATCATAGAAGATATCATTGCCATGATAATGGGGCTATCTGTCAACGAGAAGAAATTCTTCAAGGAGAGGAAAACCAGTGTAGAGGCCTTGAATCACTTCTTTAAGGGCAATGAGTGGAGTAAGGTGGTGAAGTTGTAGTCCAAAATGTAATGATGATGTTCACCAAAAATTGGAAAAATAGGAAGGTGATGGCGTCTGGATGGGAGCTCACTATCACAAAAGATATCATTGCCATGATAACGGGGCTGTTTGTCAACAGGAAGAAATTCTTTAGGGAGCATAAAACCAGTGAGGAGGCCTTGAATCACTTCTTTAAGGGCAATGAGTGGAGTAAGGTGGTGAAGTTGCAGTCTGGTGGTTACAATCGCTTGTCCATTAAGCTGATTTGGGCCGAGGTGGCATAGGTCATTATGCGCTATGTTACCCTAGATGCTAGGTACATTGTTGTGTATGGTTATCACTTTAACTTGCTAAATCATTTTTGCCACAAAATTCTTGTTTCTTTCCCATTCTATTTGCTTGCTTCTATGGAATTTTCTCTAAAGGAAAATTCTAGAAACCCTAAGTTACCTATCCTCCATGAAGGTCTTATCCTTCTCTTAATGGATTATATGAAAAATAACACCCCTAAGGGTGGGTTGAAGGCTAAGCATTCTACAAAGAAGAAGGTTTTGATGGTCTCCAGTGACTCGAAGACCCAATCTGAGGAGGAGGAATGGATGGTGGATGAAGTCTGAGAGGATAGTGAGGAAGGGGCTAGTAAGAAGAGGAAAAGGGTTAAAAGAAGACATGTCAATATCTCCTGGTTGGAGGGGTCGCAGACTGGTGAAGAATCTAACCATTCTTACAAGGGGAGTAAAGGTAAAAAGAAACTATCTGATAAAAGGAAAAGCCACTTGACTGTGAAAAAAGGCAAGCAGATTCTTGGGAGGGAGGCTTCAAATTTGGTCACTGATCAGGGTTTGGATATGGGTGTTAAAAAATAGGGTATTCATGGTGGAGCTGTTGATCATGGTGTGGAAATGGGTGTGAAAAATTAGGATACCCATGGTGGAGCTGGTTTGCATGTTGAAGAGCCTAACATCGGGTCTTGCTTCTCAGAGATCCCTGACCCATCTCATAATCTCCTGGAGGATTTTGAAAATTTGGTGACTAAGGTAGGGAACAGAGATGACCTGGAGGAAGATTTTTTGTTGGTCAAAATTGCAGTCAATTCTCAACATAAGATGATCAAATGGTTTTTAGTGGAGATCAATAGAATAAATATTAAGTTGAAGTTGTTGCAGGGCAGTCTGGACAGAGGTGGTGATACCACGGTGGAGCAGGATAAGTTGATATTCCAGAATTGGGAAGCTATCCCTAAGATGGAAGAGATGGAGTGTGAGATGCAGAGGATGCGAAGAGTTTGGGACTAGGATCCAATACTTGGAAGAGAAATTGATTGGCATCAATGACAATCTGGAGAAAATGATGCAGATTCATAAGCTAACTATTCAAAATAGCTTACAGGCTATGAAACTACTCACATATAAGCTCAAAGAGCTCAAAAAGGAATAGGTTAGACACTGTGGTGTAGAGGACATCCTGGTGGTGGATGAAGATGTTGATTAGGATAAAGGTGATGGTAATAAAGACAGGGAAATAGGTGATGCATGAGGATACAAGATGACCTTCGACTCGTACAAGAGGTAACAGAAAGAAGCAATTTGAAGAGGAGAAGGAGCTTGTGAACTTTGCTAAATTGCATGAAAAATTCTATGAGAAAGAGCTGGAAGTAGTAGAAAATTTAAAGAAGATGCTATAATCTTAGTTGTTTTCTTTTGTGCTATAGTTTTCTATGCTTTTTATAGTTTGTTAGCTTTCTTTTGGAGTTTGGTTGGCTTTCTGTTCTCAGTTTGTTTCTTTAGTTGTAATGGGTTTTAGGGCCCCTTCAAAACCTATTTTACCAATATAATAAAAAACTATGCTAGGTGATGAAAGCAATTCTATTCTAACAATAAAAATCCTATCAAGAGAATAGTAACAATCAATATTACTTTCCCAAGAGAAAATTGGTGATCTAATTAACTACTAAGCATATGAAAAGCATGGTATGAATTCAGCACATGAGCCTAGCATATCCTTAGAATTCCTTCTTTCACGGTAACCTGCTCTCATCTACAGTAATGAGGTCCTCCTCTTGGAAATAGGGATGAAGATAGAAGCAATGGAGTCGAGTAAGAATTGAGCAATGATGGTATGATGAGATGAATCAAGATATGGGAGCTATGGGAGCACTATGTCTTGGGATTTTGAAAGCAATTAGAGAGCATAATGATACTATGAATCTATTGAAGTTTGGGAAACTAAGCCAAGAAGAAAACAAAAGGCTCACAAAGTCTTGCAATGAGCATATAAATGCTATGGAGAGCAAAAAACAAATATTGAATAAATATGTAACAATGAATTTTCTTTCCATAATGCATATAGGAGGGGATATTTATAGGTTTGATAAGCTCATGAATGGTGGAATTGATTGGAGAGTTAACTCTCTTTATTAGAGAGTAAACAAGCTCTGAAAGCTTATCACTAGAGGAACAATGGAGGAATAATGGAGTTATCATGAGATAGATAGGGAGATAAGAATAACTCAATGGAAGCTAAGAATGGAGTGATTGAGAGTTTAGAATGAGTTAAAAATAGATTAGGCTTAGTTAGGGTTGAAGAGGCATGCAAACTGGATAAAATCAAAGCTATTTTAGGCCCGAATTGAAGAGAAACACCCATTTCAAAACAAGACAAGGTCACCTAGTTTTCCAGTGTAGTTTTCCTCTAAGGGATTCACTTAAAATGTAGGATCACCCCTGAGAGATTCAAAAGTCAAAGTGGGTGACCCATAGGGAATAGGTTTTGTAAGTGATTTTAGGGGCTAAGATTGGACCTAGGGGCTAAAGATGACTTCAAGACCCAATGAGAAGTAATTGGACTTCAAGAGGGTGGGTCACCTAGTTCACCAAGGTAGGTCACACTTGGGGGATTCACTTCAGTGGCAGGGTCACCCCTAGGAGATTTAGAGTCAAAGTGGGTGACCCAAAATTAAGGAAATGGGTGTTCAAACTCATGATTGGAGATGGTTTGGGAGGTCAATTGGAGGCCTCTAGAGGATTGGAATGGTTGAAAGGGGCTTAGGGAGAGTGAATTTCCCATATTGTGATGTAGGTATGTCATGTCGATAGGTCTAGAAAGTGACAAAAATGAATTGTCGACATAGGGTAATTGGTGAAGATGTAGGACCTTAGAAGGCTAGCTAGGGGATAGGGGAGGTACAAACAAAGTGAAAAACATCAATCCACGTGCTCCCAATAGGAATACTTTGAGAAGTCATATTTACATGCTTACATGTATGTGTTTAGGACTACAACTTATTATTGGATTACTATGTAGACTCATAAACTTTTTTAGTGCTTATAGTACCTCACCTTGCCCTAAAAATCCCATGGTGAACTAACAGAGGACACACTAATAAAATTCCAATATTAAGGATAAACTATAGCCATTTCTTCCATAAGTTCATCTCAAGGAGAAAACTCTCGTCTCAGAAGGTAGACTTCTGACAATTTCCTGCAATGTATCCTTTGTAGAAGACACATGATCTTTAAAATCCTCCCTTGTAACACTTTTTTGTCTGACCTAAGAGCTCTGTCCAACTTTACTAAAGTAGTGTAATTCTATCATATACCCATGCAATGATGCATATAAACCACCTACATCATTGTACTCCAATTTTTTTATGGATGTTCAATGCCCATCATTACTTTCTAGAGCATATAAACTTTAGACCTATAAATACTTCAGATTGATTGATATAGAGATTGTCTAGAGTAAGACATACCATTTTCTATAGTTTTGAGTATTCTATAATATACATTGTTCTATCATGTACCTTGTTTGATTGAACATTCATTTCTTCCAACAAGGGAAGAATCCCATATAGAGTCAATAGTATCTCAATATCAATGAATATTGCAAACATATTTGTCTGATCTGCATGGATTTCATATAATAGGCCTAGGAATGACCAATACTCTTCCAATAATCTATGTGTTGATCCATGTAATGATATCCACCTAGTATCCACATCCTTAAGTAGCTTGTTATCTAGAGTAAGTTCTTCAACAAATCTTTGAAACTCTAAAAATATTTTTGGACTTCTACAAAAATATGTATACACCTCGCACACAAGATCTTCAACTTTTAAAATAGCTTGAAATTGGCTTACAATTTTAAAATCCAAATTCATTCTTTGGGCCATGTAGTGAATGTCGATCATGTACGGTGAACATGATGTCTACAATTAATAATAAGCCCATTTCTGTGACCTTGCATGGCCGATGCCCCATTCACAACAATGTAGACTAACTTCCTTACAATCACCAAATCATCCAGGCCTCTAATATCCATCAAACTATTTTTGATGATTTCCATAAGGTTAGTAGAGGTAGAATTTTATTTCAATTTACAAATTGCAAGTAGATGAGGCTAGTAAATATGATTTTCTACAATATAAATGTGCATACACACCCAAGAAGTATTGTCAATAGCCATCACCTCATCTAGAGACAAGGAAATGAAAGTCACCTGACTCAATTTCTCTTTTATATTTTGCTTCTCCACCATAGCCAAACATTAAACCCATTCCCAACCACTATTGATAGACCAATAAGAGAGTGGAAAGTTGGGCACTCCAATAAATTACATGAAATTCCTATATCCCAGAAAGTTTGTCAATGATCAACCTCTATTCAATATATGGAATATAATTGTGAGCTATACATTTTTTGATAAATGACTCACTTCCATGACCTTCCAAAATAGAGCAGATATAGAACCTCCAATAGTGGCAAGCCATGCCTGTGATTGCATATATTCTTTGTACTCGATTGCATTTCAAGCATGAGCGCATTCATCTTTAATTTTCTAGCACATCATTGAATTCAACTCTCCATTTACATTTACCTGTTCATAAATTTACCTACATGCTTCACACTACTGTCTAGTTTCAATTGCAACGTCTTGTCTTTCTTTAATTCCTAGCCGCAAATCTTACAGTGACATAGTTTTGGCATGCCCTCTCCATCTTCATTCTTCATAGGTTCTATGTATGGATACTTAGAAACCTATTCAAGCTATTTTTTTGACATGTTCCACTGATATCCTTTACATTTGTTCAAAAATATTTTAGACTCAGGTTCACCACCACCAGTAACATGGATATTTTCCCCTTATGTGATCTCATTATTCATGTTTTCTCTACTAGATTGAACCACATCATGCCTACCTCCTTCAAAATTTTAATTTGATGCCTCCTCATTCTCAAGGTCACTCCAATAGAATTCCTCAATCTTAGGTAAATTTTCCTCATTGTTTAATCTTGATGGATCATCACCCACTACAAAATATCATTATTGTTGATTAAAATAGGAATTTATGGTGGCCTTTTTTTATCTTTGGTGGGGCTCCTCTCAATCTTTGATTTTCTAGGTTTGAGGATGTCATCTTTCTTTGATAGTGTTAAAGAAATGTTCTTGAAGTTGCAAATTCAAAATATTTATGTTATGCATATGTGAATCACTACTCAATGAAATGAAGAAAATTAAACTACTTATAGTGAAAGAGAAGAAGACGACACATGTATGAGATGACACATAAAATCAGGGAGGTTCTAAAAGATGAACTATATTTTTATATTTAATCACTATTACATAGAATCAAATTATTAATTTAATCAATTAAAATTTAATTAAAAATACTCTACAAACAACCAATTGACACATCACTATTTCTTACCAATGGTGCAGCCTCACACTCTAACTATCTTCATTTAATGCTTGGAGCACCATGAGTCATTGATGTAATTTGATCACATGGTGTGGAATAAATAAAACATTTAGCTTTTTTAATACTACAGGATCTTAAAAGTAATCAAAATCTAGGGGAATAGTAATTAAAAATAATATAATAATGAACATATGCTTATATAAAATAATTGAAAAATAATATAATAAAGAAACTTTAATTTAATATGAAATTACTGCAAGATGAGACATCTAACACGTCACTTTTTTCTAGCAAATGGCACTGCTCCCCACTCTGACCATCTTTATTTTCTTGTTAGTGCCCCACAATTTGTTGATACAATTTGATCCCATGGTTTGGAAAAAATGAAACATGTGGCTTTGGTTGATTAATATGGGTTGATTATGCATGGATGGCATAAATAAATCATTACAAGTGGGCCACAACAACTATGACCTCTACACCTGTAGCTATGACCAATACACCAAATACTATGGGGCTCGATGACTGACACGTCACCTTTTCTAGTCAGTGGTGCTATTTCTTGTTTACATAATCTTCATTTCCACCTTTGAGCCCTGACAGATGTTGATGCAATTTGATCTGATAGCCTAACATAAATAAAATATGTCCATTTAGAATTATGGGATCTTAATAAATTTATACAAGTGGGTCCCAACAACTAAGACCTATACACATGTAGTAGTTACCTTTACACTTATAGCTATGACCTATACAACTATAGTGATGACCAATACACATAATACTATGGGCTTGATGACTGACACATCACCTTTTCTAGCCAATGGCATTATCTACGGCTTGTGTAATCTTCATTTCTATATTTGAGCCCTGCTAGGTGTTGATGCAGTTTGATCTAACAGTCTGAGATTAAAAGATCTCTATTTAGTACTACGAGCTCTTAATAAATTTATACAAGTAGGCCCTAGTAGGTAAGACCCATACACCTGTAGCTATGACCTATACACATAATACTACGGGGTTGACAACTAACACATCACCTTTCTAGCTAATGACATTCTCTCCTACTTGGATAATCTTCATTTCTACCTTTAAGCCCTAGCAGTCATTGATGCAATTTGATCCAATGGCCTGGGATAAATAAACATGTGCATTTAGTACTATGGGCTCTTAATAAATTTATACATGTGGACCCTAGTAGTGCATTCAAGTTTATGGACCTATACCATGCATATATTAAAATAAAATAACTACGCACCCCCAACTAACACATAAGCTTCTTTAACCAATGGTGTTGCATCCTTATCTTTACATCTTTATTTTCTCCTTGCAGCCCTGCAAACCATTGATTTGGTTTGATCTAATGGTGTGAGTTAACTAAAATATGTGCATTTCATCTTTATGTGGAAAGGAGATAGGGGACATAGAGGAAAAACCATCAACATAAATTTATTTGGAAGGAAATACATCGGGGACCATTGATATAGTTTACATATATATATATATATATATATATATATATATATATATATAACTACTGTTATAGAGATTAATCATACAATAAACAATATAGAACTACTATAAAAAGTAAATATTTAAATCAATATCAACACATGACAAATATGTAGGACAATAGGTGTACATGAGAACTATTATGATAGAGATTAATCATACAATATACAATACAAAATGTGATACGAATTGAAAATTATGTCTCTGTTACTCACCAGGAATGGAAGAATGAAGTATAGTTGTAGCCTGTGTCTATTCCCCAACATTTGAGAATGTACTCTCCCATATTACAATTGGAAGCTCATAGTGCATTGATCAAATTCCACTCCAGAGGACCAGAAATTACAAATTTGCAATGTAGGATCAAATGGGTGAATCCAAAATTGAATGCCTAAAGACTGACTGAGTATTGTTTTGCATAAATATCAATCCACACTCTGTTTTTCATCAACGATTAAACAAATTAAACCTAAAAGACCTATAACTCTAAGGCAATGGGCCACACTTTATAAGAACTGCCTATAATTCAATGGCTATAATAAGTGTTTTCCCAAATATACCTATCAGTGCATGGCAATATTATATATTTCCCCTAAATTCACTTAATATCATTGGTAAATGCACCACCATTTTCCCTTAATTGATTATAATTTGATTGGTGATCATGTTGGTGTTTCCAAATGATTACCTAAAATCCTCTAAAGTTCTACCATAAACTTATGATGGAGGGTTCTAGGGCAATGACCAATGAATGGGAGTCAATTCAATGACATTCCCCTATACTTCTGGATTTGTTAGACCAAGGGGGGTTGCCCTACTTTCAATACTCAAAGTTCTCCATCGGTTTACAATTGGAGTATTGTTTTGACATATTTGCTCTCTACTTAAGATCAAGAATTCATAAGATTCAAAACAACTTGGCAAGGCTTCTTGATAACTATAGATTATAGGCCTAGAAAGCATGGATTCTAAAACTAGAGAATACATTAAAACAAAATATATTCATGATGATTTCTTAAAGAGTGATTCGATTCTGGTAGGGTTATGGCTTCCTGATCGGTGCCTATTTAGGGTACAGAGTCAATTTCAGATATCAAATTCATCCAGTATGTCAAATAGATTTGATCATAAGGCTCATTATGTCAATGATTTACTTTGGATATTCCTAATTTGAGTTATGGTTTAAATTCTACTTAAAGATCCATAATATTGTATTCAAACCCTTGATTCTTGTAACAAAAATTTAATCTACCCCTCAAGTAGATGCTAAAAACAAGAAACAAACCATGTCCTTGACATATAAATGAAATTAATCATACTTTCTATTAATTCCAATAAGAGTTTAAATGCAACATATGGAGACAAGATAAGTCAGAAATGATGTATTATATTCTTCACTTTGATCAAAACTTTGATATAAAAAATATTTTTGATAATATCAAACTTTCCCTATTCCCCTAGAATGACACTACAAAAATCAATATGCCAAGCCATAGACTCAAAAAACATGAACCCTTATTACAAATGAGAACATCCCTTTTATAATTGCAAGGGGTATCTTACATTCATTGAGAAACATGTAGACAACACGAGAACCCATATTCAGTTGAAGAGAGAATCATTTAAAAAACAAATCATTGCCCACTACGAGGAGAAGACAACCTTTTGTCCTATCTGTACCTGCCTTTGAGTGTGGTAATTGAATAATTATGCCGTTTTGCTCCTTTATTCTGGCGAGTAACCACATGTCACATGTCTCTGAGTTCTTCTCCGTTTAGAGCATATACCTTTGGACTTGCAATGGAAAATCCTCCTTAGTGGGCCATTTATGACTCAGAACCTTCTCTACTCGTCCAACATGAGCATTATACCTGGTATCTAATAATACCTTGATTTTCTTGACAAAATTACCTAAACCGCTCTCTAAATTTAGAAGTTTATCTAGTTCAACATTAAATCTCAATTGTTCTATTCTGGTATAAGATGTAATGGTATCAACCGCAACATGCACAATATTGTCAAACTCCCTCTTCCACTCATCCAATTTTCTTTATGATCCATCCTCATTCTTTATTTCAGGCAATGAATAGCTTTTGAGAGATTGAAATGAATCAACTTTAGCTTTTAAAGTCACCTCAAGCCTACTATGAAAAGTAGACACATCATTCAATAAATTCATGACTTGAAAAGTGTTAACCACATCAGCTGATACATCAGGCTCTATGATAGCTTTGATATGGATGTGAGTTACCAATGTAACTCATGGGAACCAATCATTCAAAATATCCTTAAGCTTAGATTCATTTTGTGATTAGAAAACAAATGCTTTATTTAAATTCCCATAACATATCCATGTATCATCAATATGTTTCAAAACCTTATTCATTTGGTGCTCTAGGAAACCCTTGAACAATGCAATTTTCTCATTTCTCAATTCATTCTTTAATTTATCTTCTCTGCTAATGCTCTGATCTAATTTTTCCTTGAGATCATTGATAATTGCTACATCACTTCCATGTCTAGATGAACTCATTGGGTTGGATGTAGATATAGGTGAAGATGCTTCAATACCCATAGGAGGCATAAGAAGTTTCAATCTATTACACTCCTACATTAACCTTAAGTTATCTTCTCTCAATTTTAGTACTTCTGCATGGTGTTTCTTTGCTGCTGCCTCACTAAATTTTTGCAGTAGCCACTACCAATGATGTAGCTTGTGGAGCAATAGTATTTGTCAATCTTCTCACAATGAGATGACCTGTGAGCTCATTCACATCTTTGGCAACCCTAGGATTATTGACTTTGGGGGCCATGGCCCAAATTTCCAAGGCCTCATGATTTGTATTGAATCCTACCCCAAAAGCTTGCTCATCCTTCTCCTCTATCAATTCATCATAAAAACCCTCCTGCCTTCTAATGGTGTCCATGAAAACAGATGAATAGAACACCACTATCCTGCACCATTTTCCTTGCTTCATTAGGAGTGATTTTGCTTATATCCATATCTACTTCCTCCATAACCCTCTTGGCTATTTTATTTTTATCTTTGTCATTCACTTTGCCTTGTTCTTCATTTACTTTGGCCACAAAGGCTTCTAATTTCTTCTATAGCAGGAAATCTCTGAACTCTTTAGTCTTGACAAAATTATCGTCAGACATGAATTCTTGACAAGCTAAAGTTCTCACATCCTGAATTGCAACGCTACTTTCCTGCTTTCTCATTAAGGTTCTAGTTGGAGTTGGGATTACAATTTCATCCTTCTTGGGAAAACTTACCACCTATTGTATCTCCTCCAAATCCTTCTAATTTTCACCCATTTCTTATGGTAATGCATAAACAACCAAAGGTTAATTCATGGCAGTCTCTGCAAGGTCATGGAGAGATTCCCAAGAATCCTTTACTCTCTCACCAACCTCTAAGACATGAGTCTCTTCAATTTTAGGGACTTGCCTTTCTCCTACCATTTATTCTGTTCCTTCCACTATATCCTATGTACCCTTTGTATCTTGTTTAGAAGACCCTAGCTCAATAGGCCTCTACTTTGGAGTAACCTTCAATTGGTCTGCATGATCTAGTAACATTTTCATCCTAATGATAGAATCAAAATCATGTGGGAAGGCTTTTGGATATGATTTATCTGATGACCTACTTTTCCTTTCTCCTATCAAAACTAGCCCATAAGTTTGCCTTCTCTAAAATAAATCTTCCATGGACAAGCCATTTATGAGTAAATCCTCTTGTTCATCATAGAAATGTTCAAAACCATCCTTTTGCTTTGCTCTTCTGACTTTGTCTATAAAATGTTTAGGTTCATAATTCCTATGATCCACATAAGGCAATCTGTATATTGACAATTTTCGTCCATAGACCTCAAAGCCTTCTCTAGAATAAATTGTAAAACTAGAAAATTGAAGAGGTATAGGTAGAAATGACCCCTTCTTGCTGACTCTCAGATGATACTTATCTGACTCATTAGGTTGCCATGAAATTTCTAATAAGGCAATTCTGTTAGGCACTTTTGTTGGCAATAACTAGGGTCTTAAATTTGCCCCATATACTCTGATGATTATGGCATCAGGATACAAATACCAGTCTCCCCAATTATGGTTCCATTTGCTACTAGGCACTCTCTCAGCAGGCCTGAGAAAATCCATAATCTCCTTGGACAACCTAGGCATATTTCATCCTAGAAGTCCCAATATGCACTGTGCAAAGAACTTCTCAAACACCAAATAACTAGCACTGGTACAATAGGTATCCCACAAGTGTACCATTCCTTGAATATGCATGGGTTCATCATCCTTAGTCACATACTGAATTCTCAATTCCTTATCCCAATGCCTTATTTAACAAGATAATAAAATATGACACAATATTGAGTATCTTTTGAAAGTAGGAGCATGCCCTACCTGTTTACATGATACCAAGTCATTGTGAAGCTCTTGGGCCAGGTAGGAAGAAAAGTCATATCTTTTGAAGTCAAATTTATCTTGGATATCACAAATCATAACTAACATATGGTTTGGGATTTGACTATCAAAATCAAGGCCTAGAACCTGACATAGAGCCATGTAGGTCATTACAAAATAGTCCTCAAATACTTCAATTTGGAATGGATCTTGATCTTTATCACTGAACACTACATTCTTTCCTAGACTTTGCTTCTTGTGCAAAGGTAGCTTGTAGGTCTTGTAAGCATATCTCTTTACCTTATAATCTCTTTTCAATTCCTCCATATCAATCTTCTTGCTTTCAGCAGGGGAAAGATTAAAAACCCTAACTATCAAATCCCTATCCAACTAGAAGAGTAATTCACCTTTACTGTTGGATAACCTCTAATTCATTGGATCATACTCTTGACAAATGGCTCTGACTAAATCACAGTTCACAAATACATTTGGCACTACTAACCTACTAAGATCAAGATCCCATAGGTTTGACACTGATCTCTCTTTGTCATGACGATAGTAGCCAAATTCAAATAATTCCCAACCTCTAATAGGCAAAATTGCATCTCTAATGAGTCCTTGGAAGTCATACATTTTGTTTGTGACCTCACCCATGTCCTGAGTCAGTCTTCCCCTCTTTAATTGTGATGAAGTGGGCTCATTAGCTTCTTGGGTTAAATCCCTTTTTAGAGAACACTCCCAACCCCCTTTTGGACCATGTTGAATTATAAAATAGAGTGGACTTGAACATAAAACACTTGGATGGAATTTTACCCTTTTACTTTCAAGAAATTGATCAAATATCTTAAAATTTCATTCATGTAACCTCCCACTTAGTTTTTCAATTAACAGAGGAGGATCTAATTACATACCAATTCTGCTCTTCAATTCTGGGTCAATAGGATCAATTGTTGTTTGCTCCGTGTTGTCAATCACTTCTATGGCTCTAAGAAAATCTAAATTTTTTGAATGACACTAAATCAACAAAGAAAACCTAAAAATCCTTCTAGCCTTTGCATTAATGGCTTGGACAATCGTCAACCTAGTTTGTATCCTGCAAACAGTCACGTCATTCAAATATGCACCATTAGATTGATATTGAGAGAAATCAATGGTTAGCGCATAATGCAAACCATTATTTCAAACCCATTTAGAAGATATCACCACTAATCGACCTTAGGGAGAAGACACATGCCTTTACCGTGCATTTGCACATCCACGTTTTCATCACTACTTCAAAGATTTGTGCTAAGCATGAGCCATTGGATTGTATTGAGTGAAAAATATTAAGTCGTGGTCGTTGGATCTTGACTTAGTTGGGGGGACAAACGGCACTACCGCGCACCCGCGCAGTCTAAATTTTCTTTAATATAAAACTACATGTGTGATGAGCCTTTCATAGAGTCGAGACCAACAACATCATAGCACATGGTATCCTTTGGGATTAGGACCCATAGGTGAATCCCCTCTACCAAGGAGATATGTCCATTTGTCGACATCTGCCTACTCAAAAATCTTTGGGGCTTAGGCACCTTCAAGGAACATCAGATTATGATAGGTGTCAAGCTCATGCAGCAGCACAGGGAAATAAAAGGGAGAACAAAGCACAGATGTACTGTGTGCTAGGATCAATAGAGAATAGACAATTGGTGGTTACTTATTCACTTAGATTTTCAAAGGCTAAACAAATGCGAGGGAAAACTGGGAAACATCAGTTCTCTAACAAAGGGGGTTAGTATTCCTATGATGAGACAAGGGATAAGTTGTGACTTAAGTCCTCAGGTGACTGACTAGGAAAGTCACCGACAGATTAGAACCTTAGGATTATTAAAAGGGAACAAAGGGTATAGGGTTTTAGGAAATGATACTTAAACTTAGGCAAATACACTAAAACCCTTAAAATTGATCAGTGCCAACAGTGGCTCTAGTTGGGGATCACTGTTTGATAGAACCATGCGAGAAACCAAAAACTTCAGGGAAAGCAGACCAGACCAAAACACACACACAAAATAGGAAATAGGGAAACAAAATAGGAAAAGAATATATGTAGAGTGTACAAATATGCATGGATATGATTTTTTCTTAGGCAAAATACTGTTTTAGGAATTGTCCATGCACTCGCAATTCCTAAATTTCTCCATTTGGGCTCTGCAAAAAATATGAATCCTACCCATGTAACTTAGTGATGACATATGGGCCTAACCAGAGAGCCTCAAATTTACCATGCTTGCCCTTATCCTAAGATCTTGCATTCCAAGGAAGAACCATGTCATCAACTTTGAATTCCCTCTTAGTAGCTCTTTTTTCAAACAAGTATTTGATCTACTGCTATCTTCTTAAGTTGACCTTTTGTGTTGATCTCCTAGTTTCATTTAATTCAATCAATTGGTTTATTATACTCTCCATGGGTTTCAATATCTCATCATCATGCTCTTGAATAAACTTGTGTACTAGCAACATGTTACTCACTGGAAGCCTTGCATCAGCTCCATAAACTAACTCAAATGGAGACTTACCAATAGCCTTCTTTATGGTAACCTTATCTGCCCATAATGCTAATCTGAGTTTTGAATCACATACCTTCTTGTTCTTTTCCAACATTCTTCTGATAATCTTTAATAGACTCTTATTACAAGATTTTACTTGTCCATTTCCTTGTGGATGATAAGGTAATGAATATGAAACATTAATGCCATAAGTATTGCAAAAATCATCAAATTCCTCATATCTGAAGCACATTGTTTTGTCCACAATTACCCTAACCTGCACTCCAAATCTAGTAACAATATTATTCAAGATGAAATTAGTAACCACCTTGCTCATTGCTTTCTTTGTGGGAATAGCTTCAATCCACTTGGTGAAATAATCAGTGGCCACTAGGATCCATTTGTATTCCCCACTTGATTTCTCTGTTATCTCACCAATAAAATCAATACCCCATTGATGGAAAGGAGCTTCAATCTATATGGATTTAAGAGGTAATGCTCCTGAATACTTAATCTTTCCTAAAAACATTTGACATGCTTCACATTTCCTTACTAGCTTCTGTGTATCTGCAAATAAAGTAGGGAAGTAATAACCAGCCCTGAGGACTTTATGAGTAGTGGTTTTAGTAGTAAAATTCCCACCACACACTCCACCATGCATTTCACTTAAGGTTCTCTATGCTTGATTCTCATCCAGGCATAACAAAAGGACTCCATCTCTATCCCTCCAATATAGATCTCCTTCCATGAATATATATCTAATAGCATGCAACTTCAGAGTTCTCTTCTGATTGTCAGTCAATTCTACAGGATAATTCATGTGTTTCAAATAATATATGATATTAGTTTACCATGGGGTTCTTTCTAAGCTATGTACCATGTCTTCCTCCCCTTGGATGAAACTCACTTGAGCCACCTCAAAATTTGTTTCAGCCATTAACTTTTCCAGACCTTGTCCTCTGACTAGTTTAGTAATCTGGACATCAATGTTGAATTCCTGGATATTGTTTATCCATCTGCATCTTCTCCCAGTAACCTCTTGTCTCCCAAAAATGTCTTTAACCACTACATGGGGCACATATGCTACTATAGCTGCCCCTACCAAGTAGGTCTTGAAGTTTTTCATAGCTTTTACCAAGGCATATGCATGTTTCTCCATAATTTCATATTTCAATTCTGCAACCTGCAAGGATTTACTAAAAAATATAATTGTCTGCTCATATCCCTCATCATTCTTTTGTAAGAGTACTGCAACTATAGTGTGGAAAGATGCAAATGAAAAAAATTGGAAGGGTTTAGAAAAGTTAGGTGACTTTAATATAGGTGCCCTTTTTATGTTGTCCTTAATATTTTAGAATAATTGCTTGGCTTCATCACCCCAGGAAACAATTTCCCCTTCTTCAACATTTTTGAAATGGGCTTCACAGTTTCTACAAACTTAGTGACAAATCTCCTTACAAAGTTTATCTGCCCAAAGAAAGATTGAATTCCTTTGACATTCTTAGGAATTGGTATTCTATCAATGGCTGCAACTCTTTCAGGATCAATCCTGATCCCATCTTTGGACACAATTTGGCCTACCATTTTTCCTTCTAAAACCCCAAACACACACTTATTGGGATTTAGGGATATGCTGAACTCCATGCTTTCAAAAATTTGTTCCAAATGACATCAATGATCCCCTTCATTTTTTGAATAGGCAGTTAGATCATCCTAATAAACCACCATTATGACATTAATAAGGTCAGAAAAGGCTACATTCATAGCTCTCTGAAACGTGGTCACTGCATTTTTAATCCAAAAGGCATTCTAATACACACATAGGTACCCCATGGAGTAGTGAATGTGGTTTTATATTGTTTAGACTCCTTGGCCATCACCTGATTGTAACAATAAAATCCATCCATCATTGACAAGAGCTCACAACCAGTTACCCTCTACAACATGGCCTCCATATTTGGCAAATGATAATTATCCTTCAATGATGCAATATTTAGGTTTATGAAATCTACACAAATCCTGATATTCCTATTCTTTTTCCTGATAGGGACCAAGTTAGATACCCAAGTTGAATGCCTAATGGGCTTGACAACCCCCCCTTCACTCAACTTAGCCAATTTTTTGTTGCATCTTAGGTCTCAAGGTGGGGTTTATGGGCCTTTATTTATTCCTAAAAGGTTTTGCATCTGGTTTCAATGGGATTTCATGCTAGAAAAGGTCTTCCCTATATGTCTTAAGATCATCATAAGACCATGCAAAGACCCTTTTATACTTCTTGAGCAAATCAATCAATATTGTCTTAATCTTGGGGTTTGATGACTTACCTATGTAGACATGATTTGGCTAGGCTTCAGTCCCAAGATTTACCTCGTTCAAATCATTTTGATGTACTAGTGATGTTTTGGCAGTTTCTCTATCATTACCATCAAACACTCTCTCCAAAGCAACCGACCGTCTTGGAATTTTATTGGTCTTCAACTAGATGATCTCATTCCCAAATATAGTCTCCTTCCCGTCCATTATCTCAACAAAACTCTGGAAATCAATCTCTTGTCCTTGGTATTCATCAACATAGTTCATGAACTTGTACATGTCTTGATCATCCCTAAAAACTTGCCAATGGTACAAATTGTCCGAGATAGAAGGTTTGGTCAATACCTCAACCTTTGAAATTCCTGCTAGGGTTAAATACTCTGATTTGACTGCAATGTTGGTTAGAAAATCAGCCATCACATTTTTATTTCTCTCTACCCAATCAATGGAGAAAACATCAAACTCCTCTATTGTATCCCAGACAACATTTCTATATATCTTGAGTCTTTGGCTCTTAGAGGCATATTTGGATCTGATTTGTGAATTAACCAATTCAGAATCCCCTAGGACTTTGAGCTTCTTAACTCCATGCTTAATGGCCATTTTCAATCCTAGGAGCAAGGCTTCATACTCAACAATATTGTTAGTGCATTCAAAACCTAGTTTAAAAGATGATCTGAATGTTTTTTTAGAAGGGGAAACAAGTATAACCCCAGCCACGAGACCTTCTCTAGAATAGGCTCCATCAAACTTCATGGAACATAAGCCATCACTATCACCTAGGTAGTTTGGATATTTTCATCTTTTTGCTCATTCTGATCAGTCTCAAGTGCCTCAATTCTAAAATTATCCATATCAATATCTAAGAAGCACACCTGGTCATCATCCTCCATTATGCCATCAATTATCTAAGGAGACCTCTCTCTATCAAGCCTTACTTCTTTACCATCCGTTGGAATTAGGGCATAGGAGGAATACATCTGAATACTACCTCCAATAGTAGAGGCCCATTTTCTAGACAACAACATTCCATACTGAGATTGTTGCAAGTATGAGAAATAAGTGTTGTCATTGATGTCAACACCTAAGGTAAGCATCAAAGAAATTGGTTGAGAAGTAAGTACTATTGCAGAACAATTCTATCTACCAAGACAATATCATGTTTTTCTCTGCATTTTTTGTAGAATGAATATATTTGTCTGTAGATTGGAAGTAATGTTAAGGGATGTCTAAAGATGCTATGTTTCAAGTTTCAGCCTCCGGTGTGAAGATTTGAGTGAGTTTTGTTCACCAGAATAAAAATTATTTTTTTGTGTATTTAATGGTGACAGGGAGAATGTATTTTGCTCCACATTTCTCTGCATTAAATTATTATAGTCTGTGGTTCTAGAATTAAGTTTGTGATGATGATATGTACCTTTAGTTTAAAGGGTTCATTATTTGGTGCTCCGCAAGCGATCTTTCTTTTATGATAGTGACCGCCAGTAAAAGTTCAAGTGCTCTGGTTTGAAGAATATTATGATTAAAGTGTTTAGAGGTTGTGCGGATGTTCTTGGTGATTCTAACGTGTTTGTGGATGTCTCTAGATCATGTTCCTACCTTTTGATCGGTCCACAAAGTATAATCTAGATTGTGCATGAAGCGTGTTCTTAAAGGTTTTAGTGTTAACACCAGTTTTAGCCGACTTGATTCTTCTCACTACTTGGAGTTATACTTTGAAGGTTGTGATAGCATGTTGTAGCATGGAAGATTATGTTTGAGTCCTAGCTAAGGTGTGGTTTGGTCCACATTCATTCTTTGTCTTTCATTAATCTATTTAGGTCCAGACCTATTCTTATGTATATGTGTTTGCTGACCTTGGAGATTGTTCCAATGGTTGATGATTGTAATGCCAACCTTGATTATTCCAAGGTTGATAAATTGTATAAATACTTGTAACTGAGTCATGAAAATGTATAAAAAGTGTGAAGATGCAAAGATAAGTGTGTAGTGAAAAGCAGAGCAGAGCAGAGGATTTTTATTGTGCTTCAATGGAACTGAACTTTGGCATAATGTAGATGTTGCTATCCTAGTTCACCAAATTTGGTAGTGAGCCACCCCATTGGCAGTGAGCCTCTTCATTTACAGTGAGCATTTTGGGCAGTGAGCCTCTGATTTTCAGTATTGTTATAACATAATATATTGTGAGCTAACACTCACCGTGGTTTTTCCCCTTTGGGGTTTTCCACGTAAAATCTGGTGTCTCCTGTGTTGAATGTGTGAATGTGTTTAAGTTTTTGTTTCATGATTTCATGATTAATATACATACACATTGTTGATTAGTTGATGTGTTAATGGTTTTGAATTATTGGTTACAACTGATTCACCCCCCTCTCAGTTGTGTTGCACTTTTCAATAGAGGTAGGATATCCACTACTGTGATATTCATTTATACTCCTTGTGTGGATAAGCTACTAGTCTGAAGCTTATATCCTTGATGACTCCAATGATAGGGACTTCCCTAGAGTCCATAGAAAAACACTTTCCATAGGCCCTAGTAACTTGTAAACCTAGTGTTTCCATTACTTTGAGTGGCATTATGTTAGTAGAAGCCCCTAAGTCAATCATACAGTTCTTAACAAACCTCCCCTTTATTACCAGGGTGACAAAGCAAGGGTCTACCTAGGATGGGCATTTATGTAAAGTAGTTCCCGAATACACCTTTGGTATTTTGGAACTCCATTCCTTACCTCTAGTGATGTCTTTTCTTTCTTATCAAACTAATTGTTGTTTTCATTATTTACCCCTGATACATTGGGGACTACCTCCTCAATCACAGACAAGGCCTTGTCCTTATGCTTTGGGATTCTCATAATTTATAGAAGAGGAACTATCACTCTAATCTAGCTGAACACATGATCCATATCCAAAGGGATGTACTTTGGCATAGTATTGATATGAGTTGCATTAATGTTCACAACAGGAGCTTGAGGTACATTTCCCTTGTCTTTAGTATGACTACCTTCAACAAGGGGTTTTCTTAACATTATCCTTTTTAGCTGATACTTTAGCCTTAGGATGTGGATTATTTTTGAACATCACTGGTTTCTTTGACTTACTTTGGGTACCAACATCTTTCTTGGGATTAGGGGCATTCTATTTTTCCTTAATGAAAATATTGCCTGCATTTCCCATGGTATTACTTTCTCCTTGAGTCTTTTTACTTCTCAAGTTGTAATCACTCTTTACCTTAATTAAGGCTTTTATCTCCTCATCAGAGGGTCTTCTTAATTAGACATTAGAATCCTTAAAGTCTTATTGAAAAACATGTTTGTTATCTTCAACCTTACTAAGCAAAGGATGCTGCTGATAGGAACTTCCCAACTGTCCCTTATTCACAACATTTTCATCCAAAGCTCTTCTTCATCAGAAGTAATAGACTCCTCACCAATAAAATTATGAACAAAAAACATGTTTATATTGTGATCTTCAGAGTCCTCCATGTCATTACATTCATTACAAGGGTCAACATGATTAGTCATAGACACATGGCCACATCACATGAGGTAGAAGAATGAGGAGCCTGACACACCAAACACTAGAGACTATCATCCACAAAATGTACTCCTTTCCTCAAAGGATCAAGGGTATCTTTAGAGAAATTCCCTCTGTTATTAGGTGGAATTGGTTTTCCATTTTGCCAGTTAGTATGATATGGTTGATCCAACAATCTAGGCATTCTTTCCTGTCTAATAAAAAGGAGACTTATCATTTGGGGATCTCTCATCCTCCCTAGCCATGCAAATCTTCATTTCATTAACCTCCTTCCATAACCTCTCACACTCATCTACAACAGGGATCCTATTGCCTTGCCCTCTGTCTTGAGGGGTGAGCTTCAAGTCACTTCTCTTGTGAACCTTCCCTGAAGCGTTTCTATTATTTTCAATGTGCAAAGCCACCTTAAAAGCATATCTGAGGGTCTATGGCTCCCTATTTCTCAACTCATACCCCATCTTAGGGTCATAAGCATTCTGATAGATCACAAGATACATATGCTCATTAGGTCTCATGTAGGGTGGAATTTTATTATAGACCTTCATAAACCTAGTATTGAAGTTAGGAATAACTTCATTATACCCCTTCTAAATATTTGTGAATTCATTGACAACAAAACAGGGGTCAATGTTATCACCATATTGCTCCTTGAAGACTCTCTTAAACTCATTCTAGTAGTCTGCTTACTTTTGGAAAGCTTTTGTACCAATATCTTGCATCTTTTGTCAATGAATGTATACATAACTTCATCACCACATCTTAAACTTCCACCTCAAAATTATCGATGACGTTCATAAATGCCTTCAAGTGATCCTCACCAGACACAACATGACTCCCTACAAATTTAGGGATTGCATGCCTGATGTCATTGTCAATGGGATTTGGGTATCCAGGTATACCAATGAAGTCCAGTTGCCTATATCTCTCTAACTACGTTGGTCTTCTAGCAAAGGGATTTACTACTAGTTTTCCACCCCAAACATTCTAGTTCACATGAGGATTTTGTGGGATTTGTAAATGCTATTGGTGTGGTACATTTTGGTTTTGGATATTCTATTGTGCAACAAGATTTTGGGCTACTTGAGGATTTGGGTATTGCACCCCTCCTTGACCAGCATAAGGGTTGTAACCTACTTGCTGACCAACTATCCTTGCATTTGCATTTTGTGGGTACTACTAGCTCTGGGGCTGACATATGGATACTGACACAACATGATTATCCATAGGGACAGAGGCAATTGTAGCAATTGTGGGAAAAGTCTATTGTTGTGGTGTAGAAAATGTAGTTTTCATTAAGGGAACTTGCTGGATAGTGGATGAAGTATGTGTTGTGTGTTGGCTTTTTGCAATAGATGCATTGGGGGTGTAATAACTACTAGTAGCGCTGAAATTACTTATGGCTTGTATTCTTAAGAGCAATTCTTCCCTTCTTTTCAAAGCTTCCATCCTTGCCAATCTAAGACCTAAATCAACCACTTCCCTTTCTAATTCTTCATCGGTTTGGTGTTGTGTGCTAGAAGTAGAAGCTATATTATGTATAAAACACACATTTGCATAAGTGAATTTAGCTTTTCCAGATGAAGGGGAACTTAATCTCTCATAAGGCAATGGGTTTTGGGATTTAGAAACAAACTGGGTAGTAGAGATGGGCACCAATTGAGAAGTATTTTGTAAGGGCATGGTCACAATTTGAGGACCACCAAGAGGTTTAGAATAATATATTTCATCTCCTTCAGAATCAACCTCATAAGCAAGTACATTACAAGGGACAAAAGAACTAGCAGGATTCTTTTGGTTTCCTTCTATTTGAAAATAAATTCTATTATTGTTCAAAAGAGGAGTAGTCATAGTGATAAAATAAATAACATGAGGGGAAGACTCACTAGATTCTTTAGCCATCCACTTCTGATTTGTAAGTTCTGAACTTATAGGCTTGCTGGGGTGCCCCTGATGGATAGATCTTCTCCTGTGTATCCTACTACTTTGATATATATTTACTTTTCACTAGCTTAGAGATATGCAGAGTTGCCACTCAAGAATGGAAAATAGAATATGAACGCACAAAATTGTACTTGTTATGTAGATAACAAGTGATACTGTCAACTCTCATAGAATCTAGATATGCTAGACAGCTTGAAACCTTGAAATGACTCAAAATTATTTAAGGATAAAATACTATTTTAGCCAACTCCCCAGTAGAATCACCAATCTGTTGGTTTTTCCAATTGATTACCTAAAATCCTCTAAATTTCTACCATAAACTTATGATGGAGGGTTCTAGGCCAGTGGCCAACGAATGAGAGTTAATTCAATGACATTCCCCTACAGTTCTAGCTCTATTAGACCAAGGGGGTTCACCCTATTTGCAATGCTCAAAGTTCTTCATTGGTTTACAATTGGAGTATTGTTTTGACAGATTTGTTCTCTACTTAAGATGAAAAAATCATAAGATTCAAAACAACTTGGCAAAGTTTCTTGATAACTATGGATTACATGCCTAGAGAGCATGGATTATAAAACTAGAGAATACATTAAAACAAAAGATATTCATGATGATTTCTTAATGAGTGATTCAATTTTGGTAGGGTTATGGCTTCCTGATCGGTGCCTATCTAGGGTACAAAGTCAATCTCAAATATCAAATTCATCCAATATGTCAAATAGATTCAATCATAAGGCTCATTATGTCAATTCTTTACATTAGAAATTCCTAATTTGAGTTCTGGTTTATATTCTACTTAAAGATCCAGAATATTGTATTCAAACCCCTGATTCTTGTAACAACTATTTAATCTACCCCTCAAGTAGATGCTAAAAACAAGAAACAAACCATGTCTTTGACACATAAATGAAATTATTCAGACTTTCTATTAATTCCAATAAGAGTTTAAATGCAACGTATGGAGACAACATAAATCAGAAATCATGTATTATATTCTTCACTTTGATCGAAACTTTGATATACAAAATGTTTTTGATAATATCAAACTTTCCCTATTCCCTTAGAATGACACTACAAATCAATATGCCAATCCACAGACTCAGAAAACTCAAACCCTTATTACAAATGAGAACATTCCTTTTATAATTGCAAGGGGGGTAAGTGCAAGAAGATGGGAGGCCCAAAAGGGGTCTTAAGTGGCCACTTTTTTTTTTCTAAAATCAGGAAATACTAACCTTGGATGAGAAATTGAGCATAGTTACACTCAAAATTTGAAGATGCAACAAAAATGATGTTTGTAGTGCTCCGAGTCTACTTTCTAAACTACTATTTTTTTTTGAAAATGGTATAGATTAAGGGGTTCAAAAAAGGGAGCCACACAAATTAGTTTTGTTTCTGTCAAAAAACATAACATAGAGTGTTTTGTGGCTCCCTCAAAAGGTTAACTTTTTTTGTTGGTATTTTTAAAATCACTTCAGTGAGAAATTAGCTAATAACATGTAGTTTATGCCCAATTTTTCTGATAATTTTTTAATGAATATTTGATTTTTTACTAATTTTCAAAGTGGACACATCCTAAAAAATAGAATTTTGGTCGTGCTACCCCTGTAAATTTTGAAAACTAATTAAAAATTAATTTTTTTTATATGTGTAGAATGGAGTCTAGTTTATAAAAATGTGTTTTTTTTGAAATTTCAATGAACGGTTAATTTACAATGAAAAAAAGACCAAACACTGGTTTTTGCCCAAAAATAGACACACAAACAAAATAAATTAAAGATGAAAGGCTTAACATTGTCAAAATGTGAAAAAAAATTACATTGTTATATAGCTAAGAGAAAGCCTAACATTACCTAGGTGTTTGATATGTTCAACCTTGAAACACGTGCAAATCTGAGGGTTAGCACAAACAAAATTATGTGAAATCCTGTAGAATATGCAAAAACACATCTTTGGATGTTGGGAAGGCACTCCAAGCCTTTGGGTTGGAAATCCAAAGCAAATCCCAAGCCTAAGGCTTGGGATTCCCAAAGCAAAATATAATGCAAGCGCATTATAACGCGCTCACGTTATGTCTCCCTTGGAATGTTTTATGTTCAAGGTTATTAAGTATGTATGTATGTATGCATGTATGTATGTATGACTATATGTATGTATGTATGCCTATATGTATGTATGTATACTTATGAGTATGCATGTATATATGTATGCTTGTATGTATGTTGCATGGTTGTATGTATGTATGTATATATGTATGCATGTATGTATGTGAGTATGCCTGTATGTATGTAAGGGTTTTGGGTTTAGGGTTTAAGGTATAGGGTTGAGGGTTGAGGGATTAGGGATTAAGTAATAGGTTGAGGGTAGAGGGTAGAGGGTAGAGGGTTACAATTGAGGGATAATATTCAGCTTGTTGAGTGTATAAGATTAATTATGTAAGGTATGGGGATTAGGGTTTAGGATATTGGGTTTAGGGTTTACGATATGGATTGAGGGTATATAAGGCATAGGGTGACTTGGGTTGAGAGGGTATGGTTTAGGTTTAAGTATAGGGTTGAGGCACAATATTTAGGGTTTAGGGTATAAGGGTGAGGTTATAGGGTATAGGGATGAGGGTTTGTGGGTGTATGTTTTAGAGTTTAAGGTATAGGGTTGAGGATTGAGGGATTAGGGATTAAGTATATGGTTGAGGGTATAGGGTAGAGGGTTGAGAGTTTACAGTTGAGGGATAATGTTCAAGGTTGAGTGTCTAAGATATAGGGTTTAGGGTTTAAGGTTGAGGGTAGAGGGCATATGGATGAGGGTTAAGGGTTTAGGGCATAAGTATAGGGTTGAGGGTATAGGGTATAGGGTAGATGTTTGAAGGTTCAGGGATAATGTTCAAGATTGAGTATCCAAGGTTAAGTGTATAGGGTATAGGGTTTAAGGGTTTAAGGATATCTAGGGGTTGAGAGTTTAGAGTTTAAGGGTTTAATATTTGAGGGATTAAGGGTTTAAGGGTTGACAGTTTAAGGGTTGAGGGATTAGGGTTTAAGCCATAGTGTTGAGGGTAGAGGGTTTAGGGATAGGGTTTAGGGTTGAAGGTTTAAGGGTTGAGGGTTGAGGCTTTAGGGCTGAGGGTTAAGGGATTAGGGTTTAAGGTATAGTGTCAAGGGTAGAGGGTTTAGGTATAGGGTTTAGGGTTTAAGGTTTAAGGGTTAAGGGTTGAGGCTTTAGGGATAGGGTTTAGGATTTAGGGTTAAGGGATTAGGGTTTAAGGTATAGTGTCGAGGGTTGAGGGTTTAGGGATAGGTTTTAGGATTTAAGGTTTAAGGGTTGAGGGTTTGAGGCTTTAGGCATAGGGTTTAGGGTTTAGGGTTAAGTGAGAGACCGATGACTAAGTATGGATGGAGAGGCAGACAAGGAGTAACTGAGAGACATAGAGAGGGGAGAGGTAGAGAGGTGAGGGGGAGACAAAGGTGAGAGATAGAATAAAATGAGAGAGTGAAGTTGACAACTTGAGGGAAAGATGGTTAAGCAGGAGGGAGAGAGGTGGAGAGGAAGGGAAATATCTAGAGATCTTTGAGAGATATACAAGTGAGAGACTTGCAATCTAGGGAGAGAGGGGTGAGAGAGATAGGGGAGAGATGGAGGTGAGGCAAATAGGGGAGGAGAGGGGTGGATAAGGGTCGAGGGTTTAAGGCTTTAGGGTTTGAGGGTCAATGGTTTAGGGTTTAAGGGTTGAGGGATTAGGGTTTAGGGTTGAGGGATTAGGGTTCAAGGTATAGTGTCGAGGGTTGAGGGTTTAGGGATAGGGTTTAGGATTTAAAGTTTAAGGGTTGAGGGTTGAGGCTTTAGGGATAGGGTTTAGGGTTTAGGTTCAAGGGATTAGGGTTTAAGGTATAGTGTCAAGGGTTGAGGGTTTAGGGATAGGGTTTAGGATTTAAGGTTTAAGGGTTGAGGCTTTAGGGATTAGGGTTAAGTGAGAGACCTAGATGGCTAAGGATAGATGGAGAGGTAGACAAGGAGTTACTGAGAGATGTAGAGAGGGGATAGGTAGAGAGGTGAGGGAGAGATAGAGCTGAGAGATAAAGAGGTGAGGGGAGAGATAGAAGAAAATGAGAGAGTGAAGTTGACAACTTGAGGGAAATATGGGTAAGGAGGAGGGAGAGAGGTGGAGAGGAAGGGAAATATCTAGAGAGCCCTAAGAGATATATAAGTGAGAGACCTACAACCTAGGGAGAGAGGGATGAGAGAGATAGGAGAGAGATGGGGGTGAGGTGGATAGGGGAGGAGAGGGGTGGATAAGGGTTGAGGGTTTAAGGGTCAAGGGTTTAGAGTTTGAGGGTTAAGGGTTTAAGGGTTGAGGTATTAACAGTTTAAGGGTTGAGAGATTAGGGTTTAGGGTTGAGGGATTAGGGTTTAAGGTATAGTGTCGAGGGTTGAGGTTTTAGGGATAGGGTTTAGGATTTAAGGTTTAAGTGTTGAGGGTTGAGGCTTTAGGGATTGGGTTTAGGATTTAGGGATAAGGGATTACTGTTTCAGTTATAGTGTAGAGGGTTGAGGGTTTAGGGATAGAGTTTAGAATTTAAGGTTTACGGGATGAGGCTTGAGGCTTTAGGGATAAGTGAGAGACCTAGATGGCTAAGGGTTGAGAGATAGGGGAGAGATGGGGTGAGGCAGATAGGGGAGGAGAGGGGTGGATAAGGGTTGATGGTTTAAAGATTTAGGGTTGAGGGATTAAGGTTTAGCGTTGAGGGATTAGGGTTTAAGGTAGTGTTGAGGGTTGAGGGTTTAGGATTTAAGGTTTAAGGGTTGAGGGTTGAGGATTTAGGGATAGGGTTTAGGGTTTAGGGTTGAGGGATTAGGGTTTAGGGTATAGTGTTGAGGGTTGAGGGTTTAGGGATAGGGTTTAGGATTTAAGGTTTAAGGGTTGAGGGTTGAGACTTTAGGGATAGGGTTTAGGGTTTGGGGATAAGGGATTATGGTTTAAGGTATAGTGTTGAGGGTTGAGGGTTTAGGCATAGGGTTTATGATTTAAGGTTTAAGGGTTGAGGGTTGAGGCTTTAGGGATAGGGTTTAGCGTTTAGGGTTTAGGATTGAGGGATTAGGGTTTGAGGTATAGTGTTGAGGGTTTAGGGATAGGGTTTAGGATTTAAGGTTTAAGGACCTTAAGGGTTGAGGCTTTAGGGATAGGGTTTAGGGTTTAGGGATAATGGATTAGGGTTTAAGGTATAGTGTCGAGGGTTGAGGGTTTAGGCATAAGGTTTATGATTTAAGGTTTAAGGGTTGAGGGTTGAGGGTTGAGGCTTTAGGGATATGGTTTAGGGTTTAGGGATAAGGGATTAGGGTTTAGGGTTGAGGGATTATGGTTTAGGGTTGAGGGATTAGGGTTTAGGGTATAGTGTTGAGGGTTGAGGATTTAGGGATAGGGTTTAGGATTTAAGGTTTAAGGGTTGAGGGTTGAGGCTTTAGGGATAGGGTTTAGGGTTTAGGGATAAGGGATTAGGGTTTAGGGTTGAGGGTTGAGGGATTAGGGTTTGTGGTATAGTGTTGAGGGTTTAGGGATAGTGTTTAGGATTTGAGGTTTAAGGGTTAAGGGTTGAGGCTTTAGGGTTTAGGGTTGAGGGATTAGGATTCAGGGTTGAGGGATTAGGGTTTAGGGTATGGTGTTGAGGGTTGAGAGTTTAGGGATAGAGTTTAGGATTTAAGGTTCAAGGGTTGTTGAGGATTTAGGGATAGGGTTTAGGGTTTAGGGATAAGGGATTAGGGTTTAGGGTTGAGGGTTTAGGGATAGGGTTTAGGATTTAAGGTTTAAGGGTTGAGGGGTGAGGCTTTATGGACAAGGTTTAGGGTTTAGGGATAAGGGATTAGGGTTTAGGGTTGAGGGTTGAGGGTTTAGGGTTTAGGGTTGAGGGTTTAGGGATAGGGTTTAGGATTTAAGGTTTAAGTGTTGATGGTTTAGGCTTTAGGGTTTAGGGTTGAGGGATTAGGGTTTGAGGTATAGTTTTAAGGGTCGAGGGTTTAGGGTTGAGGGATTAGGGTTTTATGTATAGTGTTGAGGGTTGAGGGTTTTGGGGGTGTTGTGGTATCAGGGATAGGGTCGGTGTGGATAAGTTGATCACTATATGGGAGGGGATAGAGGATGGGGTTAGATGGGATGCTTAGATCTTTATTAGGATAGGAAGTTGATGTTTCAATATGTTTTGGCTTTGACTCTTGACATAGCTTTTGTATTTGAATGGAAGTGGAAGTGACTTGGATGGGCTCATCAACATGGCTACATGATGGTTCTTGACTTGCACTTATGGTAGGAGATTCTTCAATAGACTTGGTAGGTGTTGGACTGCATGATGGTAATGGAGGGATAGGTATGGTACTTGGAATCTCTTGTTCATGATTTTTGGGCTTGCACCTTCTTGTGTTAGAGGGGGATGACATAGGATGAGCAGATTTGGATGACTCTATAGCTTTGATTTTGCCTTTATTTTTCACTAATATTCTTTGGAGAAGATCCTTCACAGATTCTTTGTTTGGTGGATTAGGACTTGGAAGGTTTGATGGTGGATTAGATGGTGAATTATATGGTGTATGGATGATAGGGATTGATGGATTGGGAGATAGGTGGATCAAATGGTTAGCTGTAGAAGGTTTGGAGGGATACAGTGATGGGAGTATAGGGATTGATGGATTGTGAGGTATATAGGATAATGGATTAAGGTTAATAGGATTGGAGAGATATTTTGGTGGAGGGATTGGAGGGATTTATGGATTGGGAGGTGGAGTATTTTTAGTCAAATATTGTTCATCTAAACTTTTAAGTTTGACCATAAGTTGCTTGGTAAGATCGTGTGCTAGGTTGGTGTTCCCTTGATCAAAGGTAGCATAACAATGGTTGGGGGATAGATAAATTGGAGGTATTGATAAGTTGGATAGGTATGATGGCATGGTCACATAAGGGGACGAAGGTTGATATGAGGTTGATGGGGATGGTATATAGGATGGTGATGTGGATGTAATAGGAGCTTGGGAATCTCCAATGATGAAATGTGCTAAGGGGATATCACTAATGACATTTTTACATTTTTCCTTAGTGATAGGATCAAAACCCTTATAGATATGTTTAAGTCTTTGTAATTGTTGTATTGTTGCATAAGGATCCATGTTGTTAGAGGGATATGAGATGATGTAGGATAATGGAAGAGTGTGATGTAGTTTGGGGATCAAATTTGAAGACCTTAGAATGATTTGATTTGATTTGAAGGATGGATGATTCTCTATACTTAAGGTAGACTAACGAGCTTAAGCAAGAGAGTTGATTGGGTTGGACATTGATGAGAAATACATGAGAGAGTGAATAATATAGAGTTTTTTATAGCAAGCCATAATGCAAGCACATTTTTTCTTGCTATTGAAATGGTAAAAAGGCTAGGATACCCATGATCCAGGCCCACATGCTTTGTTTTCTTCTGGTTATGCATGTGTTCCAACAAAAAAAAGATTTTTCATGCTGTTGGGAAGTCCACATGCACATTTTTCACATTCTACCACCTTTGCATGAACTTTCCACCACATTTTTCTTGTTTGCCAACTTAAGAAGGAGGAAATAACATAGTTTTCACATTGAATTTGATATATATCAATTCAAGTTTCAAGTTTTGTAGTGTTACAATGTTAATTGTGATTGAATTGTAGGAATTTAACATTATACATTGGTTAATTGTATTGTTGTTAGTAATTCTATTTGAGTGTTATTCAATTGAACATTGAAAAGGAAGCAAGTGGTGAAAAACTCAAATTGTTGAGGAGTCTGATGCAAGAAGAAAAAAAGAATACATAAATGGGTACTCTCTCCATTCGGATCTCTATTTTTTAGGTATGTCAAGTCTTTTCACACGTTCTAAGTTATATTTTCCTTAATTCTATTTGAATTACTTTATCATGCCTCATTGAATACATGTTTATATCACTTGTATGGTTTATATATTTTGTGTTTATATCAATTGTGTTTATATTTTGTGTTTATAGTTCATGTACCTTGTCTATGCTTCCACATTTTGCATACATGTCTAATAGGGAATTTGCAGCCCAAGCTCTGAATTTCTTCCCAAACAGCTGTGAATTTCTATTGCTTTGAATTTCTTCTTTATACCTGTAGACCTGTAGCTTCTCATGAAATATATCATCAATCCAAAACATGAATTTATCAAAATGATCAATAGGAACATAGTATCCTAGTTGCAAAACTGAGTTCCTTTATTCAAATTCAAAAAGTAAAAAAATGGGATTACAATACACTCCTCTCCAACATAAACTAGTCAAGACAACCATAGAACATATAATAATGATATGACATGTCATGCCCGCATCTCCTGAGCAGACATGACATAGGAACACGCGTGTCATGACCACATCTGCCATGTGGTCACGACACGAACTACAAAAAAAAAACCTAATGTAACACCCACACCTAAACCAAGCTTACAAGGACGAATGCAAGTTTTTTTTTTTTTGTTCCAAAGCAATCCAAAATTCAACTTATCATTTAGTTATTAACCATTGTGGCAATAAGAGCACAATGAAGGTACATATATTCCCTTCTAAGAGAAAGAACAATATGCATTCTATTCTCACAATCTTCCCCATTGTAAATTCCCCTAAGACAAAAACTATATCTAGAATGGAAGATTCATCAATTAGGGTTAAGAGTATCCTTATTCTATCAAGACTAAGACCAACCATGAACACTTAAAGTAACTATTAAGAAGACATTGATGACATGGACTCCTAAGTTAGTTAGGCCCACTTGTGGATGGAACACACAATTTTTTTTGACACGTTAATATGAATAGGTGTTCACTAGGATGACCATTTTAAGAAGAAGATTGACATCATGTACTCCTTGCTTGGTTAGGTTGCTTAAAAACTTCATGCTAATTTTAGTTTTTTATTTTTTTGATAGATTCTAAGTTAAAATGATAAATGGCTTTAACACTAGTGACATCGTGGTGTAAGTAATAGTTTCCTCCATGAGTTAGCCTCTATAACAAAATTGGTAATTTCTTATTGACAAAGTATTTCTCCTCAACGGTTTATAGAGGCACATATGAAAAGTATTTATACATTTCAAAACTATTTTCAAATAATAAATTCACTTCCCATACCCATGCAATTATAATACTATATTTTAATTCAAGTAAGAAAGATTATTTATTATTTTATTTTATTTTTTAAATCTAAAATCAACATATTAAAATAACATATTAAAATGGTACCATATTATTAAACTCAAGAAATAAAAGAAAATTTAATTTCCAAATAGCATTACAAATTATTACTACATACAAATTATCTATTTCAATGCCCGCATTGAGATTAAAATAAACCCCTCCTTAAATTAAAAATTAAAATCCCAAGGCAAGGAAAAATCCATAATGCAAACCCCCATTTAAAATTAAACAAAAAAATATGTAAAATAAAAAAATAATCCCATGGTTAAATGAGCAAGGGCACAAGATTTTTTTAAAAAGAAATAAATTAAATCCCCTCACAATAAAATAGTGCTCCAAAATTTTGATCCCTATTCTTTAATTTTAAATTTGTTAAATAAGAGAAACCCTAATTAATCTTCTAGTGTTTTCTTCTTGGTTGCCCTAATCCCATTTTGAGAAAAGATATCTCAAAGGAAAACCTATCTTCTCTATCTCATTCTTCCTTGTTTCTCTTTTGTTTTGTTGTTGCAAGCTAGGGTATGGGTTTCCATGGCCGCTGTGGAGATGCTTCCCACAGAGAGTGCTCGGATCAATCTGTTCAAAACCCCCTTATCTACATTCTTTTTTTTTGTTTTTATTTAACTTTTCCTTGCATTATTTATCTTTGTTATAAGAGAAATTTTCTTGGAACACAGAGTGATTTTTTTTTTATACAAAATGTATTAAGTGTTATTCATGCAGAATTGTGGACTGTTGTTGAGGGCCACCGCTGCCAAGGTCCGTGGTTAAGGGATGACCACCGTGGAGAGGGGAGGAGCGGAGCCATTGTTTTTGGTGCCGCCGCTGGGGTAGGTCTGGTGGAAGGAGGTCACGGAGCTCGGGGAGTAGAGGACTGCGGCAGTCAGGGGGGGTCGCGGGGCCTGTGTGCTGCGGGGCTACGGGGTAGTAAGGTATGTGTGGGGTGTGGGGGAGGCGGAGCCCCCACCCACACTTGCGGGTGTGGGTGGAGGTTCCGCCTCCCCCACACCCCTCTTCTTCTAAGGGACGAGGATTGTGGGCACTGCCCACAGTCCCCTTCTTAATTTTTTTTTGTTTATTTTTTTTATTTTCATTTTTTATTTTTATTTTTATTTCTTTATTTTTTTATAATTCTAACCTAAATCCCCACACAGTATATATACAATGTTTAATCTTTTGATTCACATTATATATATATATTCATATAGTTTATTAACCAGCAATTGCACAATATGTTTATTTTGACATTCAATATGTAATTTTTTTTTTAAATGAATACAAAAACAATGTTTAAACTTCAGTGATTTCCTCTAATTCACAGCATATAAAAAGACAAAAACTAGGTTTTAATCATTTCTAAAATTAGTGAAGCAGTCCAATGTACTTCTCTATCTATGTACATCTATTTACTAACACACCACACCAATATTTTTCTCACATAACAACCCTACGACAGAATACCAGTCAACTAATCATCTTCTTTAGAAGGCTAATATTACTCTAAAATAAATAGACAACCAGAATTCTAATAAAATCAAAAAAACTAAACAGGAACATATTTATAGAACTGCATTATACCTAATAGCAACAAATTTTAAGACTTCTACTGCAACTACAGAATTTAGTATTAAACTTTCCAAAGGCATTTACAACTATGGTGTTCTTTCTCCCTTGCATCTACCATAAGATCTAGACAACAACTTTGCAACCAATGCATACTTTCCTTTTGAAAGAACAATGATAAAAATATGTCTGTCTATTTTCCCATACATTTCTCTATTCAAAGCTAGTTTCATAAATAGGGAAGATAAACTATTTTAACCCCAATAACAGGAAATTACATTGAGTAATCATTTGCAGCCAACTACATGACAATAACATAGTAGCTTCATACAAAATTACAATGCAACAAGGCCACAATGGACAAGGTTCCAAACAACCATTAAACACTTCCAAGCCACACAAAGAAGACTTTATGTACACCAACATGAGCTCCATACACTCCATCTCTTCACTTATCAACCTGCAACTAAACACAACAGCAAGAACAACAAAACCAGCCACTTCTAAAGCTCTCCTCCCTACCATAGACCCGCAAGTGGGTCACCCCCGAGCTAGGGAGGTAGGGATTTCACACAAGGTTTCATTTTGCAACAAAAGCACTCACAATAACACAAAAAAATAGCAAAACCCCATAGGTTTTACACATAACATAACTCATAAAAATGAGTTTGGTGAGGGTAGGGAATAGACCTCTCAACTTAAAAGGGCTCCCGAATGACAAAATAAAATCCCAACACATGGCCTCAATGCCAAAATCTCCAAAACACACCATCCTCCAAATCACAAGCACTCCATGGCACTCTTGCCATCCAATAAATCACAATCAAAGGACTCAAGTCAAAACTCTCCATAACACCGCCCTCCACCAATATCACATAAAATCTCCATGGCACTCTTGCCATTCAATATCCTCCTCCACAAATACAAGCCCTCAAGACACAAATACAACTGTGGGAGAGCCCCCAAGGATTGTTCCTCTCCCCTACCCATACAAGTTGAGTATTACCTCCATTGGAGGCGCTCTCACCACAAACACCCATCCCAACATCACAATGCAAATAGCACACAAGCAAAATCTAACACATTTAACATCATATAAGTAAAGGTAAGAAAGCAAGTAAGGAGGCCTACCTTCAAGGCCCTGACAATGGAAGTAGAATTGGTGAAGAGCTCCAAGCCTTCCCAAGCCTTCCTCTCTTCCAAAGTTTTTCAACCTTCTCCTAACTCCTCCAAACTAGAAAAGAAACTAAAATTTGCAAGAACTTTCAAATTGCCAGGAAAAGAAAAAAGGCAAAAAAAAAGAACCCCCACTCCTCTACAGGAGGAGCTATTATAGGCCATCAACTTGACCTTGAGGGATGAGAAGGTGACATTTGTCACCATCTCCTCCCTCCTCCAAAGCCACTTGTAAAAGTGAGTGGGTAAGAGGATGACAAATGTCCTCCTCTCACTCCACCTCCATCTCCACCTCATCCACTTGTGCTTCCACACAAGTGGGAGGGGGACAAATGCTGAGTTGGATTCCCACTCACCTCCAAGAAGACAAGGGTCTTGAATGGTGCTCCCACTCACTTGGGAGTTTGGAGGACTCTTGGAGACCTCCCAAGTCTACCTTGGGAATGATTCCAAGACTTTGGGATGGGAGATGGGTTCTTCCCAAGGCAAGGCCCATCCCCCATCTTCCCTCTTTTCTAAATTCGTCACTTTTACTCAACCATGGTTTAGGGTGACCTAAGGTGAGTCAAAACTAGGGTTAGGTAGTCCAAGTTGACCCTAGACTCATGGTTGACCACCTAGGGTAACTTTTGGGACCCTAGGGTTCATGAAGGGGTCAAAAATCCACATTTAAATGGCCCTAAAAAAAATATAAATACCAAGTGGCATAAATCAAATAAAATTGCACAACACTTATTATTAAACAATTTTAAATAAACAAATGGGTACTAAGGCTAAAAATAAATAAAATTAAATCAAGCACTATAATTCATCATTCAAATTCAAACGTGATCCTTATCCCTCTTGGGAATGGATCGGCTTTACAGGGGATCACATAGTGTGAATCCTACCTCTGATTTCCCGTGGCTAGGGAATGTAAAACCTGCACATCTCGATCAAGTGTCAGTTCTGTCATGAAAAGTGATAGCCAAAGCAACTGGAATTAAATTCACACAAACGAATGTAATCAACAACCTCAATACATAAATCCAAATTACACTACATTATCCAATCACATGTCAATTAATCCATATCACATAAACAACTAGAATCTCATCACAACACATCATCAAATATAAACTCGTAAATCAATTTTCCACAAATAGCATTACTATGATCAAAAAGAATCGCATATGTCAAATCAAAGTCCTAGCATAATCAGTGGTTCAAATCAAGTCTACAAAATGAAGCATAGTCACTAAGATCTGATAGTGTCGTCTACTGAATAGTATAATGATCAAAATATGGAAGGTAAAATAATTGGCCTCACATCCTCCCCCCTAAGACTAAACTTCCTCCTAGAAGTCATCAAACAGGTGAGGATAGAGTGCCCTCAAACTAGATGCATACTCCCCAGTCACTGTGACCTCGTCATAATGATCCCACTGGACCCTAATCGGGTCCAGCTCTTGACCTCGAAGGTCCAGCGTTCGACGAACGAAAATGCAAATTGGCTCCAAAGCCAATTGCCCGTTTACCTCTGCTCGTAGTCTCAAGGATGGGGGTCTGAAAGTCAGCCTTGTGTTGTCAACCACTGGAAGCATGTGGTGGGATCTACCCATATCTCCAACTGTCAACTCGGATCCTCTAGCATGAGGCTATCCCCTGCTATAAAGCCCTGTGGACACTCTCTGGCTAGATGTCCCGCTCCACCACAAACATAGCATGGTCCCCGAGCCTGAATGTGTATCGTCTGTGTCCTGCTCGACGGCTGCTGTTGCATAGGTCAGCCCGTGGAACTCTGTGATCCTCCAAAAGACTGCTACGATCATGTAGGTCCTGTAGCTCGTGGTTGTTGTCACTGTTGATGTTGTGGGGGCCTAGAAGGTAAGGGTGCAGAACTAAATCCTCCTCCCCTAGGTGGCGAAGGTGGCCTGCGGTGACTTTGCTGATGCTGCTGCTGTCCACGATCCTGAAACTGAGGGCGTGAACTCTGCCCTCGTCCCTGAATCTCCTTAGTGATATATGCCTTCTCGACAGCATCACTCAAGGTCTGGGGATCTGCCATCCGAACATGCCCTTCTATATTATGGTTCAGTCCTCTGATAAACTTATGCACCAGGATTTTCTCCTCATGGAGATACTTTGCATATCTAGATAGCTCTATAAACCTAGCCTCATACTGAGCCACTGAAAGTCCCCTCTACTGAAGGTCATGGAACTCATCTATATGACGCTATTTGTAATGGTCTGATAAGTAGCATGCATTGAAGCGCTCAATGAAGGTCTCCCATGAGAGGGTGCCTAAAGAAAGGTGACGCTTGCACTCCTCAGTGCGCCACCAGGTAGCTGCTACATCTCGTAACAAGTGTACTGCCACATAGGCCTTCGTGTTGCCCTCGTAGGGTCACAATGCGAAGCACCTGTCTAAACTGATAAGCCAAGCTTCTGCCTCAGCTCCCTCTGTGGTCCCGATGAATGTAGGAGGGTTCAACCTCAAAATGTCCCTAATGGGATCTCCTCTATCTCTGTGTCCCCTGATAGGCTCATCTGCATGATAGTCATAAGGCCTGTGACCAAAGTGCTCTACTCGCACTGCCCCGTCATGCCTAGCATGATGTGTGGGACTCCTGCTACAGGCCCTGTTGGCCGAACCAACCTCCTCTGTCTCTGGCAGCTCGACGTAAGTCTCCACACGTGGTGCCTCTCACGGCTCTACGCAGGGCTCTACACGTGGCTCTACTACAGCTAGTGGAAGCCTATCTAAGATTGCCTGTAAGGCCTATAATATCTGGGGTCCCATATCTGGTGGGGCTGGTGGTGCTTGCGGTACCTGAGGAACTGGTTGTGCCTGTGGAATTGTTTGTGCCTGTGGAACTGGCTGTGGCGGTGGAACTGGCTGTGGCTGGAGGAGTGGCTACTCCTGTTCCTCAGCTGAAGAGTCAGTGTGCACCATGGGGGGTGGAGTGTAGCAGGACTGTATTCACCGAACTCGTTTGGGAGGCATCCTACAAAATGAGGTAACCACCAAATCAGTAAAGTTGCAGAAGCAATAATGTGCCTAAAACAAGCCCAGTGTTTTAAAAACCTAGGCTCTGATACCAAATGTCATGCCCGCATCTCTCGAGTGGACATGACACGGGAACACGTGTGTCATGACCACATCTGCCATGTGGTCACGACACGAACTACAAAAAAAATACCTAATGTAACACCCACACCTAAACCAAGCTTACAAGGACGAATGCAAGTTTTTTTTTTTTTGTTCCAAAGCAATCCAAAATTCAACTTATCATTTAGTTATTAACCATTGTGGCAATAAGAGCACAATGAAGGTACATATATTCCCTTCTAAGAGAAAGAACAATATGCATTCTATTCTCACAATCTTCCCCATTGTAAATTCCCCTAAGACAAAAACTATATCTAGAATGGAAGATTCATCAATTAGGGTTAAGAGTATCCTTATTCTATCAAGACTAAGACCAACCATGAACACTTAAAGTAACTATTAAGAAGACATTGATGACATGGACTCCTAAGTTAGTTAGGCCAACTCGTGGATAGAACACACAATTTTTTTTGACACGTTAATATGAATAGGTGTTCACTAGGATGACCGTTTTAAGAAGAAGATTGACATCATGTACTCCTTGCTTGGTTAGGTTGCTTAAAAACTTCATGCTAATTTTATTTATTTATTTTTTTGATAGATTCTAAGTTAAAATGATAAATGGCTTTAACACTAGTGACATCGTGGTGTAAGTAATAGTTTCCTCCATAAGTTAGCCTCTATAACAAAATTGGTAATTTCTTATTGACAAAGTATTTCTCCTCAACGGTTTATAGAGGCACATACGAAAAGTATTTATACATTCAAAACTATTTTCAAATAATAAATTCACTTCCCATACCCATGCAATTATAATACTATATTTTAATTCAAGTAAGAAAGATTATTTATTATTATTATTATTATTTTAAAATCTAAAATCAACATATTAAAATGGTACCATATTATTAAACTCGAGAAATAAAAGAAAATTTCATTTCCAAACAGCATTTCAAATTATTACTACATACAAATTATCTATTTCAATGCCCGCATTGAGATTAAAATAAACCCCTCCTTAAATTAAAAATTAAAATTCCAAGGCAAGGAAAAATCCATAATGCAAACCCCCATTTAAAATTAAACAAAAAAAATATGTAAAATAAAAAAAATAATCCCATGGTTAAATGAGCAAGGGCACAAGATTTTTTTTAAAAGAAATAAATTAAATCCCCTCACAATAAAATAGTGCTCCAAAATTTTGATCCCTATTCTTTAATTTTAAATTTGTTATCTATGAGAAACCCTAATTAATCTTCTAGTGTTTTCTTCTTGGTTGCCCTAATCCCATTTTGAGAAAAGATATCTCAAAGGAAAACCTATCTTCTCTATCTCATTCTTCCTTGTTTCCCTTTTGTTTTGTTGTTGTAGGCTAGGGTATGGGTTTCCATGGCTGCTGTGGAGATGCTTCCCACAGAGAGTGCTCGGATCAATCTGTTCAAAACCCCCTTATCTACATTCTTTTTTTTTTGTTTTCATTTAACTTTTCCTTGTGTTATTTATCTTTGTTATAAGAGAAATTTTCTTGGAACACAGAGTGATTTTTTTTTTTTTATACAGAATGTATTAAGTTTTATTCATGCAGAACTGTGGACTGTTGTTGAGGGCCGCCACCGCCAAGGTCCGTGGTTAAGGGATGACCACTGTGGAGAGGGGGAGGAGCGGAGCCATTATTTTTGGTGCCACCATCGAGGTAGGTCTGGTGGAAGGAGGTTGCGGAGCTCGGGGAGTAGAGGACTGCGGCAGTAAGGGGGGGCCGCGGGGCCTGTGCGTTGCGGGGCTACGGGGTAGTAAGGTATGTGTGGGGTGTGGGGGAGGCGGAGCCCCCACCCACACCCACAGGTATGGTTGGAGGCTCCGCCTCCCCCACACCCCTATTCTTCTAAGGGACGGGGACTGTGGGCACTGCCCACAGTCCCCTTCTTAAATTTTTTTTTTATTTTCATTTTTTATTTTTATTTTTATTTATTTATTTTAAACTATTTCTATTTTCATTTTTTTTTTTTTTTTTTTTTATAATTCTAACCTAAATCCCCACACAATGTATATACAATGTTTAATCTTTTGATTCACAATATATATATATATATTCATACAGTTTATTAACCAACAATTGCACAATATGTTTATTTTGACATTCAATACGTAAATTTTTTTTTTAAATGAATACAAAAACAACGTTTAAACTTCAGTGATTTCCTCTAATTCACATCATATAAAAAGACAAATACTAGGTTTTAATCATTTCTAAAATTAGTGAAGCAGTCCAATGTATTTCTCTATCTATGTACATCTATTTACTAACACACCACACCAATATTTTTCTCACATAACAACCCTACGACAGAATTCCAGTCAACTAATCATCTTCTTTAGAAGGCTAATATTACTGTAAAATAAATAGACAACCAGAATTCTAATAAAATAAAAAAAACTAAATAGGAACATATTTATAGAAGCTTTGGAAGCATTATAAAGATAGAGACTGCATTATACCTAATAGCAACAAATTTTAAGACTTCTACTGCAACTACAGAATTTAGTTTTAAACTTTCCAAAGGCATTTACAACTATGGTGTTCTTTCTCCCTTGCATCTACCATAAGATCTAGACAACAACTTTGCAACCAATGCATACTTTCCTTTTGAAAGAACAATGATAAAAATATGTCTATGTCTATTTTCCCATGCATTTCTCTATTCAAAGCTAGTTTCATAAATAGGGAAGATAAACTATTTTAACCCTAATAACAGGAAATTACATTGAGTAATCATTTGTAACCAACTACATGTCAATAACATAGTAGCTTCATACAAAATTACAATGCAACAAGGCCACAATGGCCAAGGTTCCAAACAACCATTAAACACTTCCAAGCCACACAAAGAAGACTTTATGTACACCAACATGAGCTCCATACACTCTATCTCTTCACTTATCAATTTGCAACTAAACACAACAGCAAGAACAACAAAACCAGCCACTTCTAAAGCTCTCCTCCCTACCATAGACCCGCAAGTGGGTCACCCCCGAGCTAGGGAGGTAGGGATTTCACACAAGGTTTCATTCCACAACAAAAGCACTCACAATAACACAAAAAAACAGCACAACCCCATAGGTTTTACACATAACTTAACTCATAAAAATGAGTTTGGTGAGGGTAGGGAATAGACCTCTCAACTTAAAAGGGCTCCCGAATGACAAAATAAAATCCCAACACATGGCCTCAATGCCAAAATCTCCAAAACACACCATCCTCCAAATCACAAGCACTCCATGGCACTCTTGCCATCCAATAAATCACAATCAAAGGACTCAAGTCAAAACTCTCCATAACACCACCCTCCACCAATATCACATAAAATCTCCATGGCATAAATCAAATAAAATTGCACAACACTTATTATTAAACAATTTTAAATAAACAAATGGGTACTAAGGCTAAAAATAAATAAAATTAAATCAAGCACTATAATTCATCATTCAAATTCAAACGTGATCCTTATCCCTCTTGGGAATGGATCGGCTTTACAGGGGATCACATAGTGTGAATCCTACCTCCGATTTCCCGTGGCTAGGGAATGTTAAACCTGCACATCTCGATCAAGTGTCAGTTCTGTCATGAAAAGTGATAGCCAAAGCAACTGGAATTAAATTCACGCAAACGAATGTAATCAACAACCTCAATACATAAATCCAAATTACACTACATTATCCAATCACATGTCAATTAATCCATATCACATAAACAACTAGAATCTCATCACAACACATCATTAAATATAAACTCGTAAATCAATTTTCCACAAATAGCATTACTATGATCAAAACGAATCGCATATGTCAAATCAAAGTCCTAGCATAATCAGTGGATCAAATCAAGTCTACAAAATGAAGCATAGTCACTAAGGTCTGATAGTGTCATCTACTGAATAGTATAATGATCAAAATATAGAAGGTAAAATAATCGGCCTCACATGACAACTATTAAACAAACATAGCTACCAACCAAAGAAATATAAAAACCTAAAAATTTTTCATACAACCAAAACCAAGTTCTTACTTGTGAAGATATTTTCTAGTGGTACTGAACACATACCTTCAAAGTGGCTTGGGAGTACAAACTTGAGAAGACTTAACTACCATTTCATTAAAGGGATGAAAGTAGCTAGATTTTTCCCAAAACCACTTCTAATATATGCTTTAAGTCTCAATGCACTCATCATCCACACCCTTTCCTTAGATAGCTTTGACAAACTTTAAGGTAGCTAGAGAGGAGCAATTAAAAATTAAAGATAGTTTATTGTTTGACATTACACATTTCCTAAAAGAGTCATGAGGTCTACCTTCATTAGATTAAACATAAATTACACCTATCCACCTAATAATAAGCCACAAGCACCAATTTATAGACAATAGTAGCTAAAGGGACAACAAAGATGAGCTCAATTACCTAACAATGTAAATGTGCAAAGAAATCATAAAAAGATTGGAGTGTGTCACCATCCACATAGAATTAATTAGATTGCTTTATGCAAATCTAAATAATACAAGGGATATTTAGAGTATACTTGTACAAAACTAAATCACAAAAACTGATTAAGGTTACCTCTAATTAAGGTTTTAATATGCACCATCTTCCACAACTTCATCATCTTCCTCTCCCTCAACTAGTAGGGCTATATAATATTATTGAAAGGATTCTTCCTTTTTAAAGAAAAGGATATATTCCATTCAAGAACATCATCCAAAATTATCATGCATTTTCTTTTGGAACCTTTTATCAACCCTCATACTTTAAAAAACTCCAATGACTCACACTCAAAATTTCTAAGCTCCAATGATAAACAACACACACCATTTCTAACCTCCAATGGAAAACAACACATTCACACCATTTATAAGCTCCAAGTGGGTTTGGTTTCTTTTTAAGATAATTACCTTAGCAAATGGGAGTGACATTCTCCAAGTGGGTTTGGTTTCTTTTTAAGATAATTACCTTAGCAAGTGGGAGTGACATTCTCCAAGAGGTTTGGTTTCTTTGTTGTGTTAAGAAAAGTGTCTCAACCTTGCAACTTCAAAAATTACTATTCTTCCCTGTTTTGGTCTTTTTGAATACCCTTTATCTTGGAGAATGGTTTGGAACCTTCAAAGTTTCCAAAAGTTTCCAAACGAGCTAAAAATAGCGAGACTTACTATTTTTAGTAAGTCCTTTGATTGAGCTTGGATTGACCTAAACTTTTTCCTAGAAGGTGTGGAACAACTAAGTGAACATCTCAGGTGAGTTTTCTCTCAAGATCATATTTGGATCGTGAGATATTAAAGTTTCTATTTTTTGAAACTGCCGAAAAAAGTCTTTGAACTCAATTACTAGAATCAAAACTTCTCTAAATGTCCCGAAAATTGTCATAACTAGTGTAGTCAGCTATAGGGTGATAGATTTCTTCACGATCTTTTTGACGCATTAAACAATTCGTCAATTGGACACCCGGATCAAAAGTTATGGCCTCCAAAAGTTGGACCTTCTATTTTTGGGAAATGTAAAAATGTGTTGGACACATAAAAGAGCTGTAAAGGGGAGACTTACACATGTTGGTGTGTGGTTTGGCACATCACAAGGCATCTTTGATTGGAGATAATTTGGGCACCACTTTATGGGTGGTTTTGGCTCATGGTTTTGTAATTACCGGTAATGGTTTACTATATTGTATCTCCTATATATCAGGAACTTGAGATGGAGGTTGTATGTTAGAATCTTATAGATGTCGAATTAGCTCCTGGATCTCTGGTTGGATATACTCCTATAAAAGCTCTCTCTACAAGTATATTGTAATCTTCATGATTCTTGAATAATATATTGGACAGCTTTGGAGTGTGGGGTTTTTTACCTGAAAGGGTTTTCCCCATGTATATCTTGTGTTATGAGTTGTGTGTTTGCATTTGGAAGTTGTTATTATCTTTCTGTTAATGTGCATCTTAATCTGTAACTGTAAAAGTTGAATTTGCATAAATCTTTCCTCATTAGATCAGTGTAGGAAGTGTTTTCTGCATACCTTGCTTCCTTTCAGTTGGTATCAATGCTTGATCACCTTTGGTTCTAGTTGTTAGGTAGAGGGTTTTTTGAGCTGATCTTCATTTAAGTGGGAGCTTGTGTAGAGGATTTTGAAATCTTTGTTGCACGTAAGAGACGGCGAGCACATCTGGGAGGTTTGAGATAGAGAAGTTTAATGGTAGTAATTTCAAGTTGTGGAAACTCAAAATGGAGGACATGCTTGTAGATCAAGATTTATGGGAAGCCGTATCTGGTACAAAAACCAGTGGCAAGAAGACTGGGATCTCAAAGATCGAAAAGCTAAGGGTTTGATAAGACTCTATTTGGCTGATTCAGTGCTCCTGAATATCCATGAAGAGAAGACTGCAAAGGAACTTTAGAAGAAGCTTGGAGATGTTTATCAGGATAAATCCTTGGTGAACAAGTTATTCTTGTGAAAGAAATTGTATTCTCTAAGGATGGAAGATGGAGGATTTGTCGCTGATCACCTAAATACATTCAATATACTTGTTGCCCAGTTGACTTCTGTTGGTGTGAAGATGGAGGAGGAGGATCGATGTATGACATTATTGTGTTCCTTACTAGAATCATGGGACCACCTTGTTATGGCCATTGACAGTACCACTACCACCTTCAAGATGGATGAAGTGGTTTCTTCACTATTGTTTGAAGAGATGCAGAGAAAGTCTTTTGAATCAGCTAAGGAGGCTCTTACGGTTCGTGGTAGATCTAAAGAGAAGGGAAAGAAAAAGGATAAGAAGAAGGAAGAAAAAGGAAGATCCAAATCCCATGGGAGATTTAAGTCTCTCGGAAAGTCCAAGGCCCTGTGTTGGAACTGCGGTAAACCCGGTCACTTCTGCAAGGAGTGCAAGGAGGAGAAAAAGAAAAAGAAGAAGAATTATGATTTGGATTCTAACAAGTCCTCTTAGGATGAAGGAGAAGCATTTGTCACTGCCTTGGCAACACATGCATTTGAGGATGTGTGGCCTATTGACTCTAGTACATCTTTTCACATGACCTTGCATCAGGGTTGGTTTTTAAAGTATCAAGAATACGATGGTGGAAAGGTGTACTTGAGTGATGATTCTCACCTAGATATTATTGGCCATGGAAGAGTCTTGATTTGATTCCCTAATGGACGAGTAAAGGGAATCAATGGTGTTCTGCATATCCCTGGTTTGACACAGAACCTTCTTTCTATAAGTAAATTGAATGATGTGGCTGTGTATGTTGTTTTCTCAAATGGAGGATGCAAGATGACTAGAGGATCTATGGTGTTGGCTAAGGGTGTTCAGATTGACACTCTGTTTCAGCTTGATGCATGTGGAGTTCAATGCAATAGTGCCTCTGTTTCGAAGAAGAGAGCTTCAAAGTCTTCATCCTCACCATTGGAACCAACAGTGAAAAAGATTGTTGAATCTACTTCAGGTGGTTGTGCTTTCTGGGTACCTAAGGGTGCTCATTCTATGGAGATGAAACTTCCATATGAGAAGACAATGTTATGGCACCAAAGGCTTGGTCACATTGGTGAAAAGGGTTTGAGGATCCTAAAGAATAAAAATCTTATTGAGGGTATGAATGATTGTAACCTTGAGTTTGATTTCTATGAACATTGCATTTATGGAAAATAAGACTGTGTTCAGTTTTATTCTAGTTCTCACAAATCTTCTGATGTGTTTGGTCTTGTTAATGTTCCTTTGATTTTAAAATATGTTTACTTTGTTTTATTCATTAACGATTACAGTAGAAGGACATGGGTGTATTTCCTTAGAAGTAAATCTAAAGTCTTTAATAGATTCAAAGAGTTCAAATCTCTTGTAGAGAATCAAAAGGATAGAAAGATTAAGTGTTTGAGGACTGACAATGGTGGTGAGTTCTATTCAATAGGTTTCGACAAGTGCTATAAAGAATAAGGGATTGAGAAGCACAAGACAACTCCGTATACCCCTCAACAGAATGGAGTTGCCGAGAGGATGAATAGAACGTTGATGGAAAGGGCAAGGAGTATGCTAAGTGGAGCTGGTCTTGAACAAAAGTTCTAGGCTGAAGCTATTGCTACCGCTTGTTACCTGGTTAACAGGTCTCCTACATCAGCGCTCATTGATAAGACACGTATGGAGGTATGGTCTGGTAAAAAGCCCACATTAAGACACATTCAAGTATTTGGTTGTGAGGCATATGCACATGTGCCTAAGGAGAAGATGTCTAAGTTGGAGAACAAGGTTGTAAAGTGTATCTTCATCGGTTATGACATTGGTGTGAAAGGGTACAAGCTTTGGGATCTAGTAGCTAAGAGAGTTTTGTATAGTAGAAGTGTGATCTTCAGAGAGCCCAATCCTTCTTCTGTTGTCTTGTAGCTAGAGAAAGAAGAGAAGAAAGATGATGTGGTTCAACTTCCTTCCACCCCTGAGAAAGTTGAACCAAAAACATCTATTGGACCTAATAATGAGGAGAGCTTTAGTAGCTCTGAAAGTTTAGAAGAAGATGAAGAACCTCAACCTCAACCTTTGAGGAGGTCCATGCAGATAAGGCAGCAACTTGATAGGTTTGGTTATTCATTGCATGATTCTAGTTGTATTTTTGCTTTGATTTTTAACACTGATGAGCCTAGAGCTGTGAAAGAGGCTATGTGTATGAAAGATGTAGGTTCCTAGAAGGAGGCCATGGAAGAGGAGATGGCTTCTTTGGAAAAGAATAATACTTGGGACTTGGTGCCTTTGCCTGAAGGACGAAAACCTATTGGATGCAAATGGGTGTTCAAAAAGAAATTTGGTGTAGATGACAGTGTTGAGAAATATAAGGATATATTGGTTGCAAAGGGGTATTCTCAGGTGGAGGGAATTGACTATGGTGAGATTTTCTCTCCTATTGCAAAGCTGACATCTATCTGGTTCCTATTATCTCTTGCAACAACGTATGATCTAGAAGTGGAACAGATGAATGCGAAGACAATATTCCTTCATGGTGTCTTGGAGGAGGAAACCTATATGTCACATCCAGAGCACTGCATGGTGAAAGGTAAAGAAAATCTGGTTTGCAAGTTAAAAAAGTCTTTGTATGGTTTGAAATAGTCTCCTAGGATGTGGTACCAGAAGTTTTATGCCTTTGTGTTGAGTATTGGATTTCAGAGATTGAAATCAGATCATTATGTTTATTACAAGATTGACAATGATCACATTCTCATTATTGCATTGTATGTCGATGATATGTTACTGATTGGGAATGGTAAAAGTTTGATTTCTAATATGAAGTCTCAGTTGTCAGCACAGTTTGAGATGAAAAATCTAGGGGCAGCTCGATACATTCTAGAGATGGAGATTAGAAGAGATAGAGCAAATAGAAAACTTTGGTTAGGCTAGATTAAGTATGTTAACATTGTGTTGGAGATATTCATCATGGTGGATTGCAGACCTTTGACTATTCCTATTACAATGGGGACAAAGTTATCTGTTGAAGATTGTATAAAGTCTCCTTTTGAGACAAAGGATATGAGCAGAGTTTCTTATACTAGTGTGTTTGGCAGTTTGATGTATGCGATGGTCTGCACAAGACTAGACATTGCCCAAGCAGTGGGAGTCCTTAGTCAATGTATGGCTAATCCTAGATGGGTACATTGGGATGCAGTGAAGAGAGTGTTCAGATATTTGTGGGGTACTTTTGAGTATTCCTTATGTTATCATGGTTATCCTACAGAACCTCGACATTCACTCTATATTCGTGGATTTGTAGATTCAGATTGGACAGGTGACATTGACAGCAGCAGATCCACTAGTGCTTATGTGTTCACTATATTTGGTGCTGCTATTAGTTGGATGAGTAAGCGGCAACTTGTGGTTACTTTGTTCACTACTAAAGCTGAGTACATGGCAGCAACTCATGCTTGTAAAGAAGCCATTTGGATTAAGAGATTGTGTTATGATGTTAGATTTGATGCAGGGAAGATTACTATTTGTTGTGACAGTCAGAGTGCCATATGTTTGGCGAAGAATCCTACTTTCCACGCAAGGACTAAGCATATTGATGTCCAGTACCATTTTGTTCATGACATGGTAGAGGATGAGAAGGTAAACTTGGAAAAAGTTGAAACTTTGATGAATGTTGCAGATTCCTTAACAAAACCTATGAGCACAGAGAAGTTCAGATGGTGTTCAGAGTCTATGTGTCTCATGGTCCCTAGCAATTAAATCATGGTGTTGATATTCCCTTTGCTCTTGCAAGATGTTCAACAAGTGGGAGAATGTTAAGAAAAGTGTCTCAACCTTGCAACTTCAAAAGATTACTATTCTTCCTAGTTTTAGTCTTTTTGAATACCCTTTATCTTGGAGAATGGTCTGGAACCTTCAAAGTTTCCAAAAGTTTCCAAATGAGCTAAAAATAGCAAGACTTACTATTTTTAGTAAGTCCTTCGATTGAGCTCAAATTGACCTAAAAATTTTCCCAGAAGGTGTAGAACAACTAAGTGAACATCTCGGGTGAGTTTCATCTCAAGATCATATCTGGATCGCGAGATATTAAAGTTTCCATTTTTTGAAACTGCCAGAAAAAGTCTTTGAACTCAATTACCAGAATCGAAACTTCTCTAAACGTTCCAAAAATTGTAATAATTTGGTTATTGGGTGATAGATCTCTTCACGAGCTTTCCGATACATTAAACAGTTCATCAATCAAACACTCGGATCAAAAGTTATGGCCTTTAGAAGTTGGACCTTTTGTTTTTGGGAAATGTAAAAACGTGTTGGACACATAAAAGAGCTGTAAAGGGGAGACTTACACATGTTGGTGTGTGGTTTGGCACATCACAAGGCATCTTTGATTGGAGATAATTTGGGCACCACTTTATGGGTGGTTTTGGCTCATGGTTTTGTAATTACTGGTAACGGTTTACTATATTGTATCTCCTATATATCAGGAACTTGAGATGGAGGTTGTATGTTAGAATCTTATAGATGTTGAATTACCTCCTGGATCTCTTGTTGGATATACTCTTATAAAAGCTTGCTCTGCAAGTATATTGTAATCTTCATGATTCCTGAATAATATATTGGGCAGCTTTGGAGTGTGGAGTTTTTCACCTAAAAGGGTTTTCCCCATGTGTATCTTGTGTTGTGAGTTGTGTGTTTACATTTGGAAGTTGTTATTATCTTTCTATTAATGTGCATCTTAATCTGTAACTTAAAAATTGAATTTGCATAAATATTTCCTCATTAGATCAGTGTAGGAAGCGTTTTCTGCATACCTTGCTTCCTTTCATGTTGCCCCTTTAGCTACTATTGCCTTGTTGATATCTTATAGACATAAAATTAGCACCAATTTATAGGGCAACAGACCTATAAATATTTTGAGGGCAGTACACCTAAAATTTGGAACCATATTCATTTCTTAGGAAGTAATATTTGTCTCTTTATCATGCTACAGATAAATTCTCCATCATGCCGAGGAAATGAAAAATCCATCATGAAATGAAATGAAATGATACGAAGTATAAAGTATAGGTCCATCATGAAGATTCTTGGGTTGAGAACATCGGAGGCTTCAAGTGAAAAATCTATTGTCAAGAATCTAATGAGTGCATATGAGAGTGTGGGTAACACCTCATGCACAAAAAGATAGTAATGTCACATGATGTGTCATTACATCGACAATAGTAAGTAATCAAATGAGGAAATCTCATATCATTAGAAAGATGAGTCAAGCATTAAGAATTAATAGAAAAACTTTATCAAGAGCCGTTGGAAGGCGCCAAAGAATCGAGGACATGGATGCCAATGAATTATGGGCGTTCTCAGGGAGACTACCATGAAAAGATAAACCAATTGTTGAAGCATTGAGATCACTAATTGAAGACTTTTGGAAGAATTACACAAGGTTATCTCCAAATCAAAGGGATGTGGTAAGAAGGAGAATCGGTAGTCGAAACTATGAGCCACATCCAAAGCATTTTTTGGATATGACTCAAACACAGTTTTTTGATAAATTTCTAGAGATGTATCCTCAAATTAATATTTCTCAAAGATATTTTGAAATGCTAAAACCTTTCTATGTCAAAATAAATCACACACGCACTACTTGTTATTGTAGATTACATATTGAATTTTCTAACCATTTTGATGTTTATCGGTCTATATGTTTAGATTTGCATACTAACAATGTTTTGCAGGATTGTGGCATACATGCCCCACCACCATCTTCAAGAGACTTCATATCAACAATTTTATGTGAAAGAGAGGGAGGTCAAATATTCTATAGGAAATTGTGCTTGGATGACAAATGTCAGCATTGCAGTGGCTTGCAACGTATGCTAATATGTGAACATATGGAAAGCACACATGCAATTGGAAATGAACTAGTAGAGTTAGGAAAGTATAAAATAGTGGCCTACAAAACAAAGATGGTAAAGAATAAAAGAGGTGTGATTTGGTTATTGAAAAGATTCTAGTGTTTCAGTTTATGTCTACATTTTGTGACAATATAGTGTATGAGTATGCAAGGCATACCCATAGAACTCGATGGTTGGACTTGCAATTCAAGTTATGCAAGGACACATTTCCACTTGGTAGCATTGTTTCAGTCGTCGACTTTGCAGAGAACTACAGTCTATAGCCACAGCATGAGGTACAATCACAATATTACAACTCCACATAGGTTTCTATATTTGTGTACATCGCATTCATTCATGCGAATGATAGTACAAAGAGTGATAGAAAGATCATAAGGGAGTATCATTTTTATATTAGTGATGATCACACGCATTCTACGAAGTTCGTGCAAGGTTGCTTTCAGGTGTTCTACAATGATTTGGATAGAATGGGCATATCGTTCAGTCAGTATTTCATATGGTCGGATAACTGTGCATCACAATTCAAGAACTTGTGGAATTTCCATTGGTTGAGTAGGAGGCATAATATTATAGGTGTTCAACATATGTGGAACTTTTGTGAGGCTGGGCATGGAAAGGGGGAGCATGATGGTGCAGGAGCATGTATCAAAAGAGCCAGAGCATGAGAAGAGTTAAAGTATAAAGACAATGCAATGTTGCCGCAGGGGACTGACCCTGACTTGCGCAGAATGTATGGTAGAGGCGGCCACCCCCTACGAGGGGCGGGGCCCCTATTCTAGTCGGCCGGCGTCATAGGGTTCCAAACCCTCAGCCTCAGCCATTTCCACTACTTTGTTCCTTAAAACAAAAAAAATGTCAAATCTCCTCTGCTGTAATTCAATCACCTCTGTGGAACCGCTATCCGCCCCTATCCTTATTATTTTCGGTCTACAATATCTTTGATACCCTAATCTTATTTTATTGTATATATTCAAGAAAATATATCTCTGTATAATTAATTTTAGTCAAAAAAAATACTGCAGAGAGCATGTTAATGTTTAATAAAAAAATAATAATAGAGAAGAAAAAAAAAGAGTTAGGATATTAGAAAATTAAAGTAAAATTAGAAGTAGAGTGACATTATGCAAATGGAATAAAGGATTATTGAAACCCTAGGTTAGCATTAGAAAATATTAAAGAGTTTGCATAACCCGAGACTTGTGCACAAATGAGAAATTAGAATATAAATAATACGTTACAATAGATAAATAGAAAAAAAAAAAGAAATGTAAGAGATGCATGAGAGACAAATATCCAATGATGAAATTATACCTTCCTTCTATCCCTTGCTTGGAGTGCAAATGTGCTTTGGATAAAAAGAAGGTAGATATGAGGTTAGTCACTTTTATAGGCTTCCTTCTAGGGTTTTAAGAAAACCTAAAATTTTATAGTAGCCTAAACTTTAGATTAGTTCTTTTAATTTATATCCACTTGGAGAGTGGAGGAATTTTCACTTTTAGCCTTTTTGTGAAAGTTAATTTGTGTAGTACAGTTATTTTTATTTAGCTCTTAAAAGACTTTAATCAATGGGTTTAATTTTCATATGGGAAGATATGCTTGAGCATATGTCTTGTGATTTTTAAATGTAATGTAATTACTTCCAATCCTTTTTGACAAGTGTAGGATTTATATGTTTGTAATTATCTTAATTAATCCTTTAGGTATTTTAGTTAATGGGATTTAATTTTGGAAAAAGGAGGATTTTATGGATATGTTTAGGGGTGGAAATTAATTCTTATATTATGATTATTTGATTTAACTATTCTATGGTTTAAAATAATTGATTTAATTTTTATGTGGGAAAGGCATTTATTTGAGCCCACTTAGTGAGTGGGGGGGGCTATTACATGTGGGTTTTGGGGTGAGGGTTATTTGTTTTTATTGAATTCTTTTTATTTTACCCCTCAACCCATTTGACCAAGTGTATGGATTAAATGTATTTTTTTAATTAATTGAAACCCATAGTTAAGGTGATTATTTTATTATTATTGCCTTGGGTAGAAGTAGAAATGTTGGAGTAATTTATTCTATAGGTGTAATTAGTTTTGATTATATTTTTGAAAAGGCTTTTAGTGAAGTTTATTATTTTAATTTTCCCATAATTAACGTGGCGGCGTTATGCTACCGAAATTTTCCTAGGCTTTATAGGAATATTTTTACCTACATTAATTCAGTTATTTGCCTTTTTCGCATTGACCAAAATTGCATGTTTTAATTGAAAATTGAATGGTGGTTTTAATTTAATGTTTCACTATTAGTTGATAGTTGTCCTAGGTTAGATTTCGATTCTTGTCAAAATCATACCACCTCATCTAGGAACCCTAGGGTTAGTTCCAATGATGGAAACTACCCCTCTTACTGACGCTTCTCGCATCGCATAACCCCCTTAGTAGGCTTTCATTTCACAAGGGTTGTGAAAGGAGTTCGCATCACCCTAACTTTTGATTGACGTCTTCGCCTTTGCGCGTATGCCACCGAGCGCACATGTTGCGTGTGAAGGGGTTTTAGAGTCGAGTGGGAAAAGTTTTTGGTAACTCGTGTCATGACCACATGACTAATGTGGACATGACACGTGTGTATCATTTCAGGACCACATGGGAAATGTGGGCATGACATTTGGCATCAGAGCCCATGTTTCAAACACTGAGATCTTTAGGTATGTATAATTGCTGAGTTGGGCCGATAATAGAATTGTGCATACTTGTTTTGAGTGTCTAACTCTAGCTTATGTAGAAATGAGTTCGTAAGACACCTTGTGTGGGAACAACTTGTTTCCCTCAATTTTTGTTTCCACTAAACCCCATGTATGACTTGGTGTCGTAGGTACTTGGGGAGTGTATTCTTGATGAATAGGTAATTCAAGGATCATGTAAGTCCCGAATTTCAAAATTTGTCAACTTCTTGATATAGTGCTATCCACAAAGAAAGTTTGGTGGAGTTATGCTATGTGTTTCATCCTAGCTAATCCTTGCTCCTTGTCCTTGTTGATGGGGCATTTTGATCCTTCTTTAGGGATCATGTCAACCTACTGTAAGTGCACCATTGGATACATGTTATTATGATAAATTTTTATTCTTTTGACTACCTTGTATATTGCCCTGGTGAATGTTGAGTGGCATGTTGAATGTTGTAAGTGCCATTGCATCGTTTGAGATTTTCCCTCTTTTGAGGATGTTGAGTTGTGTTATCCTACCATGGAGGAAATAAATGTATTGAGTGGTACACTATCTTGGACAAAGACTCTTGTACCCTAATAATTTATTAGATCCACCTTGAGTCATTTAGCTAACCTTTGTGTCATGGGGTAAGATGTGCCTTGTTTAGATTACCCCTCTTGTTGGGATGTGAAGAAGTTGTAGACCTTTAGTTGTCCTTCGCCTTGATCTATGAATTAAGATATCCTGATAAGTAGTTGTCACTCAAAGAGTGAATAAAATGGTATATTCTCTTGTAAGGGTCACTTGGTACCCTCATCTTGAGGATGGAGTAGTGGATGTTAAAAGAGTTTGGCATTGTAAGGCCTGTTATGGCTATTTTCTTGACTATGCCTTTTGGGATGAGTAGTGGCTTCGAGGACCACTTCATGGTTGTGAATCTTGTGACATTGTTGTGCCATGTCAAGTTAACCTCCTTGTAACATGTTGGTGTCTAACAGATATTTAGGCTATGTGCTGCCTTCGCATTAATTTGTAATGTGCTTTGTTCATTTAAAGTATGGCATCTCTTTGGTTCAGGGTTTAAAGGTGGTGTAAGCGCATGAGGTTGAAACATTTCATGATAGTCGAGGAGTAAGACCTAGTTGTGGGTATAATTCCCTAAGTTGCTTATTAAATAGTAACCTAAGTAAAACTTTATCCCTTCCTTTCCACCTTGTTTCATTGAAATTTGCTCACCTTTATGTCTTGATAGGGTGACGAGTTTCTCTTGGAAGTAACGCTTGTCCTTGTGTGCTTAGAAGGCTATAGTGAAGCCTTGAAATGGTTGTAAGTAAGGAAAGTTGAGATTTAGTATGTTTGTCCTATTGGGTTAATGTGGAAACCCTCTTAGTAGTACCTCCTTGTCTTTTAGTTGTTAGATTTTGGTGACTCTTGAGGCGAGCCCCTTGTGCAACTGTTTTCACAATCCCATGAAGATAACCCTTATGTATAGAAAGATATTATTTTATAGAATGTAATAATTCCAGATGTGGAAGTGGTTAAGGTCCCACACACCTTGCTTTAAGGTAATGAATGTGGTTTGTCACTTGTGTGAATATCTTGGAAGTATTAGGTATTGTAAGGATGTGTTGGGAAGTTGAGTTTGTTTTGGGAATATTAGTGGGATGGTTGTGAAACCTTTTGGGTGTTAGTGGTTAAGTGTGGTGATCGACTTGTATGATCGACATAGATGCATCCGATGGGTTGTTTTTCGGCGATATTAGGGCCTTGTCTTGAACTTGAGAGTAATTTGTGAACCGCCTTGGGTAATTTTAAAATTATAGAAGTTAGTGATTTTTAGATGGATTTTGGTATTACCCACATGAAGATGTTGTTTTGTGTTCCTTACTAGGAAGCACGAAGGGCCCCACTTCTAAGGTGACTCTTAGGATACTTGACTTTTGGCAATATTTTCCAAGCCTGCCCTAGGTCACCTAGAAGTTGTGGGTGTACGTGTAGTTGGGGTGTTTCATGACCTTGGTTATTTTTTTTTTGTGACCACTATCCCCCTCCCCTCTTTTGTAATTATGTTATATACGTATAATGATGTAATGTAGAATTTTGGTTAAATTGTTGAATATAGTTATCTACTTATTGATGATTTTTTATTGTTTTCAAAACTAGGAGTTTTGAGTCTATTTATTTGGGCTACTTAGCCGACTTACTTTCTTGTAGTCCTCTTACCTCAAGGACTTGTTTTATTGTATTTCAATTTAAATTTTGAATGTTGAATTTGGTGCCACTTTTGAATTTGACTTATATTTTAAATTTGAATTATCTTTTGGATCTTAATTCTTCTAAATTTTATTTGTTAAACTTATTCAAGACTTATCTTTTGCAAGCTTTTATTTTGAGGATCTTTGTTATTGTTGGTATTGCTAGTACATGTTGATGGGTTGAATTATTGACTTCTTTTTATACTGTTTTGATATGTTTTTAAAATCTTTTCATATGATCCTACAGATACTTTACAAACAACACCATTACTATATGATGTTTCTCATATACTTTTCAAAGACTTTAAACCTATGTTGATAATATGGAATATGGTGGTGATATTATCAAGTGAATGACTTAAAATATAAGTATGCATGCAATATAAATAGAATCCTATGGTTTAAATAAGAAAGCTATTTTGTGTGCATATGTTTGGAGAATTAACCCTGTGCAATAAGGACATGGCATTAAGGAAAGAGCAATTGTAGCAAGTTGCAGGGCAAGGGAATTAAGTGAAGTGCAGTTTGAACGCCAAAAGTGAAGACAGATGGAGGATGAATCTGTACCATCATGGATTAGAATAAATACAGAAAAGAAGACTTGTTCTAAACACAGTCTATGAGTGGTTTTTCATACAAACCGTTTCATGAGAGTTCTTGTTTGAACAAGACTTTTCTTATTTTGATCAATTAGATTAATAAATCAATCATGAAACCTATATCCTAGTATCTAGGGTTGGATTGACTAAGGATTAGTTAGTAGTTGCATAAAACTCTCCCATTTTTGTATAAGTTAGAGGGATGAGTTTGTTGTTAAGTTAGTTGCTTTTACCTTTTAGATACTTAGTTGTTACTCTATTTTTCAATATCAATTATCCAGACATGTTTTGATTTGAATAAAATCTGAAGAAGATTCTATTTATGATATGGAATGAATAGAACTACATGTTACGAAGATGCGTATCTATAATTGATTTGATTTGATTTCAAGTTAAGTGAGTTAGTCCCCAGAGTCCCCTGAGCTGGCCACTTAAGGTATTGATCCTCAATTCATTTATTTCCTCATTTCTTTTATGCATTCTTGTCAATCAATTTTTATTTATGTATAAATGCAGTGTGAGTTAATTAGAATATGTTAATTGTTAAAATATAGTAGTATGATCTATGAGCGAATGCATGATGTGTCTATTTAAAGTCCTCTAGAGGTTAGCACTAGTTTTTTTATCATTTAGAATGTTTTGAGTTAATTCTATAATTTCCTGTTATTAATAGTCATCTACAGATCATGTTGAAGGTACCTGTAGAAACTAGATTTTAAACTATGTTTGTTGTTCTTACATTTTTGTGAATCTCAGTAGACTACGCTAATCAAAATAGGTTTGAATGGGATAGTTAAGAGGATTTGAGTCCATAAAGGCACATACAGTGCAGTACCATCATAAGCATACGCTCCTTGGTTGATGATTTAATGTAGGAAGTACAATGATAGAAGTGGACTGTTCAGATAGGTTTTACCCTAAATTATGTTAAGTCTACAATGCATTAGTTTTCCTCTACACATGTGTAGTGTTGTGAACTATGTAACCTATGTTACCCATAAGGGGTACTTGGTGAGAGGAAGATGGGAATAGTTGGTCTTGGTTGATGTCGTAAGCTTGAGGTTGTTTAGTGGATTGCTACTGGTGGTTCAGAATTTCCTTGTTGACCTTGTGTCATGTTGAGTAATGTGTTGGTGCTTTCCTGTTTTGGGAGGCTGAATCTTTAAGAATCAAGAGATGGGTGCTAGTGAGGTTTGAAGGAGTAGATAGTTTGGGAAGACCTTAAGATCCTCCTATCATTGTGTGGACCCACTGTCCTCAAGATTTTGGCCCCTATTTAAGGAGGCTTTGTGGTTGCTCCTTTCTTTTGAAGTTGACCCACGAGTTTTTTTAGTGGCATCGATGTCAGTTTCGTTCCTTGATGCTAGGGACGCGTGGATATGTTTGGTTCCTACCTATTCTATAAGTCCAATCTAGGCAGTCTAGTGGGGACTTGTTGATAGAAGGGGCAGCCGAGACTTGAGAGTCTTGTGCTTTTCCTTGGAGTCTTATGTGTTTTATCTTAGCAATGGGGGTAAGTTGAGTGAGATGCGTGTTTAAGGCTTGTTCGGTGGCTTCATGGCTAGTTGTTTGGACATGCTTCCTTTTGGTTGCTTTATGTTAGTTAGGTTTTTGGATGGCCATATGATTTAGTTGAGTTAGTGTTTAGCAGGACCTCTCATAGTGCTAACCTTTGGGGTATGTCCCCATCTTGCGTGACCTTGAAATACTTAGTGGTCTATCTTAGGGCATCTAATGCCCTGGTGCCTTTTGATGCTTGTAATGTGTTTGGAGTATGTGTTGTGGTTAGATTCTTGACCCCTTCAAGTCGGAGGAGGGTATCTTTGAGATTATTGCCATGCGATTACTTATTAAGTTCTTATTGGTCCCTTATTTTTATGTCGAAGTCAATCTAAGTTCAATGCCATGTTGGAATGGCTTGTAGGTGGGCTACTCTATGATACTTCCATGTTAACTTCTAGGAGGAAGTTTAGCTCTAAAGGAGGAGGATGTGAGGCCCACCCTTGTGCGACTAGATTAGTTGCACCTTTAGACCATGTTGTTTTGCTTCACCTAGCTAAGGGTTCGATCTATGGGACTGTGACCCTATCTTCGAGACAGTGTAGTGTTGTTTTGGATCTTTTGTTTAAGGTGGTTGTGTTAGTTTGGGTATGTGTAAGTGATGCACACCCTAACTGGGATTGTTGGAATATCAATGTTTGTGCTTGATCTGGAACCTTTAGTGTTGTAGTGTGAGCCTGCCATGTGTTGTACTTCTTGCTTTGCTTATGAAACTTATTGTTCAGATTATCTGTCATGTGGACATTTTTTGGGGTTGTTGACCCCCATAGATTCAGATATTCATGGACTTACCTCGCACCTTGATTGATTTAGGGATTATGTTGTGATGATGTTATAGATATGCATGTTAGATTACAGTTGATTCTATGATGTTTAATATGAGGTTAATTTTGAGGCAATTGAAATGTTAATTGATGAGTACATTGATGAGATATGATGCAGTATATGATCTTGATTTGATTATGTGAAATGCGAGTGATTTGAGATGCAAATGTTAGCATGTGTTGTAATTGAGGATATATGTGATTATGCGACCTTGTGTGTGTGTGCGTACTTCATTTTGCTTTGGCTATGATATACTTGTGCTATTGATCCATTTGTGTAAGTATGCAGGTATATTTCCATGGTCCATGGAAAATCAGAGGTCATTCCAGTAACCCTATGTGATATCCATGTTTAGCCGACCTAGTTCCAAGAGGGACCAAGGTCATTTGTGATGGAGCATGATGTTTTGCAATGGCTGTAATTCATGTTTATTTTGATTAGGGTTCACCCTTTAATTGATTTATTGATGTGTTGTAAGTTGTAATGTTTGAGTTGCACTATTTTGGTGCTATTTATTTATTGGGCCTTTTTATGTGAATTTATGGACCCCTTGGTGTTTATTTTGGTCAAATAATGACCCTAAGTCATACCCATTGGGTCTAGGACCAATTTGAACATGTGAGACCTTAGTTTAACTTTCGTTTGGTCACCTTAACTTGACCCTAAAGTCAAGTGATGAAATTTGAAGTTGGGTGAGGTGGTGGACAAGTCAAGATTCCACCATGACCAACTCCACTTCCCTAGGATAAGGTCTCCCTTATCTTGAAGGCTTGGGAAGCTTCCAAGGCCTTTCAAGTGTGAGAGACCTCATCCCTATGCTCTCACACATGTGTGAGAGCATCTATGAGGGAATGGGTTGCCTTGTTGGATAGGAGGATGACATGTGTCTTCTCCTTATCCTTATGGAGTCTTCCTTGTGGGATTCCCCTCTCCACTATGCTCTCACACATGTGTGAGAGCATTTGTGGGAGAGTGTGAGGCTTTGTGGTATAGCAGTGTGAGAGGCTTTGTGGTATAGCAGTGTGACATGTGTCACCTCTTCATCCCTGAGGGTTTTGTGAGTGGGTTGTGAGGAGGAAGGAGAAGGTGGCATGTGTCACCTTCTTATTCGTCAAGGTTCTTTGGTTTAGCCTATTAAACTCCCTCTTTGAGAGATAGCGAGAGTTGGAGGATTTTTTATGCAAGGTTCTTCATTTTTGCTTTTTGAATATTGATTTGGAAAAGATAGCGAGAGTTGGAGGATTTTTTATGCAAGGATATTGGAAGGAGGCTTAGAAGCTCTTCATCAACCTCTTGCCAAATTTGGGCATATAAGATAAGCACCCAAGGCTATATGCCTTCCTTGTGTTTTTTTACTTTCATTGTATGTGAAGATTGTTTTGTGTATGTTTGAATTTTGGTTTTTGTGTAGTGTGGGTTTTCATTTTGGGTGTTTGATGAAGCTCTCCATTGAGAAGAGGTCATCTTGTGTTGGGGTGGGAGAGGAGTGAACCTCCCTAGGGACACCCTCATTATATTTGGAGGTGTGTATGGCCATGGGAGTGCATTGTGAAGTATTTGAGATTTTGGTGAAGGCAAGAGCGCCTTGGGATTTTTGACATTTTGAGAGATTAAGGCAAGAGGCTGTTGATAATAAGGAATATTGAGAGGGGGGTGAATCAGTATTCCACAAAACCACTTCTTCACAGATTTATTTATACAATTTCCAAAGTTAATAACATGAAAGCATAGTAAACATAGGAACAACAACCATAAAGACATAACACAAGAACACTAGAATTTTTACGTGCAAAACCCAAAAAGGGAAAAACCACAGTGAGTGTTATCTCACAATATATTAATATAGCACAATACCATATTACAAGAAGGCTCATTACCTTAGGGCTCACTGCCCAAAGAAATGCTCACTGCCAAAACAGGCTCACTACCTAGAAAGAGAAAGAAGAAGGAAGAATGGCTCACCGCTAATTTGAACTATTTTGATTGCATCTACACATGCATGGTTATAGCTCCAATGAAGCACATAAATACTATCTCAAAGCTCTTCATCTCTGACTACTCTATTTCACTGCTCTACTATTACATAGGAACAAAATCTCTGTTCTTCTTCTCTTGTACAATCACTCTTCTTCACATTCGCACATTCACATTCGTATCACATACATCACCTCACTATTCCATATCACTCAAAACTTGAATCCATCAGATATATATATCCGCATCAAGGATTATTACTTGATCAGGTTGGAAAACTAAACAAGAAAATGTGTAAGCCAATATATCATACTCTATCAGCATGTTCTTATGTACAATCTCCAATGTGGACTTAAACAATCCTGTACAAGTCTTCATATAGGTCAGCCTTAGTCATATGACTGCTCAAATTGATTATCCAATCATTACATCTTCTCTGTATAAAGATCTAACATACCAGTTGGCCTATTCTTTAAGAACATACTTGACAAGTTCATCGTCACATCACAAATCATATCCAATGTTCATTACTGACCACTTGACATACCTTTAGAACCGTAGAGCACAATATACATTTGCGGAGAAATGTAGACCATTATACAGTGCCCTTTTCACTGTCTTTGTCCTACCTCTGTTTGTCTGGACTTAGAAATTTTCTCCACATGATTTTTGAAGAAGATCATGACTTGATCACTGGACTGAAACATCATCACATAGCCATGAATCATCATACCCGATCTGCATTAGGTGGTCTTCTTCTGCAGAGGCATACTGATTCATTTTCTGTCTCATACTCTATACCTTGTCCATACTTAGTCATTTTGACCTTCTACACTTGCGCCGTTTTGCCAAACCAAGTTGGTCTCCTAGAGTGATGTCTTCTTCTTATGATAATGTGTCCTCTTGGTTTTGTTGCCATCAATGACAACACACAGATTATCTATAGAGTAATATCTCTTACCAACAAAGGCCTTGTAAATTTGAGTATTATGTTCTTTGGTGATTTTGGGTTCTCCCCTTGAGTTGAGAGTAGTCCACTCTCCTACCCCCAAAAATCCAAGTTATATGGATTCATTATGTGAAATCCTTGGGAGGGTGTAACTATGTATTGTGTGAGTGATTTTGGTGTTGAATCCCTTGTTTTTGTGTGCACCTGGTTATGTGGGTGACCTCCAAGCTCGGGGGTGACTTTTTTTCAACTCTATGGATGGGAGGTGAGCTCCCATGGGCTTTGGGAAACCTTCTTGTGATTTTTGTAGGTCTTGGTGTCTTTGGAGGAGCTTTGAGGATTTAGAACTTGGATGGAATTTAGTGTTTTTTTTGTGTTGTATATATTATAGCATTTTGGTTGCCATGGATCTCTTGAGTTGTATGAAGTGTTGTTGTTTGAGAGTAAATCTCTCCCTCTTGTGTCTATGTTGTACATGACGAAAGTAGATTGTCATTGATGTCAAAAAGGTGTTGGTATTGACAGAAGTTGTTCATATACTTTAGGTTGATATGTTGCTTCATGTCTAAGTTAGTAAATGCTAACTTGTTTGATTAGTTTGTGTACATTCTTGATATTCACAAGACTGCAGGATTAGAATCATCAATCAAGATAAGTATGATACAATGCATATGTTTTGTGATACAAGGTTGCTGATAAAGTTCATCTTGTCATGCTTGATCAGAGTGGTAAGTTCATCTTGTCTTCATGCTTGATTAGTGTGGTAAGTTCATCTTGACTTGATGGTTAAATCATTCATGGAGTTGTGTGTTGATAGTTCATTCCATTCATAATAATGTTTGGTGATGGTATGTGGGATATTGTTTGTGACAGAGACATTGAAGATTGTTAATAACAGATATAAGAGGTTGACAGAGGCATAAATATTAAAATTCTAACTATAAGCTCTAAGTGTATATAAGGAGATCAAATGTCATAAAGTATGACTTTATTTTATAAATGGTTGTTGACCTACAAGTGCAAGTTATTCCACTTGAAGTTACCTGTTGAATATATTCAAAGGTCCTTATTTTATGGTGGGGAGCATGAATAAGGCATAAAAATAGCCTTACTTTAATTTAGAAACTTTTTTTTTTCATCTCCTTATAAATCAAATAAAGTGGACTTTATATGCTTAAAAAGTGGGGAGCAAAAGCATTGAATATTTAAATATATAAAAAGCAAAGATTTTGGAGGAAACGTGAACAAGCCATTTCATGGCTTTATTTAAATATATAAAGTTTTCTTTTTATCCTATTTTGTTGACCCCCTTTAAATGTCATATTTTATGACATAAATGAAAATGGATTTTATTAGATTTTTATGCAGATTTTCTTGGAGCCTTTTTAGACGATTTTGTTTCTATTTTTCTATCTCCATCTCATGTATTGGAAATAAAGAAGGAAATTGCTTTATAATGATATTATTCTTTTTAAGAATAATATTTTGTTACAAGAAGACTTTTTTTTACAAAGGGAATTTGGAGATGATTTTTTTTTAGAGAAAATAATAGAAAGATTTTATTCTTTCTAAATGGTGATTAAGGATTTTTGGTTTCCATGAAGAAGAGATTTTTATTTACTCAAAGCAAATTGAATAAAATTCTTTGAATTTTTTTTTGCAGATTGAAGAGATTGAAGAAAGGGTTTTGATTTTTTGAAAGAGAAAATTGCAGAGAGAAGGTGAAGAATTTTTATTGCAGTAGACTGATTTTATTTTTGCACATGAAGATGAAAATGTTTTTGCAGATGGAGATCATGTTAAAAAGAGATTTTATTCTCTCTAAGGGCAGATTGAAGAGAAATTTTTTATTTTTGATGGGGACACAAATTGATTGAAATTTATTGAAGATGAAAATCATTCAAGATGAAATAAAATGATAAAAGAATTTGAAGAATATTTATTGATTTTGTTTTCAAACAGAGAATGTGATTTAACAGGGGAAGATGAAATTGAATAGGGCAAAATTGATTAAAGTATACAGAGAGAGTTGAAAAGCTATTCGAAGAAAATATCAATGGAATATGAAAAGTTTTTATTTTCTCTTACATGGATACAGAGAAGATATATATATATATATATGATTTATTTTTGCAGGAGGATAAAGAAAATCATTGAAGAAGAGAAATTTACAAGGAAGATGAGAATTGAAGAAGATAACTTCGTTTTCAGATAATGTGAAAGGGTTTTCAAATTGCATATAATGGTTTTACAGGTACATTGACATTGTGTGTGTGAATTGAAGACATCTTTGAGAAGATATAGATGATTTTTGTATGTATGAGATCATGTTTTGCAGGGGTAAATACAGAGAATGACAAGGTCATCAAATGTTTATTGAAAGAGTGAAAATTGAGCTGAGAGAGTTGATGTGAGGACCATAATGTAGAAATGATAATCTCCTTGTTGCAACATATTTTCAGATTGAACCTTGAAGATAATGATGGTGTATCAGGTGAATTGTTATGCAAAGATAATCAAGTGAATTGTTATGCAGAGATAATCAGGTGAATGAATTAATGAATTGAATGGAAATAGAGTTTATCTTTTGTAATGGTGATTGTGTTTGTCAGTGAGGCTCAGTATGCTAGTGAGGCTTGTAGGTTAGTGAGACCTTATATTTGTCAGTGAGACACATATTGTAGCTAGTGAGCAAATTCAGCCAGTGAGGCTTGTATGGTCAGTGAGACCTATTTGTATGTATTAGGGGTTGGTGCTCCTTGAATTTGGTGCTTCTAAACATTGTAACTAGTGAGGTTTTTGCTTAAGCCAGTGAGGCAGTTTTGAGTAGTTTTTCTACCCTATAAGGGTTTTCCACTCATGAAAAGCATGTGTCATGTTTCATGTTATCTTCATCTGTATGTGTGTATATTAGTGTTTTACTTATTAAGTTTTAATCACATCCTTCATTATTAGTATTGTGCATATGAGCTCAACAAATCATTAATGTATTCCTCTATATTTGTCTTATAAGATAAAGTTTGCCAAATTTTGTAAAAGATTTGAAAACTAATACAACACTGATTCACCCCCCCTCTCAGTGTTGTCCTGGAATCCAACAATTGGTATAAGAGCCTTGGTTCCCTTTTGTAGCCTAATCAGCTTGGGTAGATCCTGTGTGTGGAGTACCATGGGAAAGAAGAATAGAAATAAGGTCTTGAATAGAGAAAAGAATGATGTTGATCAAAAGATGGTAAAACAAGCCTCAGTTAAGCCTAGCAATGATATGTTGCATATGTTACCCCTGAAAAAGAATGATTTTGCAGTTGAGAATTTTGATAAAAAGGAAGAAATTATTGTGAATGATGGAGAACAAGAATTAAATGAAATAAATGTTTTTGCTGTTGAGATCAATGATGAAGAAACATGCCTCTTTGTAGATGAAGTTGATTGTGAAGTTGATTTTGAAGGAGAGTTTCTATGTGCCCTGGATACATTCAAGTAACTTAGTAAAGAAAATAAGAGATTAAAAGACTAGCATAAACAAGAGAAAGAATCCAAGGACAAAGTTGTTTTAGATCTTGAAGAGGCAAGAAATCTAGTTTTGAACTTGAGAAGTCAAGTTGGTGAATCAGACAAATTAATTATCAATTTGAAGGTTGAGGTTGAAGAACTTAAGAGGATAGTTGAAGTAACAAAGTTTGAGTTGGAAGCCAAGACAATTGAATGTCAAAAGCTTGAAGGAGAGATAGTCTCTTTAAGAAAAGATCTTGAGAATGTTAAGAAGCAATTGGAAAATAATTTGAAATTTGGAGAGAGCACAAATGGAGACACTACTGGACTTGGTTATGAAAAGAGTCAGTCCTCTAATGTTAGAGAGATTCGTAGAAGAAAAATTGATTAGCATGTTGCTCCTGATAGAAAAGTGAACAATCAAAGAAGAAGAATTGCTCCTATAATACAAGCATACATGTACATGTATAACTATTCATTTAATGGTTATTGTTATACTTGTAATCAATTTGGACACAAATCAGTTAATTGCAGAAGAAATCATTTTGCTTCAATCAGGAATACTAATATTGTTTGTTTCAAGTGTAATTCTCTTGGACACAAAGCATATAGTTGCAGAAGGTTTGGAAGAATAGCTTTACCTGGTTTGATAGATTGGAAAAAGAACAAGGTTGAAAAGGTTTGGATAAAGAAATCTAAACATAAGCAAGAACCTGAGAAAGTTTGGAGGCAAAAACAAAAACAAGAGAAGATAAATTCTAAACTTGTGCATCTTGCACAAGTCACTTCATCAATTGCATAGCAGATAGCATGAAGTAAGGGGGAGTTGTTCATCATCTATCAATTATCCCCAAGAAGTTTCAGGAAGGAGAGCATTTGAATGATGATCTTGTCATATTAGTTCTTTTCAAATGAATTCTATGATGATATTGCTAACTAAGTTGATCTTCAGTATGTGACAGTGATTCAGGAAGAACTTGTTAATGCAGTTGGTTTGTTGGTATGCAAAATTGATGGGTTGATTTGAATACTAGATCTTGGGTATATTCAAGAAGTTATCTTCAGATGTTTGCTTATGTGGGCTAAGGAAGTTGCAAATGAAAGAAGTAAATTCATTTATTTTTACAAAGGTATTGATAGTGGTTATGTTTATATCAGATTTGACATGGAGTTGTAAAAGTGTCATGTGCAGGATGATCTTCATCAAGATAGCCTTCATTTCAGATAATCTTCATTCCTTTGAGAAAGGTCTTCATTCTTTATCATATCAAGAAATGTGTGCAAGAGTAAAGTGATTGATTATTGCAGATTTATTGTCATGGAAATCTTGGCAAGGTTCTCTCTTGAGTGGTTGTCATCTCATCTTGAGTTGTAAATTTTGTAATGAGTAGTCTTCATGTGGTTATTAGATTTTTGTTTGTTAAACCTGCATTGTTGTTCATCATAAGTATTGATGTGATTATGGTCTCTTTGCATGAAGTTCAAGTTTAGATAAGTCATATCAAAGGAGTCAATTTTTATGATCATACATCATGCTTTATGCTTTGGGAGATCTTCGAGATTTGTTATTTTAGGTTAAAAAGTGTTGGTGATTGTTGAAGAAGAGTGATGTCATCAGGAGTTTGTTAAAGGAAGTAATCAGAGGATCTCATTGATGTCAGTGTTTCATCTTCATCTACATATTTGTGTTGTGATAAGAAGTGGTATAGTGCAGTCTATGGGTAGCTTATAACAGTGGTTTGATGCTTGGTTTGATATGCCTTACATGATTATTTGATGTCTTGTTGCTCTCAAGTTTATACGGTTGTTCAATATGCAGATGAACATGGAAAGAGCTCAGAGCTCTCAGGATAAGTTTTGGGCAGAAAATTGCAAAAATAATTAGTGCCTTAAGTGGTATTTCAATTCTTGGTTGGTATGAAGGATGACAAGGTTAGTAATAGTGCTTGTGATTCAAGAAATGAGAGTTGATTGATATCAGCATTCTTTGCTAGTCTCTTGCTAATGATCTATATGAGTTATTTATCTCAGGGGGAGATAATAGTCTTTGTCATCAGAAGTCAAAAAGGGGAGAAAGAAAAAGAGTATCAAGTAGTTTTGCCATCAATGACAAAGGGGGAGATTGATGAAATTAGATTGTCATTGATGTCAAAAAGGTGTTGGTATTGACAGAAGTTGTTCATATACTTTAGGTTGATATGTTTATTCATGGCTAAGTCAGGAAATGCTAACTTGTTTGATCAGTTTTTGTATATTCTTGATATTCACAAGACTGCAGGATCAGAATCATCAATCAGGATAATTATGATACAATGCATATGTTTTATGATACAAGGTTGTTGATAAAGTTCATCTTGTCATGCTTGATTAGAGTGGTAAGTTCATCTTGTCTTCATGCTTGATTAGTGTGGTAAGTTCATCTTAACTTGATGGTTAAATCATTCATGGAGTTGTGTGTTGATAGTTCATTCCATTCATAATGATGTTTGGTGATGGTATGTGGGATATTGTTTGTGACAAAGACATTGAGGCTTGTTAATAACAGATATAAGAGGTTGACAGAGGCATAAATATTAAAATCCTAACTATAAGCTCTAAGTGTATATAAGGAGATCAAATGTCATAAAGTATGACTTTATTTTATAAATGGTTGTTGACCTACAAGTGCAGGTTATTCCACTTGAAGTTACCTGTTGAATATATTCAAAAGTCCTTATTTTATGGTGGGGAGCATGAATAAGGCATAAAAATAGCCTTACTTTAATTTAGAAACTTTTATTTTTTTCATCTCCTTATAAATCAAATAAAGTGGACTTTATATGCTTAAAAAGTGGGGAGCAAAAGCATTGAATATTTAAATATATAAAAAGCAAAGATTTTGGAGGAAACGTGAACAAGCCATTTCATGGATTTATTTAAATATATAAAGTTTGCTTTTTATCCTATTTTGTTGACCCCTTTAAATGTCATATTTTATGACATAAATAAAAATGGATTTTATTAGATTTTTATGGAGATTTTTGTGGGAAGATTTTATGTAGATTTTCTTGGAGCCTTTTTAGAAGATTTTGTTTCTATTTTTCTATCTCCATCTCATGTATTGGAAATAAAGAAGGAAATTGCTTTATAATGATATTATTCTTTTTAAGAATAATATTTTGTTACAAGATTTTTTTTTACAAAGGGAATTTGGAGATGATTTTTTTTGAGAGAAAATAATAGAAAGATTTTATTCTTTCTAAATGGTGATTAAGGATTTTTGGTTTCCATGAAGAAGAGATTTTTATTTACTCAAAGTAGATTGAATAAAATTCTTTGAAGTTTTTTTTGCAGATTGAAGAGATTGAAGAAAGGGTTTTGATTTTTTGAAAGAGAAAATTGCAGAGAGAAGGTGAAGAGTTTTTATTGCAGTAGATTGATTTTATTTTTGCACATGAAGATGAAAATGTTTTTGTAGATGGAGATCATGTTAAAAAGAGATTTTATTCTCTCTAAGGGCAGATTGAAGAGAATTTTTTTATTTTTGACAGGGACACAAATTGATTGGAATTTATTGAAGATGCAAATCATTCAAGATGAAATAAAATGATAAAAGAATTTGAAGAATATTTATTGATTTTGTTTGCAAACAAATAATGTGATTTTACAGGGGAAGATGAAATTGAACAAGGCAAAATTGATTAAAGTATACAGAGAGAAAATATCAATGGAATATGAAAAGTTTTTATTTTCTCTTACATTGATACAGAGAAGAAATATATGTATATATATATATATATATATATATATATATATGATAATTTTTGTAGGAGGATAAAGAAAATCATTGAAGAAGAGAAATTTAAACACAAGATGAGAATTGAAGAACATAACTTTGTTTTCAGAGAATGTGAAAGGGTTATCAAATTGCATATAATGGTTTTACAAGTACATTGACATTTTGTGTGTGAATTGAAGACATCTTTGAGAAGATACAGATGATTTTTGTGTGTATGAGATCATGTTTTGCTGGGGTAAATACAGAGAATGATAAGGTCATCAAATGTATATTGAAAGAGTGAAAATTGAGTTGAGAGAGTTGATGTGAGGACCATCAGGTGAATTGTTATGTAGAGATAATCAGGTGAATTGTTATGCAGGTGAATGAATTAATGAATTGAATGGAAACAGAGTAACCCTCTGATTTTGTTTATCTTTTCTAATGGTGATTGTGTTTGTCAGTGAGGCTTAGTATGCCAGTGAGGCGAGACACATATTGTAGCTAGTGAGGCAAATTTAGCTAGTGAGGCTTGTATGGTTAGTGAGACCTATTTGTATGTATTAGGGGTTGGTGCTCCTTGAAGTTGGTGCTTCTAAACATTGTAACCAATGAGGTTTTTTCTTAAGCCAGTGAGGCAGTTTTGAGTGGTTTTTCTACCCCAGAAGGGTTTTCCACTCGTGAAAAGCATGTGTCATGTTTCATGTTGTCTTCATCTATATGTGTGTATATTAGTGTTTTGCTTATTAAGTTTTGTTCACATCCTTTATTATTAGTCTTGTGCATATGAGCTCAACAAATCATTAATGTATTTTTCTCTATTTGTCCTGTAAGATAAAGTTTGCAAAAAATTATAAAAGATTTGAAAACTAATACAACACTGATTCACCCCCCACTCTTCCAACAGTACACTTCCCTTTTTTGTAATAATATTGTTTCAATTCCTATATTATGGGTGTGTGGAAAAATGCTTCATATTATTCATTTGGAAAAATAGATTTATTCATGTGAAAGAAGGATGCTTATATGTATGTGTGAAAAAAATTCTACCTCTCTCTTTCCCTATTTGGTTTATCCTATTAAGGTGTATAGTTTTGCTTGAAAGGAAAGAGAAATAGAGTGCTTACACAACTATGTTGGAAAAGAAAATAATATAAAGGGTCATTTTGTTCTTTTAGCAAATAGAAATTAATATATATATAGTGGCTTATAGTTTTTTTTTTTTAAAAGGGGAAATCTAGTCATTCCTTTGCAAAAAAAAAATATAGATATAGTTAGTTGAGTTTTATATTACCTTCTAGTGTTGTTTTGCATATAAGTATATGTATGTTTATATACTCTTATATAGAAATTTAAGCTTGCTGGAAAATTAATTTATTCACTGTTAAAAAAATTATACAGACAGAGAAGTAGATTTAATTAAATTATATATATATATATATATACTTTAATATAAAATGTATTGTACTTATTTTACAAAAGTCATTCTGTAAAGGATGTAGGGAACAAAATATCTAGGGGTCTTTTAATTTTTTTTATCAAATAAAAAAAGAGGGAGAAACGAAATAGGACTCGATGTTTCGTTGAAATTTTAATTGCTTCATAAAACAACTTAGGGCAGCTGCAGGGAACCAACCCTGACAAGAGGCGGCCACCCCCTATGAGGGGCGGGGGTCCTGTTCCAGTCGGTCGATGCCGCAGGGTTCCAAACCCTCAGCCTCGGCCATTTCCCCTACATTGTTCCTTAAAACAAAAAAAAAAGTCAAATCTCCTCTGTTATAATTCAATCTCCTCTGTGGAACTGCTATGCTATCCGCCCCTGTCCTTATTATTTTTGGTCTGCAATATCTTTGATACCCTAGTCTTATTTTATTGTATATATTTAGGAAAATATAATATCTCTGTATACTTAATTTTAGTAAAAAAAAATACGACAAAAAGCTTGTTAATGTTTAATAAAATAATAATAATAAAGAGAAGAAGAAAAAAAAGAAAAAGAGTTAGGATATTAGAAAATCAAAGTAAACTTAGAAGTAGAGTGACATTATGCAAATGGAATAAACGATTATTGAAACCCTAGGTTAGCATTAGAAAATATTAAAGAGCTTGCATAATGTGAGACTAATGTGAGACCTGTGCACAAATGAGAAATTAGAATATAAATAATAGGTTAGAATAGAGAAACAGAACAAAAAAAAGAAATGTAAGAGATGCATGGGAGACAAATATCCAATGATAAATTATACCTTCCTTCTATCCCTTGCTTGGAGTGCAAACGTGCTTTGGATAAAAAGAAGGTAGATAGGAGGTTAGTCACTTTTATAGGCTTCCTTCTAGGGTTTTAAGTAAATCTAAAATTTTATAGTAGCCTAAACTTTAGATTAGTTCTTTTAACTTATATGCACTTGGAGAGTGGATGAAATTTCACTTTTAGCCTTTTTTGTGAAATTTAATTTGTGTAGTATAGTTATTTTTATTTAGCTCTTAAAAGACTTTAATCAATGGGTTTAATTTTCATATGGGAAGATATGTTTGAGCATATGTCTTGGGATTTTTAAATGTAATGTAATTACTTCCAATCCTTTTTGACAAGTGTAGGATTTATATGTTTGTAATTATCTTGATTAATCCTTTAGGTACTCTAGTTAATGGGATTTAATTTTGGAAAATGGAGGATTTTATGGATATGTTTAGGGGTGGAAATTAATTCTTATATTATGATCATTTGATTTAACTATTCTATGGTTTAAAACAATTGATTTAATTTTTATGTGGGAAAGGCATTTATTTGAGCCCACTTAGTGAGTGGAAGGGGCTATTACATGTGGGTTTTGGGGTGAGAGTTATTTGTTTTTATTGATTTGTTTTTATTTTATCCCTCAACCCATTTAACCAAGTGCATGGATTAAATGTATTTTTTTTAATTAATTGAAACCCATAGTTAAGGTGATTATTTTATTATTATTGCCTTGGGTAGAAGTAGAAATGTTGGAGTAATTTATTCTATAGGTGAATTAGTTTTGATTATATTTTTGAAAAGGCTTTTAGTGAAGTTGTTATTTTAATTGAAAATTGAATGGTGGTTTTAATTCAATGTTTCAATATTAGTTGATAGTTGTCCTAGGTTAGATTTTGATTCTTGTCAAAATCATACCACCTCATCTAGGAACCCTAGGGTTAGTTCCAATGATGGAAACTACCCCTCTTAGCAACGCTCCATGCGTTGCATAACCCCCTTAGTAGGCTTTCATTTTGTAGGGGCTACGAAAGGAGGTTGCATCACCCTGACATTTGATTCATTTCTTTGCCTTTGCGCGTATGCCACTAAGCGCGCATGTTGCGCGCGAGGTGGTTTTAGAGTCAGGGGGAAAAGTTTTTGGTAACTCATGTCATGACCACATGACAAATGTGGACATGACACGTGTGTATCGTGTCACAACCACATGGGAAATGTGGGCATGATAATTGATAGATGCAAAATCAATCGTCGAGTGGTGTAATGCTTCGATGGGTCCAGGTAATGAAGGTAAGTCTTCAGTTCATAGATTTTTTTGGTTGATAAATGATACTAACATTGTACCATATGAGGACTGTTGTACACTGACAAGATCAAGTAAGTTACACTCTTTCAGAAGCTCAATTGCAAGTTCATGGAGTATCGATATGCGGAAGATGGCATGCTTTTGTTCTTCATGTACAATTCAAGCCTGGATTGAGTACAAGTCAAAGGAGTGGGTTGATGAATGGAATTTAAGATATCTTACCCACTTGACATGTATCAGCCCCCGACGGCACTAGAACTGACACAGATGGAATCATCGATTGACTTTGACCACATACTAGATCTAGTTCAACCAAGTAATATATCTACTTGCATAGTTTTTGAAATTCCTAATGTTATCTTACTTTGTGGTGTTTTTGTAATGTTGACTAATTTCATCTAATTTGCTGCACATATCAATGTAGGGCATGTTTATGCAGTTATTGTAGATGAAGACAATGAAGAGGGAACATATTATTACTTGTGTCGTGTTGAGGCTAAAAATAAATTAGAGGCCCCAGTTACAAATGGAGAAAACATCAAATACCCTACAGGCTCAGTGGTTGTTACTGGAACATGGCTTAGAAGGTACCCACATTAGAGTGTTAATGTTTGGTTGTTTCAGGACTTTGACACACATCAGAAAATTCTTCACTACTCGAACCTTGTCGTGGCATCCAATGTTCATTTGATACAATTTTGGGGTAGACCTTTGAACAAGACCTTGTGAAAGGTGCACGAGTCTAACCATGAGGCAATACTTGACACAATAAAGAGTAGAGCAAACCCAGATGGTTTGTTGGATTAATTTGTAAGTATGCATAAAAATTTCCTAGATGGTTACTTGTACTTTATTTTGTATATTAACAGTAGTATGAATTACTTCCCTCCAGTATACATCTGGTAGGTTTGCTTCTCTTACCATTGTCCTTGCATCTTCTTAAACAATCCTATTCTTTCTTTCAACCACTAGATGTTATGTTCATGACATTATGTATATGACAGTTTATATTAAATATTTAATATGACGATCAATTATCATTACAGGTATTTGGTTTTACATATGCCAATTGCATTTGCTTGAAAGTTTATAAATCATTTTCAAATAATCCATTTTGTGCATATCTTGCAATCATTGCATTCTGTGGGACTATGCATTTCTTTGAGGCATCATTTCAACTAGTTCATGTGCCTTGTCTATGCGTCCACACTTTCCATACATGTCTACAAGGGCAACTGCAAATACAATACATGTGACAAAATTCCTATATCCTTTATGCTTTGATGGTTGTCCACACCATGTTCCCCAGATCTCATTCTGGCATAGGCAAGGAGGAAGTTGGATAAGGTTGTGCAATATGGTTTTAGATGTGCCAAAATTTGTGTTTGGTTGAAATTTACTTTTGTACATTTTCTTGAGAGTTCTTAAATCCTTATGAAAAATCCATTTCGTGCATATCTTGCAATCATTACATTCCATGAGACAATATTTCTTTGAGGCATCGTGTCAAACAGTTCATGTTTGTTGTATATGCTTCCACACTTTGCATACATGTCTTGCAGGGTTCTTGTGAAACATGAACACACCATCCTGAAGCATGAAAGGCATGCGAGCTCTGTGAATGAAGGCATCTTGTGAAGACCATACCATGAAACGTGAACACCATAACTGAGCATCTTGATCCTTTGAGAACAACACCAACAAGGATATGATCAATGCCTCCTAACCTTTTGACATCAATGACAAACAACTTTCAACACATTGTACATGTGATATCCCTTAAGAGACCAAAGTACAAAAAGGTAGCAATCTTTGACAAGTTGTTACTCAAAAATAGTATCACTTGAAAACATTTTGTCTGAGGACCACGTAGGGTCCCTCTACAATAACTTCTCTCAGTTTTTTATATCTCTGAGGTGTTTGCCCATGGTGAAAGTTTTTCTGCTACTCCAAAAATGGTCATATGCATGCAGTGTAAAGTTGCAAAGGAGTGTAACTTTCATTCTGCTCCTCGTGTGGCCAAACAGATAGTTCCAACACATTCAGATGGGTATGTTTAGGGTAGGCATGGCCCTATTTCGCACCTAAACATTTTGAAACAGTCTGAGCCACATTATACCGGTGATATCCCTTAAGAGACCAAAGTGCAAAAAGGTAGCAAATTTTGATGAGTTGTTACTCAGAAATCATGTCACATAGAAACATTATGTCTAAGGCTACGGGATCATGTAGGGTCCCTCTACAATAACCTCTCTCAGTTTTTTATATATCTGAGGTGTTTGCCCGTGGTGAAAGTTTTTCTGCTGCTCCAAAAATGGTTAGATGCATGCAGTGTAAAATTGAAAAGGGGTGTAACTTTCATTCTGCTCCTCGTGTAACCAAACAAACAGTTTGAACACATCTGGATGGGTACATTTAGGCTAGGTATGGTCCTGTTTTGCACCCAAACATGCCGAAACAATCCGAGCTACATTGTACCGACGATATCCCTTAAGAGACCAAAGTGCAAAAAGACAACAATCTTTGACGAGCTGTTACTCAGAAACTATGTCACTTAAAAACATTCCATCTGAGGTTACATGATAATATAGAACCCCTCTACAATAACCTCTCTCAGTTTTTAATATCTCTAAGAAATTTACCTGTGGTGAAAGATTTTCTACTGCTCCAAAAATTGTCAGAAGCATGTAGTGTAAAGTTGCAAGGTAGGCTATTTTTTGTTTTGTTCTTCATGGGGCCAAACTGTTAGCGCCAACATGTCTAGTTGGGCACATATACACTACACATGGTCACTGCCCTTCATTATAAAAGGGTCATAGTCTTTCCTGTTCGAAGGGTCACAACTTTTTGTCTTTGAAATGTCATCAGTATTTGTGAGAACATCAAGATAACACTTTTTGCAAATGTTCTCCATGCATTATCATCCTTTTTATTTCTCACCCTAATAAATTGGGTTGCTTTCAACATCAATGCATCAACCATTCATGTATCACTTAACATACTAGTAAAAGACATTAGCCTTCTTAAGGGTCAAGCTCTTTCAACTTATCAAGAAAGAATTATTTCATTTTTTACATTCATATTGAGGAAATGAGCTTCATTAGACTAATGTTGTTAGAATGAATTGACAGTAGGTTGCTTGAGGAAATCTTTAGTGGTTTCTCTACTTGCTTGTTGGTGACCTAAGATAATTGTGACTTGTAAGGGACATCCCAATGTATGTTACATCATTATATGAGACAAAACTTTGGAGAAGCTTCCAAAAAAAAATTATCCAATTGGATAAATTTTATCAACAATATGAGGATGAACCTTCCCATTTCTCAAAGATCACAAAATCCTTACAAATGTCAAGAATATCAAGGCAACATTGATAGATTGGAAACCCCTCATGTCACACACCAATACATGTATTTATACAAATAAACAAGATACAATTATTTTATAAATACATTTTCTTATAGCAAATGATTTTGTTGCAATACATAGAAAATGCTAAAAATAAATGATCACACTAGTTGTACAATGCATTATCAAGAAAATCCTACTATGTAATACAATTGGACTTTAAATATTTGAAGTAAACCATCTACAAATATCCATTGAAGCATGGATTTATAATGCAAATATGGACACCATCAACAAAAATGATTTGTATTAACCAAATATCTATATAGGCATACATCAATATCTATTGATATAAGTATAACATATATACAAAATAGCCATATAGGCTTACAAGAATGCCATATAGGAATACAATGTCAACTATATGCAATACAAAATATATGTCCACAAATGCCATATAGGCATACAAAAAAGGAACACAATAAAAAGTCATTTCCCTCTGTCCAGTGAAGAGAATAGATCACAGGCAGTCTTTGATCTTTGAGGGGATGATACGCGTATGAGGGTGGTCTACTATGAACCCGAGGGCTACTCCTATTTAGTTGTTCATGGATTTGTAGCTATTACAATAAAAAGAATAGACATTAATATATACAAATTACATTATAAAAAAATGAAACATTTAACAAAATAATCACTTACCGCTATCCGAAAATCTATCTCCTCATTTGCCTCAGTACCAAGATTAGACTGTGGCGATGTCATGTCCTATAGAACCATCTAGATAGAAATTAAACTTCAAATCAATAATCATTTGATTTTTCAAAAATAAACAACTATAACAACAAATGTAATTTGAAATTTACTAATCTGCCTCATAGCCCCATCAAAGGCATGGAGCTATGAATCACAGAGGACACACCATGCTCCATTGCCCTATGAACTTTGTGAGGTGCCTCTGCAGCCTGCATCATCTAAAAATAAAACAACATTGTTAGAATATATTAGGCTCATGATTCAAGATTCTAGTAACACCTCTTTGCAGCTCAGAATGTCTCTATTTTGACTCTATCCAAACATTTAGTGCCTATAACAATCATAAGGTTATCCCAAACAACATTTCATCCTACACAACTCCCTTTATGACAATGCCTCCAATGATTATGACAATCATAGATCATAAATGACAACAAATCTCCTTCGCCAACTTGGTCATGCTTCTTGTACAATCATAATCTAGTCATTTTAACACAATTTTTAGAAGTTGCATGAAGGCTTCAAGGTTGCTTACTGTTGTAACAATCAAGGACTGTGATGTTCATGAGAAATTACATTAGTAATAGTAGTGAGGGATGCCATGACAATCAAGTGGGTTATGGATGTTGTCATCATGATAGAATCCTAGGGTTTATTATTTTGTTATTCAAATATTGAAGATTCCATGTTGAAATCCTAGGGTATTGTTTGAGATTATTATCCATTTTGAAAATGTTGTCATATGCATGTGTGTGACTGTCAAGGTGGTGTAAATTTGAGTATTGTCTATGTGGAATATGGATTAGAGCATTTGGTTGAAGTTTGTAGGTTGTCCTAACAATCTTGTTAGTGTAAGGAAGTACCAATCTATCATCCAAGAATGCAAACATGCCACATACATGATGGACTATACAACTACTAAGATTCTCCTTCAAGTCTTCCATATGGAAAATCGGCTACCATATGACTATTATGCCCAATAGTATAGTCATTAGTGACTGTCCATATTATGCTAGGGTCATATTTTAGGTTTCTAGGCAAGTTTTGAAGGACTGTCTTGATGTTATTAAAGTTACAAAGTGTGGTCATCAGTGCAAATGTGGTTATAAGCCTTTGAAATTGTCATTTCTCAATGTTGATTAGTTATTTATGACTGTTATAAATAGCACAATCATGTTTTCAAATTAAAAATCATATGCTATAGATCTAGGGGATTGTCATCATGGGGGTTTTAGTATCTTCATGGGATTGATTATTGATCCAATGCTTGAGAATTTCCCCAAAAGACCTAACATGCATGTTTCTTTCTATGACAATGGAAGAGGGTTTGCCACTCAGTAAGAACACACATCATTCATTTTACAAAAGGACTATTATACAAAAGAGTTACCCAACCACCTTGTGACAGTCATGTTACAAAATAGTTATAGCAGTCATAGCATAGAAAATGGTCCAAGGCCCTATCATTGAGTTGAAGAAGCTATCCTTGTGCAAACTTTAAAGGTGCTGCCATGCAAATGTTGTATAAGACTGTCATAGATAGGACTATCATAAAAATGGTTATATATTTGTTTGACCTCATGTTTTGCTAGATTATTATCATTTATTGTTTGGGCATTGTTCATACACCTAACTCATGGTCCTCTCATCACAAGAATAGTCTTGATAGTCGAATTAGTATGCAAAATACCATGTAGACTGCCCTAGAAGACTGTCACAAATAAATCAACAATAGGACTATCATAAGTTTAGAGGTATCTATGGCATCATTTCCATCTACTTGTCATGGCATTCCATGAGACCACATTTCTTTGAGGCATTTTTTCAAATAACTATATTGTAATTGAAATTTTGTCATCTATCAACATCTAGTTATTAGTTATGCAATGTCTAGTAATGCTTTGAGTTTGAAAGATGTGCAATGTAATGTAATCAACGATATGAATATAAAATACAAAAATCTAGTAAGTACAATTCATTAGTTAAACTGTTTATTTTATTACCTGAGTGAAGCTTTGAACTCCACCACCACTGGCAGGTGTTGCCATGAAATCTCCAAGATTAACCTATTCAACATCCAAAATTAGATATTAGAACACCATTCATATAACAATGCTATTCACATGTAACATTTATAATTGTTTACTACTTACATACCCCGATAGTAGATGTCAGAATGTAATATGCAAGTGGAGAACCGCTAAAAACTGCATCAACGCTATGACCCTGAAATTTCATTAAAATCATCAAACTAAATTAGTTAATCTTACATTTAAAAAATGAAATTTAATAAATTAAATTCAATGACCTTGCTAACATTTACCTGAGTATCAAGGCCAAAAGTCTCACTCAGGAGGGCATCTGTCATCACCATCTGCTCAGCTGTAGATGTAGCCTATGCACTTGCGTCCTAACTATCTGTGGGGTCATAACCACATGTTGACCCGTAAGCCTAACAAGTATGGGGTGGAACCCTACTCCTCGAACTCTCCCCCTGCCCACATTATGTTGCAGGACTGACATACTCTATGACGCTCTGGGTCAAGGCACTAATAGACTGAAGTGTCTCAACCTTAGCACTCTCCTTCACAATGGAAGGGATAGACACGTGCTCATGGGCTGGTCTAGTGAGTTCTCATCTTGCTGGCCGATGTGGGTCAACACATGCCCTTGGTCTATCCTATGCTAACCCCCCACCTCTACCCTATAAGTCCTACATATCAAAATAGTTTAGCACTTTATTTTTGACAAACTCACAATAGAGTTTCCTCAAAAAGTATTGCAGGACCTCATTATTGTTGCATGGAGGATGGTCAAAAACCTTCCACCACCTTTGCCCAAAATTGTCCCTTATTGCTTGGTTGTTGTACTAATGGATAGGGAACCTCTTGCATGTAAGGGGTAGAGGTTTATTTGTTCGTGGGTCTGTAAAAATGGAACACAAGTCCAATTTTGTAATTTGTTCATTTTTTACTTGCTCATATGACAACTTGTCTACATAGTACTCTCTAAATTCTCTCCTCTTTTCTGACCAACTAGATATTTGCTTCCTAATTGAATCTACATTTGATAACATAGATTCAAGAGATTGAGCAAGCTTGGATCTATGCAAAGTTAAAGTTGCAGGATCTTTCAACCTTGCAATTATGTCTTCAATTTATTTTTTATTGTTTTCAATTTGCCCCATTAGATTTTCTTGTGTTCTAGGGCATGTTGAGGAATGAATGGAGGTGTTTGTTGTTGGGGTTGTTCTTTAGCAGGTATTTGTTGTTCAGGTGATTCAGGATTATGTGGATTTTCAGGAGAAGGAGGAGCATTATCAATTCCTATCAATTAAGGAATTTACATCAAAAATAAACTTAAACGTACATATTTAGAAACAAATTCACACAAAAAGACAAATACAACTCACTCCTTTAGCCTCCCCAATGTCGTGGTGGCATCTTGGCGATGAATCAGTGAGAATTTGGTGTCAAAACTGGTCTCCAATAACACGAGCACGCTCCTTAGGGTTTACAAGTTGCAGGTGTAGAGAAAATGAAATGAACAAATGAGCACAAACACAGGTTTTTTTTTAAATACTAAAACATAACGCGCTTGCATTATAATGCAAGCACGTTATAACATGCTTGTGTTATTTCTTAGAAGTTTTTTTTAAAAAAATTGACCACTTTTTGGCCCCCCAACTTTTTGCACCCACCTAGGGGTCTCTTACATTCATTGAGAAACATGCAGACAACATGAGAAACCATATTCAGTTGAAGAGAGAATCATTTAAACAATAAATCATTGCCCGTTGGGGGGAGCAAACAACCTTTTGTCCTATCTACACCTGGCTTTGAGCGTGGTAATTGAGTAATTATGTCATTTTGTTCCTTTGTTCTGGTGAGTAACCACATGTCACATGTCACATGTCTTTGAGTTCTCCTTTTAGACCATATACATTTGGACCCATAATGAAAACTCCTCCTTAGTGGGCCATTTATGACTCAGAACATTCACTACCCATCCAACATGAGCAATATACTTGGCATCTAATAATACCTTTGATTTCCTTGACAAAATTACCTAAACTGCTCTCCAAATTTAGAAGTTTATCCAGTTCAACATTACATCTCAATTGTTCTATTCTGGTATCATATGTAATGGTATCAACTACAACAGGCACAATATTGTCAAACTCCCTCTTCCACTCATCCAATGTCCTTTTTGATCCATCCTCATTCTTTATTTAAGGCAATGAATAGCTTTTGAGAGATTCAAATTCAAATCAACTTTAGCTTTTAAAGTCACCTCAAGCCTACTATAAAAAGTAGACACGTCATTCAATAAATTCATGACTTGAAAAGTGTTAACCAGATCAGCTGATACATCAGGTTCCATGATAGCTTTGCAATGGATGTGGGTTACCAATGTAACTCATGGGAACCAATCATTCAAAATATCCTTAAGCCTAGATTCATTTTGTGAGTAGAAAACAAATGCTTTATTTAAATTCCCATAACATATCCATGTATCATCAATATGTTTCAAAACCTTATTCATTTGGTGCTCTAGGAAACCCTTGACGAATGTAATTTTCTCATTTCTCAATTCATTCTTTAATTTATCTTCTCTGCCAATGGTCTTCTCTAATTTTGCCTTGAGATCATTGATAATTGTTGCATCACTTCCATGTCTAGATGAACTCATTTGTCTGGATGTAGGGATAGGTGAAGATGCTTCAATACCCATAGGAGGCACAAGGAGTTTCAATCTATTGCACTCCTACATTAACCTTAAGTTATCTTCTCTTAATTTTAGTACCTCTACATGGAGTTTCTTTGCTGCTGCCTCACTAAATTTTGTAGTAGCCACTGCCAATGATGCATCTTGTGGAGCATTAGTATTTTTCAATCTTCTCATAATGAGATGACCTATGAGCTCATTCACATATTTGGCAACCATGGGCTTTTTTTTTCTTTGGTTCACCTAATTTTTTAGCTTGGGCCCCTTATGGGGGATCTCTTCCCATTAGCTTTATCACCTGAGACCACAACTAGGGGGTCTCCATCCCCAATGTGCATTATCACCCTTTAGGTCAAATCCATGAGCTCATTGGCCCAGCAAAGGTACACAATCTGTGAGCATGCCAGCCCAATGAAGGCACACTTAGCCTGCTAGCATGACAGCCTAACGAAGGCACGCATACCTACAAGCTCATTGGCTCTGCGGGGGTTTGAACTTTGGTGGCCACCACCACAACCAAGCAACTTGACCACTGAACCATGTTGTTATCAGCACAACCCTGGTCTTATTGTCTTTGGGGGCCATGGACCAAATTTCCAAAGCCTCATGATTTGTATTGAATCCTACCCCAAAAGCATGCTCAACCTACTCCTATGTCAACTCATCATCAAAACCCTCCTGTCTTCTAATGGTGTCCATTACAACAACTGAAGAGATATCCCAACTTTCCAACAATAAAACACCAATATCCGTCACCATTTTCCTTGCTTTATTAGGAGTGATTTTGCTTATATCCATATCTACTTCCTCTGTAACCCTCTTGGCTATTTCATTTTTTATCTTTGTCATCCACTTTGCCTTGTTCTTTATTTACTTTGACCATAAAGGCTTCTGATTTCTTTTGTAACAGGAAAGCTTTAAACTCTTTAGTTTTGACAAAATTGTCGTCAGACATGAATTCTTGACAAGCTAAAGTTCTCACATCCTGAATTGCAATGCTGCTTTCCTGCTTGCTCATTAAGGTTCTAGTTGGAGGTTGGATTACAATTTCATCCTTCTCAGGAAAACTTACCACCTATTGTATCTCCTCCAAATCCTTCTGATTTTCACCCATTTCTTTTGATAATGCATAGTCAACCAAAGGTTCCTTCATGGAAGTCTTTGCAAGGTCAAGGAGAGATTCTCAATCATCCTTTGCTCTCTCTCCAACCTTTGAGACATGAGTCTCTTCAATTTTAGGGACTTGGCTTTCTCCTACCATTTCTTATGTTCCTTCCACTATATCCTCTGTACCCTCTGTATCATGTTCAAAAGACCCCAGCTCAACAGGCCTCTACTTTGGATTAGCCTTCAATTGGTCTGCATGATCTAATAGCATTTTCATCCTAATGATAGGATCAACAACACGTGGGAAGGCTCCTAGATATGATTTATTTGTTGACCTCCTTTGCCTTTCTCCTATTAGAAGTAGCCCATATGTTTGCCTTCTCTGGAATAACTCTTCCATGGACAAGCCATTTATGAGTAAATCCTCGTGTTCATCATAGCAATGTTCAAAACTATCATTTTTCTTCTCTCTTCTGACTTTGTCTATAAAATGTTTAGGATCATAATTCCTATGATACACATAAGGTAATCTATATATTGACAATTTTGCTCCATAGACCTCAAAGTCTTCTCTAGAATGAATTTCAAAACCAAAAAATTGAAGAGGTATAGGTAGGAATGACCCCTTCTTGTTCACTCTCAGATGATACTTATTTGACTCATTAAGTTGCCATGCAATTTCTAAAAAGGTGATTATGTTAGGCACTTTTGCCAATAATAACTAGGGTCTTAAATTTGCCCCATATACTCTGATGATTGTGGCATCATGATACAAATACCACTCTCCCAATTATGGTTCCATTTTCTATCAGGCACTCTCTCAAGAAGCCTAAGAAAATCCATGATCTCCTTGGACAACCTAGGCATATTCCATCCTAGAAGTCCCAATATACGCTATGTAAAGAACTTCTCAAGCACCAAATAACTAGCACTGGTACAATAGGTATCCCATAGGTTTACCATTCCCTAAATAGGCATGGGTTTTCCATCCTTAGTCACATACTGAATTCTCAATTCCTTATCCCAATGCCTTAATCCACAAGATAATAAAATATGACACAATAATGAGTATCTTTTGAAAGTAGGAGCATGCCCTACCTGTTTACATGATACCAAGTCATTGTGAATCTCCTGGGCTAGGTAGGAAGCAAAGTCATATCTTCTGAAGTCAAACTTATCTTAGATATCACAAATCATAACTAACAGATGGTTTGGGATCTGACTATCAAAATCAAGGCCTAGAACCTGACATAGAGCCACGTAGATCATTACAATATAGTCGTCAAATAATTCAATTCTGAATGGATCTTGATCTTTATCACTGAACCCTACATTCTTGCCTAGACTCCACTTCTTGTGCAAAGGCAGCTTGTAGGTTTTGTAAACATATCTATTTACCTTATAATCTCTTTTCAATTCCTCCATATCAATCTTCTTGCTTGGAGCAGGGGAAAGATTAAAAACCCTAACTATCAAATCCCTATCCAACTAGAAGAGCAATTCACCTTTGTTGTTGGATAACCTCTTATTCATTAGATCATACTCTTGACAAATGGCTTTGAATAAATCACAGTTCGCAAATACATTTGGCACTACTAACCTACCAAGATATAGATCCCATAGGTGTGATACTGATCTCTCTCTGTCATGATGGTAGTAGTCAATTTCAAATAATTCCCAACCTCCAATAGGAAAAATTGCATCTCTGATGAGTCCTTGGATGTCATACATTTTGTTTGTGACCTCACCCACATCCTGAGTCAATCTACCCCTCTTTAATTGTGATGAAGTGGGCTCATTAACTTCTTGGGTTAAACCCCTTTTTAGAGAGCGCCCCTAACCCCCTTTTGGAGCCATGTTGAATTATAAAATAGAGTGGACTTGAATAGAAAATAGTTGGATGGAATTTTACCCTTTTACTTGCAAGAAATTGATCAAATATCTTAAAATTTCATTTACATAACCTCCCACTTAGTTTCTTTAATTAACAGAGGAGGATTTAATTACATACCATTGTCACTCTTCAATTCTGGGTCAACATGATCAATTATTGTTTGCTCTATGCCATCGATCACTTCTAGGGATCTAAGAAAATCTAAAAATTTTGAATGACACTAAATCAACAAAGAAAACCCTTAAAAATCCTTTTGGCCTCTACATTAATGGCTTGGACAATTGTCACCCTGGTTCGTGTGCCACGAACAATCACTTCATTCAAATCTACGCCATCGGATCAATACTGAGAGAAATCAACAGTTAGCACACATCGCAAACCATTATTTCAAACCCTTTCTACAAAATGTGTAATGTGCAAGTTGTCAGATCAAAGGATTAAAACATCGTCGTTGATCAACCTCAAGGAGAAGACACGTCTTTATCGTGCATCCATGTTAGCAATATACAAGTAGATTAAACCAATTCCACATAACCCAAAGGAGATAATGATGCATACAATCTTACAGATTTACCATAATGCAAAGATCAATAGACAATCAACAAGATAACACAAGATATACACTGGGAAAACCCTCTTTGGGGGAAAAAACCCAACCTCCAAAAGCATCCATACTCAATGTATTATTCAGCAATAAGAAATTACAATACAATCACAGAGTCTCCATGAACGCCTCTAAAACATCAAGCTCCTCTACTACAACCTCCATGTATCCAAGCATGAATCCACACATCCCATGCCATGCTTTACAATATGCACTCTCAAGAGAAAACTCAATACAATGATAACCTCTCACACAACCTGTAAAATAAGAGCCAACCCTAACCACTAACCTTGTGCTTGCTTTTATAGACTCAAGCTCACACAAATACAACTTGTGGTATTGGATAAAAAAATGTGACTCAAAACCATGAGCACAAAACCATTGACCCCAATATTTATTATTTTACACAAATAATAAATATTTGCCTTATGTCTCCCAATGTTAAATACAACTTTTACAAGTGATACTAAATAAATATTTAATGTGGCTAAAGACATCAATTAAGATGCACCACAAAAGAATATTTATTTTACATAATTAAATTAACTAATGTTATGCAAGGTGAACAACACCTTTTTCCCAACAATCCACGCATCCATGTTTTCATCACTGCTTCAAAGCTTTGCGCTAAGCGTGAGCTGTTGGATTGGCTTGAGTGAAAAATACTAAGTCATGGTCGTTGGATCTTGACTGAGCTGAGGGGACAAGTGGCACTACCAGGGACCCGCGCGGTCTAAATTTTCCTTAATATAAAACTACATGCAAAATGCACCTTTCATAGAGTCAAGACCAACAACATCGTAGCATGTGGCATCCCTTGGGTTTAGGACCCACATGTGAATCCCCTCCACCAATGAGATATGTCCATTTGTCAACATCTACTTACTCAGGAATCTTTGGGGCTCGGGCACCTCCAAGGAACATCAAATTACGATAGGTGTCAAGCTCACAATGCAGCACAAGGAAATAAAAGGGAGACCAAAGTGCAGATGCGCTGTGCGCTAGGTTCAGTAGAGAATAGACACTTGGCAGTTACTTATTTTCTCATATTTTCAAAGTCTAAACAAATGGGAGGATAAACTAGGAAATATTGGTTCTCTAACAAAGGGGGTCAGTATTCCTACGACAAGACAAGGCATAAGTTGTGACTTAAGTCCTTAAGTGACCAGCTAGGAAAGTCACCGACAGATTAGAACCTTAGGATTATTAAAAGGGCACAGAGGATATAGGGTTTTAGGAAATGATACTTAAACTTAGGAAAACACACTAAAACCTTGAAAATTAATCAGTGCCAATAGATCACACCCCCTTTTCCCTAATTCCCTATAATTTCATTAGGAATTGCACCACCTTATGCTCATAATTTATGTAAAAAGGTGGGCGATTGAAACCTAAATTAAAAGTTCCATCATCACATGATAGGCGATTGGACCTGAATTAAAAGTTGCCTCTATAATATCTCAGCAATCAGGACCAAACTACAATAAATAGTATGGACATCTAATGCTACTCTAAGATTTTAAAATATCAATTCGTAGGTGATTTGAAGCTACATGCCTGGAAATACAATCAAATTTGGGTGAAAGCATATAATGCTAAAACTAATAATATTTACCATTTTCAACCCCCCAAAAGTCATAAATTACCAATTGGTGACATATCCCCATTAAAATTTTCCTTGGATGCAAAACTTAAATAAAATGTGAAAGCATATTCAAAATGCAAATGCAGAGAGCAACCTAGGAGTTGAACCAAAGGGACATGTAAGGACTAAGAGAATGAAGGAGAATATCAGAGAGATTCATAAGATAAATAAGTACTCTTAGATTGATTATAAACATGGCTATATGAGTACTTAACAAAGAGCTATAGGGAATACTTATAGGAACAAATTCCGAAGGGAAAGAAATAGCTAACTACTGGGACAAGCAAAACCAAGAGAAACAAGCATATAATGAAAGCATGCATAAGAGTCTAGTGGCCTCAAGTCCAAATTGGACTTCGGTATGTTGGAGCATCAAAAATGCCTTCACTTTTCACATCCAAGTGATACCTACATAATCCTTATCTTGCCCCTATGGCCATCATTATCACATGGTTAGATTGGGAGCAATAATATTTACATATATGTTAATGCTTATCTCCTACTTATTTGTGTCTACATGATGTTATCCATAGATATTTGTTACATCTTTGATGTGCTTACATGACAAATCATTATCTAGCTCCTATAGCTAACCTTATCCTACCATGTGGCTATACTATGACAACCTTATTACATGTGCTTTGATGATTACGTCCTACTTAAGTACTTACTTTATGATGGTTTATTTTTACCATGTCACATGCTTTCTTAAGATTTATCATTTTCCTATATTGGGACAATCTTATTACATGCTCCTTGATGATTGTTTCCAATTTACATTCTTACATGATGGTATCTTTTACCACATTTAAATACATTATCATGCTTATGTATTTTTCTCCTCCCTTCCAATTCCCTACACACTTTATATGCAACCAATTGGAAGGGGAATATATTATTGTAATTGATGTCCTTTGTGAGTTTGATTGTAGCTATGACAATTATGATAATTTTTTGGTACCAAATATAGCTTCATTGTATCTAGACAAAGTAGATTTTGTAGAGTTGGAGACCTTTTTATTACACATGATCTCTAGAGTCAGATATTATTATGTATCTAGACATAGACCTTTGGCATCTCATTGTATCCAAATAAAGTTTTTGTTACACTTCTACATAGTAAGAGTTTTTGCACCACTTTCCATAACTGGTAGAATCTGTTACCCTTCTCTCTACTTTTTCATACTTTTAAGGATAGTTGGTTTTCAATGCAAGTTATGATTACACTTATTTTAAAATGTATGACATGTATAAGCTACTCATTACAATTTTTCTCTATTTTGTAGGTTTCAATGGAGTGGTAAAGACAAGAAGAATTCAAGAATGGTTCACTACTTTACATAGATTAAATATCCTTTCATTTTAAAAAAAATATTTACTTTTACATGTTGATTACTTATTTACTTTGATATGCATTTGCCTAGTAGTTCACATGCACATCAAAGTGGAGGCAAATGTAATGGTAAAAATTGCATACCTTGCCCTTTTCCTTATTTTTTTGGGCTCGCTTTGATTAGAGTGTTGTAAATGCAATAATTATCTTGTAAGTGGCATAATTGTGCATGAAATTGGCTCATGATATCACATATCATGATCCATTCATCATTGATCCCTAGATTCACATTCTTGATCCTTAATCCTATTTTTCACCATCCTAGATTAGATCTACAGCCGCAAACTTGACTTAGGTCACTTTTGCAATTGTAAATATGAACCCTTCACTTTTAAAAATAAAAATTCAATTTTATTTATTGTTGACCACTCCACTAGTCATTGTAAGTTGGCTTAGCATGTGTTGTGTTGATTTGTGTGTTTGGATATTGTAATTAACCTGGACATTCGCTTATTCATTTGGAATGAACTCAAGACTTGTGGAACACATCTAGATTTTGATTTGCAAAGGTGGATAAAGAGAATTTAGTGCAATTATCAAAAATCACTTCATCCTAAGGCCTTTGCATGATTGCTTGCTATCCTTGATTGTTTCAATTAGAGCCATAAAGTTGGTCCACCCAGGGGTCTAACATATGAGAACATGTACCTTGCGATCCAAAAGATTTTCCAAAGGTGCTTGTAAACACTACAATCCTTAAACATCAAAAAACCAAGACGAGTGTAGTTCAAGAGTTTGTGAATTGGTAGATCATTCCCATGAGTTACATGATTACTCCCGCACATAAGATCAGGTCCACACTTGCAAAGATCAGCTTTGTATTCATAGATATGATCTCTAACAATACACGATCAAAATTTTATGTTAACAATAGAGAATAAAAATTCATAGCATTGGTGAGCAGATTCTTAACACCTAGACAAAAGTTTCTACATAAAAATAGAGCTAAATATCTATTTAATTTTCACACTTATTGAATATTTTGTTTCTATATTTTTTTATAATCAGTAACATCTCATTTAATCTAGATTAAGATGTATATTATGAAATACATTTATTTAATTAACGTGAGATTTCCTCACGTAACTCCCCTACGCTAGAAGTCATACTTCATAATAACGGCAATATGTTTTTTTTAAAATATGAGGAGAATCCAAAACGTTATATAAGAGAATGAAGCCTTATAATAAGTCTATCCGCGGTGAGTAAATTCAATCTAGAGCAAGGGAGGAGATGGAAATGCAAGAAGTGGATTCCATAATTCCACTGGCTATGCAGTGGTTTGAACATACCACTGATCTGAATTCTATTCTGCAGGCCATTACATTAACAGATTCAGACACTTTCGTCCTCAAAGTAGATGCAATGGAGCTCTTGGAGTGGAACCCTCTTTTGGCCAAAGCAATCATGAATGATCCTGATGTTATCGCATTCAAGCTCTGGAATTTCATATTTAGATCATCAATGGACGATCTTTCCGTCACTCTTGGAAAGCGTATGTGGCTGAGATTCGATTCTGTCCCTCTTCCACCTGTTTCCGCTGACAAGTTGTGGAAGACCGGAGCAGCTAGAGGTCCAAACAAAACCCTTGTACATGTATACGGAGTTGTTTATGCTATCACCACCGTTCAAAGACTATATCCTGAAAATCATTCAGCATCTCTTGATTTGTGACGAAATGTTTCTAGATTCTTATTTTCAGGGTTCATGTATGTGAAATTCATTTGCTTTAAAGAATCGTCTGTCTTACGAGTTTCACAATGGATTTTTAAAAATTGAATGATTGTAGACTTTGAGAAATTAGGGAGGACAATAAATGCATTCTATTTGAGCTTTAAATTGCATTTATTCAAGCAATTTCGTAGGATTTTACGATTAGTAAAGGATGACATGTTTTGAGAGCCACAAATTTTGTGCATTGATGAAAAGAGGAAAATGTGATGTAAAAAACTTTCAAATGGCCTGCATTAACTGAACTTTGTTAGGTTTTATAGGTGTTGCGACAGATTTTGCAAATTATTGCGTCTTAAAATTGTAAATGTTTGTATACTCGAGCTCAAGTTGTCCTTGACGTAGTGAAATCACTGCATACATGAGACGTGTTCGATGTAAAGGATGCGGTTTTGTCAAAGATTTTTTGCTTTACGAAAGATTGCCGTTCGGACGGATTTGCTGTTCGTATGGCCAATTCGAAGAGGATAAATCCGCCTCAATTTACATATCCTCTCAGGTAGTGGCGAAATCGAATCTGCTGATAATTATAGTGTTTATATAACTCATGTACCGTAGCAAATTTCATCGCTCATTTTGTCGTCATCATTTTCTGGATTTTAAATACAACGACGAGAATCTTTGTGCATTTTATGGAGAACAAACTGAAAATAAGGTTAAATCATGGTGAAGCTAGGCAAATAAGCCCTATTTTTGTTTACAGGAAGTACTGTTAGGGCCTGTACCGACTCTCTCAAGTGAAGCTTTGCCATTTCCGCAACTGATCTTAATTGTTTTGCAAGACGACTTGGCCGGCCAACTGCAAATCGGCGACTCCGTTGCAGTTATCGGCCACGCATTTGCAGAAATCAAAGAATCTCAGTCTTGTGAAAGAAAGTGTCTAAGCCGGCTCAAGGTGACTGCAAACAACATAATTCGTCCCTTCAATTACAAATCTTTAACCTTGACAAGCCAAACTATTGACCTCTGGCCCGATGTACTCTTTCTGGACGAGCTCGGTCGCGTTTCATTGAATGCTTTGTGCAATTTTCTGTCTGCAAACGGAGCTCAAATAAGGCTAAATGCATACTCCCGTGTTGCTCTGCTAATAAGCCTGGTAGCAAGTGAAAACGCAGCAAATTTTCACAATAATAATGATGAGAGAAAACAAATTCATGTAATGTTAACTAGCAGAGGTCCCTGCGAGACTTTGTTCCGTCAATTGCAGGCAATAGCGGCTCTGTACGGGGCGAGGAGCGTCCGCCATAGCCTTTGCAATAAGAATCTTGAGACAAAATTGACGAATTCCAGTGCCGGCGGTACTCAAAGTTTGCAGTCAGGTAGCTTATCTCTCAGTAATGACGGTATATTTCTGGTGGATTTCTTCAGCTGTTCAATCTCCAGATCGGATGTTAGAGTTTTCTGCCAAGCAATGGTGAAGCCTAGTATTCCAGTAAAGGATTCTCAGGTAAACATTTTTCGACTGTCCTACTTAGATCATAGAAACCGCGCCTATTGTGTATTTTTCCTGTACTATTACAGTGCGTTGTGCTGTTTTGATCAAAGTATGAGCATTAATTTATTATTTACTTATTTTCTTGTCTCAGGATCTCTGCATTCCTTGCAGGTCAACAGTGTGGGGATCATATGCACTTTTCAACGAAGAAGCCACCTTACTTCCTTTAGATTTTCCAAAGATGGCTCGCAAAGGTCCTGCAATCGATCCCGAACCGATCAATAAATTTGAGATTATTCTTTCCGCTGAAGAAGAAGAAGAAGAAGATTTGCCTTGTAAATATAACATGATTGTTCAATCCGGACGGTCCACACAGTCTATAGAATTGCAAAGGCATTTACATTCGGCTTCAAATATCAAATCAGTGAAGATTTCAGCCCGTGCGCATGGCCTGATTCGAACCTATTACCTTGCGCTTCGAAAGGCGAAATCATTCATAATGCAGTCCGACGACGTGTTTTCTCTACAAAGCCTTCTACGCGTCGCCTCAGCTTGCGCAAGATTGTGCTTGCGTGATGAAATTTTAGAGGTAAAATCGTCTTTTCTTCCTTGAATGCATTCATTTGATATCAATTAAGCTCCAAATCATGAAGCTTCCTCAGAATTTGATTGTATGAATTACAGTTTATCATATTAGAGTAATAGTTATGATCGAAAAACTTTAGGAATTCACGTACCTATCATTAAGAGGGTGGATTCTCTGGTTAGAAATAATGTTGAGGACTGAACCACATTTGCTGAATCTGTAGATTACTTAATCGTTATTATTATATAAGAAAACAGGAAAGTTACATCAATCTTACAAGAAAGGGAATAAGGTTACTTTATTTAAATATCATCCATTCATTGTTCAAACAATCAATAGCAATTTTATACAGCATTTAAAATAAAAAGTGTTAAATATTTGTCCTATTTTTATTGGCCAAAAGTGGATGATATTTAAGAACAGCCCAGCCAAATGCAATTGCAGTCTTTTGCAATTACTAGAAAACTGTAAATATAGAGCAAATTCTCTCTTCAATTAGAACATTTACAGGAATTGATCTGCATTATTTTACTGCAACGATTTGTTCACTATTTCAGATTCCTGACGCAACTCTAGCAATCCTTCTGTGCGAGAAGACTCATATAGCCAAGGTATAATGATCTTTATGTGCCTTTCTTATTAGTAACACATTATGATTTTAGTAATCCATTTCATCTTCATTATTATTGCAGTGTGGATTGGCCGTCATGGAACAGTGTTCAAGCAAGCAATTGTGTGATTCAGATAGGAATTTGGACATGGAAATCAAAGACTTCCATCATTATCTTGTGCAGAATCTTCTGTCGCTACAATCTTCACCTCTTTCATCTCTGTAGTTTTCTACTGGGGGAGTGGTGGTATCAACTAGTCATTTTTAATCCGGAGATGTCCTATAAGGTTGATATTAAGACAGCATAGAATACGATTGCATTCTTCGCATTGCAGTTAATGGCCTAAGAATCCTAAGTAATTGAGATTTAAATAAAATGAAAAATAAAAAGGATTTCCACGAAATTATCAATAAATTATAAATTCAAAAAAAAAAAAAAGTTTCTGTTACTCTTAAAGCGAATAAAGATAATCTAGGCTAATTAAATAAATGCATAAAACGAGATATAATTAATTGAAAAGAGTTGGGAATGATAAATTGAAAATGCTATTTTTAGAAATTAAATACAAGAGGATTAGGGTATTTAGCTCTTAAATCAATGACCAGAAACTTGCAAGATCAATTTGACACAACCCAAAAAATTAATGTCCAAGATGTGTTGGTTATCTCAAACTATGTGTAGACTTGTAATCTTTTGTGGGTTGATTCAGAATAGCTTGGGATTGATCTCTCACAATGCAGAGCTAACCTTTGAAGCATGATTTTGATTTGAGAAAATGTAAAATTCTATGTCCTAGTCCTCCGCAAGCTCTATTATTTGTTGGTGCATAAGAGCTAGCGGTATTTAAAACTATCTTAGGGAACCTGTTGAATTATGAGGGTCAAGTTTTCCTTAGTCAACCCCCTTGATAGACTATCTTTATGTCCTTGGAAAAATGTTGGTAGACAAGAAACAAGTGTCCAAGTGGCCTAGATTTGGATTCTAACGCAAATGCATTTGTTTTATTTCTCCAAATTGAAGTGTTCTTATAATGAATGATCCATGTAATATGGGTATTCCTCATGTTTCTTGATGTGTTTAAATATATAAATGCCTTTAAATACCAAGACATAACAACTAGTCACACAAACATGTATCAAGTTAGCTCCCAATGGCTAGTGGAAAATGGTGGGAGTTGACAATTTTGAATTTTTTAAAGTTTTTATTTGGGGCCAATCTCATATAGCTCAGGATCAAACTTGTGCACTGTAGGATTGACCCATGATGGGGAATGTAGAATCTTATGATCATAAATAGATACATGAAAGTATGGGCTAATAATGGAGCAAATATGTGGGAATAGGTGTAGATAGGGAAAGGATAAGGTTAAATGTATGGAAGTATGTGAAAGTGAGTAAATGGGGATGTGTAGGGATTGAGAAAGAGTTAGACTTAGCACAAGAGCATGTCACTTGTCATTATGAAGTTGTATGAAGCAATTTCATCAAAATGGGCCCAAAACTAAATGGGAATTGGCATGGGTATGAGCATGCAATTCAAAGTATATGAACATTCTTAGTCATTCATGAAATGTAAATATTTAGGGATACAAGGATACGGGGTCCATGTTAAGTAATGGGCCCATCTCGATCTCTTCATGTGGTCCTCTCCTTGGTCTAAGTGCTCCATAGGAACCTATAAAGATATGTAATGAGTAGCTTCTATCAAACATGTGAAATAGGTACAAATAAGAAGTTTGTTTTAACTATAGAAGATAAAGTGATGTACAAAAAAGAGAAGGGTTAGGAATTCTGCTTATATGGAAAGTGATATTGAAATACTCCACCCAATTTGGTAGTAGTATTGTGGTATGGCACTTCAAGCACAACCATGTCATGTGTTTAAGATCCATCTAGGTATGTGATGAGTCTCTATCTAACATAATGCAATATCTAAAATCTCAACATGGGAATGTTAGGGACATTATATGCCCCCACCAATTGGTTGCATACAATGTGTGTAAGGAATAGGAGGAGAGGAAAGATAATGCATAAAAAATAAATGTATCCTAGGAAGATGTGAGCATGTAAGCACATCAATCATGCAAAATGCATTTAATAAATGTCATAGATATCATCATGAACAAAAAAGTAACACATATCAAATGAAAAGTATGAAAAACATATAGATTGGAGATGATCATCAAGGTATATAAATTTGCCCACAACATAGGCAACTGAAAAAGTAAGGTGATCGTAGAGGCACAATACATGTGGATATGGGGAAGGCACTTGATGTGGTTTCCCCAATGTGGTTCTTAGGTACATGATAATGCATGCAAGCACACAATAGGATGAGGAAGGCATGATGCTCTAATATAGTTCTTAGGTACATGATAAGGTATGTGAGAACACAACATGATATGGAAGGCATGGTACCCTCAATGTAAAAAGATAGCTCTAGAAGCATGATAAAGAAATAAAATTACAATACAGTTTGGGAAGGTATGGTATCCCCCAATACATAATAAAGTGGCTCTAGCAGTGTGATAGGGAAATGAAGGTGCATGTGATGGAAATATAAGATATAAGAAATAAGATCAAACTAGACATAAAATAAAGGCACGTTAGGGCTCATAACCATGTAACCAAATCATGGTAAGGATCTTAAGGTATAGACCATATAATTATAACTAGATAAATGTGAGAAGCATAAGTAAAGAGCATAATAAAGTCAATGCATAAGGATCCAGAAGGAACCATAAAAGTAGGAAACAATAATAGGGGAAATGATCAACCAAAGTGGTAAACATGAGAAAACCAAGAGTAAGGTGGGAAATGCAAGGGCATGTTTAATAGGAAAAGAAGGTGTAAACAAGCATAATGGTAGATATGTCAATTAAGAAAAAAGGGACAAATGCCTCACAAGTGGGGAAAACAAACATGCGACATAATATAAAAAGTAAAAATGAGTATGTAAGACAAGGTAGAATAAAAAAGGCAAAAATTCAAGGAAGCAAGCAAAAAATAAAGTGAAAACTAGAAATATAGGCATATAGATATATTGTCCATAGTGATTCTCATAAATTATCTAACAAATCTAGGAGGCTCATCATCATCCTCCAAAAGATCAACTTCATCCCAACATATGCCATCATAATATTCTAGATTGATTCTTGTTTTTTCTTCCTCATGGATTGCTATTTCTATGACATACTTTTCTTCTTAGTAGTCCTTTGCATTTTTCACACAAATTATCAATTAGTGGCACATTAGGTATTTTTTTCTTGAACCATTCTTTCTTCTTCAATGGTGGTTTTGTAGAAATGTTTGACATTTGATGGACCACAACACTTTGCTTTGGTACCATATGTTCTTTGCATGAAATTTTGGTATTTGAATTACTTTTGTATCTATTTGTCTCTTTCTTTGGCATGTGAGTGCTTTTTTCATCAATTGTAGGTTGTGTAATTTGAGGTTCCTTATATTTTGGAGGATATGCTTGTCATTTCTTTCTAAATTATCTATAGTTCATCTAAGTGCATCTCGTATAAATCATGGACAACGCTATTTCTCTTATAAGGAACATGTTTTGGTGTTTTTAAAAATGTGTCTAATGTAAAGTGACTAGCATCGAATATTGATTTGTAATGGGCTCTTTCAACTTCGACAATTTTTCCTTTACGTGCAATTTTACACATTCTATGCAAACAAAAGGAATTGCTTTACATTGTTCAATGCATATTCACCCAAGTAATACGCCAAATATATCATATGATGTTAGGACATGACATTTAAGGGTAGTAGCTCTTTTGAACCCACTCCTAAATCTAGAATAATGCATCCTAATATATTGATCAACATTCCATTATTCGTCTTCAAAGAAGTCCTAATTTATGTACATATTGTTGATGTCTAATATGACTAGTAAAAAAATCTCTTTAGTACATATGTTATGTTGGCATGTCGATTCAATAAGAAACTAAATAGGTGATGTATATTTTGTTGAGAAAACTAATGAACAATAATAGTGATAAATAAGCATAAATTGTACAAATCTAATTAACTTGATTAAAGGAATATGTGATTAACCATTAAATCTGGTTTAGAACATGGATAAGCATATAAAACAACAATAAGAAATTAGAAAACTCATAAAATAAAAACCATAACACTATATGTACATTGAGAAACCCTTTAGGGAAGAACTCTACCATCAAAGAGAGCATAATTTTGTATTAGGCCAATAACATTGGGTTACAATAATCCATCCAACTTCTATTCTCAATCTAACAACATTCCAGTAGAATGTTAGTACATACAAATGATCATACTTAACCTTTATCTCATGCCTCTAATATATAAAGCAAATGGAAACAAGAAACCCCAAGTGGTTTACAAAATAATGGATCAAAACCGTGGGCCCAAACTAGTTGCCCAAATTCAACTATATAGAGCCATATGCAAGGTTTTGCTAGGAGATTTCTCAGGCCACATAAATGTGTACATAGAGGCATTTAATGCCATTGCTAGAGCTTTCCAAGATCTTTCATAAGTAGTATGACATGGATGAAGGATTGCATAAGAGGGTTCTCATACTTAGAAGAAAGATTTTCAGTTGGAGTAAAGTGAGTTAACTAAAGTATGACAAGAGCTTATCTTTATTCACTAGGGACTCTTCAACACAACATAGTGTGATGTTCTATGATTAATAATAATTCAATTTTCTATTTATGTGATAGCTTGTAGATCTTGAAATAATTTCCTAGTTACTAAGAGATAGTATTTCTTAACATGTGCTATGTGATGATTGCAATTTAGGATTTATACAATAATGATTTTCCCTTACTCAAGGTATGTGTTCAATTTGCATGTAATAGAAGTCTTAGTGTATATTTAATTTGGTTGATGCTTGGAATGATGTGAAGCACGAAGGGCTGAATGTAAAAGATTCTACAATGGTCTTAATATATTTTGAATTGTTGTATAGGTTGAAAGAGCTATACATGTAATATCTTTAGATGTAACAAAGAAAGGTTGGGACTTGTTTTCCTATAAATATTGTGTGTCCATTGATCTGGTTGATTCTAAGGTGTCATCTCTTATAGTCCTGGCTCTATTTTCTTACACTTTCATGTGTTGCAAGTCAAGAGAAGGTGATAAAATGCAAAATCCTTTTCATGAATTAGTTGTCTCCATAGCCGTCTAGAAAATTTTAAGGGATAGGTATGAGGTATGTCTTCCTAAGGATACACTTTCTATCTTGAGTGTTGTATTGATTAGTTATGCCTTGCATGGATTTATAAAATTGTTTTAAAGTACTTAAGCAATCTTTTCTTGATGTAGCATATAAGATTTTATTGTTCAATTATGGATTATTGAATAATTCTCAATTATAAAAGTTCCTAAACTATTTGGGATGTATTTGGATGATTATACAACCATGCTTGTCAAATTCTAAGTGCATACCTAGTTCTCCATGAGTTTTTTGCATAGAGACTTAGGACTTGCATATGTGTTGTTATTTGATGCCTAAAGTTTGACTTAGTTTCCCATTTGATCAAGGAACAAGTCTAGTGCAACTAATCCTTCGACCACATTTTAAATTTATATTAAATATCTATTATATTAGTTTAGTGTAGTTTTATCCTTATTAATATGTATGGTTCAATTCTACCTTTAGAGAACTATGTATATTGGATGTCCAACCATCATTCCATAATCTTGTATCATAATTTGTGCTAAATCTTAATGGATCCCTTGATTGCTTTATTTTTAGAAGATTATGCATTATGGATTCAGATTGCATAGGTAAGGGGATTCATTTTAAGGGATATAAATTTGTATTACATCTTTTGGTGTATATACAATAAGGTATTTTATCTGCAACCAGTATAATGTGAGTCCACTTATACACAAGGAATTTTTACTAGAACCTAATGTGTTATTGTTAGTTATCTTTGTCCTATTAAAGACCTCTAAGGAATGCTCTCCTCGGTTTAGTAGAGCCTAACATTTAGGGGAGTTGTCCAATCCTATTATTTGGCCTCTTAACTATCATGATGTAGTAATGAGTCCTACCTCATTGTCTAGTTTGTCATGCATCCCCTAGCCTAGATTTCACTGCACTCTAGGGAAGTGGAGCTACAACTTTGAGAGTCAACAAAATGGCAACTCTAATAGGGATTCTAGTTTGATCCTTTTTTTGGCCATTAGATGTTGAAGACTTTGCTAGTGGTGACAAAACCTAGCCCTATTTTCTACCCTTGAATATTTTTTGACTACTCTTCAAGGTTTTGTCCTCTTTACAAATTGGAAAATTTACTTTTCAATTTCAATACCTTTATGTAATGTTTTATCAAGATTCAATGGCATAGCTTTTGAAATGCATTGACCCATATTTCATTAGTATTGGTTCAAAAGAACCCATCTCTCATGAGCATGAATGGTCTGCTTATCACTCATTGCATCTAGGTGATACTCACAAGTATGAAGCATCAAGACTTCTCTGAAGGTCACCCATCCTAGGTACTACTCTAGAGTATGCCCAACCATGAATTTTTCCCTAAGATCAAGCCTAATGATCTTTCTACCATATATATAAAACATTCAAGGCACATTTATTATAGAGCTTCTTGGCTTATTCATTATCAATTTGGTGATGTATTTTTTAGCATGCCAAATTATGTAATATTTTATTAGGATTCAACTACGCAATTTTTTAGTAAAACTTATTGATCCATATTTCATGAGTAGTGGTTCACAAGAATCCATCTCTCATGAGAAATTTTTTTTCACTTAGATCTCATTACATCTAGGTGATGTTCATGGGGGTGAAGCATCACGACTTCCTGGGAGCTCACCCATCCCAATACTACTCTAACTCAAGAGTGTGTAACCATAGATTTTCCCTCAAGATCACACCCACTTTGCTTTCTATCCTATTTACAAAACCTTTAGCAGGTGGTGTGCCTTATGAACCATTCATTATAGAGTTCCTTAGCTCATTCATTATCAAGTAGGCAATTTTTTCATAGCATGTCAAATTATACAATCTTTATTAGGACTCAATTGTGTAGTTTTTGAGTCAAACTCATTGACCAATTGTGAACCACTACTCCTGAAATATGGATTAATGAATTTGATTCAAAAAATGAATCCTGATAAAACATTACATAATTTGACATGCTATGAAAAAATGTAACCTACTTGATAATAAATGATCTAAGGAGCTCTATAATGAATGGATCAAAAGCACAACACTTGTTGAAGGTTCTACAAATGTGACTGTAGAAAGATAAGTGGGATTGGTCTTGGGGAAACTCCATGGTTAAGCATGCTTGAATTAGAGTAGTATTGGAATGGGCGACATCTAGGGAAGTTCCAATGTTTCACCCCTATGAGCATCACCTAGATGCAATGAGTACTAAGTGGAACAATCATGCTTATGGGATATGGGTTTTGGTGAACCACTAATCATGAAATATGGGTCAATGAGTTTCACTCAAAAACTATGTAGTTGAATCATAATAAAATATTACATAAATTAATACATTGAAAAAAATATCACCTACTTTGTATTGCATATGTTTATTGCTATAAGGTGTGCACATATGAAGATTTTGGGTTTGTAGCATGTTAGAGTACCTTGGAATGTTGGAAGGTACATGCCATTAAACTTCAATGGCATTCCCAATTTTCCTAATCATGTGCCTAGAGAGATTAGAAAAGAGTTACCAAAGTTCTATGGGAAGAGTGTTTAATCTAGTGATAAACATCTTTCAATCTTCATCAACTTGATAAATAACTATGAGGTGGAGGATGAAATGTGATATTGGAGCTATTTGTTTAGTCCCTACAAGGTGATGCTAGAGAATGGTATGTAAATTTCATGTAGCATTTATACAATTTTATGGTGAGAAGGTCAATGTCAATGTGCTAATCAAAAGATTCACTAACATAGATAGTAATTGTAACATATCTATTTAATTTGAGGTTTTCTAAGCTCTGAGAGACATTCTACGGCATGTGAGACCCAATGAGCATATGAGTATAGTCCTATATCTTGGGGCATTTGATTTTGATTTGGTTTTCCTTTTAAGAGATAAGAGCCTTGCAAAGTTTTATAGTCTTTCTATCTATATTTATGAGAATCTTAGAATTTAAAAGTTGATAGACTTCTCATCCAAAGATGTTTATAATGCCAAAACTTTGTCTTTGGAGACTCGGTCTAGAGAATTAATTGAAAATGTTTGTAATGATGGTGGTCAAGCTTTAATGAATTGTTTCAATTAATCTATACTTATTATGGAATCATTGATATATTGGATTTGAAAAATGCTTATGAAATAAACTAATTATTCAATTTCAAAATAAGATGGAATCATTAGAAATAAAGTTTATCAATCTAGTTATCTTAAAAAGTTAAGATTCCTAGTTTATTTCAAATATATTTTCAAATCTAGTATAGTAATAAGTCCATAATAAATCTAAATTATTTGACATGGTTTATTTTAGAGTGTGTTGACTCATTGCTCTGATGTGATGTGTTATATGCCCCATGGGAGATGTTCCATAGTTGATTCCCTTAGAAGAGAACAATGTTAGTTTTTAATGGAGGTTGACTCAATTGCATTCATTGATGAGTTTGATTCCATACCTACTAATGAATGTGTTGGCACTATGTATGATTTACAACTTGCAATGATTCTATTCCACTACAATTTATTGTTGAAGTTGATTTGCATTATAGTGAGCTAAGTTACACATGTGACTCAAATCAATATGAGTCCATTAGATTTTGTGAGATTGAGGCATTCGGGTTGCCAAAATTTTAGAGGATGATGTAGATGCAAACATGAAATGTTTCATTTGGTTGAAGGATTAGGTTTTTTCATTGAATACGATGTTGCTAAACTTGAATATAAAATTTTCAATTGGGACTTGAATGAAAGTTTGGAAGACACAAAGATTCCTTGTTTGGATGACCATGAAGGATAACAAATATAGTTTATAGAAAATGCATACATAGTAAAAGTTTGTATTTTGATAAATCTTGCAACCAAGTATGTGGTTTTGAACCATGTGAGTTTAAGGCTTTCAAGTTTGATCTTGACATGCCTAACATAGATAGCATGCAAAATAAAAATGAATATATGTATTATAAGGTCTTCCATTTTCCAATGTATGATGACAAGCATGTTAGCCCATGTGTTTATGAACTAGATGTTTTTAGTTATAGATATGATTATAGACACGATGTTATAAATGTATCTAGTTCATATGTGTTATATACTAAGTTCCCTATTTTAGAAGGAAGATCCATGTTTATGTCTTTCTCTCTCCTCTTCAATAAATGTGAACAAGTGCTTAAATATACTTGAGTTGTATTGTTTATTAGCTTGTAAAAACTGGCATCATCTTGAGGGGTGTGTGCAAGAAGTTGAGTCCACTTTTTGGCCAAAAAGTGGAAGTGTTTTCCCTGATTTTTAGAATTTGCCACATTTGACCTAAAAATTTGAAGCACTTAAAGGTGGAATCTTGAAAAAAGTCAGTAAATTTGAAATGTAGTACTCAGAGCCTGGTTTCCAAATATGTAATTTTTTAATACCCAGATGATACAAATTGATTTTTAATAGGCGTTTCTAAAAACTATTGTTTAAAAGACACTTTTTTTACTATACCATACATGTGTACGTCATCCATATTTTGACCTAAATAATCATATTTTTCTACATCCTTTTGGAAAAATATTTGTAACTCATTGAAGCACGTTTTCCATATTTTTTTGTAATTTTTAAAATTGAATATTTTTTATTGGCCATTTTTTGTGTTTTAAAAAATCGTTGTGTACGTCATGCATAAGATGACATAAACTTATCATTTCAAAAAAAATTCAAATTGAAAAAAATTATCTAAAGTACATTTTTCGTACAATTTTTTTACAAAAAATTATTTTAATAAAAAGTTATTAAAATACTTAAAAACCCTGATAATTTAAGTTTATGGACCTGTTTCATCATAAATTAATTGAAAAATAGAAAAAATAATCCAATTGTAAAAAAAAAATACATATTTGGAATCTACATTATCTCATCTATAATGGGTTTTAATTTTGTCAAAAAATTCTGCAAAAAAGGCCTTCAGACATATGTCCAAAGTCACTATTTTGTTGTGACATTGACAGGACCTTCAACTTGTAGGTCAAACCAAGTCCAAAGCCAAGGGTTGGGTTCCCAAACCTTTTTTCCAACCTAAAACCTATAGCAAAAATTGGGTCAGAAATTCAAATTTTATGAAACGGGATCCTATTTTGAAATGGGGTCCCATTTCATAGAAGGTTAATATTTTAACCTTTTATGAAATGGGATCCCGTTTCTACAAAACAGGATCCCACTTTTGGCTTGGGATCTCGAAGAAAAACAAGATCCCATTTCATAAAAAGCAGGATCCCATTTTGGTTTACCCGATTTTGGGTTTTTTTCTAAGTCCAAAACTTCCACCTTAAGTGGACTCATCTTTCTGCATATTTATTTTGTTGTCTATACACATTTTTTTCATTGTCTTGTATGGTGTTCCTTTGTTCTTCCTTTCAATTTATTCTACTCATGAAGATGTTCTTTGGATTATCACTACACATGCATGGAGTGCACACCCCCAACCAAAACCAGTGTTCGCACTTGCCCTAAAAATTTGACAAATTCTAATTTGCCCATTTTGGCTTTGATTAATATTTAGATTAATTCAATGTGTCCCATTAAATTAATCTATCAATATTTTAATCATGCTCCCCTATGCATTTGAATCTATGCCCTTGTGTTGGTGCCCCTAGCCTTGTAGGTGTTTGTGCCCCTATGCTTTATTTTGAGCTTCAAATATAATAGTCATGACAACCATATGTATTTGACTAAGCCTTTGTTATTACCTTGTGTACTTTATTCTAATATGTCGATGGCTTGCTATCACATGTGGAAAGTAACTTAAGAGGAGACTTTATATTATTGTGGTGATTAATAACTTGATAGTTGGTGAGAGTGACTAGCTTAGGAGGTACCTTATTATTCCCCTTTTGCATTCATGGTGTCCACATGAGTAATAATCGTAAATTAGTAGAGTGGTGGTAGTTCATATGTAGAGGTGTCATTTCTTATTAGTCAAAGGCATGTGCACTGGTAGATGGTGGGTATGCAATAATGAGATTGTGTTATGTTAAATCTTATGCATAATGGACACATGGATTTTATTTATATGCTACCAGATAAAGTGCCTTTAGTAAATAATAATCTTCAAGTAGCTTTAGATTTCTTGCTAGCTAATCGATGTTGGATCATGATCTCCACTAACATTGGCCATTAGATATTTTCAATTTGCATGGTTCTTATCAAGGTCAATGCACAAGCGGGTGCTTCAATATGCATATGGTGTGCATGATAGCTCCTCATTGGCTCAATAAATTGATGGGGATAGTTTGTAGGGGTCTATCATGCATGGGCATATCACTTTATGCCACATGGCATATGTGTTGGTAGGTGGTGGTCCCCAATATATATTATTGTTGTGGATTAAATTTTTAGAAGGAATACATGTGGGCAAGTGGGGTATACACAATCATTTATTATCAATTGACCTTTATAAAACAATGAGCAACTAAGTCAAAGGGGTTCCTTTGTGCACATCAAATCAAAATAAGATTGGAATCAGAGGCCGAGGTATGAGAGAAAATAATGGTTTTACCCTAGAACTCGCAGATATCCAAATCACTTTAAGGGGAAGGGAAATGGGTTTTGGATAAATGACAAATGGAAAGCAGAAAGAAGCCTAGCAAAATTCAGATCAATGCCTTCAACTACGTCAAGAGCGAATGTTGTCCCAATAGGCAAAGACTGGAGAGTTGGAAACTTCATCCCAAAAGGAATGCTAGACATGCAAAGCAGGTGACAAGGAGAGACTTGGAGAAGCAATCGAAACAAGAAAAGAAAAGAACCTTTTAGAGGATCACACACCAAATCCATGGTGATCGGAGACAAAATAATGTGCCCAATTAGAAAATTTTTGGAAGGGTATGGACTTTTGAATAAATGGTTTGGAAGAGATTTGAATTGGAAAGTTTTGATGAATTGGTGGATGAATCGATGGGCAAAAGGTTACAATTTAAATTACTGGAAAATGGGTTCTTTCACAAAAAATCAAACAAGAAATTCAAAATGGCATTTGGATAATGGATGATTTTGGATTTTACATAACAAATTGGGAAGCAAAATTTAACCCGTTCAAGCATAACATGGATAAAATTCAAGACTGGATAAAACTTCCTAATCTCCTGATTGAATTCTGGGAATCTGAAGCAATAAAGGAAATAGGAAATCAACTAGGAAACTTTATCTGTGAAGAAGAAAGAGAAAACCCTAATGGAGGTGAGACATATGTGACGATATGTACAGAAAGCAAACCAAATAGGACTCATTCGAAAGAGCTTGAAATAATAACGGAGCAGGGCAATTAGAAACAAATCCTGGTATATGACCCAAATCCAAAAGGTCAAAAAATTAGGGTTTGGGGCTTTAGAGGCCAAATTAAAAAGAAAGAAATGGATAGGTCAGATGTGGAAAGGCTTACATCTGAAAAGGCAAATTTGGATAGATAGAGGCAGCTGAGGGAATAGAGATTCCAACTCAACTAGCTATAGACCCCCAAGTGAATGAAGTCAAAGATAAAAAGAGTGATGAAGAGGCAAAACAACAAAGAGAAGAAGAGGCAGTACATAAGGAAGATTTAGAGGAAAAACTATCAGAGGTCATCACTCTACCAAGTAATACTTTCAAGGAAGAAGACATTAATTCCATAATAAAAGTAGGAAGCAAACTTGTGCAGATGGAAAGATAAGCTAAGGAAGGGGTGGAGGTAGAAAACCTCGAAATAGAAAGCTTGGATGAGAAATGGGTTGCAAAGTAGGGGTTGGGGCAAGAGGAAAATGATTTGGAGGCAGGAGAAGGCTTTCTCTCCATAGAGGATATGCAAAATGTCACACGAGCCAGGAGGAGGGGGGAATTTTAGGCATATCACAAAGAGAGGCATGCAAGAAATCCTTGGACTGTGGAGATAGCAAAAAGAGAGGAAGGATCCCAAATCAAGAAAAGAGGAAAATGGATGGAGAAGTAATAGAGAAAAAGAAGATGAACGAAATGCTTAAACCAGGGAAGGGGGAAACCCATTTTGAGGGATAATGAGAATAATTTCTTGGAATGTTAGGGGATTAAACACCCCTAACAAAAGGTACTTGGTTAGACACCAACTGGAGGTGTCACAGGTAGATATTCTTCTAATCCAAGAATCCAAATTACAAGAGGAGGAAGTGGAACAACTTAGATCAAAGATAAGGATGTGTAAAATGGAGGCAGTCAATGCAGAAGGAGCTTCAAGAGGATTGTTAACGATCTGGAAACAACAGAAAATGGTGTTGGAAAAGTAGATTCGAGCAAACATTGGATGGCTTGTAAGCTGAGAAGTGTTACATTTGATCTGTGTTTTTTGCTTTTCAATATTTATGGTCCTTCTTCGTGTATACAAAAGAGAGAATTGTGGAGGGAGTTAGAATCCAAGTGTAATAATTTGGAACCAGACTTCTGCATCTTGGGGGGGACTTCAACACAATCTTGAAAACAACAGACAAAAGGGGAGGGATAAATAGGAAACTTCAATCACAAATTGACTTTGAATCTTTCATAGAAAGAAATTCCCTCATGGAGATACACATGGGAAATGGACTATATAGCTGAACAAATAGAAGAACTAGTTTTTGTAACATAGCAGAGAATTGGATAGATTTATTTTCAAAGGAGATCTAGGCTCCTTTCCATTCACCTTTGAAAGTAATATTCTTCCATTATCAGGCTCATACCACTACCCAATACAATTAGATATTAAGGGGGAAAGAAAACCAATCCGATGCCCCTTTAAATTTGAAAAAATGTGGTTTAGAGATGAAAGTTTGATGTCTCTAATCCAAGAATGGTGGGGTGAAGTGAAAATAGAAGGATCAAAGATGTTTATCATAGCAACAAAACTGAAAATAGTGAAGCAACAACTGAAAAAATGGAACAAGAGTAACTTCAAAAATATCTTTGAGGAGAAAAGGAAAATTGAAGAGCAATTGGAGAAACTAAATGAGGAAGTGTTAGCAGAAGGCTTGAATGACACAAAATACAAGATGGAAAATGAATTGTTAAGCAGACAAGAGGATATTTAGCAAAAGAGGAAATATACTGGAGACAGAAGTCTCGAGAGTTATGGATTAGAGAGGGAGACCAAAACATGAATTATTTTCATAATGCAACAAAATCCAGGAGGGACCCCAATAGAATTTCAAGCATCAAGACAGCAGATGGCAAAAAGATAGAGAAAATGGAGGAAATTATTTCTGAACCAGTAAGCTTTTTTCAGAATATGCTAAACAACTGGAACGGATCAAGGAGGCTAGAACAACAACAAATATTAGTAAACATTCAAAAATTAGTGACAAAGGTTCAGAATAAGTTACTTTTGGAGAGGTTCACAGAGGATGAAATCAAAGAAGCTCTATTCCAACTTCATCTGAATAAGGCCCCTGGACCAGATGGATTCCAGGCTGTATTCTTCCAAAAATGTTGGGACTTTATAGGAGGTGAAGTAACTGAAGCAATAGAGGATTCAAGAAGGATAAGTAAAGTATTAAAGGAAATAAACAACACATTCATAGCCCTTATACCAAAAAAAGAAAAATTAGGCTCTTTAGACAAATTTAGACCAATAGCCCTCTGTAAAACATTATACAAAATCATGACCAAAGTTGTAGTAAACAAAATAAAAAAGATTATCCTAGATATAATCTCGGAAGAACAAACATGGTTTGTGATGGGAAGATCAATTCTATACAAAGTAATAATAGCACAAGTGGCTATACAATCCACACAAATGTTGAGAAAAGAAAACATGCTGATAAAACTAGACATTAAAAGAGCATATGACAAGGTAGATTGGAGATTCTTGTTCAAAGTGATGGAGGTATTTGGATTCAATAAGAGTTGGTTGGATTGGATCTTCAATTGTTTGGCCAGCCCAAGATTCTCTATTTTAATAAATGGCTCTCTGGAAGGCTTCTTTGGGGATTCAAGAGGCTTAAGGCAAGGAGATCCACTATCTCCTTTCTTATTTATCATAATGGTAGAAGCCATGGGAATATCAATTATCAAATCTTTGATGGAAGGGAAGGTGAAAGGAATTCAAGTGACCAAGGAATTGCCTACTATAACACATCAGTAATTTGTTGATCACACAATGTTGTTTGGGGCTTCTCAAATCAAGGAAGCATAAACTTTCAAAAGAATTTTGGATGACTACTCAATGGCTTCTAGGCAAGAGGTTAATGAGAAGAAATTAGATGTGTTCTTCTTCTTCACAAATCAAAGATTAGAAAAGTAGATTCTAAGAGTGTTAAACTTCAAAAAAGGAAAGCTACCATGCAAATACTTGGGCCTTCCTCTAGCAGTTGGACTACAATTAGGTAAACTCTGGGATTCTTTGACTTCAAGAGTAGATAACAAGTTAGCTGCATGGAAAGGCAAATGACTCTCATGTGCAGGCATGATAACAATGTTAAAAGCAGTGATCTCTACATTACCTATATACATGATGTCTTGTTTGCCAATGCCAGCTGAGGTAAGCACTAAGATAAACCAAAAAATGAGAAGGTTTTTTTGGCAAGGGAATAGTGATCAAAATAAATACCCCCTTATCAAGTGGGATAAAATATGCAAGGAAAAGAAGGCAGATGGAGTGGGATTGAAAAACTTGCTTTTTCAGAACAAGGCACTTGGAGCAAACCTGATTTGGAAGATTTATGCAAATCAAGATTTAAAATGGGTAAATATAATGAAATAAAAATACTTAGATCCAGGGCATATAAGTATTTTCAAGTCAAGTACTCTCCCTCTGGGGTCAAGAATATGGAATTTTATAAGAAACAGTAGAGATCTAGTCTCAAATCTCCTAACTTGGGACATTAAAGATGGAAAGACTGCCCTCTTTGGGGAAGATTCATGGGGGGTTCCCAAGATTGGATAGAAGAAGAGAATTGGATCAAGTCAGGGAAGCAACAAAGCAAAGATGGGGACCTCATGTAAGAGATTATTTTCATTAAGGAAGGGATGGACTGTCTAAGATGGAATGGAGCAAAAAATGATGAGTATAATGTCAAGGATGGATACAGAATTTTGAATAAAGTAATGGAATCTTCTTCTTAGATACTAGGTAACTTATGCTGGAACAAAAGTTATTTACCCAAGGCAGGAACATTTTCTTGGGCAGCCATCCAGAAAAGGATTTTGACAGTGGACAGATTCATGAAGATGGGATTTGCTGGTCCTTCTAGATGCATTTTGTGTAAAAAAGCAAAGGAATTAGGTAACCATCAGCTTCTTAACTACCCCTTTACTCAAGAATGTTGGCAATGGCTATGTGCTAAGCTAGCTTGGAAAAGTGCTTTGCAAGAAGATATTATTAGCTTGTTTCAAGCTTGACCGGTTATAAATAATTCAGCATTGTTCTCTATTTATGGGTGGTTAGTCCATCCTTATTGATCTCGGAGGTATGGAAAGAAAGGAACAGAAGGATTTTTCAAGACAAAGAAATGTCAATCTCTTCACTTCTGAATAAGTTGGAAGTAGCCATTGTGGAAGTGGTGAATAGCAAGATAAGTGGACAAAACTAGAGAAATGTTAATTTTACAGAATGGGATGCTATAATGAGGAAAATGTGGCATGGGATAAAAGTTCCTCCCTTCTTGGGAGGAGGGAATAAAGTGAAGGATGCTAGGAAGAATGTGGAATGGAAGGCTCCAAAGGTTGGGTGGTTCAAATTAAATTTTGATGGAGCTTTCAAGGATAATTCGGGCTCATCCAGAGCAGGTTGTATTATAAGGGATTGGAATGGGAAAGTGATAGGAAAATTGGCCAAGGCCCTTCCTTCTGGGACCAACAATGCAGTTGAACTCTAGGCACTGCTGCAAGGAATCTTTTTTTCCAAGAGTTGAATTTAGATCAAGTGATAATAGGAGACTCTACACTAGTAATAAATACAATCAACGCTGGTTAAATACATAATTGGAAACTCAGGAGCATATTGGACGTAATTACTAAATAGTTGGAGGGATTCAAAAAATTTATGGTAAACCACACATATCAGGAAGGGAACAGGGAATTAGACATATTGGCTAACTTGGGAGCAGATGGAGTTAATCTGAAAGAATATGGGTCTCTCAAGTCAAATTAAGCAGATTGAAAAGGGAACTTCACAGGGGGCACTGGAAAATGTTATTCTTCTTATCAACAGTCAAATTATATATATATGTCACATTGGCATGGGTAGATATAGTTTTCCACATAGAAGTTGTGGAAAACTAATTGAAAAAAGAAATAATATAAAATATTTTGAGGTGACTTGAGCAGGGAAAGCGATCTAGTGGGGTAGTAAATGATTTGATAATCATGCAATCTTTTAGTTGAGAAACATTGAAGAGCGAGGGAAATCATCCCTATCAATGGTTAATAACTCCGTTGGATGTGGTGGGATAAGTTGATGGAACCTAGGGTAATCATTTTTCAAATATGCAAACAAGGAGATAAGACATTCCATGGCAACTTAATAATTAATGGTCAGAACTTAAGGGGAATGAAAGATATGAATCAGGCTAAGGGACGGATTTGGCTATCACCACACAAAACTTTCTAATTAAAAGTGGATGACACCCACTCAATAAGTACTCACAAAAGAACTAGAACAAATTATTCCGAGATTATAAATTTGTTTTCCCCAGGGACAAAATGACAGAAACATTGAAGTTTATTTTATATTTATTTGTTGAAATTGTAGTATATGGTGGAATGGACACCCCGATCCATTTAGTTAGCAAAATGAGGCAGATGTCATTTTTGGGGAAGGTAACCAAGCAACGCCTTAAGAGGGTTCTGTTGAAAATGACACTTTGCTAGTAGAAGCCACCAAGCTGATCCTGGGAATGGATTTTTTGGAAGAGGGGGAGCATTACAAAGTTGATACAGATATTGCATCAAGGTTTGTGGCATCGTTGTTAGACCTAAACATCCCAAAATAAAAAGTGGATTACATTGCCTGAAGAATGATTAAAGAAGACCTATTGGGAGGCCTCGACGAAGTGTTGGCGGCCGTTACACTGGGAGCAGGAGTGCCTCGACCCCACAACATGGAGCTTTTGAACATACCAGGAGAAATTGTGAAGTATTACCCCTTCATTCTCAATCTCAGGGGTGCGGATTTGCTGATGCACCGGGAGAAGGCTCTGGTAGGCGTCAATTTCCTTAAGAAAATGTTGCAGTTGGTTCTTGTGGAAGATTTTGCATGGGTTGTAGAGTTCAACCACTACATCTAGGAACATGGTGATGTCTGAATTAAGCTGTCATATGTGATTTTCAGTTTTTTACATAATGGCCTTGGATGTAGGGATAGGTGTCTTAAGGTTAGGGCTTTCAATTTTCAATATGAATGCTTGCTTAGTATATTTCAGGAAAAACTAAAGGTTGCTTTGGCCCTGCGTGGCCATTTTGAAGGAATTTGTATAGCTTATAGTTGGCTCAGGATTTGTCATAGAAGCTTGATAGTTACAGTTTGGGTTTCTTTCTACCAATCAGGCAAAAGACAAAGATGTAAAACTTTTTTAAATTTTCAATATAATACAATATCTCTTATGTATCAAAAAATAAATAAATAACATAAACTATAATTTTCTAAGGAACTAATAAATCGATTGCACATATCAAGCAAACACACAATCGCACAAGCAATAAATAAACACTTTTTCTATTTCCCACAATTAAATATTTTGAAAGGATAATAAACCTTAACACATAACCCAAGAAGACACACTCACAAGTCTAACACAAAGGGATCTAAAATCACAATCGACTCTGATATGATTTTCATGGGTTTCGACAAGACAAGGAAAAAGGTGAGATGGCTAAGCATATCATGTCAACATTCTCCACATTTCACTCATTGTAAAACAGTTGTAATTTTCCTACACACTCAATCAAATGTTACACGCATCTACCAAATGTGTAACCATAGTCAAAGAGAATGATTAAATTACACAATTAAATCATAAATATATAATAGTCATATGTCAATTAAATCATCTATTCAAGAAATATGACCAAAGTGCAATTACTCAAATAAAAGCATAACACTGAAGGAACTAAGTGTACCCACCTAACATATCATTTAAATAAAAATTGTAAAGTTGAAATACCAATATAGATCAATCTCATGGCAACCTCATCTAAAACACCTTAATGGTCATACAAAACATTTCCACAAACCATCCAAACTACACCATCAAAATACCTTGATGCAAAAACAACCTCATCAGCAAGTTCGGTGCAATGATACATATTCACAAGAATCACACAATACACAGATGAAATACTCAATACAACATATCTCATAAAGATCCAATAACAGGATCAATGTATAATTAATCATCTATAACACATGATGGAAAGGGTCTACATAGGTAGGCATTAGAACCTCCCCCACTTAGAATGGACTTCCTCCTAGAATTCATCCAAGGTAGAATCATGACATCGCTAAGCGTGCACCCACACCAAAGAAAACAAGATAAACTTTCAACTACTCAAGGTTGGGCACCTCAATCTCACATAGAAAATAGAGCCAAACAAGGCAAATAGAACATTATCTTAATCAATCATCACTTTCACACATGTATACACGCATTTACACATCTAGAGCATATCTAAAGAGGATAAACACTCATATGAAGATGCAACCAATGCATAACTTTCACCACAACATACACACAATGAGAAATTAATGAATAATGATCACCACATAATGATCCACATCTACTTTTTACCACAAAGTTTTTCCATCTCAACTCCCTCATAACATTCTACCCAACATCCAACACTAGATAGGGTAGAGAGGAACATTGCACAACACAAAATGAGAGTCCAAACATTAACAAAATAGCCTAGCCACCACAATATCCAAAAATGCCAAAGTGGAAGAAATCTCAATTCCAACAATAAGGTAAATAAATGTGCATGATTTCAATACTAGATCAAACGTAACCACAAGAGTTACGTGAAAATAAATATCAAAGATTTGTGGCTAAGCTACTCACAACCAAAGATAGAATAACCAACATTGGTCCTTACAAACAAAATAAAACTCACCAATAACTAAAATAAAATTTCACAATTCTCAAAATTTGCACATCTACATACACTATGTGACCATTTCTAGTCACCAACAAGGAAGAAGAGGGAAAATAACCCATACAACATGTATATCATCATAGTCCATACCCCATTGATATATGTAAATCACAAACATCACCCATCAATCACTTAATATACACGAATGCAAATGCAAGACTTGCCCCTTGCAAACATTTCAAAGCATCACTTTCTTCCCAAAAACCATTCATATGAACAACACACCATCTCTTTCAACAATCAAAATGCAACATACACAAGGAGAGTACATAATAAATCATCCATAGCATTAACATCTCTTTCAAAGCTATACTAAAGCATTCAAGACCATGTAAAGGCCACTCATGAAAAACACAAAACCAAGGATCCTTCTCAAGCACTCCAAGAAGCAAGAAGATCCACCACACAAGAATAACATAAAAAAGGCATCATATAGGCCTAACTATTCCCATGACGTTAACCTCCAATCCCAACCACATGGAAAGCATACCAGAAAACAACATCACACTTCACATAAATGTACAAGGCCAATAAAATGACCAACACAACCTCCAAACTCTTAGATCAACCTACACACTAGAAGTAACACAACCTCAACCAAAAGGAACAACCACCAACTGACTACAAGCAAAGCATGCTTCCCAATGCAAAAGAGGTCATAACTCCCAAAATATAACACATTCAAACAAGGTGAATATATGGGAGGACTCAAAATACTGAGGGGAACAACTTCCACATAGAAAGTTACTTCAGAAAAGGTTAGGAAGTGATCATTTTCTAAAGGCTCAAGGACTATAGCACGAGAGAGGACTACAATGCAAAAATGGGACTCTAGCGCCAAATTGGGACTCCAACACTTTTCTCTAGTGTCCAGTCTAGGTGTTAGTGTTCATTCTAGGTGCTAGTGTCCTTCCTGGACATTAAGGTCCTTCCTAGGTGCGAGGGTCCAAAAAAATGTGTTGTCATCCTAAAAAGTGTCTGAATGGAAAAAATTCCAGCACACTTACAAGAGACCTTAACACAAGCTTACACAAGGTCTCTCCAACCCCTAACTCCACTCTAAGACCTCCTACAAGCCTTTGAAAGGAAAAACAAGAGCCAAAAGGCCACACAAGTGCACCAAAACACATGCTTGTCAAAAGCACTCTCCAACGAGGAAAGAGATCGACAAGGAAACCAAGACAAACACCAAGAAAAGAACACCAACAAGTTCAATGGACATCACAATAAAAACATAAGGAAAAAACTTAACTAATCATGTCACAAGGCTACCATGATAACCACACGAGAGGATGGAGCTTCCTCCACAACGAAGGTTGAATGCCAGTCGACAACCTCACTCTCTTGCAACCACATGGAATAGGATGAGGGTGACTACCTCAAGTACATTCCATTGTGAACCAACTCACACACGCAAACAACCCAGAGCTCCTAATGCTGCAACATGGGCTTTGATACCAAATGTAATGTCCCCTTTTACACTAGGACATTAGTCAACAAAAATGGGGAACAAAGTTTTTGCAATGTAATTGTAACACTTACATGTCACAATTACACACTCAAGCACGAAACCCACCAAAGTGCCACACAAAGGGATGAGAGATAAGGTGGAAACAAGGACACACACTTCTCTACAAGACAAGAACAATCAACATTAACAAATGGCCTACAATCCAAGCAATGTTGATAAACGACCAACAAGACAAAGGGAGGATCGATCACGAAGCCCCACAAGGACAAGACATCCAAAAATGGATCCAATCACTTTGCATCAAATTAATAACAATCTCATAAGAAAGATAATAATGGAACAATTCATTAAGAGATAAGATATATTTCTGAATTATGCTAACATATAAGCAAAACATGATAAATTCCATAGAGAATGTCATGCTCGTTTGATATCAACGTTGATATAGGCCAAATATAAAGATGGATATCTCATTCATTATGTGGGCACAATACAACTCAACTCATAAACATAACATAATGCAATAATACAATATATAAAAGACGACTCCAACATGTCAATTTAATCATTTCTACACATAAGACAACATTCACAACATGACAAATTCCTTCCAAAACAAGGATCGTTTTCCAACCATATGATAACATAATACAATTACATGATGGAGGCTACTTCCCAAACATGGAAGGATCACACTCCAATAATAAAATGGTACAAAGAATGATATTACTACTATAATAAGCCACCTCCAAGGTGCTCCAATAATGACAAAAATACAACATGATCACAATACAAAATGATGCACAAGGAATTCTTCCAGGTCCCAAGAGATCTTCCTGAAAGACCAATGGGAAATGTTACCTACCACCCTACCGTATTACCATCATCAATTGAGTGCAATAGATGTTTATGCCACTCTAGGCAACCCCCAAGCTATGGAGAAAAACATCATGGAAACACCGATATCAAACCCAAAGCTCACACACATCCAACATGGCTACACTCATGCTAATTACTGCACATAATACACATGTGACAACTCACACCAAATCAAGCATGTAAGGTAACATATGGCACACACGCCAATCAATGCATAATGAAGAAATAGAGACACATACAATAAGAGCCTCAACAAGGTTTCCAACACCCTCATTTGATCCTCAAGAAGGACTCCAACACTCACATGGGAGCCTCAAGAAGGTCACCCAACACTCACATAAGATCCTCAAGAAGGACAACACCACTCTGACACACATTCTAATCAATCTCAAGGGTAACTTCTTTAGTGCACTCCTTTCTTCCAACTTCGTCCAATGAGTTGGGTACCTGACCACCCCAAGCATCCTACAGATATCTCCCTAGCCCACACAATTCAGGGATCAACCTTCTTCAAGGAACCTAAGAATAGAAAAGGAGTGGTTTTATGTCACGACCCTTATTTTTAATTTCTATTTTTTAGTAAAATTATTATTATTTAATTATAATTTACTATCATAATTGTTATTATTATTTGATAATTATAACTATTACTTCCTTGATAATAATAACTATTAATTATAATTATTAATAATATTTCAATTATTAATATACTTACTATTATAGTTACTTTTAATTATATTGTTATTTAATCATTAATTAACAACCAAAAATTATTAATAATATAACACAATGTTTTCACACCCTAAAGACCCCAGAGAAGGCATACAATTCTCTGCGTGGCTATGCGATGTTTGATAAAATTAGATTTGATTTGATCCCCAAGCACCACTTCTAGAAAAACCACCTCTCTCCACTGCTTGGAGAATGGACATAGGCAAGTTGATAAGAAATGGAGGACTAGGGAAAAGATACCATCACCATACACAATGTAGACCTTACACATTTTTAGCCAAGGCTAGAGCCAATCAAGCATATATCAGAGAGGTCGTGGGGTAGCAAAGAGAAGGAGATTGTTACCATATTGACAAGAATATTCAAACCCAGGATAATATAGTACTGAGTATTTGACTAATGCATCTGGTTAAATTGGTACACATTTCCTACTTCATAAATAACTTTGGATAAAATAACATTACTTAGGAATAAAAATTGCATTTGGTTGAGATTAATGTAGACACTGAAAATTGTCTAGGTCTTGTTTACACATGACCTTGTATGTCTTTGCCTTAGGTCCTGGTTACACAACACATTGTCGACATGAACTTGTATGTGTTCCCCTAAGTCCTAGTTCATCCCAGTTCATCTAACCTCATCCCACTTAATCCCATTTATCCATAGGTCCTAGTTTATCCCATCTTAATCCCATTTGTCCAACTTGATCACATTCCCAATTAATTAAATAAATCCCATTTATTTAATTAATTTCCCCATTCACATGTCTCACATAATTCAAATTAAAAATTTGAATTAAAATCCATCACCTCTCACCACATTGCAACAAGTGTCACATGCTACATCATCCACTTAATCCCTTCACATGTCAAACTAATTTAAATAATCTTTTATTTAAATTAGATTCATTTTCATCACATGACAACACTTGTCCACTTCCCTATTTGTCTCATGTGGGGTAGTACAACTTGTATTTAATACAACTCACATGTGCAAGCTAATTCAAATAAAATATTTGAATTAGATTCCTTTCATTCTCCATCACACACTTGTCATGTGAGTACAATCCCTCTTTGAGTGGGAAACCCTAATCCAGCCCTAATCAATCTAGACCGTCCATATCATCCAACATAACTTGCAATTATGTCCATCCATTTGAATTTACCTTTTCTATAAAGATAGCCTCTCTTGAGCCATTTGTAACGAATCTTCTTCTAGTATCCTTATGTTGTCGAATTTTTCTCTCAATCATCCATCACCTATCTACCATCTATCCCTCTTGCATCATTCAATCTTCCATCTATCAATCATCTACCTTATCATTATGTTGTAGAATCAAGCAATCAACATTCATCTCTTTGGGTAAAGCTAGAGCGTTTTGGGTGCAGCACTCTCCACCTTATTGACGGATTGTGGATCAATGCATCAAGGTATTGCATTGTTTGTTTTGCATTTTGTTTGTTTTCCTTCATGTTTGACCTCCATGATCTCAATTATGATTTGTTATGTCAAGTTTTCTATACCCTATTCCAAAGCTCCCACTCTAGCACACATAGGGAGAATGCTAGTAAGGGTTCTGGAGTTGGTTTTGCCCTACTAACTACATTTGCTTGGAAGTTTCTTAAGCCCTTTTCAACAAATTAATTTTGTGCGTATCTTTCACTCATAATAGCCCTTGAGACCACAATTCTTTTAGAAATTTTGTGAAGCAGTTGACATGTCTTCTTGGCTACTAGGCCCCTTAACAACTACGACATCTAACAAAAATTACCCTCACATTAAGCTTTGAGGAATGTCCATACCCTGTTTTCAAAACTCCCTTTTTAGCAAAGGAAGGGAGGATGCTAGCAAAGGTCGAGGAGTTGGGCTTAGCACCTATCAGATACATTTGCTTAAAAGTTTTTAAGGGCTTTTCAACAAATCCATTTTGAACATATCCTGCACTCGTGGCATTCTATGAGACCATATTTCTTTTAGGCATGTTGTGAAATAATCCATGTGCCTTGTCTATGATCCCACGTTTTGCAAGCATGTCTACCAGGGCACTTGCAACTACCCCATCTGACAAAAATTCCCCTTCCTTTATGTTTTGATGGATGTCCATCACCTGTTCCAAAACTCCCTTTTAGCAGCGGCAGGGAGAATGCTGGCAAAGGTTGTGGAATTTGGATTACACCTGCCATTCACATTTGCTTGAAATTTTCTAAAGCCTTTTCAACAAATCCATTTTGTGCATTTCCTGCAATCATTGCATCCCCTGAGACGACGCCTCTTTGAGGCAGTCTGTCAAACAGTCCACGTGCTTTTTTTTATGCGTCCACATTTCACATATGGTCTCCTTGAGCCATTGTATCAAACAGTTTACATGCCTCACCACTCACTGTTTCATTCCTTCCATAAAGAGATTGGAACTACCAGCCAATCTGGCCACCTATAATGATTTCAAGTCCAGGAAACACTATAAACCATTGGAGTACTGAATTTATCCACTATGTAATCCCCAGTAGAGGAAAGCTCTACGAGATGTCCAGTGTGAACAGGTATGTTTCATGCTATCTTCCCCATTTTATAAAAAAAAAATTGTATCCATGCATTTAACTTAATTATTTTCCAACACTGTTTTATTGTAGTATTTGTTCTGCATGATTATTATGAAGAAATTGTTTCAAATCCCTTAATCTTCAACAGTACAGATCAAATCTTAGACTAGTTGTGTTGTGCTCACATTTTAAGTTTCTAGCTTTTATATTGTTAGAATATGCCCCTGAATCTAGATTGTAGTCTTAAATATCATTTACTTTAATAGTCAAAACTCAATTTTGGCCAATAAAAATAGGACAAATATTTAACACTTTTTATTGTGAATGAGGTGTAAAATTGCTATTGATTGTTTGACCATTTAAATGGATGATATTTAAGTAGAGTGGTCCTGCATTAATAATAATGTATTAGTTGCAATCTCAATGACAGTATTTTAATCTTCACAGTGGTAGTACAAGGCATTCAATACAAACATTTGTATTACGGATTATAAAAATATATTAGTCCATAGCTAAATGTAAAAGTATTTCAGACTCTACTATTATATTAGATGGCGTTTAATACAGACCTTTTGAATTAGTGGGTAACACTCAGAAACTAGAGTTTAAAAAAAATGTATTAATTTAAATCTTAATGGCAGAGTATTTTGAACTTTACATATATGTTACAAGCCTTTTAGTATAGGTCGTTCGACCTACTGGGTACCACCTGAAGTAGTTTGGAAAGTTTAGTTGAGGGACCTCTGTTATCCTACACAAACAACATATATAATCATAATGCAGCTGCTGTTTCAGCTATTTGTCTGGAGATAGTAGGTTTCCAGTAATTGTCATTGCTACATAAACAGATGATCATAAAGTTCATCACAAACCAATTATATATTGTCATTTTGTTATGGGTTTTCTCAAATTTCAAAAAGTTTGGAACAGTAAAAATATTTGTTTATTTGTGCTTTTATTCCGTTTGTAGAGAATATGTTTTTTTTTTCTAGAGAGTAATTTAGTAAAATTTAAGGTTCCTTTTTGTCTCTTATTTTTTTCTTGAGTGAGATGATAGTTGAACTAGTAAGCATTCCTTGAGAGCAGCAGGTCTAGGGTTTGAATTCTAAGAATTGGTCTTTAAACAAAGCCTTTTTTATTGAAGGAAAAATGTAGATTGTCCAATAAAATGCCAGATCAAATAGAGTATACAAGTCATTAAAAGTGGTTTCTATATGAGAGAATTTATAGAGGTTTACAACATTTTATTATTTTTAATTGTCGTTCCCTTATTTTTGTTAAAACATGAACTATCTACCAAGTAAGTTCTTTGAATCTTCTGTATGATATAAATATTAATGTTGATATGTTGTTTTCATGGAAAATTAGTTTGCAGCTCTATTTTTAGTTTAGTACACTTTTTTCTATGTATGAATGATGGTACTAAGGTCGATAATTTGTATGATTTTCTTGAGAAGTCTATTGAGAAATATTGCCTTATGCTGTAACATTCTAGGTTTCATGTGAGGATTGTTTTTTGCTATTTTGAGTATATAGTAGTCTTGGGGTCTTATCTAGCCATAAAAGATAATAATGTTTAGTTTGTCATGGTAGACATTAACAAGTGTTTAGTGATGAATATTTTGGGTTTTGTAACTTTTATTTCCATCTTCAAACTAGGTAGGTTGTGAGGAAATTGGGATAGTTGTTAAAAGAAATTGGCTTGTCAAGTTTTGATAAACTGGCTTTAGCTTGGGCTGCATGTAAAGGAAATCAATGCATAATATTTTATATTTTGGTTAATGATAAAGTATGTGTAAATACGGTGCAACTCGATAGTTTGATTCAATTGTATGACCGAGGAAAGATTAAAAAGTTAGATTTTAGAATTTGGTGGTCAATACTTTGAGTTTTGCAAGGATAGGATCATAAACTCTATTATAGGCAAAATAGAACTATTGATAAAAGAAATTGATTGTTATATTGAATGGAAGTATATCAAGTATATATATCTTAGCTGCATTAAGATACATATCCATTATACATGTATTAGTTGTGCATTGTATTCATTGTTTTCATATATATATGTTAATGATAAATGTTTATGACATGCAAAACTACTACTCCAAGATTAGAAAATTATTATTGGAGGTAACTATATTCATGTGGAGAGAAATTTGCTAAATTATTAGAGACTATTAGACACTACAACCAATAACACATACATATGATGCTTAATCATGTTTTCGAGTGTTTCTTGGTAGTTAGTCAATTTAGGTGTACATGTGCAATAGATTTATTGGAGAATTGTCCATATGTTAATCTTGAGACTAATGATGAGATATATTGTAATAGTGCATGTGAAAAGAATACCTAATATTTTAGTTCTACTCTAACATAGTTAAGTTTATTATAGAATGAATTTATGATAGTTCTTTATTCTTGGTAGTGTTTATGATCTTTGTGTTTGAAGAGATATCTAATACCCCTAGTGACTATATAGCTGAGAACTAGAAAAGTTATTGATTAGAATATGAAAACCTTCTTAAATCAATCGATGTTGATTAGTAAATTGGGATGGGATAATCTACTTCTCATAAGGTATTTTAGGTGTAAATATGGTTGATAGGCTAAACCTCACATCAAACACCCCTTCTAGGTGTTTGCATATAGATAATTCCTTACGTTGTCATCTCTATTTCACCTGAGTGGATGGTAGCTAATGAAGAACTATCTGGGGAAGGATAAACCCTAGAAAGGGTTACACACCCACTCACAATTGCATCAAACATAGTGCAAGATAGAACTACATATTCACAAAACTTATTGTCAGTCGCATCCTATGTATACCTTGATCCCGTGGATACAAGGTATTTAGGCAGTCTAGAAAGTGAAGGATACCCCTAGTACTCAGGTACCTAGGATATAGGGTGTTCTTTTATAATTATCGTAATCTCAAAAACGTAAAAGATTAAATCAAATTTAACAAGAAGTCTCCAGTACTCTGGTACAAAGGAATTGTGAGGTATTTTGATTCTTAGCTTCTATAAATATTGTGACCTTAACTTTTTGTATAATGATTCTGAGCCGGATTAACATAGGATTGTCTAGTTAGTTTTGTGCAGAAGATAAGAATACAAGTCACTAAAGAAAAGCAAGTTGTCGGAAATGAATGCAGGGTGTAATGAAAGACTTAAGGTTTGTGTTGATTAGTTGTTCTTATATGTTATCTTGTGTAATGTACCTTCTCTCTTCACCAGATTAAGATTAGTAATCTTTTCAGGTCTTGATAACTTTTGAAACTAAGCTCTAGTTGTGTAGAATCTGCATCTATTGATCAAAAAATTTCTTTCCTCGGTATTTTTTGAATTCAGAGTTAGTATTATTTTGATAATAAGGAGTTGGGTCCCTACATTTTCCCTAAAAACACACTTCCCAATGCACATATAAAATATAAACCATGGGATAATTCACTATTCCACATATCATGCACTTTTCAGAATTTTCAAATTTCACAAAAATAAAATAAAATATTTTCCAAATTATCCAAGGTCCACCATTGATGGATCTTGAAGTATCCTTCCCAAATTTTCTTAATTTTGAAAAAGATAAAAATTCAAAAATCTAAGGATACCTTCTTGTTACCAATTTTCCTAACAATGCACTTTTCAAATAACATAATTTTTTTGAAAAGGTTTAGGCAGGTTTTGAAGGAAAATTCCCATATTTTTCACAATTTTTAAATATTGTAAAAACTAAAATTGTAAAAATAACCTCTTATTCTATTTCTACCCAACAACACTCTTTTCACATCACATTTCATGTTTTTAAAAATCTCCATAGTTTCGGTAGGAAAAATAAATTTTCAAAATTAAATTCCTACAACATAAAAATCTTAATAAAAATTCAAATTTAAACATAAACAAAGCAAGGAGTACCTCAAGGAATCCAATGGCAACTCCAATCTAATTCTTTTCCCCTCTAATAGGAATCCAATCCACACCAAGCAAGAAAAAGTCTAATTTTCTCCAAAGAGGGTTTGAAAAAGTCTTTTCTCTCTATTTTTGCTCGCCCATTTCAAACAAATGCATAATGAATTTAAAATAAGCCTTTTTTCCATATATAACACTAATTAGAAATTAGCATAACCTTTTCTTTTTTCCACAAAACAAATTCACTCAAAATAAATATCCTAAAATAAATAATTCCAACAAAATATAAATTGATATATTTCCCACACAAAACAATTAAATACAAGCCTTTCACAATTAAAGCTATCAACTCTTAATTAAATTTTTTTTTCACAAAATCACAATATTCCTATCTTAAGAAATAATTCTAACTATCAAATTAGAATGCATTTCCTGCAAATTCATTATTTCCAAAATATAATTAAATAAAATACAATGCATTTCCACGATTAAATAATTCCACACCCAAATAAATCAAATAATTTTTTTCTCTACTCTAGCAATAAATAGCATAAACTATAATTTTCCAAGAAACTAAAAAATCAATTGCAGATATCAAGCAAATGCACAATCGCACAAGCAATAAATAAACACTTTTCTTATTTTTCACAATTAACTATTTCGAAAGGCTAATAAACCTTAACACATATCAAGAAATTGTAAAAGAAATAATTAAAATCACCCAAGAAGACACACTCACAAGTCTAACACAAGGGGATCTAGAATCACAATCAACTCGCATATGGTTTTCATGGGTTTTGACAACACAATTACAAAGGTGAGATGGCTAAGCATCTCATGTCAACATTCTCCACATTTCACTCATTGGTCAAACACATGTAATTTTTTTGCACACTCAATCAAACATTATGTGTATCTACCCAATACATAACCATAGATGAAGTGAATGATAAAATTATGCAATTAAATCATAAATATACAACAGACATGTTTCAATTAAATCATCCATTCAAGCAATATAACCAAAGTGCAATTACTCAAATAAAAGCATAACACTGAAGGAACTAGGTCTACCCACCCATGTCATATCATTTAAATGAAAACATTGAAGCTAAAACACCAATATAGATCAATCTCATTACATAACCTCATTAGAAATACCTCAATGGTCATACAAAACATCTCAACAAAGCATCAAAACTACACCATCAGAACATCTCAATGGAAAAATAAATTCATCAGCAAATTTGATGCAGCGGTACATAATCACAAGAATCACACAATAAACTGATGAAACACTCAATACAACATATCTCATAAAGATCCAATAGCATGGTCAATGCACAATTAATCATTTATAACACAAGATAGCAAGGGTCAACATAGGTAGGCATTACAGGTTTACCAACTTCCATGTCAATGTATGTCAATATTTTGTAGCCAAAGTTACTCAGCAAATGTGAATATCCAATGAGGAAGGCAATAAAAGTTGCAACAAGAACTATGAAAAAAGTTTAACATGAAATATATCTATCCCATTGAACCATTCATGGATCATATTTGTGGTAGTCGATTCCTCCTCCACTATTGGTAACATCTCAACTGAATGTGTAATAGCTAATGCAGGAGCATCATCCTCATGAGGTTTTGGTGTGCATTATTTTTGTTCTGTGTTTGTTGTGGGGTCTTCGTACCTAATTTTTGTTTGGTGGAATTGTGGTTAGTTCTTCTTTGTAATCATTTAGCCTTCGGGGCTTGTGGTCCTGTTATTGGAACATTAGAATGTTAAGAAGTCAGGTCTTGAATCTTTTGTGCACCTCAACCATATTCATACTCCCACATTGAATCTAAAGAGTTGGATAGGTTTTTCTACCTTAAAAAGTTAGTTTCTCCATGTTCTTTATGATGGGATACACAGTCTTTGTGGTGGGATGGTATTTTTTCGAGAGAGATCAACTTCTTCTTGGAGGGACAAATTGTTTGTTAAAAAGAAAAAAAGAAAAATAGATAAAAAAAAGGAAATAGTTATCTACGAGTTGTGGAAGAACAAAGTAAAGATGAAAGCCCTACGGGGTGATAGAGGTGTCGATGGATATTCTTTTGTCAAGATTCTGGAAGTTCATAATGGTCTTTCCTCCTAAAAGAGACACATGGAGACTTGTTACATTGTAATGATGTTTTAACCGATACAAGGAAATAACTCATTATTTTTATTGTTCTCAATAAACCCAGTCGTGGAGTATTGCAATGAAATCTCATTTTGTTGTGTGTTTCCCCTAAATATAGAAATCATGGGATGCTGAAGAAAGATTTAAAGTTTCTAATTAAAACCACAGTGTATTATGTTGGAAACTTTAAGTAAGATTTCAAGTTGCAGGTGTAAAGACTTTCTGGGAGGAGCCCGCTCCCTATACATGTAGATGGAAGCATAAGAGATCTCAGAAACCTTGATCCAAAGTGTGGGAATATGGTGCAGTCACAGTTAGGAGGGTCCTCAAAGAGAACTATCCAGACCGTGCATCTAGAGTAAACACAACGGAAACAACTCAAAGATATGAAGCAAACATAGTTTTAGTCATTCAGTATATCATAGAATTCAAATACAAGTTAGCTAGAAACATGCGGGCTTACAATTAGGGCTCACAGGCCTGATTACAAAATATTAGAATATGCACAAGATATGGCTTTGAAGCTCCTTCGCACAAATCTAAACTATGAACTTAGAATTATCAATCACTATCTATAATCTATTTTCCTAAGGATCTATTACATCAATAAATATCATATACGAAACATAAGATTCCTCCGCATCGGCCAAGGAAGATCACAAACCCCAATGAAGAACTGTAACGTGTGTACATGGATAGGTCAGACCTAAATGAATAGAACTCCTCCTCCAATGAATGGAATGATGTGTAGATCTGGGGGAAGGTCGGCCACAAACCAAACAATATTAAATGATGTGCCATTAAGATTCAAATGTTGTGAAATTCTCTATAAGTGTTCTCCTTCAGCTGATTATCTACAACTTGTCAGAATGCTCTGCTCTAAGAAAATAGTCAATTTTCTGATAGCGATAACTTTCTGGTACCTGATCCAAATGATCTAAAAATTGGATATGTTGTGCATGAATGAATCTAGATGCTAAGTCCAGCTCCACAAGGTTTGGAATGCAACTGTGGTAGAATGCAGACCAAAATACAGAAACTGCTATCGACTGAACTGCCAGAACTAAACTAGGAAAATAAAAATAAACAAATTGAAATGCAAATGTTTTTGGTTGATGCAAGATTACTCTTGAACTAGGGATGCTCCTGCATCAAATATTTGGGGTTATTGAAAAAGTGAGTCTCTCACTTTGTTCGAGCTAGAGGGAAACCAAGACGGTCTACCTCAACCTGAGAAATCCATGATGAATCTTCTTCCAATATGCCTTTCCACTTCACAAGGTATTCTTTGTATTGTCTTCCTCTGGTGTTGCATCCAACTCTACTGTCCAAAATGTCTTCAATCTGCTTCGGTGCTTGTTGTGGTAACTACTTCTCCAAATCTTCTTCAATGCTATCACTGAAATCTACTTCATGATACTGATAGAGGTCTGTAATGTTGAAAATAGGTAGTATACACAATGTCTCTGGTAACTCTACTTCATATGCATTTCCTGAATCAAATTTCCTGAGTATCTTACAAAGTCCAAACTTCTTCATCTTCAACTTGTTATATGTCCCAATTGGAAATCTTTCTTTTCTCAAGTATACCATCACTTCATCTCCAACTACAAATTCTTTGTGTCTTCTCTTCTCATCTGCCTTCTCCTTATACTTTATGTTCATCTCTTCCAAATGTTTCTTTACCTGGTTATGTATTGTCTCCATATATCCTACAAATTCTTCTACTTTTGCACTTCTCTTTTCTTCCAAACTAAGATCTCTCAATTCTTCTACTCCTCTAGGGTTTACTCTGGTAACAATCTCAAAAGGTGTTCTTCCAATATTCCTATTCACTGAATTATTGTATGCAAACTCTACTTGTGAAAGAATCAAATCCCAATTTCCTGCGTTCTCTCCAACCAAACATCTCAACAAGTTTCCCAAACTCCTATTCACTACCTCTGTCTGTCCATCAGTCTGTGGATGAAATTTTGAACTGAACTTCAAGTCTATCTTCATCTTCTTCCAAAAGAATCTAAGAAATCTTATATCTCTATCAGAAATTATGCTCTTAGGTAATCCATGTAATCTCATGATCTCCTTGAAAAATAGGTCAGCTACATGTACTACATCAGTTGTCTTCTTACAAGGTATGAAATATGCCATCTTTGAAAATCCGTCCACCACTACAAATATTCAATCATGTCCTCTTTCTATCTTAGGAAACCCCATTACAAAATCCATACTTATGTCTTCCCAAGGTCTCTCCGGTACTGTCAAAGGTTTATACAGTCCAGTATTCTGATTACTCCCTTTTACAACTTGACAAACTCTGCAACTCTGCACAAATTTCCTAACATCCTTATGTATCTGAGGCCAAAAGTAGTTTTCACTCACCAAAGCCATTGTTTTATCAATGCCAAAATGTCCTGCCAATCCACCATTGTGTTTCTCCTTGATCAAATTATCCCTCATTGAACTTCTAGGTATGCACAGCTGATTTCCTCTGAACAACATATCTTCTTGAATGAAAAATAGTCCAACCACTTACTCCTATCTGTCGCAACAGGTTCCTTACATGCTTTCCAAGGTTCTACAAAATCACTATCTTCTTCATTCATGTTCTTCAACTCATCAAATCTCAAGACTTCAACTCTCATTTTTGTCAACAAGTTCCTTCTCCTACTCAATGCATCTGCAACATTGTTTGATTTTCCACTCCTATGCTTCAACACAAAAGTATAACTCTGCTTGAACTCTACCCATCTCATGTGTCTCTGATTCAACTTTCCTTCATTGTTCAAATATTACAAAGCTTGATGATCTATATAGAACACAAACTCCTTAGGAAACAAGTAGTGTCTCCACTTCTTCAAATATTGAATTATGGCATAGAACTCTTGGTCATAAACAAAATATCTTCTCCTTGTGTCATTCAAATTCTCACCAAAATATGCTACAGGTCTACCTTCTTGACTTAACACTGCTCGAATGGCATTCCCACTTGTATCACAATCTACTTGAAATACCTTATTGAAATCTAGCAGTGCCAAAATAGGTTGCTCTGTCACTTTCTGCTTCAACAACTCAAAACTCTTATCTACTCCTGATGTCCACTTGAAATCTGTTCTGTCACCTCTCATTGTCTCTGTCATAGGGTTACAAATTGAACTAAAATTTCTAATGAATTTCTGGTAGAAACTAGCCAATCCATGAAATGATTTGACTTCTCTAATGCTCTCCGGTGTAGGCCATTCAATAATTGCTCTCACTTTCTCAAGGTCCATCTTTAATCCTTCCGCAAAAATCACAAATCCCAAATACACTAGTTCTTCCTTCATGAAACTACACTTCTTAAGGTTTATAAGCAAGTTCTCCTCTCTCAATCTTTGCAATACTTGTCTAAGGTGCTGCAAATGTTCTTCTTTTATCTTACTAAAAATTAGAATATCATCCAAATATACAATAACAAACTTACCCAAGAAGTTCTTCAAGACTTTATTCATCAACCTCATGAATGTGCTAGGTGTGTTTGTTAATCCAAAAGGCATCACCAACCACTCATACAATGCTTCATTTGTGATGTAGGAGAATCCATGGTTCAAGAGCAATCTTGCATCAATGAAAAATATTTGTATTTTAGTTTGTTTCTTTTCATTTTCCCAGTTCAGTTCAGGCAATTTAGTCAGTAGCAGATTCTGTATTTTGGTCCACATTCTACTGCAGTTGCATTCCAAACCTTGTAGAGCTGGACTTAGCATCTAGATTCATTCATGCAAAACATATCCAATTTTCAGAGCATTTCGATCAGGTTGCGGAAAGTTATTGCTATCAGAAGATCGACTATTTTCTCAGAGTAGAGCATTCTAACAAGTTCCAAATAATTAGCTGAAGGAGAAGACTTGCAGAGCATTTCACAACCTTTGAATCTTAATGACACATCATTCAATATTGTTTGGTTCATGGCTGACCTTCCCCGAGATCCAAAGATCATTACATTCATTGGCGGAGGAGTTCTATTCATTTAGGTCTGACCTATCAATGTACACACGCTACAGTTCTTCATTGGGGTTTGTGATCTTCCTTGGCCGATGCGAAGGAATCTTATGTTCTGGACATGATATATATTGATGTAATAGATCCTTAGGAAAGCAGATTATAGATAGTGATTGATAATTCTAAGTTTATAGTTTAGATTTATACGAAGGAGCTTCAAAGACATATCTTGTGCATATTCTGATATTTTGTAATCAGGCCTATGAGCCCTAATTGTAAGCCCGCATGTTTCTGACCAACTTGTATTTGAATTCTATGATATACTAAATGACTAAAGCTACATTTGCTTCATATCTTTGAGTTGTTTCCATTGTGTTTACTCTAGCTGTACGGTCTGGATAGTTCTCTTTGAGGACCCTCCTAACCGTGACTGCACCAAGTGCTATCAGAGAGAAAGTTTGAATCTTTGGGAACAAATTGAGTGAAGTTGGTGAAGGAATTCTGTCAAATCTTGTTGTGGATAGATCACCAAATCTGAGGTAGGTTACTTGTATCACAACCGATCACCGATTGTGAGGCAGTTGTCACCTTGTAGCCCGATCACTGAACTTGAGGTAGTTTGCACTTGATCCTAGGAAGATGCCATTGAGGAGAGTCCCTTTTGTTGGAACAATGGCCAGGAGGATCGATGAGATGATGGAAATGATGAAAACAATGAGAATTTGATTGGATTTTGTTGAGGAAGATAGGCGAAGAGGATTGATACCTAGACCTAATGTTGAAAGTGATGATGAAGAGGAATTTCAATCTATTGAACAAATTGGAGAAACCCTAGGAGGTGATGAAGAAGAAGAATCAGATCATGTGAAGATGTTGTGAGCTATTTCAAAGATCAGAAAGAGACCTAGAGTTGATGCACATAACTACACTGGCAATTTGAACCCTGAAGAGTTGATCGACTATATAAATGACATGGAAGAATACTTTGAGTATGAAGAAGTTGAAGATCTGGAGAAGGTAAAATTTGCAAAGACAAAGTTGAAAGGACATGTTGCTATATGGCGGAAAGAAGTTTAGCTGGATAGAAATAGAAGAGGAAAAGTAAAGATTACAAAATGGGATAGCATGGTTTGTACCTGCTGACTATGATTTGGAGCTATTGAAGAGATTGCAGAAGCTAAGACAAAAGGAGAAATTTGTGAAGGAATACATTGAAGAATTTCATAAGATGGTCATAACGACAGGACATAGTGAAGCAAGCAAAGAGAAAGTGGATAGATACATCAATGGACTGAGATTAAACATTCAAGAAGAATTGAGTTTGTTAAGGATGACAACACTTGAAGAAGCATACTAGTTTGCCCTAAAGGTTGAAGAGAAGTTGAATAAGAGACATGGTTAGAGACAGACAGGCAGAGGAGGTAAATTTCAAAAAGGTAGAACATTTTCTGGAGGGGAGAGATCATTTGTAGAGTAGAACAGATTTGAGAACACATTCAAGAAGGATGATAGAGATAATAATGCATACCGGAGGGATGATAAAAATTTTTACCACAGAGGAAACCCTAGTCCATATCGAAGTGAAGGATACAAAAGAGAGGGAAGAGGACCCGATAGGAGATCATTAAGAAAACATGTTTCAAGTGTGGAGGTGAAGGACATAGAGCATTTGAATGTAATCAGGGGAGTACAAGCAAGAGGACATAAAATAGTGGAAGAGCAACCTATGTAGAAGAAGAACCTATTGGATCACCTAGTTCAGTTGGTAAACCTAAGAAAGGAGAATCACTTGTGATGGGGAGAGCACTATTTCAAGTAGAGATAAATGAGGAACCACCGTAGAGGAAAAGTTTGTTCAGAACCAGATGCAAATCAGGGGGTAAATGTTGTAAAGTTGTTATTGATAGTGGTAGTTCTGATAACCTAGTTTCAAAGGAGATGGTGACAAGCTAAAGTTGGAAAGACTGAAACACCCTAAGCATTATCAGATAGCATGGATTCAAGATGATCATAAGGTACTGGTGAGTGAACAATGTTTGGTGAAATTTCATATTCGATCTTATCATGATGAAGTCTTGTGTGATATTATGCCTATGGATGTTTGTCATATTTTGTTGGGTAGACCTTGGCAGTATGATAGAAAAGCTATACATGATGGGATAAATAATACATACACTATAACATCAAATGGGAAGAGAATTACATTGATTCTTTTGGAAGATGATCCTAAGCATGAAGTATGTGGAAATGCTAGAATCTGTTTGGTAGATGGAAGGAAATTTCTGGATGGTTTGAGACATGAGAATATGTGTTATGCCTTGATTCCTAAGAAGCTTGAAACATTGAAGAAGGGAACTGAAGAATCACAATTAGAGGAGATAAAAGAGTTGCTGATAGAGTATGAAGACATCATATCAGACAATGTACCTAAAGGATTGCCACCAATCAGGAGTATCAGTCATCACATGGATCTTATACCGAGAGCTAGTTTGCCTAACAAGCAGCACATAGAATGACACCGGAAGAGAATGAGGAACTGAATAGACATATACGAGAATTGTTGAGGAAAGGTTTCATCAGAGAAAGCTTGAGTCCTTGTGCAGTACATGCAATGTTAGCACCAAAGAAAGATGGAGAATGGAGAATGTGTACAGACTCTAGAGCAATAAACAAGATCACCGTTAAGTATATATTTCCTTTACCTAGGATGGATGATATCATGGATTATTTGAGTGGAGCAAAATATTTCACAAAGATAGATTTGAATCTAGTAGATACCATCAGATCAAAATCAGAGAAGGGGATGAATGGAAGACTGCTTTCAAGACAAATGAAGGAATGTATGAGTGGTTGGTGATGCCTTTTGGATTGAAAAATACACCTAGCACATTCATGAGGTTGATGAATGAAGTCTTGAAGAAATTCTTGGATAAGTTTGTTATTGTATATTTAGATGATATTCTAATTTTTAGTAAGGCAAAAGAAGAATATTTGCAACACCTTAGACAAGTATTGCAGAGACTAAGAGAGGAGAAATTGCTGATAAACCTTAAGAAGTGTAGTTTCATGAAGGAAGAGCTAGTGTATTTGGGATTTGTGATTTATGCAGAAGGATTAAAGATGGACCTTGAGAAAGTGAGAGCAATTATTGAATGGCCTACACCGGAGAGCATTGGAGAAGTCAGATCATTTCGTAGATTGGCTAGTTTCTACTAGAAATTCATCAGAAATTTATGTTTAGTTTATAACCCTATGACAGAGATAATGAGAGGTGACAGAAAAGATTTCAAGTGGACATCAGAAGCATATAAGCGTTTTGAATTGTTGAAGTAGAAAGTAACAGAGCAACCTGTTTTGGCATTACCAGATTTCAATAAAGTATTTCAAGTAGATTGTGATGCAAGTGGGAATGTAATTGGAGTAGTGTTAAGTTAAGAAGGTAGACATATAGCATATTTTAGTGAGAAATTGAATGACGCAAGGAGAAGATATTCAGTTTATGACCAAGATTTCTATGCCATAATTCAAGCCTTGAAGAAGTGGAGACATTACTTGTTGCCTAAGGAATTTGTGTTCTATACAAATCATCAAGCTTTGCAATATTTGAACAGTCAAGGAAAGTTGAATTAGAGACACATGAGATGGGTAGAGTTCATGCAAATTTATACTTTTGTGTTGAAGCATAGGAGTGGAAAATCAAACAAAGTTGCAGATGCATTGAGTAGGAGAAGGAACTTGTTGACAAAAATGAGAGTTGAAGTCTTGGGATTTGATGAGTTGAAGAACATGTATGAAGAAGATAGTGATTTTGTAGAACCTTGGAAAGCATGTAAGGAACTTGTTGCAATAGATAGGAATAAGTGGTTGGACTATTTCATTCAAGAAGATATGTTGTTCAGAGGAAATCAGTTGTGCATAACTAGAATTTTAATGAGGGATAATTTGATCAAGGAGAAACACAGTGGTGGATTGGAAGGACATTTTGGCATTGATAAAATAGTGGCTTTGGTTAGTGAAAACTACTTTTAGCCTTAGATACATAAGGATGTTAGGAAATTTGTGTAGAGTTGTAGAGTGTCAAGTTGCAAAAGGGAGTAGTCATAATACTGGATTGTATAAACCATTGATAATACTGAAGAGACCTTGGGAAGACATAAGTATGGATTTTGTAATGGGATTGCCTAAGACACAAAGAGGACATGATTCAATATTTGTAGTGCTGGACAGATTTTCAAAGATGGCACATTTCATACCTTGTAAGAAGACAACTGATGCAGTACATGTAGCTGACCTATTTTTCAAGGAGATCGTGAGATTGCATGGATTACCTAAGAGCATAATTTCTGACAGAGATACAAGATTTCTTGGATTCTTTTGGAAGACACTTTGGAAGAAGATGAAGACAGACTTGAAGTTCACTTTAGCATTTCATCAACAGACTAATGGACAGACAGAAGTAGTGAATAGGAGTTTGGGAAACTTGTTGAGATGTTTGGTTGGAGAGAAGACATGAAGTTGGGATTTGATTCTTTCATAAGCAGAGTTTGCATACAATAATTCAGTGAATAGAATTACTGGAAGAACACCTTTTGAGATTGTTACCTGAGTAAACCCTAGAGAAGTAGCAGAATTGAGAGATCTCAGTTTGGAAAAAAAGAGAAGTGTATAAGTAGAAGAATTTGCAGGACATATGGAGACAGTGCATAATTAGGTAAAGAAGCATTTGGAAGAGATGAATAACAAGTATAATTAGAAGACAGATGAGAAGAGAAGACACAAAGAATTTGCAGTTGGAGATGAATTGATGGTATACTTGAGAAAAGAAAGATTTCCAGTTCGGACATATAACAAGTTAAAGATGAAGAAGTTTGGACCTTGTAAGATACTCAGGAAATTTGATTCAAGAAATGCATATGAAGTAGAGTTACCAAAGGCATTGGGTATATCACCTATTTTCAACATTAAAGACCTCTATCAATATCATGAAGCAAAATTTAGTGATAGCATTGAAGAAGATTTGGAAAAGTGGTTACTACAACAAGCACCAGAGCATATTGAAAACATTTTAGATAGCAGAGTTGGACGTAGCACCAGAGGAAGATAATACAAAGAATACCTTGTGAAGTGGAAAGGCAGGCCAGATGAAGATTCATCATGGATTTCTAAGGCTGAGGTAGACCGTCTTGGTTTCCCTCTATCCCAAGCAAAGTGAGGGACTCACTTTTTCAAAAACCCTTGGATGTCTGATGCAGGAGCATCCCTAGTTCAAGAGCAATCTTGCATCAACCAAAAATATTTGCATTTCAATTTGTTTGCATTTTAGTTTGTTTCGTTTCATTTTCCTAGTTCAGTCAGTAGCAGTTTATGTATTTTGGTCCACATTCTACCGCAGTTGCATTCCAAACCTTGCAGAGCTGGACTTAGCATCTAGATTCATTCATGCACAACATATCCAATTTTCAGAGCATTTGGATCAGGTACCAGAAAGTTATTACTATCAAAAGATCGACTATTTTCACATAGTAGAGCATTCTAACAAGTTCTAGATAATCAGCTGAAGGAGAAGACTTGTGGAGCATTTCACAACCTTCAAAGCTTAATGGAACATCATTCAATATTGTTTGGTTCATGGCCGACCTTCCTTGAGATCTGCACATCATTCCATTCATTGGCACAGGAGTTCTATTCATTTAGGTCTGACCTATCCGAGGACACACATTACAGTTCTTCATTGGAGTTTGTGATCTTCCTTGGCTGACACGGAGGAATCTTATGTTTTGGATATGATATATATATACATGTAATAGATCCTTAGGAAAGCAGATTATAGATAGTGATTGATAATTCTAATTTCATAGTCTAGATTTATGCGAAGGAGCTTCAAATCCATATCTTGTGCATATTTTGATATTTTGTAATAAGGCCTGTGAGCCTTAATTGTAAGCCCGCATGTTGTAGGCCAACTTGTATTTGAATTCTATGATATACTAAATGATTGAAACTACATTTGATTTTTATTTTTGAGTTGTTTGCGTTGTGTTTACTCTAGTTGCACGATCTGGATAGTTCTCTTTGAGGACACTCCTAACCGTGACTACACCAATTTGTCTTGAAAGTAGTCTTCCATTCATGCCCTTCTCTGATTCTGATCTTATGGTATCCACTCTTCAAATCAATCTTTGTGAAATAGTTTTCTCCACTCAAACAATCCATGATATCATCCATCCTAGGTAAAGGAAATCTATACTTAACGGTGATCTTGTTTATTTCTCTAGAGTCTGTACACATTCTCCATTCTCCATCTTTCTTTGGTGCTAACACTGCAGGTACTACACACGGACTCAAGCTTTCTCTGATCAAACCTTTCCTCAACAATTCTTGTATCTGTCTATTTAATTCCTCATTCTCTGCCAGTGTCATTCTTGTTGATATGCGCTAGACAACTATGAGGGGGGTGAATCAGTTGTCCCAAAAACTTAAACACTTTCTACAATTTAAACATTCATCACTTATCCACAATTATTATGATTTAACAATGAGTGCATGAAATCAGAAACTTAACATCAAACACAAGAGACACCAGATTTACGTGGGAAACCCCAAGATGGGGAAAAACCATGGAGAAGATTAACTCTCGATATATATTGTAATCTTGAAATAATGATGTTCAGGCTTGGTCACTCCACAGGCCTAACATACTGGCTTACTACCATGAAGAACAACTAGGTCTAGCAGGCGCACTACCTCAACCCTAAACCTAGCAAGATTACAATAAGGGTTGTTAAACCCTGAGGGATGTTAAACCCTACTAGTGGCTTACTGCCAAACTCACTACCATTATCAACACCTTTCTATATTTGCAACTGAAGTACAATAATTCCCCTGCTCTGCTCTTCCTCTACTCTATTCTTCCTCTTCTTTCCTCTACCTCTTCTCTACTCTGCCTTTTGGACCTTTCTTAATATCTTTTCATTTTTCACTCAAGGATACCTTTTCCATGACTCAACTACAAGTATTTATACACTACATCAACCTTGGAATGATCATTAAGGTTGGCATCACAATCATCAACCATTGGAACAATCTCCAAGGTCGGTATTACAAACATTTACAAAACAGGTCCTGACCTATTACAATAATGATCAAGGGAAATGAAATGTGGATCAAGTCATGCCTTAGTTGGGACTCAAACAAGATCTTCCATGCCACAACACACTTCCACAAACTTCAAGAGATCTCTGTAATCACTGGGACCAACCAGGTCGGCCAAGACTGGTTACACACTACATTATCTGGGAACAATCTTCACACACCATCTCAATTTATTAACGTGGACCAAAGTCTAGATATGAACATGATTAGGAGACATCCACAAGCATGATATAATCATTAGGAGAAACCACACGAACCTTAACCACTTTATCCATAGGAATCTTCTCACCAGAACACATGAACTTCACTATCTTCAACTGTCATAAAAGAAAGATAGCTTGCAGACCACCAAACTACAAGACATTGCAACTGTAGGCACTTATCATTATCCCAGACTTCCCTCTAGAACCATAGAGCCAAATACTTTATTGTGGAGGAATGCGGAACATAATACTTTCTTCATGTCCCAACTGAACTTATAGAAAAAGTAGGTTTCACTCTGGTGAACACAACTCACTCAGATCTTCATGCGAAGGCTTCAAACTTAGAATGCAGCATCCTTAGTGATACCTCTAACTTACTTCCAATTCCCAGACCATGATCTTCAAGCAGAAGTAAATGCGGAGCAGTTTACCGGACTGTTCTTTAGCATACAACTCACTGTCTATACTGCACTTCTCTATAGCTCACTAGTTTCTTCTGGAGAGGCTAATTTTCTCAATATCCTCAACATACAAGTCTTCTAAACAAGTAATAGAATAAGATACAGTTGACACCAATTACAACAAGGATATGTTGACATCAATGGCAACACCGATTAGGCACATACTTGCAACAATCTCCCCCTTTGTCATTGATGGCAACATATGATGTGAAAAACTGCAACAACCATCAAGACAAGATTCTCCCCCTTTCTCTTTACACACATGCACTCTTTCTTTCTCCAAAATTCTCCCCCTTTCTCTTACACATCTGCAATCTAAGTTTTTCGCATGACTTCTCTCCCCCTTTGACATCAATGGAAAAGGGCACATACTTGCACTCATCTACTTTAATACCAATTGTTGATATGTGTCGGACAACTGAGAGGGGGGGTGAATTAGTTGTCCCAAAAACTTAAACACTTTCTACAATTTAAACATTCATCACTTATCCATAATTATTATGATTTAACAATGAGTACATGAAATCAGAAACTTAACATCAAACACAAGAGACACCAGATTTATGTGGAAAACCCCAAGATGGGGAAAAACCATAGAGAGGATTAACTCTCAATATATATTGCAATCTTGAAATAATGATGTTCAGGCTTGGTCACTCCACAAGCCTAAACATACTGGCTTATTGCCATGAAGAACAATTAGGTCTAGCAGGCTCACTCCCTCAACCCTAAACCTAGCAAGATTACAATAAGGGTTGTTAAACCCTACTAGTGGCTTATTGCCAAACTCACTGCCATGATCAACACCTTTCTATATTTGCAACTAAAGTACAATAATTCCCCTGCTCTGCTCTTCCTCTACTCTGTTCTTCCTCTTCTTTCCTCTGCCTCTTCTCTGCTCTGCCTTTTGGACCTTTCTTAATATCTTTTCATTTTTTGCTCAAGGACACATTTTCCACAACTCAACTACAAGTATTTATACACTACATCAAACTTAGAATAATCATTAAGGTCGGCATCACAATCATCAACCATTGGAACAATCTCCAAGGTCGGTATTACAAACATTTACAAAATAGGTCCTGACCTATTACAATAATGTGCAAGGGAAATGAAATGTGGATCACACCATGCCTTAGCTGGGACTCAAACATGATCTTGCATGCCACAAAATGCTTCCACAAACTTCCAGAGATCTCTGCAATCACTGGGATCAACCAGGTTGGCCAAGACTGGTTACACGCTACATTATCTGAGAACAATCTTCACACACCATCTCAAATTTCTTAACGTGGACCAAAGTCCAGATAGGAACATGATTAGGAGACATCTGCAAGTATGCTATAATCATTAGGAGCAACCACACGAATCTTAACCACTTTATCCATAGGAATCTTCTCACCAAAACACATGAACTTCACTGTCTTCAACTGTCATAAAAGAAAGATAGCTTGCAGACCACCAGATCACAAACCATTGCAACTGTAGGCACTTATCATCAGCCTAAACTTCCCTCTAGAAGTGTAGAGCCAAATACTTTATTGCGGAGGAATGTGGAGTAGAATACTTTCTTCCTGTCCCAACTAAACTTATAGAAAAAGCAGGTTTTGCTCTAGTGACCACAATTCACTCAAATCTTCATGTGGAGGCTTCAAACCCAGAATGCATCATCCTTAGTCATACCTCTAACTTACTTCCAATCCACAGACCATGATCTTCAAGAAGAAGTAAATGCAGAGCAGTTTACTGGACTATTCTTCAACAGACAACTCACTATCTATATTGTACTTCTCTGTAGCCCACTAGTTTCTTCCAGAGAGGCTAATTTTCTCAATATGCTCAACATACAAGTCTTCTAAACAAGTAATAGAATAAGATACGATTGACACCAATGACAACAAGAATATTTTGACATCAATGACAACACCAATTAGGCACATACTTGCAACAATCGCCCCCTTTGTCATTGATGGCAACATATTATGTGAAAAACTGCAACAACAATCAAGACAAGATTCTCCCCCTTTCTCTTTACACACCTGCACTCTTTCTTTCTCTAAAATTCTCCCCCTTTCTCTTACACATCTGCACTATAAGTTTTTCACATGACTTCTCTCCCCCTTTGACATCAATGACAAAGGGCACATACTTGCACCCATTTGCTCTGATATCAATTGTTAATATGCGCCGGACAACTGAGAGGGGGGGTGAATCAATTGTCCCAGAAACATAAACACTTTCTGCAATTTAAACATTCATCACTTATCCACAATTATTATGATTTAACAATGAGTGCATGAAATCAGAAACTTAACATCAAACACAAGAGACACCAGACTTACGTGGAAAACCCCAAGATGGGGAAAAACCACGGAGAGGATTAACTCTCGATATATATTGCAATCTTGAAATAATGATGTTCAGGCTTGGTCACTCCATGAGCCTAAACATACTGGCTTACTGCCATGAAGAACAACTAGGTCTAGTAGGCTCACTGCGTTAACCCTAAACCTAGCAAGATTACAATAAGGGTTGTTAAACCCTGTGGGTTGTTAAACCCTATTGGTGGCTTACTTCCAGACTCACTACCATGATCAACACCTTTCTATATTTGCAACTGAAGTACAATAATTCCCCTACTATGCTCTTCCTCTGCTTTGCTCTTCCTCTTCTTTCTTCTACCTCTTCTATGCTCTGCCTTTTGGACCTTTCTTAATATCTTTTCATTTTCGCTCAAGGACACCTTTTCCATGACTCAACTACAAGTATTTATAAACTACATCAGCCTTGGAATGATCATCAAGGTCAGCATCACAATCATCAACCATTGGAACAATCTCCAAGGTCAGTATTACAAACATTTACAAAATAGGTCCTGACCTATTACAATAATGTGCAAGGGAAATGAAATATGAATCATGCCATGTCTTAGTTGGGACTCAAACATGACCTTCCATGCCACAAGACGCTTCCACAAACTTTTAGAGATCTTTGCAATCACTAGGATCAACCAAGTCGGCCAAGACTAGTTACACGCTACATTATCTGGGAACAATCTTCACATACCATCTTAATTTCTTAACGCAGACCAAAGTCTAGATAGGAACATGATTAGGAGACATACATAAGCATGCTATAATTATCAAGAGAAACCACACAAACCTTAACCACTTTATCCATAGGAATCTTCTCATCGAATCACATGAACTTCACTATCTTCAACTGTCATGAAAGAAAGATAGCTTGCGGACCACCAAACCACAAACCATTGCAACTGTAGGCACTTGTCATCATCCTAGACCTCCTTCTAGAACCGAAGAGCCAAATACTTTATTGCGGAGGAATGCAGAGCATAATACTTTCTTCCTGTCCCAACTGAACTTACAGAAAAAGCAGGTTTCACTCTGGTGAACACAACTCACTCAGATCTTCGTGCGGAAGCTTCCAACCTAGAATGCAACATCCTTAGTCATGCCTCTAACTTACTTCCAATCTGCAGACCACAATCTTCAAGCAAAAGTAAATGCAGAGCAGTTTACCGGACTGTTCTTCAGCATACAACTCATTGTCTGTACTGCACTTCTCTGTAGCTCACTAGTTTCTTCTGGAGAGGCTAATTTTCTCAATATCCTCAACATACAAGTGTTATAAACAAGTAATAGAATAAGATACAGTTGACACCAATGACAACAAGGATATGTTGACATCAATGACAACATTGATTAGGCACATACTTGCAAAAATTCTATGTGTTGCTTTGTTAGGCAAACTAGCTCCCGATATAAGATCCATGTGATGACTGATACTCCTGATTGGTGGCAATCCTTTAGGTACATTGTATGATATGATGTCTTCATACTCTTTCAACAACTCTTTTATCTCCTCTGGTTGTGATTCTTCAAGTTTCTTAGGAATCAAGGCATAACACATATTCTCATGTCTCAAACCATCCAGAAATTTCCTTCCATCTACCAAACAGATTCTAGCATTTCCACATACTTCACTCTTAGGATCATCTTCCAAAGGAATCAAGGCAATTCTCTTCCCATTTGATGTTATAGTGTATGTATTCTTTCTCCCACCATGTATAGCTTTTCTTCATACTACCAAGGTCTACCCAACAAAATATGACAAACATCCATAGGCATAATATCACACAAGACTTCATCATGATAAGATCGAATATGAAATTTCACCAAACATTGTTCACTCACCAATACCTTATGATCATCTTGAATCCATGCTATCTGATAGGACTTAGGGTGTTTCAATATTTCTAACTTAAACTTGGTAGCCATCTCCTCTGAAACTAGGCTATCAGAACTACCATTATCAATAACAATTTTGTAACATTTACCCCCTGATTTGCATCTGATTCTGAACAAACTTTTCCTCTACGGTGGTTCCTCATTTGTCTCTACTTGAAATAGTGCTCTCCTCATCACAAGTGATTCTCCTTTCTCAGGTTTACCAACTAAACTAGGTGATCCAATAGGTTCTTCTTCTACATAGGCTGCTCTTCCACTGTTTTCTATCCTCTTGCTTGTACTCCCCTGATTACATTCAAATGCTCTATGTCCTTCACCTCCACACTTGAAACAAGTTCCTCTGAATGTTCTCCTATCAGGTCCTCTTCCCTCTCTTTTGTATCCTTTACTCCGGTATGGACTAGGGTTTCCTCTGTGGTAAAAATTTATGTCATCCCTCCGGTATGCATTATTATCTCTGTCATCCTTCTTGAATGTATTATCTGATTTGTTATGCTCTACAAATGATCTCTCTCCTCCAAAAAATGTTCTACTTCTCTAAAATTTACCTCCTCTACTTCTCTATCTCTAATCACGTCTCTTATTCAACTTCTCTTCAACCTTTAGGGAAAACTGGTATGCTTCTGCAAGTGTTGTCATCCTTACCAAACTCAATTCTTCTTGAATATTCAATCTCAGCCCATTGATGTATCTAGCCACTTTCTCTTTTCTTGCTTCACTATGTCGTGTCCTTATGATCATCTTATGAAATTCTTCAGTGTATTCCTTCACAGATTTCTCCTTTGGTCTCAGGTTCTGTAATCTCTTCAATAGCTCCAACTCATAGTCAGTAGGTACAAACTGATTCTTCAATTTTGTGACCATCTTGTCCCATTTTGTAATCTTTTCTTTTCCTCTTCTATTTATATCTAGCTGAACTTCTTTCCACCATATAGCAGCATGTCCTTTCAACTTTGTCTTTGCAAATTTCACCTTCTCTAGATCTTCAACTTCTTCGTACTCAAAGTATTCTCCCATGTCATTTATCCAGCCAATCAACTCTTCAAGGTTCAAATTGCCAATATAGTTAGGTACATCAACTCTAGGTCTCTTTCTAATCTTTGAAATAGCTCACAACATATTGTCTTGATCTGATTCTTATTTATCACCTCCTAGGGTTTCACCAATTTGTTCAATAGATTGAAATTCCTCTTCATCATCACTTTCAACATTAGGTCTAGGTGTCAATCCTCTTTGGCTATCTTCTTTAACAGCATCCAATCGAATTCTCATTTTTTTCATCATTTCCATCATCTCATCCATTCTACCAGTCATTGTTCCAACAACAGGGGCTCTCCTCAGCGACATCTTCCTAGTATCAAGTGCAAACTGCCTCAAGTTCGGCAATCGGGCTATAAGGTGACAACTGCCTCACAATTGGTGATCGATTGTGACACAAGTAACCTACCTCAGATTTGGCAATCTATCCATAGCAAGATTTGATGGAATTCCTTCACCAACTTCACTCAATTCACTCCCAAATATTCAAACTTTCACTCTGATACCACTTGGTGCAATCATGGTTAGGAGGGTCCTCAAAGAGAACTATCCAGACCGTGCAGCTAGAGTAAACACAATGGAAACAACTCAAAGATATGAATCAAATGTAGTTTCAGTCATTTAGTATATCATAGAATTCAAATACAAGTTGGCTGGCAACATGCGGGCTTACAATTAGGGCTCACAGGCCTGATTACAGAATATCAGAATATGCACAAGATATGGCTTTGAAGCTCCTTTGCACAAATCTAAACTATGAACTTAGAATTATCAATCACTGTCTATAATTTACTTTCCTAAGGATCTATTACATCAATATATATCATATTTGGAACATAAGATTCCTCTACGTTGGCCAAGGAAGATCACAATCCCTAATGAAGAATTGTAACGTGTGTACATGGATAGGTCAGACCTAAATGAATAGAACTCCTCCGCCAATTAATGGAATGATGTGTGGATCTCGGTGAAGGTCGGCCATGAACTAAACAATATTTAATGATGTGCCATTAAGATTCGAAGGTTGTGAATTGCTCTACAAGTCTTCTCCTTTAGCTGACTATCTAGGACTTGTCAGAATGCTCTGCTCTGAGAAAATAGTTGATCTTTTGATAGCGATAACTTTCTGGTACCTGATCCAAATACTTTGAAAATTAGATATGTTGTGCATGAATGAATCTAGATGCTAAGTCTAGCTCTGCAAGGTTTGGAATGCAACTGCGGTAGAATGCAGACCAAAATACAGAAACAACTACCGACTGAACTGCCTAAACTGATTTGGGAAAATGAAAAGAAACAAACTGAAATGTGAATATTTTTGGTTGATGCAAGATTGCTCTTGAACCAAGGATGCTCCTACATCAGAATAGAAACATAGATACAGTTTGATATTGAGAGTCTCTGAACAACAAAGACATTAAATGTTTCCCTCCTATGTAAGGTATTTCTTATTTTAAAATCTACATTAAAGATATAATGTGTTCTTGTGTTGTCATTGAATTGCAAGGATATTAAGTGCTTTCTAGTACGAAAAACAAAAAAAAAATACAGATACCAAAATCTGGTAAAAGTCATTGATAGAATTTGTATAAGGGTAGAAAGAACTCGACAATGGAGTACATTAGGTCTCTAATGCACCCATACGAGATTGACTATAGTTTGAGCCTATTTTAATGATCTTTATATCTCACTGAATCCTTTGATTCTACAATTACTTGTTACAAGAAGTCTAACACTAGATTGTGCACCCGATAGGACAGTCATTACCTCTATTTGTAGAATACACAGCAACCAAGCTTTTATTGTTGTTACCTGTTGCTATCATTTTTGGTATCAAAGCCTAGAAGTGACTGGACATAGCAAGAGATAGGGCCAGAGAAGATTGGGTAGAATGCCACCCAGAAGAATGTTGAGAGGAGGTAGAGGAGGTATATATGAAGGTGTTAAGGAGTTTCTATAGAACCTCATAGAAAGGATGGATGCCATGGAACATGCACAAAGGAGAGGAATACCTACTGGAGAAGTAAGTGATAATGAAGAAGAGGATCAACAAGCTAGGGAAGAGGTGGTTCAAGAAGAAGAACCTGATGGCATTGAGATGAGATTGTTGAGAACAGTCATGGGGGTTGGAGCCAATCTAAAGATATAGGTTCCTACCTACTCAAGAAGCCTCAATGGAGAGGAACTCATTGATTGGATCAATGAGCTTGACAAGTACTTTGAGTACGAAGAAGTGACAGAGGAGAAGAGAGTTAATTTTTCCTGTACAAGACTCAAAGGCCATGTTGCTATGTCATGGGATTACATTCAGTCAGAGAGAAGAAAGAAAAACAACGAAAAGATAACTTCTTAGGACAGGGTGGTTGCCAAACTAAAAGCCAAATTTCTTCCAGGAGACTATCAAACTAACCTATTCAAAAGGTTACAAAATCTCAAGCAAAAGGAGATGAATGTAAAGGAATATATAGAGGAGTTCTACAAAATTGGTAATCCAATCAGGGCATAGTGAAAATGATTTGGAGAAGGTTGCTAGGTACCTGAATGGATTAAGATACAGTTTGCAAGATGAATTGAGTCTTTTTTCCCCTAGGACTCTTGAAGAAGCCTATCATTTTTTCATTAAGGTAGAAGAGAAGTTTATGAGAAGGAAAAACCAGCAAGGAAGAGGATCTAGAGGAAGAGGACAGAATAGTGGTAGAGGATAGCAGCAGCATCAAGTTGGAGAAGCAATCACTTCTAGTATGAAAACCAATCTAGAAAGAGGAGGTTTCCAAGACAAAGGAGGGAGACCATTTGAATGAGGAGGTTATCAAAGAAGAGGAAGAGGTTTCTCTGGTAAATGTTTTAGATGTAACAAGTTTGCAGGTCACAAAGGTTGGGAGTGTCCTGAGTTCCCACAAGAAGGTTACACAAGGCCTAAAAGAAGTAATCAGATTGTGTAAGCATACCAAGAGAGTGTGGAATCACCTCTGTTGCAAGTATGAGGATAACCGGTGTTGTCATTGATGTCAACATACTCATACTGCATTAATGAGAAGGATTGGATCAACTGTGTACTGAGGATATTGAGGAAACTAGTCTCAATTAGGAACAGTGAAGAAAAGTGATGACAATAAGGTAAAAGTCCAAGATAAGATGAAGATCAGAGGATGCGGTTTAAAGGGTTTGCAGATATGAGTATTGAGATGATCCAGTCAAGTTTTCAGAGGTCCGCATAATGATCTAAAGAAGTTATGACTGCTCCAGTAGAACCAGTTCCGGCAGATGTTCAGTGATGATAGAGTGTCATAGATTGGTCCGGTGAGCTCCGGAATTGCATTTTCTCAGTCTGCGGATTGGAGGGAGTGTTGAAGAAGTCTGTGTGAAGTGACAACTAGATTTGTTCATGGTTTGGAGGTCCAGAAGCACCGTTTTCATTGTGACAGTGATGACAGACTGTGTTCTTGATGTTTCGGATGAAGAAGAGAAGAATTTCAGGAAGCTGATAAAGTGCGGATGTTGTTGGTGACTCAGGAAAGGTTTTGGTGATCCTTGGATCATGTACAATTCTTATTGGCGGTCCGCATTGAAGTTAGAGTGTGGATTTGATGTAAAGACCACCAGTTGTTGGTGTTCTTCCTGAGACAGGCCGACTGAATGTATTACACGTCTTCCGGATGATATAAAAGTGTTTGCCGACTTAGATGATTGTTCCTAAGTCGATGCCTTGTATAAATAAAGGATTGTGAAGTCATTCCAAAGTGGGAAGTGTGTGGATGAGTGTGGCATAGCGAAGAAGAAGAGCGAAAGGCAGAGCAGGAGTTTTTGGGCTTAATGGAACTGATCCAGGCATGGTAAAGATGTCAATCTCTAGTTCAAGTTTGTGATACTTGTTACTTTGTAGACAGTGTGTCTCTTATAGGCAGTGTGCCTCTTATGAGCAGTGTGCTTGGGAAGTGAGCCCTAATTGGCATGTGCCATCTATTTTTCTTATTCTTCTAACAGAGAATAATCCTTGGGTTAATCACCCCATGGTTTTTCCCTTAACCAAGTTTTTCGCGTCAAAATCTTGGTGTCTCATGTGTTGATGTGTATCTGCCCTGGTGTTTATGCTTTATGCTTTCATGAATGATAAATTGCTATGCTATTGAATAACAAAGTGGATCTAAGTGTTTGAATTGGAAGCAAGTTTAGGATAACTAATCCACCCCCCCCTCTCAGTTATCAACAACATCCTCATCACTTAGAAGAACCTGAGACAGGAGAGTCTTTGTTGTTCAAGAGAGTACTGTTGAAGCCACCAAAGGAGAGTCTAGAACCTGTGCAAAGGAGAGCCTTATTCAAAACCAATTGCAAGGCAAAAGGTAAGTGTTGCAAACTCATTATAGATAGTGCAAGTATGGATAATATTGTGGCTATTGAAAAGGTAGACAAACTAGGTCTTAATAGGATTAAACATCCTAACCCCTATCATGTTTCTTGGTTGCAAAAGGGGAATCAATTATTGGTATATGAGTAGGCCTTAGTAGATTTTCAAATAGGTAGTTATAAGGACATTGTTATGTGTGATATTATGCCTATGGATGTTAGTCATGTGCTTCTTGGTAGGCCTTGGAAATTTGACAAGAAAGCCATACACGATGGAAGAAATAATACTTACACTCTACAGAAGGATGGCCAAAAACACGCACTACTACCTTTGAAAGGAGAAATGGACAGTAAGAGTAGCAACAACAACAAGGTATTGTTGATGAGTGGCAAAGCATTTCTACATGATATGAAGAAGGAAGAAGAGGGAAAGAGTGAAGTTGTAGTAGTAGCTGAGAAGGGGAAAGTTGCAGTAGAGGATGATAAAGAGAATACTGAAGTTGCAGGAATGGTTGAGTGTCATTTGGAGGACCTAAAGGCATTAATTGCAAGTTTGATCGAGGAAGTGGAAAAAGTGGACAACGAAGATGAAGGGGGAAAGAGTGTAGAAGAGGTAGCTGAAATTGCAGTGAATGGTGAAAACAAAGATGATTTAATGTTGCATCTTTTGGAAATAGAAGCAAAGTGGTTGGAGAAACTTGTGGGTGGAGGTACAAAGGTAAATGGTGTAGTGAATATAGAAGAAGAAGATATTGGAACAGCGAAGGAAAATGAGGTATATTATGATAATTTTGCTTTTGGTTTACCTTTATTTGCAAGGATGAATGTAGAAGATGTATTTTCCAATATGTATGCAGATGTGGCATGTTTGTGTGGGGAGGTTATAGAAGATACTGCAGAGGAAGCTTGGTGGAGGTGGTTGGTTTATAGTGGGTCACATCCCATGATACATGGTGGACAAAGGTCCACAAGTGACAAAGAAAGTGTAAAATTCATCTCACCATGAAATGCAAGCTCTATTCCTACCAAATGCTAGAAGAACAAAAAGAAGTAAACTATTGCAGGTTACCTATTCAGAGCATTAGAGTATGCTGCCAGTTGTATATAACTTGAAAGGGTAGTCCTACTACCCAACTCTATTTGTGATCTTTGCTCACAAACATCTCTCTCAAGGAGCTTGATGCAGGAGCATCATCCTTGTGAGATTTTGGTGTGCATTGTTTTTGTTCTGTGTTTGTTGCAGGGTCTTTGTACCCAAATTTTTTTTGGTCAAATTGTGGTTAGTTCTTCTTTGTAATTATTTAGCCTTTGGGGCTTGCAGTCCTATTATTGGAACATTAGAATGTTAAGAAGTCAAGTCTTGAATCTTTTGTGCACCTCAACCATACTCATACTCACACCTCGAATCTAAATATTCAGTTAGGTTTTTATGATTTGAAAAGTTAGTTTCTCCATGTTCTTTGTGATGGGATACATGGTCTTTGTGGTGGGATGGTAGTTTTTTAGAGAGCTCGGCTTCTTCCTGGAGGGACAATTTTTTTGTTAAAAATTTAAAAAAAAAAAAAAAACAAATAAAAAAGAAACAGTTATCCGCAGGTTGTGGAAGAACAAAGTGAAGATGGAAGCCCTTCGAGGTGATAGAGGCACTGTTGGACATTCTTTTTTCAAGATTCTGGAAGTTCATAATGGTCTTTTCTCCTAAAAGAGACACATGGAGACTTGATGTTACATTGTAATGATGTTTTAACCGACACAAGGAAATAACTCGTTGTTTTTACTATTCTCAATAAACTCGGTCGTGGAGTATTGCAATGAAATCTCATTTTGTTGTGTGTTTCCCCTAAATACAGAAATCATGAGACGCTAAAGAAAGATTGAAAGTTTCTGATTGAAACCACAGTGTATTATGTTGGAAATTTTAAGTAAGATTTTAGGTTATAGGTGTAAAGACTTTCTAGGAGGAGCCCGCTCCATGTCCATGTAGATGGAGGCGTAAGGGATCTTAGAAACCTTGATCCACATCGTGGGAATAGAAACAAAGATACAATTTGATATTGAGAGTCTCTGAACAACAAAGAGATTAAACGTTTCCCTCTTGTGCAAGGTATTCCAAATCAACATTTAGCTTATTTCAAAATCTACATTAAAGATACAATTTGTACTTGTGTTGTCGTTGAACTTCAAGGATATTAAGTGATTTCTACTGTGAAAAACAAAAAAACATAGACGCCAAAATCTGGTAAAAGTCGTTGATAGGATTGGTATAAGGGTAGAAAGAACTCGACAATGGAGTACATTGGGTTTCTAATGCACCCATACAAGACTGACTGTAGTTTGAGCCTATTTTAATGATCTTTATATCTCACTGAATCCTCTGATTCTACAATTACCTATTATAAGAAGTCTAACACTGGACTGTGCACCCAATAGGCCAGTCATTACCTCTATTTGTAAAGTACACAGCAACCAAACTTTTTATTTTTGTTACCTGCTGCTATCAATAGTTTACATCAAGAAGCAACTATTGTTAGAGGTAATCAAAACCATTTTTACCATGACAAGCTATAGCATTGCTACAATTGAGCTACATGAGGTGCAATAGGTACACAAATAGAGTGAATCAATTATGGAAGCAATTGAGTGTAGCTAGAAAATGATTAGCTCATAGAAGCAAATGCATAATAATTTTTTTCTCTTTTAAAAAACTTCTTTAAATTTCAATAACAACGAGTCACTAACGAGCTAGTTTTCAATCACCTACCACTTAGTGACACTATGAAAATAGTTTTCACCACTAAGAATATATTTAACTATAATTCACCATAAACTAATTTTCAAATTGTAGTTGTCTAACTACGCCCAAAGATTTTGCATTTTTTTCTTTGTTTTCTTTTTTCTTTTTGTAAACATATAATGACTCAAAGAAAAGGAAAATCTCATGTGGATGTCAAATTGATACCATCCAGAACCTAGAGTTCCTTAAGTAGCCCTTAAATGATGTTGTTATATGGAGCCTAATCAGACTTGGAGATTAAATTTACCCCTTTTATCGGCATGGTTTACCCCCAAATTATTTAACAGGGTTAAGGGGTAGCACCCCCAAGACGAGGTCAAGTGCCCCTTGCGGAGTCCAGGGGCAACGCCCCTGGCGCGCTCCCTGTCACGATACAGGGCGGGGTTGAGGGGTAATGCCCCCAAAACCTCCAATGATTTTTTATTATTTTATTAAGGCATCGAGAGTTATTTTTCTATTGGCTGACATAAAAACCCTATTTTTGTAACCGACATAAGGCTTGATCAAAGCAGTGGCCGATGATGGCATGGTTCAGTGGTTAAGTCGCTCAGGATGTAGTGGCGGCCACCAGAGTTCAAACCCCCGCTGGGCCAACGAGCTCGCAAGGCTTTACGCCTTCGCTGGGCCAATGAGCTCGCGGGTTTGAAGTGTTCTTCCTAGGGGATGAGGTCCCCCAGTTGTGGCCTCACCGGTTCATTGCTCCGGGCAAAAGCATTCGCGTGGAGCCGGAGGGCGTGTCGCACCAGCGTCACCGGTCACATTAAAAAGTTTACCAGGCGCATTATCTTTTAAAAAAAAAAAAGGCTTGATCAAAGCAGCTAAGGGTTAGGGTTTTCGTTGATGTATTGTAGCATTTTGCAACGGTATTGAGTTGCAAGGATTGTTGGTTGTAATCAGTTTGATTTACTGGATAATAATATTGGACTCTCTGTTGGTGGATGTAGCCCGAGTTTGGGTGAACCACGTTAAAACTTGTCTCTCGTTGTTATTATTTATGTGTATTTTTCATTCCTCTGTTTAATCTTTATTTGCATTTAATTAATATCTTTTGCCGGATAACCTAACAAATGAAAGTCATTGTTAAACTTGGTTGCATGTACAACATGAATTGACGACCAGCAACAAGAAACATATTATGATCAAAATCCACAATGCACATTTTCACAGCATCATTGCTACAGACAATCTTGATCTCATTCAATACATGTCACTGTGTATGGAAGTTTCTTTTATAATCTTGATATAGACATTCCTAATCACTTGTTTGCAAAGATCTCTTACAATGGAAGTAATATTTTTGCAAGGCACAGTGTTGTATAATAAATTTTATTTCAAACAAATTCTGCCAACACATCTCATATAGGGAATGAAGTTGTGTTATCCTCATGTTTTGGGCATTAGAGAGATCCATACACAATTCTATATTGTATGAAAATTTGTAACTTCAAGTTGTACAAATAATATAACTTCCTTACTGACAAGAAGGTTATGTAGTGAAAGACCAATGGTAGTCTCCCAACTTGTCTAGTGTGACCATACAACTTTAAGAAGGTAGTTGTCCTAATCCTTGTGATGGAACATGATAATCTACATTAGAATGTGTTCAATCTCCTTTTTCATGACTTAACGTTGTCCACGGATGTGTGGCTTGTGAAGAATTGTTAAAGAATGTCTTATGGCAAGAATCTTGGTTCTCATATACTGAGTTATATTTTGTCCTCCACATGGTTTGGTATGAAGAATGAGAGTATCAAGGCTAGTGCAAAACAGAAGTTCTACCCATGAATGTTGATCACTTCACCCAATAATCTTCCCATGATCTCTATGAGAGAAACACATAGGAAACTTACATATCACCATATAATAGTAAGGCCAACAAAATGTAGACTTAGATGCTCATCTAGAGAAATAGCATCAACTATTAGTGGTTCAAAAGTGTTGGGTAACCTAGATCAGAAGCTTGCAACCATATTCTCATGACCAAGATTATCAAGTATATTAATGTTAAATTCATGTAACAACAACATCCATTTAATAACTCTACCTTTAATAACTAGTTTATTCATTAGAAAATGAAGGGTTACAAAGTGATCAATATGAATAAATACCTGATATATTATCATATAATGGAAAAATGGATGAATAGAATATACTATGGCTATGAATTCTTGGGTAGAAACAATATGATTCAACTCCATACCTATGATGTTCTTACATATATAAGAATTGGCACAAGAAATCATACCTTGATTTGGTCCAAAGGCCACACACCTAGTTTTATCAAAAACATTAGAGCAATAATTGATAAAGGCTTTACTAGTAGTCAACCAAGGACATCCAAAATTCAAGGGATTTCCCCATAACTTAACTTCATACTACAAAAACATGATTTCATTAGAATAATCTAAAGAATCAATAAAGGCAATGACCCTTTAAAAAATATCTTGATCCCTTTTTAATGAATCATCATCAATCTATAGCATATTTGGTGTGGTCCTTAATGTTTGTAAACACATCTTTTCACTAGTTGTTCTAATCATAACATTATTGTTGGTGACCCTAGATCAGTAAGTGTGTGAGGAATAAGCATTTTTACTATAGGCCTCCCAATATTTGAATGCTCGAGAATAAAAACACTTCTAAGAAAGAGATTTTATATCTTTTCATTCTTCATTTCACATAATTCTTGAACTACTAGTGTGTATATTAAAACATCCTTTATTGCCTGTGAAATTTTAACACACACATTTGTGAGTTCACAAACAAAATAAGACTTGGATTTAAGTGTTCCTTTATGTGTGTGAATTCTCTCTAGAGGTTGTGATTTGCTAAGTAGATAAGAAGAACTAGGTTGAGGATCTTCTAATTCATCATGTTGTTCTACTTTAATTATAATAGGAGAAACTAGGAGAGTGTCATTGGAAATGCATAATAAAGTATGTGGTGGTCACTTCATAGCAAAGATTACAACCCATAGAATTCTCAAAATAGGATATTGATGGGCAACCCTATTTGTTGATGTACACAAACTAGTGAGGAACTATGATGCTTGTCAAAGATTTTCAAGTAAGCTAAAAGGATCAGGTGTGTTACCTTTAAGGCCAATAATGATAGAAGCTCCATTTTAGCAATGGGGAATAGATTTTATTGGAGAAACTGCTAAAAAATCTAGTGCATGGTTTAAATAGATTTTAGTGGAAATAGATTATTTTACCAAGTGGGTTGAGCCTATTCCCACTAGAAGGGATACTAGTAAAGTAGTGATTGATTTCATACTGGATCATATTGTGACTAGATTTGGTGTTCCTAGTAAGATTATAGTTGATAATACAATGTGCTTTAGGTCAATGGAATTCATGAAGGTTTGTTCTGACGATGGAATTACCATATCACACCCATCTCCATACTATCCACAGCGGAAGGCACAAGTTGAATCAAGAAACAAAAATCTAATTAAAAAAATCAAGAGAATGTTGGGTTAAAACAAGAAGGCATGGGATTCTAAGCTTAAGCTTACAATTTGGGTTTATAGGTGTACTCCTAAGAAATCCACTGGTAAATCACCTTTTGAATTGGTTTATGGAGCTGATGCAATTATGCCCATCAATAATCCAAATTACTTGTGTATAAGTTCATTTAGGAGATAGTTGAAGGAGAAAATTATGCAATGACAAGAAGAATCAATCAATTGATCGAACTTGATGAGAACATGAGGAAGGCTCAAAACAACAATTTAAAGATGCAGAAATATATGAAATATATGTTTGATAAGAGGGAAAGCCCATGAAAGTTAGAAATTGGAGATATGGTCTTGGTTTGGAATGCAAAATCATAAGATAAAGGGAAACATGGGAAGTTTGATTCTATGTGGTTGGGCCCTTTTGTTCTTGATGATTTGTATGGTGAGGATTATTTCTTCATCAAGAGATTGAATGGAGAGTTTCAAGAAATGCCAGTGCATGGAAAATTCCTAAAACATTATTCATTTTGAGTTTTGGCTCATCTTTTCCACGCACAGTAGTCTTCTCCTTGCAGGTTTGTTTTGTGCAGCCATGGTTGTCTATGACCCATGTTGAAGTATTTGTTTATTTTTCCCTATTGTATGGTATGCACCCTGGAGTTTTCTGAATTCTCACTATGTTCCACTAGAACATATGTCCCCAACAAGAGCAATTATTAGAGCCTTGATCCATTTTCCTATTTTATGCCCATGTTTGAAAAGTCAATTTACCTCTTGAAAAGTGGTATCCCAATTTTTGGCCCCTATGGTGTCTAAGTTTACCTAAACTAGGTTGATATTGCTTAAAAAGTCCCTTAGAACAGTCTAGAGCAGTCAAAATTATCAAAATAGATAAAAATAGTAAGTTTTCTATTTTTAGTAAGTTTGCATTTCAACACTATGGACTTGAAATTTTACCCAAAGCTTCAAAGTTGCTAAATGAGTATTGTGAGTGAATTTCAAACAAAATTTATGTCTAGATAATGAGTTATTAAAGTTTAAGACTTTCTAAAAAATCTAAAAAGAATCTTAAATTTGAGTTTTGAGGCTTTAAATGATTGAATTTGGGTCTAAAAATTGTCAAAAACTGCTTTGTAGATTTAAGGGTCATAGATCTCTTCGAGCTCTTCAATTTAAAAAAATGTGCTTAATCGGGTACTCAGATAAAAATTTATGGCTTCCAAAATTTATGCTTCTATATTTGATATTTCTAATGATGGGTTTCAAAAGCCTATAAAAGTGAAATAAAAGGAGGGAGCCAAAATTTGAAGATTTTCAAAGGCAACAAAAAGATAGCTAGACTAGTTTGGGCGCCTAGATTTTTTGGGTTAGCTATAAATTGTAAAATCTTTTCATTGTAAAAGAAGAGAGTTGGAAAAATTGGGGATTTATAGAGAATTTGAGAAAATTTTTGTAATAAAAGTGTGCATATGTTCAGAATCAATAAAGGGTTTGAATATGTTTTTTGTACACCTACAATAATGATTTTATTTGTTTAATTTATATGAGTGAGGATTTGAGCTTGATTTTCTCCTTTGCAATACTATATTTTCTTGAACAAAAGTAAGATTTTAAGGAAATTGGAAAATCTTTGCTTGCACATTTGCTGTGAGATTTGTTAGTTTGGTTAGCATACTTTCAAGGAGAGTAAGAAGTCTTTCCAAGAAGTATGTAGGATTTGCAGTAAGGATGATCTTTTTTTGATTACATTAGGGTTTAAATCATTGAAAGGAAATGATATTCTATTGTTAAACCATAGAGTTAATCTTATTAGGGTAGGGTATTGTGACAATTTTAGACTTTTTATTCCCAAGAATAGAAATTGCTCTATTTCAATATTCCCAACCCACTCACATGCATATTAAAAATGATGAATCCCACACTTTGGTGTTTATATATTAGTAGTGTAGGTGTTCTTCCATTATATGCAAATCCAGTATTGTAAACTATGTTGAATCTTTGGTGAAATAGTTGTTGTTGCATATTTACAGAAGGTTTGTATATAGTTTTATTATTATGTGAATGATTGTTGTGTGTAACCATGTCCATATATTTACAGGGATGAGTAATCAGTTTCATATCGTTGTCACATCATTCAACCTAACTACCTAATTAGAGATCTTCCTGTGCATTTAGTTTGTTGTTATATTTTAAGATCTCTAGGAAATACCCTCCTGAGCTTGGCAGGGCTCAAAGAAGAAGAGGAGACCTTATCCACCTCCCATCAAGTTGTCTTTTTCTCTCCCTTGGACTGAGCATAGGTCACTTCCCCATTGTTTGAATTATCCCTCAGTTTGGAATTTGTGGTGAATGCCTTAGGATTGAGGTGATTGTAGGAAAAAGATCCAACAAAGTCAAAACTAACTTTCCCAAGCCTCCTGAATGCAATGGAATAGTAAAAAATTCTACCTAGATTACTAAAAGGTTTCTCACATACAAAATGCGAAATACCAAGAATGAAATCCCAAAGATATTATTTTTCCCATCAAACCATTCGGATTCTCTAGATCTATGAATATGCAACAAGAGAAGAGCATATTAGATTTTAAGGAAAAATAAATGAAAGTTTATTAGCCCCTGCCCCCCAAATTTCTCAAAATTTAGAAACTGATAGATCTATCCTAACACCATGGATTTGATACCATGTTATATTCAACAAATAAACATGAATCTACCCAAACTCTAGTGCAAGTATTAGATACAATAAAATTGTTAAAGAGATGATATTATCTAATTAAAATAGCAAAATAGAGTCAATTCCCAATAATAATGATGCATGTAAAATGTGTTGGGATAAGGTGCCATTAACCTTGTAAATCCTAATATTGTATTTATTCCATTTTATTATTTGTAATTTGTAATTACCCATAAGGGAATGAGGTAGTTTCACCGGCAGTGGTAATTCTAAATTCACCAGAGGTAATTATGAAGTGATATTTACGGTTGGCAGTTGTTAAACTCATGAGTAAATGAGGGTAGGCACCACCTTGGGAGAATCTTCTATTTTTAGCATGTATGACACATGTCATAATGTTTGGTAAGTGCATATAAGAGAATCTATGACAATTTGTAAGTTGTCATAAGATTCTATGACATTATGATGACATATGACGGATATTTACTATGTGTAAGTTGTTATGTTTAACCCCAAGTGCCCATCTTGGGAAGATACTCTTTGGTGGAATCTATGATGGTTATGATGCATCATAAGATGTTGTAAGAGATCTTATTTAGCCTTGGTTGTGCAACTTTGCATGGATGACTTTGGACAAGTGGCGGGAAATTGTGAGGCATTTAATATTTGCATGTTGGAGATTCTCAAGAGAGAGAAAGTGGATTCCTAGTTTGGTGTGGGAACACTTCTATATATCCATTGTCATGTAAATGTTGTAATATAATAGACTTATAGGTACTCAAGTTCTGTAAGAATGTTGTCAAATTGAAGACTGAAGGAGAGAGTTGTGTAGTTGATGTATTGTATCACTTTTGCAGATTAATACAAACTTGTGCCTCTTTCTTGGTGGAGTTTTTTACCTAAAAGGGTTTTCTCCATGTAAACAATATGTCCTTGTGTGATCAATTTTTAGATTTGTTGCTTCTGTGTTCCATTATTTATATTTTGTTGCAATCTCCATTAAACGATACACAGTTAGAAGATCATTAAACTTATTTGAATCAGATTTCTGTTGAGTAGTTGTTGTCTTCATTTCTAACATTTGGTATCAGAGCCTGGCCAGATTTGACTCTTGGGTGGTCGTGTGAAGGTTGTGTTTCTGCAGTGGGAGATTTGGTTGTATTTGTTTTGCAGATCTTGAGTTGTTATTATGGTTGGATCCACCGTTGCTTCAACCTCTCATTTAGACATTGAGAAGTTCAATGATACAGGGTATGAGCTATGGAAGCTGAAAATGGAGGATTTGTTGGAAGAAAGAAACCAGTGGTTGGTTGTTCTAAAAGAGAAGAAACCCAATGATGTCTCTCAAGATGAGTGGGATAGACTGGATAAGAAGAGACGAGGAACTCTCAGATTGTGTCTTGCATATTCTGTCATGTTGAATGTCGTAAGGGAAGAAACTGCACATAGCTTATGGAAGTGTTTGGGTGAGATATACCAAGCCAAGAGTGGTAAACAAACTTTACTTTAAGTGTAAACTATTTTCTATGAAAATGAAAGAAGATGAATCGGTCGCAGAGATTTAAATTCTTTTAATTTGTTGTTGAGTCAGCTTGCATCTGTAGATGTTGAAGTTAACAAGGAAGATACACGTATCTTACTTATTTGTTCTTTACCTAAGTCTTTGGAGAATTTTATCCTTTCTATCACTGCTAACCTTGCGGATCCGAAGATGGATGCTCTTGTTGCATTTTTGTTGGCATAGGAATTGAGGAAGAAGAGTTCAGATAGTTCACAAGATGCTCTCAGTGTTAGGGGAAGGTCTAAGGAAAGAGGACCGAAAGGAGATCATAAGGGGTTTAAAGACAAGTCTATGGACCATTCTAAGACTCCTGGGAAAAAGAATAGAGTTAAGTGTTGGAACTGTGAAAAGAGGGGACATGTGAAAAAGGAGTGCAGAAATCCCAAGAAACAGTGGGAGACTGCTTCTGAGAAGTCCTCTAATGCAGGTGAAGATGTTTTACTTTATACATGCAATATTGTTTCTAATGATCACTGGTTGGTTGACTTATGATGCTCATTTCATATGACCCCACATAAGGAATGCTTTTCCACATATGAAGAGTATGATGGGGTAAAGTGTACCTTGGGGACAACTCTACATATCTGATAGTTGGGAAAGGCAAGGTATTGTTGTGTTTTAGTGATGGGATGATTAAAACTCTCCCTGGTGTTTTGCATGTTCCTGGATTAGCTAGAAATCTTATTTCAGTTTTGAAGTTAAAATGATTTGGGAATGCATGTAACATTTGATAAGCATGGTTGCAGATTGGTGAGGAAAATTGGTGGTAGCGAAGGGGAAGAGAATGAGAACCTTGTTTAGGCTAGATGTCACTACAGTTTGTAATTCCTCTTATGTTTCTGAGGCTTCTAAAAACACTTGTATTTTGTGGTACCATAGATTGGGCCACACAAGTAGTAATGTTTTGAAAACTATTAAGAATAAAGATTTGTTGGACGGTTTTTCTTATTCTAATGAGCACTTTAATTTCTATGAGCATTGTGTGTTTGGTAAACAAAACAAAAAATCATTTTCTTTAGGAAGCAATAGAGCAAAAGAGAAGTTAGAGATTATTCATACAGATGTGTTTGGACCTGTAGATAATGAATCTATCAAAAAATCTCATTATTTTGTCACCTTCATATGTATCCAGATTCACATGGATTTATTTTATGAAACACAAATCTGAAGTTTTCACTAAGTTTAAGGATTTTAAAGTTTTAATTGAAAACCGATCAGGATTAAAGATAAAAGTATTAAGATCTGACAATGGAGGGGAATATTGATCTAAGGAATTTGATGAGTTTTGCAAGCATGCAGATATAATCAAACAAAAGACAACATTGTATGCACCACAGCATAATGGTGTTACAGAAAGGATGAACCAAACAATCATGGAAAGAGCCAGAAGTATGTTGATTGATTCATAGTTGGATAAATTCTTTTGGGCAGAGGCTATGTGTACTTCTTACTACTTGATTAACAAATCTCTTTGTAAGGCTCTTGATTCGACACCTTATGAAGTGTAGATAGGTAAGAAACCTTCTGTTTCACATTTAATGGTTTTTGGCTATGAGGCTTTTGTTCATGTGCCTAAGGAAAAGTGATCTAAGTTGGATCCAAAAGCGTAGAAATGAATCTTCATTGGATATGGTGAGAATGTTAAGGTTTATAAGCTTTGGGATCCTCTAACCAGAAAAAATATTTTCTCTAGAGATGTTATTTTCAAGGAACTTAGAGCTATTTTTGAACCTGTGTAGCCAAAAGAAAAAGAAAAGGTGAAGAGAGTGCACTTTGACTTAGAGTAGGAAGATACAACTCAGGAAGAACACAATGATGGATTGGAGGGTGAAGAAGAAGAAAAAGATTCTAGTAGTTCTGATGAGGAAGAATCTATTGTAACAAAAGAACAAGTTGAGACTCTTACTCCACCCTTGAGGAGATCCACAAGACAATGGAATCCAGTTGACAGATATAGCCCACCAGATTTATGTTGTGTATTTGCTTTATTGAGTACTGACAATGAGCCTAGATCCTACAGGGAAGTTATTCATTCAGATGATAGTGAGTCTTTGTAGTTAGGCATACAAGAGAAGATGATGGCTTTAGACTCTTGTAACACCTGAGATCTTATTCATTTGCCCAAAGGAAGCAAGGCCATAGGTTGCAAGTGGGTCTTCAAGAAGAACTTTGAAGTAGACGGTTCATTGGAGAAATACAAGGCTAGACTGGTAGCCAAGGGCTACCCCCAGAGAGAGGGAGTTGATTTCAGTGAAATTTTCTCTCCTGTTGCTAAGTTAACTTCTATTAGATTTCTTTTATCCATTGTTGCAGCTTTTGATTGGGAGATTAAGCAAATGGATGTTAAGACTATGTTCTTGCATGGAGATCTTGAGGAAGAAATTTATATGCAACAACCTACAGGTTTTGAGATAAAAGGAAAAGAACATTGGGTTTGCAGGTTAAAGAGGTCTCTCTATGGTTTGAAACAGTCACCAGAATCTGGTATCAAAAGTTTGATTCATTTGTGTTGAAATTGGGTTTTGTTAGAAGCGAGGAGGATCATTGTGTGTACATTCATTGTATTGATGATTTTATACTGATCATTGCATTGTATATTGATGACATGTTATTTTTCAGCAATATTAAGGGTATGATCAGTGAGCTGAAAGCTCAACTTTCAGGTGCATTCGATATGAAGGATCTTGGAGCTACCAGGTATATTCTAGGTATGGAGATCAAGAGGGACAGAGGTAACAGAAAGCTTTGGTTTTCACAAAGTAAGTATGTGAATACCATTTTGCAGAGATTTAGTTTGCAGGACTGTAACCCAGTTAGAGTTCCTTTACCTATTTCATTAGATATGTGTCCAAAGAATGAGGATGATTTTGAGGATATGTCTAATGTGCCATATGCTAGTGTTGTAGGGAGTTTGATGTATGCAATGGTTTGTACTAAGCCAAATATTGCCCAAGCAGTGGGAGTTTTGAGTAGATTTATGTCAAACCCTGGTAAAAAGTGTTGTGTGGTTGCACGACACGCCCCATTTTGCCCCAACAAAATAGGGACCCACTTTTGCTTGGCTTGTTTGTCCTTTGCTTTCTAGTGGTATGCTAAAATAATCAATATCAAATACATGCCAAGATGTCATCTTGTGCATATCCAAAGCTTAGGATAAAGGTCAAATTTTTAAGCTTCAAATTTCACATAATAGATCCTGCCAAATGAAAGAGAACGAAAATTTAAGTAGGTTTGTTTTTTGAAGCACCCTAAAATTCTCTAAAACCAGAAAGTTATGGTTGGTCAAAGTTTGATCAAAGGGTTGTCCAGATATTCACAGTTCATGCCATCCAGATATTAACTTAATATCCTGGCGTGTATCAGTATCTAGACGTCAAGTTTAAAAGGCTTGGTGAGCTAAACGTCAAATGTCAGGATATTAGTTAACATCCTAATCTTAAGTTAATATCCTGACACCCATTAAGATCCAGACGTCAAATTTAAATGACATAATGAGTTAAACATCAAATGTCATGATATTAGTTTGTGCCTTGATCTCACCTTAATATATGAATCTTATTTTAATGTCTTCATGACCTCTAACAACATCTTTATCCTGATGACGTCATGTCATCCAAACCTTATGAAGAATGATAAGCTGGTTTATGTCATCCAGATATTACATACCATCCAGATCTTAACTTAATATCTAGACCTTCTCTTAAGATCCTTGTCCCGATGACGTCATCTCACTACACAATAATGAGAGACTTTCACCTTGATGATGTCATCTAGATATCTTCAATCGGATAGATATTTCCCGCCTTAATACCCCGACCTTTACCTGCCGATAATCCCTTGGTCAACAAAGGTTGACCTGACCTATGATAACGTCATCTGAATATTCACAGGGATATTCCTTCGCAAGATATCCACTCCATGTTACCTGCACTTTTTGCATTAAATATGATGCCATTGGTCATTGGCATTTAAATTTAAACGCGTGCTAATGAACACCTGTGATAATCCTAAGTAGTCCTACTAATTATGATTGCCATATCACACTGAGACCATTAATGTGCCCTAAAATACAAATTACCTAATATAAAAGGGGAATTTCATTGTCATAACAGGCACAATTGCATTTAAGAACCCTAATTTCATTGTTTAGAGCTTACTGTGAACCAGAGGCGAAATAGAGAACAAAGTTGCAGGGGAACACTTCACCCAGAATGTGAATTCAGCTATCTCTACATCAATCACAGGTTAAGGAAGCGTACCAAGTACGTATAAGTCCTATCTCTTTGATTATTTTATGAATCGTGCCCTAATCAAGTTGAGAAGGAGTAAAAGGGAACATTAACAATACAATGTTTAATTCAATTCTTGAGATTCAGATAAAATTGCTATTATGCTAACCATAGACAAAGATATGTTATTGTTTAAGAGTGGTGTGTTTGAATTGCAGGACAAAACGTCTCAACCACTAATGGATAAGTGACATGCCGAGTTCAAACCTCTCATGTTCCCTAGAATGTGCAATGTGTACAGTAAATGAGGTAGCTAGGAGGATACTCGTTCAGGTAGTACAGACATAGAGGAATTCAGAGCGAGAATTGAGGCTGGAGAAGATAATCTCATCTTACAGAATATAGTGGTGTCTGGGTTATATCATGCAGCTGGTTTTCCATACTCCATAGAAGCTTTTGAGCTCACAATAGAATGTGCACAAAATTACATCACCACCAGAAAGGTGGAGAAATATAAAAGACTCTATGTCAATCTCTCAGTGGATGGCATTGTGGAGATGCTCCATTTTCCAGTAACCTAGCCTATGTATGTGGCAGATTTGGACTCATTAGCATAGGAATTTGAGGCCAACAATAAAAATTGTAGAAAAATCATATATCAAGGATGGAGAAGCCTAGATAACACAGCCAAGGCAGCTGCCAAAATGGCACAGCACCTATAGAAGTTTGACTTTAATGAGGAAGTCCAATACATAATCTTCATGCTCAGCAAGATGACGGGATAGACAAATTGTGGAATATTTTAAATGTTTGGGTTAGTCAGGATGGTCGTTGAATATGAAGAAGACCAAGAAAAGGTCCAATGGGCCAAAATCATCAGTGACACTATGCATGATCAAATGGTCAAATGGAAATAAAATAAGATCATTGTTTTCAGAATGACTTCCTATCTTGTATATGTTTGTGCAGCGAAGGGCACATATGATGGATTACAGATTGTAGGAAAGTTAGGAAAAATGCCCAATGAGAAGACTCCCTGGGAATACTATCCCCATCTAGAGAGGAGATTATCCATACAGAATTATAAACTCATAAATGATTGCTTCACAATGCTTATAGTTAGACTCGTGGAAGGAGACAAAGCCAAGAGATTTTTAGTTGGTGCCACAGAAGCAATCAATAGGTATGGCTCTTGGTTTATCCAAGACAAAACCTATTCATACATCCAGATGGAGGGTTTCAGCGGAAAACCTTATATGCTACCAAGATATCCTTCGGATAAGGTGGTATGGATGGAGATGATGAGGTAGCATCTGCCTATATTTGAATTGTCCAAGGCCAAAGAGGGAAGGCCTTATAGAAATTTTCCCATTGATATTAACTAGTTCCTTGTAGGGTCCATGGAAAATGTAAAGAAAGCAAAGGCAAATTTGAAAAGCTTAAATTTGAAGCTTTTTCCTCTAGTCAGAGAGTATGATCCATTTCACAGGATCGAGAAGAGATTTAACAATAAATATAAGCACACTGTCCATTTGGAATATTATTGGGCAGATTGTGATGATGATCATGAGGTAAGAAGAAGAGAGTACCAGAGATTAACTCTAGATCAAATGAGGACTATAGGGCAACCTAAGGTACCTCTGCAAATCAAAAAGGATGATGATGACCTCATGGATCCCGAGTATGAAGAGAAAAAGATATATAATGATACAATATCTTCCCAGACTTGAAACAAAAGGAAGAAACATCAATTGATGTCCTCATGGCCATAGTCATGGCGAGGACAAAGAGCTCGTCTAATAAGAAAATCAATGAATTAAGGAAAAGGTATCGTGATTACCTTTGATAAGAAGAAAAATATGAAAGAGAGAGAAGAACCTAGTTTTGATGATTTTTAATAAAGAAGAGGCAAGTTCTTGAGGCAAAAGCAACAGAACCTAGTTCATCTAGAACCATAGAGCAGCTCACTACTGAGGGAATTTCATTGGTGTATGCACCACCCTCACCTCCTAAGGATACCCCACTGAAGGCCATTGCTATATCTGCACCTAAAATAGTTACAACACAAGGAGAGACTTCAAAGGATGCATAGCAAAGTCCAGTAAGGACTATAACTAAGGAGGAGGATAGTGATGATGAAGGAGATGGGATGCACCTTCAAACATTGTTTAGAGAAAAAGGGATGAACTGCTACAAGATGTAAAAGTTCCTAGGCACTCTAAATACCAAAGCTCACGTATGAGAGGTGCCATTTCACCAGAAAAGGTAGTAGCATTAGGATTGGTTGATCCATTTGAAGACATAATCAAAGAATTACAGCATGATGTGCCTATGGAAACTATAATAAAAGTAAAAACTGAGATGGCAGAGGAAGTAAAGGACAAGGCCCAAGAAGAAAAGGTAGCTGGAGCCCTTCCACTGAGTCAAACAATTGACCTAACCGAAGATGAGGTGGTCAAGGATATCACCAATTGCCCCATAGAAACCATGCTACAATATATAGAGTCTACAAGTGGGGCTACAATAGTAGAGACACATGAAGAAGAGATGGAAAAGGTACACATGGGACCTCTTAACACTTTAATTGAGAACATAATAAGCCCAGAGGTAGTGGATTTAGCTCATCTGCCAGAAAAGGAAAATACCAAAGAAGAGGCTACTAAAGATAGCCAAATACAAGGAGAAAGAATCCCAATGGAGGTAGATGATAAAAAAGATGATATACATGAGCAACTAGAATAGCAAGATATCTTGGTGGATAAGCCTAAACAAGAGAAAGTACTGGAGTTAGTTGCTACTATAGGGGATGACTTAGATAAATCTAAGGAAGAATTACATCATGAGGATGAAGCAAAGAAACACCAAGAACCCCAGGATGGCAAGAGTTCAGAGGAACAGGGTGATAAAATACAAACTGATCATCCTCCTCCAGAGCAACAACAAGAAAATGAAGAAAAGGAAAAAGAAGATGCTCGACTTGAGCAACTTGATCAAGGAGGACCACGAGAAGATGCATTGGCATTGGTGTCATCAAAGACAAGTGGATCATAGGAGAAATAGGTACCTTTTGACTTTAATTCTTTATTCACTCTTGATCCATCTAAGTCAAAATGAAGAGCTAGAATGGTTTCTACCATCAAGAGAGACCCTAAAATAGGGAAAAGGACAGCTCAAGTTGTTGTTCCTATAGTAGATAAGGCCAAAGGAGAGATCAAGCTAGAAGAATTTCAGGTGACACAATATGACTTAGGTCATGTCACCACTGAACAAGAAATACAAGAACATATTGAAAGAACAGAGGCTATGGTATCCAAAATAAAGAACCTCAAGGCCAAAAAGAAAGAGCTCAAGGAGCAGAATGCTTAGTTACAGTAGTTTATACAAGGACTGGTAAAGCCAGATAGCTTAATCTCAACTCTACAGGCTACAGAGAAACCTGTTGCATTGACATTAATAAGTGAAGAAGACATAGTTGGTCTGGATGTCCAAAAACATCAATCTCACATTATGGATAAATGGTTCATAACATTTATGGCATCTAGAGAAAAACTAATAAGGACATCCAAGTCCAATTGGGACACATTGTTCGAATTACAAAAAGATATTGATTTTGTGAAGAGTGAATTCACTCAAAGAATAGCAAAGTGTAACTATGCAATAAGCAGACTCAGGAGAGCCAAAGGGATGACAGATCAAGAATTGTTGAAAAATAAGATTGTCACCTAGATAACATTGCCACGTATGGATACATGGCTAACTAAAATGATATATGAAATATAAGTATTGAAGTCCAACATGATCAAAGTGAAGGATACTCAAGTCAAAGTGCATGACCTACTAGCAGAGGAGATGAATATCCTAACGGAATTGCTAGAGGATGTTGTAGAAGAAGAAGAAATGCCAGACATGGATAGTGTTGTACAGACATTTAAAGACATTCAAAGTAGCAAAAGATCCCATAAAGCTATTTATAGAGGATGTCATGGATGAGATGGTTGAACTCAAGGTGAAGATAAAAGGATATGAAAAGGAAGCAGAAAGAAGAACATCCATGCTAGAATCCTTGGAAGAACAGATAAAGGCACTGAAGTATACCAAAATTAGAGCTCAAATAATCAATAAGTTCCAAGTGAAAACATTTGCTTAGGCATATTATACTTACAAGAAGGTAGACACCGGCATGCAGCTACATGAAGAGGATACATCCGAATGAAGAGGATATTACTACATGTGCAACCCAGATATTTTGTCATTTTGACACTTACAGTCTAGTAGACTCAACAAAGATTCCCAAATATTCTAGACTGACACTTGTATTCCACCAAATGGTTTCCAATTGGCAACTTGTTCCACGTGTTTTGGTATTTTGACCCAGTTAATGCAACATGGACCATTAATTTTAATAGATGAATCCTGATCGTAGGATCTTTTGTAATTGATTCTCATCCTTGTCCTATAAAAGGATGGAGGATCTTAGTTATACTTTTATTCAAAACTTAATTGTGATTGGATTGTTGAATGTCATGACCAATTCTCAAAGTCAATTGTAAATATATACTCTTTTGCATACTTAATGAAGATGAAGACATGTGGTTACAACTAATCGTAAACTTTGAGTAATATGTGGATGAATTCTAGACATGTTACTTTGATTTGTTGCATCCCTTGGAGTGCATCTCAGTCTGTGCATGTTGTCTTCATTCCTTTCCTTTGAAGTTAGCATCAATCATATCTAGCTGTGGAATGACCTGGTGAAAATATGGTTTGATTTTCTTCTCTTCATGACAGTATCAAGGATATATATGGATCAATGACTGAAGATTCACTTTATTTCAGTAAATTTAGAAATCTTTAGTTTTATTTCATTAAATTTCATTGAATCATCATCATACCTGCAAATACACAGAAAAATAATAGGCAGACCATCACCAAATATGCAGATTTTGTAAATACATGAAGATCTTAAGCATATTCAGACAAAGTACATATAAAATAGAAAATAACATAAAAATGAACATGAGTAGTGATAGAAATCATGGAAATACATGCTTATAAGCACAACATTTGAATAAAGTTACAAGCTATAGAAATGGAATTAAGTAGAAACTAGTTCAGAATAAGAGAATTGAATATAGTTTCAGAAGAATTAATTCAGATCATCATGAATCAATTTAACAAGAATGATATGCAGAAGAATTGATCAAACTTACATAAATATCTACATGATTTGGTTAAATATAGTAGGGTTTAACCTCATTTGTTGAGAATTCACAAAAAATAGGAGAAACAAAATATATCTAGATGCAAATCACTTCGAAGTAGAAACATAAGGCCCCTAATGGAAAATAGCAATTCATGTCAAACTAACTGAGAGATTATCAGAAGGTCAAGACCTAACTAATGGAGACTTGGAGTTAGCAATTCATCCTTAATTGATCATACTTTTCAAGGTGATAAAGGTTCATTATGTGAATTCTTTATCTATGTTATTGTGACTAACATCATGAACAACAGAAAGCATTGGAATTATACGAAGAGGGTGTTTAAATATCTTGCAGGTACTCCTGATTATTATTTGGTTTATTTTGATACTGATAGTGTTGATAAAACTTTAGACATACAGGGATTTGTTGATGCAGATTGGTCAGGCGACTTGGATAGTCGAAGGTCCACTAGTGGCTTTGTGTTTACTCTGTTTGGAGGAGCAGTGAGTTACATGAGTAAGAGGTAGCCCACAGTTTCTTTGTCCACCACCGAAGCAGAGTATATGGCTTCTACTCATGTCTCTAAGGAGGTAGCTTGGTTGAGGAGACTGTGTATAGGTATTGGTTTTGATTGCAAGGTCATTCAGATTGGTTGTAATAGCCAAAGTGCTATCTGTTTGTCCAAGAATCCTATGTATCATGCTTGGACTAAGCATGTTGATGTTCAGTATCACTTTGTTCGAGAATTAGTTGTGAGTGGACAAATTGAGATGATGAAGATAGGCATTTAGGAGAATGTTGCAGATTCATTGACCAAGCTTGTGAGCACAGAGAAATTTGTGTGGTGCAGAGAGGCCATGGGCCTTGTTTCTAGTGCCTGATTATTTTTCATTTGTTTTTCTATGGGTTGATTTACAATATATAATGTCAACTGCGAGAATGTTGGGATAAGGTGTCATTAACCTTGTAAATCCCAATATTGTATTTATTTAATTTTATTATTTGTAATTTGTAATTACCCATAAGGTAATGAGGTAGTTTCACCGACAGTGGTAATTCCAGATTCATCGGAGGTAATTATGAAGTGACATTTACAATTGGCAATTGTAAAATTCATGAGTAAATGAGGGTAGGCACCACCTTAGGAGAATCTACTATTTTTAGCATGTATGACATGTCATAATGTTTGGTAAGTGCATGTAAGAGAATCTATGACAGTTGTAAGTTGTCATAAGATTTTATGACACTATGACGACATATGACGGATATTACTATGTGTAAATTACTATGTTTAGCCCCAGGTGCCCATCTTGGGAAGATACTCTTTGGTGGAACCTATGATGGTTATGATGCATCATAAGATGTTGTAAGAGACCTTATTTAGCCTTGGGCACCAAACTTTGCATGGCTGACTTTGGACAAGTGGCAGGAGCTTGTAAGGAGGCATTTAATATTTACATGTTAGAGATTCTCAAGAGAGAAAGTGGACGCCTAGTTTGGTGTGAGAACACTTCTATATATCCATTGTCATGTAAATGTTGTAATATAATAGATTTACAGGTACTCATGTGCTGCAGGAAAGCTGTTAGATTGAAGACTAAAGGAGAGAGTTGTGTATTTGATGCATTGTATCACTTTTGCAGATTAATACAAACTTGTGCCTCTTTCCTGGTGGAGTTTTTTACCCGAAAGGGTTTTCTCCACTTAAACACTGTGTCATTTGATCATTTTTAAGATTTGTTGCTTCTATGTTGCATTATTTATATTCTGTTACAATCTCCATTAAACAATACACTGTTAGAAGATCATTAAACATATTTAAATCGGATTTCTGTTGAGTAGTTGTCTTCATTTCTATAAAATACTCAAGAGACAATAGTAGCAATAATAAAAATAGAATAAAGAAGGCTCACTAACATGACTAGAATATGCAAGGTGAGAGGATACATGTATGGAGATGAGATGAGGCAAAACCAACCAATCAGAGATGTAACTCCAACTACCCAAAAATAGATAGAAGTTACATTCATGGAAGATGCCTTCTACCCTCATAAAAACCTAATCTATCTACTTAAGCAAGCTAAAGTAAATGTGTAGGAAAAATACAATAATATCCAACTAAGGAAAATAAAAACCCTACAATAATAAAAGGAACCTAGTGGAGGATGTTGGAGTGAATAATTTATCAATTCACTATAGCTTAAGTGTACATAGGTTGATGAGGTTAGATAACATCTTGTCTAACTGAATGTGCAACCTTTTTAGGCCTTTAGAGGTTACCTAGTTGTTTGGTAAACCTCATGTGCATACCTTTTGAGGTTGGAATAATTTCCATCTCACCTTAAAGGTCACTTTTGTAGTCATTCAACACTTGTCACCAAGGTTGATGACTTGGTCAAAAGGTTGTCGGTTTGCACATTCCAAGTGATCCAAAGGTTGACACCTATAGGATACTTGTCTACATGCATGTGTCACATCATGGGGCACTTGTCAGTCCACATAAAAGGTGGATTACCTCATCCATGCCTATATAATAAGGATATTCTATGTAATTTAATAAGTGAGATGAAAATATGTTTATGCTCTTAATAGGTTCATCAATCTCATTGATTTCTCATCTCTATTTGTTTGATTTCCATATTGTGAGAGTGAATATCAAGTTCTACAAAGTATCCTTGGCTATTCCTACATGGTATTAGAGCCATGTTGTAGACATGCTCTTTATTTTTGAGGGGATCCAGAGGTGAGGTAAAAATCGATGTGTCCTAGAGAGTCGGGTCCTATTTGCAAAGGGCTTGTAGTGATTGTATCTCATTTGTATAAACAACATTGAAAGTTTTTTCAGTGCTCTCTGTTGTTTTTTGATTCTCTGTTTGAATTCCTTGGCAAAGGCATCTAGAGCATAAGCCAACTAGCAAAGAGGAAAGTATGTGTGTGGCTCTCAAAAAAAGGGTGAAGCTCCTACCCAAAGGAACCCACTGCCTCATTTTGCTCTCTAGCGGCATTTTTTCTCTATGTTTACAGAGGCCCATGACCCTGTTGTGATTCACGACCTATGTGAAGGTCATCAAAGGAAGGGTGATGTCCCTAAAGGCATGTCCTGCCTTTGGTCAGTGTCTAAACACTTGGCAGAAATGTACTTTTAGGGTGTGATTTGGTACCCCAATTTGTAAACTCAAGGTCATCCAAATCTACATATGCAAGGCTTGAATTACCTTTGTGTTGGCGTCAAAAAGGGCATCTAGAGTGCAAATTATAGGATCGACTCTTGAAGAATTGCTTATGCTCCCTCACCCAGTCTCCATTTGGTGACAGGTGCAAGGCACCTCTAAATAGTGCCTCTGTTCCCAACAACTGTCATCAATTTTGGGCTATTTTTTTACCCTAAATCTGCCCTAAGAAAATTGCCCTAAATTTGTTTTTTAAAACATTTAAAATTGTGTTTTTTCAAAGAAGCAATTTTCCCTAAAAGCATTTAAAATTGTTTTAGGAGGGTATTTTTAAATTAAGGGTAAATTTTCCTTGAATAAGTTAATGTTTTTTTAAAACCATTGTAATCTTCTTTCCTTGCTGACTCCAACGAGTGGTTGGATGGCTAGGCTTATCTCCTCCATAGGCATTTTTTTCTTTTTTTAGTGCAAATATATTACATTAGGTCCATTATGAGAAATTGATTCAATAATAAATTTTGCTCGGTGGCTCCAAATTGAGTACCGTTTTTTGCAAAAGTTCATATTTTTCATTTCCCACATATTGGACCTTGTTGCATTGTAAATTGCACTAAGTTATAAAGTGCTAAAATTTGGGGGTCACCTAATCAGGGGAAAATTTTCATAGTTTCAGGGGGGTTGTCTTCTTTCTTGCAATGGCTAACCTATTAACTCCTTTTAATTACCATTCATAGAAACATGCAATGTATTTACAACTTAAGTAAAAGGGTTTACATAGAGTAGTTATAGGATTGGAACCTGAACCTACCATGGCTTCTGAAAAAAGGATGTGGTTTAATAGACTTGATAAAGCCTATGGCAATATTTGTATGGCCATTTATCCAGACCTATTATTTCATGTTAATGATGCTAAAACACCTAATGAAGTCTTAACAACATTAGAAACGTTGTTTGGCAAGCACGATATAATGAGGGGTCATCATTTGGAAAATAACTTAATAAGTCTTAATCCTAGAGATTCTGTGACAATTCAAGATTTCTTCACCAAGTTAAACTCATTAAGGTCCCAATTGAAGATATGTAAGATTGACAAAGAAGATGATCAATTAATCCTAAGTTTCTTATCAAAGTTAGGCCCAGATTATTTAGTGGTTGTTCCTACTTTTTATGCCACACAACGCTCATTAGGAAGGCACTTCACTATGCCTTCACTTGATGAGTTTGTTGTTTCTCTAACACAAGAGCAAGATAAATTAATCAAATGGGCACACTAAAATTAACTCACACTCTTGTTGCTAGTGGTGAAAAGGATTCAACTCCTAAAATAAAGAAAGCAAACAAGGACCTACCTAAGGGATCAAAATCAAAATCTCAAATTGAAGAAACTACCCCATCCAAAGGGAAAAAGTCTAAGGAAAGGCCCACTTGTAGTTATTGTAACAAACTTGTGTATGAAGAGCACCGTTGTTTTGAAAAGGAAAGATATAACCTCAAACTTTGAATAGCTAAGTTAGAACTTCTTACTAAGAAGAATCAAATCAACTCCTCATGTGGCTCTTCCTCTCCATCATCTCCAAATGTGAATACAAACTGTTGGTTTTTTCCCAGACTGGATGCTTACTCCCAGATTTCCCTACAAGGTAGCCATCAATGATCAACAGGATCTCTGGGCCAGGGGCCAACAGTGTAGGAGATAGACTCTATATTTTATCTCCTCTTCTTCTTCAGGCTCTGCAAAACCTAGGGGGGTATTCCCTACTCAACATCCATGAGGATATACATACAAAGGCTGGGATGCTGACAGAAAGCAGATAAGTCCTCCTGTAAGTAGACCAAAACTGAAAGATAAGAGCAAAGGGGCTAGCTTTGGGCCTATTTGCAGTTGTAGACAGAGGACTGAGGATCCTAAAACTAATTCTAATGTCCTAATGGTTGTTTTAGAGTTTGATTTTGATTTTAAGTTTGGATGCAAAGCTGGACATGGTTGTAACACAAACACAAAGCAAGATTGGTGCCTATCCAGGGCCTGGAGTCAGTAGACATACACCTGTGAATGATCAGCATGAACAGCTAAAACTAGATTTCAGGGGGACATATGTGATACCTGCCTTACAGATATCTCCCAATACAGAGTGTTAAGCTATCTATACTTATGGCATCCCTACTGCAGTGTACCCTTCCCAATGTTCAATCTGAAAACAATTTAATCTACCCCTTGAGCAAAAGTTAAAAGATCAGACATTCAACACAGGAATTCTATGTTCTAGAGTCTCAAACATTGCTCAAATATCCAGACTCAGAAGAAAGATACATGCAATACTAGAGACAGAATTAACAAAACACATGCTAACATAGCATTTCTCATATAAAATTAACCATGAAATCAGTGGATTCATGCAAAAACATACAGCAAGAGATACATAGACTCACAAGTTTTTATGGACAGAGCAGCCAAAACAAACTGTATTGTGTTACAGAGCCAAATATTCAACTTTCAACAACCAAAAAATGGTAACACAATATGCTTATAACAGCCAGATAGTGTACCATAAGCAATTAATTACATGGCAAAAATATCAAAATTTGCCAGATACAGATCCCACCAAGGAATGGCACTCAGAAGATATTAATGCAGTAGACAAAGAGGGGCCTCGAGCCATGCGCCGCCATCTGAGAGTCTTCATCCACGATCAAGCAACTTCACTGTTTGTACCGTCGCCCATACCCCTGCACTGTCGCTATTAAGAGTCTCAACCACCCGCAGCCACTCGGAAACTGTCGCAACATTTCAAACAGAAGTTCCCGCCAAAAGTGACTAGCTCAAAGTTTGAAAATACACAGGGGAATAATCCCACATGCATGGTGAGGAGATCACATCAGTAGTTCATAAACATGGTTGCACACATGATAGGTGTCGAGCGTTTTTCCACGCTCGACACACAACCCTTCGCCAAATACCCATCGTTGTGACATAAACCATCGGCCTACTCCATAATTCTCCTGCCGACCTTACTAGTCTCACCGATGCAAAACTACATACTCCACCTCATCGGCCAGACCAGAACTATCGGGCAAACATCTCGAACCTAGGTCGACACCTGCGTTCATGCCGATGAACTATGGCCTCATCCTTCCATCGGCCAAACACACACTGATGACTCCTCATCGTCCAAGCTCCTCACATCGGTAGATTGAAACAATGCCAGCCCGATATACCATCTCACTCCGATGGCATTCCCCATCGGGGTGACTCCCATCATCAGCAAACTACAAAACGTCGCAACCGATAGCCAAAGTCTTGGCGATGAACACACAAATTAACCTCATCGGCGAGACCCACGTTGATGACATCGCATTGGCCAAACATCCACTGTCGGCCCAAGTCAGAAACCTTTCACTGATAGCATAAATCACACCGAAGGCACCATTGGTAAGAACAAACCCGTTGGGGAACCAGAAAAAAGACATGTCGATGATGAACGTTACGCCGATGGCACATCACTACCACCAACCTGATCGCCAAGAAGCCTGCGAGGTCATGCCAATGGGCAAGAAAATATAGGGTTTAAATGAAGAAACCCTTTAAACATGCAAAATCAACCTCCAGGTCAAAATGAGTGCCAACACTGGCTCCGAATGGGGACGTGCAGGTGCAAAACCTGCAGCGAGAACCAGATCTCCAGGCAGACCAGGCAAAAACCAAAAAGGCATGAACATTTACAATATATACATATTTTTACACATGTGCACAGAGACAAGTCATCTATGCAAAATAGAACTTAAGGAATTGGCCATGCACAGGCAATTCCAGAATTTCACCACCTAGGGCCTGGAGGAAATAAGAATCCTCCCCATGAGTACTGCAAATCTGATATGGGCCTATCCATAAGGGTTCAAATTTACCATATTTACCCTTGTCCTAATTTTTTGCATTCCATACAAGCACCAGATCATTAATTTGAAACTTCCTCTTAGTAGCTCTCCTATCAAACAGGTATTTCACATCTTGTTGTCTCTTGAGGTTGATTTGGTGTGCTTTCCTTCTGTCTTCATCCAGTGCAACCAGCTGGTTCACTCTTGCTGTCATGGAGTCTCCAATCTCCTCATCATTATCTTGGATGAATCTGTAAACTGGTAGGAGACTGTTTATGGGTAATCTGGCTGATGCACCATATACTAGTTCAAAGGGTGACATGCCAGTAGCTTTTTTTACTGTCACCCTGTCAGCCCATATTGCTAACCTTAATTTTGAGTCCCAAGCTCTCTTGTTCTTGTCCAGCATCCTCTTGATAATCTTCATGATGCTCTTATTGCTTGATTCTGCTTGACCATTTCCTTGTGGGTGGTATGGTGATGCATATGATAGATTGATCCCATATTTGTTGCACAAATAAACAAATTCACCTGATCTGAAGCACATAGCATTATCAGTGACTATCTTGAATGGTACTCCAAACCTGATGATAACATTTTCCAGTATGAAATCCATCACCACCTTACTTGTAGCTCTCTTAGTTGGAATGGCCTCGATCCATTTGGTAAAGTAATCAGTTGCCACCAAAATCCAATTGTGTCCCCCACTTGACTTGTCTGCAATTTCCCCTATGAAGTCAATTCCCCATTGCTGAAATGGAGCATCCACAATTACAGTTCTGAGGGGTAAAGCACCATCATATCTTAGCTTTCCTGAGAATCTCTGGCAAGGATCACACTTCCTCACTCACCTTTTTGCATCTGAAAAGAGAGTGGGCCACCAATATCCTGCCCTGAGAATCTTATGAGCTGTTGTTTGGGCAATATAATGTCCACCACACAATCCCTTATGCATGTCATTCAAAACATTGTTAGCCACATCTTCATCCACACATCTCAGCAGCACACCATCAGGGTTTTTCTAGTATAGCTCACCTTGAACAATAACATACCTGATTGCATGTAATTTTAAAGTCCTCTTTTGACTGTCACTGAAATGGGAAGGACAATTCAGATTTTGCAAGTAGTAGATAATATCCCTGTACCATTCAGATCTTGATACATTTACACTCTCATTTTGGACTGCATTAACTTGGCATGCTTCCAAGTTTGACTGTGCCATCATCTTGGCTAATCCTTGTCCTCTTACCAATTTGGTAATTTATATGTCTATGTTGAACTCTTGCAGTTTGTTTATCCATCTGCACCTTCTTCCAGTCACCTCCTGTTGAGTGAATATATCTTTGACTGCTGCATGGGGTACATATGCAATTACATGTGATCCTACTAGGTATGGTCTGAAACTTTTGATGGCTCTGACTAATGCATATGCCTGTTTTTCCATAATATCATACTTCAACTCAGAAGCCTGTAAGGACATACTGAAGAAAGCTATGGGCTGTTCAAAACCATCTTCATTTTTCTGTAGCAAACATGCAGCAACAGTGTGAAAGGAAGCAAATGAAAACAATTGGAATGGCCTAGAAAAATTAGGAGAGTTAAGAACAGGGGCCATCTTGATTGCCTCTTTGATACTCTGAAATGATTCTATTGCTTCACTTTCCCAGTTGACAGTTGCATCTTTCTTCATCATCTTGGAAATGTTCCTTGTGGTTTCTGCAAAGTTGGGAACAAATCTCCTAACAAAATTTATCTGTCCAAAGAAGGACTGAACTCCTTTTACAGTTTTGGGCATTTAAATTTTGTTAATAGCAGCCACTCTTTCTGGATCTATCCTAACTCCATCCTTGGAAACAATGTGCCCCAGAAGCTTTCCTTCAACTACTCCAAAAGCACACTTCTTTGGATTTAAAGAAATGCCATACTCTAGTGCTCTTATGAAAATATGCTCTAGATGCAAACAATGCTGCTCTTCTTTCTTTGAATAAGCAGTCAGATCATCTTGATACACAACCAGGATTGAATGAATCAACCCTGCAAAAGCAACATCCATTGCTCTTTGAAATGTAGCACCTGCATTTGTTAATCCGAATGGCATTCTAACATATACATAAGTTCCCCATGGAGTGGTGAAGGCAGTCTTATACTGTTCTGATTCCTTTACCTTCACCTGATTATAACCTGAAAATCCATTCATCATGGACAAGAGTTCACAACCAGTCACTCTCTGCAACATAGCTTCCATATTAGGCTGGGGATAGTTATCCTTTAAAGAGGATACATTCAAGTTCCTAAAATCAACACAAAGCCTAATATCACCGTTCTTTTTTCTGACTGGGACAAGGTTAGACACCCAAGTTGAATGTCTGATTGGCACAATTATTCCAGCTTCCCTAAGCTTTTTAAGTTCTTCCTGCATCTTTGGAGCTAAGGTAGGATTAATAAGTCTTTGCCTCTGTCTGAATGGCTTAGCTCCAGGCTTCAATGGGATCTCATGCTGGAATAGATCTTCCCTATAGGCTTTTAGGTCCTCATATGACCAAGCAAAAACATGTTTATACCTTTTCAGTAATGCAATCAGCATACTCCTGATGTGTGGTTTGAGCTGCTTACCAATATATACCTTCTTAGGGGCCTGAGATGTTCCCAAATTTATCTCTTCTAAATCTTCCTTATTTGTGGGAGATGTCCTTGTGACCAATTTGTCTCTACTATCAAAAGCTCTTTCCAAAGCTACTAACCCTCTAGGGATTTTATTAGTCTTCAACTGAATTATCTCTTTTCCCACAAGAGTTTCTTTTCCATCTATAGTCTCTACAAAAGCTTGGAAATCAATTTCTTGATTCTCATATTCATCTATGCAGTGCAGAAATTTTAACAAGTCCCTATCATCATTAAACACTTGCCAACTGCATATATTTTCTGGTACTGCAGGCCTGATTTTAACTTCTACATTTGTAACATCTGACAGAGTGATGTCATCTGGCCTTATTGCAACATTAGCTAAGAAATCAGCCATAACATTCTTCGATCTCTCTACCCAGCCTATTGAAAATGCATCAAAAAGTTCAATGGTATCCCAAACAGCATGCTTATATTGTTTCAATCTTTTGTTTTTTGAAGCATATCTATCTCTAATTTGGGATACAATCAGCTCAGAATCCCCAAATACTCTTAGCATTTTGATTCCATGTTTGAGAGCTATATTTAGGCCTAAGATTAAAGCCTCATATTCTGCAATGTTGTTTGTGCAAACAAACCTTAGCAAGAAAGAGAATTTGAGGAGCTTACCAGTTGGAGATAGAAAAACAACTCCAGCTCCAAAGCCTTCTTTTGCACAAGCTCCATCAAAATACATAGTCCATAAACCTTGCTGGTCCAGCTCTTCACTGCAGACATTTTTTTCTTTATCCTCTCTATCATCTGAGACAACCTTGAAGTTATCACAGTCAGTGTTTACAAAGCATATCTGTTCCTCAGCTTCCTGGTCTTCCACTGTCTCTGATGATCTTTCTTCTCTGATTAGCTTAACATCCCTGCCATTTATTGGAATCATGGCATATGACAAGTCCAGCTGCATACTTCCACCAATTAGTGCTGCCCATCTTCTTGACAGCAACATACCATACTGTGGCTTGATGTCAACCACGGTTATATTCATTTTATATCTCTTTTCAGGAAATGTTGCTAGTTTGAAATCTACATCCTTCATGATTCCAATAACTGGTACCTCTCTGGCATCCATAGCATAACATTTCCCACATGCCTTGTCAATTTTCAATCCAGCTTGTTGCATGATGGCTAAAGGCATAATATTTGTAGATGCTCCAGAGACAAGCATACAATTTCTGATTATTTTTCCATTTATAACCAAGGATACATAAAATGGTTCCACTTGTGAGGGGCACTTTGTCATAGTCACTCCTAAATAGACTTCAGGAGCCTCATCTTCTTCATTACATATGACATGTCTCTCACCCTGGATCTGAGCATTTTGTTTGGCCTGAAAAGGCACCCTTGAAATTAGGGATATTGTCCTATTCTTGATTTCTTCCACTTTCATCAGTTCCATAAGTGGAACAGAGACTTTTACTTGGGAGAGGACTTGAGCTATATCAAATGGAGCATAATTTTGTATAACAGTTGTAGCTTGCTCCACGGTCTTACTCTTATCCTGAACTGATTTAGCTTTTACTTTCATAGTTCCTTGATCATCATTCTTGTCTTGGGAATCTTTACCTTGATCTTCAGCTTGGGGGATTCTATTCTCTGGTCCTCGAGATTCATGACCTGTTCTATGTCTAAAATTTTGTTTATTATTAACCCACTACCTCTTTTGTGGTTCAATTCCTTTATGACCATGCACTGGCTGACCTACAGAAACTTCTTCTGGTTGATGCAAGCTGCCTATCTGAGCTTTACCTCTGAGATTGTAGTTACTCTTGACTTGGGCAATTGCTGCAGCTGTGAAGGCCCTAATTTCCTCATCAGAAGGTCATTGTAAGTTACCCAGAAAATTATGCGAGCTCTGAGCATACACATAGCTCTCTTCATTACCTTCATCATAAAAGTCCTGCTGATAGGCCCGAATTCCATTATCTATATTCTCATCAGCATCATAAAGATGGTATCTGTTGCTTATGGACATTATATTAACATCATCATCTTGCACATAATGTGGCTCATTGCATTCATTACAAGATGTAGCATTATCACACAAAGACTGGGCAATCATACACTGTGATTGTGAATGTGGCATCTGACAAATTATACACCATGGAGTATCATCAACAATATTTATAGCTTTCTTTAGAGGATCAGGAGTTTCTTTGACATGTTGAGCCCTCTGATTTGTGTTGTTATGTGGGAATATAGGCTTACCATTATGCCAATTGGTATTATAAGGCATATCATGCAATGATGGCCTCTTTTCTTGCCTTTAATAGACTTGCCTATCAGGACCTATCCCTTTTTCACTTCTAGCTAGTCTATAACTTAGGTCCTTAACAACATTTGCCAATTTGTCTATCTTATCTTCAGGGACAGATGTATTACCTTGAGTGTTCTGAGGCTTGTTTGGATTCTGCAGAATTTTCACATCATCCCTTCTGTTAGTCTTGCCTGATGCTTTCCTGTTGTTCTCAATATTCACTGCAATTCTAAAAGCATCCCTGAGAGTAGCAGGACTTTTATCTCTTAATCCATATGCAGTTTTTGTATCAAAGGCATTGATATACAATATTATGCACATAGGTTCATTTGGCCTCATGTGATGTGGCAATTTGTTTAACACTTTAGTAAATCTTGCATTAAAATCTGCAACCTGCTCATTTGACCCTTTAGTGATACTGGTAAACTCATTTACAAAAAAGCTAGGGTCAATTTTGTCACCATATTGCTCCTTAAATACCCTTTTAAAATCATCCCATGATGAAATACACCTGTCAGGCAGATTCTTGTACCATTCTCTTACCTCATCTACTAAAGATTGCATGAATGATTTCATGAAAACATCCTCATGTTCAACCTCAAAGTTATCCATGACATTTTGAAAAGCTTTTAGATGATCTTCTCCTGACACAGTGTTGTTTCCTAAAAATTTAGGCACTTGCAGCCTTAGATGCTTGTCAATGGGGTTAGGATACCCAGGAATACCATCAAACACCAGTTGTCTGAATCTATCTAGTTGCATGGGCTGTCTGTCAAACTGATTAACATTGATATTTCTATTTGCATTCTGGTTTCTTATATTGTTCAGTGCTATCCTAGCATCATTCACATTTTGTCTTTCATCATTATGCTGATGTTGCACTTCATTTCTTTGCTAATGTCTCTACACATTTGCATTCTCAAGGGTAGGAATTGAATCATTCTGGGCAGTCCTTAAAGCTTGCACTTTCTGCCTCATGTCATCTCTGATTTTCATGGCTTGCAGATACTCTAATTCTGCTCTCAGATTTCTGATTTCTTCAACTAACTGTTCTTCCTTAGGCATGGAGGTAGACGGTCTCATACCATTCTGGTCATCATCTTCATCATCCCTCAGAGACTCTGCCTCTTCAAACCTTTCACTAGGGTCGAGAAATGGGCGTTCTTGGAACACTTCTGACCTCATTCTCACGCTACCACCCTGTTGCCTCTCATATGCATCCTGAATATCAGCTTCTGCATTTGAAAAGTAAGGCACATGCTGTCCTGATGGCCTAGGGTTGTCTTGCGTATCATCACTTTTTCTGGGGGAACCCTCATGACTGACTGAGACAGCTCCCTTTCTTCTGTACATCATTCTTCTTGTTACTGGTAACTCTTCAAATAAAGGATTTTGTTGGGATCTTCTCCCCTGCATATAAGTTTTACTTTGACCGGTTGGGAGATTACTTCGAAGTCGCCACCTATTACTAAGAACTGGGAACTGTTTTCTTTTTGTAAACCAGGGTTCTTTCACAAACTCCCCAGTGGAGTTGCCAATTTCTATTGGTGACTTGGATGGGTCACAAGATATTTCACCAGGGAGGACAAAAATAACAATTTTCAAATCACCTCCCCAGCGGAGTCGCCAATTTCTGTTGGTTTTTTCCCAGACTGGATGCTTATTCCCAGATTTCCCTACAAGGTAGCCATCAATGATCAACAGGATCTCTGGGCCGGGGGCCAACAGTGTAGGAGATAGACTCTATATTTTATCTCCTCTTCTTCTTCAGGCTCTGCAAAACCTAGGGGGGTATTCCCTACTCAACATCCATGAGGATATACATACAAAGGCTGGGATGTTGACAGAAAGCAGATAAGTCCTCCTGTAAGTAGACAAAAACTAAAAGATAAGAGCAAAGGGGCTAGCTTTGGGCCTATTTGCAGTTGTAGACAGAGGACTGAGGATCCTAAAACTAATTCTAATGTCTTAATGGTTGTTTTAGAGTTTGATTTTGATTTTAAGTTTGGATGTTGTTGGTGCCTGCATGAGCAATCAGTTTTCAAGCATAAAAACATGCAGGCACGTTCCCAAAAAATCCAAAAAAGGTTCTAAATCCTTGGACCTCCTCAGCATGTTTCAGCATCAGCATCATATTTTCTTTGGAGGAGGTCATCATCATCATATTTCTGGTTGTCACCCTGATGTTGCTTGCGAGGGTCATCATCATATTCTGCCAGCCTGATTTTTCACCCGGGGTGATATTTTAATATCGGGTGATCTTGGTTAAGATCACTCCGATATTGGTGTTGCGAAGTTTCTAAGTATGACCCGATCTCCTGAGCGGTCATCATATTTGAATATCGGGTGATCTTTGTTAAGATCACCCCGATGTTATTTTATCACCTTATGTTTGTTCCAGCATCATGATGATGCTGATATCAGGGAGATATCCGCCTGTCGGCTTCATGCATTATCCAGTGTGGGGTGATCATTTCAAATATCCGTCATACTCATATATCGCCCCGATGTTTCAGTGAAGCTACAGTGCAGCATGATATTTGTGCATCAGGATGATATTTCCAAATATCCGGTCATCTTTCGAATATCATCCTGATGCCGATATGGTGGTGACGTCATCAAGGTCTGGAGGGTCATATTGCTAACACTAAGTCATTTTATGGAGATCCCCTGATGTTACGAATATGACGATGACATCATCCGGATATTTGGAGGTGCGCATATACAATTGCTACAGTGGCGAGCGGAAGATACATTCATCAAATATTCTGTTGAAGATGCCGCAGTTGTATATTGGAGGATTGTATATTTGTGGATGCAAGGAAAACATACAAAGGTGCAAATATACATTCGCTACAGTGCCGTGGAGGAGATGCATGTGCTGGGGCCCACAGATATGCAAAGGAACAAAATATACAATGGCCGATATATAAGTGATGGGGCCCTCCAGTTGTATATACAAGCAAAGGTACATAGGTCAAGATACAAGCCGGACCCGAATAAGTTTCCAATCTGCTTCATAAAGGTTTGGGGTCCGCCTTGTATATCAAACAGTTGTATATGCATATGTGTGGGATTTCCCAGTTGGGCTGACAGAGGTGTTTGGCCGATGGAGCTGTACCGGCGTAACGTGGAATGGTCGGCGGGGAAGCTTTTTGTTGGGCCGATGGTTTTGGTCACGCCGACGTGTTGTTTGGGTTGAGGCTTTCAAGAAGGTGACCATCGGGGTGACATAGACTATCGGGCAAGCTGGTGGGAGGTCCGCCGATGGAGTTGGTCTTGCCGATTGGGTCTTTAGTGTCGGCAGGAGTCACAGCGATGGGTATTTGGCGAAAGGGTCGTGTGTCGAGCGTGGCAAAACGCTCGACACCTATCATGTGTGCAACCAAGTTTATAAACTACCAATGTGATCTCCTCACCATGCATGTGGGATTATTCCCCTGTGTAGTTTGAACCTACGAAGAAGCGTTTTGGCGGGAATTTCCTTCTTGAATGTTGCAATGGTTTCCAGGTAGGTTGCGGGTGGTTGAGGCCCTTAATGGCGACGATACAAAGATATGGGCAATGGTACGAGCGATCAGGTTGCCCAAATTCTGAGTGAAGACCCCAGATGGCGGCACAAGGCTCGAGGCCTCCCTTATCTGCTACAGCAATAACTTCTGAGCGCCATTCCTTCTGAGATCTGTATTTGGCGGGATTTTTTGGTCAACTATGTAATTAATGTTGGGAACCTTCCTTGCTGTATAGAGCAGGTTGTGTTGCTCATTTGAAGGTTGTTGAAGGCCTGAGGCATTTTTGTGTAAATAATGAAGGACAGGGCATGATCTTGGCTATTTTATCCCATTTTGGAGTTTATGAGTTGCAACATGAATGTATTTTGCACATATTTTTAGTTTCAGTGTTAATGTTATATGAAAAATGCTTATTACATGTGTCTATCTGCTTGTCTCCATTTGCTGCATGTTATTCTCCTTCTTTTGAATCTGGTTGCATGTCAGCAGGGATATCTGTAAGTAGAGGCAGTTAGATACCCATTCTTGGGTGATGTTTGTAAGGCAAGCATCAGTCCAACCCCCTGAAACTTGAGTGAAAGTTGCAAACCATCTGTTGTATACGTCTAGTTGACTCCTTGCCCAATGGATAGGCACCAGTCTGCTCCTGGATCAGTAGTTATGAGCCAAAACCCCTTGTCTTGCATCCCGGACATTATGTCCGCCCATTTCATCACTTCCACCTGTTAGTTGTAGGAGTAGGATTAGGAACCCCATGCATGCTCTCATACCCGACCAGACATATATGTCCAAGAACGTTGCCCACCTTGTGATCTATCACACAGATCTTGGTCCATACATGAGAGTATTCTGCCTGTTGTTGTCAAGTTAGATCTTTCTATCTTTGAGCTAGTCAAGGTTATATCTTGAGTTATAGGGGCACCCCCCTTGGTGCGGCAGAACCAGAAGTGAAGGGGAGGAGCTCACGCAACCTCCTGTATTAGTTGGCTAAATCTGCATGTGCATAGGAACTGGCAAACCCTGATGCTGATTCAGAAGAAAAACCAACAAAATGGCGACTCCGCTAGGGAGAAAATTGATGAAAAAGTGTTATATCTTGTGACCCATCTGAGTCACCAACAAAATGGTGACTCTGTTGGGGATGGACTGATAAAAGAAATGATATATTTGTGACCCATCTAAGTCACCAACAAAATGATGCTCTGCTGGTGGAATGAACCTGGAAAAGTAGCTTTCAGCTATTGAAAATTTTGTCCTCTCTGGAGAGGTGGCGACTCTGCAAAAGATCTAAATACACATGAAAGATGGATGTATGTGATGTGACAAAAATGTGTTGTTCATATTTCTGCATCTGTATGAGAAAAGGTACCTTGTTACTTCCCCTTTATATTTGTTGTTTTACTGCATAGGTTAGATTCCAGGGGAGGTTACAGGTCTTAGGCAGACAAAGGATGTCTAAGAGTAAGTTTTTTATGAATCCAAGTATGAATTATCCCGTACTCAGTGGTGAAATGTTGGAGAACAGAATAGAAGAGATAAAAAATAGGTTGATATTCTTAGAGGCTGAGCAGGCCCGGTTAAAAAGCAGTAACCCTGTTGTGTCTGCCAGTCAGAAGGCTAAACCTTTTCTCAGCCCTTTTGATCCTCCGTATGACCAACTGGATTTGTCATGGGTTGATTATAAAGTAGAAACTATGCCTGCTAGGATATACTATCAAATGCCTAGATTTAGTGGTCACAGTGTATGTGATGGGAATGCACATATCCAAAATTTTCACAGTTTCATGGGAAAACATTTATTTAGAGATGAGGATATGTGGATGAGGTTTTTTGTTAGGTCCTTTGATGCAAAAGCAAAAGACTGGTATTTGAGCTTTCCAAAGAGATTTTTTGCCTGTTGGGATGAGCTTACTGACTGTTTTAAAGAGAAATTTGCAAGAGAACCTACTGATCTTGTTGCAGAATTGATGAACATCAGAAAACAAGATAAAGAGCTATGTGTTGATTTCAGTCATAGGTTTGCAGTAGCCCTTTCATAGATCCCAGAAGTCTTCAGACCTGATATTTCAGCCTGTGTTGGCATATATTTTGAGGCTTTTGAGGAGGGCTCTAGTGCAATACTGAGGGATTTTAAGGTGACAAGTATGCAGATGGCATACAAGTTCGCCGAAAATATAGAAAAATTCAGAAGTGGGCGCCTGCTAATATCCCTGTCCCCAGGCCTTGGTGTGAATAATAGTTGTGAAGCTGCAAATGACCAAGTAATTAAGGCATTGTGTGAAGATGAAAAGATGAATATTGAAGGTGCCAGTGAAAGGACTAACGAGGATTCCCATTGCAATGATGAGGCATCTGACCATGAAAACAATAACGAGGTTGTGGACAGCAATGAGCAACTTTTGGAATGGACCTGTGGAGATAATTGTGAGTATTGTGCTCAGGATAGAGAAGAAATAAGCACACAGGCTAATACTCCTCCACAGAGGGAATCCATTGGTGATGAAGATGCATGCTCTGCTGCCCATGAACAAATGGCATACTATGAAGAAACTGATGCACCTGGGTCACCCATTTTTGACACATATGGTGATGAGGATCTGTCTGAGTACGGTGAGGATCTTGACGTGGTTTTTGACTTGGATTCTATTTCTCATCCTGATGAAAGAGGAAGCAACATACATCAAGTAAGTGATTGTAAAAATGTGCCTGATTTGAAAGAGGTGCCAGAGCCTGATCTTTTCCAGCTTGGTGTACCAGATGGTTGTGTGCATGATGTGCACAATTGTGAATTTGAAGGCTTTTCTTTTGAAGTGCCAGCATATGATACAATGAGCCCTGATCTTCCTAGCTGTGTGGTGGACTTTGAATGTTTCTTATTTTTCAGTCCAGCTAGGAAATCATTTTGTAATGCATAGTGTTGATAACCTGTGTTCTATACCATGTGAGTGCATTGCCTGATACATTCTGCATCCACTTGTTGCCAGATGCTGAAGGTTATCTGCACAGGGATGACATTGACAAGCCAAATCTGAGGGTTGAATGCGCAGATGACAAGGTTTGTTTGTGGGAAGGTCACGACAGTATCTCCAGGCTTGATCCAATGTATGCAGATGAAAACAAAGTGTTTGACAAAGGGAGATACAGGTTTTTCTTTTCTTGGTGGCCTTAGGCCATCAAGTGTGTTTGGTGATGCAGGTCAGTGCAGTATTTGACTCTGTGCCTAATGGATAAGGGACTGGTCTGCATCCCAGAGATCTGGGGTTCTCGCTGCAGTCTTGCACCTGCACGTCCCCAAATAGAGCCACTGTTGGTGCCTGCATGAGCAGTCAGTTTTCAAGCATAAAAACATGCAGGCACGTTCCCAAAAAATCTAAAAAAGGTTCTAAATCCTTGGACCTCCTCAGCATGTTTCAGCATCAACATCATATTTTCTTTGGAGGAGGTCATCATCATCATATTTCTGGTTGTCACCCTGATGTTGCTTGCGAGGGTCATCATCATATTCTGCCAGCTTGATTTTTCACCCGGAGTGATATTTTAATATCGGGTGATCTTGGTTAAGATCACCCCAATATTGGTGTTGCGAAGTTTCTAAGTATGACCCGATCTCCTGAGCGGTCATCATATTTGAATATCGGGTGATCTTTGTTAAGATCACCCCGATGTTATTTTATCACCTTATGTTTGTTCCAGCATCATGATGATGCTGATATCAGGGAGATATCCGCCTGTCGGCTTCATGCATTATCTAGTGCGGGGTGATCATTTCAAATATCCGTCATACTCATATATTGCCCCGATGTTTCAGTGAAGCTACAGTGCAGCATGATATTTGTGCATCAAGATGATATTTCCAAATATCCGGTCATCTTCCGAATATCATCCTGATGCCGATATGGTGGTGACGTCATCAAGGTCTGGAGGGTCATATTGCTAACACTAAGTCATTTTATGGAGATCCCCCGATGTTGCGAATATGACGATGACATCATCCGGATATTTGGAGGTGCGCATATACAATTGCTACAGTGGCGAGCGGAAGATACATTCATCGAATATTCTGTTGAAGATGCCGCAGTTGTATATTGGAGGATTGTATATTTGCGGATGCAAGGAAAACATACAAAGGTGCAAATATACATTCGCTACAGTGCTGCGGAGGAGATGCATGTGCTGGGGCCCGCGGATATGCAAAGGAACAAAATATACAATGGCCGATATACAAGTGATGGGGCCCTCCAGTTGTATATACAAGCAAAGGTACATAGGTCAAGATACAAGCCAGACCCGAATAAGTTTCCAATCTGCTTCATAAAGGTTTGGGGTCCGCCTTGTATATCAAACAGTTGTATATGCATATGTGTGGGATTTCCCAGTTGGGCCGACAGAGGTGTTTGGCCGATGGAGCTGTATCAGCGTAACGTGGAATGGTCGGCGGGGAAGCTTTTTGTTGGGCCGATGGTTTTGGTCACGCTGACGTGTTGTTTGGGTTGAGGCTTTCAGGAAGGTGACCATCGGGGTGACATAGACTATCGGGCAAGCTGGTGGGAGGTCCGCCGATGGAGTTGGTCTTGCCGATTGGGTCTTTAGTGTCGGCAGGAGTCACAGCGATGGGTATTTGGCGAAAGGGTCGTGTGTCGAGCGTGGCAAAACACTCGACACCTATCATGTGTGCGACCAAGTTTATAAACTACCAATGTGATCTCCTCACCATGCATGTGGGATTATTCCCCTGTGTAGTTTGAACCTACGAAGAAGCATTTTGGCAGGAATTTCCTTCTTGAATGTTGTGATGGTTTCCAGGTAGGCTGCGGGTGGTTAAGGCCCTTAATGGTGACGATACAAAGATATGGGCAATGGTACGAGCGATCAGGTTGCCCAAATTCTGAGTGAAGACCCCAGATGGCGGCACAAGGCTCGAGGCCTCCCTTGTCTGCTACAGCAATAACTTTTGAGCGCCATTCCTTCTGAGATCTGTATTTGGCGGGATTTTTTGGTCAACTATGTAATTAATGTTGGGAACCTTCCTTGCTGTATAGAGTAGGTTGTGTTGCTCATTTGAAGGTTGTTGAAGGCCTGAGGCATTTTTGTGTAAATAATGAAGGACAGGGCATGATCTTGGCTATTTTATCCCATTTTGGAGTTTATGAGTTGCAACATGAATGTATTTTGCACATATTTTCAGTTTCAGTGTTAATGTTATATGAAAAATGCTTATTACATGTGTCTATCTGCTTGTCTCCATTTGCTGCATGTTATTCTCCTTCTTTTGAATCTGGTTGCATGTCAGCAGGGATATCTGTAAGTAGAGGCAGTTAGATACCCATTATTGGGTGATGTTTGTAAGGCAAGCATCAGTCCAACCCCCTGAAACTTGAGTGAAAGTTGCAAACCATCTGTTGTATACGTCTAGTTGACTCCTTGCCCAATGGATAGGCACCAGTCTGCTCCCGGATCAGTAGTTATGAGCCAAAACCCCTTGTCTTGCATCCCAGACATTATGTCCACCCATTTCATCACTTCCACCTGTTAGTTGTAGGAGTAGGATTAGGAACCCCATGCATGCTCTCATACCCGACCAGACATATATGTCTAAGAACGTTGCCCACCTTGTGATCTATCACACAGATCTTGGTCCATACATGAGAGTATTCTGCCTGTTGTTGTCAAGTTAGATCTTTCTATCTTTGAGCTAGTCAAGGTTATATCTTGAGTTATAGGGACACCCCCCTTGGTGCGGCAGAACCAGAAGTGAAGGGGAGGAGCTCACGTAACCTCCTGTATTAGTTGGCTGAATCTGCATGTACATAGGAACTGGCAAACCCTGATGCTGATTCAGAAGAAAAACCAACAGATGCAAAGCTGGACATGGTTGTAACACAAACACAAAGCAATATTGGTGCCTATCCAGGGCCTGGAGTCAGTAGACATACACCTGTGAATGATCAGCATGAACAGCTAAAACTGAATTTCAGGGGGACATATGTGATACCTACCTTACAGATATCTCCCAATATAGAGTGTTAAGCTATCTATACTTATGGCATCCCTACTGCAGTGTACCCTTCCCAATGTTCAATCTGAAAACAATTTAATCTACCCCTTGAGCAAAAGTTAAAAGATCAGACATTCAACACAGGAATTCTATGTTCTAGAATCTCAAACATTGCTCAAATATCCAGACTCAGAAGAAAGATACATGCAATACTGGAGACAGAATTAACAAAACACATGCTAACATAGCATTTCTCATATAAAATTAACCATGAAATCAGTGGATTCATGCAAAAACATACAGCAAGAGATACATAGACTCACAAGTTTTATGGACAGAGCAGCCAAAACGAACTGTATTGTGTTACAGAGCCAAATATTCAACTTTCAACAACCAAAAAATGGTAACACAATCATCTTATAACAGCCAGATAGTGTACCATAAGCAATTAATTACATGGCAAAAATATCAAAATTTGCTAGATACAGATCCCACCAAGGAATGGCGCTCAGAAGATATTAATGCAGCAGACAAAGAGGGGCCTCGAGCCATGCGCCGCCATCTGAGAGTCTTCATCCACGATCAAGCAACTTCACTATTTGTACCGTCGCCCATTCCCCTGCACTGTCGCTATTAAGAGTCTTAACCACCCGCAGCCACTCAAAAACTGTCGCAACATTTCAAACAGAAGTTCCCGCCAAAAGTGACTCGCTCAAAGTTTGAAAATACATAGGGGAATAATCCCACATGCATGGTGAGGAGATCACATCAGTAGTTCATAAACATGGTTGCACACATGATAGGTGTCGAGCGTTTTGCCACGCTCGACACACAACCCTTCGCCAAATACCCATCATTGTGACATAAACCATCAGCCTACTCCATAATTCTCCTACTGACCTTACTAGTCTCACCGATGCAAAACTACATACTCCACCTCATCGACCAGACCAGAACTATCGAGCAAACATCTCGAACCTATGCCGACACCTGTGTTCATGCCGATGAACTATGGCCTCATCCTTCCATCGGCCAAACACACGCCGATGACTCCTCATCGGCCAAGCTCCTCACATCGGCAGATCGAAACAATGCCAGCCCGATATACCATCTCACTCCGATGGCATTCCCCATCGGGGTGACTCCCATCATCGGCAAACTACAAAACGTCGCAGCCGATAGCCAAAGTCTTGGCGATGAACACACAAATTAACCTCATCGGCAAGACCCACGCTGATGACATCGCATCGGCCAAACATCCACTATCGGCCCAACTCAGAAACCTTTCACCGATAGCATAAATCACACCGAAGGCACCATCAGTAAGAACAAACCCGTCAGGGAACCAGAAAAAAGACATGCCGATGATGAACGTTACGCCGATGGCACATCACTACCACCAACCTGATCGCCAAGAAGCCTGCGAGGTCATGCCGATGGGCAAGAAAATATAGGGTTTAAATGAAGAAACCCTTTAAACATGCAAAATCAACCTCCAGGTCAAAATGAGTGCCAACACAAACAAAGGAATGGCATTGGTTGTATCTACTAATATTGCATCACCTAACTGGCTTCTAGTTTCAGGGGCTTCCCATCACATGGCAAATTCAAAAGACATGTTTCCCACCTATGAACTAGGTTCATATCCACCTATTCTCATGGGAAATAATGCCTACATGACAGCATTTGTAAAAGGCACTATAGACATTGGTGATGGCACAATCAATGATGTTTTGTATGTCCCTTCTTTATCCAATAATCTCCTTTCCATTTATCAAATCACTCATAGTGAGATAGGGAAAGTAGTTGAATTCATGCCTAATTCAGTGATCATAAGGGAGTTGCAAAGTAGAGACATTGTTGCTATAGGAAAAACGGATCATGGGTCCCACTTATGCTCTTTCTATCACTTTGGTTCTTCACATATTGCAAACTTGCATGATGATCTTCATGCATTACACTTGGATAAGGAGATTCAATAAGGATATTTGAACCTCAGAATTGTTTCCTCCATATCTGTTCTGCCTGAGATCACATCTCCTTGTGAACCTACATCTTTGGTTCCCATCAACTTCCATCAGTAGGTACTTCCATTAGTCTTCCAGCACTAGTTTTTTGGGATGAGTACTTGATAGACATTTCATGTTTGTTTGATTATTCTCACTATGCATATTTGGTAGACACTTTTGATGGCATCCATCTCGATGCTATTGTGCATCCATCTTCATCCTTGGCATCAATTCTTATGTAGCAGGTTTTAGAGGATTTTAGTACTATTATAGAGGCACATCATCACTTTGTGAAGGCTTCATACTTATATTTGGATTTTGTGCAACATCCAAAGACTTATCATCTTCTTCTTACATGGGAAGATTCATTGCACCTATTTGTAGTTCTATTTCTTCCTAAGGGGAGAAATATTGTTCAACATTCACGAAGCAGCTTCAGCATACTTCATTGAGCATCTACGAGCATTGCAGTATATCTTATGGGGGGCTTCCAAATCTCTCTTTGTATCTCCTATTTTGGGGAAATTTATTGTATACATGTGATAGAAGTTGTCCTAGGGGGTCATGATATAAGTCCTTCTTTACTTGTTTTTCTCTTTCATGCATTTTGTTTCTCCTTTTAGAGAGGAGTTTTGTTCCCATAGGGTTTTCTCCTTTACTCCACTTTATGAGAAACTTTGTACATGGGTACCTAACATGGCCTAGTAGCCAAGACCCATATTTATGTATCACTTGCACTTTTGTGATCTCCCCAAGTATCACTTAATGGGGGTGTTAGAGTGAATAATTTATCAATTCACTATAGCTTAAGTGTACTTAGGTTGATGAGGTTTGACAACATCTTGTCTAACTGAATGTGCAACCTTTTTAGGCCTTTAGATGTTACCTAGTTGTTTGGTAAACCTCGTGTGCATACCTTTTGAGGTTGGAAGACTTTCCATCTCACCTCAAAGTTCACTTTTGTAGTTAATCAACACTTGTCACCAAGGCTGACGACTTGGTCAAAAGGTTGTTGGTTTTCACATTCCAAGTGATCCAAAGGTTGACACCTATAGGACACTTGTCTACATGCATGTGCCACATCATGGGGCACTTATCAATCCACATGAAAGTTGGATGCCTCATCCATGCCTATATAATAAGGCATTTCTATGTAATTTACTAAGTGAGATGAATCTATGTTTATGCTCTTAATAGGTTCATCAATATCATTAATTTATCATCTCTATTTGTTTGGTTTCCATATTGTGAGAGTGAATATCAAGTTCTACAGAGTATCCTTGGCTATTCCTACAAAGGGAAGGGAGTATAAGAGGAGAAAATAAGGGGAGAGAAATGTGGAAAATGAGGTTAAACAAGAGAGAGAGAGAGGTGAATAAAATAGGGGAGAGAAGGAAGAATGGGATTTGACTTGAAGGAGAGAGAGAGAAGGAAAGGAAAAAGAGGGATGGGGTCTATGTCAAATGGTGGGTTGAGAAGGAGAAATAAGGTTGAAAGAGTAGGGGAAGCAAGGGAAAATGGGATGCTAAGGGTGAGAAATGGGAAAGAAAGGGATAAAGAAGAATGAGGAAAGAAGTAAGACAGGTGTAGAATATAGTTAGAGGACTATTTGGTTTGCTAGTTTGTATTGTTTTTATTTGGATGTCTTAGTTGTTGAAAATAAAAAGGTGTTTATGTGTTCATTTATCAAATAAAAAGAAATAAATTATACATCTTATATTTTTTAGAGAATATAGTTTTGGGTTCTATGGGAGCCTACACTCATTGAATAAAATTGATTACAAAAGTGTTATAAGTTGATATTAACTACATAAAAGATGATATAATATAATACAACCCAAATAAAGATTAATGTCATACAAAAATTATCCAAAGGGGATATCTAAGAACTAGAAAGGGATAGGGATTGTCACAGCTCCATTAACTCTCTCCACTATATTCACACCTAGTTTTATAATATATTTTTGGACTTCCCTAACTACACCATCCTTGAAAATCAAGGTGAGTGTGAACAACCTCAAAATATCATATTTCCATTTCTAAGTATAACCCGAAGGTTATCAACATAAAGAGTCAAATAAAAGCAAAATATTTCAACATCCTCAAAATTCTTAACAAAAGGAGCCATATGATCTCTTAGCAACCACCATGAGAAACTAAACACCTCACACCATGAATAAGATAAACTATGTCATCATCCAACCTCTCTACAACATTATGCACCTTAGAAGACAGAGAAAAATAATTTAGAATCCACTCATGAACCACTAGATTTGCCATCCTATCTTTACATTTAGATGCAAAGTCTTTAGCAATAGATGCCCTGATACACAAATCACATGTTTTCTCCAACTCATTAACACCCAACAACCTTCACAAAATCCAAAGTTGCAAAATCAACAATGTTGAAGGTACACTTCAAATGTTGGTTTGATACAACACCTCTATACATAGTATTCTTCCGTATTTACCCCTCGACATCATGAACTTCATCACAAACCTTACAAGTTTTCATGTGTGCTACCAAAAATAATTCATAACATCCAAAATATATGGAAGCATACTCATCTATGAAAGGAGAGAGGATAAATAAACCACATGTAGACAATAGGATCCCATGTGATTGCTTATGAGTGGTACAAAAAGGTGGAATCTAAATAATAATGCTCAAGCATGTTAAAATAGAAACATTAGAGAGATACATATCATAAATGAGGAGAGGTGGTGGAAAACTGTAATGCCTACCTAAGGAAATATCAGTAAATAACAATAAATTATTGAATTAGTTAAAATAATGAAAATATAATACGATTACAGGGGAAGATTTTCTTATTTTAACTTAATAAACTTCAAAATTAAACATAAGTATAGTAACATTTGTCAAAAATGAAAATTAAAGATATAAACATTTCCTATGCAATTACATTCTATTACAATAAGTGCTATATGATTATCCACTTGCAAAGTGGAAAAATACTTCCTTAGCTTCAGTATCTTGCACGATTAACATACTTGGATCTGCACACTAAATATAAACATTAGTTCTGCATAGTCATTAAATATACATAGCATATATCAATGTACAAGATAATGAAACTAAGGCCCTAATGGGCTGACGTAATGTCTCGGGGGCTCATGATGGCCTTGCTTGCATACACATAGCGCATAGACTTCGTAGTTCAAAGACTTGAACTTACAACCACAAGATGAGATCAAACAATTCATAACTTCTAAGATTTTATTCTCATGATATTGACGTCTTCTCAAACTTAGGTTTGTATACGCATTTCAATCCATACTTGAGGATAGTAGAAGATTTAGGTTTACCTATCTCATTCTCATAAAATTTCACAAAACATAAAGGATCTTTTTCAAACTAGTGTACAAATTACTACTATGCTTGACTAATCATGCAATGTCAATTTTTCACATAATGAACTGAGACATGTCACAAATAGTCAATACATAGTGATAAAATAATGAGCTTTCATTTGAGAAGCTATTCACATAATTGGATTCCTTCCTTAATATAGATTCAACTCTCATTTTCGCTTTATCTATTGAGAGAACATACATATTCTAAAGAGAACTCACAATATTTTATTAAATAGGAGGATCTTAGCAAAAACCACATCTACTAGTATACTCTAACTAAGATGCCAATATTCCTAGAGCCTAGATTTATTAGAAGAACATAAATATACACCTTGCAATGTCATCAAATACTTTAATTATTAAAAAAAATGTATTAAACAGTATAATAGATCACTCATAAGCAAAACTCATAGGTTTCAACTGAGTATTCTCCTAGAAATGTTTTTAACTCAACACAAATGCATTAATTATTAACTTAGTTTTCTACATCTGAAAGTAGTCATCACAGGCAATAACATTTAATACTACTAGTGGGATCAAGATGATCCTATGACCTCAACATAAGATAAAAGACTAGGTGAAGAGCCATGTTTTCCACTTGATCTAAAAACAATAATTGTATAGAGACCACAAGTAATCTGACACTACCCTGGAACTAAGATGATACTCAATTGACTTACTAGCAATCTCCTGAAATAAAATTACCTTTATCCATTCTATGCATGTATAAATGAAATCAATAAGTTGCTAAATGAAATACTTCTAAATAGTCGCAATATTTCTAAATAATTCCATCATTTACTAAGCATTGTTGTTACCAAAGAATGATCTAAACCTCTATAGCCTTAAAATGTAAACAAGGATCATTTCCTTCAAACGCTTAATCTTAAATTTAAGTAAATCTACTAACTTAAACTAAATTGCAGAACTCCTACTTCAACTAAATTGTAGAACTTCTAACTTTAATACCAAACGAGCTATGGCTATCATTTTCATTCCATCATCAAAAGATCAATATTATCATTTAATAAATTAAACTACCACATTGTAAAATATAACTACCTATTCTTATTTCAGAGACTCTTTAACTACAAGAACAAAGCTAGCTTTTATTGCTTTAGATTGGAACTTATTATAGATGCTAGACCCACACAAGAGGGTCGACGTTTAAGGATCTAAGGAAAAGAATAGTTTCTAATAAGATTCAAATGAATTCTTAGTATTAAAGGACTTTAAGATTTCTATTAAATAAGAACCTAATATAGAACATATGGTGTGCACGCACCATGGAGGTGCAGAAATAAAAATCATTACCGATTGAATGGCTGAGAATAGGTATTTATGTACATAGAATTTTTTAAAAGATTATGAGGAATAAGTCTTTCAAACGTATAGACATGGAGGTGCTATGCTGGTGCATATCTAGGTGGCACTAAAAAGAATAAAGCAAGATTTCCAAGACATCACTCAAATTGGAAGGAAATCAATTAGAATAAAAACAGGCTTAAATGAATAATGCGCCAGAGAGGATGAAAGGATAGTGGTTTTCTACGCATGGAATTCTTCCAAATGATTTCCCATAGTTCAGGTATAAAGGGGATTTTTAAAAAAATTCTAAGATATTAAAATCAAAGGAATAGTGGTGGCGCAACAACAAAACATAGTTGAAGAGAACAACAATGAATAGATGCTAGAGATCAAAAGAGGAAAAGTCCAAGGAGATTCAAGCAGCAAAATCTTTAATATCATACTTTCACTGACTCAACACAACAGGACCTTACTTTCACTGACTCAAAAACGGGTACAAGATGAGGTAACACTAGCAGTTGCACTAAATTTGTGCGCAACAAAGTAGTCGATAGGGAGTAGGAAAATTTGTAGAAATTTTATATACCGTCACATAAGCAGATGATGCTCTTTTAAATATAATATTTTTTGTCCTTAAACAAAACCTGAATGTTGTGAGGAAAATCTGAAGGAGAACAGATTACTACCTGACAATGAGTTAGGTAATTATATTATGAATGTCCGAAAGTGAAAATGGTTGACAATTTTGTAGATTGTTGATAATTTTGTGAAGATTTGATAACTATTCAAAGGATTTATTCTATTTTCATTAGAAAAACAGGTACTCATATAACCACCTATATGATTTCAAAGTTGCATCTAAGCATTATCAGCACCACACTTAAGCTTAGCCCTATTTTTTTTGCAACAATTAGAGTAAAGGACAGCGTCCCACTTCCTTTTCACCCAGTGCAACCACTCAAAATAGCCTATATGTTCTAGCATCATCCACACAAACTCCACCATATGGTCATGAACATATATATATATATTAGAGTCTTGCATTAGAAAGGAAGCATCTTCATAATGTCTTTAATTAATGATTTGACTTTGACAAGCATAAGATTTATTTATTTTGACCAAACAGTTTTATAAAATTAGAGTCACCAAAGCAGGGACAACAAATATCTATAAAGCATACTAAAATGCAGAGTTAACAACAGTTTCCAAAAAAAAAAGCAAAAATAGTATAAACGCAATACAGCAATAAATATGTTGGAAAGCCTATCTAAACCAGAAATATTACATTGTGATTTCTATTTAAGTGTTCCATAAGTATCATAAAATAGGCAAATCTAAAAGATAGATGCAATTTCGTTTCTTTTACTTTCCTTTTATTTTATAATGAAAAATCTCGATGACTATATTTGATCTGTGAATGGCTTGCTCAAGGCACTAATCAGCATCTTTCTTCTTTCCTTCAGAAAGACAGTTTGGATTTGGGTACCACCATGACTATGAACAAGTACATATGTAGAAGATGTTATAGTTTTCCACACAAATTTAAGTTATAAGTACATTGATCTTGAAGGTAGATCTAGTAAGAAATCAGAAATAATATTTAATGTAATTAAACACAAACAAACATAGGCGTTAAAGGAACAATTTTTTAGGAAACAAGGTGTAGAAAAAAAAATTGGAACACATCAAAATTACCACATACTTCACTCTCATTGATCGTCAATCTGGGAGCTTGAAATATATTGCATCTCAGTATTTTGCTTAGAACACATATATACATATATTTTCTGTATTTGAAGTCATTCTTGTGTATTGACCAGTTAATTCCAGGATAGCATGGACCATAGGATATTGGTAGGGGAGATATGTAGGAATATGGATTGAAGATGGAAAGGTGGAGGTAGGCGGGATTGTTGTGGAATGGAAAGGAACGAAGACCAATGGTTGCACACATCGTGATAAACATTGAAGTTCATGATTTGGAGTATGTGTAGGAAGGAATGGTGATGTAGGAATCTAGGTACTGACACAGACTTAGGATTTTTATAATGTTTGTTTTGCTTGTGGGATGAAGGATTCTGGGACTTTTTGTGGTTTTTTGGGGATTTTTGGATGGAAGAAGATTGTTGGGATTTTTGACATGTGGATGCTTCATTTGACTTACTTTCTTTTTGCTTAGCTGCCCAAAGCATTTTAGTTTTGGAATTTTCTTGTGAAAATATCCAAATTTTTATATTTGAAGTCGATGGACATGGTGGAAGCTTCATGTTTAGACGATGTGTTCATTGATTGATCATGATCAGGAATTGGAGGGTATTTATGGATGGAGGAATTGAAAGCGGATTTGTGGATAAATGGATGAGGGGATTGAATGATAGGGATATTAGGCATTGGGAGCAAAGGTGGTAGAGTTGATGGAGGGATATTAGGAGTTGAGAGGAACGGTGGTAAAGTGGATAGAGGGATATTAGGAGTTGGGAGTAGTGGAGGTAAAGTGGATGGCGGAAGTTGTATGGTCACATGCTTTTAGCATTGCTAACAAAAATGGGATGATTGCTCTCTTCTATTGCACACTCAGTATTCTTTTTGTTCAATGCAGCTCTATATCTGAAGAGGGGAAAAATCTTCTCCACATAAAAGACCGAGGTAATACTTTGATGGGAGTTAAATATTGTGCTCTGTGAACTCTTGGTGGTCTCCATTAACCTATATATAATTAAAAATAAGAGTCAAGGTCATAGGAATAGATAGAAAATGCAATGTCAACAAAAACAAAAGCATAGAGATGGTTTACACCTTACACCAAATGGTAATGCAATTGTCGTTGAAGAGGTTCTCAAAATTCTCAATGCAAGTGGTGGTCTCCATTAACCTGTATATAATTAAAAATAAGAGTCAAGGTCATAGGAATAGATAGAAAATGCAATGTCAACAAAAACAAAAGCATAGACATGGTTTACACCTTACACCAAATGGTAATGCAATTGTCGTTGAAGAGGTTCTCAAAATTCTCAATGCAAGAGGTTGGAATTTTATTGACATTCCAAATAATTTTCTAGATTATTCTATTATTGATGCCAATGATCCCCAAAAAGCATTCAATGGTTGAAAATGATGCACCATTCTTGTTGCACACTAGCCAGAAAACTATGGTATAATCACTGTGATTTATATTTTCTTCCTGGCTACTAAAGGCTATTTATTTTCTACTGTAAGTGCAACAAATACTATATAAGCAATCAATATTGAATAAGTAGTTCTAATGATTGTGAATGACGTCTTATTTTTTCCAACCACTATTACTTTATGTGATAAAAGTAATAAATGATTGTGAAAGTATCGTTAAGCATACAATTTAACTGTAATAAAATTACCTTTATCAGCTTTGCCAATAGAGCTAGATAGTAGGTTGGTTGTAGGAGCTTGCAAGACTGTGTTCCGTGAACTCTTGGTGGTCTCCATTAACCTGTATATAATTAAAAATAAGAGTCAAGGTTATAGGAATTGATAGAAAATGCAATGTCAACAAAAATGGAAGCATAGAGATGTACCTAGATGTATTTAGAGGATAGTATTTGTAAACGAGCCTCTTCTTTCTTCCTAATTGTTGTATACTGACTGTTTTGCATTTTACAGTAATGTGCAAAAGAGAATGTAGGTTCTATACGGAGATTGTCTATGGATCTAACTCTGGAAATTGTTGTGAATAGAAGTGCTTGCCTCTCAACTTCTCCTATGTTTATTGTTGCTCTATCTAGTGTCAAGCCTTGAGACTTAAGGATTGTTATGGCCCAAGCCATGGCTAGTGGAAGTTGCCTACGGTTGCCATGTGTAACTAGTGGGACAGGAATGTAATTTGGATTACCTTTATCACATGTTGGACCGATGTAGTTATCAAATTTGATTACAACATACAACGGCAAATTAGGGGGTTTGCAATCATCATTGCAAACAATAGCTTTAATCTATCCTAATGACCCATTTACAAGACCGGTTTCAATCCAAAGATTTGTTGTTAACATTACCCGTTGGCCAATGCAAAGAAGCACTTCTTCTTGTAGTTGCTCATCATCAATATATTCATTTGTGTTTTGTCGAGCTTTTTGTGCAACACTGATAGCTATGGGAACATTTAAAAGTTTTAGCATTCTCCTATTATGTAGCAGAGCTAGATTGTTAGTTGCAAATAAATGCATAGATGTGTTGAACTTGTCTATTTTTGTTGTTGTTAACATGTCATTTGTGCGTTTCATTAGTACTTCCCAATCATGGTGAAGTGGCTGGGCATTTCTTATATTTTGCAGGATATCACGAAACCGTCTCTGAGATTGACTTTCACCTTGTTGACGGAAAATAGTATCTAACGTGGGGTAAGTGCAAGAAGATGGGGGCCAAAAAGGGGTCTTAAGTGGCCACTTTTTTTTCTGAAATCAGGATATACTGGCCTTGGATGAGAAATTGAGCATAGTTACACTCAAAATTTGGAGATGCAACCAAAACAATGTTCGTAGTGCTCCAAGTCTACTTTCTAAACTACTATTTTTTTTTAAAATGGCATAGATTAAGGGGTTCAAAAGAGGGAGCCACAGAAATTGGTGTTGTTTCTGTCAAAAAAACATAACATAGCATGTTTTGTGGCTCTCTCACAAGGACAACTTTTTTTTGGTATTTTTAAAATCATTTTAGTGAGAAATTAGCTAATAGCATGTAGTTTATGCTTGATTTTTCTGATAATTTTTTTGATGAATATTTGAGTTTTTACTAATTTTCAAAGTGGACACATCCTAAAAAACATAATTTTGGCCGTGCTACCCCTATAAATTTTGAAAACTAATTGAAAATCATTTTTTTCTTTTTTTAATATTTGTAGAATGGAGTCTAATTTCTAAATATGTATTTTTTTTTAAATTTCAATGAATAGTTAATTTACAATGAAAAAAAGACCAAACAGTGGTTTTTGCCCAAAAATGGACACACAAACAAAAGAAATTAAAGATGAAAGGCTTAACATTGTTAAAATGTGAAAAAAATCACATCGTCATATAGCTAAGAGAAAGCCTAACATTACCCAGGTGTTCAATTTGTTTAACCTTGAAACACATGCAAATCTGAGGGTTAGCACGAACAAAATTATGTGAAATCTTGAAGAATATGGAAAAACACGTCTGTGACTGTTCAAAAGGCACTCCAAGCCTTTGGGTTGGAAATCCAAAGCAAATCCCAAGCCCAAGGCTTGGGATTCCCAAAGCAAAACATAACGCAAGCACTTTATGTTTTGTTTTGCATTTTTCCTTTTCCACAAAACTGTGTTGTTTGTCATGTTTTACATAACGCGAGCGCGTTATAATGCACTCGCGTTATGTTCCCCTTAAATTTTTTTATGTTCAAGGCTATAAATCATGTATGTGTGTATGTATGCCTATATGTATGTATGTATCTATGTATCTATGTATGCCTATATGTATGTATGTATCTATGTATGCCTATATGTATGTATGTATAGTGTCGAGGGCAGATGAGGGTAGAGATGGGAGTGAGCCAGATAGGGGAGGAGAGGGGTGGATAAGGATTGAGTGATTAAGGTTTAAGGTTGAGGGTTGAGCATTTAGGGATAGGATTTAGAGTTTAGGGATAAGGGATTAGAGTTTAGGACCTTGAGGGATTAGGGTTTAGGGTTGAGGCTTTAGGGATAGTGTTTACGGTTAAGGGTCGAGGGATTAGGTTTAAGGTAGAGTGTTGAGGGTAGAGGGATTAGGGATAGGGTTTAGGGTTGAAAGTTTAGGGTTGAGGGATTAGGGTTTAAGGTATAGTTTAGTAGTTCTTGTAGATAGAGCCAATAAACAATGGGAGATTATTTGCCTGTTTCATAACAATATACCTTCCCTAAGTGCGGGGTGGACAGCAAGAAACATAGATGTACCCCAATGCAAATCTTTTCTCATAATGATCATCCTTCTAATTTCAACTATTAATTACTCACTGTGGATGTACCATACGCAAAGCTTTTCTCATAGGGTTTAAGGTATAGTGTCGAGGGTTGAGGGTTTATTGATAGTGTTTAGGGTTGAGGGTTAAGGGATTAGGTTTTAGGATTGATGGATTAGGGTTTAAGGTATAGTGTTGAGGGTTGAGGGTTTAGGGATAGGGTTTAGGGTTGACGAATTAGGGTTTAGGGTTGACAGATTAGCGTTTAATGTTGAGGTTAGGGTTAGAGTGTCAAGGGTAGAGGGATTAGGGATAGGGTTTAGGGTTGAAGGTTTAAGGATTGAGGGTTGAGGCTTTAGGGATGAGGGTTTAAGGCTTAAGATATAGTGTCAAGTGTTGAGGGTGTAGGGATAGGGTTTAAGTTTTAAGGGTTAAGGGTTGAGGGATAGGGATTAGGGTTTAAGGTATAGTGTTGAGGGTTGATGGTTTAGGGATAGGGTTTAGGTTTGAGGGATTAGGGTTTAGGGTTGATGAATTAGGGTTTAATGTTGAGAGTTGAGGGTTGAGCGTTGAGGGTTGAGGTTGAGGGATAGGGTTACCAGTCAAGGGATTAGGGTTAAATAAGAGTGTCGAGGGTAGAGGGATTAGGGATAGGGTTTAGGGTTGAAGGTTTAATGATTTAGGGTTGAGGCTTTAGGGATGAGGGTTAAGGGATTAGGGTTTAAGATATAGTGTCGAGTGTCAAGCATGTAAGGATAGGTTTTAGGGTTCAAGTTTTAAGGGTTAAGGGTCGAGGGATCAGAGTTAAGGGTTGAGGGATTAGGGTTTGACGTTGAGGGTTGAGTACATTAAGGTTCGAGGGTTAAGGGTTTCGGGATAGGGTTGAGGGTCAAGGGATTAGGGTTAAGGGATAGGGTTGGAGGCTTTAGGGATAAGCGATTAGGGTTTAAGGTATAGTATCGAGCCCGTTGAGGGTCAAGGAATAGGGATAGCGTTTAGGGTTTAGGGATGAGGGATTAGAGTTGAGGGATGACAGATTAGGGTTGAGGGTTGAGGGATTAAGGTTTAGGGATAAGGTTTAGGGTTGAGGGTTGAGGGATTAGGGTTTAAGGTATAGTGTTGAGGGTTGAGGGATAGGGTTTAGGGTTGAGGGATTAGAGTGAAGGGTTGAGGGATTAGGATTTGACATTGAGGGTTGAGGCTTTAGGGTTTAGGGTTTAGCGATAGGGTTGAGGGTCGAGGGATTAGAGTTAAGGGTTGAGGGATTAGGGTTTGACGTTGAGGGTTGAGGGTTGAGGTTCGAGGGTCAAGGGTTTAGGAATAGGGTTGGGGTCGAGGGAATAGGTTTAAAGTAGAGTGTGGAGGGTATAAGGATTAGGGATAGGGTTGGAGGGTTTAGGGATAAGGGATTAGGGTTTAAGGTATAGTATCGAGTCTGTTGAGGGTTTAGGAATAGGGATAGCATTTAGGGTTTAGGGATGAGGGATGATGGATTAGGGTTGAGGGTTGAGGGATTAGGGTTTAGGGATAAGGTTTAGGGTTGAGGGTTGATGGATTAGGGTTTAAGGTATAGTGTTGAGGGTTTAGGGATAGGGTTTAGGGTTGAGGGATTAGAGTGAAGGGTTGAGGGATTAGGATTTGACGTTGAGGGTTGAGGCTTTAGGGTTTAGGGTTTAGGGATAGGGTTGAGGGTCGAGGGATCAAAGTTAAGGGTTGAGGGATTAGGGTTTGACGTTGAGGGTTAAGGGTTGAGGGTTGAGGTTTGAGGGTCAAGGGTTTAGGGATAGGGTTGAGGGTCGAGGGATTAGGGTTAAAGTAGAGTGTGGAGGGTATAAGGATTAGGGATAGGGTTGGAGGGTTTAGGGATAAGGGATTAGGGTTTAAGGTATAGTATCAAGTCTGTTGAGGGTTTAGGAATAGGGATAGCATTTAGGGTTTAGGGATGAGGGATTAGAGTTGAGGGATGACGGATTAGGGTTGAGGGTTGAAGGATTAGGGTTTAGGGATAAGGTTTAGGGTTGAGGGTTGAGGGATTAGGGTTTAAGGTATAGTGTTGAGGGTTTCTGTCATCAAATGTAGATTTATGGGTTTGATTATATTGATTGCCTCTCTAGTTTTGGGGTGTGGATGTTTTGGAAACAATCAGGAAGTCTTCAGGAGACTTTGTGGAAGTGGATTGGCAATCGCTTGACAGAACCCCTGCTATTTATGCTTGGATAAGGATTTGTCACAAACTAGAACTTCTGCTTCCAAAGAAGATCTGTCTTTCTTTCTCGATGGGTATTTTCTATCAAGAACTTGATTATGAGGGCTTGCCCCTTCATTGTTATGCCTATCATATGGCGGAGCATCTGGCAAGCTCTTGCAGTAAACAGGAAAAGTTCTCCCTCAAAAACCTTGTCATTCAAGTCTGAAGGGGAAGGTTTGGAAAGAGAAATGCATAGGATGTGATCAATCTATAGCAGGACAAAATGTGAGTGCATTAAACCTTGTGGTCATTGAAGTCTGAAGGGGAAGGTTTGGAAAGAGAAATGCATAGGATGTGATCACTCTATAGCATGACAAAACGCGAGCGCGTTATAACGCACTCACGTTTTGTCTTGCTATAGAAACGGTAAAAAAGTGTTGACCCTCGTGATCCAAGCCCACATGCTCTATTTTCATACTAATTCTACGTGTGCTCTGACAAAAAAGAAGTGCTTTCATGTTGTTGGGAAGTTCACATGCACATTTGACACATTGTACCACCTTTGCATGATCTTTCCACCACCTTTTCTACTTTGCCAACTTGAGGAGGAAATAACATAGTTTTCACACCAAGTTTGATATATATCTATTCAAGTTTAAATTTTTGTAGTGTTGCAATGTTAATTGTGATTCAATTTTAGGAATTTAACATTATAGATTGGTTAATAGTATTGTTGTTAGTAATTATATTTGAGTGTTATTCAATTTAACATTGAAAAGGAAGCAAGTGGTAAAAAACTCAAATTGTTGAGGAGTTTGATTCAAGAAGAAAAAAATACTACATAATTGGCTACTCTCTCCATTCGATTCTTCATTTTTTAGGTATGTCAAGTATTTACATGCATGTTCTTTACATTTTCCTTAATTCAGATTGATTTACTTTATCATGCTTTATCATACATGTTTAAAATAGACATATTCTCAATCAAGAAAACAGCCTACAATCTCACATGATGCCATGTATATTTTCTACACTTGGGCTCTTTAATAATTATGTGTAACAAACAGACCTTAACATACCATGATGTCAAACTATACAAGAATAAATCCTTACAACATAATAAAAATACAATCCCACTATTATCTTGTATTCATTTCTTAGGAAGTAATATTGGTCTCTTTATCATGCTACAGAGAAATTCTCTGTCATGCCAAGGAAATGATCAAGAATTAAACCAACACAGGAAGAGATAGAAGCTAAGAATGCAAAGAAAGCAGTGGCTATGAGGGAACTTCGTGAGAAGAGGAAATTGGACACGATAAATGAAGACATACCAATTGAAGAGGAACCACAACCATCACAAAGAGATATGGTATTGGCGGCACAAAGAGAACGAATGCAAAAACTTCGTGCTACGAGAGATTTGAATACCATAGTTGGAGACACATGCTCTACCGCAAGTCAACATGTAGGGACACCATCTACCACATCTCAAGTTGAGAGTACATAATCACTCACATGTGATGAAAGAGGTACACCATCGTTCCCACCTCAACCTCAAGGTATGTCATCTATTCCATCTTCGATCGAAGGTATGCCATCTAGCCCATCTCATTTAAATATTGATGAAATTCCTAATGTTGAGATAAATTTACCTAACTTAACACCACCTAGAATTTTGCATAGAAAGCCAAAGTATTTGATTGAAATTGATGAGAATATTTTGCAGCCAATGGAAGGTAAGATTCCAAAACGCACTTGTAGAAGATATTCTCATAAGATTTGGAGATTGTTCTTTGAAAAGTTAAATGAGACTGCAAGATGTCAACTATTCATTGAAATGATGTGAAGTATAAAGTATAGGTCCATCATGAAGATTCTTGGGTTGAGAACATCAGAGGCTTCAAGTGCAAAATCTATTGTCAAGAATCTAATGAGTACGTATGAGAGTGTGGGTAACACCTCACGCACAAAAGATAGTAATGCAACACGGCATGTGATTACATCGACTATAGTAAGTAGTCAAACAAGGAAAGCTCGTCTCATTAGAAAGATGAGTCAAGAATTGAGAATTAATAGGAAAACTTTATCAAGAGCCATTGGAAGATGCCAAAGAATTGAGGACACTAATGCCAATGAATTATGGGCGTTCTCGAGGAGACTACCACGAAAAGATAAACCAATTGTTGAAGCATTGAGATCACTAATTGAAGAATTTTGGAAGAATTACACAAGGGTATCTCTGAATCAAAGGGATGTGGTAAGAAGGAGAATTGGTAGTCAGAACCGTGAGCCACATCCAAAGCATTTTTTGGATGAGACTCAAACATAGTTTTATGGTAAATTTCTAGATTAGTATCCTCAAATTAAAATTTGTTAAAGATATTTTGAAATGTTAAAACCTTTCTATGTCAAGATAAATCACACACGCACTACTTGTTGTTGTAGATTACATATTGAATTTTCTAACCACTTTGATGCTTATAGGTCTATATGTTTAGATATGCATACTAACAATGATTTGCAGGGTTGTGCCATATGTGCCCCACCAACATCTTCAAGAGACTTCATATCAAGAATTTTATGTGAAAGAGAGGAAGGTCAAATATTCTACATGAAATTATGCTGGATGGCACATCTCATCGTTGTGGTGGCTTGCAACATTTGCCAATATGTGAACATATGGAAAGAACACATGTGGTTGGAAATGAACTAGTAGAGTTTGGAAAGTATAAAACAGTGGCATACAATACAAAAGATGGTAAAGAAGCAAAGAGGTGTGAATTGGTTATTGAAAAGATTCCAGTGTATCAATTTATGCCTATATTTCGTGACAGCATAGTGTATGAGTATGCAAGACATGCCCATAGAGTTTGATGGTTGGACTTGTAATTCAAGTTATGCAAGGACACATTTCTGGTTTGTAGCATTGTTTCAGTCGTCAACTTTGTAGAGAACTATAGTCTATAGCCACAGCGTGAGGTGCAATCACAATATTACAACTCCACATAGGTTTCTATATTTTTGCACATCGCATTCATTCATGCGAATGATAGTACAGAGGATGACAAAAAGATCATAAGGGAGTATAATTTCTATATTAGTGATGATCACATGCATTCTACAGAGTTCGTGCAAGGTTGCTTTCAAGTGTTCTACAATGATTTGGCTAGAAGGGGCATATCGTTCAGTCAGCATATCATATGGTCGGATAACTGTGCGTCACAATTCAAGAACTCGCAAAATTTCTATTGGTTGAGTAGGAGGCATAATTTTACAGGTATTCATCATATGTGGAACTTTTGTGAGGCCGAGCATGGAAAGGGGGAGCATGATGGTGCAGGAGCATGTATCAAAAGAGCCATAGCACGAGAAGAGTTAAAGTATAAAGATAATGCAAAGTTGACAGATGCAAAATTGATTGTCGAGTAGTGTAATGCTTCCATGGGTCCAGGTAATGAAGGTAAGTCTTCAGTTCGTAGATTTTTTTGGTTGATAGATGATACTAACATTGCACCATATGAGGACTGTTGTACACTGACAGGATCAAATGAGATGCACTCTTTTAGAAGCTCAATTGTAGGTTCATGGAGTATCCATATGCAAAAGATGTCATGCTTCTGTTCTTTCTATACAATTCAAGTCTGGGATGAGTGCGAGTCAAAGGAGTGGGTTGACAAATGGCAGTTAAGTTATCTTAGCCTACTTGACATGTATCGACCCCCAACGGCACTGGAAGTAACACAGATGGAATCATTAGTTGACTTTGACCAGATATCAAATTTAGTTCAACCAGGTAATATAGGGCACGTATATGCATCTAATTTCATCTAGTTCAACCAAGTAATGTCATCTTACTTTGTAGTGTTTTTGTAATGTTGACTAATTTCATCTAATTTGCTACACATATCAATGTAGGGCACGTATCTGCAGTTATTGCAAATGAAGATAATGAAGAGGGAACAGATTATTACTTATGTCATTGTGTTGAGGCCAAAAAGAAATTGGAGGCCCCTGTTACAGATGGAGAAAACATCGAATACCCTACAGGCTCAGTGGTTATTACTGGAACATGGCTTAGAAGGTACCCACATAAGAGTGTTAATATTTGGTTGTTTTAGGACTTTGACACGCATCGGAAGATTCTTCATTACTCGAACCTTGTCATGGCATCCAATGTTCATTTGATAAAGTATCGGGGTAGACCTTTGAACAAAATCTTGTGGAAGGTGCGTGAGTCTGACCATGAAGCAATACTTGACACAATAAAGAGTAGAGCAGACCCTGATGGTTCATTGGATTAATTTGTAAGTATTTACATTGATTTTGTAAAGTCATGTTACATTGAGTTGTAAGTATGCACATTAATTTGTAAGGTTTGTTTTTTTTTTATTTCCTCCTACATTTTTACACATATACACATTTTTACATCATCATGTTATGCATTTTTGGTGTCCTGCTCCTGATGCGACCAAACTCATAACTCACCCTACTTCCTCTAGACACCATTTGATGATCTCTCCAACACTCTGGATCCAAGGCACCCAATCATCATGATGACCTATATACCATTCTCCCAAGGCGCTCATAATGAATGAAAAGAAGACCAAGGGCTCCCAAGCTTAATAGACTTATTTCTTTCAATTTTGATGATCCAAACTCTTGCAAAACGACATCCACTTTCATGCCTTTAGATCTTCCTTCACATACAGGGTGCCAAATCAAGTTGAAAAATTTACATAAGGGCGCCAAAATGGATGAAAGGAGACATGAAATGTGCCTTAGGACTCCATGCTAAGGTTTGAGCCATTAAAGCCTCTTGATATTAGGCGCTCATGATGATGAAACTTAGAGTTTTTTCCTTTCCTAGGTGCTCATCTAAGATGTTTGAATGCTAAGGAGTGCTTAGACCTCTATAATGTACATTGGGCACAAAAATCAAGGTGATTTTAAATCACTTTGAGTCATTTCGGGTCAATTTGAGTCTTTGAGTCATGTTGCAAAAAAGTGTCAATGTTGTCAAGTTGCACAAAGCAACTTTTGCATTTTTGGTGTCCTGCTCCTGATGCGACCAAACTGACAGTTCCAACGCATCCGGATGGGTACGTTTAGGCTAGGCATGGTTCTATTTTTCACCCAAACATGTCGAAATAGTCTGAGCTACATTGTGCCAACGATATCCCTGAAGAGTCCAAAGTGCAAAAAGGCAGCAATCTTTGATGAGATGTTACTCGAAAACTGTGTCACTTAGAAACATTCTGTCTAAGGAAAAGTGATCACGTAGAGTGCCTCTACAATAACCTCTCTCAATTTTTTATATCTCTAAGGCATTTTCCCATGGTGAAAGGTTTTCTACTGCCCCAAAAATCATCAAAAGGAGGCAGTGTAAAGTAGCAAAGGGATGTAACTTTCATCCTGCTCCTGATGCGACCAAACTGACTATTCCAACACATCCGAATGGGTACATTTACGCTAGGCATGGTGCTTTTTTTCACCCAAACATATTGAAACAATCTGAGCTACATTGTACCGACAATATCCCTGAAGAGTCCAAAGTGCAAAAAGGCAGCAATCTTTGATGAGATGTTGCTCGAAAACTGTGTCACTTAGAAACATTCCGTCTAAGACAACGTGATCACGTAGAGTGCCTCTACAATAACCTCTCTCAATTTTTTATATCTTTGAGACATTTACCCGTGGTGAAATATTTTCTGCTACCCCAAAAATTGTCAAAAGGAGGTAGTGTAAAGTTGCAAAGGGGTGTAACTTTTGTCCTGCTCCTGATGCGACTAAACTGATTGTTCCAACGCATCTGGATGGGTACATTTACGCTAGGCATGGTCCTATTTTTCACCCAAACATGTCGAAACAGTCCAAGCTACATTGTACTGACGATATCCCTGAAGAGTCCAAAGTGCAAAAAGGCAGCAATCTTTGATGAGATGTTACTCAAAAATTGTCACTTAGAAACATTCCATCTGAGGCAACATGATCACGTAGAGTGCCTCTACAATAACCTCTCTCAATTTTTTATATCTCTGAGGTGTTTTCCCGTGGTGAAAGGTTTTCTGTTGCCCCAAAAATCGTCAGAAGGAGGCAGTGTAAAGTTGCAAAGCATTGCTAAGAAATCCTCAATACTCAAACACTCCAATGAACTGAAGCAACTTCTTCTTAGGTGCAAATGTAAGGGTACACAAGGGGAAAATGGCACCTAGATGACTTAGTGCATTTCTATGACTTCATTCACATGTTTAAATGTTTGAGAAACTCTCCTTTACTAAGTGTTTGTCCTCATGTCAATGTTAAGCTTTATACCTCCTAGGCGCTCAATTAGGTGATGTCATTAGATACAACTTACCCTTAGGTGCCAATGTAGCTTCTTCAATCCATCACACTTCTAGGCACTCAAATTTGAGGTCTTGGACTTGTATCTTATTCCTAGGCACAATTGGATGATCTTCCTAGATCTAGGCGCTCATGATGGTGGGAAATTACATGAAGTGGCGCCTAAGTCCAATTTGACTTTGTATTTGATATTTTATGACTCCAATTGACTGGGAATGGCTCAATTTCTAAAGTGTTGACTCAATAATGTAAGTTTAAGGTCTTTTCCTCCTAGGCGCCAATTAATGAGCTCACTAGATGCAATTTCTCCTGGACTTGAAGATTGTGAAAGAAGTTGAAGCTTGGATGGATGTCTTTGAATGTTTGATGAAGAAGTATTCCAACTTGAAAGGTCCTTTGAAGTGTAGATATTGATGATAACACTTTCCCTTATATGTGATGTAGATGACTTCTCAAGGAGGCTTGAATGTATTAAAGGGACTTGAAATTGAATGGATGTCTTTGGAATGCTTGATGATGATGAGAAGTTCCTTTGGAGCGGCTACATGCTGATCTTGAAGTGATGATTGATGAAGAATCTAGTTGATACTTGAAGATGAATGGAACTTGAAGTGATAGATGGAAGTCTTTGAACATAATGCAACTGGTGATGTTGTTGATGAAGAAGACTTGAAATATATCTTGTTGTGACCTCTTGGAGCAGCTACCTCTTGAAGTGGTGTTTCCTTGGCAGTGATTGCTTCCATCTTAACTCTCTGGCATGAATGAATGTGAAAGGCTCCTTTGGAGTAGCTACATGGTGACTCTAGGCGACTTCAAGCTCTTGCTCCTACCTTTTCCTTCAATCTTCCTACAATACAAACCAAGACACACATCAATCCTCATGATAAACATTTTTTAACAAAAAGGAATCCTCCCTAAACATGGAATAATCTTACTACAAATCTAGGCGCATATATAGGTAAAAAGAAGAGCAAAGGGTGCCTAACACAAGTTGGTCCATATTTATCACTTTAAATGATTTCAAACAATTGTAATGGCTTAAAGAGGTCAATCTCCCTTAAGAGATTCATTCAAAAGGTGTCTTTCAATGCAATTTCTCCCTTAGGCGCCAGAATGGGTTTGTATTGATGGAGAGTGTACCTAGATTTAAATGTCTTTATACTTGCAATTTTGCAATTCTAAATGATGAGACATGTCTTAGAATGAATTATATCTTTCAAGCGCTCACTCCAAAAGGTCATCTCATGCAATTTCACCCAAGGCGCTCATTGAGGTGTCCTCAGAGGCTAAAGTGCGCCTAACTCAATTGTCTTTATCTTTATCATTTTTGTGCTTTCAACAATTGAAAATGACCTAGAGTGATCCTTTCTCTCAAGGCACTCACCTATTGATATGAAATCAAGTTATTTCCCTTAGGCGTAATTTTAGGCTTGTATGGGTGAAAAGTGTGCCTTACATCCTTAGGTGGTTCTTTCTAATTCTCAATGATTTCAATCAAATGCCAAGTGTCTATGGAAGCTTTTATCTTGAGATGATTAAATTTTGAGGTTCAAATCCCTTCCTCAATCAAGGCACAATTTGAGGGTTGTATAGATGAAATTTGACTTCAACTTGGGCGCTCATTTGAGTTAGGAGGAGCTAGAATTTGTGCCTAGATTAGAGATAGATATTTTGGCTTATTTGATGATGGTCTCAAGTCTCTCTACCAAGGCGCATTTTGATGATGTTCTTATTTAAACTCTTATGAAGACTATCTCATCCCTAAGCGCTCATCCTCATGATTTTCATGCACTTAGACTTCAAGCCACCAAAACTAGTAGGAAAATTCACAATGAGCACCTTTTCTTTGGAAGAATTTCTTATTGATCATTAGGCACACTTTGGAGTTGATATGTACTTCCTTTATGTACTCAATTCATCATAATTATTGTCAAAGACTTCTCCAAGTTGATTGATAACATGCTTCTTGATGTTAAGATCCTTCATTCACTCCTTAGATCTAGGTGCTCATGATGGTGGGAAATTACATGAAGGGCGCCTAAGGTTCAAGATAGGTTCTTTCCACTCATCTTAACTTTCAATCATTGTAGTTAATCTCAAAATACATCATCCAAAATGAGAAACCTCCAAGACTTGTTACTGTAAGTTGATTTCCTCCAAGGTGCCAATACAAGGTTCTTTTGAAGGCAAAGGGTGCCTAGGCTTATGGGGCTCAATTTGATGTATTTATTGAAATCTCAAGGTGAATTGATACTTATTGAAAATGCCACTTAGTCCTTCATTTGCATTATAGGCGCCATTTCCTATTGACTTATATACTCCTCCTCATGCTAGGGCGCCATAATGAAGTGGTTTAGACAATAGGTGCGCTTCACTTACTAGAGGCTTGTTCTCCTTCCACCTTAGGTGCACTTTTATGGTGGAACAGGTGTCAATGGGTGCCTTGTCTTAAATAAATTCTCTCTCCAAGTTGGGTGCCCTTTTGAGGCTTTATGAGTTGCAAATTGTGCCTTAACCCTTCATGCTTGTTGCTCAATGTTTGAATGTTTAAAAAAGTCTCCTTTAGGCGCTCATCTTAATGACTTTTTCTCAAGGCGCAATCATCCTAATGACTTGGATATTCATCCTAGTGTTTCAGGATATCAAGCTACCAGACTTAGTCATTTTCAGGATCTCAAACATAAAGAATAACATGATAATTCATTTTTTTGTATTGCATATAGTTGACATTGTATGCTACTCATAAATAATATTAATATTTTTTGTTCAACATGATGATTCATTTTTTTTTAATTACAACTTTTATCTTTTAGTTCCAAAATGAGGTTTAGGTGATACTTGAATAACAATAGCTAGCTTATTGGATCAACAAACATCCTATGTAATACAGTTGGACTTTAAATATTTGAAGTAGCTATCTACAAATATCCATTCAAATGTGGATTTATAATCCAAGTATGGACGACGTCAATAAAAAAGATTTGTATTAACCAAATATCCATATAGGAATACATCAATATCTGTCGATATAAGTATAACATATATACAAAATAGCCATATAGGCTTACAAGAATGCCATATAGGCATACAATGTCAACTATATACAATACAAAATATATGTCCACAAATGCCATATAGGCATACAACAAAGGAACACAATAAAAAGTCATTCCCCTCTGGTTGGTGAAGAGAATAGATCACGACCAGCCTTTGATCTTCTAAGGGATGGAGACACGCATGTGGGTGGTCTACTACGAACCTGAGGGCTGCTCCTTCTATTTAGTTCTTCCTGCATCTTTAGTTGTTACAATAAAAAGTATAGACATTAATATATAGAAATTACATGTTATAAAAAATGAAACATTTAACAAAGTAATCACTTACCGCTAACATATAATCTGTCTCCTCACTTGCCTCAGTAGCAGGAATAGGCCGTAGTGATGTCATGTCCTATAGAAACCATCCAGATAGAAATTAAACTTCAAATCAATAATCTTTTAATTTTTCAAAAATAGACAACTATAACAATGAATGTAAATTAAAATTTACTAATCTGTCTCATACCCCTGTCAATGCCATGGAGCTATGAATTGCAGAGGCCACACCATGCTCCATTGCCCTATGAACATGGGGAGGTGTCTTCGCAACCTGCATCATCTGGAAATAAAACAACATTATTCAATTACAAAAACTATAATAGTGATGCAAATCATGGCTCCTAACATACACACACGTTCATCTAAACATGGAAGTACACACAATAAAGCACACAAGTCACATACAAAAATCTAGTAAGTACAATTCATTCATTAAACTATTTATTTTATTACCTTCGTAAAGCTTTGAAGTCCACCACCGCTAGCAGGTGTTGTCATGAAATCTGCACTATTAACCTATTCAACATCCAAAATTAGATATTAGAATACCATTCATATAACGATGCTATTCACATGTAATATTTATAATTGTTTACTAGTTACATACCCTGACAGTAGATGATCTAGTGTAAAATGCAAGTGGAGAACCACTGAAAACTGCATCGACGCTATGACCCTAAAATTTTATTAAAATCATCAATTTAAATTAGTTAATCTTGCATTTCAAAAATAAAATTTAATAAATTAAATTCAATAAACTTGCTAATATTTACCTGAGTATCAAGGCCAAAAGTCTCACTTAGGAGGGTATATGTCATCACCATTTCCTCAGCTACAGATGTAGCCTGTGCACCTGCATCCTGACTATCCATGGGGTCATAACTACAGGCTGACCCACAAGCATGACAAGCATAGGGTAGGACCCTACTCCTCACACTATCTCCCAACCCACTCTGTGCTGTAGGACCAGCATGCTCTATGATGCTCTGGGTCAAGGCACTAATGGATTGAAGTGTATCGACCTCAACACTCTCCTTCACAATGGAAGGGATAGAAACATGCTCATGGACTGGTCTGTTGATTACTCGTCTCACTACCCTCTGTGGGTCAAGACATGGCCCTGGTCTATCTTGTGCTGACCCCCCACCTCTACCCTAGAAGTCCCGCATATCAAAATAGTTTGGCATTTTATTAAGGACAAACTCACAGTAGAGTTTCCTCAAAAAGTATTGCATGACCTCATTATTATTGCATGGAGGATGGTCAAAAACCATCCACCACCTCTGCCCAAAATTGTCCCTTATCACTTGGTTGTTGCACCATGGATAGGGAACCTCTTGCATGTAATGGGTGGAGGTTGATTTGTTTGTGGGTTTGTGAAAATTGAACACAAGTCTAATTTTGTGATTTGTATTTTTTTCACATCTTGGTATGACAGCTTGTCTGCATAATAATCTCTAAACTCTCTCCTCTTATCCATCCAACTAGTTATTTGCTTGCTAATTGAATCTACATTTGATAACATAGATTCAAGAGATTAAGCAAGCATGGATCTATGCAAGGTTGAAGTGGAAGGATCTTTCAACCTTGCAATTATATCTTCAATTTCTTTTTTGTTGTTTTCAATTTGCCCCATTATATTTTCTTGTGTTCCAGGGGCATGTCGAGGAATGGATGGAGGAGGTTGTTGTTCTGCAGGTATTTCCTCCTCAGGATTTTGTGGATTTTGAGGAGGAGGAGGTGCATTAACATATCCTGACAATTAACGAAATATACATCAAAAATCAACTCAAACCTACCTATTTAGAAACAAATTCAAACAAAAAAAAAATATAACTCACTCCTTTGGCGTGCTCGACGTCATGGCAGCATTTTGGCGACGAATCGATAAGGTTTTTGTGTTGAATTGAGTTTTGCAAAACGCGAGCGCGCTTTCTAGGGTTTGTAGGCTGCGGGCATAGAGGAGAAGAAGGAAATGAAATGAGATAGAAACCTTTTTTTTTAATTTATAACAAGTCAAAACACGCTTGCGTTATAACGCGTTCGTGTTATGGCTTGGTTTTGACGAGCCTTAGGCTCGTCATTACCAAGCCATAATGCGAGCGCGTTATGGGGCAAAAAAGTGGCCAAATTATTTTCAAAAAAAAATAATACAAAACGTGAGCGCGTTATAACGCGCTCGCGTTTGTTTTTTTTTTTTTTAATAATTTGGCCACTTTTTGGCCCCCCATCTTTTTGCACTTACCTTGTGATGACTATATTGAAAGTGTGCCATAACATTAGGGCACTTGAATGTAATGCATATATAGGCTTGTCCATAACGGGGGCAGTTGGGCAAGGTCACCGACAAGGATAACTGATAGCCCGCCAAAAGCTTGATGTTGTCGCTCAGGAAATGCTTCACGCAAGCGAGTATCTACTTTTAAGAACAATTTTGGGCCTAGGAAACTTAGTTCATCTATCAGGATATACTCAACGTCTTTCAAGTCTTTTTGGAAAAAGGTGAGTGATTGTCCTTGTAAAGGTCGCATTTCTTTGATTGGGTTCCTCAAGTATGTGTGGATTGTAGTGGCCTGAATGTTGTAGGTAGACACTCCTGTGGGTGCGAGCACAATCAAGTTTTTTTTTTTGTTTATGTTGCACCCATTTATTGTGTTTCTAATGCAACTTATCAAGTATGATTTTCCAGTGCCTGTTGTTCCTTGAATTATAATGTGTAAAGGGTCCTTTGGGTATGGCTTCATGTGATGCTCAGCAATGATGTGTAATGCCAATTGTTGTTGAGACGATAGCTGACAAGCTATTGTGTTTGATGATAGTAACTCCCACTCGTATAGGTCATGGCCATCTTCTCTATGTATCTTGTCATCTTCATCGGGGTCTTCATCCAATTTATGGGTCTGTGTTGTTTGGTTGACATGCCAAGGGGAGTAATTGTTTTCTTTCATCAATTTCCAATTTCTGACTATTTCTTTTTTGGTAAGTCCTATGTCTGTTGGGATGTTGCGAAAATGCTTATACAGTAGTAGTTCACTTTAATAGAATGTTTCAAAATGTTCATTTTCTTCTGTTGGAACACTGTAGAAGCGAGGTGAGACGTTGACAGTGTATAAGGCTCCAACTTGCACCCGTCCATAATGGAGCTCCGCAATATCATTGAAGCAAGTAACCCTAATTTCAGTCCCCTCATTGTCTATCATGTCAAAATTAAATACTTGTCTGGTGCTCCTGGCTGTCTTGAATTGGTGCATAGGCTTCTTTGTTGTTACTCTACCTTTGATTGTCCATCTCCCTTGGTAGGGATTCAAGCATTTAATAGGGCTTATATTTTGAGCCGCATTCTCTTGGCGAGAAGATGTATTTATGCCAAACGTTGTACCCCGGCTACTTGAAGGGTTGGTTGAAGAACCCCCCATGTCTGGATGCATATCTTGCTCCTGTTGCTCCTGTTGTCTAAACAAGAACCTGGGCTCACCAATTAATTAGCATTCTGTAGCGATGACTTCTATTTCAAAGAGTATTAATGTCCTGTAAGAATTGAAGGAGAAGAATGGTGTAAATATGATGTAACATATGTATATTTGGCCATGAATGACTAATTTTTTTTGTCAAAGATGATTCCTACCTTGACTCTCCAATGGAACGGCATATGTAATTTGTCAGTCGCACTATAGATCTTACTTTCAATGTCTGGGATGAAAAAAGCATATTCAATTTCCCTGGGAAAATGGCCATTTGCATATGCAAGCCATCAGACAACACAACCTTATATCATTCAGAGGAATCTACACTAGGGCTTTGTTTCTTTAGAGAAACAATCTGAAGTAATGGAGATGTTACTACATCCCCAGCATTTATAGATTGAATCAATCGAGGGGTGAGCTCAACCGCCATCTAAACACTACACGCAGATATTTTCCAAAGTTTATTAGCTGAAGCCACATTATGTTAAAAAGTTGAATACAAAGAACAAGAGGAAATGTTTTCCAAATTACAAGGGGAAATGTTTTAAAAAAAGTTGCTCTTTTTCTAACAATTCCAAGGAATCAGTTTTTTAATGTTGTTAGCACTATTGAGAAGCTTGAACATATGAAACATTGTGGAAAAAAGTGAATGGAAGCAACACAAGCGTATGCGACTTTTTTTTCAAGAAGTTGCCAAGCTACAAATAAACAATAAGATTATTTGCATACCTTCCCTAGACAAAATTAAAGTGCAGACTGGAAAGAGGCCTCCAATAGAGACAAATAGCTATGAACAACATCCAAAACCATGGGAAAAATACAAACTAATATGTCAAGAAAACAAATGCAAACAATATTTGTATGGAGAATTACAACGACTCTAGAAAGAGTAAATGAAAAAGAAGAGCACTTCGAAGATATTTTGAAGAGCAGCTTGGACTCTGATGGTTGGCTCAACTCTTAGTTTCCTGCAATTTTCATTAAACAAATTACTTATGTTTATTTTATTGGTTATATCTGCAAAAACTATTTGGCTAAATCCACAACATGCAAAGTCTATTCAAAGAAATCTCAGGCCATAGCATAGTAGCAAGAAGGAAGCTCTTTGTGTTCTTCTGAGTAGCAAACATTGAACGTATAATAAAAGAAACTACGTTTTTATTATCAAATATATCTACAGAACAATAAGGTATGGAAAGGCAATTTTTTTGCAGAAAACTAACCTCTGTTTTGAGCAGGGGCACCTTCTAGTACTTCCACATTCACCACTTTAATTTCCAAAGCTTCTCCTCTTTGAAGAGGCACCAGGTATTTGCTCTTGAGCAGAGTGAATTGACTGACACTGCACCATTTGTTTGTCATTAGAAATACTCTTGTCCATGCTTAAGGACAAAATAAATGATTTGGCTGACAAAAGTGCAGGTGTGCAGCTGATTATAAACTTAGAAGCAACATTGAGAACTATATCCATTAACAAGAAAGAACAATTGGAAAAAAAACGAGAATGTAACCATGCTTCCATCACAGCAAATAAACAAGTAGCCCACCATTATCATTTGGGTTTTTCAATTTCATATACAGTGTTAGAGGAAAATCTCCATGAAACAGCAAGAACATGGGAGAACACTTTTCGAAAGCCCTAAACCACTTTTCAATTCCCAAGGCATTGGAAGGATTTAACACCCCAAAGCCCATATACTGGGAATGCCATGACATTGATGTTAACGGAAAGCACAAGACTTTGGAACCCAGATATGTCATGGAGGTAAATTTTAGTTCATATCTCTACATCAAATTTAATAGAATATCTATAGGAAGCCTTTTTTATCTCCCTCTTATTGTGATGATGATGATGGTATTTCCGTTAATGAGCAGGTTTGCATTCTTATTAAAGGCATAGCAAAGCACTTTTCACTTTTTTTTTAACACTTGGAACTTACAAGTAACATTGAGAACTATATCCATTAACAAGAAATAACAACTAGAAGGAAAATGAGAATGTAACCATGCTTACATTATAGAAAATAAACAAGCAGCCCACCATTATCACTTGGATTTTAATGCCAAAATAACAAATTAAAGATTTGTTTCTTCAGAAAGTTTTCGTTAAAATCAAGCATTCAGAGTTCAAAATAAGAAATGCAAGACTCTAATTTTTTAAAACTGTTTGGTCAAAATAAATAAATCAAAGCCAAATTAACAAAAATGACTACTTTACTTTTCGTTATTCTAGTCAAAGCTGTGAAAAATAGGATAGAATATAGTAATGAGAAACAATTGTATTGTAAATAAACAAATAAATAGAAGTTCCTCCCAACAGTAAAACCTGTTTAAAACAGAGTAACAACAGTTGAAAAAGGGGGAAAAATTCAACTGGAAGAGGCACACGCTGGAGAAACCGAGCAGCTGAAGGGAAAACGACAACAGAAGAATGTAAAATAAATTTGGACATTTCCAATAAAAATGTTTTTTTTAAACCCTCGATGAGGCATCTGGCCCGAAGCTGCCAGCAACACCAAACATGGCATGTCGAGCAGGACAACAGTCACCTCCTGGCGCTGCAAGGTAGCAGCCACCACAAAATGGGGAAGTGGAAATGCAAATTTCAGTGAACTAATTTTCTCCCGCCACCGCGAAATGGGAAAATCGAGCTGCGACAATAGCATTTTTTTTGGGTTAAAAGTAAACAAAGATTATTAGATACCTACATTTCCAGCATTACAAACGGTTTTTTTTAACGATGTACATTTCCGGTGGCCGGCGTCTGACTATCGTAGGTCTCAAATAGCATAGAAACTAGAACATTATTTCAATGCAAATATAAAATATTATCAAATTCTCAAACAAAGTACTCTGACAACTAGGAATTGTGGATTAAACATTTCAAGCATAGAGAAATGAATAAACAGACTTCCACAGAAAGCAAGGATACATTTGATTTTGCCACTTAGAATTTAAAAAATAGTAAACACATTTATTTTTCCAATAACTCCTATCTACCCACCTTCTGTAATGTTTTCTAAAATTAGTTTTCCCTCATCAAGTGCAATAACAACCCCACTAGGTATCTTTTTCTTTTCCCAATCAATATTTTTAAGATTCTCTCTTGAAGATGCATAACTGCCACTCATTGCATGTGGCATAAAATAATAATGAAATAAAAGAATCTTTATAAAATATGTAAATAGAAAAGTATATAATGGCAATGCATGATTTTTCTTTCCTTCACAATATTAAATTATGTAGATAATGGATTAATTATTCTCAATAAAATATCACAATTAATAAATAGGTTTTTGGTGTCCTTACAAAAACAAGGAAGTTTTTCTTGATCAATAATTGCAACAATCTACCAATCTTTAGGATCAATAATGAATTACATGAAAAAAGGAAATTGTGCTATACTATTGCTCTCTAAAGTGATGCTTGAAATTTATTACTTGAAATCTTCCTCCCATAAGCTTAACTTCTTCTATGATACTTTTTAGATTCCAATCTTTAATATTATGTTTGATGTGCCCATTAATTATAACTTGAGAACCTTCTTCTACCTCTAGGAACTAATAGTTCATAGATATTACTAATTAAACCTTCCAGAAATATAAGAGCTTCATCTTCAATGTTAGATTTAGACCCTAGGAAGAAATAATTTCCTTTTATAAATGATCCTATATCATATTGTAACACCACCCAACACTTGTATTTCTTGAGTTACCATTCATTGCACCATCAAAATTATGTTTTAAAAACCCTACATTTGGAGGATGTCACATACTCTTAAGCATATTTTCTTACCATTGATTACACATTTAACATGGGAATTCTCACCTAATTTCAAACTAAGTGTAAATACTTTATTCTTTCAATGTGTTTACATACTTAACTAATCCAATTCATTTACAATGACAAATAAATAATAAGTTTCATATCTATGCTAAGTAAATTTAAACACTTAAAGCAGGGAATCAAAAAAGTAATTGAAAACATAAAGAGGTGAGAGGGAATGTTCCTATTTTCAAGTTTGATGTAGTTTTGGAGTTGTAAAAGGTTTAATGGATCTTGGATATAGTCTCTAGGGCCTCACAAAAGGTTCCAAAAAGTTTTCAAATGTTGGTATTTAGGTTATGGTGCTTTTGTCTAAGGGAATGCTAGTGTCCTTTATAGATTTTTATTTGTGAACCTCTAAATGCTCTAAAACTTTAAAATATCATTCACATATTTTTCTAATGATCGAGACATGTGTAGAATCTAAAAAATCCTTTGTCATTTTCTACACATATTTGAAGTTGGAAGAGAAAATAAAAATGATGAGTTTGTTTGGGGGACTACCTCAATTAGTCCCCTAAGAAGACATGTTGTAGCCTTATAGAATTTAGTGAAATTATAAGTATGTGAGCCCTAGGTGATGGTATTTGTGGTGTGTGCAATGGTTGTCACTACAAACCTTGGGATCTTTTCTAAATCTCTAGTGAGTGAGTGTAGTGTAGTAAGGAAGAGATTAGGGAGGTGAAAATTCTTAGTGTAGAAAGATTATTAAATCTTTATTTTAAAAGGCATGTAAAAAAAATTATTTTCATAGCACGACAGTCTGTTATTCATTGGCAGATTGTATTGTCCTGGAAGAAGGTCGAACGGACTATATTTTGCAATAAGGCACATGGAAGGCGGAAGTAATATTGGGTAGCGATGGAAGGAAACCAAAAGCAAGAAGATTCCACCCCAACCACCAAATAAGCTAAGCCCCTTGGTTATATAGTGTGGTCACACCTAACCAAAGGGGGCTAAACTCTTGCTATTTTTTCCCTTCTATTCTCAAATTTTGAAGGCATTGTATTAAAATATTTATTTTTTCAATGCAAATTTAGGCAAGTCAGGAAAAATTAAAATTGTAATAACTTTTGATAGGCAAATCGTATCTGAGTCCCATTTTTTTAAAAGTGCTTATTTTTCCCAGCCTAATCCATTAGATATGATTTCACACTATTGCTATAAAGTGCCATTTTTCATTCCAAATTGAACACACCTATGCACTAAGTTATAAAGTGCCAAAAATCTAGGGGGATAAAAATATTGAGTTACGAGGGGTATCTTGTGTCATGTCTAGTGTGCACTTCCACATTTCCCTCAATATCTTCTTTTTGCATTTCTAAATTTTTGCAACAATTTGGTTAAGCATGGAGTCAAATCAACCTATTAAGCCTCTCACACCCTTTAATTATCATGAGTGGAAACTTGATATAGAACTTATGCTAAAGAATAAAGCGTTGTATACAGTGATTATGGGTACTGAAAAAAACCTACTGCCGCTAAAGATAAAGAAAAATGGTTTAACAAATGTGATCAAGCCTTCAATTTTTTGTGTCTCAATCTATCTCCTAAAATAGTATTTCATGTAGAAGCCTTGAAAATACCTAATGAAGTTTGACTAGCCTTAGAAAAACTTTTTGGGAAGGTTGATGAACTAAAAGGTCATGAGTTAGAAAATGAGCTCATAAGTTTGAGCCCTAGAGAATTTGACACCTTAGAGGATTATTTCACTAGATTTAAATCACTAAGATGACAATTGAAAGAATGTGAGTTAGAGAAAAAAGAGGATCAACTTAACTTTCTATACTTTCCAAACTATGGCTTGATTACTCTATGTTTGTATCTACCTTTTATTCCACCAAAAGGACTTTTGGTTCCATGTGAAAAATGTGTTCTTTAGATGACTTCCTTACCAACTTGACTAGAGAGCAGGATAAGTTGATACAAATGGGCACCATGAAGTCTTCTAAACCTCATGCTCTTATTGCTCGAAATGGGAAACAATTATCTTCAAACAAAAAAGGAGAGAAACGAAAGGACAAGGAAATCAAGGAAGATAAATATGAATCCTCAAGATCAAACATTGAAATCTTTTTAGATCAAGGGAAACCTATGAAAGAAAAAGTTAAGTGTGCATTTTGCAAGAAAGTTGGACACAATGAGCAAAGATGTATGAAGAAAAAGATTAAACACCTCTCAAATCTTCTTGAGAAGAACAATATAGGGGACCCTGAATCTATCCAAGATTCCTTATCAACTCCATATACTTCTAAGGCAAAAGAAAAATCTAAGGGAAATGCACTTGTAGCATCTGCAGACTCTGAGTCTGGGACATGGATTCTAGATTATGGAGCTTCCCGTGACATGGCTTCTTCACTGAATTTGTTCTCATCATTACAACCTACAAATACATCTAAAATATTGATGGCTAACAACAATTATATGGATGTTTGTGGAAAAGGAATTGTTGACATAGGTGAGGGATGTTTCACCGATGTCCTTTTTGTTCCTAAATTATCCAAAAATCTCCTTTCCATATATCAAATTATAAATTGTGGGACAAGAAAGAGAGTAGAGTTCACATTAGATTGGGTGATTATTCAAGATTAGAAAAGCAGATAGGTTGTTGCAATTGGCAAGGTTGATAATTTCTCTCATCTTTACACCTTCTCACATTTTTCTCCTAATGATTCCTTCTCTATGCTTCACTTCTGCATCTAGTGTAGATAGTTCATCAGAGGCTCAGCTTGGTCACTTGAACCTTGATGTTCTTAAGATAAGCCTGACATCACCTCCACCATCACCTTTTTCTACTTCAGAGTTCCAAGTTACTTCATAGTGGGCTTCCAGATATTACTTGCAACAAGATATCGATAGCAGTCTTCCAAATCATTGGACATATTTCTACCTGACATCACTTGCTTGTTTTTAGAGTCCCACATTTTAGATCTTGATGACAGTATTAAAGACATTTGTCTTCTCTTTGATGACTATTCTTTTGCTACTACAGAGTTCAAGCAGGCTTCATTGAGGGCTTCTAGAGATCCTTTGAAGCAAGACTTCACATGGGATTCAGATTGTAGCCACATGGCATGCATTAACATTCCACACATCACTTCTTTGGATCTTTCTCTTCATCATTTTTCACATGAATTTGAGAGTTCACATGTTTTAGTTAGACCTAATTTGGTTGTGATACATTTCAACATCAACATTGGGAAACATGAGCAGCTTCCAGAACCATACATTGTTGGAATTAGTCTAGACAACTGAGAGGGGGGGGTGAATCACTTGTCCCACAAATTAACCTTTTTCTTCTTTTAAACTTCTTTATCAACTTTCAATTGGATTAGTGATGTAAACATTAAAGCATGAATTAACAACATATGAGCATAAGCAAATTGAACACACATAACACCAGAATTTTTACATGGAAACCCAGTTAAGGGAAAACTATGGTGGGGGTTAACCCACAAGATTTGTACCCTATTAAAAGTACTTGGAAGAAATGAAAATTCACTTGCCTTAGGGCTCACTGCTTAGAGGTCACTGCTCAAGGAGGCTCACTGCCTACAAGAATTTATGTTTAATACAAGAAGAATGAACTGTGAAAGAGCATCTTCATTATGCCTGGTTCAATTCCTTTGAAAGCTCACAAAACTTCTGCTCTACCCCAAACACTTCTTCACCATCTCTTTATACCTTACTGCTCTTGTTCCTCTGCTCCTTTTCTTCTCTACTCTACCTCTATACCTTTCTTATGATTTAATCATTTTCGCACAAGGACACATTTCCACAACTCATTCGCAAGTATTTATACGCTTCATCAACCTTGGAATGAACATCAAGGTCGGCACTACAAACATTAATGTGAATTACTAAATTTTCGGCCACATATATCTGATACTTGAATCTTCTTCCAACAAGACACCACGCTCCAAATAATTGCTCTTAGATCATCCACAACATGCTTGAAACATCCAGTCGGCCAAGACTGGGAAGAACAGCAACACCAAGAAGGAAATCTTCACCAATGAGTTCAAACTTCAAAGTGGACCTCCAACATAGCAGTCACATGATCTAGAGACCTCCACAAGCACATTGAATTCAACAAAAACATTTGCACTCCTCCAAATCATCAGAATCACTTGCATCTTCATCTGGAACCCCAAGAACACTGTCTGCCATGACTGTCGCACTAGAAAGATTGCTTGCGGACCTCCCAACCATGAACTACTTAAATTGATGATACACACTGAGTTCTCAAACATGCCTCTAGATCTGCAAATCATAATATTTCAATGCGGAGCAATCCGGACCAAATCTCTTCACTTCTAAACAACTGCCAAAACCTGGTTCTACTCAGATGGCCATAGCTTCTTCAAATCTTCATGCGAACCTCTCAGATCTTGACTGAATCTACTTCAAACAATCCTCTACATAGCCATATGATCTGCATACATTTATCTTCATTAATTTTCTCAATATCCTCAACATTCCAGTCTTCTAAATAGGCAACAAAATGGAATACAGTTGACACCAATGGCAACAAGGATATGTTGACATCAATGACAACACTGATTAGGCACATATTTGCAACAATCTCCCCCTTTGTCATTGATGGCAACATATGATGTGAAAAACTAATTCAACCATCAAGATAAGAACTTCTCCCCCTTTCTCTTATCACTTCTGCAACTACTTTCTTCACTGCTCCTCCTTTCATCAGCAACTAGTTTTTCTCATGACTTCTCTCCCCCTTTGACATCAATGGCAAAGGGCACATATTTGCGATCTTTTCTCCCCCTTTTTGTTTCAAACTAATCTCCAAAATTTGCATACTAACTACTCCTCCTGAGTAGTATCTCCTTGATACCAATCTAGATCACAAGATATGACTGTGAATTCCACCAGACTGATGCACCCTAGTGCATCTTAGTTCTGAGCAGGAGGAGTAATAACCCCTAACTTCTCTCTAAGATACTCAAAAGTATCCTTAGGTAGAGTCTTGGTGAATATATCTGCAATCTAATCCTTTGAAGAAACAAACTCCATTTTGACTTCATTCTCACTTACTTTTTCTCTCATGAAATGAAACTTGATGGATATGTCCTTAGTCTTTGAATGCAACACCAAATTTTTTGAGATATTTATTGCACTTGAATTATCACAGAAAATTGTAGCAGTTTCTTCAAACACAATTCTGATATCCTTCAACATTTGCTTCATCCACAAGACTTGAGTACAATTGCTTGTTGTTGCTATATACTTTGCCTCTGCAGTAGATAGAGATATTGCCTCCTGCTTTGTGCTCAACCAAGAAACCAATCTCCTTCCCAAGAAGAATGCACCACCACTAGTACTTTTCCTGTCATCCACATCTCCTTCCCATTCAGCATCTGTATATGCATGAAGAGTGAAGTCATTATCCTTTGGATACCATAAGCCATAATCAAATGTTTCCTTTAGATATCTAAAAATTCTTTTGACTGCTACAACATGGGATTCCCTAGGATCAGCTTGAAATCTAGCAACAAGTCCAACTACATTCATAATATTAGGTCTGGTCTAAGTCAAATAAAGTAGTCCCCCAATCATTGATCTATACCTTTTCTGATCTGCCTTAGGTGAATTATCATCTTTACTCAACTTGCATCTGGTTACCATAGGAGTACTTATTGGTTTTGAGTCCTCCATTCCAGACTTTTTCAACAATTCTCTCACATATTTAGACTGAGATATGAAGATACCTTTATTTGACTGAGTGATTTGCAGACCTAAGAAGAAATTCATCTCACCAAACATGGACATTTCCAATTCACTTTGCATTTGATCAGCAAATTTCTTACACATGCTTCCATTTCCACCAAAAATGATATCTTCAACAAATACCTCAACAATTAATGTGTGCTCATGATCAATCTTGAAATAGAGATTAATGTCAGCAGTGCCTTTGCTAAATCCTATCTTTAGCAGATACTTATCCAATCTTGCATACTAGGTTCTTGGGGCTTGTTTAAGTCCATACAAAGCTTTTCTCAATCTACAGACCATATCTTTTTTATCAGACAACTGGAATCCTTCTGGTTGCTCAATGTAGACTTCTTCTTCTAGCTCTCTACTCAGGGATGCTGACTTGACATCCATCTGCTATACTTTAAAATCTTTGAAAGTAGCAAATGTAAGAAATAATATGACTGCTTCTATTCTTGCTATCGGAGCAAAAGTTTCTTCAAAATCAATTCCTTCCACTTAAGAATATCCTTTGCATACCAACCTTGTTTTGTTTCTTACAACTTCACCATCTTCATTTAGTTTATTCTAGAAGACCCATTTAGTTCCAATCACATTTTTGTCCTCTAGTCTAGAAACAAGATCCCAAGTGTGATTCTTTTCAATTTGCATTAAATCTTCTTCCATTTCTTTTATCTAGTTTTCACCATTGCAGGCTTCATTTACTGATTTTGGTTCAATCTTTGAAATCAAACAAATCTCTTCTTGATCTTTAGAAATTCTTCTCCTAGTTTGAACACCTTTATTTCTATGTCCTATGATATGATCTTCAGGATGATTCATCCTTACATACCTGGGAGTTTTTGGATTTTCTTGAACTTGTTCCTCAACTTCTGCATTATCCTCTTGAGTCACTGGATTTTCTGGATCAATCTAGATCTGAGTCTGGGTTTGAACTTGACTTCCTTGACTTTGATTTCATTTTTATCATCTAAGTCATATCCGTAAAACTTGGAATGACCTTTGCTTTCATCAACTCTGATATTTGCACTTTCAACAATATTTTTCAATCTCTTGTTAAAGCACCGGTAAGCCTTGCTTTGAGTAGAGTAACCCAAAAATATTCCTTCATCACTTCTTGTATCAAACTTGCCTAGATCCTCATCTCTTTTGATATAGAATTTACTACCAAAAACTCTGAAATATCTCACAGTAGGAGGATGACTAAACCATAGTTCATAAGGTGTCTTACCAGAATTGCCTTTGAACTGCACCCAATTAAGAGTGTAGACAGCAGTACTCACAGGCTCTCTCCAATAGACTTGTGGAACATTTGCTTCCATCATCATGGCCCTAGCAACTTCTTGAATGGTCTGGTTCTTACTTTTCACAACTCCATTCTGCTGAGGAGTCCTAGGAGCAGATAATTGTCTTTTTATTCCATGCTTTTCATGGAATGAATCAAACTCACCGGAGGTAAACTCTCCACCTCTGTTGGATCTCAGACACTTTATTTTCACACCAATCTCATTCTCCACCATAACCTTGAACACCTTGAATTTGCCAAGAGCTTTTGATTTTTCTTTTAGGAAGGCAACCCACATCATCCGGGAGTAATCATCAATCAACAACATAAAATATCTATCTCCTTGCACACTCCTAATTTTGGCAGGGCCACATAGATCAGTATGCACAAGTTCTAGTAGTCCACTTGAAAATTGTTCTTTACTCTTGAATGAAATTATGTTTTGTCTACCCAATTGACATTCTCTACACATGCTATCAGGTTTCATAAGTTTTGGTAGATCTCTCACAGCCTGAGTAGAGCTTATCTTGACAATGTTATCAAAATTTACATGACACATTCTTCTATGCCATAACCAATTCTGATCAATCTGGGTAATTAAGCAACTCTTACTAGAACTACTTAAATGAAAGATGTTACCTCTAGTCTGAGTACCAGATGCAATTTCAGTTCTAGAGCTTTCCAAGATTCTGCATTTTCCATCCTTGAATCTGAGGTCATAACCCTTGTCAACCAGCTATCCAATACTAAGAAGATTATGCTTCAGTCCTTCCACATAGAGAACATCATTAGTGTTATTGTTACCATCAAAAGAGATGGATCCTCTACCATGGATTCTACCAGCTGAGTTGTCTCCAAATTTCACAATTCCACCTTTATATTTTTCAAACCTTACAAACTTACTTTTATCACCAGTCATATGATGAGAACATCCACTATCAATCACCCATTCATCTTTTTCAACAACCTGAGCAGCCAAGGCACTTTCCACATTTGCACAACTAGCAGATTCAGTAGACACCGAATCTTCTTCTTTGATAGCAATGAACACCCAATCATCTTCAGTGGAACCTCCATGATCAGATTCATCATTTGTGACTCCTTCTTCTCCAGCTTCTTTGACATAGTAACATTTCTTCTAACTTTTATATCTGTTAGGGTTTGGCTTTGAAATTTTCTCTAAACATCTTGAGGCAAAATGACCAATCTTATTACAAGCAAAACATTTGAATGGCAACTTTCCTTCATACTTACCGGATCCTCTTGGCATTCTTTTGTCAATAAGAGCTTCAAGTTCTACATACTCAATTTCATCATCTGCAAGATCCTTCCTTGCCTTAGCAAATCTGTTTGATCTTTCTGAAGAGATTTCACCCGAATCATATCTTTGTTTTCAATATACACTGGCCTTAAATACAGATTCAGACTTAGGAAGAGAATCACCAAACTCACTCATTTCAAATGTTGAAAGCTTACCAACTAACTGATCCCTTGTAACAGTTGTCACTATCCTGATCTCTTCAATGGCAGCAATTTTATGCTTGTATGTTGCAGGTAAGGATATGAGCACTTTGGCAACAATCTCTGATTCTTCCAATACTCCACTAGCATTTCTAATACCGGTCACAAGTGCATTCACTGTCTTCATGTAGGAAGTAATGTTTTCATCTTCACTCATTACCAACCTTTCATATTTAACCTTCAGGCTCTGTAGTTTTGCACATTTGACATATTTGTCACCTTCATACAGATTTTCCAACTTTTTCCAAATTTCATGGGCAGTTTTCAAATTCAGGACATTTTCCAATTCTGTATCAGTCAGGGCACTCAATAATGCTTCTTTAGCTTGAATATTGCATTCAACTTCCCTGAGTTCATCTAGAGTTGTAGGGCCATTCTTTGGAATCTTATACTCATTCTTAGTTATCAACCAAAAGGCATCACCCATACATTCTAAATGACACTACATGCGTACCTTCTAGAGGGAGTAATTTGTTCCATCAAATCTCAGACTTTCCTTCTTGTAAGTTGACATCTTGGATCTCCTCAAGCGGTCAAGCTTCTTTTAGAGGAACTTGGCTCTGATACCAATTATTGGAATTAGTCCAGACAACTGAGAGGGGGGGTGAATCAGTTGTCCCACAAATTAACCTTTTTCTTCTTTTAAACTTCTTTATCAACTTTTAATTAGATTAGTGATGTAAACATTAAAGCATGAATTAACAACACGTGAGCAGAAGCAAATTGAACACACAACACTAGAATTTTTACGTGGAAACTTGGTTAAGGGAAAACCACGGTGGGGGTTAATCCACAAGATTTGTACCCTATTAAAAGTACTTGGAAGAAATGAAAAGGCACTTTCTTTAGGGCTCACTGCTCAAGGAGGCTCACTGCCTACAAGAATTTATGTTTAATACAGGAAGAATGAACTATGAAATAGCACCTTCTTTATGCCTAGTTCAGTTCCTTTGAAAGCTCACAAAACTTCTGCTCTGCCCCAAACACTTCTTCACCATCTCTTTATACCTTACTTCTCTTGTTCCTCTGCTCCTCTTCTTCTCTACTCTACCTCTATACCTTTCTTATGATTTAATCATTTTCGCACAAGGACACATTTCCATAACTCATTCGCAAGTATCTATACGCTTCATCAACCTTGGAATGAACATCAAGGTTGGCACTACAAACATTAATGTGAATCACTAAACTGTCGGCCACATATATCTAATACTTGAATCTTCTTCCAACAACATGCCACGCTCCAAATAATTGCTCTTAGATCATCTGCAACACGCTTGAAACATCCGGTCGGCCAAGACTGGGAAGAACAGCAACACCAAGAAGGAAATATTCACCAACGATCTCAAACTTCAATGCGGACCTCCAACATAGCAATCACACAATCCAGAGACCTCCACAAGCACATTGAATTCAACAAAAACATTAGCACTCCTCCAAATCATTAGAATCACTTGCATCTTCATTCAGAACCTCAAGAACACTATATGCCATGATTGTCGCACTAGAAAGATTGATTGCAGACCTCTAAACCATAAACTACTTGAGTCGATGATACACACTGACTTCCCAAACATGCCTCTAGATCCGTAGATAATAATATTTCAATGCGGAGCAATCTGGACCAAATCTCTGTCACTCTGTCACTTCTGAACAACTGTCAAAACCTAGTTCTACTCAGATGGCCATAGCTTCTTCAAATCTTCATGCGGACCTCTCAGATATTGACTGAAACTACTTCAGACAATCCTCTACATAGCCATATGATCCACATACATTGATCTTCATTAATTTTCTCAATATCCTTAATATTCCAGTCTTCTAAACAGGCAACAAAATGGAATACAGTTAACACCAATGGCAACAAGGATATGTTGACATCAATGACAACACCGATTAGGCACATATTTGCAACATACATCCTAATTCCTTCATACATTCCACTTGAGTGGGAATTTGGTAGTTTGATAGCTTAGGGTTTCTATCTTCTAAAAGGAAGAGGCATCACTTTTTGTAGAGGGACCTATTACAGCATTCACCGTGCAACATTCTATATTGAATTTCTTTCTCTTCTTTATGGAGGCACACATGGGACCTATCTTGCAGGGATTTCAAGACTCTCATCTTCAGGTGTTTTGTGTTGTGTCTAGTACACTTATACTTTTTTCTCTCTTTTGTACGGAAGTTTTTTCACACTAGTTTTTATTCCTTTCTCCAACTTATGAGAGATTACATTGTACATGGGTACCTCATCAGGCCTGGTTTCCAAGACCCATCTTTCTTTGTGCCCGCCTAATCTATGCTTAAGGGGGGTTGTTGGTGTAGAAAGATTATTAAGTAATTACACATGTATTTCTACACTTGGCATTAAGCCATATTAGGTGGGTGACTTGGAGAGTTGGTAAAACTCATCCAAGGTATGTGGTGCAACCTCTTGCTATGTGGTAGAGCAAACTTGCCACCACTTTTGGTGTGTATAAGTCAACTTCTTATTCAACTCAACTACCTCTCACTATATGTACAAACCTTGTTCATAATATTATTAAGTTCAACTCATCCATTTCTGAGTAAATATTTCACTTGCATTAATCTATGTTTTCTCCTAACTTTGTAGGGCGTGTGATTGTTTATCTCTCATGACATTTTGGTGCTAATATTCTATCCAATCAATCCTCAACTCCAACAAAAATGGCCATTCATATTATCAAGGATAAGTTTTTAAGGTATTTATCTACAACTAAGAAGATTGGATGAGTAGATTTCAGAGGCTATGGTTTTGGAGAGCAAAGGAGTAAATCCTATCTATGGAATGAAGGAGGAAATGGTAGTAAGTAGGATGATGGAGACTACAAATCTAACAAAATGGTGATGTTTTGTAGGTGATTATCACTATGGAGGATGTGCTAGAAACCAAGGAGGAATTTTGAAACATAATAGCAAAAACCTAGGGTCTAAGTGTGAGAGAAAGATCTTTGAATGAAGAGAGAAAGAGTAGAAAGTGTGGAATAGTGAGGACCCTCAAAATGAGAGTGAAGGATTGTTTCATAGAATGTTCCTAACTAGGTATCAATTAGGAAATGTAATAAGGGAGAATTAGGGTTAGGTTAATTTATCCATAGGTGAGATAAAATTTGAATTCAAAGTTGGATACTAGTGTTTGGGGGCATTAGTGTTCCTAGACACAAGTGAAAGGAAGTTCTAGTGTCCTTCAATAACCAAGTCTCCAAAGCATAGGGGGAGAATTATGATATCAAGGGAGGTCTAAACATGTTTATACAACACACCAGTGACAAGTTTAGGTATAAAAATAGGTTGAATGAGTCCTAAATCATGACTAATGAAGTGAACTCCAAAATGAGTACAAAAATTGAAGGTGAAAAGTGTTAAGTATGTAATTTTTGACTTGACAATTGCCTCTAAGTACTAAAAAGGACATCACTAGTAAGATAAAGTATAATCCTCTCTCTTATGATATATTAGCATATCCCTTCCTTACAAGTTTATGGACTTGCATTTCAAAATGGTTAATGGTAAGGGTGGGCTAATACCCATTTACATTTTTTCAATACTAGTTCCTTACATCACATGTACAATGATAAATTAATTAATAAACTCTTTCCATGTACATTGAAGGAATATGTAATTAAGTGGCTATATTCATTGCCTCATGATTTAGTCCAAAAACATGTGGAGCTTTCTAATGCTTTTGTTCTAACACTTCAATGTTAATATAGGCCTCAAAGTTACTATTTCAAATTTGGTAGAATATTGAAAAGGACAAAATGAAAGAATTCATGATTATGTTATTCATTTTCGATCCATGTCCACAAAGATGCATTATTGAATTTTGAATGATGAATTACAATGATTGTTTCTTAAGAGCTTGCTCCCCACTATTCAAGAGAAGGTGTACCTCAATAGTTATGCCTTATTTATGGACTTATGTGCAAACATTGGAAATGTTGATCTCAAGTTATTAGAAATAAATATCCTAGAATATGTGTTTTCAAATCCTTCATCAAACTCATCTTATCCTTATAAATTTCAAACATAAAATTCTTTTAAGAAGGGTAATGGTATTGGTATTTCATATAAACATGACATTAGGCCTACTACAAATAATGTTATTACTACTTCCATGACTTCTAATGTCATCTCTATAAGTCCCAAGATCCCACTAAAGTCATAACCTTCTATAGAAAACACGGTGAAACTTGTAGCAAGATATGTTAAACTTTAATGTTACAAATTCTTTAATCAATGATAGAACATAAAGATTAATGCAATCAACATGAAAGAGAATGTGAACTATAAGACAAAGATTTACATGGAGAAACCCTTGCAAGAAAAAACTCCACACCTAAAGAGACCCAAGATTGTATTATTTCTGTAAATAGTTACAATCACAATCTACTTATCTCTCTAAATTTTGGCAGCATAATGGTGGTTGAATGACCTGTAAAACAATCTCATAATACTACCATCTCAAGTCACCAATATATAGGATATATGAATACAAGATGCCATGAATGATATTCCAAAAAAAGTGGTCAATACCACACCCAAATCTAGGAATACAAATTCTTCATGGGGAATCTCACACCTCACTAAAATCAATCAACTGCCCTAAATAGTAACTCCTCTTACACACCTTACACCCACCTTATGCATCATAAGCATCATAGATTCTATCATAATGATCAAATTGACCAAGATCCCAATCCTAGGCACTCCATGGGAAGATTGACCAAAACTGTCATAAGATCCATTTGTAGAAGATCCTCTTACATCCTCTTACACATCTTGATCTTTACCCAATTTCCAATATCTTCCCAATTGTAACTCTCGACTTAAACACCACTATAATTACATGTGAGAAAAAAGAATAAATAATTTACCTGGCACATAGAGGGGCATCCAATTCTACCCTCTCCGTGTTCCTTGGAGACAACAATTGTTTATCAACAATGTTAATTAAAATAATTAAATCATGTCTAGGGATTTGTAAGGTGAATGATACATAATCACAACATTCTCCCACTTGACATTTACATTGCAATGACATTGTTAAGAAACATAAACAATCAAGCTCTCAAAGAGGAGAGACCCATGGCCTCTCTACACTAACTGAACTTCTTTGTGCTCACTAGCTTAGTGAGAGAATCTACAACACTCTCTCAGGTGTCCACTTTTTATAACATGGCACTGCCACCCTCAACCATTTCTTGAAAAAAGTGATATTGAACATCAATGTGCTTCATGTAAGAATGATATATTAGGTTTTTAGCTAAACAGATTGCACTCTAACTATCACATCCAATTTTAACCTATTTACACTAAAAGACAACTCTTGTAACCACATTGTTTCCTTATAGGCATGTGTTGCATCCATGTACTCTGCTTCTGTAGTGGACAATGAGACTATATGTTTTCATTTTCTCATCCAACTAACTACACCTGTAAACAAAGTAAAGATAGCCACATTGTAGGCCTCCTACGATCTAAATCACTAGCCCAATCACAAATCAATATATCTCTATAAATCAACTATCATTCCCACATCATCAGTCCCATGTTAACAAATGCAATGGTTAGATGTTCCACGTAAATATTTGAAAACCCTTTTAACATAAGTCTAGTGTTCTTTACTAGGGTTTGAGATAAACCTACTCAGAACTCCCATTTCTTGGCCAATATTAGGTCATGTACTTGTAAGCATGGCATACATGAGGCTTCCTACAACATTGGAATACAAAACATTATGCATATCTTCAAGTTCATCATCCATTTTAGGACAATATTCCAAAGAGATCCAAGTTCCAACCAGTAAATGAATGTTAACTGGTTTACAATTTTGCATGACAAAATATTGCAAAATAGTGTCAATATAGTTCTTCTAATTTAATCAAAGTTTCCTATTAACCCGATCCCTATAGATTTACATACACAAGATATATTTTGTAGCCCCTAATCTTTCATATCAAAAGTACCAGATACCTAACCCTTAAATTTCTTAATCATTCTCTTATCATTCCTAATAAATATCATATCATCAAAATACAGGACAACGATTAGCATCAGATCATCAATTATTAAAATAAACATAATGATCATCTTCACTTCTAATAAAGTCATTATAGACACCCAAATTTGTCCATGTCTTGTAACACCTAGTCAAAAACATTATTAGAGACATCATGTAGCATTTTGTCCTAATCCCACTCCTAATTCAACTTGTCCCATTAGCCAATTAATTAAATAAATCTTATTTATTTAATTAATTTCCCATCCTAATCCCACTCCTAATTCCACTTATCCCACTAGCCAATTAATTAAATAAATCACATTTATTTAATTAATTTCCATCCACATATCCCAACTAATTCAAATAAAATATTTGAATTAGGTCCTCACCTCTCACCACATTCCAACACTTGTCCACCTCTTAATTGAATCATGTGTGGTAGTACAACTTTCATTTAATATCCTTCTTATGTACAACTAATAAGACCTAATTTTATTAAATAAAAGTTTTTGTGTACATGATCACACATGAACTTTATTCTCCTCCTTACACTTGTCACATGACTACAACTCCCTTAAGGAATGGGAATAACTAATAAATCCTAGTTGTCCACATCATTCATTTAGCCTTTCGATCACAACCATCCATTCAAATCAATCCTTGCCTATAAATCAACCCTCTCACAAGCCATTTGCATGCATCCACATTTCAAGTATCCTTATGCTGCCAAATTTTCATCTAATCTATTTTTCAAGTATCCTTATGCTATCAAAATCTCTCCACAATCTTTCATCCATTGTCTTTTCATCTATCATCTTCCATCTATCATCTTCATCTTAATGTTATAGTGTTGAATTGAGCAATCAACATATCAAATCACTCAATCAATTTATCTTGCATGCATCTATCATTCTATCTATTTGAGGTATTGAAGATTTGGATTAGGTAATGCATTTCATTGTTTTATCATTTTTATTTATCCAAATTTTTCGTATACATTTCTGGTGAACCTGACATGAACATGCTCCAAGGATCTAATCAATAGGTTTTGCAGGTTTTTGTTGGAAAATTTTCCAAGCTTCTAAGCCTAGTTTTTCAAGTTTTGGAAGTAAATTTATGTAGGTTGCTTCCTAGGCTAGATCTGACCTCACCATCGTGCCCAGGAGGCCCTTTCGATGAAAAATGACATAAAATTTGATATATTTTCATTACTAGAAAAAAAAATTAAAAATAGTTTTAGCCCCTCCGTAGGGTCGTACCGTACGGCACCTATGTAGAGGATTTCTTTGTTTGCTGCTGATCTCTTTCATTTGCTTTGGTGACTGATAATTTTTATTAGAGGTTGATATTATTGGTTGCATGATTGATATTGTCGCAGGTTTAATATTTGTGCAGACTTAAAATTTTGTTGCAGGATTTGGATTTCCCCTGTCGTAGCCTAAAGAAATCCATGTCGCAACCTAAAGATCCCTTGTCGATCTCCATGCTTTAGTCGACCTCTACACAAAAAATCCTAGTGGCCACTCTATATAAATCTCTTCGTCATCCTTTTCAATGGTCACCACACTCTAATCAATAGTCGTCGCCTGCTACCATTGACCCTCATCAAAATTCCTAACACCCTTTGCCTTATATATTGTCGTTGCCACCATCTAGATATCGTCACCTCTCCCAATCCTCTAATCCACCACTTGTAAAATCTAGTTTTCACCATCTTCAAAGTTGTCGATATCCCTTATAGCTCCCAGTCGTTGCCTCTAGACCGCCACTTCCACCATTTTTTAGGCCTGTCACCACCATTTTTCCCCCTGTCGCCGTCTGCTCTAGATACCCTCCACTATCGGTCAATTTCCTAAGCCATCGCTTGAAGTCTTAAAAACTAAGATTACATAAAGTCTTAAACCACCTTATAAACCTTAACATTTTGTATACTCTTAGTCGCGGTCTGCTAATCAGTCTTTAGTCCTCATCGCAGTCTTTGGCCTTCCTCGTCGCATTCGGTGGTCATAGTCCGCTATTGGCTAGTAGCTTAGGGTCTTAAGTCCCTTGGCCCATAGATATATTCAAGCAATGGTCAAATAATGAGCCTATGGTCATATTTGTACAGCAGTCAAGCAATAAACACTAGGTCCTATTAATGACCAAGGCGGGGGAAGGGACGGGCCATTGAGCCTCCTATTTATTTCCTTTTTCTTTTCAAACGGTTTAGCCCTTGGTCACATGTGTGACCAGGGGCCTTAAAGGATCTAATCACCTAGGTTAACTGCCCAGAGATGATTGCAAACATGTGAACAGACTCCCACTAACCACTAGCGGTTAACAGTAAACAACCAACTTGACCCCTTCACCTTCTTAAGCCATAAAGGGTTATTTTTTTTCTTTTTATCATAACTTTGTCATACGATATCAAAATCATGCAAACAAAGACTCGTCGGAAAGATGATCTAGCAAACTTTGTAACGATGGAGAAATTATCAGGTGAATGTGTCATTTTCAGCACTTTTTTATCAGTCAAAGTCAAACTTAATTTTAAACTTCAAATGCAAATATCTTGAGCAAAATTGATCATATTTCAACGAAATTTTTTTTAAAAAGTGCATAGAATCTTCTAAATTTTCTATTTCTACAATTTATTTAGTTGTATCAGGTCATCTTAATCAGATTTTATCAGACTTCATCTTTTTATTATAACGGTTTGCTTTACAAGTTTACTTGTTTCTTCTTTGGATTGGTGACTTGTAGGTGAACCAAAGGAGCTGGAATAGCATTTGGATCAGTCACAACAGCAAGTGGGAAAGTGAAAACTTCTAGGTGCATTCATTCTAATCTCTCATCTTTTCATTTCAATCAATCATTGCTTGCAAACACACTTCAATTTGGGCTCTAAAATGAACTATTGTTTGCAATCATACTTGGAAATCAGGCTTAAAACGAACAAGTGTCTTCCTACACATTTGGCTTTGGATCTAAAAAGAACAAGTGCTTCTATTGTTTACTTACACACATTTCATTTCTAAGGGAAATTAACAACTGCGAGTGTGAATCATCAAGTGTGCATGTGTATACTCTCTCCTTGCACCGCAAGGTGATCTTGGAGATCAAAAACACCTCACTTGGTTTGCTTTTGTCATACCCATCTTAGGAGGCCTACTTGAAGACACACCACTCCAAGGGACAACCTCAACCGAGGTGTGAATCGAAAGACACCCTCTTTGGAAGTCAAAATCTTATCACTCTTGGCTAAGCCCCAAAGAACTTTATACCTTTGGGAAGTGAAGGTGAAGGGTGGGTTACCCCTTTCTCCCAGCTGTGTGGTAGGATTTTTCTTTCATTTCATTTCCCTAGTCAACCTTGTGCAACCTCGTTTAAGACCTAATTAGCCATACCCATTTGACTAGTCCTAGGGCTTGTTGATGTGTCTCCCATGTGTGCTTGCTTAATCATCAAATTTCATTTTCAAAGTCAAAATTGCTTATGTTTCTTGTGTGAGTGGTTCATGTGTGTCCATGTGTAATCATTTGTTTGCAAATTACCAAATCAAGCTATAAACACCAAACACATAAACATAACATTCTAAACATTCTTGTCATCTCATTCACTCCAATACAAGTCATCTTAATCATATCCTAATCATCATCATCCTCTTTCTAATTCAAACAATTTCATCCTAATCAATTCAAATAATTATCCCAGTCATTCCACATCATCATCATAATCCTAGTCAAGCACTTGCCAAATGGGTCTTAATCATTAAACACTTGTGTGACACCATGTCAACATTAGAGGACCTAGTACCATAATTCCAAGACATCATTCAAAATCTTTATCAAATTCCGCAACCTCTAGACCAACAAACCATACAAAGGCTCGATGTCATCATCCAACAACTTCAACTTCAAACAATCCCATCACCTCAAATTCAACAAATCCTAGTACAAGCCCAACACTTCATCCCCACTTGTCAAACCCAACAAGCACATCATCCTCTATCCATTCACTATCAACAACCTCCATCTTAATCCCATGTGTCACCTACATCATCATATCAACCTCATCCATCCACATGTCACATCAATCCTTCATCAACCTATCACACCCCTTCCAATGTCAACCCTTATCCAGATCAATCCATATCTCAACAACCATTATCCTATGTAACCCATCCATCATCATCACATCAACACATTCACCAACGACAACAAGTCCAAACACCATCCCAACCTCAACAAATTCCACATCAATCCTATGTGTCATCCCCCTCAACTTCTTACCAATCTAATCCATCCACCTATCATATCAATTCCACATCAAATTATCCCACTTCATACCAATCTAATCCATCAACATGTCAAATCAGTTCCACATCATCATACCCCACTTCTTCCAATATCAACCAACATCCACAACAATCCATACCCCAAGACCTTTTATCAATATATCCATCCACATCACCACAAGAACATGTGAGCCCAAATTATCCTATGCAAGACCTAATATCCTTTGATGAGGGAAATACCAATCTAGATCATGTATCCTATGAGTATCCTTCATCACCATCTACTCAAATGCCACTCCATGAGCCTACTAGTCCTATCTCAACACCACCATGTGATACTACTCCTAGTCCATAGATCCACCAACCCCTTAATCCTTCACCAAAACATGCAGCTGAGAGAATTTAACAAAGGATGCTCAAAAGAAAACTCATTGAACTTCCTGAAGTTAAACCATGTGAGGAAAGTGCATACAATGAATATGACTATTGTGCATACCATAGGACCAAAGGCCATAATACAAATGAATGCCCCATTTCAAGTCCACCATCATATCCCCTTGGTCTTACCACCTTCATGTTAGGGTTAGATGGCAGAAGATATTAATTAAATGCAAATAAAGATTAAACAGAGGAATGAAAATACATAGAAATAATAACAGCAAGAGAGAATTTTAACGTGGTTCACCCAAACTCGGGCTACATCCACCAACAGAGAGTCCAATATTATTATCCAGTAAATCAAACCAATTACAACCAGCAATCCCTACAACTCAATATCATTGCAAATGCTACAATACAATATTGAAATCCCACCCACAACATACATCCTAGCCGCTTATAACAATTCTTTTGGAAGCTTCTAGAATTAGGGTTTTACAATGTCATTTTTCTTTTGTTAGCTAACAAAAAATTAACAACTGACTCCGAACGGGCAAAAAGAGGGAAAAAAATTTGGGGGGTTGCCGCCTCTGAACCCCGACGAGGATACATTACAAGTGTACAATACTTGCATGATCAATCGCCACATACCAACAATCTCTCACTTGGAGACTGATCAGGCTCCACACTAAACAATCTCCCACTTGGAGACTGATCCTAGACGACACCACTACATGTGTAGCTCCCACTGGAACTAAGCACCTTGGACTCTGATGTTCTAATTTTATTGTTTTCATTCTTGAAGACCAACTGAAGCTAAAGAGGAGTTCATCTTTTCCCTTGTCACTGCCTTCGTAAACATATCCACTGAATTTTCATCTGTGTGTATCTTTTCCAACCGTAACTATCCATCATCCAACACTGATCGAATGAAGTGATACCTCAACTGTATGTGTTTGGTCTTTGAATGCAAGACAGAATTCTTTGCAAGATGTATGGAACTCTGACTATCTATAAACAAATAACTATTAGCCTGTTGTTTTCCTAATTCTTCCATGAAATATTGCAGCCATATCATCTCCTTGCTTGCATCTGTTGCAACTACATACTCTGCCTCCATGGTGGATAAAGCAACCACCTTTTGCAACCTGAAGATCCAACTCACCGTTGTCCCACCTACAATAAAGACATAACCTGTAGTACTTCGCCTGGTATCAATATCCCCTGTCAAATCTAAGTCTACATAACCTGCTAAATCAGAATTAGAGCCCCCAAAACATAAATGTTTATTGGATGTAACTCTCAAATATCTGAGGATTCATTTTACCGCATTCCAATGCTCCAATCCGGGATTACTCATAAACCTGCTTACGAATCCTACAACATGTGCAATATCTGGTCTCGTGCATACCATGGCGTACATTAAGCTTCCTACAGCTGAAGCATATGGTACCTTGGACATTTTGTCTTCCTCCTCTTATGTCTTTGGACACATCTCCTTAGTCAATTCAAGATGACTACGCAAAGGTGTGCTAACATCTTTTGCATTCTCCATATGGAATCTCTGCAACACCTTTTCAACATAATCAGCCTTAGATAGAGTCAATTTTCTGTTCTTCTTATCTCTACAAATTTTCATACCAAGGATTTGTTTTACTGCCCCCAAATCCTTCATAGCAAATGATTGTGCTAACTGTTGTTTTAACTCTCTTATGTGATCCATGTTAGACCTTGCTACAAGCATGTCATCAACATATAAACATAAAATAATGTAGCTGTCATTATCAAACCTCTTAAAATAAACATAATGGTCAGAATTACACCATTTGTAGCCTTGCTTAGCCATAAAACTATCAAATTTCAAATACCATTGCCGAGGTGCTTGTTTCAAGCCATATAAACTCTTCTTCAATATGCACACCAATTTCTCCTTACCTTTGACCTCAAATCCCTGTGGTTGTTCCATATATATCTCCTCCTCCAAATCACCATAGAGAAAGGTAGTTTTCACGTCTAAATGTTCCAAATGCAAATCTTCAATAGCCACAATACTTAAAATAGTACGAATAGAAGTCATCTTAACAACCGGAGAAAAAATCTCATCAAAATCAATGCCCTTTTTCTGGGGAAATCCTTTTACAACTAACCTGGCTTTAAATCTTTTCTTACCTCCATCTTCCTCTTTCAGCCTATAAACCCATTTGTTTGGTAAAGCCTTTTTACCTGCAAGCAACTTACATAATTCCCAAGTCTGATTTTTCAGCAAGGAGTACATTTCTTCTTTCATTGCAAGCTCCCACTGAACCTTTGTATCCACCTGCATAGCTTCATCATACCCTTTCGGTTCACCAACATTTGTTAACAAAATAGAATACAAAGAGGGACAAAACCTTTCAGAAGGTTTACTTAGCCTTGTTGACCAACTAACATTCACTGGAGTTTGTGGTATTCTTGTTGTTGTTGCAAAGCATGAGGAACCCCTGGAACATCACTATCTAGAGTATCATCTAGCACAACATAATCCTTTTCTTTCTTCTCATGTTGTTGTAACTGATCTTTGTACAACACCTTCTCATTGAATACAACATCCCTACTTCTCACAATTTTCATATTTTCAACATCCCAAAGCCTATAACCAAATTCATCAATGTCATATCCAACAAAGATACACTTTTTTGATTTTGCATCCAACTTGGTTCTATTTTCAGAATCTACATGTGCAAATGCTTCACATCTGAAGGTTTTGAGAAAAAAATAACTCACCTTCTTACCTGTCCATGCTTCCTCTAGAATACCACAGCCCAAAGGAACTAGAGGACCTCTATTAATTAAATATACAGTGGTATTGACAGCCTCTGCCCACATGTTTAAAGGCAGCCCAACATGCAATCTCATGCTCCTTGCACGCTCCATTATTGTCCTATTCATGTGCTCAACCACTCCATTTTCTTGTGGAGTCCCTGGAACCATTTTCTGCCTACGAATTCCATTAAAGGAACAATAATCCTCAAATTCTTTGATGCAATACTCACCACCATTATCAGATCTGAGACATTTTAATATTTTACCCGTCTCATTCTCAACCAAGCTTCTCCATTTCCTGAATATTTCAAATACATCAGATTTCTGCCTAAGGAAATAAATCCAAACCTTCCTAGTTGCATCATCTATGAATGTAACATAATACCGAGAGGCACCAAGAGAAGATACCTGAGCCGGTCCGCATACATCTGTATGCACAATCTCCAACTTTTCATATATCTTTTGCTTCCCATTCTTGAGAAAATAAACTCTTTTGTTTGTCATACACACAACTTTCACAGAAATCCATATTAATACATTTCAGACCTAGTAAAACTTTCTTAGAATGAAGTACCTTCATACCTTTTTCACTCATATGCCCAAGTCTGTTATGCCATAGTGTTGTCTCAGAACTTGCAGCAACTGTTTCAGTCTCTTCCTGCAAACCCGTAGCAACTATTCCTAAACCTGTTTAATTTTTCTCTACAACAACTAAAGTAGAAGGAATAGTATGACCTGTACAAAGATATAAGGTGCCTACTTTCACACTTTTTGCTACTATTAAGGTACCTCTTGAAACCTTCCAATTTTTATCACTGAAAGTAACTATGCAACCTTCATCAGCTAGCTGCCCTGCTGAAATTAAATTCCTACTCAGCCTTGGAACGTGCCTTACCTCTTGTAGTAGCCAATGATTCCCATTATGTAACTTAATCTTGATTCTTCCCTTTCCAACAATCTGACAAGGTTCGTTATCTCCCAAATAAACTAGCCCAAAATCCCCTTGGACATAATCAAGAAAATAATTTCTATGGGGCGTAGCATGAAATGAGGCCCCTGAATCTAAAACCCATGAATCATCAACATTATCTAGGGAAAGAATCAAAGCATCATCTTCAGATTTATTACTTACCACATTTGTCTCCTTATTGCCTTCTTGATTGTCTTCTTTATTCTTCCGAGACCAACAATCTTTCTTCAGATGACCTGGTTTCCCATAGTACTAGCAATCCTTGTGTCCTCTAGATTAGGACCTCTTGTCCTTTGATTTTCCTCATAACCTCCAGAACATTTTCCTCTCTTGTTTGATCTGCCCCTGCTTTCTGCATTCAAAACACTACCTAATGTGGACCCTCATGATCTTTTTCATCACATTTCCTCTCTAAGGATAACACCAACAACATCATCAAATTTCAAAGTATTTGAACTAGAGACAGAGTTACTTACAGCCATTACCAAGCTATTCCAGATTTCTAGCAAAGAACATAAAACCAAGAGAGCCCTCACCTCTTCATCAAATTTCACTTTTACAGAAGTTAACTAGTAATCGTATTAAACTCATTTAAATGATCTATCATAGATCCACCTTCAACCATTTTTAGATTAAACAAACGCTTCATGAGAAATACCTTATTTGAGGCTGAGGGTTTTTCATATAGTTTAGCCAAAGCTTTCATCAGTTCTCTTATTGTCATCACTTCTATTATATTGAATGCCATAGATGGTGCCAGGCACAACCTAATGGTTCCCAATGCCTTTCTGTCTAGAAGATTCCAATCCTCATCAATCATTGTTGTCAGTTTCTTGGCTATTCTTTCCAACGGCCTCCATAAATCCTTCTGATAGAGATAATCCTCCATCTGCATCTTCCATAACTGATAGTTATGCCCATTGAATTTATCTACCTTCAATTTACCCTCGTTTGCCATTGCTCCCACTCAACCGTGAGACCTTCCTACAGATAATAATCAAACACAACCCGCTCTGATACCACTTGTTAGGGTTAGACGGCAAAAGATATCAATTAAATACAAATAAAGATTAAACAAAGGAATGAAAATACATAGAAATAATAACAGCGAGAGACAATTTTAACGTGGTTCACCCAAACTCGGGCTACATCCACCAACAGAGAGTCCAATATTATTATCTAGTAAATCAAACTGATTACAACCAGCAATCCCTACAACTCAATATCGTTGCAAATGCTACAATACAATTTTGAAATCCCACCCACAACATACATCCCAGCCGCTTATAACAAGCCTTTTGGAAGCTTCTAGAATTAGGGTTTTACAATGTCATTTTTCTTTTGTCAGTTAACAAAAATTAACAACCGACTCCAAACAATCTCCCAGCGAGGATACATTATGAGTATACAATACTTGCATGATCAGTCGTCACATACCAACAATCTCCCACTTGGAGACTGATCAGGCTCCATACCAAACAATTCATCCATGAATGTTCTTCCTTAGGAAAACAACAACCTTTGTCCACCACCTGACCTTCTCCATCCAATAATGAGCTCAAGTCTAGTTCCCAAACCACACCTAGTCCCATTGTTCATCGCATACTCTAAAACATGAACTACCAAGGTAAAGGCTTAGGCCTTCATGAACAAGGTATTTTGGAGCCTATCCAGGTCAAGGTCCATCCACACTCATATGGTCTTGGATACACACCCCAAGGTAAACAATCTAAATATGTTGGTAATTCCTCCATCCATCCTAAGCCACTTTCCATCACAAACCACATCATATACCCAAACATATGTGGCCATTCCACCTCCACCATCCTACAAATGTCAAAAGCATGTGACCATTCCACCTCCACTATCCTACAAATGTCAAAAGCATGTGACCATACACCTTCCACCATCAACTTTACCACGTCCACTTCTACCAATGCCTAATTATCTATTTATCCATAAGTCCCCTAAAAATCATAATCGTGATCAACAAATGCACACATTGTTCAAACATAAAGCTTCCACTCATTCCACCCATTCCATGGGATTCAAAAGTAAAAATTTGGATGCCTCCACCTATAAAGCCAAAAATCCTAAGGATCCTTATTCCTTGGGACATCAATGTGAAAAGCCAAAGCAAAGTACATTCACAACGCTACCTAAGCCCATACCTCCACAAGAAAAGTCCAAAAGCAAAATGGTTTGGGTCCCTAAGAAAAAATCAATCAAGTCAAATGGAGCATCCACATCTCAAAAATTCCAACCATCCTCTTCCATCCAAAAATCCCATTCCATTCCAATATATGAAATTCCTCCATTGCACAATCAAAACAAAAATCATAAAAATACTAAGTCTATGTGGGTACCTAAGTCACTACATCACCGATATCCTAAGCAAACATTTCCATTGCTTCCTACACCACCTTCCCATCAAAAGCTTCAATGTTTATCATGGTGTGTGCAACCATTGGTCATGATTCCATTCTCACATACCTCCATCTCCCCATCCTTCATCCATTATCTTACATATCTTCCCAATCACCTTCCTATGGTCCATGCTTTTGCATAAGTCTTTCATCCATCTTTACATAATTCTTACATAATCCACATCATAATCCACTATCCACTATCCTTCCATACATAATCCACTATACACCTAATCCATCTCCCTCTCATGCAATCCCCTACGAACATCTATGAGCATAATAACATTTGACATGGTCCATGCGATGAAATCCATCTCTAATGGGATTGTCACCTTTCATGGAACTAGATGCTTGAGTCCCTCTCGTCCATATCCACCTATCCCATCCAAGTATTTCAAAAAAAATGAAAAAAAAAAAAGAAAAAAATCAAAATAGTAAAGAGAAATCCCTTCATCCAATGGTGAAAACCACCGTTGGTGGCACCTTGGATAAGTACCATGATGAAAACCTGGTTAAAAGGTGTCATGTGTAGGTTGATCCTCTATGTCACTTACATTTGTGGGCATGTTGTCTCATCCAAAGTATTATATCCAACCTATCATTTCCTTCCCATCTATCCCATCATACCATTTCCATACCATCTTACCATCCTTAGTCATTACACCCATATACCTACCATATTGAATCCATCCATCCTCACTTCCTCCTTTTGATATTGATGAAGACATAGGGGCAAAAATGTTGACAAATGCTTTGGATATCTCTTGATATACCTTATCATTTCCAAACCAATCCATCATGTCATCCTTTTGTCATAAGTTTTGTCATGTAAAATCCTAAGTCTACTACCTAGAATGGGGCATGTTATTCCTATGCGACATAGTCTTTGGAGATCACATCCTAACTCCCTTATGAGGCATACATCCATCCACTATAGCCTATCCTTGTATCTATCCATTTATCATGAGCTTTATGTTCCATGGCCTATCCTCTTATCTACCCATCTATCATGAGCCTTCCATCCCATTTACTATCACCCGTCCATTCATCCATCCTACCATCCTTATCCATTACACCCATCCATTTTCCTCTATCCATACCTTAGCTTCTTTGAAATGATGTTACTCGACACAAATCTTATCATCTCAAAGAGGGGCAAGTAGACACCCAAATTTATCCATGTCTTGTAACACCTAGTCAAAAACATTATTAGAGACATCATGTAGCATTTTGTCCTAATCCCACTCCTAATTCAACTTGTCCCATTAGCCAATTAATTAAATAAATCTTATTTATTTAAATTTCCCACTCCTAATTCTACTTATCCCACTAGCCAATTAATTAAATAAATCCCTTTATTTAACTAATTTCCATCCACATATCCCAACTAATTCAAATAAAATATTTGAATTAGGTCCTCACCTCTCACCACATTCCAACACTTGTCCACCTCTCAATTGAATCATGTGTATTAGTAAAACTTTCATTTAATATCCTTCACGTGTACAACTAATAAGACCTAATTTTATTAAATAAAAGTTTTTGTGTACACGATCACACATGAACTTTATTCTCCTCCTTACACTTGTCACATGACTACAACTCCCTTAAGGAATGGGAATAACTAATCAATCCTAGCCGTCCACATCATTCATTTAGTCTTTTGATCACAACCATCCATTCAAATCAATCCTTGCCTATAAATCAACCCTCTCACAAGCCATTTGCATGCATCCACATTTCAAGTATCCTTATGCTGCCAAATTTTCATCTAATCTATTCTTCAAGTATCCTTATGCTGTCAAAATCTCTCCACAATCTTTCATCCATTGTCTTTTCATCTATCATCTATCATCTATCATCTTCATCTTAATGTTATGCTGTTGAATTGAGCAATCAACATATCAAATCACTCAATCAATTTATCTTGAATGCATCTATCATTCTATCTATTTGAGTTATTGAAGATTTGGATTAGGTAATGCATTTCATTGTTTTATCATTTTTATTTATCCAAATTTTTCGTATACAATCACGATCCAATGTGAAAGCATCAAATTTTTAATACCAAATTATTGGTGAGTGCTTCAAATCATATAAAGATCGCTTCAACCTACAAAACAAGTGCTTATGTCCCTTCACCACAAAATTATTAGGTTGTTTCATAAATATTTCTTCATTAAGATCCCTATGTAGAAAATTTGTTTTTACATCCATTTTCTCTACCTCTAAATCATAAGCAACAATAATATATAAAAGGAATCAAATAGAGGTTAGTTTAGCCATAGGATAAAATATATCACCAAAATCCATTCTTTCAACCTAGGAGTAATCCCTTACCACTAAGTAGGCCTTGTGTCACTCCAACTTACCATCTACGAGATAAATTTCTTTTTAAATATCCATTTACAACCAATGGATTTTCTCCCCTTGGGAGGTTCAACTAGACCCCATATATCACATTTGTCCAAAGCCTTTATTTCATATATCATGGCATTTAACTAGGACTCATGCTCATATGAAGACAAAGCTTCCTTCACAAATCTAGATTCATTGTCAATACATGATAAATAAAATACAAAATTGTAATCAGAAGGACTATACCTTTCAATTAGGTCATACTATCTAGTGGGCCTTCTGAAAGGTGTGACAACAGGCTCATGTTGTTCCTTGTCAGAACTCAAATCTAAACCTTCTCCTTCCTCAATCTATCCATCTTGATATTGTTTTATACATGCATCTTCCTGTGAATCATTATTAATATCAAAATCCACTATTTTTTTAGGCTTCACATGAGGTTGTTCATCTTTAGTAAAATTTATAAGCTCTCTAAAAATAACACACCTATAACCCTTAATGTTCTCTCCATAACCCATTAAAACACACTTGTTAGCCTTGAAATCAAGCTTAAAATGACTCTTTTAGAACATGAACTTATGCCTCACTACCAAAAACTCTGAAATGAGAAACTAGTGATATTTTACATATTCATACCTCATAGGGTGTTTTGTCAACTAGAGAAAGAGTGCGAGACATGTTAACCAAGTAACAAGCATTGTGTACATTTTTAGCCCAGAAATGTTGTTCAAACTTAACATTGCTTAGCATGCTTCTAGCTTTGTCCATCAAAGTCATGTTCATTCATTCTACCACTCCATTTTGTTTTAAAATATATGGAGTTGTTTTTTTCTAATATGGTTACAATAATCATCAAAATCTCTAGAGAAATACTCACCACAATTATTTGTTCTTAAAACATTTACTTTCCTATCTGACTATTGCTCAACAAGTGCTTTAAACTCTTTAAACATAGAAAATACAGCTGACTTATGCTTCAAAAAGTAAACCCGTGTAAATCTAGATAAATCATCGATAAATGTAACATAGTAGCAAGATTTTCCAGTCAAAGGCATATCCACAGGACCAAAGACAACACTATGAATAACCTCCAAAACATGTTTATCTCTAGTACTATGAGATTTAAAAGAAACTCTATGTTGCTTTCCATACACAGTGTTCACAAAAATCAAAGTCAGTAGAATAACCAAATAAACCATCGACCATCTTTTTATTAATGAGGGTTTAAGACCCTTCTCACTAATGTGATCCATCCTACGGTGCCACAATTTACAAGAAACAAAATTATTAGTTACATTAATAGAGTTATAGAAAGTAGATGTTTCCAACCTAAACAGGGTGCCACATTGAGTGCCCCTAGCCAACACCAAGTTATCTCTACTCAACTTGCAACCACTCTTCTCAAAAGTAACATGCACCCTTAAATTATTCATTTTAGATATAGAAATTAATTTTCTAGATAAACCATGGATATGCAATACATTTGTGAGTGTTTTTGCCTCTCCATCACTAAAAATTAATTTTACCTCCCCTCAGCTGGATCTTTTGTGTTGTTATCCCAGAGGAAAACTTCCCTACCATCATAAGTTGTATACGCTAAAAACCACTCCTTGTGAGGATTCATGTAGTAGGAAACACTTGAATCTATCAACCAAGAGTCATCAGAAATTATGTTATTAAAATTAATAAAAGCGTCAATAGTTTCATCATCAAAGGATTTATCAGTAGAGGAATCTTCATCTTTCTTTTTCTTATTCTGACATTCCTTTTTGAGATGTCCTTGTTTACCACAATTCCAACACCTCAACCTACTCTTACTAGGTGTCTTAGATCTACCCTTGGACTTAGATCTATTCTTAGACTTGTCCATACCACCCTTTTTCTTATCCTTGCCCTTATCTTTAGATCTTCCCCACACATAAAATGCATCCATGGACCCAACCTATGTAGACTTTTTCCTCATCTTCTCTATAAGCAAGGTAGCAACAAGAGATTCCAACGAAGGATTTGTCATAGAACTACTAAGTGCAAGGATCAGATTATCCCAAGATTTAGGCAATGAACATAACAATAAGATACAGTCATCCTCTTCTTTTATCTTCACATCTAATGACTATAACTAACTCAAGCTTAGATTGAATGCATTCGATGTTCTAGAACTAAGTCTCCATCTTTCATTTTCAAAGAGTACATAAAGTGGAACATAATAAAATGAGAAACCAAAATATTTTATTGAAATTGTTTGTTTGGAAATTACCAAAAAAACTGATCGTAGGTTCTTCTCTCCATTGAAATAACAAAACCGCTATGCTTAGCACTAAACTTGTTAAAGAGATGAAATAGAACCAAGTTGTCTTTTTCTTATCAGAAATGAAATCAATCACTAGAAGAAGAAATAGGCCGAAAATCAAGATACATTCTGGAAAAATGGAACTTCCATAGAAGAGAAGCAAATGAAACTCTTTCATAAAAATGATCTAAAGGTATTAATTGAAAATGAATTTTTCATTTTGACCGGATCATGATTTAGTAACTTCAATTAATCTTTGAGCAACATTTTTTTTTTCATTTATCTAAACCTGATGAATAAGATTGAATATTCATTCATAATATCCTTATTATCATTTATCTATGATTTATTTTTCATTCTTCTTTTCCTTTCGTTTTCGTTCCAATCAAATTTGTAGAAATTTTGATAAAGTTAGTTTTCTTTTATTGATCAGAATGGAATAGATCTATGGATCTATTTATATAGTTAGTGGATTAATGATAATGTGCAAAAGCTTTATTGGATTCTGCCATTTTATGAGTCTCTTCCTTCTTGCGTATAGCATTGCCTTTCTCTCTGGCAGCATCCATTATTTCGTAACTCAATTTGAAATGCATATTTCGACCAGAACGTTTTCGAGATGACTCTAATAACCAACGAATAGCAAGTATTTTTCCTTCTTTATCTTTTATTTCAATGGGAACTTGATAAGTGGATCCACTTACACGTTTTGATTTTACTATCAATTTGGGAGTTAATTTGTGTATTGCTTGACGTAGAACAATTAGTGGATTTTTCTCTATTTTTTGTTGAATCTTTTTTAGAGATCGATAAAAAATTCGATAAGCTAATGATTTTTTTCCGTGTTTAAGAATACGGTTAACGACTATAACTTTCATTTCAAAAATTATTTATTAATGAGACTCTTAGTTTGATATTTTTTTTCTTATTTTTTTCCATAACTTATAAGAAATAGTTTCACTAAAAACATTCAAAAGAACAAAATCAGCCAAACATAACAATATGGTGCCTCGCACTTTTTTTATCAAGTTTTACCCATTCTTCATCTTCCATATTTTCTAGTTTGTTCTCGCTCTTTAAGAAATGATTGGGATTGGAATCTAAAAGTTTGTCTAGGGCATCTAAAATTTTGGGATCTTGCATGCTCTCATCGAGGTCTTGAGAATCCTTTTGAGATATTTGTTATTTTTTAGGGATTCTAGGTTGATGAGCTGATGATTGACCTATGGTATACCCTTGTGGTAGAAAATCATGAGGATGTAACCCTGTGGTAAATTGTGTAGCATCTATTAATGAAGAGTTACCCTCTTGAGGGTTGTTTTGGGCATTACCATGAGGATTGTTTTGAGGATTTTGTTGGGGGATGTTTTGAAGATTTCCATGAGGACTATTTAGGAGAGTATGTTGGGGGTTATTTTGGATATTTTGACGAGCCTCCATGGCTAATCGATGTTGTTGTCTAGTCATAGTCATAAGATTACTCAAATGTGCTATGACAAAGATTGGGGGATGGATGGATTGATTTTGGATTTTTGTGATTGAGTTGAGACTACTAAGATGATGTTTTGGATTGGTTGCTTGATGGAAGATAAGTAGCATCTAGATCAATTGTTGTTTTGGATGTTTGATGACCTTCAAAGAGGTAGACTAATGACTCAAGGAAGGAAGATAGGATTAATGAGTTTGACCAACTTAGAAAAGGATATTCTCTAAGCTAATAACAACCACTAATGGCTACTAATTTACTTTCAAGCATCTAAGAGAGGAAATCTTTCTCAAATCAAAGATAGATTAGGGGATGTGATCTAGACACTATGATAGAATCCAAATTAAAGCTATGAAATCTTGGATAAATTCTGGGCTTTTTGGGTGATGATGATGATTGGTGCAGTCTTACAAGGATAATAGCTCTAAAAATTCAAGGTTTTTCTATGGTGATTGATGGGGATGATTTGATGGTTGCTGGAATAGGTCTGAATGTGTTGTAAGATGATAGCTCAGTAGTTAAAATTTGTCAAAAGTGAGGTTTTTTTGGTTCTAGGTTAAAATGATGATAGGCAACGGGGAGATACCAAAGGCGCAGGACTGTGCACCAGAGGTGGGTTTTTGTGGCTCAAAGGTGAGTCATGATAGCTCAAAGGTGTGTTTTTGTTGAACAGAGGCACAACAAGATAGCTCAAAGGCATATTACTGTAGCTCAAAGGTGTAGCAGAAATCCAAAAGCAAGGCTTTCTGACAGATTGTGTAAAAAGTTGACTGAGCCAGAGGCGGGTTTCTACGCACCAGAGGCCGGTTTCTGCACTGCAAAGGTGCATTTCTGCAAGCCATAGGTGCACTTCTACAGACCAAAGGTGTATAACTATTGAACAAAGGCGTGTTAAAAGAGTACAAAGGTGTAGTTTTGTATCGCAAAGGTGATTTTTCTGTAACAGTGTGTTTTTTGAGGTAAGATTTTGGTAAAATTTGGAAATTTTCTTGTGGCAAGAGAAAACACAGTAGACAAAGTGGTTGTGGACTAACTCTAGGAGTTGGTTGCATGATTCTATTAACCTCCGCAAATAACAAATGGTGATTACAAGTAGATAACAAAAAATACTTGAGAAGACACTTCAAACACTTCTTTTAATGCAACAACCTAAATATTAATCAAGTAGGATTGAATCATAATATGAGCCACATGATTGAATACATGTCCATGTTCTTACCTAACTAAGAACACTTCCCCCTAAGTAGATAGCTAGAGCTAAAGAATGTACACCCAGTATCTCTTTCCTTAGAGGTTTTGACACCTTGCCCAAAGAAAACTTCTATCTAGTCCTCAAGGTAGTACAGATGGTGAGTAACTTTAGGGTACGTGCTACATCTCTTGCATCACATTATAAAATGGTCGATGGTCTTATCTAGGTTTACAAAGCTTCTAGGGAGTCCTCAATATACGCAAGGTACGGGAGACACAAATCTGTGACCAGGGGTGTCCCAGTCAACTAATGCTCAACTATACAAGTCTTGGCAGACCAAGTATCCCGAAAGCTTTTTGCTTGGAGTTGAAAGGGTCTTTCCTTTGAAGTTGAGTCTTTTGATACTCATGACATTTCTATACCGTACCAGAACATGCGGTTGGGGTCGTCCCTTGAGGTGATGAAATCCCCAAGCAGGTCCCCTAGAAAGGATATCAAGCACTTTTAATTCTGAAGATTGTCTTTTGACACGAGAGAAGAGCATATGTCTTATCTTGAGTCCTCAGGAAGTAAGCACAGAAAGCAAGCAAATGAATGACTTAAGTGTTTATGATTTCCAAGGTCACTTTTCAGTGCGAGGAAACAGCATACATACTTAAGACACTCCAAACATGGAAAACAGTCATTAATTCCCTTAAAAATCAAAATGTTTTCTAAGACTTAGTGGAAAAAGTGGGTCCTAAATGACAAGCATCCTACAACAAATATGTTAGGGTTTCACTTTTTGTCTTCTTGATAAATGATAAGATGCTGCCCAAATTGATTAGTTCCAAAGAAAGCAAGTGATTAGTGAAAACAATTGACTAAACCAAAAGCGAGTTATTGTTGTGCAAAGGCACTTTAAAATTTACCAGAGGCGAGTTGTTACAGTGCAAAGGTAGGCTTCTGTTGTGCAAAGGCGTAGAACTATACTGCAAAGGCTCATTACTGTGGTGCAAAGGCACATTTTTGTTGATCAAAGGCATTTTTTTGAGATAGTCCTGCAAAAAGCAATAAAATTAAGTCAAATGCTTGATCAAGTGATTGATGAGTGATTCCATGATGAGCCAAGAGGCTAGAGGATGATGTGGATCTATACTTCTGCACCAAGAACAGACAATATTGTTAGGAATTGCATGTAGAAGATATCAATTAAATACAAATAAAGATTAAATAGAGGAATGAAAAATACACAGAAATAATAACAGCGAGAGAGAATTTTAATGTGGTTCACCCAAACTCAGGCTACATCCACCAACAGAGAGTCCAATATTATTATCCAGCAAATTGAACCGATTACAACCAGTAATCCTTGCAACTCAATACCATTGCAAATGCTACAATACAATATCAACAGAAATGCTAACCCTTAGTTGTTTTTATCAAGACTTATGTCAGTTACAAAATAGGGTTTTTTTATGTTGACCAATAGAAAAATAACTCTTGACGCCTTTACAAAATAATAAAAGTCGTTTGAGGTTTCAGAGGCACTACCCCTGAGCCCCCGCGGGGGCACTGCCCCGAAACCCCACCCTATATCATGATAGGGAGCATGCCAAGGGGCGCTGCCCCTTGACCCCGTCTTGGGGGCATTGCCCCCAAACCCCCGTTAAATAATTTGGGGGGAAACCGCGCTGATAAAAGCGGGGAAGATTTAACCTTCGAGTCTGATTAGGCTCCATATAACAACAATCTCTCACTTTGAGACTGATCAAACTCCACAACATATCATCTCCCACTTGGAGACTGATCATAACACTGCTGACCCTGTAGCTCCCACTAGAAATAAACACCCTGGACCCTATTGTTCTGATTTTCTTGTTTTCAGTCTTGAAGACCAACCAAAGCTAAAGAGGAGCTCAGCTTCTCCCTTGTCACTGCCTTCGTAAACATATCCACTAGATTTTCATCTGTAGGTATCTTTTCCAGCCGTAACTATCCATCATCAACACCGACCAGATGAAGTGATACCTTAGCTATATGTGTTTGGTCTTTGAATACAAGGTAGAATTCTTTGCAAGATGTATGGCACTCTGACTGTTTGTAAACAAATAATTATTAGCCTGTTGTTTGCCCAATTCTTCCATGAAAGACTGCATCCATATCATCTCCTTGCTTGCCTCTGTTGCAGCTACATACTCTGCCTCTATGGTGGATAAAGCAACCACATTTTTCAACCTAGAGATCCAACTCACCGTTGTCCCACCTACAGTAAAGACATAACCTATAGTACTCTGCTTGGTATCAATATCCCCTGCCAAATCTGAGTCCACATAGCCTGTTAAATCAGTATTAGAGCCCCCAAAACATAAATGTTTATTGGATGTACCTCTCAAATATTTGAGGATCCATTTTACCACATTCCAATGCTCCAATTTAGGATTACTCATATAACTGCTTATGACTCCTACAACATGTGTAATATCCAGTCTCGTGCATACCATGGCGTACATTAAACTTCCTACAGCTGAAGCATATGGTACCTTGGACATCTTTTCTTCCTCCTCTTGTGTCTTAGGACACATCTCCTTAGTCAATTTCAAATGACTAGGCAAAAGTATGCTGACAACTTTTGCATTCTCCATATGGAATCTCTACAACACCTTTTCAACATAATCATCCTGAGATAGAGTCAATTTTTTATTCTTCCTATCTCTGCAAATTTTTATACCAAGGATTTGTTTAGCTACCCCCAAATCCTTCATAGGAAATGATTGTGCTAACTGTTGTTTTAACTCTCTTATGTGATCCATGTTAGACCCTGGTACAAGCATGTCATCAACATATAAACATAAAATAATGTAGTTGTCATTATCCAACCTCTTAAAATAAACACAATGGTCAGAATTACACCGACTATAGCCTTGCTCAGCCATAAAACTATCAAATTTCAAATACCATTGTCGAGGTGCTTGTCTCAAGCCATATAAACTCTTCTTCAATCTACACACCAATTTCTCCTTACCTTTGACCTCAAATCCCTTTGGTTGTTCCATATATATCTCTTCCTCCAAATCACCATGGAGAAAAGTATTTTTCACATCTAGCTATTCTAAATGCAAATCTTCAGCAACCACAATACTTAAAACAGTATGAATAGAAGTCATCTTAACAACCGGAGAAAAAATCTCATCAAAATCAATACCTTTTTTCTGTGCAAATCCTTTTACAACTAACCTGGCTTTAAATCTTTTCTTACCTCCATTTTCCTCTTTCAGCCTATAAACCCATTTGTTTGATAGTCTTTTTACCTACAGGGAACTTACATATTTCCTAAGTCTGATTTTTCAACAAGAAGTACACTTCTTCTTTCATTGCAAGCTTCCACTGAACCTTTGTATCCACCTGCATAGCTTCATATACATACCCTTCCGGTTCACCAGCATCTATTAACAAAATAGAATACAAAGAGGGAGAAAAATTTTCAGGAGGTCTACTTAGCCTTGTTGACCGTCTAACATTCATTGGAGTTTGTGATATTTCTTGTTGTTGTTGCAGAGCATGAGGAACCACTGGAACATCATTATCTGCAGTATCATCCAACACCACATAATCCTTTTCTTTCTTCTCATGTTGCTGCAATTGATCTTTGTACAACACCTTCTCATTGAATACATCCCTATTTCTCACAATTTTTAGATTTTCAACATCTCAAAGCTTATAACCAATTTCATCAATGCCATATCTAATGAAGATACACTTTTTTTATTTTGCATTCAACTTGATTCTATTTCAAAATCTACATGTTCAAATGCTTCACATCCAAAGGTTTTGAGAAAAGAATAACTCACCTTCTTACCTATCCAAACTTCCTATGGAATACCACAGCCCAAAGGAACTAGAGGACCTCTATTAATTAAATATATAGCAGTATTGACAGCCTCTGCCCACATGTTTAAATACAGCCCAGCATGCAATCTCATGCTCCTTGCACGCTCCATTATTTTCCTATTCATGCACTCAGCCACTCCATTTTCTTGTGGAATCCTTGGAACCATTTTTTGCCTACGAATTCTATTAAAAGAAAAATAATCCTCAAATTCTTTACTGCAATACTCACCACTATTATCAGATCTGAGACATTTTAATCTTTTACCTGTCTCATCCTCAACCAAACTTCTCCATTTCTTAAATGTTTCAAATACATCAAAATTTTTCCCAAGGAAACAAATCCAAACCTTCCTAGTTGCATCGTCTATGAATGTAACATAGTATCGAGAGCCACCAAGAGAAAATACCTGAGACGGTCCCCATACATCTGTATGCACAAGCTCAAACTTTTCATCTTTCTTTTGCTTCCCATCCTTGAGAAAACTCTCTTTTGTTTGTCATACACACAACTTTCACAAAAATCTATATTAATACATTTCAGACCTAGTAAAACTTTCTTAGAATGAAGTACTTTCATACCTTTTTCACTCATATGCCCATGTCCATTATGCCACGGTGTTGTCTCAGAACCTACAACAATTGTTTCAGTCTCTTCCTACGAACCAGCAACAACTATTCCTGAACTTGTTTGTTTTTTCTCTGCAACAACTAAAATAGAAGGAACAGTATGACCTATACAAAGATATAAGGTGCCTACTTTCACACATTTTGCTACTATTAAGGTACCTCTTAAAAACTTCTAATTTTTATCATTAAAAGTAACTGTGCAACCTTCATCACCTAGCTGCCCTACTGAATTTAAATTCCTACTTAGCCTTGGAATGTGCCTTACCTCTTGTAGTAGCCAATGATTCTCATTTTGCAACTTAATCCTAATTCTTCTCTTTCCAACAATCTAACAAGGTTCGTTATCTCCCAAATAAACCAGTCCAAAATCCCCTTGGACATAATCAAGAAAATAACTTCTATGGGGCGTAGCATGAAATGAGGCCCCTGAATCTAAAACCCATGAATCATCAGCATTATCTAAGGAAAGAATCAAAGCATCATTTTCAGATTTATTACTTATCACATTTGTCTCCTTATTGCCTTTTTGTTTATCTCCTTTATTCTTCTGAGACCAATAATCTTTCTTCAGATAACCTAGTTTCCCACAGTACCAACAATCCTTCTCTCGTCTGGATTGGGACCTCTTGTCCTTTGATTTTCCTCGTGACTTCCCATGACCTCCAGAACCTTTTCCTCTCTCCTCTGATCTGCCCCTACTTTCTGCATTCAAAACACTACCTGATGTGGACCCTCCTGAGCTTTTCTGTCACATTTCCTTGCTAAGGATAACACCAACAACATTATCAAATTTTAAAGTATTTGAACCAGAGACAAAGTTACTTACAGCCATTACCAAGCTATTCCAGCTTTCTGGCAAAGAACAGAAAACCAAGAGAGCCCTCATCTCTTCATCAAATTTCACTTTTACAAAAGTTAACTAACTAGTAATCGTATTAAACTCATTTAAATGATCTGTCACATATCCACCTTCAATCATTTTCAGATTAAACAAACGCTTCATGAGAAATACCTTATTTGAGGCTGAGGGTTTTTCATTCAATTTAGCCAAAGCTTTCATCAATTCATTTGTTGTCTTCACTTCTATTATATTGAATGCCACGGATGGTGCCAAGCACAACCAAATGGTTCCCAGTGCCTTTTTGTCTGGAAGTTCCCAATCCTCATTAGTCATTGTTGTCAGTTTCTTGGCTATTCCTTCTAACGGCCTCCATAATCCTTCTAATAGAGATAATCCTCCATCTGCATCTTCCATAACTAATAGTTTTTCCCATTGAATTTATCTACCTTCAATTTACCCTCTTCAGTCATTGTTCCCACTTAACTGTGAGACTCCCACTCAACCGTGAGACCTTCCTGCAGATGATAATCGAACGCAACCCGCTATGATACCACTTGTTAGGAATTATATGTAGAAGATATCAATTAAATGCAAATAAAGATTAAATAGAGGAATAAAAAATACACAGAAATAATAACAGCGAGACAATTTTAACGTGGTTCACCCAAACTCGGGCTACATCTACCAACAGAGAGTCCAATATTATTATCCAGCAAATTGAACTGATTACAACCAGTAATCCTTACAACTCAATACCGCTGCAAATGCTACAATACAATATCAACATAAACCCTAACCCTTAGTCATTTTTATCAAGACTTATGTCGGTTACAAAATAGGTTTTTTATGTCGGCCAATAGAAAAATAACTCACAACGCCTTTATAAAATAATAAAGTCGTTTGAGGCATTGCCCCTAGACCCCGCAAGGGGCGTTGCCCCTTGACCCCATCTTGGGGGCGCTGCCCCCAAACTCCCATTAAATAATTTTGGGGGAAACCACACCAATAAAAATGGGGAAAATTTAACCTTCGAGTCTGATTAGGCTCCATGTAACAACAAATAAACCACGTTAGACGATTGATTAGTAAAAAAGCACGATGATACCCTTAAATAAATCAGCTTAAGAGTATGATGCAGTGAGTGTTAACAAATAAATCATCTTGTCAACATAATGAAAGATCACAAATATTTCATAAATCATTGTTAAAACCACAAAACAAGTCAGAAAACCCTAACAACCAGAGGCGAATTTTAATGGACCAAAGGCGAGTTAGAACAGTGCAAAGGTGCATTTCTACACACCAAAGGCACAGAACTGTTGCCTAAAGGCATGCTTCTATCAGCGAAATGCGAATTTATGTGGCTCAGAAGCGAGTTTCTACATGACGATTGTGTTTTTTCGTACCTGTGCCTAAAAAAATTAGCCTTTCTCAAAAAAGCTAGGTTGAAATCAAATTAGTGGGTCCCACTAGGTGTGCCAAAATGTGCATAGATAAAAATTGAGTGAATAAAGATCAATAATGAATACCAAACTCAATCCTATAACCTTCAAGAAAATGATCTAGATGATAACCAATATCAAATGAATAACGAAACAAAGAAATCTCACCTAGATTGTGTAGTTTGCTTGGTCTTTGTGGATTGCTCAATGAATTGCATAACCATGTTGCAACAAGCAGTCGTGTGATAATGTGCTCAAAGATATGATGTGCTCAATGATGCGTAAATATGCTCAAAGTGCTATAAGAATGCCCAAAGCTTAAATGATCGAAGAGGATTTTTGATGCAATGAAGGGGGTATATATAGGTTTTAGGGAAAGATCGATCAATGGTTGAGATAAATCAATGAAATGGATGGTTGAGATGAGTTGAGAAATCATGATGAATGTGCACATGACAAGTGTCATGTTTTAAAGTTGCTTTGTTGAGTTAATTGTTTGTTTTGATAAAAACAAGATTGATTTCATAAATTTAGAATTTTTTTTTTTTAATTTATGAGTTAATGATAAAAACAATAATGATTAAAGCCAATTAACTCAACTTTAGATTTGTTTTTTGACATGCTAAAAATAAAACTGATTGTGCACATAGAAGAAAAGATTATTTTTAGAAGATTTGAAAGATAAAACAAATTAAATAAATAAATTTATTTAATTCATCTTGCATGATGGAAGAAAGGATAAGATATGAAGACTTAAAGAAAATTAAACAAATTAATTGATTTAATTTATTTTGCATGATAAAGGAATATAAATAAAATATTATTTTATTTATTTTTAGAAGATAAAGTCAACTTAAATAAATTTGAACAATTTATTTAAATTTAGAGGAATAATTAGTTAATTAAATAATTAAAATTATTTAATTGTTGATAAGAGGAATTAAGTGATGATTTAATTAAATAATTAGATTTATTTAATTAATGTGAATTTGAGGAATTTGAAAGGGAAATTATTTAATTAAATAATTAAATTTATTTAATTCAGAAGAATAACGTGGGATTTAATGAAATTAATTAAATAAAGAGAATTTATTCAATTAATTTTGGAATTAGAGGAATTAGAAGAAATTGATGAAATTAATTAAATAATTAGATTATTTAATTAATGTTAGAATGCAAGTGATTTAGATGAATTTGATGTATGCAAGTGGTGTTGTAATGCGAAGGTCATTTTTGGGTGTCTACACAAATCTCTGATGTTGGCCTCCAATATTGAGGAACTGGTGGTAGAACTCTAAGAAGAAGAAGAAATTGGTTAGTGCTATTAAGAAATTGCCTCAATCAATCCCCTATTTGTCATATTTCAACCTTCATAGTAACACATAAAAATTGAGTGTGTGATCCCTAAATGTGGTTGTTTGTGGTGTGTGTAGAGTTTTGCAGCTACAAACTAAACCCTAGGAGGATGTTAAGTGCTAAAGTGGTGTGTAATTGCATAATGGAGGAGATAGGGAGATGGAAATCTCTAGCATGGCTAGGGGTTGAATTAAGGGAGATTTTTGGGTTTGCAAGGGTTTTAGTGAGGGAATCTCTTCAACAATGGAGGTTTTGTGTGGAAGACTTAAGGGAGAAAACTATAGTGAGTATAAGAGGGAATTTGGAGCAAGCTAAGGATTCTAGGATGAGAAGAAAAGATGGAGATCCAAGAGGGGCTTCAACATTGGCATAACGAATTTGCAGCATCGAGGAATGTTGGGAGATGGAGGAAATATTAAAATTTAGTACCAACACCTTAAAGTAAGTTTTTGGAATAGTGCAAGAAGAAAATAAGAGAGAGAGAGAGAGAGAGAGAGAGAGAGAGAGAGAGAGAGAGAGAGAGCAAGTTAGGGTTTCCATATGCATAAATAGAGTGTTCTAGTTCAAAGTATATGTTTGGGGAAAAATCTTAGTAAGGCAAGGTTTTAAGGTTTCCATGGGAGGCAAATTTAAATTTTGGATTGGACACTAGAATCTAGGGTGCTAGCATCTAGACACTAGAGTCATAGGTGTTGGTGTCTAGACACTAGAGTATGAGAGTGGCTAGTGTCTTTCAACCACCAAGCCTTGAGATTTTTAGGCAAGCTAAAGATAGAAACTTATAACTTTTCACATGTACATTAAATACTAGAGATAGGCTTAGGCCAAGAAATAGGCTAAATGAAACCTAAACATATCTACTAGAATGGACACCAAAATGAGTGCAAAAATGTAAGGTGAAGATTGTGAAGTATGTAATTTTTAACCTTGCAAGCCCCAAGAACCTCCATATGAGCAGCATGGTATGTTTTTTTTAATTTGTACAAATGTTTCAAAGAACAATAAGCAAGGATCAATAAAGAAAAAACCACATTAGTAGTACTAGGATGGGTGACCTCCCGGGAAGTCTCGATGCTTCACCCCTATGAGCATCACCTAGATGCAATGAGTTCTAAGTGGACCATTCATACTCATGAGAGATGGATTTGTGTGAACCACTACTCACGAAATATGGGTCAATGAGTTTGACTCAAAAACTATGCAACTAAATCTTGATAAAATAACATGATTTGATACACTTGCTAAAGATTTTGCAAATGGAGTAGCAAGCTAAGTGGGCTTGATCTTCGAGAAAACTCCATGGTTAAGCACACTTGAGTTGTAGTACTGGGATGGTGGCCTCCCAAGAAGTCTCGATACTTCACCCCTATGTGCATCACCTATATGCAATGAGTGCTAAGTGGACCATTCATGCTCATGAGAAAGAGGTTCGTGTGAACCGCTACTCATGAAATATAGTTCAATGAGTTTTACTCAAAAGCTACATAGTGGAATCCTAATAAAATAACATAATTTGATACAGTACAAAAAAAAAACCTTATGCTTTTCATTGGATGAGCTAAGGGGGATCTATAATGAATGGTTCATAAGGCACAACACTTGGTGAAGGTTTTTCAAATGAGGTAGAAAGCTAAGTGGGTCGATCTTGGAAAAAACTCCATGGTTAAGCATTCTTGAGTCAGAATAGTACTAGGATGGGTGACCTCTTGGGAAGTCTCGATGCTTTGCCCCTATTAGCATCACCTAGATGTAATGAATGTTAAGTGGACCATTCATGCTCATGAGAGATGGATTTGTGTGAACTACTAATGAAATATGGTTCAATGTGTTTGACTCAAAAACTACGTAGTTGAATCATAATAAAATAACATAAGATCAAAAATCATCAAAACCTAGTGTTACAATGTAAGATCAAGAAAATAAATGTGATATCAAGGTAAGACAAACAAAAGCAAGTTTGGATGCCTAAACCTAAATTAGATATTATCCCTCTTACTCAAAATTTTGTAAAGGGCCAACCTTTCATGGTGATCCTAGCCCATCACAATCCCATATGATTACTTATGGATATTTTATGATCCAATATCAAAATACATAAGGTTTTTGTTAGTTAATTAATCACCGACTTCAAAGGATGTGGTGACCTTTGATGTTCATAGTGACCTTTAAAATGTATAAATATTATTGTTGTAAGAATGAAGAAAGGCAATTCGATAGGCATACATCTCTCTTAACGAGATTGCCGAATTATTCAATTCTGTGAAGATTGGTCTCTGGCCATAACTCAGTCGAGAATGCCAAAACTATCCCTTTGTCATGCCCAGATCTCTGCCATAGCATAACAGTTTTCATAAAAATGATCACAAGAATAAATGAAGTTTTTATGAAAATTGGTGTGCTATGGCAGAAATCTGGGCATGACAAAGGGATAGTTTTGGCATTCTAGATTGAGTTATGACCAGAGACCAATCTTTACATAATTGAATAATTCAGAAATATCATTGAGAGAGATGTATGCCTATCGAACTGCCTTTATTTATTCTTAAAACAATAATATTTACACATGTTCAAAGGTCACCACAAACATCATAGGTCACCACATCCTTTGAAGTCGGGGATTAATTAACTAACAAAAACCATATTTATTTTGGTATTGGATCATTTTATCACTAGTGATTGGTATGAAGATGGTCTTCTGGTGGAAGAAGACTATCATGATCTTATTGGTTGACGTTTACCCATCCTTCTTTACTTTTCATGTTTTTGTTTTAATTTTCTCGTATTTGCTTTTTTTCATGATGTCTCATATTCTTAGCTAACATGTGGATGATGCAAACACACCTTTAGTCATGCATATAGACACAAGTGGCTATGACTTTTTTCTTTTTGGTTCATGTCACTTTTCTTTTTCTTTTTGGTTTTACACCTTTTGATTTTTTATGGAAACACGTTTTTGTGCTCTTTTTTTATTACCTCTTTTCTCCTTACATTGTTTATTTTAGTTTTTTTGTGAAACCTTGTTTGTTGTGCTCCTCCTTTGCTTCTCTCTTTCTTGTTGCATGCTATACTTTGGAACTTTGTTCATGCCTTGTTTGTTATGCTTCACCTATTTCCACATCTGACATTTCACTTTTACATTTATTACTACGCATTTATAGCACTCACCATCTCTCCCCCACTTGGAGGGCATTTCTCTTATGATGTTTTCCCTCTTCTCCTTGGAGAGAACACATCTTTATTATATTAGGCCTTTACAGTCACATCTTATCTGTTGTGTTTTGCTCATGTGTTTTCCCATGATGACATTCTCATGGCATTATAGTATATGGTATTTGCACAATTTGCTTACATTAGCACATTTATGTCTTGCTTTCATGCTTGTGTCACATGACATGTTTACACTCTTAGACACTATTGCACTTACATGACTTATCTTTTTTATATGACTTGTCCTCATACTTGGGACAAATTTAGGGGCAAACCCTTTTTCACCTCCCATTCACACTTGTGCTTCATGCCTTATTTTTCTTGCACACTAGGGCCAACACATTATTGTATGTGGCCATTTCACAATCTCGTCTCATCAAATAGTACTCATAACAATGTATGCATCCAATTAAGGGTGCATTCTATATTATTATGCTACCACTGATTCATCCATACATAGAAGATTGAGGACACAACCAGTTCAAATTTCTCAACAACTTTATACATGGGGCTACCATTTTCAAATTTTGCTTGACTTCATGTTGTGTAGATTGAGGAGGCCACGTCGATTCCAACTCCTCATCAACCCTACACACATGTTCACCCTCCTTTTCACTCAAAATTGTATAGATTGAGGGGGACAAACCAATTCCAATTCCTTGGCAACCCTAACAATTTGATGCCTTTTTCATTCCCTTCCTTTTTGTATGGTTTCATGAGGGCCAACTTGGTTACATTCCCATGATTCCATCCCTTTTTATTGTTTTTTCACAATGAAATGAAAGTGAATGCAAGGACATGCAATGCAATATGTTTATAATTTGTATGATCATGTTTATTGTGGATGCTACTAGTGCCCCATTATGCCCATACATACAGACTTGGAGATGTGACCTCACCAATAACATGGAGAAAGTGAGAATATTATCCAAAACTATATCCTTTTAAAATGTTCTTGCAAGTTTACTTACTATCTTATTTTAATGTAACATGCATGACTCATTTAGTTCACATGCACAACAAAGTGGAGTTAAAATATAGAGAAGAAAAGTGCATACTTCAAACTTTTCCCCACTTGTTTTGTACTCACTTTGGCCAAACTTTTCCCCACTTGTTTTGTACTCACTTTGGCCTTGTAATTATGTCATTTCGGTGTTTAATTTGATGGATTCTAGCACACAAGCTAACTGAACCCATCCATTTCCCCTATCTTTTATTAAATTCAACCTCTACAATCCAAACCCACCTCAATTTTTACCCCTTTCTACACCCTAGACAAAATTGCGGGTGTGAATCTATCATATGTGATCTCATCTACCTAATTTAAATCCAATTTTGACACTGCAAAAATGGACCGTTGCTTGTCAACTTGCATGCAAAAACATCCAAATTTGGCAACTAGGATGTCATGGTAAAATATAGGTCCTACAATGCTTATGATCATCCATCCAAACAAGCATTCAAGCATCCAAGCATCATTCTAGAGAGCATTTAGAGCATAAGAGTATTCTACATTAGCACCTAACAAATTATGCATTAAGCATCTTGCATAACACATCTTCAATTTTTTTCATACAATTTGAAAAACAAGGTGTCTACTAACGTGCAAGCAAGTATCAAACTTCAATTCTAACATAGCAAACTGCAAAATGTGTTCTTTAACACTAACTTAGTCCTAATTCAAATATCATAGCAGAGGCAAAAGTTTCTAAGGCAAGCAACCATCACAAACAAAATCACAAGAGCCTCAAACACAATCGCACACAATCACATTAAACTATATTGTAAACTTCAAGGACTAATAAGGTACATAAGTGATACTTTTTATCTCCCCCATTCTGGGAGAGGTCGTGGAGTACATCTATACAATTCAAATCAATCTTATCAACTACCATCACTATCAAGAGCTAAGCACTTTTTAACCTCTATTTAATTTCCTAACACTTGTCATGTTCCATACTATTAATTCTTTATGTTTCTAAGATAAGATTAGAGTGATTTATATGTTGTTTTTATTCCCATATATATATATATATATATATATATATATATATATATATATATATATATATATATATATATATATATATATATATATAAACTACCCTCACTATCAAGAGCTAAGCACTTTTTAACCTCTATTTAATTTCCTTAATACTTGTCATGTTCCATACTATTAATTCTTTATATTTATCTAGGATAGACAATATAATAATATATTTTTAAACGTTTGAGTTTTGTTGCCCACCCACTATATATTTTATTTTTTTGTAAACAGTTGCATGGTGTAACTGGCAAGTAGTTTTGAGTTAAGGCAATAAGTGTCAAAGGTCAAGTCATATATATATATATGGTAGGGGATAGGACCTAGTAGTTATACACCCTAACTTCACACCTCTCAAAATCACGTGGCAGTTTCAAATGGTTTAAATTTTTGTAGCAGCTTACTTGGCAAGTTCACTACTTAAACCTAAGGTTTCAAGGCCACCACCGTGGTTTTGTTGGGGTGTCACAAAGACCCAAAAAAATAGGCGAGACCTATAGTTTTTTATTAAGGCCCTGAAACCTTTTACATGGGCAATGCAATAGCGACCAATTAAGTTGTTCTACAAAACAGCTCCAGCCAAGCTGCTGCAAGAGAACAACCTTTTATGTGCCCTATAATTGTGCATTAAGACATGTTTTGTTTATGTGCCCATATGGCATCAATTAATTTGTTGCTTTCTAGATCTAATGAGCACATTTCACTCAAATATTAGTATTTAAGGTTAACACTAACAACCTTGTAGCCACAAGTAATAGCGCTATAGTATTAAAAATAAGTCTTTAAATCTACAAATGCTATCTTAGCTATTGGAACATGCTCAACTATTGGGTCCTTTCAAGCAACAAAAACGTTTTTGGGAACACGCTTACACTATTACAACCCCTTTGCTAGCACTCTATAAGAACAAGAATTGTAATAACTCCGTCGTAATGAAAACCAATGAGAATAATTTTTTTGGAAGATAGACCTCAACTTCTAAATAAACCGCCCTAACAGCGGATCCAATTGATAGAGATCAAAATCCCAATTCAGATCTAGTTGTTAACCTCAAATTTGTACCAACGACAAAGCAGGGACCACCACCAACAAAAGCATATCCAAATCTCAATTATGTTGATGAATATAAACACTACACCCCGTATGGTATGAACTATCACATGAAAAGAACATGACATTGGCTAGAAGATCAATCATAAGTCAGTGCATCTCCCACCCTGGGCCCTCCCTGCCACCCATTTTTTCCAGGGTCTCCCCTCCAGCCACCCTCTATATGGATAAGGGCCTCCCATCTGAAGATAATTGTGGGGGCTTTTCTCAGGTCACCATCCCACTCACCTGAATGAAGGTTGGGGTTATCCAATCACCGACTCAACTTGATCTTCTTGAGTCGAGTAGCTAAGGGGCGAGCAATTCCAAGTATGGGTAGAATATTTATTCTAATTGGGCCAGACATAGGGATTACCAACACTACACAATAGAATTTGATAGTAGATTGGAAAGAACAAAAGGCGGCCTCAAGCCTAGCTAAGAGTGGGTGAAGATGGATAGAAAAGGGCCCCAATGATGGAAAGGTCCTAAATTGTTATGGAGCAACATCTTGGGTTGGGGCACCCTTTCCAAGTAGGGAGAGTGAGGGCTAGAAAGCAAGAACTGAGGGAACCCACCCATTGCATCTTCCCATGAACCAGATATTGACCCCTTTAGAATACTAGGGCCCAACACCCTATACAGAAACATGTTCTCTACACTAGTACCGAGCCCCCAACCTACAATAGTTGGGTAGAAACCCTCAGGGCCCTCCCTTTTCTCTACCAACAAAACAAAGGTCGATGGTGCCCATGGATAATAGGGCCCCCTACCCCATTATAGTTAGTTTTATTAGGGCACCCTTCTTTACTACCCACATTGTAGAGTAGGGCACTCATCATCGGTTCACATCAACACCTACCACATGCCCTATGATTGAACCCTATGCGACATACAAAACACAGACTTACCGACAAAGGTTGTCATCTCGTTGAGCTCGTCTTTATAGACCTAGCCTCAACCCCCTACCCTAGGGTGGGTCAAAGGAGGTAGAGTCAACCGCAACCTATAGAGATAGATAGAGAGGGCCCCAGCTACATAGCAAGGCACAGACCTACCAATAACAATACCCCCCATCTTCTTACCATGCAACCCTTGTTTATCGAGCGGTGGGAGAGGCATAGGTAGGAGAAGACCATATGTATATGTATAGATAGAAGCAGTAGATTATCTTCTTAAGGCACACGTAGTAAAATGAGCATATCTAGTAGCTAACCCACGACCATATCGCCTAGCAACATACCCATCTTGATTCCATCTTTTGTTCTCAATCCAAACACTAGGTTTAGAGATCGATATTTTTCTAACCTTGTCCCGTCTTTTCTATTATTGTGAAGACTCTGATGATCATAATCGTTATCCAATTCCAGAACCTCTGGATTCAGAGCAAGTAACAAAGGTAGTTGGTTCATGAGTTCCAGGGCCAGCACCCGATTTGGTATTAGCAGCACCAGTAGCACAAGTAGCATATCCAATAGCAAAAGCAATTCAAGACCATAACGAGTTCAAGACCTAAACCTTCATGAGCAGGATGAAGAGCCTAGGTCTTGAGATTGCCTGTTAGAGAACGAGATCCTTATCCATCACCAGCAACATGGCCTAACCATATTGAAATCCGGTTCGTGACCAAGACCCAGCAGCATCCTTACAACAACTTATTGTAGTTCCCGGCCATCCGGTTCAAAACAAGCATATTGCTTAGTGCCCCCTCCCATCCCAGCATCTCTCCACCCAAATCGAGTAACAGTTCCGATTCGTCCATTTCCAGTCACAGATCGAGACCTAGAAGTATGGACAGTAACAGAAGCAGCAACTTATCCAACACCACCATCTTGCCCAACAACAGGACCCATGCACCTGTGGTGCTTACCCAAGCAATCGTCAAGCTAGTTGATCTGCAAAGAAAAATTAGAGGGATTTTCTCAAATAATAGCAAGGAAAGAAAAAAAAATGTCATTTCTCTTCCTGCACCCAATTCCTCTAAGGTGACCAAGATCCCTATTTCATTTAGTGGATGGCTTAATTCCAAGAACAGAAAAGAAATTGCAAATGCACATATCCTTGATGTAGGGAAGTTACAATTTAAATTCTGTGAAGAATTGGAAAATAAAAATCACAAATCCTACAATCAGATAGAACATATTACTCAAGCACAAGAAGTAGCTTTCATTTGCACCCTTCAAAAGAACATCTGCACTACCTTGCAAGACTGCAGGCGTCATGACCCTGCTGCCTACATATCTTCTATGTATGTGTTTTGAATTCTTTAGCTTGGTACTTTACACTGCCCCTTTGAAATTCCATCCACTATTGACAAATTATAAAATTAGTTATAACAGTTTTAGGTCATGAATAGAACATTCACATCTGTCTTCATTGATCGGTTGATGTTGCCAAATTGATGTTGGCCGATCTCAAAAAAAGTTGTCATGACTTGCAAGGGATGATGAGCCAGGTAGCATCAATATTGTTATACAACAGCTCATAAATCGTGGTACCATGAATAAAAAGTATAACAAAATTGTGTCCATACATTCATTTCACTTGGATGAAATTTAAAATACATGCATTCAATTAGTTACAAATCACTTTAAACTACAGAACATAATAGCAGAAAATGATACACTATTGGGTCAGACTAGGCATCTACCAAATAATAAAATTTCAGTTTTCATACAATGCCTGACGATTGATCGCTATGAAATAACAGCAGAAAGCAAAGGCAAATTGCATGCCATATGAAGTGTAAAAAGAGTGTTTTTTTACTCAGAAATTGGTTTCACTACATTATTCCGAGAGCATGAGCCACAATTTATGCACTCCAAACCACTGTCCACTATACACTTCGAAGACTACAGCAAAAGCATATGATCATGTAATTTTTGAATGCTTTCGAACAAGATTCCAGAGTGCATGTAACAAAATCAACTCTAAACAAATTTTTGAGGTACTTATAACATCATTACAATATGAAGAGAAACTGCCTAAACTAAATGCAAATATTTTCCAGAGAACCAACAAACAATAGACATCGCATAAATCAACAGCAAAGACAATAGATTACATGCATCATGTGCTTAAGCCTGTCATTTAGCCAAAATCATGCCTTTGCACCAATTGAATATAAGAGGAAGCAAATCCAGAAAAAATCTGGATATGGGAAACTGCTTCTGGGTCAGATAAGTTAGTCTAAGACTCATGTGGTGCCTCAAACCTTGTTGGTGTTTCAATTCCCATCATACAGCTAAGACCAAACAGCAATATTATCAGAAGAACGAGACCCTGTAGAACAAATAAAAAAGCATTAGTTATGCCCAACAATAAAGTTCTACATAAAATGTCCAGAGTGGTTAAATATTCTGCCCCAGCTGAGAGATTCTATTTAACATGAAAGACAGCCTACATCTAACAAGATAGATAATCTAAAACGATAAAAGCTTATTCTCACAAGGTATAGCACTCAGATAACATTTCTAATAAACTATTCTATCACAAAGCTAATTAGAATAACAAATTCCACTCTACGATGGCCATAAAAATTTAATATAGTGGCCATTTGACAGAAACAAATGTATTAGGCTTCTTTGTTGATGGGGATGAGCAGGAAAAAAAAATTGAAATGAGTGGCCAGAGCCTGCAAGGAAGACGCCGAAGATGATGATGAGGCAGCAAATGGGGATTGAGACTCGGCAGCAGACGGGGTTGCAGACTCAGCAGCAGTCTCAAAGGGAGAGATTGAAGACGAATGGTGCACTTCAATTGATGACAAAGAGGAGGAGAGGTTAATTACTCTCTGGCTGGAAGCCCAGTGCTCAGCCTCTACTCGGGAATCGATGCTTGCTAGGAAAGCGGTGAATGCATCTTGTCCTAATGGGTTGATTCAAGGGGTCTTCACTGGGGTTTCCTCGTTCCCCACAACCCTGCGATAGAAGCATCTACGGCTGTGTTTCAAGGGCCAAGTGTTGGTTTGGGGTCCCCTCCAGTCCCCTGTACTGATGTTTGCCCTTTTGTAACAGGTAATGTGGCCAGGGAGATAGCCTCAGTGGTGCAGGGAATTGATGTGCAGGAAGGGGGCGAATCATCTTCTGACCTGCTACCTGTTGCGAATCCTGAAGAGATCACAGGTTCTTCCTTGGGCGCTAGGGCGACAGAATTGTCCTTTTCTGCAGGATTAGGTGATGCAGCTGCTTGTTCTGAGGCATTGTTGAATAAAAATGTCTGAGGAATTGTGTGAGGAGCAAACTACCATCAGGGTCCCAAACTCCGTTGTTGACGGAGTTGTTTTGAGGCTGGATAATTCTCTAATCGGAAAGTTCCTCGAAGCAAGGCCAAACATTGACGATTTCAGAAAATGGATATCCTGCAACCGTTTTGAAATCATTGCTATGGCTAAGGGTTTCTTTCTAATCTCTTTCTCGAACCCTAGAGATCGTGATAGAACTCTCTCGGATGGCCCGTGGTTTATAGGCAAAATGGGGCTTTCTCTCACGAAGTGATCTCCAGGTTTTGATCCAGATAAGAGGATCAGCAAAGTTCCCGTTTGGGTGAAGCTGGAGCTTCTCAGCTTACCCTTGGAATATTGGGAGGTTGAGGTGCTAACATGCATCACTTCTGCCACTGGTCAGCTCACCCGCTTTGGTCCGGTGACCATCTCTAGGAAGCATCTGATTTATGCTAGATTTTGCTAGATGGTCCTTTTTGACCATGGTTGGCAGGTCAGTGCATGGTTGTATGGGACACCTGCAGTAATCCACTGCTTTTAGTTCAGTAAACTTCGCTAGCACCCCTGTTAGAGGGCTTGCCTTTTGATGTGGCTCCCCTGTTAGAGGGCTTGCTTTTCAATGTTATTTTGGAACTTTAATAGTTTAAAGGGAGCCGCACTTTACGGATCAAAAAAAAACAATATACTCAGACACATCCTCAATTGTAGGATGTTTGAAACTAGGCAAAAGTCAGGCCCAACAATTTCAAATCTGAAATTTCCGCCTTGTCAAGAAAGTCAAAGATCCTTTTTCAAGAAGAGTACCATGATCACCTAGAAACTCCAGTATGGGGATAAGGACCTCACCACTGGTCCGCATACCCAAATCACCTCGTAACTATTGATTTGCAATGGCATTCTTGTACCCATACCCCTACATCTCCAAGTGACTGAAAAGAAAGAATATCCACAGGAAGATGAAGAAACAATAGTCCAAGAGAGGCATACCAAGAATAATGCGGTCAACGCAGGTTCTTGCATCCCTACCAGCAGAAAGATTCTACCAAAGGCCTTGGCCTTGAGGATATACTTAATGTCCTCCAATAATATCCATTGTAAATTGGGGATGCATCTGTTGCAAGTATGTGCCTAACAGATGCAGACTGGGCCGGAGATGTTGATGACAGAAAAAGTACGAGTGGAGGCGCTAACTTCTTGGTTAATCGATTGGTTTCATGGCTGAGCAAGAAGCAAGATTCAATCTCTGTCAACTGCAAAAGCAGAGTATATTGCAGCAGCATGTTGTTGTACTCAAGTGTTATGGATGAAGCAGACTTTGAAGGACATAAGAGTTGTGTATGAAGAACCAGTTGCAATCTTCTGTGACAATACAAGTGCTATAAACATTTCAAAGAACCCGGTAATGCACTCAAGAACAAAGCATATATCTATAAGGTATCACTTTCTGAGAGACAAGGTGACAGAGAATGAAGTAAAGATGGAATATGTGTCCACAAAGGATCAAATTGCAGATATTTTCAGTAAGCCTCTGCCTAAGGATACTTTTGAGTATCTCAAAGAAAAGTTAGGGGTCTGTTGTGACCAAATCACACATCGCCCCATTGCAAATGGGGACCCCCTTTTTTTGAGTTCTGATACTTTGCATTTCGTTTTGAATGATGTCTTAGGTTCGTTTCCTCTGTCAATCCAACTAGAAATCTCTCTTAGAAGGTTTTTGCTTTATAACTGGAGGTCTCAACTGAAACATGAACTTGCAGTGATGAAGACTCTTGATCAAATTTCCATCCAAATGATGAATATTGAGACCAACCCTGATGTATGTTTGAGATCCTGAAAATGACTAAGTCTGGTAGCCTGAAATCCTGAAAATCCGACTAAGTCTGATATCTGGTGGATCCTCCAAATTCTAGATTTTGCATGTTAAATCCGGTGGATTCGAGACTTATACTTAAATATATTTTTCAATATACCTTTACCCTGAGAGACCCTGAAAATCGGCTAAGTACTCTAGAGGATCTCAAAAGTGTGAACCGATGCGCTTAATCTAGTGAGGAAGATCTCTTACCCCTCAACCGGTGCGCTAGCCTTTGAGGATGTGAAAATTTGATCTAAGGTATATGCATTTCATTTTTAGAAAGATCTTGAACACCTCATCCAATGCATCTAGAACAAGGAGTAAAAAATAGTGGTTTAAAGTGAAATTTTAAGCAAAGATCTAATGTGGCATCTAATGCGCTTGGCTTGGAAATGCATGAAGTGATTCTTGTATGTTATAAATCAAGTATTATCATGTTTATCAAGAAGATTGATGTTGTTTCTTTGTTTGTTTGCAGGAACAAGGAATGTGAATGATGCTAAGGAGTCATCAGAAGAAGAAGTTCAAGGATACCCTATACGATCACTTCAAATATCAACTACTTCATCTTCATCAATCAAGACTTCCAAAGGCATCCACTTTACTTCAAGGAAACCTCATGTCATTAAGCTTCAAGTCTCCTTGAGAAGTCAGCTACTCCATCATAAGGAAGGTGTTATCATCAAGTTGGAGCATTTTATCATCCACATCAAGTTCAAATATACTTCATCAATGGCATCATGTTCGAAGACATTCATCCATCCAAGCTGCAAGTCAAGTTCTCACAATCTTCAACTCCCTTTGAGAGGTCATCTACTCCGCATCCAAAGAAGGGTGTTATCATCTACCTTCCAAAAGATCACTTCATCATCTTCATCAAGGCTTCCTAAGGCATCAATTCTACTTCAAGTTCTTCAACCTTCAAGGAAGAGTCATCAAGTAGCTGCTCCACCATAAGGAAGATGTTATCATCATGTTGAAACACTTCATCCTCAAATCAAGCAAGGGCATTCATCTATTCAACTTCAAGTTCCTCTTGAAACTTCAAGTCCAAGAGAGATCTCCTACTCCAATTCATGAATGAAGCATCATCATTTAGAAGTTGAGAAAGAAACATCATTTATTCTCCTACTATTCTCTGCATCAAGAAGCATCGAAGAAGATCATTCATATCTACATCCTATAGGAAGAAGAAACATTACAAAGTTAGTCAAGTGAAGCAACGAATATTATACATCCAGTCTACAAGAAGAATGAACAAGGCAAGATCAACAAGATACATTTCCAGACATCTCAAGTGTTCAAGTTCAAGGAAATCACATCAAAGACATCACCACATTGATGATACAATTTTCAAAGTATGCTGAGGTGGCATCTATGTGGCGAGTACACATCATTTTAAATGCATTAAATGTATCATTTAATAAAAGAAGCCAAAGGGACGCCTATGTGGAAGATGTTTGTAAATAATTTCATCTTATCCTTATCACATTGGAAAATGTGCCTTCATTGCCTCTCTTTTGTACTAAAAATAGAAAGTAGTTGTAACTACCTATGAGGTGGCATAATCTGAGCCCTTGGCTATTGAATTGATCTAAGCCATTCATTGTAATCTGGAGCTTTATATAAAGGCCTTGTTGCCTCATTTGTAATTCAGTAGTCAGTGGTCAGTAGTCAGTAGTCAGTAGTTCATAGAAATTAGATTGTAGGCAATAAATTAGAAGTAGAGTAGGAGAGACTCGAAATTTCCTGAGAGGACTTGAAGTTGTTGTAAATATTTTCCAAGATTAATGCAAAGACATTGGAATTATTTGGTGTTAAGTGTTATCTTGTGGAATCACATGGTTTCTTGTACTTTCATGAATAAAGAGATGTTTCAAATAGATTAGAAGTAAAGTAGCAACTCTTTGATGTAATGTATGTTGTACTAAATATTGATCAACTCCTAGCTCATGCTTTTAACATTCATCGCTGGTGAAATGTTGTGTAAAGCTAGTCTGAGCTCTCTCATTTGCTTAAGTTCGATTGTAGATGCTTGTTTGAGCTGCGTCATATAATGGGTGCTTGTATAAGCCTTCACAATTTGAAAACCATTCGCGTAACCTTAGGAGATTGCACCAACTTCATGTAGTTGTAGGCATCCTTGGCGAAGTGAAGTTAGGTTTATCAAAGAGTTTGTCTGTTCAATACATCATCATTGCTTCATTGATCTTAGATTAGTTTCCTAAACCCTTGCCCTTTTACATTTCTTTATCATTAAGACTTTGTGCATATATCATCCACACCGAAGGAGAGATGAGCTGAATGAAAGAAGAAGAATCTGCGTAAGTCCCTTTGTGATTATCAGCAAGATCACATGTAATTACTGAGTTAACCCATCACAAATCATAAGAAAAGGAACCTTGGAGTTACTTCACTGGATCACATAGTTCAGCGTTTGAAGAGCTTTATTCAAGAGAGAGTGGGATACTCTAGTGTTTTACTCTATTGCTGACTAGTCTAAAAACAATCATCAACAGGGTCATTACCCCTCCTACTCTGAACTAAGATGCATAGGAATGCATCAGTTCAGTGGTGCTCAAAGTCTCATTCTTTGATTTGGATTGATGTTTTGAGGGCTACCTCTCAAGGGGAGTAGCTAGATATTCCAAATAAAGAAAGTATTGATAACAGAGAAAGTTCAGTGGATCAGAGCAACAGCATGCAAGTATCTGCCCTTTGCCATTGATGTCAAAGGGGGAGAGAAATCATGTGAAAAACTCAGAGAAAAAAAGAGTGCAGATGTGTAAAGAGAAAGGGGGAGAATCTTATCTTGATGGTTTTTACAGTTTTTCACATCATATGTTGCCATCAATGACAAAGGGGGAGATTGTTGCAAGTATGTGCCTAACTGGTGTTGTCATTGATGTCAACCTATCAGTGTTGTCATTGGTGTCAACTGTGCTCTTGTTTTGATGCTTGCTTGTAATGAGTTAGATGCTTTGTATTTGCCTATGTAAGTATTGGAAGATCTTGATATTGAGGATATTGAGAAAATTTGCTTCTCCGGTGGAAACAATGTGTTGCAGAATATCTTTGTCTACAGAAGAATAGTCCATTAGATTGATCCGCATTTCCTGTAGAATGAATATCTTTGTCTACGGATTGGAAGTTATTTAGATGCATCTCTAAAGATGCTATGTTTCAAGTTTGAGCCTCCGGTATGAAGATTTGAGTGAGCTATGTTCACCAGAGTGAAAACTATTTTTCTGAGTACTCACTGGTGACAAGGAGAATGTATTTTACTCCGCATTCCTCCGCATTGAAGTATTATGATCTGCGGTTCATGAGTTAAGTCTGAAATGATGTTAAGTGCCTTCAACTACAATGGTTCATGATTTGGTGGTCCACAAGCTATTCTTTCTTTATAACAGTAGCTGACAGTGTTGTTCTTGTGCTCCGGTGTGAAGAATCTTCTTGACATGGTGGTTAGAGATCGTGTGGTTGTTCCTGATGATTACAATGAGCTTGTGGATGTCTCTTGATCGTGTTCCGACCTTTGGATTGGTCCGCAAAGAGAAATTGGGATCATGGATGAAGATTGTTCTTAGAAGACTTAGTGTTGACACCAGTCTTAGCCGACTTGGTTGATTTCACTACTTGCGGAGATGCATCGAAGATTGTAGAAGCATATAGTGGTGTGTAAGATTGTGTTTGAATCCCAGCTAAGGTGTGGCGTGATCAACATACACCTTTACATCTTTTTCTTAGCTAATCTTGTTTAGGTCCAGTCTTATTTCTATGTATGTTTGTAATGCCGACCTTGGAGATTGTTCCAATGCTTGATGAATATAATGCCAACCTTGATGTATATTCCAAGGTTGATGAATTGTATAAAAGCATGTAAAGCAGTTGCGAAAAATGTATGGTTGTGGAAAATGAAAAGGTAAGTGCGAAGGTGTAAAAGAGCAGAGCAGAGGAGATATATTGTGCTTCAAAGGAACTGAACTCAGGCATGGAGTAGATGCTATCAAATCAGTTCACCAACCCTTGGCAATGAGCCTAAACATTTGCAGTGAGCATATTGGGCAGTGAGCCTCTGTTTTTCGGTATTTTTATAACTTATATATTTTTGTGGGCTAACACCCACCGTGGTTTTTCCCTTTTAGGGTTTTCCATGTAAAAACCCTGGTGTCTCATGTGTTGATGATATTGTTATGTTGAGTTTCTTATTTCATGCTTTTCATGATCAAATCTAAATAACAGTGAACAAGTGTTTGATGTGTTAATATTCTTAAGAGGTCAAAGTTTTGAAGACAACTGATTCACCCCCCCCCCCTCTCAGTTGTCCGGAGCATTTCAACAGCATCCATTCCCAACTTTGAGAAATACATCCCCACAGGGACTGGACAAAAACGTGGAAAAACCACCCCAAAATGCAGGGTACATTGGGAAGATGTCTCCAAGCCTCCCCCTGATGAACAGTTTTGCCCCAAGGGTGTCCCTTGCCATTTCCAGAAAAGGAAATACCAAACAATCCCTCAAATGACCTGGAGGACTTAAAGGCTTTCCTTGACTATCCCATGGATGCCCAGCTGTCCCCTGAAGCATCAAACACTGATTCAGAGCCTGACCAAACCCAAAAATAAACAGAATTGTAACTAAATAGAGGGGAACCCTAATATAAACCTTTAAAACCAGCGTCTTCTCATCATGGCAGAAGCTAAAAGGGAGACGAGAACACAAAAGTGGCAAGGGGAAGCTGGGATTTTTGGCTTGGAGAAAGAAAAATAGCCTTACTTCACCTCATAGGAGTATGTTGGGATGCAATTCTATGATCTTATATATTTCTTGTAGATGTTTCCTATATTTTCAAGGGGTCCCCTGTACTTTCCCCCCCACCTTCCCCTGTTCCATGCCCTGAAATTTGTGAAGTTACTGTAACCGGCGTCAAAACTTGGTCCCCATCCTTGGAAATTGAGGTAACATACGATTTATCCACGTGACACATCCTGGACAACCTAATTGCAATAGCAGAAGAAATACAACTGGGATTCAGGAAGAAACAAATGGAAAGATATTCTGCTTATAAAATTAGATCTTAGACTGCTATAGGCAGAAAAGCATTCCACAAATTAGAAGGGGAAGTCTGTGGATAACTGATGAGTTGCATACACAACCAAGGTATAGCAATCTGTAACAACCTGTAAGCAATTATAGACAAAGAGGCTTGAAAGATCATGATCACAATCAACATTCTATTAGACTAGCACATGGCAAAGGAGGCTGGGACAAGTAGAGGTCCATGAGAATCAGTATGGATAACTCCACTAGAAGTCTCAGTGACCTTTGTTTCTCAGAAAATATGAAAAGCTTGGAAGGCTAGCGAACCACTGCTCAAGTCGAATGGGACAGAACCGAAGGAGGGAATCTTTTTTATTAAACCATCCACTTTGATGGTCTTTTGTCCTTGCACAAAATTTGAATCCACTTGATACATGATATTACTTGATGAAAAAATAAGAAATTCGAGAAGAAACTTAATGCTATTTGGTAAGCCAACTACATATAAACCATTTGAAAAGAGCCAAATATTCAACAAATCTAGAAAGCCCACCATAACACCAGGGCCTTGTCTTGATCCTACAGTAGAGATAACCTACCTTAGCACCCAGCCTGTGGTCAAGCAGAGACCATCATGCAATCCTGATGGCGTAGCAAGGCCAAAGCCTTAACACACTATATGGATGAACTGAAAGGGGGAAAAGAAATGATTTTGGTCATTTGGCCTTTGTTCCCCTGCCAGAGACAATGTCTTGGTTTGCTACTTTTACAACTGAAGAATGGAATAAAACTCCAATTCTGTTAATTGTTCATATAGTTGACAGACATATATAGTTCATGTTCTGATTACGAGTTTGTTGTTACTCAATTTCAATATTAATAGTTCTGAATGCTAATAAAGTGGAGGAGATTTCTTGACCAATGGAAAGTGCAGACTAGAATAGTGGCTTTAATTGATATTTGCCACTTTGAGTGGGTAACCTGCTATTACAATAATACGCAAATGCTAGGTGTCCTTCCTTGAATACACAACTCTTATTTATAGGAGATTATAAGATAGTCACATGTTGCCTAATATATGTGGGATAAAACAAAAGCAGAATCAAGAGAGAAGGGGGACAAAGAGAAGAATAATAGAGGAGAGAAGATACAAGAAATAGGAGGCAGGAGGTGGGGCATACAACACGCCCAGCCCTCGAAAAAAGCCTTGACCTCAAGGCTTTGCTAATTCTGGATGTTGCTGAATTAAGTCTCCTGGTTCTCAGGAGGCATCCTTGGTTGGGAAATTCTTCCATTTGACAGGGTACTCTAAGACTAAAATGCCACGCTGACCAACCTGACAAGTGCACTGGTCCATAATTTGTTCTGGTTCTGTGATTAGCCTCCCTTCTTCAATCAAGACTGTCAATTCAGTTTGGATGGTAACATTGTGGCTGACCACCTACCTTCCTGAGAAGAGAGACATGGAAGACAAAATGTATATGCGTGGAAGAACTTCGGTAGAAATTTGATGAAGTTGCATATGCCTTGGAGTCTTGGACTGCTTTAATGAAGAACTGGAAACTACAAAAACTCAGCTTTTATACCTAAGAACATCTACTTCCCAGGTGAATCATCTATTTAGTGGAAGGATCAGCTTGCCACTCTGTTCGAACTTGATTAATCCAGACGGGCTGAATAGATGTAACTGCATGAGGAGTGATTAGTTCTTCTTATTGTTGTACTTGTGAGAGTGCATATGCTACAATGTTCTCTTTGTCCTTCTTTCATATAATTTCGGAATCATACCTTTTCATCTTTACAGTTCATTTCTGTTGTTCTTCACAAGAAACACACTGCTCCAAGAAATACTTCAAACTGACATGTTCATTTTGACCATGAAATGATGACCAAGCAAGCACTGCTTCCATTTCTTGACTGCATGAAGGATACCCAGCATTTCTTTTTCATAAGCTGATTTGGCCAACTCTTGACTATAAAATCTTGCTCCCAAAGGCAACACAGTAGAAATTGTTCAATAGAATAGCACCAAGACCATATCCAGAAGCATCACATTCGAGGCCAAAATCCTTAATCAAGTCAGGTGTGACCTATCCCATATTTGATGTTGCAAAGGCCCCAATAGCCACATCATACTATAGGAAAGTATTTTTCTTTAAGATGGTTGTAATAGGGTCTGAAATTTTTGCATAATTGCAAACATATCTTCTGTTATACCCAATTAGGCCCAAAAATCCACGAAGACCCTTCAGCATGTCAGGTACTAGACAGCCAACAATTGCAATTGCATGAAGATCTGAGGGTCTGCCTTAACTCTGTCCTTGAAAGTGATCTGTATAAGGTATTCCACATACTGTTGGGCAAATGGGCACTAAGACTCCTTGACATATAGTTGATTGTATTTCAAGATCTGCAGAACCTACATGAAATGATGATAATGACTGTCAATTAGTGTTGTAGATAATAATGTCCTCAAAAAATATCAGGACAGAGCACAATAGGTGTCACCAAAAAAATTTGTTTATCAGAGTTTGGAAGTGGACAGTGCATTGATTTGGCCAAATGGCAGAATCTAGAATTCATAATGTCCCTCATGCATTCTTAAAGCAGTTTTAGGTAAGTCCTCTTCATGGATCCAAATCTTGTGGTACTCAAAAGAAAGATCAAGCTTGCAGAAGAATCCCACTGCTTGAAGTTCATCGAAAGGTTGTCGATAATTGGAATAGGAAATTTATCCTTGAGGATGATCCAATTGAGCTCTGAATACTCAATGCATAGCTGTCAAGACCCGTCCTTTTGGGCTAAAATGACTGGAGCACAAAAAGCACTAGTACTCAGTCGGATGATTCATAAATCAAGGTTGTGGACAAGTTACTTAAATTCATTTTTCTACAAGTGTGGTTACTTTTCCAACCTGATGTTGGGTGGCACGATCCCAGGAATGAATCGATAACGTGTTCATGATTTCAATGCAGTAACAGTCCTTGGGAAGGATCATCAAAAACACTCGAATGCTTATCCAATACTTGACATAACTCGAGCTGCATTTGGATAGGATCTCCGGTAGTTTCAATATAAATGAGTTGGGCAATGATCCCTTGTGCATCTTTCCGCAGCAGTTTGTCCATGCAATAGGAGGTGATGACTTCAATTGGGAATGCACTATAGGCTGTTGAGTCTTACCATTCTCAAATTTGATTAATAATTCTTTATAAAGTTCATGGAGAAGATGTCCAAGGTTTTTAACCACTGAACCCCTAGTACGACATCCAATCCACCAAAACTGATGGCATACATAGATGTGCTCAACTGGTATTCGCCCATTTATAGCTTTAAATTCTAGCAAAGTCCACACGAAATTGTACCTCCATTGGCAATCATCACTTGAAAATTCCTGACCAGGTAAGGGAAGCAATTTAACTAGCTAACCAACTTCTTGTCAATAAAATTATGATAGCCTGATTCAATGAGAACACTAACCTTTTTTTCTTATGTAACCATAGCTGCATGGAGACGTGAGGCTACTTGGTGCTGGTATGGTGACAGGGACACCATTAAAATTAGGAAACATGAGTAAATGAATAAGGGTATGGTATATATATATATATAGCTGCTTGGAGAGGAGGGGCTACTTGGTGCCGGTATGGTGACAGGGACACCATTAAAATTAGGAAACATGAGCAAATGAATAAGGGTATGGCTACATTTTATATATATATAATCACCAAAAATTGCGGATGTAGTAAGGCCAGCCAGAGCATGCATAGAAATGGTCTAGAACTTCCCTTGAATTTTCATCTAGTTCGTCGGGAGTATCTTCAAGATAAACAATGTATTTTTGGCACATTGATGCCCCTTCGACAACTACTTGTAACACAAAACCTTGGCTCAACATTCTTTGAATTCCTTCAAGGAAATTCTAACAGTGGAGGAAGAAAAACAATTAGTTTTGCTCTTATCTTTTTCTACAGCAGGAAAAAATGGTCATGACATCTTTTGAGTCATTGGAAAAATAAATAAAGCTAATGTTGTTGGCAGGTTCTCAATCAAACTATACATGCTAGCAATTAGGATGAATAAAGAACCAAAAATAATCAAATTTAACTTGACCAAGATGATGCCCTGATACCAATTGTAGGGATGCTTCTTCATCAATGGAAAGTGAAGACCAGAATAGAAGCTTTACTTAATAGTTATCAATTTGATGGGGGCAACCTCCCATTACAATAATACTCAAATGCTACATCCTTCGTTGAATACACAACTCTTATTTATAGGAGATAATAAGATAGTCACATGCTAACTAATATATGGGGGCTTAGAAAAAGAAAAATTAACAGATAATCACATTCTAGCTAATATATGTGGAACTTTAAAAAGAAAAATTAACAGATAGTCACATGATACTTAATATATGTGGAACTAAAAAAAGTATTAAAGAAGAAAAGGGAGAAAGAGAACAATATGAGAAAAGGAAGCTAGAAGAAAATAGGAGGTAAGAGGTGGGGTATATGACATAAAGTTAAATAACGTTATTTCTTCAAATTCTGTGAGTAAATCAAGTGGGAAGACTACTATAAATACAAAAGAAAACTGCAACAACGCTATAGAACCTAATTGATAGGGTCATGACATCTTCTCATGACTTTTTTAAGAAAATAAAACATTGAAGAAAACATAAATATTTCCCAACACGCTTTTAGCCTTTTAGCTCAAAAATGAAAGGAAATGTATAACAATACTTCTTGTGTGCTTTCCTATCATATGCAGTAAAAATATGATACCAAAAATGGTGAAATAAGAACCAAAGGAAGAAACTTACAACAAGAAACCCTTCTAACATTGATGCTTTTGATTGACAAACACTATCACAATAAGTCACATTTGTGGACGCATTCCCAGAGGCATTGGAGATAAGGTGTCTTTCCAATTTCTCAAATCTCAGATGTGGAGCCATTTCATATGGATCTGATGTATACAAAACTGAGTATGCAATCCCACTCTGTTTTAGATCCATAAGAATATTGGCTAAATTTTTGCCTGCAACAAAGGTTATCATTTGGAATAAAAAATTCAACACGGGATATAGTTTACTTGTTCAAGAGTTCTCATTTCTAAAATAAGCTCAAATAGAAAAGTTAAAAGTGGCATACTTTCCATTTCAGTCCTTCCAGATTCTTCCATTACTGATGATTCATCACTGCACACAAATATCAAATTGGTATCTCCACCTGTCCTTAGCTGCTTCTTTTCATTGACATACTCCTGAAATTTGAATGCCATGTAAGCTCCTGACATTTAAAATTCAAAACAAAGAAAATTACTAAAGATCTTGATTCTTAAGCCTTACATTGACAGCCTGGAGGTCAGACAACTTCTTAATATTAGCACCCTCGACAGAACATGGAGCCACCACAGCTATTTCAATGTTTCTAAATCCATGGTCACAGTTTTCCATAAATCCCGAAAGCAAAGAATTTGTTATACTCCCTCTGTCCTCAGATAAAGCCACGTATGGAAATGACATTGAAAAATCTGATTCTTTAAAAGATTCCTGGGAAGGGAACAAGGAATAGAATTAATACTTGATTCCATCATGTCTTAATCAACCCCAACATTAAATGAAATTTATACCAATACATATCTAAAACAACAAACGAAAGGTATAAAATAAATGGAGTAAAACTCACATTAAAATAATCCATAAAAAATTTACCCGAGAGCCAACCTTATGCCATGGTATATCTAAGATAATGAACCAAAGCATAAAATAAATACAGCAAAATAAACACTAAAACCACTAAAAAGAAATCAATATCAAAGTAGTGGAAATTTAATAAATTTAGTGGAATTTCTACATATAACTGCATCAATGTTTTTTCTGTTCTGTCAATTCAAGTTGCGCTGCTGGAATCACCGTCAGGGCATGAAGTCTCTGCTTCAAATTAATAACTCTTGGACAAATGGCACAAACAGAGGAAAGATTGAGTCCATTTATAATTTGTAGAGTTAGACTTATTACATTACAAATTTTACATTTCTAGATACACATCCAGAACTCAGTAATCAGCATTCATGGTCCTATAGCTCAGGAAAGTAGAGGGATTTAAGAACTTGTTATTGTTTTGATTTATACAATGTCTGCATTAGTTCAACTCAACACTAAGTACAATTAAAGCAATTAAATGCCAGATGCTCTACTCCTGAAAACATTCATAAAATATTAAATGTAAAGAGTGAAAGTCATTTTGATATGACAAAATTAGCAGATACAGTTGTAGAATGAACAGGAGGGACTTCACATTCCAAAATTACAATTCCCAAATTGAAAATGCTAGAACAACTATGCAGATATCATATCTCTCACAATGGAAATAGACAAGACAATTATTTTTTCTCTGCAATATACAAGTATCAATCAATTTCTCCAAGCTTTCCAAAAATGTATTAAAGTAATATCTAGTTATTTAATGGTCAATCTAGTTGTCTTTTAGATAGTTTCTATTTTGTCTTCAGTTTAGGTTGTTTCTATTTGTTTAGCTTTATGAGTTGTAGTTTCCTTATGAAACTCTTGTGCTCATTATAGAAACATCATGTAAATCTCTTTAAATAGAGTTGTGCTCTTCATTGTAATTAACTCATTGATTAATAATATATTTGCCTATATTCAGAAACATAACATGGTATCAGAGCTCTAGGTCCGAGCTCTTCTGTACATAGTACGGATGTTGTTCGTGGTCTAAGTCGTGATACCTGTGTGGAATGAGATTCCTATGTTTCTTCTGTTGGTTGTGTGATAAGATTCGCGACTTTGTTTGGCATTTCTGGGCGTGTGATTTTTTGCTCGCAATTTGAAGATTCACAGACTTCTGCAAGCCCTCTATATCTGCTCACAACTTTTTGTCTCTGGAGGTCGTGAGTCTCCCTCCTAAAGTCACATTTTTTATGGGAATCGGCGAAATCGTGATTTCATTTGTTTCTAAAATCACGTTTTTCCTAGAGGTGTCATTTGTTTTTTCTCATCATGATTTCCGGCGTCTATAAAACTCGTGTGTTTTTTGGCAGATTTTTTCTTTGCTGAATTCGCGCTTTCTTTTGTGGTGACATGAGATTTCAGTCGGCGGTTCTATCTGCAACCAGAACCGATTCCAATCTCTGTCTTATGCAGTCGTGGGTTTCTTGGTGGCCATTCTGTTTGGTGTATTCATTTTTTTGGGTGACGCTATTCTCTGGTGAGTGCACAGGTTTTGTAACCCTAGTTTGAGTCTGGGCGCCATTTTAAAAATCTGCATTCATCCCTAGAGGTCGTGTATTCGTCTCTGGAGATCACGTATTCTTCTACTAATTTGTCTGGTCGCCATCTGAAGCTCCCGCGGATTCTTCTGTTATTTGGATTGACATCAACAATTTTCATCATTGACTCTGTGGGCGGAGATTTATTCTGGCGCTGGGTATTCAGGTTTTTTGAAATATGTGCAAGTTATGGATCCCACTGTTACTAGCACCATGCAGACTTCTTTTTCCTCTTTTTCTCGAAATCCGTGTTCAGATTCTCGAAGCCCATGCTTTCCATACTCTCGAGATCCGTGCCTCGAAATCCATGATTCGGATTTGTCTCGAGATTTGTGCCTCAAAATCAGTGTTTCAGATTGTTGAGCATGTGTAATCCATAACCCATGTTAGGGTTCTGTTATCTCAAAATCTGTGCTGTCTATTTGCTTCAATATTCGTGCCATCAATTTGTAATCCATTTTTTCGTGCCTTGAAAAACGTGAAAAATGGCATCATGGTCCAAAAGCAGTCAGAAGTTCAACGGCAACAAACTTTTTGATTGTCGGTGTTTTTTGCAAGATCTCGTCAGAGTTGGGTTCATGTTTTGTAGCCCTTTGAATGGGGTTTTGTTTTCTTGATCGGTGGCTTCCTTGTTCGGCAATTTGTGCCTAGTCGCTACTTTTTGGAGTTTTTGGTCTACCTTTTTCGCTGTGGTTCGCAGCTTTGAGGGCTTCTTTGATTTGCGCTTATAGTGCTTAGCCCCTTCTTATCACCAGCTAGACCAGCGCTCAGCATTTGTGTTTGGCAGGCAGCCATTCTGCTTCTTCAGATTCCTTGGGATTTGTGTTTCAACCATAGTTCCGAGACTCGCCCGAACTCGCCAGAACTCGGCGAGTCGCGAGCCGAGCAAGGCATGGCGAGTCCTGGAGACTCGGACTCGGACCCGTCTGAAAACTCGCCCAAACTCGCCGATTTTCGAAAACTCGCCAAACTCGCCGGAAACTCACGAGTCCGGAGTATGAAACTCGGCCAGAAAAAAGTGAAAAAATCAGGGACACGGTGACAGTATATTTCAAAATATATTTAAGTATAAGAATTTCTTATACTTTAAATATTTTGAAATATACTGTCAGGATGTTTGAGATAGGTTCCGGATCTATGGGATTTAACATGTAGATTCTAGATTTTGGAGGATCCATCAGATTTCAGACTTAACCAATTTTTCAGGGTTTCAGGGTTTCAGACTTAGTCAAATTCAGGGTTTCAGTTTCGCACAAAGAGTAGAGGACAAATCACTGGATCCTATTGACTTGGATGAGATAGATCCTATTGATTTGCCGAGTTTTTGCTAAGTTTTCTCTAAGTTTTTGTTGACTCGTCAATTTTGGCATGATTGAAGACCTACCATTTACGCCTTCGTAGGAAGGCAAAGGATGTAGGCTCCTCTGAGCCATAGACTTCTAGTTATTGTTTTGATATTTCATATTTGTTTGGAACATTTGATGTCATGGATTTCATATTCCATGAGTTTTGTATACATTTGACTATATTTATATATCTAAGTGTGCTATTTCCTTCAGCAGCTTAGCTACAATTTGCGTTTATACTTATCTAATCGATGTATACTTGAGTATGTGATCAGATTAGCTTCTATTTGATGATGTTATTGTGTCTTTAAGGTTTATTTTATAGAGGGTGCATGAAACAAGTTTTAAATCCTCAAAAATATCTAAATTTCTTGGGTTTTTCACTTTGCCGAGTCTGCGCCGAGTCTGGGTGCCGAGTCCCAAGTCCCGAGCCGAGTGACCCTCACCGAGTCTGCGCCGAGTCCGAGTCTCGGAACTATGGTTTCAACACCTGTGTTCGGGTTCTATTTTCTGTTTATGCCATCCATCTATCTCGAAAGGCAGTCTGTTTTAGGGGGCATCTTGGTGTAGTTAGTACATTGACCATTACAGGGGGGTATTAAAGTAATATCTAGTTATTTAAAGGTCAATCTAGTTGTCTTTTAGATAGTTTCTAATTTTGTCTTCAGTTTAGGTTGTTTCTATCTGTTTAGCTTTATGAGCTATAGTTTCCTTATGAAACTCATGTGCTCATTATAGAAACATCATGTAAATCTCTTTAAATAGAGTTGTGCCCTTCATTGTAATTAACTCATTGATTAATAATATATTTGCGTATATTTAGAAATGTAACAAAATTTAGAGGACCTCTGTTAACTCAAAAATGCAATAAGCAATGAAGTGAAGCTGAGCTGAGCAATTTGGTTTGGATTCACTATAGGAGGATTATTTTTGCTCTGGTTTTTTTATTCTGTCTTCTCCAGATGAGACTGATCAGGGGGGGTACCGTCGCCCCTAAGGATTTCTCCTTCTGCCAGGTGTTAGCTGGTTCAAAATACTCTGTCTCAGACAATGAACTTGTGGCCGCCATTTCAGCAGCTGGAAAGAGGAAGACCATGGACAACAAATCTGTGAGCAATGCTTGTATCATAGCCATGGATGAAAATCTTGTGGTCAGTCTAGACATTGGTGAATTCACAAAAAAAAAATCATCCTTGCATAGGAGTCTGATCTACAGATTTCTCGGCACTCAGCTTTCATTGGGGGACTTGCATGCATGGGTAAAGAAAAACTGGCGACCAAATGGAGAATATGAAATCAGATTTGCCAATGAATCTGATGCAGACAAGATTTCCGGTGGGGGCTGTTAGAATTTTCTAGCTCAGTTCAGAACTTTTGCACAAGTTTAGTGTAAATATGCAAGTGGTTCAAGTTAATTCTATTTTGCATTTCACTTAAGTGATACAGTGAAATTATTTTATTTAGCTAATTAAGTCTAATGAAGTGTAGATAAACACTAATGACTTAGAATTATCTTCCAACTCATCCTTCTCATCCTTGTAAGAGATATGGATGCTTTTTTGAAAATTAGATTTTTAGCTGAATAGTATAAAGATAGGCGCAAGATAGAAGATTAATAACTTAGTGATTACACAGTGATATAATTCCGTACAGCTGTTATGGAACAACTTGTAGAGGTTTCCTTGTAAGTTTTTCGAAAGAATGAAAAATTGATTTGAAGGTGTAAATTATGTCTTATTTTCACTTTCACCATTTCAAATTTTAACAGGTGTGAAATTAATGCAATGTTAAAGAATTTAATTCTTAGTTGAAAGCATTAGGACATTGATTGCCTACGTTGAAATTTCTTCATGGTATCAAAGCATCAGGCAGGAGGAAAATCGCGCAGCTCGGGAAAAGAAATTTCAAGGGTTTTCTTTGGAAAATTGCGGGTTCTTTTGCAAGAAAATCATGGCCAAGGGTTTGAAGAAAAATCGCAACTTTCTTTATTGAGAAATTGCAGCATTGATGAGCAACATCATAGATTACAAGCCTTTCAACTTTTAGGAGGCAACAAACCAACAGGGTTGGCGGGATGCCATGGTAGAGTACACCTCCATCATGAAAAATGATGTATGTGACAGTCCAAAGACCAGAAGGTGAGTTCCAAGTGCCTCTTCAAAATCAAGCATGTTGCAGATGGCAACGTTGAGAAGTTCAAAGCGAGGTTTGTGGTGAGAGGGATCTCTCAGAAAGAGGGAGTAGACTATGAGAAGACTTTTGCTCCAGTCGCTACATACACTTCCATTAGAGCAATTATGTCTTTAGCTTCAATCATGGGAAGATACATCAGATGGATGTTAAGACAACTTTTCTTAATGGTATCATTGAGGAAGATGTGTATATAGAGTAGCCTCAGGGCTTTGAGGTAAATGGGAAGGAATCCCATGTTTACAAGTTTAAGAAAGCCTTGTATTGACTCAAACAGGGATTGAGAGCTTGGTATTCCAAGATCGATGAATATCTGCAAAGTATGAGCTTCACAAAAAGTAAAGCAGATCCTAATCTATATTATATAGTGATTGGGTCAAATATGCTTATTTTGATATTGTATGTAGATGATTTGTTCATTATAGGAGTGGAGCAGCTCATTACAGGGTGCAAAGCAAATTTATCTGTTGAGTTTGAGACGGACATCAGCTTGATGCATTACTTTTGAGTTTAGAGGTTTGGCAGAAACTTGTGGAGATTTTCCTTAGGCAGGGTAAGTATGCAGTTGAGATACTGAAGTGATTCCGGATGGAGTATTGCAGACCTATAGCCACACCTATGATCACTAATCTGAAGGTGACAATTTCATATTCAAAGTTGATTGATCCCACGTTGTACAGGCAGCTAATAGGTTCCTTGACCAAATATATATTTTGCAATTAACACCTTGAGTCAGTTCATGGTGGAGTCAAGAAAGAAGCTTTTTGTAGCAGCAAAACATGTGCTCAGATATTTTAGGGGCATAATGGAGTATGGTTTGAGATATCTTGGAGATGGTGAAGTGAAGTTGCAAGGGTATATAGACTCTGATTGGGCATGCAGTGCAGCAAATAGGAAGAGCACCTCAAGGTGTTGCTTTAGCTTGAATTCAAGAATGATATCCTAGTTTAGTAGGAAGCAGACTTTAGTGGCACTAAGCACAGCAGAGGCAAAATACATGGCAGCCAGTACGGCTAGTTGTGAGGCCATCTGGCTTCGCAAGTTACTTGCAGGATTGTTTGATCAGGAGTTGGATCCTACGGTCATTTATTGTGATATTCAGAGTTGCATCAAACTCTCTAAGAATCTAGTGTTTCATGACAGGTCCAAGCACATAGAGATCAGATATCACTTCATTCAGACAAGATTCAAAAGGGAGCAATTAAGCTTCAGCATATTTTGTAATGTCCCTTTTGGGGATATTCTTGATTTCTTGACCTGCAAACAATAGTAATCACTAAATTTTGACATTTGAAATATTAATAATAGACATCAGATTTCTACAGTCCATGATATTATATCTAAGTGTTTCAGGATTTAACTGTGTGAGTTTTTTCTTCAACGTTTCGGATCACACTCCGTGTTCCATCATCATTTTTCTAATTCTCTTCTTTGGCTCTCTTCTTCCTGATGATGGATCACGAAGTGTGATCCGAAACGTTGAAGAAAAAACTCACACAATTAAATCCTGAAACACTCAAATATAATTAGAAATATTAGTTATCAAGAAATTACAATAATATTCAGATCATAGCATTATTTATATTCAATAGATACATCATAGCATAATTAATAAAGAGATCAATACATCATAGCATAAACAATATTTAGTTCAATACATCGTAGCACAACCCTCAAAGCCAATCAAGTAGTGAATATTTTAGGAATACTTGCAAATAGCAATATTAAGGTGGGTCATCCTCAATATTGCCGAGAGCATGTAAGGGGGGCCATCCTTACAACTCCCAGTCCACCTTGGAGGGGGGCCATCCTCCTTGATCAAGCTCAAGAGCATGGAAGGTAGGCCATCCTTCCAACTCTTGGCCAACTTGATAATAGTATGAGAGGGGGGCCATCCTCTCATCTCTCGTGAACTTGGAAGGGGGGCCATCCTTCCTACTTACAAGACACTTCCTTAAATTCAAAACTGATTGCTTAGGAATTTGCTAGATGATTGCTATTTGAGTACCTCTTGATGGATTGGCAAGTTTATTCCCAAATGGCTGTAATAAACAATTTTCTGCTGTATATATTTGTTTTTTGTTGTAATTCTCTTATATATTTAATTCTTTTATTTCTGTTGGATGCCTACCTTCTATTGCCTTGAATGTCTCCTTTTATATCCCACTTTGTGTAGAGTCACCACCCCTCATGTAGTTGTTGTCCCATTGGAGGACTCGCACCTTCTCATTCAGTTGTCTCCCTTGGAATTAATGTTTTAAATTAATTTAATTCCCTTTGACTATAATCGCCCCATATGTCATGAGCGCCCATTAGTAATCTCCTTAATCGCCACTTTAGATTTAATTAAATACTTCTAGGATTCGCCACCCATATAAGTGTTCATTTAATTTATTTTATTTTTTTATTACTTCTTTGTTGTAGGATTTGGCGGGGGCATGACATATTTCCACAAATCAGCAGGTAGTTGAATTCTAACCAAGCCCTTAGCAAAAGGGAAGTTTGAATCATTCAAAGACAAACTTGGATTGGTGCAAAATTCCTTCCTCGCTAAGAGGAAGTGTTGAGTTTTCTAGCTCAGTTCAAAACTTTTGCACAGGTTCAATGGGAACGTGCAAGTGGTTCGAGTTAATTCTATCTTGCATTTCACTTAAGTGATGAAGTGAAATTATTTTATTTAGTTAATTAAGTCTAATAAAGTGTAGATAATGACTTAGACTTATCTTTCAACTCATCCTTGTAAGAGATATGGATGCTTTTTTGAAGATTAGATTTTTAGTTGAATAGTATAAAGATAGGTGCAAGATAGAAGCTTAATAACTCGGTGATTACATAGTAATAAAATTATGTGCAGCTGTTATTGGAAGAGCTCGTAGAGCTTTCCTTGTAAGTTTTTTGAAGGAATGAACAACTGATTTGAAGGTGTAATTTATCTCTGTCTTGTTTCCACTTTCGCTATTTTGAATTTTAACAGGTGTGCAATTAATGCAATGTTAAAGAATTTAATTTTTAGGTGAATGCATTAGGGCATCGATTGCCTACATTGGAATTTCTTCAGGGGCTCGTATATTTTCAGAAATACAAAGCCTTTTATGAAACACTGACATCTAGGCTTTTAGGCAACAGAGGAAATTCCTTCCACTACTCCAGTTTGGATCTGTATGTACACTTTGCCTCAAGAATTCTAGTCCAAATATATTTTTGACATGATCACTAACTCCTTGGGCAAAGCAATTGACACCTCTCATCCCTACCAATGGCAAAGGGCTCTCCAGTTATGCGTGGATCTGTGTGGAATTGGATCTAGAAAAAGCTCTATCGAAGAATGTCATTTTGAAAGCTAGGGAAGTGGAATGGGAGCAAGCCCTTGATTATGAAAACATCCCATTCAGATGCCAGGCCTGCCACAAATATGATCACATAATAAGAGAATGCTTGTTGTGGCAAAAAGAAGATATGCCAAAGAAATCAGACCTTGAAAGCAACACAGACGAAGAAGGCTTCACCAAACCAAAGAAGAAAAACACTATGAGCAATTTGACTAATCAAAGAGGTTCTAAAGTCAAATCAAGTAAGGCAAAAGAAGGCACAAGCACCCTCTTAGAGTTGGACTCAAAAGAGGAAGCCATCCCCAAAACCCAATTCAAAGAAGGTAACAAAGAAAGGGGAATGACAAGCTCCTAGATGGATATGGTTTCAAAGGAGATATTGAGAAACTGTTGGAGGATCTGAATTCCTCCTCGAATGGAGGAAATAGAAGAGATACAAACCTGGTTAAACATGGAGCAAGAGTCAGTACCTTGACTGGTGAGGCTCACATGACTCCAATGATTCCCAAGGAAAGAAGAGAGGATTCTATTTCAGATCAAGGCAGCAGAATCCGCCTTTTAAGCGGAAGAGGAATGATAAGAGGAAAGGAGACTTTGGTGTTTCAAAAGCGGGAAGACCATCCAAACATGATTTCATTCAAAATGCTGCTATAGCAGATAAATGCTGCAGGAAACCAATCTCAACTGGAGGACATCTTGGCAAGCAACAAGAAATCAAGAGCTTTGCAATGAGGGTCATCTCCTAGAACATTAGGGTGCTCGATGCCTCTCCCGAGAGGAGATTTCTCAAAAGGTTCTTGGGACTCTACAAGCCAAACATTCATCTTCTGCAGGAAACTGTAATGTCCCCTTTTTGGATATTCCTGATTTCTTTACTTGCATACAATAATAATCGCTAGAAAGGGACATTAGAAATATTAAAGATCAATAAATTAAGATAATATTCAATTCATAGCATCATTCCTATTAAATTCATCTATCACTCATATTAAACTCATCTATCATAGCATAATTAATAATGAGATCAATACTTCATAACATAAATAATCAAATCAAATCATCAGAGCATAATCCACTTTTAGTTCAATCCATAACACAATTCCCCAAGCCAATCACATATTGAATCTTCCCGGAGTGTTAATAAGTAACAATATTGTCGAGAGCATGAAAGGGGTCAGTCCACCTAACATCTCTCAGTTCACCTTGGAGGCTAGCCGTCCTCCTTGATCAAGCCCAGGAGCACTTAGTCGCCTCCCAACCCACGAGTGTCTCAACTCGGGCTGGCGTGCTTGATAAGATGCATGAAATCCACTATTCAACAAGCCCGGAAGCACTCATAAGCCTCCCGACCCACGAGCAACTAACTCGAGGTGGCGTACTTGATGAAGGGGCCTACCGGCACTTCACCATCTCATGAACCCCAAAAGGGCCATCATTTCCTACTTACTAACCTCCTCTTATTTCAATTGTATTGCTTGGGAATTGGTATGATTGATATATGTACCTCTTGATGGATTCCAATCTGCTGTTATCAATAATGTCTCTGCTATTAATAGCTATAAATATATCACTGCTGATATATTCCTTTCTGCCTTTATATTTATTTCTCTTTTTTTATATTCCAAACAATGATCCTTGATCGATTCTCCTCCCTTCAAATGCACTTCACAAACTTCTTAATATATCTTCTCAAGGTGGGCGACTTCATGAAGGAACACACCTATTGGGATGAGAGACAACCTTTCATAATGATGTGTCTTTTGCTAACAAAACCCTTCAACCTTGATCGCTGCCTTAACAATAATAATTGTTATGATTATCTTTGTCTTCTTAATAAGATCGTTGTTTTATCATCACTATAGATCACTGCTTTATTAAATCGCACCCTATCTGTTTTAAATCAGCGCACTTCACATACATTTATATATTTTGGTGCTATATTTTTTATGTAGTCGGCCATGTCAAGAAGTTGGCCTATATATTGGAGGTCGGCCCAAGTAAATTAAATCTTTAATTTAATTTATACTTAACTATTAGTCGCTTTTCATTATTAAGCTATCTTTTTGTCCCTATCCGACCGGGGATATTATAGTCCGCCCTTCCCAAGATTGCTTGTCCTCAAGCAATTTTTAATTTGGATGACTGAAGATGTCTACTCCTTCCCATGTAGCATCTTCCTTAGGTAGGTTCTTCCACTTAACCAAATATTCAAAAACAACTTTATTTCTTAATTTCTCTTAACAACAAACCTTGAGTTGGTAACTGGTAAGGCCCGTAACTTAAGACAAGTTTTCTCTCATCCTCAAATGACATCTTGATCTTTGATCCCGGGATGAGGTATATTTGGTCTTTGTATAGAATGCGCTTATCCACCATCTTGTAATTGTCCATGTCTAAATGCTCTCTCCATCCTTTTTGATGATACAACCCTAGGAGACCCATCTGATAGACCTTGTATTACAACTTCTTTCCCATTGTGTTGGAAACATAGTTCCATCTTTTGGAAGTCTTGATAGTATCTACCCAATGAGTGTAACCACTAAATGCCCAAAACCACATCCGAATCGCCTATTTTTACCACATTGAAATCTTCACATATTTGATGTCTACCCAAGGTAATGCTTAGTTGCGGAATTCTTTGTGTGCAAGGGGTCGTGAATTCATCTACATGACTATTTTGAAACCTTCAAAGTCTTCAACTTTTAATTTCATCCTTATTACTAGTCCCTCATCAATAAAGTTGTGTAGCACCGCTATGACTAATACAGTTACCTTTTGACCTTGTAGCACACTACAAACTCTAAATGGGTAGTATTTGGGTGCCCCTGAAAGTGTGGCCAATGTACCACTTGCAAACTCTTCTTCATCTTGTTTCCATTTCTCCCTTTCAGGGTCCAATTCTTCTTTCTCCCATTTCTCATCTGTCATGGTTTTTAGGTTGTGTACTCGTCCTTTTTTTACACATCGGTGACCTGGCTCCCATTTTTCTTTACATCTGAAACATATTCCCTTCCTTATAAGTTCATTCTTGGTTCCTTCCGTTGGGTTGGATTTAGGAGACCAAATCTTAGTTAGGGGAAGTGGTTCCTCATGTTGCTCAATTGGTGCATTCTCAAAGTATGTCTTGTTCCTAATTGTTGTGACTTCTAATCTTAATGCTTTCTGGATTGCATCTTGGAGGGTTGTTGGATCAAGAGCGCCCACCAATCCACGAAGAGACTCTGTCAACCCTTCTAAAAAAAGAAAAGTGAGCCTTCCCTCATCAACGCTTGGCACCATAATCTTCGACGGATCCCTTTTGTTTCAATTGCGTTAATTCTTTGAAATGCCTTTGGGGATGTTTTTGATCAAATCGATTTATGAGTCTTTGTGTAAATTTGTCATATGTTACAACATTTTTGTGTGACAATCCCGTGATGCCACCATTCGTGTGCAACCCCTCCCAAGTGTAGAGTAGCAAATTTAAGAGCATCCTCCTTGGCCATGGGACTAAGAGAAAGGTATGTGTCGAGCTTCTGGATCCATGCTCGTGCCGTGACTTTCCCCGAGCCATCAAAATTTTCAAGGTTTATCCTAATAACCTTTTTTTGTGAGTCTTTGTTAGGTTGCCTTTTATCTTTCCTCGATGTATTTCTTGTTCTTATATCACAATAGTCTCTAAATGGAATGTTTTTTCTAAGTTCGGGATCAATTGTGGAATAGGCCTCTATCAATTCCTCAATGTTATTTGTTGTTATGGGCTCTTCTTCTCTTGCATGTTCCTCACTAGGCAAGAATGTAGGTCATGTTGCTCTGGGTGTTGATCCTACAAGAGTTCTATTGTTTCCAAAATGATTGGAATTAACATCTTTCCCATTGATTTGTGGAGGTTTATTGATTGCATTATTTATGCTTTGGAGTGTTTGGAGAAGCAATTCCGATGTCTTCCCTTGTTGCTCCATAAAAGCCTTCAATTCGTTTCCGAGGTTGAACTCATGATCACCCATTTTTCTACTAGTACTTTGGCTGCTACTTGCTTCTAGTTTTCTTCTATCCCTATTTAAGGCCCGTTGAGCTCTTTGGCTTACTTGTATACACTATCTTTGATCCGCAGGTTGGCAGGATGAAAGCTCTAATACCACTTGTAATGTCCCTTTTTTTAGATTATTTGTCATGTCCCCATTTCCGGAGTGACTTCATATGGAGTTGACGATTAGCCTATCGTCCATTCCCGTAGGCTAATGTATTGGTAAGGGAATGATTTTCTAGTTTGAGCTTATTTCTATACATGGAGAACTGGAATGTTGGTTTATGTCTATACATGGAGAACCGAAATGTTGGCTCAACTAGTATGTTATTGGTTTGTTTGGAAAATGCAATATTGAAATTGTATTTTCAATCATTTGATTTCATAGATTATGGGAAAATGAAATCTTTAATTACATTTTCCTCTAATCGAATTTTATGGAGTTGTTGATGCAATAAGGTGATACATTCGCCCATGAAGAAAATAGGTCCAAGCTAATTCCAAACGGCTATCAAGCATGATCGACTAGCATTTGAGATGGAGTTACATTGTATGGAGTGCACTTTCATTGGATCATGATTCCAACAGCTATCAAGGAGGGGCGATTAACATTGATGGGTTTATTTGCATTGTTTAGAGTGCCAACGCCTTGTGCAATGAGGCGATTCCATTGGATCATGAGCCAATAAGAAGAATCGATACAAGTACGAGGTATTTTAATGTTGTTTGAAGATTTTAAATATGCATTGCTAATCGCCGCTCATGAAGGGGAAAATTTTAAATATTTGTTAGCAATCACCTATGGATCGACTAAGCATTTTAAAGGAAAATAAATGACAAATGCCAATACCGAGGAGTCCGCCCAGCCAAGAAGGATCGGTTAGCTTGAAGAAGATACAATTTTAAATACAAAACAAAGGAATTTAAATGTTAATCCAACCGCCGCCCAAGATAGGAGTTCATTGCTAGAGGATCAATCCATATGTGAAGGAGATGTATTTCATTTAAAATACAATTTTAAATGCAAAACAAAGGAATTTAAATGTTAATCCAACCGCTGCCCAAGATAGAAGGAGTTCATTGCTAGAGGATCGATCCATATGTGAAGGAGATGTATTTCATTTAAAACAATTAAAGATTGATTTTAAATGATTGAGTTCATGGATGTAATTCATTTAAAATGATTCAAGACTCTTGTTTTTCATTGGTAGAATTCAAGCTACATTCCAAAATGTCAAAGAAGAGGAATGCCTATCCTTGGAGAGGATAAATAGAGATCTTGAAGATCAATTCGGGACTACTGATAATTTGGTATGTTTTCTATTACTTTTGTTTTAGCTGAGAATTCCGATTTTCAGTTTATTTGCAAGGAGATGACCCCTTGTTTGATATGGTGATGACCCCATATCCTTGTGTGAGGTGTTATCATTCAGATTTCACCGTTAGTGCTTGAATTTGCAAGTTATTGAAAAGTATTTGGAGTGATTTTGATGTCTTTGAAACCCTTGGTCATTGTGGAGCTAAGCCAAGGTAGACGATTTGACAAAAAGCATCATTTTGTGAGGGTTTGCTATCAATTTAAGCTCTCATTTTTATGACAGCCAACTAAATATTTCATTTCAGGGTTCATATGCATGATTTGATTGAAGATCTTGATAGTTGAAGACCTTGGGAACATCATAGAGGCTGAATATTGCATTGAGGAGCCAATCGCTTGGCTAAGGAAGAGCATTTTGACATAGTTTTGACTTCTTCAACATTTTTGGGCATATATATATTTTATATCAGTCATAGCAATAGCAGATATATTGTTAGCAGTTCATTATTTGCTTTCATATAAGGCTGCAACAGTGACATATGGTCTCATTGATCATTTTCCATTGATAGTGCTTAATCTTCTAGGGTTTGGAGGACATTTGGATGTTATTTTCATGATATATTCAAGTCTGATATGACTGATACAATGGCTGTAATTTCATGACAGCAGTATGTTATTTGATGTTCTTTCATTTCAAATCAATGGAGATGTAAAGGGTTTGATGGCTTTCATATATGTTGATGTATTTTGATATTTTACATTGATTTGTGCAAAAAATCTTATCTAAAATTTGAGAAAATATTTCAGTCATTTGTAGTAGGGTTTTTACATTACTCCTGATTTCTTTACCTGCATACAAGAATAATCACTAGAAAGGGACATTAGAAATATTAAAGATCAATAAATTAAGATAATATTCAATTCATAGCATCATTCCTATTAAATCCATCTATCATTCATATTAAACTCATCTATCATAGCATAATTAATAATGAGATCAATATTCAATAACATAAATAATGAGATCAAATCATCATAGCATAATCCACATTTAGTTCAATCTATAACACAATTCCCCAAGCCAATCACATATTGAATCTTCCCGGAGTGTTAGTAAGTAACAATATTGTCGAGAGCATGAAAGGGGTCAGTCCACCTAACATCTCCCAATTCACCTTGAAGGCTGGCCATCCTCCTTGATCAAGCCCAGGAGCACTTAGTCGCCTCCCAACCCACGAGTGTCTCACCTCGGGGTGTCGTGCTTGATAAGATGCATGAAGTCCGCTAATCAACAAGCCCAAGAGCACTCATAAGCCTCCCGGCCCACGAACAACTAACTCAGGGTGGCGTACGAAGGGACCTATCGGCACTTCACCATCTTGTGAACCCCAAAAGGGCCATCATTTCCTACTTACAAACCTCCTCTTATTTCAATTGTATTGCTTGGGAATTGGTATGATTGATATATGTACCTCTTGATGGATTCCAATCTGCTGTTATCAATAATGTCTCTATTGTTAACAGCTATAAATATATCACTACTGATATATTCCTTTCTGCCTTTGTATTTATTTCTGCTTTTTTATTTTCCAAACAATGATCCTTGATCGATTCTCCTCCCTTCAAATGCACTTCACAAACTTCTTAATATATCTTCTCAAGGTGGGTGACTTCATGAAGGAACACACCTATTGGGATGAAAAGCAACCTTTCATAATGATGTGTCTTTTGCTAACAAAACCCTTCAACCTTGATCGCTGCCTTAACAATAACAATTGTTATGATTATCTTTGTCTTCTTAATAAGATCGTTGCTTTATCATCACTACAAATTGCTGCTTTAGTAAATCGCACCCTATCTGTTTTAAATCAGCACACTTCACATACATTTATATTACTTGGCGCTATATTTTTTATGTAGTCGGCCATGTCAAGAAGTCGGCCTATATATTGGACGTTGGCCCAAGTAAATTAAATCTTTAACTTAATTTATACTTAACTGTTAGTCGCTTTTCATTATTAAGTGATCTTTTTGTCCCTATCCGGCCGGGGATATTACAGAAACCAAATTGGCTGACCCTCTAGATGGTTCCACTTTCTAGAATTGGCAAGTCTCTTTCCGAAAGGCTAATTGTACCTCTAGAGGGTTGGGAATACTTTGGAATGACTCAGCTCTTTTGGTCCGGGCAACCCAATCCTCAAATCTATTAGATTAATTACTTATTCTATTTTAGTTAATGGTCAGTCTTGTAATTTATTTTGTAAAAGATCTTCTGCAGTTTCTATTTCAGAAACTTCCTTTCTTTGTAAGTCTTGTATATTTCTGAGCTCTTGCTCATTTTGTTAATTCATTCAATATTTTACCAATTACTCTCCGTAATATGGTATCAGAGAAAGGTTAATTGATTTTTTTTTCTGAAAAATCTAGGAATTTTCCTGGGATCTGTTTTGCCCAAAATCGTGTCTCTTTTCTGCTAAAAATTGAGGGTTCTTGTTTAAAAAAAAAAAAAATCGTGAGTTCTTCCTCTGGAAAAATCGCGATCCGTCTTCTGCAAATTTGTGGACTTTTCGTGGGCATTTGAAGTCCAAAATCGTGCATCTGTGTGACGGATTTTTGGCCGTGTCTTTTCCACTTTGTTACACTTTTTTTTTTAATCGGTTTTCTAGCGCTAGCAGAATCTTGGCGTGGTTTTCTGTTCTCACTGGCCGCACTTCCTGTTTGGACGTGGATTTCCTATTTTTTTATCGCGTTTTGGGGTCGTGAATCCTGCGTTTTGGTCCCAGTTCGACGTTTTTTTTCTGTCTCGTCGGCCGCTGCAGGGTTTTATCCTGTATTTCACTCGGAAGTCACAGTGTTTTCTGCGATTTGAAGTTCCCTGTGGACGCGTGTGTCACTTTAAACCAATCCGTTTGTGTTCACGTTTTCTGCAAATAAAGCCCGTGATCTGCATTTGGCGGCTAGGGTTTCAAAGAAATCTTCTATTTCCAAGCTGCGGTTTCCTGATTAGTTTGTCACTGTGCTTTCATGGCAGCCTAGGGCTTCTGAAATTTTCGACTAGGGTTTTGACCCTCTGATTCCAATCCGAAATTTTTTTCAATTGCAGATTCTTGGTGGGTTTTTCAAGACAATTTCTGGGCACCTGTCGGATTTTTCTGGGTGCCTCAAAATTCGTGCCTTGAAATTTGTGCCAACGGATTTGTCTCGAAGTTTGTGCCTTTAAACTGCCTCAGAATCCTGTGCATTGGAATTTGTGCTTCAGGTTCTGTGTATTCTGCCTCTTCTCAGTACCTCGTTTTTTGTGCCTCAAAAAGCATGCAAGATGGCGAGTTTGACCAACATCATGTTGGAAGGCAGTCAGCGATTTAATGGCAATAATTATAATACCTGGAAGCAGCGAATGATGACCATCTTTGAATATCGCTGCATCGCTCAGATCATTCTAGGCACTACTACTCATCCAGCAACGGCGAGTAAAGACCAGAATAAGTTTGACGAACAAACCTGTGAAGCAGTCATGCTCATTAAGCTGTCAGTCACAGATGATCAGCTGCCTCAGATTCCGGCTGGAAAGACAGCAAAGGAGATTTGGGACCATCTGAAGGGTTTGCATGAAACCTCCGACAAGAGCCGTGCGTTCTTCCTGAAAAATATATTGTTTTCTATCATGATGGATGAGAAGACATCTTTGCAGACGCACCTGAACAAGATCCAGGAGATCAGAGATCAGCTGGAGGCTATTGGTCGAAAAATGGAGGAAGAAGACATGGTTGTGATCACTTTGAAAAGTCTACCTAAGTCCTATGAACATTTCATTGAGACTCTCAACATTACATCAGCTAATGTTGATCTGAAGTTTCCAGAACTCTGTACTATCCTCTTGCAGCAGGATCGCTGGAAACAATAGTTTGGTAGTAATGCTTCTTTGTCCTCTTCGGAGCAAGCTTTTGCAGCCAAGTTTCAAGCTCAGAATAAAGGCAAAAGTCAGCCTCCACAGCAGAAAGGCTCAGGTCACCCTCAGGACAACAACAATAAAAAGAATATTCAGTGTAATTAGTGTCACAAATATGGTCACATCAAAAAGGATTGTCGTCAACGTTTGGCTTCTGAACAAAAGAAGCAGGGAGGGTTTCAGCAGAAAGCAAATATTACCGAGCACACTGAGCAGAAGGAATCTGCCTTTTATGCTTTTATGGCTAAAAGAACTGCAGATCATGTGAAGTCCTCTACTTGGTACATTGATTCAGGTGCTTCGCGTCACTTCACTCATCGCCGTGATTGGTTTACAGACTTTACTCCCTTTAGTGACTCAGTTATTTTTGGAGGAGAAGAATATACAGTTGTCGGTAAGGGCACTGTTCAGATTCAATCTGGTGGGAGGAATCTCATATTCCTCAATGTCTACTATGTTCCTAGCATGGAACTTAATTTTCTCTCTGTCAGTCAGATCATGCGGCACTCTCCTCAGTTAGATGTGGTTTTCAGTACAAACAAATGTTCTATTGTTGATCGAGAGACTCGTAGCACTGTGGCTGTTGGTATTGAGGATCATGGTCTATACAGACTTGTGGATACAGGTGATTCTCCAGAGTTAGCCATGGCAGCCCGAAATTCTTCCATCACCAATCTTTGGCATCAGCGTTATGGGCACTTAAATGTGCACTATCTTTCTCAGCTATCTCGGGAGGACTTTGTAGCCGGTTTACCTGAGATCCAGACCCAGCATCATGGTGTTTGTGGAGCATGTCAGGCTGGGAAGCAGCATCGGACACTGTTCCAAACTGGTGACTCATGGCGAGCCTCCAAGGTACTACAATTGGTTCACGCTACTGTATGTGGGCCAATGAATACACCTTCTGTTACTGGTTGCAGGTATTTCTTACTTTTTGTTGATGATTTCAGTCGTAAAATGTGGGTGTACTTTCTCAGACAGAAATCAGATGTGTTTACTATATTTTAGAAGTTTAAGGCCTTAGTAGAAAAAGAGTCTGGTTGTTCCATCGTCACTCTTAGGTCAGATAATGGGGGGGAATTTTGTTCTACTGACTTCTCCAACTTCTGTGACATACACGGCATCAAACGCCAGTTAACCACACCCTATACTCCTCAGCAAAACAGTGTTGTAGAGCGGCGCAACCGCACAATCACTGAGATGGCCCGTTCCATGTTAGAACACAGGAGTGTTCCTAAGAAATACTGGGCAGAAGCAGTCTACACTGCCGTCTATCTCCTTAATCGGTCTCCGACTTATGTTGTTAAGGAGAAGACCCCTGAAGAAGCTTGGACTGGCCGCAAACCTCGGATCAGTCATTTGAAAATATTTGGCTCTTTAGCTTATGTATGGATTCCAGATGCCAAGCGCTCCAAGTTGGATTCCAAGAGTCAAAAGCTTATGTTCACAGGGTACAGTGACAACCATAAGGCTTACCGGTTGATTGATATAGATACTGATCGTCTTACCTTCAGCCGGGATGTTGTCTTTGATGAAGAACGAGGACCTTTTTCTTCCTCGTCTGTGCAGCATTCTGAGGATCAGCCTTTGAAGGCTGCTGATTTGGGTGTTTATCTTCCGTTAGGTCCACCTGATGGGAAGGATGATGATGCAGATTCTGATTTTGATGATGCCCAACCCGAATTTCCTCCGAATGATGTTGATCTTCCACTTGTTGCATCCAATGTTGGCCCTTCTACTCTTAGGCCTAAATGGTGGGCTAAGACTATTGGAGATCTTCATGACGATGAGCTCATTGAGGGTAGATCATCCAGAAACAAGAGCAAACAGCAGCATACAATTAACTTTGCTCTCATGGCTAACATTCACAATGTCTATGAGCCTCAGACACATTCAGAGGCTAAAGGAATTCCTGAGTGGGAAAAGACTATGGAGTCTGAATACCAGAGTCTTCAGAAAAATCACACTTGGGTCCTTTCTGATCTTCCTCCAGGGAAGAAGCCCATTAGCTGCAAGTGGGTGTACAAGGTGAAATACAAAGCTGACGGAACCCTTGACAAGTACAAAGCTCGTCTCGTTGCTAGGGGGTTCTCATAGAAGGAAGGCACTGACTACAAGGAGACTTTTGCTCCTACAGCCAAAATGAGTACAATTTGGCTCGTCCTTGCCTTAGCAGCCCAGTTTGGTTGGAAAGTCCATCAAATGGACGTTAAGAGTGCCTTCCTCAACGGTGAGTTGAAGGAAGAAGTCTACATGACACAGCCTCCAGGGTTCAAGGTTGCTGGTCAAGAACATAAGGTGTGTAGATTGGTCAAAGCACTCTATGGCCTGAAACAGGCTCCTCAAGCTTGGTACATCAAGATAGATAAGTACCTCACAAATCATGGCTTTCAGAGGAGTCCATCTGACTCTAATTTGTATGTCAAACGCACTGGTAGTGATATTCTGATTCTTGTTGTCTATGTGGATGACTTGATTATTACTGGTAGCTCGGCACATTTGATCGCTGAGATCAAACAGGATTTGTGCAGCACATTTGACATGACAGATTTGGGCCTCTTGCATTATTGTTTAGGTGTTGAGGTTTGGCAGACTGAGCGCAGTATCTTCATTTCTCAATCCAAGTATGCTCACAGTCTTCTGGATAGGTTTCAAATGCAGGATTGCAAACTTGCCTCCACACCCATGGAAAAAGGGCTTAAATTGTCAGCCAAGTCAAACTCACCTGTAGTGGATGAATCATTGTTCAGGCAACTAGTGGGCAACCCCATCTATCTCACTACCACTAGACCTGACCTCTATTTTGCAGTGAGCTACATTTCACGCTTCATGACAACCCCCAAGGCTGATCATTGGGTAGCAGCGAAGCGTGTGCTGCGTTATGTGAAGGGCACTTCTGATTATGGACTTCTTTACTCAAGGAGTCACGATCCTAGACTCAGTGGTTTCACAAACTCAGATTGGGCAGGTTCAGTTGATGACAGGAAATCCACCTTTGGGTATGTGTTCAGTTTGGGATCCGGTGCCGTCACATGGACTAGTAAGAAGCAGCAGGCAGTGGCTCTCTCCTCGACAGAAGCAGAGTATCGGGGAGCAGTTAAGGCAGCTTGTGAGGCAATTTGGCTTCGCCGGATGCTTGCTGATATGCAAATATCTCAAGCAGGTCCGACTCCCTTGTTCTGTGATAATCAGGGAGTTCTCAAACTTGCCAAAAATCCAGTCTTCCATGAAAGAACCAAGCATGTAGAAACTCATTGTCATTTCATCCGAAAGCTTGTTGAAGACGGATCAGTTCAGTTGCTGTATGTTCCGACGGAGGATCAGACAGCGGATATCCTCACCAAGTCCCTTGGTCCAGATAATTTTGTAAAATCCAGGGGGTCTCTTGGTGTAGTTGATAGATTGACCATTAAGGGAGGGTATTAGATTAATTACTTATTCTATTTTAGTTAATGGTCAGTCTTGTAATTTATTTTGTAAAAGATCTTCTGCAGTTTCTATTTCCGAAACTTGCTTTCTTTGTAAGTCTTGTATATATCTGAGCTCTTGCTCATTTTGTTAATTCATTCAATATTTTACCAATTACTCTCCGTAATAAGATCATTGGTAGGCCCTCCAAATCCATTGCAACAGTCTTGGTCAGGATCTTAGTCTTATCAATGTCTACGGCCCTTAGGGTAATCACAAAAAAGAGTTCATTTGGGCTTAAATCCAACAAATGCTTACCTCTTATAAGCATTTGTATTGGATTGTAGCAAGGGACTTTAACAAAAGGATAGATCTCTTTGAGAAACAAAGGGGAACTCTCAAATCTCAAGAGGACTCATTCTTTAGTGCCTTTATTGACAACTCTAAACTCTAGAATGTTAAACCCAAGAAGGGCTAGTTCACCTGTAACAAAGGGATTAGTGTTGCAAATATTATAGCAAGATCGGACAGTTTACTACTATCCACTGCCTAGATGAATAGGAATCTGGTTTTCAATTTTGAAGTGTTAACAAAAACAGGCTTTGATCACTGACCAATTACGCTAAGCTTGGAAGAAGACCGCTTTTCAGTTTTCTCGTGGGGTTCCCATCAGATGTGAGAAGATGTGGCTGGAACACCCTGATTTTGACAACTTTGTCTTGGAATACTGAAATTCCAACCTGAATGGGTATGGTACTAAGATGCTTCTTTTTGCTCAAAAACTTAAAAATCTCAAAAGCAAGCTTAAGGAATGGAATAAGAATAACTTGAAAATCTCAAAAGTAAGCTTAAGGAATGGAATAAGAATATCTTCCAAAACATTTTCCTTTTGAAAAATAATCTGGAACGAGAAATGGAAGATATCCAAAATGCTATAATGAAATAGGGAATTTTGGAGGTTCTTTAAGCTCAGAACAATAGGTGGCCTCTCATCTAGAGGACATTTACCATAAGGAGGAAAGTTTCTAGAAGCAAAAAACCAGGGTGAAATGGGTCAGCAAAGAAGACCAGAATACCAAATTTTTTCATCTCTCTTGCAAAATGAGAAGGCAATCCAATTCCATCCGAAAGTTGGAGGCTCACGATGGCCATATTGCAGAGCATCCTAAGAAGACGATGCAACGCTATTGGACTTTTTAGAATCTATCCTGAAAGAGGAAAACGATCTCAAGGGCAAAGAACAGGATATCTTTACTCAGAACATCCCTTGTCTCCTACTTAATGTTAGCATAATGAAGCCCTTATAGCCGAGATTCCTTTGGAGGAAGTTAAGAAAGCGGTGGTTGAAATGAAAGGGGATCAAGCTTCTAGCCCAAATCGTTTCCCGACTTTTTTCTTCCAACACTTTTGGGACCTTCTAGGTCTGGATCTTTGGGAGGTAGTTAAAGATTCTAAGGATTCCAAAGCTATGCTCAAAGCCTTCAAATCCACCTTGGTCCTTATCCCAGAGCACGATAGAGCTATTAGATCTATCTCTCTCTATAATACGGCTTTTAAGGTTATCTCTAAGTCTTGGCCAATAGGTTAGAACAGATCCTTCCTGGCATTATCTCTAATGAGCAAGGAGGCTTTGTGCAAAGGAAACACATCTCCGAAGGTATTCTAGCTTCTCACAAATTGATTCACTCTTTATCTGCTGGTAAGAGAAAAGGCATGCTCGTTAAACTTGATATCTCTAAACCCTATGACAGAGTCAACTGATCCTTTTTGGATAAGGTCTTGGACAAATTCGATTTCAGAAGAGAATTGAGAGAATGGTTAAAAAGCTGCTATATCACCCCTTGGTTCTTAATCATCATCAATGGGTCTATGAGGGTTTCTTCAAGAATTCCAGAGCTCTTAGACAAAGGGATTCCCTCTCCCTCTATCTTTTTATAATCATGGCTGAAACCCTAGGCAAACACCTAAAGTTACTAAGAAATATGAAGAAAATTAATGGGCTAAAGCTTCCTCTTCTGGTTGTCCCCTCACTCACCTTCAGTTTGTGGATGCCACTTTGCTTTTTTCCCTACCCTCTCAAATGGAGGTTTGCATATTGAGAGATCTCCTTCATGATTTTGAAAAGGCTTCAGGACAAAAGGTGAACCAGAAAAAATCTCAGATCTATTTTCTAAATGTTAAGAGGGAGGAGAAACTTTTCCTCAGAAGAATCCTCTCTTTTGAAAGGGTTGCTGTCTCCTCTCTCTACTTAGGATTTCCTCCTGTGGTTAAAAAGAACAATAAGGAGCTTTGGTCACCCCTCATTCAGAAATATAAAAGTAAATTAGCTGGTTGAAAGGGTAAACTCTTATCCTTTGCAGGTTTGATTGCTCTCCTTATATCAGTACTTCAGGCTATCCCAGTTTATTGATTCTCCTTCTTGTTAGCTCCCAAAGGTGTTCTTACAAACTACATCACCCTTTTTGCCGATAAACAGATTTAGAGGCCTTACAAATCTCCACCTCCAACCACTGGGGAACTAAGGTCGGTAACTATTGCCACAAGCAATAGAACGATGATTTCTTATCTAGAACTTGGAAAAGCCTTATTAATGTTTGAAATCATGATAATGCTACTGTCAGCCATCTTAACACTCTGTTGCAAGGTTTCAGACCAAGAGTTAATAAAGATGGAGATCACTTGGCATGGGACAGACAAGGGAGTGGAGCATACTCTGTAAAAGGTGGCTATCTCAATTTCTTTAGAATTATCAAAGGGACCTCTCCCATAGGTCCTTGGCAAAACATATGGCTATCCTAAGCCTGAGCCAAAGCCAGGTCCTCCTCTGGCTGGCCACTCATGGTAAAATCCTGACCTAGCATCAATTAACTAAAAGAGGTTTCGTTGGTCCTTGCAGATGTCCTTTGTGTCTTGGAAACAAGGAGGAGGTCAACCATCTGTTCCTTCACTATCCTTTTACTAGAGATTCTCTAGGGTAGATTTTCATCTTCAACACTTCTTGGGCTTCTAGAATCTAGTTCTACAATGTCTGAGCAAATGGAATATTGGGTTTATCCCTCGTCTTTGGGAATTCTTAAAAGCTCTGGGAGCTAGCTCCAGGTATGATCTCCTAGAGAATTTGGTTTAAAAGAAACAACAAAATTTTCAATTCGAATGAGAAATCTTTGGATCAGATTTGGGCATATTTTTCATCCAATTGCTTTCAAATTTTATCTCTCAGTACTAGAACTAAGAACAAAGAGAATAGTCCAAATGATCTCAATACCCTAAAGAATTGGCCTATCCTAAAAATTTCCTTTGATCTAAGCAAGCCTAAAGTCAAACATAAGGATACAGAGGTCAAATGGGTCAAAACACATGAAGAAGGATGGGCTAAACTGAATTTTGACAGAGCCACCAAGAAGAATCAAGGGATCTATGGGGCTGGAACAATCATTCGCAATGCCAGAGGTATTATCATTAGTTCTGGATCTAAAAGTACCAGCTCCAAGTATAACAATGTTGTGGAAATGTAAGGAATGATCCCTGGCATTGAGCTGGTTGTGGCATCCCAGGACCCAAAGTCAACACCTCATGATAGAAGGAGACTCACAAATTTTGGTAGAAGGTATGAAGTCTGGTAAGTTTTCCGATTGGAAGTTGGAAAGACTTCAGTTGGAGGCCACATCTCTCATCAAGAAAATTGAAGATGTTTGTTTCCTGCATATTGAAAGAAATGGGAATAAAATTGTTGATTGGCTAGCCAAACTCAGCTTGGATCCAAATTTTAGTGGCTTTCGTGGGGACAATAAAACTCGAGTTCAACTCTGGTTTTGTTTCTCTCCGCCAGCTTGTGCAAAATGAGAGAAAGCAACTTTAACTACTTTTTTATCGGCTTTTTTTCCATTTTAGTTTTGGAAAGTTTCCCTAATAGCTCCATGATTAAGATGATTCGGCTTTTATTTCTATATGGAACCCAGATTGGAAGTTTTTAAGCCACTTTCTCCTTTTCTCTTTTTCTCTTCTGCAAAATCCGAAGGGCTTGTTAGAATCTACTATTCACAGTTCCCTATCAAAAAATAAATTATTATTCTTGGGATAGGGACATCAACTCATCCTTTTAATTTCATAAGGCAGTGACCAACAACAGAAGTGCTTGTGTTGCGGATTTCTGAACAAAGAAGGTCTTTTGGATGGTCCTAATCTCCTTGAATTAATGATAAGATCTAAAAATTGTTTTAGAATGTCCACATTGGCAGTGGTCGATCTCGATTGGCTTATTATCTTTCTAAGAAAGTTTCCTTTATGAGGGGATGTGGCTGCTGGGATTGCCTGTGGCTTCTTTAAATGTGTCTTATTCACCTCCCTTTTAGCCTCTGGTACAGATGGGTTATTCTATATTGTTTTCACCTTTTGTTTAAGTTGCTTTCCTCTGTCCATTACAGCATCATGACAGACCATCTGGCTACCATCCTTGGCTTTGCAGTTGGCTGCACCTTCTCGGCTCTTCCAGTTCATCACAAGCCTGTGATAGCCTCGTGTCCCTTTGGCACAAGCTCTTCCACAGGCAGTGTCCCTCCTAATGCAATTCATGAGGATGTGATGCTCAGGGAGGACAATGTCTTTGCCTCCCAGGTACCTCCAGTCAATCCTCCCTACAATTTTAATCAACATTGTAATCAGCGTGGTCCTTCAGCATTGAGAATAAGAGGAATCTGGAAGGATCTAGTTTGGACAGAGTGTTGTCTCCTCCTTCAGGCAGAAACAAACAGAAAGCGGTGCCTTTGGAATCTTGCCTTAACAAAAGAGCTCATGGTGGCTTGATTGGAGAGCAGGACAGGTCATACATGGAGGACTTAAATTCTAAAGTCATTGATGTTTTGAAGGATCTAAAAAGAGTCCTCCAGAATTTGAGTCTCTCTATTCAAAACGGTAAGAGGCTGACCGAGAAAACTCCTTGCTCTCTCTCAGTGATTAATAATATCAAGTTTCAAACTTCATCTCCAGAATATCAGTAGTGAGTTGGTGGAAGGTATTCGAAGGCTGACAGATATCTTTCATACCCTAATGGCCATCAATGTGAATACAAATGAGCTTGAAGTCATCAGGGAGCACATGCATTTCCTCCTCAATAACACCTGCAGCATCCAGCGTCACCTTCACCACCGGTTCTGCATCCCAAACCAAGGGAATGGGCATAACACTGGTCTACACATAATTTATATGCACCTTGAAGAAAATGATAGATCCTAGCTCTCTGTCTCTTTCCGGTCATGATGTTATATGGCTGGTGGTTCTTTTGGTTGAAATAATCAGGACCTGATTATCATGTAATAGTGTTCTTATGATTTAAATAAAGTTTTTAATTTTACAAACAAGAAAAAAGCAATAAGCAATAAAGCACATGCTTAAGAAATACATACCTCAAGCAACTCAATAAGCTCTGCATCTGTGCCTCTCTTACGTGAAATGTCCTGTGAGCGTAGCTGAGCATGGCAAATGCTTATTAGTATTGTAACAATAATGCACTCTTATAAGGTACAGACCTAAAAAATCAAAACATATCAGGCTATCTCTTGCAAACAACGGATACAGACATACATATAGATTAACAGCAATAACTGAATAGAATCAACCTGCTCCAGTAGGTAACTCTATGCATTGCAATATAGAATGGTAATTTTATATGTGAAACATCTAAATAAGTGGCTTTACGAATAAATTTCCATACCTTACTACCAATAAACACAAGTGCAATTTCTGCTGCTTCATCTCTCTTCTTTTCAGAACACTGTGTGAACATACAAAAACAAGAAATACAGAATCACTGGCAAAAATAACAGGTAAAAATGACAAGGTGAATTCCAAGTCCACAAGTTTGATTGAAGCACTGAACACGGTGAGTTTGATAGAAAGTCAGAATGCAAAAGGAAAGAAAACTTTAATACTGATGATCCATACCCTAGCAGTGCCTCAATTTATTGAACCATGACAAATAACCACATTATCCCGTTCAGTTACCTAAACAAAATCAAAGGACAGCAGTTTCAAACTTGGAATAAAGAACACAAACATTACCAGAAGCTGTGACCAGCCTGCCGTATTGAGGACATTCTTGGCCAGATCTCCAGGAGAGATGATGTTGTAATTTACCGATCCTTCCTTGTCATAACCTGAATATCTGTCACCGAGCAGAAGGCATAACAAGCAATAAGGCCCTATGGCTAAATATTCAAATGTTTGCTGTTCATATTTTTGCACTTAGAAGCAGGTTAAGAATGGCAAAAAACACTCAAGTGTTGCAACAACTCTGATGTCCATGTTACAGTAAAAAACTGAAAACCACAACAAAAAGTTGAAAACACAAAATTTAAACTTATTTAAATGCATGTTGTGATACAATTTGCATTGACCCCACAAGTTAATATGCTCAACAATAAATATGTTCCCAATGAAAGTTGAAACTTCCTAATTTAATAACTACTTGGTTTCTACTCTCAGCCCAATCTTGCGAAAGAATGGAAGATAAAGAGTGATGTCAAGAAAACTTGACTGACAAAATATACTTCTCCTTCCCATTATTTTTACATGAGGAAAAAACAACTGGGCCGGTAATTCACGATGGTCATGAAGTTAGGGATAATTATAATATATGTTCTATACCCAAGTCATGTTGCAGGTATCACCAAGAAGGCTATATGCATATTACTTTATAAAGTGTTCGTTAATATGGTAAATAATTGTTAACAGTCTGAGAAATTATCCATTGTCTAGACTCTATAGCTAATGTAATTTTAGATATGGAAGAAAATGGAGGGAACCCAATTTTAATTCCCACACTTTCAAGGACAGCAAGGAGCTAACAAACAAGATCAATGTATTTTCAAGGCTCATTTAAAGAAGAAAGGAGAATTTCTTTTGCGCATGAAAAACTAAGACTAATTACAACTTATTTTCCTATTCAACAACTTGAATTTTGAAATGTTTAATTAGAATCCATTACCTAAAATTTCTTGTTGTCAGTTAACAGTTTAAAATGCAAAACCAGTTACTTTCAAGCACAACAAAAAAAGCAAAGAAGAAATAAGTCAGCTTCCAAAAAGGCATAAAAAACAACAACAGACTATAAAAGTAAAGAAAAATCAAGAAGGAAGCAAGGACAAGGGCTTATTCAAGAATAAATATGTTCACGGTAAAAAAAACAGACTTGTACATGATGACATGGTGAATTTGGACAAAGTCTCAAGAGATTAAAAAAGGGGAAAGAAAATTAACAAAAAGGACCTTCATGGCATGGTAGGAAGCAATAAACAAGAAATGTCAATTTATAGGCAAAGTGTTGTTTGCAGGCAATCTAAGCAAGGAGGAAGCACTGTACTCTAAAGTTTGGAACTTTGGACCATGATTGTGAAATTGCTTAGTGGTATCCATAGCTTCAGTATTTTCATGATGAAGCTCAACAAACAAGTGGTGAAAACCTGGAGATATGTTTTTTGGGAGAATGAGAGTTGGAATATACCTGGAGCAGAAACAACTTTAATTCCTGAAATACAAGACAAAGATGTTGAGGATACAAATTATTATAATGGTATTGAATTTTTGCTATGGATTTCAGTATCTCTGAGCCATTCTTCATTAATATTGAAGATAGACACAGATATGCAAATAGGTAGCACCATATTTGTTTCAATGTAAGGATGAGTTGTAGTTCAAACATCCTAAGGAACTTGCTTTTTACAGGGGATGACAAAGAAATGATTTTCTTCAGTTTAAGTGCATTGTGACTAATAAACGGCAGCAAAATACTACAAATTTAATTGAGCGGGCACTACCAGAAGAAACAAAGTCTAAGAGTAATTGAATCTCAGCAAAGTGGTTGTGAAAAAGTATTCTAACATATTGTAATCCCATGAATACTATTAGTAGGCATACACTATATGAAAACTTAGAAGGATCGCTGGAAGACTGAACTCTACAATAGTCAATGAGAGATACGGTGGTTTTTAACTTCTTCTTAATTACTGAATTTTGAATTTTTTAGTTTTCTCTCTCAACTAAGAAGCTACTCCTCCCATGAATTTCAACATCTCTAAGCCTTCACTTGGATAACACATTGACACTATCAGCAGCCAGTAAACAAGGCACCATAAATAAATTTCATGTGAAACCCTTGCAGTAAATCTCTGCACCATCATACACCACTCAATAATTGGAATATTGCATGACATAGAAACTTATAATTGAATATGGAGATGAAGATGCAAGAGAAATGTCATAAACATAGGCTCACCAACACGATGGCCTGCATTCTTCACCACCTGATTGAAATCAGTGCTTGTATCATGTAAACAACTGAAATGATTCCCAGGCATATTTCAAAAAGAAAAATGAATATTATGCTAAAGATTGGCAACTTCCTCCCGTTGACTATCCAACCAACATGATGCTCTGCATCCTTCATCACCTGGTAGAAATTAGTGCTTACGTCATGTAACAACTGAACTGCCTCCCAGGAGATTTTCAACAAGGAAAGAATTAGAATTTTATATTACACAAGCGATTGGCACCTTCCTCACATTGACTTGCAGACCAAACTTCCTTCAAAACAACCATTTGTAGAAGTGAAGAAGACGGTCATCTGTGAATTGCCAAGTCTATTTTTGCATAATCAACAAAATCAAGAACAGTCAACCACATCTCCTAACATTACAAAACTCGAGTAATATCAGGCAAACATTAAGAACCCAACCAAATAAGAACCAATGGCAACCAGAGACATCCATCAAACTAAGTCCAGTGGTGGACATTCAAATTGATTGTCTTTGACAGTAAGGCATTGAGACTCTAAGGGACAGCCATGAATTTCTTCTTGCAAATCTCCTGACAAGGCTTTGTGTCTTGCTGTATGTTTGTAAACGGGGGGATTAGTTGCTACTTATAATATAACCAACATGTTATCATATCAATGCAGCCTACTTACAGGTCTTAAATTGAATAACTTGGTATGAGATGTACAAGAATATACTTCCACAAGTTATCATATCAATGCAGCCTACTTACAGGTCATGTTATTCACATGGAATACATGGAGTAATTTTGATTTGTATTGATAAAATAGATCGTCTTTCACATACAAAAAGTTCCCAAAAACTAAAGGACAACAGTTATTTCTAGAAGCTCTTACTTACAATCTGATGGACCGTAAAAACCTTGTGTACATTAAAGGAGGACAGTGATTCCCTAAATTTCCTATTGCCATAAAGTAAGCAATGTCCTCCAAGATGAGAATAGCATAAACCTGAACAGATAGTTCTCAATATTGTAACCATAAACATCATCTCTCATGGTTGATAACTTCAACATGGCAAAAGCAGCAGATAAAAGAAATGAATTGTCTACTGTTTGCCTCAACTTTTAAAAAAATTCTATTTCTTTGTTCTAACAATGAACTGCAGCCAATCCTTTGAAACCAACATGCATGTGCCTGATGAGTTTGAAATGTTTTATTTTAGGTGCCATCATATAAGCTTTGTACTTGCTTTGAGAAATTTTCTAACTAGTTTGAATTCCGGGAGACGCATAAAGTCCTAATGAGCTGTCTTTCCTTGTCAATCAAGAACAGGAGCTAGGTCCAGAAACAGCAGAAAATTTGTGGTGGAATTGTTTACAATAAAAACAAGAAATGGGATATCCGTTGAAATTAGAAAACATTTCAAGAAATGGAAGAAACCTCTGAAACTCTTGGAAGTGGTATTTTAGAGATTCGGCGAGTCGAGAAAGCACTATTTGGAATTAAGGAAAATTCTGGAAAGCTGAATTCAAGTGTGGAAAACTATCAGAAACTCCAGGAAGATGGCTGGAAAATTCCAGGAATATTTCTGAATTTATCAAAAAAGTTTTTGTGAGTCTTTATCCCCTTTATAAGAATTTCTAGGAAGGTGAAAATTTTCAAGAACCCAGAAATTGGTTTTCCAGCCACCGGAAATTACTTCTGGACTGAGATCCTACTAAATTAAATTAGCAAATATTTTGAAGGAATTTGTTGTATCTCCAAAGGAAACTTGTTTGGTTTTTTTTTTTTGGCTCATTAAAATGCTCTGTTGCAGGCAAATATTTTGGAGGAATTTTGTTGTAACTTGTATCTCCAAAGAAAACTTGACTTTTTTGTTGGTCGAATTGCTCCATTGGAGGGAGACCATTGGATTGAATGCCACGACCAAGGGGTATCCATTCAATGAAAGATACACAGAATTTGCATCTGGACTCGTCCCTCAAGGCAACCCACTTGCAGAATTGCCATTGGACGTGGTATATTACTCAATTTTACACGTGAACATGTCTATTGTGGATTTCAACAATGGGCATTCAACACAAAAGGCCCCATTTATCTTCCTTTCAAACTTGTGCATTCCAAAGAACATTAACTTTTATACGAGTATTGCCTTTAAATAATTTGCCCCAAAAAATAGCCCCCAAGACATTCCGAGTCAAGTTTGCTTCTTCGATCAAAAAGGGGTAAAACCAAGCGCCCTTGGATGTTAAGACTCTAATTCCCCAACCCATAAATGCAATTACTTAAAATTTGTATGCAGACAAATAGTGCACATGAAGATAGCTTGAACATCTCCCTACAACTCCAGCAGCACATGGTCTCGTATATACAAATTGAATACCATGATGATGAACCCAGGTTCAAGCTATAATCTTGCATAATAGACAACGTAAGGTAATTGTTTAGGTCACAACCTAGCCAATAAACCTCTTGAGAGAATGAGAACCTTCTGTGGGAACAAGGGAACTTTACACTTTACTTTTTATATATTGTTAAAATCCTTACCTCATTGGGTTTCAACCCTTTTGACAAATATTGTGATAAATTAAGCTATATCAATCTTCTTAGTGTCTTATCCAACCATAATAAAGCCTGCCCAAAACTGGACTGACGAGACTAGGTGCAAGTCGTAACCAAATTTTGGTGAAATATGTATCCCTCAGACTGGTTGGCCAAACTGTATTCTAAATCTGATTGCTAATTATACAAATAAAAATACTAAAAAAAAACTGATAGAAATTATTTACCCAAAATAAACTTATTACCGCATTGACAATGAAAAGAATTAATGACTTCATGCTTCTGCAGTCCATAATTGTTGACACAATGAATTTCTGCAAAAACTGGGCACAAAGTTTTTTTTAAAGATTTCCATGCTACATTCCACATCAAACTACATAATCTTTTTCTCAAAAATTTTAAACCCGTATCAGAATAAATCCGAATACGCGGTATTCAACATCTAATGCCCCCACAAGACTGAAGATCTAATACTGGTTGAAATGGGGTTCAATCTCTTAACCTAGATCAGAATCTAGATCGATTTCTTTTTATCGTGTACAAGCCCTTTTGAAATTGAAACCATACTTATCACGCAACATGGTGAAGATCTAAATGAATACACAGAGTGACTCGCTTACCTGGAAGGATTGTTAGACCAAATGAACGCCGGTACAGTTGGAGTGTAGCATAAGACTAAATTGACAAAGGCAGAGAGTAGCAGGAACCTCGCAACCAATTGCTTCCCCATTTTTTTAATTTTTTTTACAGCTTCTCGTTCGTTTCAATTGGCAAAACTCCTAAACTAAGATTGAGAGAGTAGATCAATTGAGAAAAGACTGTCATATAACTGAGAGTAGATCATATTAAGCCTTGTGTCCTCCAGATCGACACAATTAGAGAAGCACTTAAACGATGGAAAAAGGAAATAAACTCCAAAATCGAAATGGAAAATACACTCAGATATTAATTTGAGGTGTCTATCTATCGATATTAGAAATTTAATATAGATGTCACAAGATTTATATCTCAATATTTTTTATTTAGATAGAGATGTATTTAAGATATTTGTGCTAGTATATTAAGTTTATATACAGATGTATATATAATTAGGTGTAATGAAATGTTATGTGTAAATAACCATCAAATATATATTTAGGGTTTTTGTTATCCACTTACTACATTACAATCCCTCTTTGTTGTGTAGCTACGTCTATTAGTATAACAAGGATGATTAGGGGAGGTCAATCTTCTATAGTAATAAGGACCAGACGCTCAAGTAGTACCAATCACAATATGTCAATCCAGTAGAGTATAGATCATTTCCATGAGAGTTATCAGTTTTATCGATCGTTTTTATCATTTAAATGTTGAGATTGATTAATTGTTTGGTACCTTAATTTATGTATACTTTATATAGAAATAGCATTGTCACATGAACCTACTGAGAACATTGTGTTATGCGTCAATGGAACTAATGCAATTTGTCATTTATTCATAAACGTTTGATGAAGTTTGTACTAAGTGGTTATTCTCTTTTTGGGGTGTCAATCCTTTATAGTGATAAGGACCCCACACCCATGTACCAATCACTATATGTCAATGGAGGAATATAAATTGTTTCTATGTATTATAAATTTTACCAATCACTCTTATTATTTGGATGCAAAGGTCAATCAATTGTTTAACATCCAATTTTGTGTAGACTATTCATAGAAATAACATGGTCACATGGACATATTGAGGACATGGTGTTATGTGTGGTGTAGCACTGTTGTGGTTTGTCATTTTTCCATCAACATTTGATAAAGCTTACCCTAATTGGTTGTTCTCTTCTTGGGGTTGTTTTAATTGATTTTAAGCAAGGCTTTTAGCTCAAATGCATATCAAGTGGTCATTGGTCACCTTAGTTTAAAGTTGACTAGATGTGCCCCAATCATCACAATGGTTGTTCCCAATAACTCAAAGATTGAGCCTAATTGTTAAAAAATCACCCCAATTTCTACAAAGGTTAGTAGTTTTGTTGTTGAAAGAGCTTGGCTTACCTTACTTGATTGGGGATTGGGTCAAAGAAATGCTTACATTGTTTCTCAATTTGTGTGTGTCATCCTTGTGCATGGACCATATCAATCTTCTATACATCTCCTACAGATGTCTCTCTATACCATTATTTTACATGTGACCCCAATTAGGTAACAATTCTATATGTATCTAATAACTTATATATTAACTTTTTCTCCCCCTCTTTGTGTTTATTGTCTCTGCATGTCTAGACAAGGAATTTGTATACATACCAAGTTTTATCACATTATTTTCTAAATGTCGAATATGGCACATAGTAGTCTTGTCCAATCCATAATTATAAATTTATTTGCACAAAATTTAAAGATTTCAATTATATGTATCAGCCTTTATGAAAAAAAAGTAAGCCAATCAACTAATTAAAGCTTACAACAACTCGATAGTGTTTGTTCTAGAAAGATGAAATAAATAGAAACATACTCTAGCTCATTTGCATGATTTATGAAACTATTTGAGTTGCCCATGTGATCCTAATACATCATCCTTTTTTAAGCTCTACCTTTAAAATGCATAGTTGGTCTAAAAATGGATCAATCGACATTAGTAAACAAGGTTGATACATCACTAAGTCACTTCTAAACAACTTTGTAACAAAGTAAATGTAATGTCCCTATACTAACGAGATTATATGTTATAATTATGAATGACATTAAAATATTGCTAATCGATATAGATTAAATATATTTGAATAATGAATTAAGTATTATATAAATCCTTAAAGCAATATTATAAATATAATATATAATATATGTTTATCTAAAATATATTATTAATAAATAACAAATATAATTATTAATATAAATATTAATATTAATAATATAAATATAGAATATTATATAATAACCATACATGATTATAAATATTAATAATTAAATATTATCATAATATGTATTATTATTATATTATAATAAATAGGAGTTAAATATTATAAATCAATTGTTATATTATAAATCAAAAAGTAAGAGGATCGATATCCTCTAATATTTAAGAAATTGTTGATTACTAAACAGCGATCAAAGACAAGAGTCTTATTTATTAAATGGATAAGGAAGACCAGTCAATTACATAAAGAATGTATTGAAATTAGGCAAAGGAAACTTTAATGAGAATAGATACGATTGATAATTGACAGTGATTAAACAACAGCAATTAGTATTGTGAAGAGTTGCGATCACTTCAAGGCAGTGATTCATTGAGGGGTGCAATCTCTTTTAAGATATAATCTCCTTTGCAAAAGACACACCCTTAGCAGATATAAATAGGGATTCAATTAAGCATTCATTCATACACTTTTCCATCATACAATCTTACTCATATTCATCAATATACACTTCCATCGATTAGCAAGAGAATATCAGACCAGCGTCAACATAAAGGAGAATTATCCAAGTGTTATATCAGCATCATCAAAACATATATTAATATCTAAATTAATATTCAAGTGGCTGACAACCAAGATAGAATTGAAATATATAAATAAATCAGAATAATATATAGGCAGTGAACTGCCATATAAATATCTATCCAAGTGATAGAAATACTCTACAACAGTCCAATAAGGAAATCTTAGTTGATAGCAGCCTTGTGAGGAATCAAGGCAATCAGCATTCTAGAAATTCACAAAGAATAGCAAAGCTACAAATCGGTATGATCTTTCTAACTTATATGTATCTATGCTTAGTCTTGCCCATGATATACTAGGGATAAGTGAATAGTGCCACGTCATTAATCTTTTCTATTACCCCTACGAGGATAGTTAAGTAGTTGAGGAAGGGAGGATTAGTTGTTGATTGATTCTCACACGGTAGGTGACCCTCAAGTGGTGAGGAATTATCGGGTGTGCAATGAAGCGCTTGAGCCAAATGGTGAGGAATTGTCAATTGTGCAATGAAGCCCTTAAGCCAAATGGTGGGGAATTGTCAGGTGTACAATGAAGCCTTTGGGCCTATGGTAGTGGAGGACAAGTACTGGTTAGCTTATACAAAAGGTGACCCTCAAGTGGTGAGGAATTGTCGGGTGTGCAATGAAGCCCTCGAGGCAAGTGGTGAGGAATTGCCAGGAGTGTAATGAAGCCCTTGGGCCAATGAATATTATTATCCAACACCTTAACTAGCATATACCTATCCTCCACTAGGGCTAGGTTAGATTAGTGACTAGGCACGATGATAACTATTCCCAAAGTATATCATGAGGCAAAAGACGTATCAAGTATAAGTATATTAAATTATGAAGAAACACAATTGAATATATGCTCTCTCCAATTATGTTATATTCTTGTTTATTATTATTATGATGTAGTTACTTCATTACTAAATTGAATTTTATTGGTACTAATGTCTCTGTCTAGTAGTCATTCTTGTGAATAGATTGAAAAACAAAGGACAACCAAAAAGGGGACATTACAGTAAACACAAGATGGGACCCATTTACAAAGGTAAAAGAACAAATAGATGTTGTAGGAGTAGTTAAAGTTGGAAAGCCAATTTAGAAACCTCTTAGGTAATCTAAATAACTCAAAGGACTTCCCCGTGTTTTAAAATGGCTACCTATAATAGGGTGGACCATTATCAAAATCATCACTAAGAAAAACAATTATAGGTATCATGTGTCGAACTCCATTATTAACCAATACATTGATACAGAAAGGGCATGCACGGAACTCAACGGACCAACGGATCCTATATCAAGCAACCTATTGTCTATATAATGTGTTACATTTAAATTGTCAAACCAGGGAATCGTATTCTTCTTGGATGATGCCTGTACTATGTGTATAGTTAAGGATTCTTGAGTTTTAATCTAGAGGTTGTGCATAGGAATAAATTAGTTGAAAGATAAACAATTCTAATTGCAGGAATTGACAATACTCTAAGTAAGCAAGACTAGTAGGAAATAACTAATGTTTATTCAAACAATTGTAATCAAATGGTCTTATATAACTCCAGATAAAAGAGTGTCTAACAATTAGTTCAGTGATCACCTTGACTCAACAACATAGATTATCAAAGTCTAATTAATTTAGATAAAACAACTCATTACAACATGCATTAATCATATATAAACATATGACATAAACTTAACATAAGAACATACTGGAGAGACACAGTACCTCAAGTGGCCCTTGCTTGAGTGACTGTGATTCCATGAAATCTAAGTAAATCTTTACTATATCTTCTAAACCATTAACTGAACTCAAAACATGTGTTCCTTTATTGAATGTTGAAGAGAAAAGTACAATAATGAAATCTAATAATACAATCTCTGTCTAACCTCTTGTATATAGAAAATCTAATCCATATATAGACAAGATCAGCCTTGTCTATTTGAACAAAACTATTGAACGATAAATACTATAACTGTTCATTATCCAATAATGTAGGAAGAGGACTTTATTACAAAGCAAACTAGGAATAGGAAATTAAAATGTCATGAAGGTAGCATAGACGGTACAACCCTACTATAACTCTCTCTCTAGTATTCACGAAGAACAATCAAGACTAGAAATAGAATCATGGAGCACGATCTAAGAATCCTTCGTTGTTCATGACTACATCATTTGTCGAAGAATAACCGTCAAAGAGTGGAGAGTCATGGATGACTCATCCCAATCAATTCAAGGTCTTCTTCATTTGGCTGCAGGTGCTTGTATTGTCTACTGTGGATATCAACACCTCCTTTGTTGCAGGTTTTCCAGTGGTCTTCATGAAATGTAGCCACGTTCTTGTTGCATGAGGGGTTAGTACATCACATAGTATCTATACATCACAATTACTAAAATTAACATAAAGTATTATCATATTTCATGAGCAATCAACCATTCACACATAATTAATTAACAACGTTTTATATACCCATCTTCATGCTTTCACTGTCTTAAGGATGATTATAGACATAATTCGTATATATAAAAAGTTTGGGAATGTTTTAGGAAATATGTACTTAAAGCAAGAGAAACAAGCAAAACATGGCCTCATCACACCCCCCAACTAAACATGTTGATGATCCTCCAGCAACCAAGTTCTTTGATTGTAATGAAGAGCTATCTCCCTGTAATCTATAGGTTCTTCTACTCCTTTGTCCTGTTTGAGATAGAAGCCCTTCTGCTCTGCCACCCTGTTCCACCTGGCCTATTTTGTTCCCTGATTCATCCTTTGCCCCACCCAATGTGGAATGGGATAAAGAAGCAGGGGAGGATGGAATACTAATGGTAGCCAGGTTATCCCATGTTCCTTGGTTGATCTTATGTATATTTGTGCCCTATTGATTGTTGCTGAGAGGCTGAATATTGAATGAGGCTCTTTCCTTTGCAATGTTGGTGTCAACTCTTTCCACCTACCCTGTGAGAAACCTAAAGCTTCCTTACCAATTCCTTCTGCCACTTACCTAAATTTCTTGTAATCCATGGCTCTACATTCCAAGAGTTTAGTTTCTACCTCTTGATGTTCAATTAGGTCTACCCATTCCTCCACTATCTTTTGAGGAGTTGGGGATTCTGCCCTGAGTTTGAGAGGAAGTGACTTATCTCTCTCATTATACTGTTGTTGTAACAGTCCTATCCTATGCTCATTTTGAATGAATGAGGCTAGGGCCATCAATTGCACATCCCCAATAACAACTAGGGGATTCTAGTGAGTGTCATATGGAATGGCAAGTTCATGTAGGTAGAATTCACACAGTTGGTTTTGCATTTCAGGGGTAGCTCTTTGGTGGGCTGTTAGAAATACGATAGGTGTAAAAAGTGAGATAGGGGCGTCATTGTAAAGTTGGCTAAACTGAAAGCTCAGATACTGCTCTTGTAGATAGAGGGCATAAACCCTTGCAGGTGGCCGACACCTCATCAATTAGATAGTCATATCTGCCATTTTGTCTATTTTGAATTTCAATCTTTTTATTTATATGTTTTTCACCCCTATCTCCTTGTTATGCTTCTCCTCCAGCTCACCTTGTTCTTTTACTAATTCATCTATCTTATTCCATAGTTGTAAGGTAATTGTAAATAAGGTGGGTGGAGTAGGTTCTTCTGACTATTCTTCTAATTGCACAGGCTCTAGATTCCTTCTATTGATTTCTATAATGGCCAATTGGGCCAAATGTTCCAATCCTGACCCTTGTTTCTGGAAAACATGTAGCTGATCGTCCAACTTCTTAACCTGTTGATTTAACCATGTTTCTTTTTCTTGATAATCCCTAACTACTTCTCTAATTTTGTAATTTTTTGCAAGGCTAGTTGTAATTCATCCTTCTCTCCCTCTGTTGTATCTTTAGAATTCAACAACAATTCTTATTCCTGTGTTTCTTCTTTAGAGGCTGAGAAATTTGGATTTTTCAGTTTCAGGGAAGGTTGATGCTTTTTCCTAGTTGTATATAAATCTTCCTTCTCAGACTTTGTATCAAGCTCTAGAATGAGTGTGCAGCCCACATTTTTTTGTTTCCTATCAACAAACAGATGTTCCCTTTCAGAATCTGTATCAGTGTGTATATCAACCACATTCTTCTTTTCATGTTGGGTTTTCCCTCCTGAAAGTTCTTTCTCCTTTAGGCGGTCTGAGTGCCTATATGATTGAGTAGGGGCCTTTTGTTTCTTCTTGGCTTTGGATGAAGAAGAGGATGATTTTCTTTTCTTGGTGAGTTTTGAGACAGAAGGAGTTTCATAGGCAGTTTCAGGTGCTAGGGGCAGTGAGCTGAAAGCTATAGGCTGCAACTTTTATTTTGACTTTTTCTTTGTGCGGCTAGAAGTTTGTGAGGGTGCATGCTCTGGCAAGGGGGTTGAAACTGGTGAAATTGTAGGTGTGGGAGAACTAGCAAGTTCACCTATAGGATTATCAGGGTTTAGAATTGGATGTTCCTCAGCAATTGCATGGTAGCAGGTAGGTGAAGCTTCTGGGTGAGAAGAGGTCACAGGTGCTTACTCTTCTTCCCTTGTTTGTAAATTTTCTACTTGTGCCTCTTATTCTCTCTCTGGTTCAACCCTCAAAGGTCCCTCATCAACATGATTAATTTCAAGAAAATGTTCCCAAGAAATATCAGGGTACTGAATAGATAAACTCATTTTTACTAACAACACGACGAAACCATGATGAGACAATGAAGACTAGCAATTTTTCCTTCTATATTCAACAAACATCCTTTTTAACAAATTGAACAAAAAATTAAGAACATTCACTACCCTTCCATGACAGAGATGGCTCAAAAGTTTGAAATGCACAGTATAAAGCAAAGATTACCTCCCATCATAGGTAAGATATTTAATAATATAGGTAGCAACAGAGGCCCATAACCAGGGTAAAGAGAGTTGTTTGGTACCTTGAGATGTAGATTCCATCCTTTTACTTGGTTGTATGAACTCGGCCCTTGCAAAAATGGCGGACTCTTACAGGGAATTCTTCTCCATCAGCCCGTAGCCCTATAACCTCAACTATGGCAGCTACAGTCGCATCAACCCGTAAGACTTTCACTATAGCTTCCTCATTTTGGAATGTTCCTACAAACTGTTGGATAATGTCCTCATTATACTCTGTTATCTTAATAAAATATTCCAACCACCAGGCATGCAATCTTCGTCAGCTAATAATGTCAAGTGGATAGTAGGCTCTCTCTTGATCGGATCACCACCCATCATGATGTCTCATGAAAACTCTCCAATTCTCTGCAACTTAATCCCCTGTTCTTTGTCTAATTCTACTCACCAAACCCGTATTAACAGTTGCTTCTACCAATTGCTAGTCTGTTGGCTTGTATGTTATGCGGCAGATAGTCATAATTATGAAGGAAGGGATTTAAGAAATTTGGTTGTACGTAAAATAATTTCTACGTATGCAGTGTCCTCCCAACTATAGGTTCATTTGTCCTCAAATGAGAGAAGATATGCTAGGCGTATGGAAGAATGGGTTGAAAGCAAGTCGAAGTGATATAATATGTAAAAATAATGATGTACAAATTGTGAAAGTCATAAAATAAGAAGCAATAAATGTTAATTAAAGCAATAGATAGATAAATACCTTTGAGGTGATGTCAGAATTGGAAATGTTGCATGGAAAAATGATGACACGGTGGCTGGAGTTTCTTTGCTCGAGTAATGAGCCGGAGTGAATCACAATGGTGTGATGTGGAAGAGGTGCGCGGACAAAGTGTGCAGTGGCAGTGTGACACGTAGTAGGAAGGTACATGCTAGTGTAAGATGGCGGCATGTGAATGCCGTGATAAAAGGTGCTGCAGGCAATAGTGGTTGCATGCACCTAATCAAAACGTGAAATGAATAGGTCCCATGTGTGGTGGTTGCGAGTGCAATGAATACATATCCCATGTGTGGTGGCTGCAGGTGTAGTTGCGACATGTGGAAATGTACAGGTCCCATTAAATAGTAGATTGCCTTTGGCTACAAGTCCCTTCAGTGAAGTGGCTGGCGGCCAAAGGAAAGCACAATTGGATAATGGTAGTTGAATTGATGGAGCCCAAACTTTGATTGAATTATTTGGCGTCGAGGATCTCCTTGTTTTATTTCTTGCTATTTTTTATATTTATTTATTTATTTATTTATTTTAAATTTTATGATTTTATTTATGTACAAAGTGCGTAGAACTCAAACCTGTTGTGGAACCTTAGTCAAGCTGGTAGCTTGATCTGTTGCTGGAATGTTATGATCATCTGCAATGAGGCTACAGGCCTCATATGAGGTGAGATGTTGTGCAACTTCATTATCCATATCTGCCCTTAATTCCTGTAGGAATGCAACTTTTTTTGATAAGATTGATTTATATTTTATATTAAAATATCAAAAACTGAGTATAGTGGGAGAGCTCCATGAGCTGTATACTATCAAACCCAACCCCTATTAAGCTTTTACAAAATGACCACACAGGGTCTATCAGCAAAAGGCCATGCAAGGCTACTACTAAAGTAACAGTGATACCACCTATCCCAAACACTCGACCATATCAACAAAGAATAGAAGAACTATATATATAGAAAGCTATCAAGACTAGACACCACATGGCCATTAAATTTCCCCTACTCAAACAGGTAGTCTTTGAATTCACCCACCTAGGCAAAACCTTCAACCAGAGTCAAATTAAACATTTTCTTGAGGAAATCCCTACCTCTGTGAACCCTGAGCCTGTGAGCTATTAGTTCATCTCCTTTGATGTCCAAAATGAAGGGGAAATACCTTACCACTTCGCCAAGCTGATTGATTTTGCACAGGTCCTTCGGTCTTAGGAGCCCAACACCTCTCTCGGTAGCCTCCAGCACCCCATCGAGCCCCTCCAACATAGCAGGTTTAAACATTTGCAGAACCAGAGACTGGACCTCCTCCCTCATCAATAGCACATCAAGCAAAGATGCCACCACCCTCAAGGCTATGTTAGAATAGACCCTATAACGTTCTCCACTGCTGATGAAGGCTTTCCCCAAAATAAGTTTTGTAACTCCAATGACAAAGGCGTCATTTTGCCATAGCATCCTTCACAACCTTTGGTCTATTATCTTACTAAGGAACACCATCTACCTAACCCGACTGGTTAGGTAGATGGGGGGCTCCATTCCTCCACAGGTGAGTTGATCAGCTAGTAGATGAAAGACTATATATGGCGGGGGAGCGTCTGTCATTAGCCAAAATGAGTAAATTACCAAAAAAGCCTTGCAAATAAATAGAGGAAAGAATGCCTCTCTCCTCAAAACGTGTTCTTTACCAATCTCCACCCTCACCATCTCATGTCATAACTGCTCGTCTGCAGTGGAAAATAAGAACCTCAGCGAATCCATCTAAACATGATTGTCTCGTCCTTTCCTTCATCCTACTCCCCAAATGCCAAGGTTGTTCCGGCGTGTGAGCTCTCAAATCTTTCTATTGTGTGGCCATCACTATTGTGCACTATAATGATGACTTGGAGAGCTCCTTTTCACCTTTCAAAACTTGTTGGGGCCATCGACACCTGTTGACCAAGCATCCACCTCATGACCCCCTGCCGAGATGACCACCTCACCTATGTGTGAGGTGGCGCCCACCCTTCCACCCACCTGTAGGAATGCAACTTTACTCAAAAGCTTCTTATACAATTTCAATCTATGTCCATTAACTATCAGTGAGAATCTAACTGGGTCAATCATGGTTAATTAGATTGCACCATTTGGGAAAATTTCATTGATCTCATAAGGGCCTAACCATAGTCTGCAATTTACCCTTATGATATTTATAGCTGGAGTCATAGAGGAGTGCCCAATCACCTGCCTGAAAGTCCTTGGTTTTGATATACTGATCATGCCATTTAATTCTTTGATTTTGTACTAATTTAGTGTGATGAACGACTTCCATCCTTAATTCCTCCAAGGCATTAAGCTAGTGCAACCTTTCCTTTTGAGCCATTGACAGGTCCATCCCAAGTTGGACATCAGTTTCCAATGTTTTGTATTCAAACTCATAGTAATGACAACTTTCTTTCCATAAACTAACTCATAAGGTGTGTACCCTATAGTTGTCTTCCATGTAGTTCTATATGCCCAAACTACTTCAAAGAGTCTTGTTGCCCAATCTTTCTTGTGTAATGTAATTGTCTTTGTCAATATTGCCTCAATCTCTCTGTTGGTGACCTCAACTTGGCCATTTGACTGTGGATGATAGGGAGTGGACTTTTATGTCTGATTTCATACTCCTAAATAAGGCTAGCAATCAATGCTAATGTAAACCATGGTCCTTGATCTGTGACTATTTCCCTGGGGAGACCATACCTTGTAAATATTTCCTCATATAGGAATGTAGCAACCTTACTATCTCTGGCTACTATCAAATCTTTCACCTCTACCCATTTTGTGAGATAAATCAGTGCAAACAAGTATATATTCTTTGTAATTAGATGGTGAATCAATGGGTCCAATAAAGTCAATGCCCCATTTGTCAAATGGTGTGACCACCAATTGTGGTTGTAGAGGCATTTCATCACTTCTTGTAGGTCTACCCATCCTCCAACAGTGGTCACATCTTCTTATATAGAGAGTTGTATCTTCGTGCAAGGTTGGCTAATAATATCCAGTATTCAAGATCTTTACTATTGTCCTCTTAGTTGCAAAGTGTCCACCACAGGGTTCATCATGACATGCCTTGAGAATGTCATATACTTCATCCTCTTTAATACACCTTCTCATGATATGATTAGGTCATGTATAGAAGAGGTAACCAGCTACCTAAGAATATGGAAAGTTGTGCTCCACTAGGTGGCGCCTCTCCCTTGGTGAGAGGTGTGGAGGTGTTTTTCCTGTGACTAGATAATCTGCTATATCTACATACCAAGGAGTTTGTACAGTTAGTGCAAATAAGTGCTCATCTGGAAAAGAATCATCAATAACTAGGTCCTCATTACAAGTAGGGAGCCTAGAAAGGAAGTCAGCAACAACATTGCCCTTCCCAAGCTTATCCACAATGGTGATATCAAATTCTTGGAGTAGCAGTAACCATCTAACCAACTTGCCACTTACCACTGGTTTGTTCATTAGGTATCTTATTGCTACATGGTCAGTGTGAATGAAAATAGGATACCCAGTGATATAATGCCTGAACTTATTGATTACACAAATAACATCTAACATTTATTTCTCAGTGATAGTATAGTTAAGTTTAGCACCTTGTAGATTCTTGCTTATGTAGTAAATTGCATACTCCACATTTCCTTCCTTATGTCCTAACACAGCCCCCACAGCAAAGTCAGAAGCATTTGTATGTATATGGAAAGTTACTGCCCAATTAGGTCCTCTAAGTACATGTGTCTTTGCTAATGACTCCTTGAGATTGTCAAAGGATGTCTAACAGTCAGTTGTCCAATTAAATTCTGCATCATTAGAGAGTAAGACAAACAAGGGGGCGGCTATCTTGCCGAAGTCCTTTATAAATCTTCTATAATACCATGCATGACCTAGAAAGCTTCTGATATCTTTATGTTTTTGAGGAACATGCAATGTTGAAATGACTTCAATTTTGTGTGGATCCACTTGAATGCCTGCCTTGGACACAAAGTGACCAAACACTACTCCTTGCATCATCATGAAATGTTTTTCATGACTAAGGGATAGGTTATGATCTTGACATCTTTGTAGTATTTTTTCAAGGTTTTTCAGGGCCTCCTCATAAGACTCTCCATAAGTGGTGAAATCATCCATATATACTTCCATAGAGTCATGGGCAAGGTCAGCAAAGATGCTTAAAACAACCCTCTGAAATGTGGCAGGTGCATTATAGAGTCCAGATGGAAGGACATAATAGGCATATGTCCCCCATGGGCATGTGAATGTGGTCTTATCCTGGTCCTCAGGGCTATTTTGATCTAGTTACACCCACTGAATCCATCAAGGAAAGAAAAATACTTTTTCCCAGCCAAGGAGTCTAGGACCTGGTCAATGAAAGGAAGAGGGAAATGATCTTTTCTAGTGGAAATATTTAACTCTCTGTAGTCTACACAAACTCACCACTTACCTCCTTTCTTTGGTACTATGACTAGTGGAGATACCCATTGGCTATCTGATATTGGATATATGAATCTTGCATCCAACATTTTTTGCAATTCATTCTTCACTATGTCTCTTACTGTAGGGTTCATCCTTCTTTGAGGCTACCTAATTGGCCTGCACCCCTCATTAATGTATATCCTATCAGTCCCATGCAAATGATGCCTTGTGAGTTTGCAACATTTTTATTAGTTCAGTCTTCTGGACAAATGTCAATTCACTGTTGATGTTAAGTGTCCTGATGAGTCAAATCTATGACTCATTTATTTCTTTATATTTCCCGTTTCAAAAGACTTTTATAAAATATTATGGCATATACATATATATTATTATAATTATATTTGTCTCTTGGATGGATTATGCACATGTTTAGTATTCATTTGCTTTTGATGCAATCTCTTAACTTATTTACTTGAATTACATTTTCAAATTGCATATCTCGTGAATTGTGGTAGAAGTGGTTTGTGTTTGCATAAGGATTACGCTGGTAAGACTTCCAGTGGTCTCTGAATCCCTCTGGAGCCCCCTTTTCCTGCAAAGAACCTGAACTCCAGACGGCTCAAGATGTTACCCTCCAATAGAGTCATCCTCTCTTTGAGTCGATGACTGTTACCAGCCGATCCTAGGGCTGCCCAAAAGGCCTAGCAATGCAAACATGACCCACGCCTCAATTAAGACAGTTGTTATGGTCTAAATCTCCACGTCACTCCATTTTAGTGACTAATCAAAGTAGTTGTTAATTGGTGTTATTTCCAAATGAAGTCACTACCACCAAGCGCCACGCCATTCCAAGAAATCACTCAAGTTCGCCAACAACCAAGTCGATACAAATCTCTGATCTTCAGTAACCCGTAATGGAATCATCAATGTAATAATTAAGCAACTAGCTTCAATTCCAGTTCGTTGTAGTTAGATTCATTATTAGTTATCTCCTTTTAATAAAGCTCGACTGTATAAGTAGGGGCAGGTTGTCTCTTTAGGTTAGTTCCAGATTTTGATAGCAAGTTGTAATCCGTTTTATATTTTCAGTTAGAGGGAAAACTCCTTGTTTTTCTAGTTTTGTATCCATGTCCATTTCTGGACTTTGATTTAATGCAAATGAAGGGGGGATTCTTTTGAAAGGTTGTTCAAGCTCAGAGGATCGTCTCCAGCTAGGAAAGTAGGGCCTGCTTCCCCAAACTAGAGAAGATCACTCGGTATTTTATGCAATTTTGTTTTGTCTTTCTGTTTAGTGAAATTATCTGTGTATGTTAATTTTGTGATATGTTTTCTCTTTTCTGTACCACTGTTTAGCAAGTTGTCACCTATAGGTTTGTTTTATAAATTCTGAAAATACCAAAAATAGGATTGTGATTTCAATAGCACAAATATATTCAGAGTGTGTCTTTGCTATGATTTGACAATGGATTTAATTACCTTGAAGTTATGTTTCATCATTTAAGATAGTTTCCTTTTTGGCAATTAGACTAGTTTCCTTTCAAGCAAGTGTGTTTATTTTCAAAGCAATTAGACTAGTTTCCTTTCAAGCAAGTGTGTTTATTTCCAAAGCAATTATAATAGTTTCTTTCCAAGTATGTGTGTTTCCTTTCAAAGAAAATAGATAGTTTCATTTCCTTGCATGTGTGTTTCTTTCCACAAGATAAGTAAGCCGAACTTTATCCACCAATCACCAATTCGGATTCACTCCAAAATCCCCCACACTAAGAGTCTTATTGCAGATCACTCCAGACACCTCCAGATTGATAATTAAATGATGTGAATTAATGAACACTACCACGACCTCATCATTTTTGGTGTCGTTGTTGGGGATAATCTACAAATCATTGTAGGTTTGAGGTGTTGATAAGACTTCTTGAACGAGCGCATTCTGGATTCAATAGTTTATGAGGCCTAGGGACACCTTAGGTTGATTCATCAAGTAAACCATAGCTAGTACATCTTTGGAACTTAATCATCTAAGTGATCAGGGATCTCCCGTAACATCAGAATCTCCCATTCTCTCTGATACACCTACAATGGGTGAGCTTGGTGACCATGAGGAGGAAGATAACAATAGAACATTCTCATATCCAATCTCCATCACTCCTGAGAGAAATGAACCCCCCATGAAGAATATATCTCCTGCATTCCTACCCACCTTTCAGGGGAAGACTTCTAAAGATCCAGACTAGTTCTTGTTTGAATTTAAGGTCCTCTGCCATACCTATGATTATGCCACAGACAACCAAAAATTAAAACTTTTTCCTTCCACTCTCAAGGAGTCAGCGCTTTGATGGTTCATGGGCCTGAGAGCATACTCTATCTCTACTTGGGATGAAATGGAAACTACTTTCCTTGACAAATATCAAGACTATTGTAGAGTCAGGCATAAGAAAGATGAACTCTTCCGCATGAAATAGATGGAAGATGAAAATTTGGAGGATTATGTGGACAGATTTCTATTTGTCCATGAGAGATGTGGAAATAATTTAGATTAGGAATTAAGACAGACCATTTTTCTGAGAGGAATTGATGATGAAATCAGGGAAGCCTTAAACCTAATGGGAAAAGGAGATATTAAAACAAGATTTTACAAAAATTGTGGAAGTTTGTAAGAATTACTCTCGTACTCATGTAGGTAAGAGAATACTGAAGAAAGGTAGTTCTAATGTTGTTACAAAAGTCATGGAAGAGATAGCAAATTTAAAAATTGATATCTTGCTTCATTTGAATACCACTTTGGATGGTATGCAAGCTGGTAAAAGGAACACAGAACCCTTAGCCATTTATTGCCCTCGTTGTAGAGAAAACCATCCGCTTAGGGAGTGTCCTTTGAATCAAACCGAGTTATGCAAAATCTGTGAGAAAAGTCATCCAACAAATGAGTGTAGCCTGCTCCCTGAAATCAAAAATAGATTAAAGAAGGTACCAACAGACGAGGAAGAACTAAATTTTATTGGCCAGAAACAACCAAATTATGGATTCAATCAATTTTCAAACCAATATGCTCGAAGGGGCCCATCAAATTGGGGCCCAACCTCTTGGAACGGACCTTGGGGAGGTCCACTTCCTCCAATGCAAATGCCACCCCAGTGGGGACCAGCATGGCCTCAGCCAGATTGGACAAATTAATCTTGGACCAACCCTTAGTGGTCAAATCAATAACAATATCAACAACAGTGGGCACCTCAATATAACCAAGGAATGAGGCGATTTGGGAATCAACCTCAAGCCTTACTTCTTGGACCCTCACAGCCTGCAAACCCAAATCTAAGTGATCAAGTAAATCAACCTCCAATGACTGCTCAGCCAGTTCCCAATCCTAAAAATAATAAGCCACAACAACAGGTGTATAACACAAAACCAAATACAACCACCCTAAATGTTGTGGAAATAAATGATATTCAACTTCGATCTTGGAGCATTGCTGTAAACATTCCTGTAGAGGAAGTCACTAAAGAAGAGGAAGTAATGCACAATGTTGATAAATAACAAAAAGATGAGAAGACTGAGACAAGAAATTTAGAAGAAATTCCAAAAGAAACCTCTGTTCTATTCCCAGAATGATTTAAATAGACTCCTCCAAATCTAGGGAAAACCAACTTGCACATGATGACTCACAGTTAATCAAGGAACTTAGAAAGATACATATTGAAGTTCCATTGCTACAAGCAATAAAAGATATCCCAAAGATAAATTAGACCATTAAGAGCTCAGGCCTGAAACTTCCAGGTAGAAAATGAAAATTACCCAACACAATCCAAGTAGAAGGAAAACTTGCTGATGTTCTATCAGGCAAGCTAATTCCTCAAAAATATGGGGACCCTGGAAGTCCTATTATTTTAGTAGAAATAAAAGGAGTGTCAGTCTCTAATGTACTGGTTGACCTAGGATCTACTATCAATGTGATGACTTTAGAAACCGCAGAAGCTCTAGCATTAACACATATTCAACCAACATCAACTGTGTTACAACTGGCAGATTTATCTATCACAAAACCAGAGGGAATTCTGGAGGATATCATAGTTACTATCGATACATAGGATTACTCAGTTGATTTCCTCATCCTTCAAACCAGAAAGAAATGTTCAAGGTACTCAATAATACTTGGTAGACCATGGTTGGTTACCGCAGCAGCTCTTATTGACTGTAGGTCAAGAAACATGACTACTTCAAATGAGAAAAAGCTGAAAGAACTTTCCATCTATCCTCCTGCCAAACCATTCTTACAGTATAAGAATAAACCGTGGATAAATGACCTGATGGATTCGGATGAAGAAGATGCCTCCTCGTTGGCAATGGTAACAATTGCAGAACATTTTAAAGAATGTAATGAGGAGTATAAAGAATTGGAATCAAACAACTAAACCTCCTTGTACAGTGTAGCCCAACAAGAGGTTCCAGATGGCTCCGAAGAGATCCAAAAGGATCTTTCAAGGCATTCCACTGTCCATATTTTGAACAAATTGCCTCCCACTTAAGTTATCAACAAGCAAAAACATTACACCAGATTGTGCCTCACCTTTGTCTGTTAAATACTCTGTTAAGTCCTTACAAAGACCTTCTTTCTATTCATAATGGTACAAAGCAAATCACTGTCCAAACCAACAAACAACTCTCTATCAATAGTTGGTTAACAGAGGCAGAAGAAATTCGGTTGACAAAACTTTTGCAAAATCATACCCAGGATTTTGCATGGGAATACAAAGACATGGGAGGAATCTACCCCTGTGTATGGGTAAAAGCACAAACCTGTGTCACACTTTATAAAGGAATCAGCCAATAGCGAAAAAAATTATGAACTTCGACCTCATAAAAGTGACATTTATGTTTTGAATTTCAAAATGATGTAAACTAATGAAATGTAGATCTCTTGATGAATTTTATGCTTGTAATTTTTTAAAAAATTTAAAAAATTATTTTGACAACTTTTTTTAAAATTTTAAAAAATTATTTTGACAATTTTTTTTATAAATTTAAGAGCAAATTTTGAATTGCTAAAAATTCCAGAAAAAGTGACTTTGAGTCCACGTCACAAAAAAAAAGAGAAAACAATCTTATTTTTCCCTATTTTTTTTATTTCCAAATAGAGGAGTTCAATATCTAGTGTATGGAGAGAAAAAAATTAGTTTTCAATGCATAGTTTCTTTGTAATATCGTTTTAAAGTCAGACTTTACAGAATCTGATAGTTTTCATTCCACGTCAACTTTTGTATAATTTTTTTTACCATTTTCACAAAACCAATTATACCCTTTTGGAGAGGACTCTTTCCTCTAGTGAACCATATAATTTTGAAAAAAATTGGATGTGTTTTGATATATTTTTTAAAATTTCTAATTAGTGTCATATTTGATTTTAACAACCTACTTGCAATAATTTAAAAAAAATATATTAAAACTAATCAAAATATTAAAAAAAAAATCACATTTGGATTCTAGACTCAAAGCTCTACAAAAGGGTAGTTTTTTAATTTTTAAAATAATCTATTTTGATTGAAGAAATATTCAGTTTAAGTTGAGAATTTTAGAAAACCCTAGAAAATGAGGAGGTGGTTGCCAAGTAAGATGCCACATAGACAGTTTCGGGTGAAAGTATTTGGGGGCGAAATTATTTGGGTTTTTTTTTTGGTTTTTAACTGCATGATTTCATTTCTTTTTTTGTTTTTAACTAGATGATTTCGAGCGAAACTATCTCACCCCCAAATAGAGTCACCCAAAAATGGCTTGCCACATATGCCCCATGTAGCGACTACATGTATTCGGGCGAAATTATCTCGCCCCCAATAGACTCGCCTGAAAATGGCTCGCTCTAAATTGTTTTGTTGGCCCAAAGTGTGACACCGCTTTGTGCTTTTACTTGTATGCACACATCATATCTACATTGAAGATGTCCGTCCTGTTAGACAACCATAGAGGAGAATTAATCCAGTTTTGAGGGACATAGTGAAGGAAGAAATAGAGAAATTGTTACAAGTAGGATTCATCTACCCCATTTCTGACAGCCAATGGGTATTGCCATTGGTTATGGTACCAAAGAAAAATGGCAAGTGGCAAGTCTGCATTGACTATAGAGAATTGAACAAGGCCACTAAAAAAGACTATTTCCCACTTCCTTTCATTGACCAAGTGTTGGATAACCTGGTTGGTAGTCGTTGTTTCTCCTTCCTGGATGGATTCAGCAGCTACAATAAGATCCAGGTGGCTCTGAAAGATTAGGATAAGACTACCTTCACATGTCCATGGGGTACATTTGCTTACAGAGTTCTGCCATTTGGATTATCCAATGCACCAACCACATTTCAATGTGTCGTGTTGGCATTTTTTGCTAATCTAGACAATACATGTGTGGAAGTTTATATGGACGATTTTACGGTGCATGGAAAAACTTTTGATGAAGCCTTGAACAGTTTGAATAAAGTGCTTGAAAGGTGCAAAGAACATCAATTATCCCTGAATCATGAGAAGTGCCTTCTTATGATGACTGAAGGGATAGTCCTAGGTCACCACATCTCACAAGAGGGAATGAAAGTGGACCCCAAAAAGTTTGAAATTATAGTTCAAATTCCCCCTCCTCAAACTCAAACATAAGTGAGAAGTTTCCTAGGACATGTTGGGTATTATCAAAGGTTTATTGAAAACTTCAGTAGGAAAGATGATCCTTTGTTTACCTTGCTTAAAAAGGATTCTAAATTTAATTGGACACCACAATGTCAAGAATCCTTTGAAGCCATCAAAAGCACCCTCATGACAGCACCAATCATTAAAGGACCGAATTGGAGTGAACCATTCCATATCCACAATGATGCCTCCAATCAGGCTATTGGAGCAGTCTTAGGACAGGCAAATGAATCTGGAGGGATGCATGCAATTTATTATGTTAGCAAAAAACTAAACCCTATAGAGAAAAACTATATCACTATAGAAAAGGAATTCTTAGTAGTAGTTTATGCAATCAACAAGTTTCACCACTACATCACAGGCTACAAAGTTTTTATACAAACCGTGCTAGGGAAAAATCAGATTTACAGTAAAAAACAACAAACTATTCAAAACCCTAATTGCAATGAAGAACAATCTAGCCTAGAAAATAATCAAACAAGCATGAAAACAACTACGAATCTAAGCTAGTATTGTCTTATCTTCATTGTTCTCCTCTATCTTCCATAGTTGTTCTTAGATTTGCAAGTTTATGCAAAGACCTAGAGAAGCTCAAATGAAATGGCAAGATGTTGGAGACAAGAGAGCATAAGAGCATGAAAAATGAACTAAGATAGAGAAAAATGAGCTGGAAAAAGGTGTTTTATAGAGGAGCAGATTTGAATGGAGGGCCAAGATCACATGTTGACTTTGAGGCCAAATGGAGGGTTGAGATTAGTTAGGGTTTTCTCACCATAAGAGGACAAGATTGAATTTTAAATTGAGATAAATGGTGAGGTGGAATGGATTTTAAAATTAAATAAACATGGTGTACATTTATTTAAGAAGAGGGATAATGTGATGGGGTTGATTTATTTGTTTGAATAAATCAAATGAAGGGAACATTAGGGAAACGAATGATAAAATAATTAATTAATTAAAACTAATTATTGAACCATAGAGGAAAATTAGCGAAAATCAGTAGAACATGGAAGTGATTAGGGTTTTGCGATCCGAGGACACTTTTAGGTGTCTACACATATTGATCATGCAACCATTAGATACCTTATGAATAAAGTTGTGGTAGGTGGTAGAATTATTAGATGGTTATTATTGTTACTAGAATTTGACATAACCATTGTTGATAAACCTGGAAAAGATAATATTGTCATTGATTTCTTATCTAGATTGACTATGGAGGGAAGTAACGAACCAATGGATGACATGTTTCCAGATGAACATCTCTTTACCATTTCTTTACAATCGCCTTGGTTTGCAGATTTAGCTAACTATTTAGTTTCAGGATGATGCCCACCGCATTTCAATAAGAAAGAAATCAGGTGACTGGTTCAAGATAGCTCCAGATACAAATGGGTAAATGGTATATTGTTTAAGAATTGTTCTGACCATGTATTGCGAAGATGTGTGTAGGAAACTGAAGTCTATGACATAATCAGAGCATGCCATGATGAACCTTCTGGTGGACATTTTCAACCGTTCGGATGGGACATAAAATTCTGGGAGCAGGGTATTTTTGGCCAACAATGACCAAGGATATTCAACATTATGTCAAACACTGTGACCATTGTCAGCAAATGGGACATCCAACTCCTACCACAGACATGCCACTCCATCCTCAAGTGGTTCTCGAACCATTTGAAAAATGGGGAATAGATTTTGTGGGGCCGATAGATCCACCTTCCAAAGGAAATCATTACATTTTGGTTTGCACCGACTATGCCACTAAATGGGTCGAAGCAAAAGCACTACCATTAGCAAAGGAGGAGAAGGTTGTAGATTTTTTGTATAAGCATATTTTGCAAAGGTTTGGAGCACCCAGAGTCCTTATTTCTGATCAAGGACCACAGTTCATGTCTACTATGATCAAAACATTCCTGGAAATATATCAAATCTATCATAGGAAGTCCTCTCCATATCATCCTTAGAGCAATGGTCAAGTAGAAGTAACAAACAGGGAACTGGAGAACATCCTCACAAAAACCATTTCAGGTAAAAGAACATATTGGGCTGAAAGAATGACAAAAGTTGTTTGGGCCTACAACACCACATGGAGGACCACCACTAATTTCACACCATACTAATTAGTCTATGGGAAACACCCAGTTTTGCCCATAGAATATGAGGTGGAAACATTGAGAACAACACTCAAAGTTGGTATTGACTTAACTGAAGCACAAAAACATAGGATAATGCAACTGTATAGATTGGAAGAGACGCGGATGGAAGCATTGCAACACATAGAGTTAATTCAATAACAAAGAAAAGATTGGCATGATAAACGTATTATCAGTAAGCAGTTCAAACAAGGAGATTGGGCCCTATTGTACGATTCCAAGTATCAAGATCTAAAAGGGAAACTAAACACCAGATGGTTGGGGCCCTATGAAATTCAAGAAACCTTTAGCAATGGGGCCATTCAGCTGGTTCCCATTGATGGTGATCACAGAGTTCTTCTGGTAAATGGACAGATTGAAGTTGTATCACAAACCAGCTTCCAAAAAGGAGTTCACTGCAGAAATCCAGTCTCGGATAGAGCATTACACCCTGGAGGATCTCTCTTCCATGGGACTCATGTTCTAAATGATGACTCTGGAATAAATAAAGCAATAAAGGTTGAAAACCAAAAATGGCAGCTTTGTCTAGAGGGAAGATTGAAAACCAACAATGGCGGTCTTTCCTTTGAATTCCCCATTTTCCTTCAATAAAATTCCTTTTTGCAGTTCTGTAGGTCTCTATGTTGAAAATTTTCAAAGAGCTCCAGATAGATACCGATAGCTCCAAATGGCTACGGATGGCTCCAGACCAACATTGACGAATGCTTGCTTTCCAAAGTATCGTTGGACGCTAGGTGATGTTGCATCACGAAAAAGTGATTCAGTAAAAGTTAAGACAAACCCATCTTAGGGATGCGTACTGTACATAGGTATATTCCTACCTTGAAACTTGTATAATTATTTTAATATATGTATATATGCCACGTGTTCCCCCAAATGACCCGAATGCAATCTTTATTCCTCACACGCACCAAGGCAGTTGAATGATTGACGACAGTCAGACAGGTGGCAGCAAAAGAATTGTTTGCAGGTCTTGCATACCTTGCAATAAGATGCAAGTACTTGGTCATAATGATAACAACATTTTCCATAAATGCCATAAAAAGAAATAAGTACTTGCTTGTGTAATAATGATGACCAGTAATTATGACCACAAAAGGAAAATGCATTTGAAAAGATGTGAGACCTACGGTTGATGGCGTCAACTCCGGATGTGCATGGAAAAAAATTAAGGTGGCGGCTATGAATTTCTACTTCACACGCTGCCATTCTGGTTTGAACCTCCAAAGTACGCGCCCATGAATGTTGAAAAGACAGGCAGGGTAATTGCCAACCTGTCCATCTTGCATGCGATTATTTCCTCACTTAAACCTACCATCGACAACTCAAAATTCACATTACTTCCTGTTCTAAAGAGAAAAACAAAAGTTCCATTGTGACATTGCAACTTCAAAATCAGCCGAGCAGATGGGTAACAAAAGGATAGATGAACTAGAAAACGTCACTTTTGACGATGCCAGTGCACAGATTTTCCAAAAGGCTGGATGGTTGGAGTTCTTGCGAAAGTTTGAGGGGTATGAAGCAGGATTCGTTGACGAGTTTGTCGTAAACTTCCACAGGACCTTCACTATAGTAAAAGGGGTAAGAATACAAATAAACCCTGCCATGATTAGTCAGCTTTTTGGCATACCTGCAGTAGGTGTTGATTTGTTTTCAAATAAATCATCATATGAGGAATTAGTTTAAAATTTTCATGTTGCTCTGGAGCCGTTCCCTTGATATGTGTAAGGGAGCAACCAAAGGAATTGAGAGGACCAGTCTTCCGGACCTATGGAAGACTGTTGTCTTGTGGATCATGAAATTCTTTACATGTGATGGTCAGTATGGCACGGTTTTAGGGCCAAGAATGAAACTAATTACTCACCCCAGGCATTTGATAAGCTTGTCTACTTTCTTGCACATAAACTTAGTTAATATGATGACAAAAAGGAAGAGCAAAGAAGGGCAGATTAGCCACCTTGGTTTGGTACATTTGATCATGAAGCATCACTTCCTACAACAATAAGAGGGCTAAGGAGGAAGAACTTGAGTAGCAGAAGGCAAAGGCTGCTATGGAGAAAGAAAAGAAATTTTTGTTTTCAAAAAGGAGATGGATATTCACAAGGCCATGATGGCCCAAAAAGATACTTAGATCATGTAGCTCCGACAAAATGCTACTTAGCAGACCCCTGCGCCAGCATCACTAAATATCTATGCACAAAATTTGCAGCTAACATTGGATAATAGACAGCTCAGAGGTGAGATCATAAAGCTTCAGAGAGATCTAGAGATCCTTAGAGCAGAGAAGGTGGCAATAGAGAAGAATTTGGCTTTAGCTTGTGAAACAAGGGAGACCCTGTTAGCTCAACGTCCACCATCAGGTGTATATGCCTTGTTCCTTCGAGAACAATTTTTGAGATGAAAATTACTCAAGATTAGTTGCAATCTTCCATATGACTTTGATAATGATGTGGATTTTGTTGAATGTTATTTGCAAAATCCAAAGGACCAACAAAATCTCTTGTATGAATTTATATGTAGGAGAACGCCATATCTAGAGTTATCTGTCTCTTCTTAGAAATAACAGGCTATGGGAAGAAAGGATGGAAGAATATGATGCTGCAGTAGGATCCATAGGGTTATTAATGAGACATGAGTGCCCTAAGACTACATGGTTCTCCAACACCTTCAAAGAAAATGCTTACAGGCAGGGCATCACAGATCAATATGTGAGAAATTTAAATTCCTATATTTCTATTTTATTTGCAATTGCAGATTATCTTCCCAATGCGGCAGTCTCAAGCTGCATATCTAGATTTGAGGAATTGCCTCATATTTTCAAAAGAAGGGAACATGTGTCCCCCGCAAATATCAGGTGGATGACAGATAAGGTAAAAAAATGATACCCTTAATTCAACAGAGGAAACAAAATTGGATTGGAATGAGGTTCAGACCACCACTAATTTTGATGTCAACTCCTCGCCTTAGTCATCCTCCAGGAAACCCAATGAGAGAAGGGAAATTCAACAAATGGTTCAGCAAGTTACAGAAGAATGATGGGTTTCAACCAAAGGGCAAAAAATTGTTTCAGTATGAGGATGAGGACTATAATTACAGTACTATCATTGAAGGAAAGAATATACTTGATGAGATAGATGGTGCAGAGCAGCCATGAGGACATGGCATAGTTTCAGTTGGGGGGAATGATGAGTCAAATCTATGACTCATTTATTTCTTTATATTTCCTATTTCAAAAGACTTTTATAAAACATTATTGCATATACATATATATTATTATAACTATATTTGTCTCTTGGATGGATTATGCACATGTTTAGTATTCATTTCCTTTTGATGCAATCTCTTAACTTATTTACTTGAATTACATTTTCAAGGTGCATATCTCATGAATTATGGTACAAGTGGTTTGTGTTTGCATAAAGATTACGTGGGTAAGACTTCCAGTGGTCTCCGGATCCCTCCGGAGCCCCCTTTTTCCTGTGAAGAACCTGAACTCCAGACGGCTCCAGATGTCGTTACCCTCGAATAGAGTCATCCTCCCCTCGAGTTAATGACTATTACCGGTTGATCCTAGGGCTACCCAAAAGGCCTAGCAATGCTAACATGACCCACACCTCAATTAAGGTAGCTGTTATGATCTAAATCTCCACGTCACTCCATTTTAGTGACTAATCGAAGTAGCTGTTAATTGGCATCAGTTTCAACTGAAGTCACTGCCACCAAGCGCCACGCCATTCTAAGAAATCACTCAAGTTCGCCAACAGCCAAGTCGATACAAATCTCTAATCTTCAGTAACCCGTAGTGGAATCATCAATGTAATAATTAAGCAACTGGCTTCAATTCCAGTTCGCTGTAGTTAGATTCACTGTTAGTTATCTCCTTTTAATAAAGCTCGACTGTATAAGTAGGGGCATGTCATCTCTTTAGGTTAGTTCCAGATTTTGATAGCAAGTTGTAATCCATTTTATATTTTCAGTTGGAGGGAAAACTCCTTGTTTTTCCAGTTCTGTATCCATGTCCATTTCTAGACTTTGATTTAATGCAAATGAAGAGGGAATTCTTCTGAAAGGTTGTTCAATCTCAGAGGATCGTCTCCAGCTGGGAAAGTAGGGCCCACTTCCCCAAATTGGAGATCACTCGGTATTTTATGCAGTTTTGTTTTATCTTTCTGTTTAGTGAAATTATCTGTGTATGTTAATTTTGTGATATGTTTTCTCTTTTACGTACCACTGTTTAGCAAGTTGTCACCTATAGGTTTGTTTTATAAATTCTGAAAATACCAAAAATAGGATTGTGATTTCAATAGCATTGATATATTCAAAGTGTGTCTTTGCTATGATTTGACAATGGATTCAATTACCTTGAAGTTTTGTTTCAACATTTATGATAGTTTCCTTTTTGGCAATTAGACTAGTTTCCTTTCAAGCAAGTGTGTTTATTTTCAAAGCAATTAGACTAGTTTCCCTTCAAGCACGTATGTTTCTTTCCAAAGCATTTAGAACAGTTTCTTTCCAAGTATGTGTGTTTCCTTTCAAAGAAAATAGATAGTTTCATTTCCTTGCATGTATGTTTCTTCCCACAACATAAGTAAGCCATACTTTGTCCACCAACCACCAATTTGGATTCACTCCAAAATCTCCCACACTAAGAGTCTTATCGCAGATCACTCCAGACACCTCTGAATTGATAATTAAATGATGTGAATTAATGAACACTACCACGACCTCATCATGTCCTACCTGGTGTAATGTCAACTGGTGTTGCCATGGCCATTACATAGGCGATATCCAATCCTGATAAGTTAAGACTACAACTATGAGGCGGCAAATGATGAAACATACTGCTGGTGGAAGCATAGGCTGGAGTGTTTATTGTGGGCATAATATTGTGCAGTGGGCATGCCAGACATACTAGACATGGATCTTGCTGCATGTTCGTTCCATAATTGTTTTGTATGACATTGGAAAGCACTTCATCTTCATCCTGGATATCCAACAATGGGCCTCATTCAATTGTCTTAAATGTTTGAAGAGAATATTGATCAGTATCCTTTAGGTCTAGCTAGATAGTTTGCTCCATATCAGCAAAAGGTTGTGCAGGTGGATAAAGGACCAATTTTTTGTTGTATTCCCATTGGAAATTATCATATTCCCTGACCAACATCCTATTAAGGCATCTATTGTTGCCAACCAGGGTCTCCCTAGGATGAGTGGATATCCTCCTAGGATGGCTTTGAGTTGTAAGACCATAAAATCTGTAGGGTATTCCCATGAATCCAATGTAATTACAAGATCTTCAATAACCCCTTCTGGTTTGACAGTGGACCTATCTGCCAGCTGGAGTATTGTGGGAGTAGGTCTAAGGTTATCTAGCTGAAGGTTATTCATTGTTTCCTTTGCCATTATATTGATGGTTACACCTAGGTCAATCAAGGTGTTTTTGATATAATGGTACCATTGATGTTTACATCAACCACAGGGCTTCCAGGATTTGCATATTTTGGAACAACTAAGTTGCCTAACATGATATTAGCAAATTGTCCTATAACATGTACTGTCTAAGGATCTTTTATTTTCCTTCCTGGCTTCTTAAGGCATAATTCCCTTATAGCCTTGGTATATATGGGTACATCCTTGATGGCTTGGATGAGGGGAATTTAACACAAACATTTTTCAACTTCCCCATAAAATCAAAATCAGGCTCAAATGGAGTTGGTGGAAGGTGCATTTTTAATCTCTCTGGAAATGGAGAGCTCCTAGTGATGGTTTCTTCCTGTGGAGAGATTTGCTCAGAAGGCCTCTACTAGTTATTCAGATGGTTGTCAGTGACGAAGGGTTGCTCCTCATCAAGAAGTTCTTTGATGAGTGGAGATGTAGGTCCAACAAGCATTTTTCTTGAGTGTAGGTGCACAACTAACTTCAACTGTATAGGTTGGGTATTGGGTGGCCTCATTAGTATAGGCCTATTGAATAGGCTTGTTGTTAGGGTTAGGTGCAGGTTGGGCTGGCAATTGAGTGGCTCTAGGTGGGACAGGTGATGGGTTGAATTATTGACTTCTTTTTATGTTATTTTTATATGTTTTAAAAACCTTTTCATATGATCCTACAAATGCTTTACAAACATCACCATTACTATATGATGTTTCTCATATACTTTTCAAAGACTTTAAACCTATGTTGATAATATGGAATATGGTGGTTATTGTTATCACCCAGTTTTGCACCCTTGCATACAGTTGTGAAACCTCTGCAAACTGGAATAACATGGGAATGATCTCTAAGTGTGGGACTTTGCTAAATGAGATCAAACCTCCGGAGAAGGCCGGCTTCCTTGTCTAGTTATCACCTAAAACTACTAAATTTTGGGGGGAAAAGGGAGAGGAAATGCTTGTAATAGAAATGAAATAGAACGCTTGAAAAATAAAGGGTGATGCACCAGACAGATTAAAAGAGACTTCCACAATACTAAGAAAATGCATAGCATAATCAGATGCAGCAAGTAAACATACACAGATTAGATGATTCTAGCAGAGGTAAAGAGCAATATGATCGAGAGGAATAAAAGAAATTCACAGATAACCATATGCATATTTACACAGAACTAGCAAATCAGCAAAGGAGGTAAAATAACTTGCATCTATCCAATGAAAGGCAAGGTTACAGTATATGAAAACTCTGTTTGGAAATAGAAAAGCCCTATGCCAAATAAATTTCAACCTTATTTACGTCATTTGAATGCCTATATGTAGCATTCTGAAACTAACCTAAGTCGGTTACAAAAAAATACTCCAAGAGCTATCATAGAAAAATATCTCCATCAATAACTGTCCAGCTGCATTAGTTATGGCGTAGAAATCTGGAACTGGGCGGATGGGAAGATATTTAGAGTCTTTATTGCAGCTGCTTACTCATCGCCAATCTTCAGCCAACGCATCAGTGAGGAGATATTTTGATCATGAATGCGAGCAACTTCCATACGTGCAGAAATGAATGCAAAAACTATCTACATCTCGTTCAAGAAGTCGCTGAAACGTCGAGTCACCCAAAATATGCAACTCCAGATTTGAATTTGAAAAAGTGACAAAACTCCTGAAAAACCCTGCCAAATGAAAGAGGGGACCAAAATATGCAACTTTCCCTCTTACAGCAGGTCGAAATGCGTTAGAATGGAGGAGATGCATGCGGTCAAAGATTTGGTCAACCACCTGTATATATTGCTTCTGCATCTCTGTGTATATCGCTTGCATTTGCCATCTGAATCGGCATTCAAAAACCTTTCTCTGCAACTCCCTTGTACATGCATGGCGCTTTGTATATCGGGCTTGTACATGCCTTGTATTTTCAAATTTGCATATGCATACAATTTCCCTTGTATGTGCGGGCCCCACCATTTGTATCTCCTCCTCTGAATATGCAAACATACAAGCCACGGACCCCATGCTTGAATTCGTGAGAATTAACTTTTGGGTCAGGTCCGGGTTGTATGTATCTCATTGTACATTTGTTTGTATATCGCAATATACAAAACACCTATACATACAAGGCGGACCCGAGAATTTTATAAAGTAGACTACAGACCTCTATGAAATCTGGTTTGTATATCACAATGTATGCCTGTTTGTATATCGGAAGATATACAAACGCCAAATATACAAACCACGGACTTCAAAAAATTATAAAGTGCATTTGACTGCTAGGTGGGGTCTGGCTTGTATCATCCTTCTTCGTATATTTCCTTGTATGAGCAAACGTACAAAGCACCTACACATACAAGGCGCGGATTTAGCGCTGCATTCAACCAAACTGTACATGTCTTTGAAATCCAGCTTGCATCCTTACCGTTGTATATTTCAGTGTATATGTGAAATATACAAACAACATATATACAAGCCGCAGACTCCAAACCCTTTACGGAGCAGACTGAAACACTTTTGAAATCTGGCTTGTATATGCTCCCTGTATATGCAAACATGCAATGTACATATACATACAAGTGGTGGTCCCCACTTCCTATATCTCCCTTTGCGGCACTGTAGCAAATGTATATTTTGGCCTTATATGTGCAGATATACAAACGCAATATACAAACTCCCTTACATACAAATGGGGAATCTTTACGGAATATGCCCACGATGTATCTTTTCATTGTATATCCGATTGTATCTTCACTTGTATATCTGAATATACAAGCCCTTACATACATGCAGACCCGATATACATTCAGCGAATATTCCGGGGATCTGCGATGTATATTTCATCCTTGTATCTGCCCTTGCATCCTCCAGCAAATGTATATTTGCTTGTATGTCGAAAATACAAAGGCAAATATACAAACCTCCCAAACATACAAATGGGGAATCTTTACGGAATATGCGATGAATGCACATTAAATCTTGTATGTTTCATTTGCACCTTTCCTTGTATATCGCCGATATACAAACCGAGAATATTCCCGGGGACCTGCAAAAGATTCCTGAAATGTATATGCACCTTTGGAGCCCGATATACATTCAGAAAATGCATATAACCTAGTTTTTTCATCATTTTCTAAGGCCGATGGAGATTTGCAAGCCCGCCAAATGAACATTTGAACTGTATGTTGACCAAAACTTTGACCATGATAACTTCTTTATTTGGCCGAATTTCGGGGTGGTGTAAAAAGCAAACCTGCCTATTTTTTCAAGCTCTTTCCAATGGTAAGGTTTTTTTAAGGCAATTTGGCACTTTTCATTTTTAGGCAACATTTTCCAAAAGCTTTTCAAGGAAAATACTCAGTGAACTGTTTAGCTCTAGACAGAGGAAAATGGGTCAACAATTTGGCAACCTCTATGGGATGTTTGCCTGCTAAACATAAGATCAGTGGCCTTATTGTATCCATTGGGCATGGAGTCACACAGAGACTAAAATACAGTTATTTCTGACCTTAGCAAAACAAGATAGAAGTAATGAAGAACACTTGGAAGACCAAACCAAGACAAAATGTTGAAAGCAAACCCTTTCAACCATGCTAGACAGCATTTAGGGAAAGCAAAAGGGAGTCCAAACTAATGTGCAATAGCACTTATTGAAAACAAGAAATCTAATCTACTGATTTACAAGGCACTCATGCCTCAAAACACCTCTTTAGGTGTATCCCATTAACTGGGATAGGCAGATTTTGTCCATCCATATTTGATAACTGAAATGCATTGTGCTCCTTGCATTCAGTAATGAGAAATGGGCCACTCCACATGTCAAATTTGAAGTGTTTTCCTGGCCTGCTCTTCAATTCATCCCATTTGAGCACCAGATCGCCTTCCCTAAAGGTTCTGGGAGTGGCCTTCTGACCAAAGCTTCTTTTGGTTCGAAGCTGATGATATTCCATAGTCTTCATAGCCTTGTCTCTGACTTCTTCAAGCTCCATAAGCTGAGCATATCTGACAGTCAAGGGATCCTCTTCTTCAAACATCTCCAGCTGATTCATGATGTCTAGTGCTGGCAGTTCGACAGAGACAGGCAATCTTGCTTCTTTCCCATAGACTAACATATATGGAGAATTGCCAACGGACCTTTTAGGAGTTATTCTGTCTGCCCATAAGGCATACTTCAAAGTAGTGTGCCAGGTCCTCTGGTTATCCTCCATTGATCTTTTAATAATTCTTATGAGATTTTTGTTCGTAGACTCAGCCAAACCATTACCCTGCGGGTAATAATTGGAAGAAGTATTCAAATAGATCCCACTCTTAACAGCCTAGTCAGTTATCTTTAGGCCAACAAAGGCCAAAGCATTGTCAGAAATGATAGACTCACGAACTCTGAATCTGGATATCAAATCATGATAAAAATTCAAGACAACATTTTCATTGGATTCCTTCAGGGCCACTACTTCAGTCCACCTTGTGAAATAGTCTGTAGCTGTAAGAACCCATCTATGGCCTACACTTGATGGTGGGTTAATAGGACCTATAAAATCAATGCCCCATCTCATAAAGGGCTGCTCTACTTGAATTGGCTGCAAAGGTAAAGCTGGCAACCTTTCTTTGCCGGCAAAGATGGCACACTTTTTATATTTTCTAGCCCATGCATGGGCATCCTTAAATAGGCTGGGCCAGTAACATCCAGCTCTCATTATCTTCCAGGCAATAGTCTTTGGGGTGAAATGACCACCTGCTATTCCGTCATGAAACTAATGCAATACCTTGTCAGTCTAATCTTCAACAATGCATCTTAGCAATACACCATAAAAATCCTTTCTAAAAAGGGTGCCATTAATCAAAACGTATGGAACAGACTGCAGTCTATAATATCTTCTTTTGGTTCTATCCAAACCTACTGGACATTTGCTAGTTTGCAAAAATTGAGTCATATCAGTAACCCAACTTGTGCCCACTGCCTCTGCATTACCTTGAGGTGCATCCTCAATGGTCAAAAGCGTCTCATCCCCTTTTTCAAAACTAGTAGTGAGCTGCTCACTGAGCCCTCTGCCTCTAACAAGCTTGGTTACCTAGATATCCACGTCATATTCCATGACCTTAGTAATCCAACCAACTCTCTTCTCATTAACATCTTTGCTCAACAGGAACTCCTTTACGCTGGGATGAGCCACCACCAAATATATCTTGTTATTAGAAACAAGATGCTAAAATTTCTTGAGGCTCCTTATCACTGCAAGGACATGCTTCTCAACAAAGCTATACCTTTGTTCATATTCTTCCAGCCCCTGACTGAAGAAAGCGATTGGCTGTTCAAAGCTGCTACTCTGCTTCTGTACTAAAATCGCAGAGATTGTATCTAGGTCGCCATAAGCATGTAGAATAAAATCTTTGGAAAAGTCAGGATTTACCAAGGTCGGTGCAACTGACAATGCTTCTTTTATAGACTCAAAGCTGAGTCTGGCCTCTTTTGTCCAATTAAAGGTTGTATTCTTTTTCAACATGGATGTCAAAGGCTTCAAAAGGTTTGTAATATCAAGGATGAACCTTCGCAGAAAATTAATTCTGCCAATAAAACTTTATACTCCCTTCTTATGACTTGGTAAAGGCAGCTCCAAAATGGCCCCTACTCTTTTAGCATCAATGGTAATGCCTTCTTTTGAGACAACGTGCCCTAACAGCTTACCTTCATGGACAGCGAAAATGTATTTGTTTGGATTAAGGGATATCCCAAACTCTCGGCATCTCTCAAAAACTTGCCTTAAGTGGGATAAATGCTCAGATGCATTCTTGGAAAAGACTGTTATATCATCCAGATACACCAACACCAGTTTATAGAGCAAACCTTTAAACGCCATATCCACGGCTCTTTGAAAAGTTGAGCCAGCGTTGGAGAGACCGAAAGGCATTCTCCTGTAGGCCATGGTACCCCATTTGATGGTGAAAGCAGTCTTAAATTGATCCTCTTCTTTGACTAAAACCTGATTGTAACCAGAAAATCCATCAAGCAAGGAAAACCTTTCTGAGCCAGCCACTACCTGTAGAATCTGTTCCATTGAGGGCAATGGGTAGTGGTCTTTTAGGGAGGCCCTATTAAGATCTCTGAAGTCAACACATAGCCTAATTTCTCCATTCCTTTTCCTCACAGGGACAAGGTTAGAGACCCAAGAAGTATGCTTGATTGGGAAAATGATCTTTCCCTCAATCAGTTTAGTCAATTCTTTAATCATCAGGGGCTCCAGCTTTGGATTTAGGGGTCTTTGCTTCTGTCTCACAGGTTTTTTACCTGATTCCAGCTCTATGGTATGCTGGGCAACATAAGGATCAAATCCCTTGAGGTCTGAATAATCCCAAGCAAGCACATCGTTAAACTCTTGACAAAGAGCAATAACAACTCTCCTATCTTTAGGGGAACAGATTTTACCTAACTTGAGGAGTTTACCCTTGAAAATTTCAAACTCTTCATAATGTTCCTCCTTTATCTGCATGCCGGTCTTGGTCTTCTTTATCTGATCATCAGTGCCAAAAATAGATTCTAAAGCTACCAATCCCTTGGGCAGCTCGTTTGTCTTCAGCTGAACAATCTGGTCATTGCCATACTACTGTTTGAGTTTATCCTGATTCATCATGGAAAACTCATCTTCCTCTAACAGGAACCTTAGAATCTGTTCATCACTTTCAAAGACTTGCCAATGAATATTATTATCAGGGATAGAGGGTCTGTCCACTATCTTTACATGAGGCTGCACCTTTTCTCGTTGAATATCACTAGGGATATCAAACTATGCCCCAATCATAGCTAACCTATCAGTATGGGAGTTCTGATTTCTCAGAATAGAGATCAGATTGAAAGCATCAAATTCTTCAATCATGTTCCACACTCTATGTTTGTAGCATTTCAGAGCATCATTCTTTGTGAGATGCAGTCCCCTTACCTGGTTTACAATAAGTTCATTGTCTCCAAACACTTGCAAACAACCTATTTTCCTCTTTCTTGCCCACTACAAACCCTGAATTAGTCCTTCATATTCAGCAGTGTTGTTTGTACATGCAAAGGCAAAACGGAAAGAAGAAAAATATTTTTCACCCTGTGGGGATACAAGCATTGCACCACCACCGGATCCATTTCTGCTCCTAGAGCCATCAAAATACATTTTCCATATTTCATTTTGCTACTCTGTGTGTTGTCCTACATCCTTTACCAGATTTGGAATTGTTGTTTCAGGCTCATGTAGTATGTAAGTTCCCATACCAGTCTCTTGTATGTGTGTCTGAGGATCATCTACAACATTTTCTGAGGCCCATTCCCTTAAGAGTACCTCTGGTATGCTTTCAGCTTGTAGTTCTTGGGCAGCAACAATTTCAGGGTCATCCGAAAATAATGCAATTTGCATTAACAACACTGGGTGTGTAAGGCTCTATGTGATGATTTGAAAGTAACTTAGATTTTAAAGTTACTTTGGTGCCATATCTGGTCCTGAAAAACATGTGGGACCAGTCTGAGGATAGATATCCTCCTATTTTGGCTGTGAATTCTCTTGATAGGCACATGGCAAAATAGGGAGGCAAATCAATAATGAAGACCTCTTGGAAGATGGAAACATTGGGATAGGTATGTAGAGTAAGACCTAGGTCTTTAATTACACACACAGTATTAACAGCTGTGCCATCTAATTGGAGAACACCTTTCTCAAGGGGTTGGTATTTGAGCCCTAATTGGTCTGCAATTTGTTTAGGCATCACAGAACTACTTGCTCCACTATCCACCATGCAATTATGAACTAATTTATCTCCAATTATCAATGATATATAAAATGGGAGTGGCTTGGCACTTTTGTTAGGCTGTTTGATGTTATCCTCGGAGGAATTGGTAAGGACAACCCTATTTGGGTCAATAGTTGTATCATTGGATACTTTCAAATCAGATAAAGCAGACTGCAACATTTTCTTTTGACCAAGGATGGCTAAAGAATCCCACATAGATATTGTCACATTCATCTTCTTCATATTTTCAATAATATTGAAAGGTGGAGTGACACTTACCTTTTGTTGTGATTTTGTAGCAGCGACCTCTGCTTGCAAACGGGGCATCTCCCTTGCTGTTTCCGGGTTAATTCTTTGTAGAATATGGGGAATATATGAGGTAGAAGCACCAACATGTCCTTTCTCTTTATTTGCTACTTGCTCTACCTCATAACCCCTCTTCTTGGCCCTTGTATTTGCTGCCACCGGTGTATCCTCTCTATTCATGCCACAAAATTTGCCTTGCTGCCAATTCATGAAGGCAGAATCACTCTGAGGTTGCCCTTATTGTTGTTCAGCTCCATCATTTGGTGTATTTGTATGTGGGACTGCCACATTTTGAACCATTAAAGCTTGATTTATAACCCCATTTGAGCAGGTTGCCTGATTGTGTGGCTGATTGCATGGATAGCACCATTCATATTCAGCAGCAAGGTTATTCTGAGTAGGGACAAGGTCCCTCACTACATTAACAGGTGCTAGATTATAAGGCTGAAAAGGCCTTTGATTTACATTTTGCCTAGGACCCTGATAATTACTTTGATATGGAGGTCTGTTGGCTTGGTAAGGCCAACTTTGTCCTTGATATTGTTGATTCTACCCTTGATTAAATTGGTGATAAGGCTGCCTCCCCTGGGATTGTTGCTTCTTTATGTTCACTAGCTCATTGCCAAAAGTTTGCAAAATATTTTCTATTTTTTGTTGGCTATTTTTAATCTCTTTTAATTCTTGTGATGAGCTAGAAGTAGCAGCCTCAGAGTTGACGGTACTCGACAATGCCGCAGTAGCAGGTAAAGGGGCAAAATACAAAATTGGTAAAGGCATTGAAGCCTGGATCTCAAGGAAGATGGGCACTGGCGGTCTGGGTGCTATTTTTTCGGCTTGAATCAGGTTATTTTCTGCCCTAATAGCTAACTCATAAGCATCTGGCAAACTATTTCCTCCTAGTGATTGAATCATTACTGAAACATCACTATTTAAAGCTTTCAAAAAATATAGAAATGCATATTCAGCTAGAGGTCTTACCATGGCAGGGATTCTGTCCCATGTCTTTTGAAATCTAAAGTTAAAATCCATCATTTGCTCCTGAGGAGCTCTCTTTATAGTGGTCATCTATTCAACCAATGATAGATTATCTGATTTGTCTTGGAATTGTCTGTTCAGTTTCTCCCCAAGGTCATCACAGGTTGTAATAGTTTGCACTGGTAGACTCCTGAACCATTGCAATGCCTTCCCTTTGAAAGAGGCATCCAGCAGCCTGATGGCTACGTTCTCTTGAGTGACATGATGTAAACCACACAGAGATGCTATGTCTCTAATGTGCTCAATATGAGTAGTTTGATTTTTCCCTATGAAATAGGGCAAATTCTTCAAAGCCGCCATAGGTATGACATCATGTACCACCAAATTTAAAGGGCTACCCCCATCAAAAGTCACGAATGGCTGATTTCTTGCCATCTAAAGAGTTGTAGGTAGATTTGCTTGAGTTACTACAGGAACTACATAAGCAACTGATCTCAAATTTGGTGGAGTTGACTGTACTCTTTTGGAAACTGGAGTCCTTGGTATAGCTCTGCTCTGTCTTCTAGGTGGAGAGAGCTGCAAATATTTGAATGAGCTTGAACTTGAACTCCTAGTTTGAATCTTTCTCATAAAACATGTAACAACAGAACTGATCTGTTTGTCCTTCCTCAGTCTGAGTTGCCAGATATGCAAACTTTAACCTCTTAAAGGTCTGTAATCACTGGCTACACATCAAAACCAGCAATAGTGATTGTTAAGTTGATTAGTGTTCTGACTCTTTGTCCCACCGGGCGTGCCAAAGTTGTTATCACCCAGTTTTGCACCCTTGCATACAGTTGTGAAACCTCTGCAAACTAGAATAACATGGGAATGATCTCTAAGTGTGGGACTTTGCTAAATGAGATCAAACCTCCGGAGAAGGCCGGCTTCCTTGTCTAGTTATCACCTAAAACTACTAAATTTTGGGGGGAAAAGGGAGAGGAAATAGTTGTAATGGAAATGAAATAGAACACTTGAAAAATAAAGGGTGATGCACCAGACAGATTAAAAGAGACTTCCACAATACTGAGAAAATGCACAGCATAATCAGATGCAGCAAGTAAACATACACAGATTAGATGATTCTAGCAGAGGTAAAGAGCAATATGATTGAGAGGAATAAAAGAAATTCACAGACAACCATATGCAGATTTACACAGAACTAGCAAATCAGCAAAGGAGGTAAAATAACTTGCATATATCCAATGAAAGGCAAGGTTACAGTATATGAAAACTCTTTGGAAACAGAAAAGCCCTATGCCAAATAAATTTCAACCTTATTTACATCATTTGAATGCCCATATATAGCATTATGAAACTAACCTAAGTCGGTTACAAAAAAATGCTCCAAGAGCTGTCATAGAAAAATATCTCCATCAATGACTGTCCAGCTGCATCAGTTATGGCGTAGAAAATCTGGAACTGGGCGGATGGGAAGATATTTAGAGTCTTTATTGCAGCTGCTTACTCATTGCCAATCTTTAGCCAACGCATCAGTGAGGAGATATTTTGATCATGAATGCGAGCAGCTTCCATACCTGCATAAATGAATGCAAAAACTATCTACATCTCGTTCAAGAAGTCGCTGAAACGTCTAGTCGCCCAAAATATGCAACTCCAGATCTAAATTTGAAAAAGTGACAAAACTCCTGAAAAACCCTGCCAAATGAAAGAGGGGACCAAAATATGCAACTTTGCCTCTTGCAGTAGGTCAAAATTCGCTAAAATAGAGGAGATGCAGGCGGTCAAAGATTTGGTCAACCCCCTGTATATATCGCTTCTGCATCTCTGTGTATATCGCTTGCATTTGCCACCTGAATCGGCATTCAAAAACCTTTCTCTGCAACTCCCTTGTACATGCATGGCGCTTTGTATATCGGGCTTGTACATGCCTTGTATTTTCAAATTTGCATATGCATACAATTTCCCTTGTATGTGCGGGCCCCACCATTTGTATCTCCTCCTCTGAATATGCAAACATACAAGCCACGGACCCCATGCTTGAATTTGTGAGAATTAACTTTTGGGTCAGGTCCGGGTTGTATGTATCTCATTGTACATTTGTTTGTATATTGCAATATACAAAACACCTATACATACAAGGCAGACCTGAGAATTTTATAAAGTAGACTGCAGACCATTGTGAAATCCGGTTTGTATATCGTAATGTATGCCTGTTTGTATATCGGAAGATATACAAACGCCAAATATACAAACCATGGACTTCAAAAAATTATAAAGTGCATTTGACTGTTGGGTGGGGTCCGGCTTGTATCATCCTTCTTTGTATATTTCCTTGTATGAGCAAACGTACAAAGCACCTACACATACAAGGTGTGGATTTAGCACTGGATTCAACCAAACTGTACATGTCTTTGAAATCTGGCGTGCATCCTTACCGTTGTATATTTCAATGTATATGCGAAATATACAAACACCATATATACAAGCCGCAGACTCCAAACCCTTTACGGAGCAGATTGAAACACTTTTGAAATCTGGCTTGTATATGCTCCCTGTATATGCAAACATGCAATGTGCATATACATACAAGTGGTGGTCCCCACTTCCTGTATCTCCCTTTGCGGCACTGTAGCAAATGATATTTTGGCCTTGTATGTGCAGATATACAAACGCAATATACAAAATCCCTTACATACAAATGGGGAATCTTTACGGAATATGCCCGCAATGTATCTTTTCATTGTATATCCGATTGTATCTTCACTTGTATATCTGAATATACAAGCCCTTACATACATGCAGACGCGATATACATTCAACGAATATTCCGTGGATCTGCGATGTATATTCCATCCTTGTATCTGCCCTTGCATCCTCCAGCAAATGTATATTTGCTTGTATGTCGAAAATACAAAGGCAAATATACAAACCTCCCAAACATACAAATGGGGAATCTTTACGGAATATGCGATGAATGCACATTAAATCTTGTATGTTTCATTTGCACCTTTCCTTGTATATCGCCGATATACAAACCGAGAATATTCCCGGGGACCTGCAAAAGATTCCTGAAATGTATATGCACCTTTGGAGCCCGATATACATTCAGAAAATGCATATAACCTAGTTTTTTCATCATTTTCTAAGGCCGATGGAGATTTGCAAGCCCGCCAAATGAACATTTGAACTATATGTTGACCAAAACTTTGACCATGGATAACTTCTTTATTTGGCCGAATTTCAGGGTGGTGTAAAAAGCAAACCTGCCTATTTTTTCAAGCTCTTTCCAATGGTAAGGTTTTTTTTAGGCAATTTGGCACTTTTCATTTTTAGGCAACATTTTCCAAAGGCTTTTCAAGGAAAATACCTAGTGAACTGTTTAGCTCTGGACAGAGGAAAATGGGTCAATAGTTATATTATCAAGTTAATGACTTAAATTATAAGTATGCATGTAATATAGATAGAATTCTATAGTTTAATATGAAAGCTATTTTGTGTGCATATGTTTGGAGGATTAACCCTGGGCAACAAGGACGTGGCATTAAAGAAAGAGCAATTGCAGTGAGTTGTAGGACAGGGGAATTAAGTGAAGTGCAGTTTGAACGCCAAAAGTGAAGACAGATGGAGGATGAATCTATACCATCGTGGATTGGAATAAATGCAGAAAGGAAGACTTGTTCTAAATGCAGTCTATGAGTGGTTTTTCATACAAACCGTTTCATGAGAGTTCTTGTTTGAATAGGACTTTTCTTCTTTTGATCAGTTGGATTAATAAATCAATCATGCAACCTATATCCTAGTATCTAGGGTTAGATTAATTGAGGATTAGTTAGTAGTTGCATAAAACTCTCCCGATTTTGTATAAGTTAGAGGGAGGAGTTCGTTGCTAAGTCAGTTGCTTTTTACTTTCCAGTTACTTAATTGTTACTTTGTTTTTCAATATCAATTATCTAGACATGTTTTGATTTGAATAAAAATCTAAGAAGATTATGTTTCTGATATGAATTGAATACAACTCTGTGTTATGATAATGCATGAGAATCTGAAGTAGATTTGGTTTCCAGATTAAGTGAGATAGTTCCCTAAGCTAGCCACTCAAGGTACTAACCCTCACTTCGTATATTTCCTTATTTATTTCTGCATTCCTAGTTAAAACTATTTTTCTGTTATTTCATCAATTGCATTGTGAGAAAGTGAAATATCTTGATTGCTATTCCTAGTAGTTGTGATTCATGAACAAGTGCATATTTTAAGTCCTCCAGATGTTAGTGTTAGTTCTTTTATCATTCTGAATATTTTGAGTTAATTATGTAATTCCCTATTGAATATAGTTATCTTTAGCTTATGTTGAAGGTACCTGTAGCAATTGGATTTTAAACTGTTTTTGTTGTTCTTACATTTCTCTAAACTTCAGCAAACTAGGCTAATTAGAATAAGTCTGTATGAGTTAGTTTAGGATAGAAATGAGTCTTGAAGGCATATATAGTGCGGGCATCATCATAAGCTTACGCTCCTTGGTCGATAATTCAATGTAGGAATGCAATGATAGAGTGGACTGTTCAGATAGGTTTACCCTTGAATTTTGTTTAAGTCTACAATGCATTAGTTTTCTTCTACATTTTTGGTGTCGTTGCCGGGGATGGTGCTACCTTCATAGTCTCGTTAGTTTTATATGATTTCCTAGTTTAAATTTTGATTCCAGCATTAGAATTAATAAATTCATTTTTCAGGAAAGACCAGACATTATACTAACATTGTGCAGGACCACTGAAATATCCAGCTAAAACCACTATATGTAGAGGCAAAGAGATCACCGAGGTAGATTCCTCCCTTCAACTTCTCAGGATAACGAGGACACAACTGACTTTGTCATTTATATAGTAGAAAGTGCTGAAGAAGAGTTTCCTCTTACATCTTCATCAACACCTTCTACATCTCCATTAGCTTCCACCACAGCTATAGAAGGGACTTTTAGAACCATGGCAGATGCTGCAGTAGAGGATCCTCCAGAATAAGCAACGTTTGAATTCCCTATCCTAGACCAAGCACGGGCTGCTACTCTGAAAAATATACCACCTTCTACATTGCCTATTTTCTACGGCTTGGTGACTGAAGATCTTGACACTTTCTTGTTCGTATTTGATGTCTTGTGTAGGAGTTATGACTACACCATTGATCCTTATAGACTCAAGTTGTTCCCTGCCACACTAAAAGATGCTGCTTTATGATGGTTTATGGGTTTGGGGAAGATGTCATTCCAGACTGGGATACCATGAAGACAAAGTTCCTAGCAAAATATAAAGACTACTGCAGAGGACATGATAGGAGGAAAGATGACATCTTTAGGATGTCATAGAAAGAGGATGAGCCATTGGAAGACTATGTTGAAAGATTCTAGTTTGCCTTGAAGAAAAACCCTCAAAATAGATTGTCTGAAGAACCACTGAAGCTAGTCTTTTTGAGGGGAGTTAATGATGACTGCATGGATGCCCTTATTCTCATTGGAACAGGGGATATATCTCAAATTCCCTTTGAGGATGTCTGCAGAGCTTGTAGAAATTATTCTAGAACTTTTTCCAGAAAACTAAGGGGAGAAAGAGCAGCCATCACAGGCAAGGCAACCAATGGGGTTTCAAGAGTAGAGATTAGTAACTTGCTAACCAGCATGAAAGAGGACATTATTAACCATATGGCTACACAGCTGGACACTCTTCACATTAAGAAGAAATGAGAAGAGGCAGATGCAATGCTTATTGAATACTGCCCCAACTGTAGACAGAGGAAGGCCAATTGTAAATGCAAGAGGGTGGCCAGTATCCAGCAAGAAAAGATTGAAAGGCCATAATTACAGCCATTTGAAGGAGAAGATGGGCAACTGTTCTTCATATCTCAAAGGAGACCTTGGCAGCAAAGACAGGGTATGCCCTCTGATCCACTTAATTTTAATTCCCCCTTTCCTACGGCAAACCAAAATTTGTCTGCTTGGAATACTCAACAGTGGCCTGGTAATCCAAATGCATGGCAAAACCCACAATGGCCTACTCCACAAGCTGGTTGGAACCAACAACAACCAAACCCATGGCCTCAACAAAATTTCCAAGGTCCCAACTATAACCCCCAGTGGGCTACTCAGCAGCAACAATGGCAACCTCAATGGAACAAGGGCCAACAATGGCAGCAAAATGCACCTTTTCAACAACCCATGATTCCATCTCAGCCACAACAGCCAGCCATAATGTTGCCATCAACACCCCAAAATCCACCTCCTAGACCTACCCAAATCCCTGCCCAACCTGCACCTAACCCTAACAACAAGCCTATTCAGCAGGCTTATACTAACGAGGTAATGCAATAGCCTGTCTATGGGGGGGAAGTGAGTAATATTCATCTTAGATCAGGGAAGCAACTTGTAGGGCCTTCATCTCCCCAAATCACAGAACTTGAAGATGAAGAACCCACCGAAGAAGCCCCAGATAAACCACCTTTGGAACCTGAATCAACCCAAGATGCCCAAACTACCTTACATCAGAAGCCTCCTCCTTTTCTTGAGCGCCTGGCCATGCAAAAACAAACAACCCAAACTGATACTATCCTTCTCAGCCAACTCAAAGATATAATCATCAAGATTCCCTTAATCCAAGCCCTCAAGGATATTCCTATCTACACTAAGGCTATTAGGGATCTTTTCATAAAGAAGCCAAGAAGGAAGAGAATAGACCCTCAGACAGTACATGTTTTAGGCAATCTTGCTGATACCATGTTGGGTAATATAATTGTTCCCAAATATACAGATCCAGGTAGTCCAGTGGTGGATGTCAAGATCAATGGGACTCTAACTAAGAATACTCTGATAGATTTAGGTGCTGCAATTAATGTCATGACCAAGGAGACAATGCAGACACTCCAATTAAACAACCTTAGGCCTACTTAGATAGTCTTGCAATTAGCTGATAGGTCTACAGTCAAACCTGAAAGAGTCAGAAGATTTGGTCATTGCATTAGATTCTTGGGAATATCCTACTAATTTTATAGTGTTGCAGCCAAAGGTTAATCTTTTTGGTTATCCTCTTATACTAGATAGACCATGGCTTGCCACTGCTGATGCATTTATAGGGTGCAGGTCTGGTAACATTATCATATCCAATGGGACTCTGACCAAGAAATTAGTTTTATATCCACCAGCCCAGCCATACCATGAGCTTGAGCAGACCATTTGGTCTAGCCTGGAAGATGAGGACACTTATTCCCTGCAAACCCTGATGACCATTGAATGTAGCCCCTTATTGGATATTCCAGATGAAGATGAATTAATTGCTCACGTTATACAAAATGATTGTGGGAGGCACCCATAGCAACAAGACTAACTATCCTACTTACAAGACCCTTTGAGCAGCATAATACCCAGCAGTTCCTCGGAAGAGGTATCCCAAATATTTCATGCTTTATTACCCCAACAATGCTACCCGTATTACCCAACCTTGATTTGTCTTCTGTGCAAGAACTATCCAAACAATTAGAAATCAAGCCAGGTAAGATGTTGAATATTAACAATGCATTGACTGATGAACAACAACAATCCCTGCATAAGATATTGCATACACACTCAGGAGCATTCACCTGGGATTATAGTGACATGAAAGGCATTGATCCTGCCTTATGCTTGCACAAAATATATATTGATGATGGCTATAGACCCATCAGGAAACAACAAAGGCACATGAACCCTGCCCTCAGAGAGATTGTGAAACTGAGCTTCAAAAGCTTCTAGACGTAGGCTTTATATACCTCATTTTAGACAGTGAATGGGTTTCACCATTGCTCATAGTGCCTAAGAAAGGTGGCAAATGGAGAGTTTGTGTTGATTACAAAGAACTCAATACTGCTACCAGGAAGGATCACTTTCCATTGCCATTTATTGACCAAGTTCTTGACTCTTTGGCAGGCAAGAAATATTTTTCCTTTCTTGATGGCTTTAGTGGCTATAATCAGATTAAGATTGCTCCAGAGGATCAGGATAAGACAACGTTTACTTGCCCTTTGGGGACATATGCATATTTTGTCTTACCCTTTGGTTTGTGCAACGCTCCAGCTACATTTCAAAGAGCAATCCTCAATATTTTCTTTGATTTTGCCCATGACAACATGGAGATTTATATGGATGACTTCACCACATATGGTGACACATATGATGAAGCCTAACACAATTTGGAGAAAGTGTTGAAGAGATTCACAGAGCACAACCTCTCTTTGAGTAATGAAAAGTGTTTTTTGATGATGACACAGGGAATAGTCTTGGGACATTTCATCTCAAATGCAAGAATCCAAGTTGACCCAAAGAAGATTGAAATCATATCTACACTACCTATTCCACAAAGATAGAAGGATGTAAGGAGATTCCTGGGACATGCAAGATATTACAGGAGGTTCATTCAGGATTTTAGCAAGATTGTTGCACCTCTATTTACTCTGCTGACCAAGGACAGTGAATTTGAATGGACACCAGATTGTCAGACTTCTTTTGAAAAGCTAAAAACATCATTGACACAAGCCCCTATTCTCAGAGGTCCAAATTAGACACTAGATTTTCACATGTCCATACAAATGCATCAGATTTTGCCATTGGGGCAGTCCTAGGCCAACAAGAAGGAAACAAAGAGTATGCCATATACTATTTAAGTAAAAATCTGCAGGGAGCTGAGTTAAACTACACTGTGACAGAGAAAGAGATGTTAGCAGTTGTTTATGCAATTAATAAATTCAGGCACTACATAACTGGTTACAAAGTATTAATACATACAAATCATGCAACCATCAGATATTTGTTGAACAAACCAATAGTGGGTGGAAGACTTGTAAGATGGTTATTGTTGTTATAGGAATTTGATATTACAATTGTTGACAAACTAGACAAGGCTAATGTAGTTGTTGATTTTCTGTCTAGACTACCTACACAATCCTCAGAAGAAGTGGTTGATGATTCTTTTCCTGATGATCATCTATTTTCTCTAACTATACACACTCCATGGTATGCAGATATAGCCAATTATTTGGTTACAAGGAAGATTCTAGGATACTTCTCTCCAAGGGAGAAGAGGCAGCTACTTCACAAATGTTTCTCCTACTCTTGGATTTTTGGATTCCTATTTTACACTGGCCCAGATAATATTATGAGAAGATGTATCAAAGAGGATGAAGTGTTTGATATAATGAAGGCCTATCATGATGAACCTTGTGGGGGACATTTTGCAGCCAAAAGGACAACCTTCAAAATACTGACAACAAGATATTACTAGCCAACACTTCATAAAGATGTTGTCAAGTATACTAGAAGCTGTGATAGATGTCAGAGAATGGGGAGGCCTACGAGAAGTGATGAGATGCCTTTGCAACCACAAATCTCATTGGCCCCTTTTGATAAGTGGGGACTGGATTTTGTGGGACCTATATCTCCTACATCCAACAACAAGGAATATATCATGGTATGTACTGATTACTTAACTAAATGGGTTGAAGTTAAAGCCTTACAGTTTGCCAAAGATGGCAATGTGGCCAAATTCTTGTATGAGGACATCTTCACTAGATATGGTGTGCCAAGGGAGATAGTAACTGATCAAGGACCACAATTTACATCTGATTTAATCACCAAACTGGTAGAAGAATATTATATTAGACATAAGAAATCCACTCCCTACCATCCTCAGGCTAATGCTCAAGTGGAAGTCACAAACGGAGAAATTGAGAACATCTTAACAAAGACAGTGCAACTTCATAGACGAGATTGGGTTTCTAGGCTCCTCGAAGCTGTTTGGGCATACAGAACTACCTGGAAGACAACTACAGGGTTTACACCTTATGAATTGGTCTATGGCAAGACAACAGTCCTGCCTATAGAATTTGAACACAAAACCTTGAGGACAACAGTGAAACTAGGGATGGATCTGACAACAGGTCAATAGGACAGGCTACAACATTTGAATGCTCTAGATAAAATCTGATTGGAGGCCATCCATCACACAGAGGTCATACAGAAACAAAGAGCCAAATGACATGATAAGTACATAAAGACTAAAGAATTCATTGCTGGTGACTGGGCACTCCTTTATGATTCAAGATACAAGGACTTCAAGGGCAAGCTTCAGTCTCATTAGTTAGGCCTATATGAGATTAAACAAGTCTTTCCTAATAGTGCAGTTCAATTGTAGACTATTGATGAAGTTCAGTTTTCACTACTAGTAAATAGGCATAGGCTAAAACTGTATAAAAAGCCACTTCAAAAGGATGACTTTCTTGTTTCTTTCACTACTCAGTATGCTACTCCTGACACTCCTGATGAAGATGCTGTAACACCAACTGATACACCTTCCGATGTGGATCCATCAACATTGTCCAGTGATGTGGAGGTTGAGTTGCAATACTCAACCCCGGTCACTGAAACTTAATTTTCTTTGTTTTAAAATCACATGCACACATGGCACAATATCCATGGTTACTACAATTACTTCCACTGAGACCTATTTATCACCCACATAGTAGGGACCTGAGTTAGATGGGACCTGATATATTGCATCTGTAATTACACAGTCGGGACCTATGCTGGTGGCACCCATAGCAACTCCTGTATGCAGCTTTCTTCCACAGTTTGGTGAATAGTACCCAATTTTTCCTGCCCATTCCACATGCCACATTCATTTCAAAATCACTCTGCTCTATTGCCGCAAGTGTCAACTCACATTTATGAGTTGTTTATTTTTCTTCGCCTTTATATGCCATCACATCATATTTCTACCGCCGTACCAACCACCTTACCATTCGCCACATGCATATCAACTTAACTCATCAGTATATGTTCACAAATTCCAAGGTGTGTTAATTATTTCTTTCCATTCCATATGTGAATTACGTAACTTTCAATCATTAAAATTAGCTTTCTTTTTATATTCATAATTACTTGTAGTTTATTTCGTGCATGCGAGAATATTATCCACCATTCCATTTAATCAATACTCCTCATTTTGTATTAATTGACATGTGAAGTGAGGTCACTTCAAACTTAAGTTGGGGGAGGGGTTTATTTTTCAATTTTTGCCATTCACCATCTTTTGCCTTTCAAGAAAAACCAGATAAAACCTCCTACGCCATGAACTTATCCTATTTTTCCAATGCGTGAACCGATTACCCGAAGGAAGTTACAGTGGAGAAGAAAGGAGAGGCATAAATTGTAAGTTGGTTCTTTTTGAGGTGGTGAATTGAAGCAACAAAAATTGTCTTTTTTGGGTGGTGAGTTGAAGCAACAGATATTGACACTGTTTAGCAAAAATTGACACTGTACGAATTGCAATTGAAATTTATAGAAATCATGGGAGGGGATGCAATTAGAAGAGAACCCTATGCACATAAAGAAATACTGGAAGATGTAATGGTTCTTCCACTCTTTATAAGAGTGGGTTGGTTAGATTACTTTCTGAAACTAACAGAATATGATGATGAGATGGCAAAGGAATTTACATTCACATTACAGTATGATGAAGCAATGGTGAAAGGATTGACTGTAGATGCTTCCAAAATAGCTATTGCTCAGGTCATAGGGTTGCCACGAACGGGGTCCGAATACCCAGCTAGAGCTGATGCAGCCGCGGCGAGGGAGGAATTCTGTGAGAGAGGTGAACACTTGGACTCCACCACACAAGGTACGAAGCAATTATCTCTTCCCTTCTTTTGGGGGAAATGTGCTTCATACATCATAAGATATATTACCTGTGATGGTCGATATAACATGTTATATACTGTACATTTCAAATTGCTCAATCATCTACGGCATGAAAAACTAGTCAATGTCCCAAATTTTTTGTATAGTATGTTGAAAAGAATGTCTTCATAATACCAGAAACAACAGTCAGACACGACTCTATCCCATCATTGTTTAATAGCCCTGTTAATAAAGAGAAGTTTGAGAATTTAGTAGCCACAGGTTGAGTGGGAAGCTTTTAAGCAATGTGTGGATATTTCAACACTATTAGAGGCACCTGAACCAAAAGATGAGCTTCCATATGAAACTGAGCATGAAGAGCCACAAGATGAAAATCCTCCAGAATTCAGGCCTGTAGCAACAGAAGAACCCTCATCATCCACCCCTAAATCTAAAAGAAGCACTCCTTCAACATTTGGTAAAGAAAAGAAGACTAGGAAGGGTGTGAAGAAGCGCAAGAGCACAATGAAAGAAGAAAATACAGAGGAAAGAAGGAAGAAGAGGGACAAGAAGAGGAGGAAAAAGGAAGATAAGCAGGAGACTGTCACTCCTAGATGCTTAGGTAGGCTAAAGAGGCAAAGTGCCAAGGAAAAAGTTGTTGAGGAACATAAATTAGAGGAAAAAGATAACGTCCAGCAGAACAGTGATCCAATTCCACTGAATATAGATTAAGATAGGGGAGAAATTCCTCTGAAGGATGTCTCTGCTGACTCTTGTGATAATGTCAACATGTCTGCCAGGAAAAGAAGGTATGTTTCTTTTTCTGATTCTAAGTTAGAGGATTTGTTTACTGCAAAGAAAATGGGGACGTCTGTACCTAATAATTCTACTCAAGAAGTTTTTGATATTCCTGGAAAAGGTGATGATGAAAATCTAAATTTTGAAAAAGAAAAAGAATTATTGGAGGAAAAAAATATTAGAAAGGAGCTTCAAGAAGCTTTGGATAGAATTAGACAATTAGAAGAGCAGGTGAATGGGTATGAGGAGAAAAAAAAAGAAAAACAGAAAAGGATTCAAGAGTTGGAAGAGAAAATTCAGACTTATGGCCATGGTTCCAATTTGGATTTATTAGCACAACTGGCTGAAAGTAAAACAAAAATTGAAGAGGATGAAGTACTCACTCTCCAACGTCTTGTGACAAAAACCCCAGGGTACCATACCACTATGTCTCTAGGCTTTGAATTAATGAAGCTGACTCATAAAACCAAGCAGGAAAAGGAGAACTAGGAAAAAGAGAAACAAAGTCTTAATGCATCAATTGAGGAAAAGGATTTGGTAATCAAAAGGTTGGAAGGGAAGCTAATAGAGGTAATTAATATAGCAATTCAAATAATTAAATGCAGACCTCCACCAAGAGTTTATGCATTATTTCTAAAGGAAAAGTTTCTCAATTTTCAATCTAATAGATTCATCCATGATCAGTCTATTTCTATCTATTCAAGGCATGATTTTTTCCAGTTATTTCAAGAAGTCAGTTTGGAAGAACAAGATAAGTTGTGTGAATATTGTTTGCACAATTATTTGATGGAAGAAGATACAGAGTGGAACCCCTTGATCTATGCTGGTGATTTTCAAGTTAGAACACTGATGTCTTACATAAAAAATGAGCAGCTTAGAGGGGAGTTAATGGATAAATATGAGGAACAAGAAAAGAAGGTGCCACTGCAGATTAGGCAAGAAGCCTTAAATCCTGATGCAATCCTGACCCAATGGTTAACACTCCTCTCTCATAAGGGTCCAGGTAAGGTAATTATGGATTTAAGACTCAAGGATTATAGAAGGATACAACGGTTAGTAGTGTCTATCATTCAAAACTGCAAGAGGTATGTACATAACAGATGGGATAGTCTGACTCCAGAATTACAGAGGAAAGAGCCCCACTCCTTCCACAATTTCATGAACATGTTTGAGAGGCTACACAAGTATATCAGGATTTCAGAGTGAACAGGAGTAGCATGGTTGCCACTCACATTTCACCCTCCTAGTCTCCTTTACCCAGTACCATACTGGACAGGAGAAAAGAGTGATAAATGTAAGAATGCATAATTAGTTAGGATGAATGGGCTTGCCTGCTACAATGGTTTTTATCTTAAACAGGGACAAGGAGTCAGAGAAGTCATGGACCTCAGACAAATCACTCTGCATTATAATCTTCTCCCCTAGATGTTTAATTCCTTGATTTTGCTTGAGGGCAAGCAAAAGAGTAGTTGGGGGGAGATGATGGGTTGAATTATTGACTTCTTGTTATGTTGTTTTTATATGTTTTTAAAACCTTTTCATATGGTCCTATAGATAGTTTACAAACATCACCATTACTATATGTTGTTTCTCATATACTTTTCAAAGACTTTAAACCTATGTTGATAATATGGAATATGGTGGTTATATTATCAAGTGAATGACTTAAATTATAAGTATGCATGTAATATAGATAGAATTCTATGGTTTAATATGAAATCTATTTTGTGTGCATATGTTTGGAGAATTAACCCTGTGCAGCAAGGACGTGGCATTAAGGAAAGAGCAATTGCAGTGAGTTGCAGGACATGGGAATTAAGTGAAGTGCAGTTTGAACGCCAAAAGTGAAGACAGATGGAGGATGAATCTATACCATCATGGATTGGAATAAATGCATAAAGACTTGTTCTAAACGTAGTCTATGAGTGGTTTTCATACAAACCATTTCATGAGAGTTCTTGTTTGAACAAGACTTTTCTTCTTTTGATCAGTTAGATTAATAAATCAATCACGCAACCTATATCCTAGTATCTAGGGTTGGATTGATTGAGGATTAGTTAGTAGTTGCATAAAACTCTCCTGATTTTGTATAAGATAGAGGGAGGAGTTCGTTGCTAAGTTAGTTGCTTTTTACTTTCCAGTTACTTAGCTGTTACTTTGTTTTTCAATATCAATTATCCAGACATGTTTTGATTTGAATAAAAATCTAAGAAGATTATGTTTTTGATATGAATTGAATACAACTCTGTGTTATGAGAATGCATGAGAATCTGAAGTAGATTTGGTTTCCAGATTAAGTGAGATAGTTCCCTGAGCTGGCCACTCAAGGTACTAAACCTAACTTCGTATATTTCCTTATTTATTTATGCATTCCCAGTTAAAATTGTTTTTCTATTATTTCATCAATTGCATTATGAGACGAGTAAAATATCTTGATTGTTATTCCCAGTAGTTATGATTCATGAACAAGTGCATATTTTAAGTCCTCTGGAGGTTAGTGTTAGTTCTTTTATCATTCTAAATATTTTGAGTTAATTTTGTAATTCCTTGTTGAATATAGTTATCTTCAGCTTATGCTGAAGGTACTCGTAGCAACTGGATTTTAAACTATTTTGTTGTTCTTACATTTCTGTGAACTTTAGTAGACTAGGCTAATTAGAATAAGTCTATATGAGTTAGTTTAGGATAGAAATGAGTCTTGAAGGCATATATAGTGCGGGCATCATCATAAGCTTACGCTCCTTGGTCGATAATTCAATGTAGGAATGCAATGATAGAGTGGACTGTTCAGATAGGTTTACCCCTGAATTTTGTTTACGTCTACAACACATTAGTTTTCCTCTACAATAGGAGTAGTTGAGGTTGCATTTGGCATAAGGGTAGGTTGTTGAGGTAGGGCTTGTTGTGGCTGCAGGTAGTTCATATTTGGATTTTGCCAAGGTCGGTTCCTATGCCATTGTTGTGGCCAGGGGTTTTGATTGGCCTTCCATTATGGATTATAATTTGAGGATTGGAATGGTTGTTTTGGCCATACCCCATGCTCCTGGGTCCAATTGGGTGGCATGGTTGCCCATTGTTGTTGTGGCAGGTTATACCAAGGTGCATTGTTCCAATTATGGATATTTGAAGCAGATGATGCAAATGACATGGGATTGGTTAAGAGGTCCTGAGGCATACCTTGTCTTTGCTACCATGGCCTTTGTTGTCCAATGTAAAACACTTGACCTTCTTCATCTTCTATAGCTAAAAAATCTGCTTTCTCATTCTTTCCTTCTGAAATACTAGCAATACCCTTGCATTGGCAATTGGCCTTCTTCTGTCAACAGTGTGGACAATATTCACTCAAAGCTGCCTCTGATGCCTCTTGTTTCTTCTTTATGTGCAGAGTGTCCAGTTGTGTTTCCAGATGGCTTATGATATCCTCTTTCATGTTTGACAGTAGATTGCTGAGCTCGACTCTGGAGACTCTAGTGGATGATTTACTTGGAGTCAGGGTTCTCAAACCTCTTTTTTTCTTCAAGGTAGAGTGTGAATAGTTTCTACAGATTTAAAAAATTTCATCAAACCTAAGTTGAGAAATATCTACTGCTCCAATTAAATTGAGTTCATCCATGCATTCTTCTCTCACACCTTTTAGGAAGACCAACTTGAGTGACTCTGGAGAGAGCATGTTCTATCTTGACTTCTTGATGCAAAACTGAAATCTTTCAATATAATCTTCCAAGGGTTCATCTTCCTTTTGTGCCATCCTAAATATGTCATCTCCTTTCATATCTCTGTCATGACAATAATCCTAATATTTTTGCAGAAACTTCTCCTTCATGGTATCCCAAGTGGTTATTGAATTCTCACCCAGTCCCATAAAATATCATAATGCAACATCCTTAAGGGTGGCTGGGAAGAGCTTGAGTCTGTATGCATCTGTAGTGTAATCATAACTCCTACAGAGTACATCAAAATAAAAGAGAAAGGTATCTGGGTCTTTAGTGATTAGCCCATGAAAGTTTGGTATAGCTAAAGGAGGGATGTTTTTCAAGTTGTCAGCTCTCTCCTGGTTTATAAGAGGAAAGGCAAAGGTAACTGGTTCAACTGGGTTTTCTACTGCTTCTTCTGCCATCATGCCTTGATTCCAACTTGCAATATCCTTAAAATCCTCAGTGTTCTCCAGACCAAGGGATGATTCAAAGTGTTCTTCTTCTTCTTCTTCTATTGAACTGGTTGGAAGAAACCTCCCTCTATGGTCTCTTGTCTGCTGCATAAAATGATGTATAAGCTAATGAATCTATTCCTGCACCATGTTAGTAGATAGTTTGGAGATAGATTGAATATCTAAGTAATCCTAAATGCTGAAAAATACAATATCCTAGTAAAGCAAGTACAAGCATAATACAAAAATAACTTAGAAACTCTAAACCTTAGCACCATCCCCGACAATGATGCCAAAAATGTCGACTCCATTATTAACCAATACATTGATGTAGAAAGGGCATGCACACAACTCAACAGACCAATGGATCCTATATCAAGCAACCTATTAGATATATAATGTGTTACATTTAAATTGTCAAACCAGATAATCATATTCTTCTTGGATGATGTTGGTACTATGTGTACAGTTTCCTAAGTTTTAATCTAGAGGTTGTGCATAGGAATAAACTAGTTAAAAGATAAACAATTCTAATTGCAGGGATTGACAATACTCTAAGTAAGCAAGACTGGTAGGAAATAACTAATGTTTATTCAAACAACTATAATCAAATGGTCTTATATAACTCTAGATAAAAGAGCGTCTAACAGTTAGTTCAGTGATCACCTTGACTCAACAACACAGATTATCAAAGTCTAATTAATTCAGATACCACAACTCATTACAACATGCATTAATCATACATACACATATGACATAAACTAAACATATGAATAGATTAGAGAGACACAGTACCTCAAGTGGCCCTTGCTTGAGTGACTGTGATTCCATGAAATCTAACTAAATCTTTACTGCATCTTCTAAACCATTAATTGAACTCAAAACATGTGTTCCTTTATTGAATGCTAAAGAGAAAAGTACAATAATGAAATTTGATAATACAATCTATGTCTAACCTCTTGTATATAGAAAATGTAATCCATATATAGTCAAGATCAGCCTTGTCTATTTGAACAAAACTATTGAACAATAAAATACTACAACTGTCCATTATCCAATAATGTAGGAAGAGGAGTTTATTACAAAGCAAACTAGGAATAGGAAACTAAACTATCATGAAGGTAGCATAGACGATATAGTCCTGCTATAAATCTCTCTCTAGTATTCATGAACAATCAAGACTAGAAACAAAATCATGGAGCATGATCTAAGATTCCTTCGTTATTCATGACTGCATCATTTGTCAAAGGATAACCATCAAAGAGTGGAGAGTCATGGATGACTCATCCCAATCAATTTAGGGTCTTCTTCATTTGGCTGCAGGTGTCTGTATTGTCTATTGTGGATATCAACACCTCCTTTGTTGCGGGTTATCCAATGGTCTTCATGAAATGTAGCCACGTTCTTGTTGCATGAGGGGTTGGTACATCACATGGTATCTATACATCACAATTACTAAAATTAACATAAAGTACTATCATATTTCATGAGCAATCAACCATTCACACACAATTAATTAACATATTATATACCCATCTTCACGCTTTCATTGTCTTAAGAATGATTATAGACATAATTAGTATATATAAAAGTCTGGGAATGTCTTAGGAAATATGTACTTAAAGCAAGAGAAACAAGATAAAACATGTCCTCATCAACATGCTAGATCATAGTCAAACACATCACATGGAAGAAAAAATAATAGGGGTTGCATTCCAAATGAGGTGTCAAGACAATTCTTTAGTTTTTTACAATTTGTAGCATTAAGGCTACTTGTTGGCTCTTGTAATTCATGAGTATATAGGAATCCCTTGTAAACATGTTTTTGGGATTCCTTTGAGTTGAATGTGGTTGTAATTATGCTATTTTGCCACATTTAAATGGCCTTTCATGTGTTAAACTATAATTAGGCAGTATGGTGTGTAGGGGCAGTGGTCTATGGGATTTTGGGCATCAAGAACATTTTGTAAGATGTCAATGAAGGTCATTTGTAGGAAGTGAACTATAAAAATTGGCAAAGAGATAATGATAAAAGAAGAGGAAATCTCACTCTTCTAGAGTTTTCGCCCACACTGGGTTTCTTTGGGTCATTTTATGTATGTATTCATGCTTGTCATGATATGTTTACTATTGACTTCATTTATTTTTCTTCCCTTAATATGCATTAAAACAACCTATAAGTTATGGTTTTAGGATTGGTTACAAATACATTTTCTTAGAATAAATAAATATATTACATCATTTTTGTATATATTATTAAAACATCATTATTAACATATTGTTTGTATATATGTCAATAATAATAACACATCACCATTATTAAGAAGCATCAAATTTCCACAGTCCATAATAGATTTAAACTAATGTCTTCTAGTTTAAACTATGTGCAAGTTTATTAAATCGACGTTTCGGATCGTACTCCGTGATGTTGAAAATGAAGGTAGAACTGTTGCTATAAACTTCAAAATTTTATGCAAAGTTGAAAATAAGATTAATCTGTAACAATTAATGAACAAGTGATTTTGCACTTTCAATCCAATGTAGAAGAGAAGAGAATAGAAGAGAAGAAGCTTGCACAGTATTTACGTGGAGAAACCCTTTCAGGAAAAACTCCACACTCAAAGATGTTTCTTGCTTGTATTAAATCTTTTTGGAAAAGATTACATTCAATACGGAAATTCCTCTGAGTCCTTGATGTACTTCACAAAAAAGCTTCTTGTTTTTTTCTCTAAGTCTTTACAAAAAACTTATTATTTTTTCTTCTAAGTCTTTTTCACCTTTCAACTCTTTGGAAAATGTATGGGGCTATTAATTAATTCAAGAAGCTTCATTTAATTCAAGAGATTCTTAATTCAAAATATTGAAACTCAAAATACAATAAATTGTAGTTGATAACATAGCTTCCAAAGCTCATGCAAAAACTAGGCACTCTAAATTGAGAAGACTGAACTCAAACAATGTCTAAGCTTTGAGTTAACTGCCTCTTCATGATGTGGGTGCCCAAGATGGCTAAAAATAGTTGTGCCAACATCAAACATATCTCCAAATAAAAGCAACAACAAAAAGACTTCCAATTGGGTGTCCATATTTGCCCAATGACTTTCTGTCGACTGAAGTGATCAAGACACATCAATTTCATGCAAACAACATCCATGATTGATGTCCCCAAGGTTATTCTAAATTATCTTGTTTTGTACATGCAAGTGACATGCAAACACCGGATTCAACATGCAATTGATACCCATCACCTGAAACACTGAGATGTACCATCCTACAACTTTCGGGAGTTGGAGTGTTCTGCAAGTAATATCTTAAAACTAACATGCAACTTACATGCAAGCATTTTCAACAACATGCAACTGATACCCATTTCCTGAATTACTGAGATGTACCATCCTGTAAGTTTCTCGAGTTGGAGTGTTCTACAAGTAAACTCACAAAACTGACATGCAACTACATGTAAGGTCATACAAGTCCATAGGAGTGACATGCAACAACATGCAAGCACATGCAAGTGTCATGCAACAACATCTAAGGTCATATAAGTCCATAGGAGTGATATGCAACAACATGCAAGCACATATTGCAAGTGACATGCAACAACATGCAAGTCCATAGGAGCAATTTGCAACAACATGCAAGTAACATGCAAGTCCATGCAAGTTATTCTGACCACATGCAAGCAATATCCAATTCATGCATCTCTAATACTGTAGTTAACTCCAACATTATATCCATGCAAGATGTCTCAACATTATCCACTCATGTACATAAAAAAGCACAACTCCAAGTCTAAATATAATTCCCCATGAAAAGGGGACGCCCAAGTCTAACTCCCACTCACTAGGAGTTATCAAACTCTAAATTTAGACTTAGGAGAAGTCAACAAGGTCTTCATGGTGCCCATCTCAAAGTGAGCACCCAAGTTTGACATTATCCATTTAGAACTTAATCGCAAAAGTCAAAGTGATATAATTAATAAATAATTAATCTCTCAAAGTCCTAATGTGTTGGGGAATACGTTCCAAGAACTTTGGAGACACACGAATTGGTTAGGATTCAAGTTAATGGCAACTTATCCCAACACATGATCCATCATCAGGAATAACTCAAAAAGAGAATGAATGAAAATTGCAGATATAGACTTGTATAAATAGATGAAATGAAGGGAGCACAAATAAGGTTGACATGCACAAAAATAAAAAAGAAGAATTAAAAAATTAAAATAAAAAACTAAAAACAATAAAGAAAGAATGACAAACATAAGACAATGGACAAAACCTAACTACAAAGACATGGAGCTCTAGCTAGGAATAAGATTTTTTAACTCGAGAAAGCATAGGTTTCCAAGTTTGATTGAGATTCCATCCCCCATCTCAATTAAGATTATGAGGATGGGAGCTAATTTTCGTTGCCTCTAGGAGTATCCTTTTAAAAAAGTTATCTTCCTTGGAAGAATTCTAGGATTTTCTAAACAAATATGATGTTTGGTGGTGGCAAAATGTTCTGCCAGAGAGGAATTACGTATACGCTCATGCCTAATATCAACACAATGTTCCTTAAACCTAGCCCAAAAAAAAATGAACAGTGTTAGTAAGAAACCAGAGGGGATACCGGTCCAGAGATCCATTCCTCAGTCAAGTCTTTTTAGTCAATTTATACCCCAGTCAAATAGCTAGAGATTGACAGTAAAACATAAAGAATAACAAATAGAGCATCACATACACATCAAAATAAGACAACACAAAATTGCCCTGTACCGGCATATCTCCATATATATATATATCAACAATCATTAAGTATGTACATCATCTATCCATCCTCCGACAAGTCTAAGTCTCTATCTCATCAGTTACATTCATGACTTCTATGTCATTCTTACATTAGAATATATCATATATCATACTCCTATTCTCATATATCTTATCATCATATACTATGTCTATATATACTATATCTATTACAAATAGGGATGTGTCTCCTGTCGGCTCTGGCCTCCGCATAGTGTGTGGCATCTTTTGGTCGACTCTCCTTTGTGCTTTGCACCCTACTAACATCATCCTCCCCTCAAAATTATGTCTTGTCCTCAAGACATGCAAAATCAGCTGGTGGGTAGGACAGTCTTATAGATTTGCTTCAATTGTGTTAGACTGGTGGCCCACTACTTATTGGCTTTAGCCAACATAGATATTTGTCCTCCTACTTTTATGTATGTTTCCTCTGCTTCTTCTATACTTGTTGGCATCTTTATGGTTTGTGTAGTTTGTTTGGCTTCTGAAAAACTGTAGGTTAAGTTAGCCAGTCGAAGGTTGACCACTTCCCTCAACTGTTTTATTTGGCCCTTTATTTGATCCCTTTGATCCTAGAGCTGTTGGTGTTGGTTATGCAGTGTCTCCACATGTGCTCTTATTACTCCATCCTTATCCACCAAAGGATCATACTGGGCTACCACATTTGTGATTTGCAGTTCTAGAGCATCCATTTGATCTTTTATTGCTTTTGTGAACTATAACCATTTTAAACAAAACTGGTAGAGGATATTGGCCTCCGCAAAGCTTTGTTGTATATTCTTGATTTATATTTCTAGTTGAGTGTGTGCCTTGGCACACTTATTCGTCATTTCTGTCAGTCTTTTCGTATTCAATTGTTTAGTTACCTTCTTCTCCAGTTGGCTAGAGTACTCCTTAAATCCCTATGTTAACCATTTCAATTGATCCAGCAAGGGTAAGGTAGTATCTCTATATGTCTTTAGCATCTCCTTGGCCAGTGTATCCACCGCATCCTATAGGAGTTCACTCCCCTCCACATGTTGCTTTAAAATTTCTGCTCTAGCAGAGGAATGGAACACATCTCCCAATTGTAGCTTCTATAGTGGGGATATTCTGGCAAGGTTTATTTGGCCTTCTACCACCAAAAACTATAGCAACCGTGGGGTCAAAATTGGTGTTATTTGATTTTGTTCCAAAAATTCTTTGATTGACTCAATTGAAGATGATGAGGCCTCCGAAATATCAGTTTGTTCTGATTCCCTTTGTTCCTCTGTGTTCTCCTCTCTTTCTTCTTCTTTATCCTCTAGATTCTCTGTTTGTTGTTCTATGTTCCTCTCCTCCATTCTTTTGTTCTCCAGAGGAGGTACCCCTTGCGTTGGAGCTTCTAGAAAACTTTTCTCCTGGCTTGTCTCTGCTCTATCCTATCCTCCTACTAGTATATCAATGTTGTGCGAAGGTGATGGTGTTGGCTATTGTTGTTCTTGCTCTTTGATAGATCGATATATCTTCATTGCCACTTTCTTCCGTCTCTTTTTGTATTTTCTCTTCTTCCTTCTTATTTCTACTCATGAGGGTGTCTACCCTTTGTTTTCTCCTTAGCTCCATGGCTTGCAGTTGTATCAATTTATTCTTCTCTTCCAATGATAATGTGTCACTGAGCTTATTAATGGCATTCTGCCTTATTTCTTCCTCCAATTGGAGTGCCTTATTTCTCCTTACTCTCAATGCTTCTATTGAGCTATCTAGACATCCTTCCATTATCTCATCTAGTGTCTTTTCCTTATCGCTCATGTATTGTATCATTGTTGTAACTATCATTTGTTTATAGATGAATCTTCATATAAAACAACAATTTCTTTCAGCATACTTACATTTTTCATGGCATTGATCAGTACCTCGAGGTTATAGATCTCTTGTGTCAATTCCTTTGATTCTTGTTCTATCGGTTCTTCCTCTGGTTTCTATTGTGCTTTCTTTCTTTTCTTTAATTTGGACTCTTGCTCCTCCCCTTCTTCATTTGACTCAATAGCCTCTGACATTTCTTGAGTTTTCTTTCTCTTTGCCTACTGCTTCTGTCGAGGAGCCTTCTTCATTCTGGACAACACTTGTGATGCTGCTCTCCCTCCAGATGACATGGTAGATGATGATGGTGCTTGTGATGTCCTCTGATATTATCACTGTTGGAGCGAGGAGTTGATGTGGCCTGTTTTGGAGCTAATGCGATTCCCTTTTCTGGAACCCCCCACTTTTTGTGCGACTTCTCTTTGTTCTTTTCAGGTTTTTTGCCACATGTTTTTGGTGTTACTTATCAATTACTTCTCTATAAGTGTCAAATCTTTTCGCACTTGTATCCTTGGGTTTACTTAGCAGATTTTGTGCATAGGTATTAGCTTCTACCATACTTATCTCATAGGGTAGTTGAGGTACCCACGTTGTTCTTGGCTCCACTGCCTCCATGTATGTGAAGTCCTTATCAACCCAAAATGTGATATCTTTTATGTATTGCTTCACTATTCCATAAGGGATTATGTCCCTTACCCTCATCTCTTCTTGTAGAGTTTTGAAAAACCCCCAATATGTGGCACTATATGCTTTGGTGTCAAAAAATTGAGCTATATGTCTTTTAACCTCTAACCCTATCGGTATATTTTGTTGCCATTGCTTCCCCTTATACCTCGGCAACTCATTCAAAAAATACAATGTAAGGAAAATGATTAAAGTACCGTACCAAAAGTTATAGTTTGAGTGCTTAATCTTTTGCAGGTTCTCCAGGAGTTGTTGGCGCATCACCTCACAAAGGTCAAAATCCTTTCCCTCCTTCACCATTTGGTAGGTAATATGAATTGCAGTCGCTGTGGCCGAACCCTCCTGGTTAGCATAATAGACCTTGTATGCAATGCCCATGGTGGCATATTTTGCCTCTGGATCTGTGATATCCTTCACATGCATATTTCTATCGTCTATAGTTGCTCCAATCAATTCTCTTACTTGGTCTATTGTGATAGCCTTCATTATTTGTAGGGGCCCTACGACACTTAACCCTATAAATGCCCTAATGGCCTCCTTTGTTATTCTGTAGGGTTTGTCCAGATATATAAACTCATCATGAATTTGGCTTAGAATGATTCTCACCCATTCATGGGCATCGGTGAAGTCGGGAAAGTCCTTCCACACATCTAGTTTCTTTGTTAAAATGTTTACATATTTAGGTAGATACCTTGTATCTCCCAGCAGTGTGTCCCTCGACTCTTCAAATTTCATATGGTTGATCTCTTCCAAAGTGTTATAAATGTATTTCCTTACATCTTTTGTGTAGACCACATCTGCCAACGCATTTGAGAACGTGTCATTTTTATCAGCCTCTAGGGATTTCCAAGGGTATTTCTTGAACTTCGGCTAAGGCTTATGTGTGACGTCGATTAGCTCAAGGGTTGCCATTGTGTATTTGATGGTTTCTTGTGTTCTTCTACTCTTCATTGCTACGCTCACCGCTTGATTCATCTCTCGGAGTTAGAATTTTGCCAAAGTATGAATGCAAAGTGAGGTTCCACGGGCGAGATTAGGGTTAAATACCTTTCATTTTTGCCCTAATTTTTTTTGCTTACCCTTTTTATTCTTTCTCTTCATTATTTTATTTCTTTGCTCCTTGTGACTTAAGTTTTGTCCCCTATTAGTGGCTAGTCTTTGATACAGTGTCTTGTCATGACGAAATCTTTCCGCAATCAGTGTCTTTCTTCTGAAGATTGATGATTTGGTGATTTACCATCTGAAGCAACCACTCAAAAAGAGAATGAATGAAAATTGCAGATATAGACTTCTATAAATAGATGAAATGAAGGGAGCACAAAGAAGGTTGACATGCACAAAAATAAAAAAGATGAGTTAAAAAATAAAAATAAAAATAAAAAAACTAAAAACAACAAAGAAAGAACGACAAACACAAGACAATGGACAAAACCTAACTACAAAGACATGGAGCTCTAGCTAGGAATAAGATTTTTTAACTCGAACAAGCATAGGTTTCCAAGTTTGACTGAGACTCCATCCCCCATCTCAATTAAGATTATGAGGATGGGAGTTAATTTTAATTGCCTCTAGGAGTATCCTTTTAAAAAAGTTATCTTCCTTGGAAAGAATTCTAGGATTTTCTAAACAAATATGATGTTTGGTGGTGGCAAAATGTTCTGCCAGAGAGGAATTATGTATACGCTCATGCCTAACACCAGCACAATGTTTGTTAAACCTAGCCCAAAAAAAATAACCAGTGTTAGCAAGAAATGTAGAGGGGATACTGGTCCAGAGATTTGGTCCTCAATCAAGTATTTTTAGTGAGTTTATACCCCAATCAAGTAGCTAGATATTGACCGCAAAACATAAAGAATAACAAATAGAGCATCACATACACATCAAAACAAGACAACACAAAATTGCCTTGTACCGACAGATCTCCATATATATATATATATATATATCATCAAGTATGTACATCATCTATCCATCCTCCAATAGGTCTAAGTCTCTGCCTCATCAGTTACATTCATGACTTCTATGTCATTCTTACATTAGAATATATCATATATCATACTCCTATTCTCATATATCTTATCATCATATCATATATATATATATATATACTACATCTATTACATATAGGGATGTGTCTCCTATCAGCTCCGGCCTCCGCATAGTGTGTGGTAGCTTTTGGTCAGCTCTCCTTTGTGCTTTGCACCCTACTAACATCATCCTCCCTTCAAAATTATGTCTTGTCCTCCAGACATGCAAAATCATCTGGTGGATAGGACAGTCTTATAGATTTGCTTGAGTTGTGTTAGACCGGTGTTCCACTACTTCTTGGATTTAGCCAACATAGCTATTTGTCCTTCTACTTTTATGTATGTTTCCTCCGCTTCTTCTATACTTGTTGGTATCTTTATGGTCTGTGTAGTTTGTTTGGCTTCTAAAAAACTGCAGGTTAAGTTAGCTAGTCTCATGTTGACCACTTCCCTCAACTATTTTATTTGGCCGTTTATCTGATCCCTTTGATCCTTGAGATGTTGGTGTTGGTTATGCAGTGTCTCCACTTGTGCTCTTATTACTCCATCCTTATTCGTCAAAGGGTCATACCGGGTTGCCACATTTGTGATTTGCAGTTCTAGAGCATCCATTTGATCTTTTATTTCTTTTGTGGACTATGGCCATTTTAAACAAAACTCGTAGAGGATATTGGCCTCCACAATGCTTTGTTGTATATTCTTGATTTATATTTATAGTTGAGTGTGTGCCTTGGCACACTTATTCATCATTTATGCTAGTCTTTTCTTATTCAATTATGCAGTTACCTTCTTCTCCTACTGGCTAGAGTACGCCTTAAATCCCTGTGTTAACTGTTTCAGTTGATATAGCAAGGGTAAGGTAGTATCTCTATATGTCTCCAGCATCTCCTTGGCCAATGTATCCACCACATCCTATAGGAGTTCACTCCCCTCCACATGTTGCTTCAAAATTTCTGCTCTAGTAGAGGAATGGAACACATATCCCAATTGTAGCTTCTACAGTGGGGATATTCTGACAAGGTTCATTTGGCCTTCTACCACCAGTAACTATAGCAACTGTGGGGTCAAAATTGGTGTTATTTGCTTTTGTTATTCCAAAAATTATTTTATTAACTCAATTGAAGATGACGAGGCCTCTGAAATATTAGTTTGTTTTGATTCCCATTGTTCCTCTATGTGCTCCTCACTCTCTTCTTCTTTATCCTCCAGATTCTCTGTTTGTTGTTCTATGTTCCTCTCCTCCATTCTCGTGTTCTCTAGAGGAGGTACCCCTTGCATTGGAGCTTCTGGCAGACTTTTACCATGGCTTGTCTCTGCTCTATCCTGTCCTCCTTCTACCAGTATCTCAATGTTCTGCAGAGGTGATGGTGCTAGCTGTTGTTGTTCTTGCTCTTTGATAACCCAATATATCTCCATTGTCACTTTTGTCTCTTTTTGTACTTTCTCTTCTTCCTTCTTGTTTCCACTCATGAGTATGTCTACTCTTTGTTTTCTCCTCAGCTCCATGGCTTGCAGTTGTATCAATTTATTCTTCTCTTCTGTTGACAATGTGTCACTGAGCTTATTAATGGTGTTCTGCCTTATTTCTTCCTCCAATTGGAGTGCCTTATTTCTCCTTACACTCAATGCTTCTATTGAGCTATCTAAAAATCCTTCCATTATCTCATCTAGTGTCTTTTCCTTATCCCTCATGTATAGTATGATTATTGTAACTATCAATTGTTTATTCTCTATAGATGAATCCTCATATAAAACAACAATTTCTTTCAGCATACCTACATTTTCCATGGCATTGATTAGTGCCTTGAGGTTATAGAGCTCTTGTGTCAGTTCCTTTGATTCTTGTTCTGTCAGTTCTTCCTCTAGTTTCTGTTGTGCTTTCTTTCTTTTCTTCAATTTGGACTCTTGCTCCTCCCCTTCTTCTGACTCAATAGCCTCTGACATTTCTTGAGTTTTCTTTCTCTTTGCCTACTGCTTCTGTCGGGGAGCCTTCTTTTGTGTGTTCTTCTTCATTATGGACAACAATTGTGATGTTGTTCTTCCTCTGGATGACATGATAGATGATGATGGCGCTTGTGATGTTGTCCTCTCTAATCTTATCATTGTCAGAGCAGGGAGCCGATGTGGCTGGTTTTTGAGCTAAGGTGGTTCCCTTTTATGGAACCCCCCACTTTTTGTGCAACTTCTCTTTGTTCTTTTCAGGTCTTCTGCCACATGTTTTTGGTGTTGCTTATCCATTACTTCTCTATAAGTGACAAATCTTTCTGCACTTGTATCCTTGTGTCTACTTAGCAGCTTTTGTGCATAGGCATTAGCTTCTACTACAGTTATCTCATAGGGTAGTTGAGGTACCCATGTTGTTCTTGGCTCCACTGCCTCCATGTATGTGAGGTCCTTATCAACCAAAAATGTGATATCTTTTATGTATTGCTTCACTATTCCATAAGGGATTATGTCCCTTGTCCTCATCTCTTCTTGTAGGGTTTTGAAAAACCCCCAATATGTGGCACTATATGCTTTGGTGTCAAAAAATTGAGCTATATGTCTTTTAACCTCTAACCCTACTAGTATATTTTGTTTCCATTGCTTCCCTTTATACCCCGGTAACTCATTCAAAAAATAGAATGTAAGTAAAATGATTAAAGTACCGTACTAGAAGTTATAGTTTGAGTCTTTAATCTTTTGTAGGTTCTCCAGGAGTTGTTGGTGTATCACCTTACAAAGGTTAAAATCCTTGCCCTCCTTCATCATCTAGTAGGTGGTATGAATTGTGGTGGCAATGGCTGAACCCTCCCAGTTAGCATAATAGACCTTGTATGCAATGCCCATGGTGGCATATTTTGCCTTCGGATCTATGATATCCTTCACATGCATATTTCTATCATTTGTAGTTGCTCCAATCAGTTCTCTTACTTGGTCTATTCTGATAGCCTTCATTATTGGTAGGGCACCTATGACACTTAACCATGTAACTGCCCTAATGGCCTCCTTTGTTATTCTGTAGGGTTTGTCCAGATATATAAACTCATCATGAATTTGGCTTAGAATGATTCTCACCCATTCATGTAGGCATCGGTGAAGTTGGGAAAGTCCTTCCACACATCTAGTTTCTTTGTCAAAATGTTTACATATTCAGGTAGATACCATGTATCTCCCAGCATTGTGTCCCTTAGCTCTTCAAATTTCATATGGTGGATCTCCACCAAAGTGTTATGAATGTATTTCCTTACATCTTCTATGTAGACCACATCTGCCAGCACATTTGAGAATGTGTCGTCTTTATCAATCTCTAGGGATTTCCAAGGGTATTTCTTGAACTTTAGCCAAGGCTTGTGTGTGACGTCGATTAGCTCAGGGGTTGCCATTGTGTATTCGATGGTTTCTTGTGTTCTTCTACTCTTCACTGTTATGCTCACCACTTGATTCGTCTCTCGGAGCTAGAATTTTGCCAAAGTATGAATGCAAAGTGAGGTTCCACGGGCGAGATTAGGGTTAAATACCTTTCCTTTTTGCCCTAATTTTTCCTACTTTCCTGTTTTATTCTTTCTCTTCATTACTTTATTTCTTTGCTACTCATGACTTAAGTTTTGCCCCTGTTAGTGGCTAGTCTTTGATACAGTGTCTTGTCATGATGAAATCTTTTTGCAATCAGTGTCTTTCTTCCAGAGATTGATGATCTGGTGATTTTCCATCTGAAGCAACCTCTCCCTGATGTTTTCCATGCATTTTTTCCTCCTTACTTCCTCTTTGCTTATGATTGTCCTACCTGTATCTTTGGTAACCTAGTCATCTTGGTATGTTGATTTCTCTGTTTCCTTTGCTTCATTTGTTGAGATTTTTGAGATATAAGCTTCTTGTCTATCCCTAATGTGTCGTAAGTGACCTGCGGTGAGTTTTCATGAAATGCAAAGGATTGTGGTGTGTTTTCCTTGCCAGTCCTAATGATGAACATGCTTCGATAGCCTAGCATTTTCCTTGTTCTTAGTTCTAGTTCTTCTCTCATCCAAGCTTCTAAAACTTCCTCACTATCTGTGCTACAGTGACTATCTTCTATCTCCACCTTTCCCTCAGAATTAGGCTCTTCTGTTGTCTCCTCTGTGTCCAATCTTGTAATTGAGTAGAGATTCTTTGCATCCTTGTCATTCTCTTCAGTCTGAGTGACTTCTTCTATGTATGATTCCTCCATTGATGATCCCAAAGGAATGTTGATAGTTTTTTGTTATCATTAGAAAATGATAGCTCTTCTTTGTCGGAGTCTATGATACCATTTGCATCTACAAACCATCTCAACCCTAAAAGTACATTAAAAGCTTCTCCTTGATCCTTCATGGCTACAACTATGAAGTCTAAGACTTGTTTGACCCCCATTAGGTTAACTTCCACTTGGTTTCATGTTCCCATTGTTTGCATGTTAGATCCATCTGGTAGAATGATGTTGTAAGTTGTCTTTGTCGAATTAGGTCTTCCTAACTGCTCCCACAACTTCTTTGTGATCATGTTGACATCTGCTCCCAGGTCTATCATGACATTTCAGACCTTTCTATGATTGATGTGAACATCCACCATAAGTGGTTTGTCTTCCATTCTCTATCTGGCCTTCCCATCCTTTGGAGTTGACTCTTCTAAACTTGCTCTTTATTCCAATATTTAGAAAATTGCTTCAGCTCCTCAATACGTCTGTGATATTGTGTCAATTAGGCTAATTGCTTGAGAGATTCTACTTCTCCTTCGATAAAAAAATTGCTTGTATTGCTTCTCCTTTTCTTATTCCTTCCTTATGTTTTTTTTAGCTTGCTTCACCACTTCCTCATGTTGTTTTCTAGAGAGAACAAATTCTTCTTCCTCCTCATTGTCTTCCTCTTTTGTCTCAGTGACATAGTGCCTTCCAATATTTGTTCCTTGTCTCATGAGTACCGTAGCTTTCTCCTTTCTTCTTCTTTTATCTTTTCCAGTATGTTTTGGCTTGCTTGTTCGGTAGTACTCTTCTTCTTCCATAGATTCAGTTGAAGATGTGTCTGTTTCCTTGTTGTTCTTTTGGCAAGTCCTTGCTCCTTGACCTTTTGATGCCCTTCTTATGATTCTAGCTCCTTTTTGATGATTCAGGTTTTGTAGCTCATCACTCATAGATTGTGGTTGTGCATTCTGAAAGTACTATTGTGCTCTCTCACGAAAATAGATCATGCTATGTACTGCTAAAAATGAACATTGTGTTTTCCTTTCAACCCAACATTCATTAGCAAAGTGTCCTATCTTACTGCAATTGAAACATGTGGCATCCTCCCTCCTTATTTGATTTCTTTCACAGCCTCTGCTTCCTCTGTAACCTCCAAATTTCTCTTTGTCATCATTATTATAGCTATTTCCATAGGATGGGCTGCCAGAGTTTGAATTTCGTATTACATTGACATTCTTCTAGTTTCTCCAATTTGGTTGTGTGGTAGCCATGATCATATGAGTTTCTTCCTACATAGGACATGTTATTACTCTTCACTGAGTTTGTGTACCATGTTTCATCTTCTTCATCAACAAATTCTCTTTTCCTTCAGAATTTCTGTGAAGGACAATCTAGGGTTTCATGGTCATCCCACTCTCCGCATAATCCACAGTATACTGAATTGATTCTTTTTGTTGTTGCTTTGATGTCTACTTTTAGTGTGGCAGCTTGTCTTTCACCTTTCATCCTAGGGCATTCATTTCTCAAGTGACCTTCCCTTGTACAATATGAGCACCAAATATTAGGTCTTTGCTTCTATGTATTCTCCTCCTGCTTAGCCAAGACCTCCTGCCTCAGCTTCAACTACTCCAATTCTAGTTTTAACTTCTCCAATTCTAGGTTTTCTTTCATCTTATCCTGTCTACACCAAGATTGAGACTCTATCCGGCAAGCTAGTGCCATTGCTTCTGCATATGTCTCAAATATCCTTCCATCTAGGGCTAACCTTATTTCATGGCTTATGGACGGAAATAAACCATTCTATCTTTTGCTTCTTAGTCAGTGGTTCTTCCAACTTCCTAGTTGTCTCCTTGAATCTTCTATCAAAGTCTTTTATTGATTCCTTATCCAAGTGCATCAAATCTCTCATCTTACATACCCCTTTTGTCAGAACATCCGAAACTGCAAAATTCTCCAAAAATAGCTTCTTGATCTCATTCCAATCCTTGTCATTGTTTGGACATGTCTTCCTACACCACTTTAATGCTTCATTCCGCAAGGTGCCTATGAAGTCAAATAACTTGATTTCATCTCTTGTTACTCCCTTCTAGTTCCAAATAGACTCCAAAACAAAAATGTGTTTTGCTGCTTCAGTAGTGTCCTCAAAGATTGGTAACTTGACTAGAATATCCATGATTGGTTTTCTCAATGTCTCCGGTACCCTGTGGTAGTTTTCCTCCAGTCTGCTCCTCTAGATAGGCTATCTTCTATCAACTCACTTTCTTTCTCTTCATTTATCTCTCTATAGTTGGATATCAAAGTTCTCTCCTAAAACCTCTGTGAAATTACTCTAGATCTCTTCTATTTTCTCTGCTTCCTTGTTTGCTTAATTATCTTCCTTCTCAACTAAAATTCTCTTGACTTTATATGGTACTCGGGGTGACTCATGGTCTAGGGGTTATGTCTCTTCATATTGTCTCTTCAAATTAGGGGATTCTCTTCTCTTTGTGAATGACATTATGTTAGCATCCAATGATGATTCAAATAACCTTCCAAAACCCTCAAAACTCCTCTCAATGTTTACCGCATCTTCTCCTCCTCTTATCTCCTTTATGCTTCGGCAAATTAGGTCTTCTATATATTCCTCATACATCTTCAAACTCTCTAGTGTTAACTCATATGTTCCAGCAGTCTGCGACATAAACCCTAGTTTGCCTGTTTCTTCTTTTTCCCTTCCGCATTCTTCTCTGGTAGCACCCACCATGGCGAGCTCTACAACATTATCCATTCCACACTCTATCTCTTCTCCTTCTAACCTCCTTTATCTAGAAGTACCCATATTGGCTCGCTCAGCAGCATCTTCCATGACACACTTATTTTTTTCTTCCCTTCCAACAGCACCCTCTGTGGCACACTCCTCGAATTCTTCCTCCTTTTCTTCTGCAACTTCTGTTATCCTTCCTTTCTCCATATCTTGTGCCCTTTCCATCCTTCTGCGGTAACATTCTTGTCGTTCTTGAGTTTGCTTCAATCTCTCTTCTCTACTTATCTCCATTTCAATTTTGATTTCTTCATCGATCTCTCTTTTCCTTCGCTTCTCCCCTTTTGCCATGGGTTTTCTTGATTTGGTGTTCCATTAGTCCTCTTATATCCCATGGACTCCTTGTTTGAAGAGTCACATCATTTGAAAGGTCCTTGAAGACCCTACCCCCTTTCCATTTGCCATCCACTTAAGTGCCTTCTCCCCTCTCACAAAGGTAGAAACTTAAGGAGACTTGAATTCCTCCGCAACTCAAAAATTTTCTCCACCAACCTCACCTTCTCTCCTCTCCGGAACTTTGCGCTACTCCTTTGGATGTTTTGCCCTTTCAATCTTTAACTACCTTCTTCCAGGGTCCTGGCAACGGAACCAAATGTTAGCAAGATAATGTAAAGGGGATACCAGTCTAGAGATCTGATCCTCAGTCAAGTCTTTGTAGTCAATTTATACCTCGGTCAAGTAGCTAGAGATTGATAGAAAAACATAAAGAATAAAAAATAGAGCATCACATACACATCAGAATAAGACACACACAGAATTACCCTGTACCATCAAATCTCTGGATATATATATAAACAATCATCAAGTATGTACATCATCTATCCATCCTCGGGCAAGTCTAATTCTCTACCTCATCAGTTACATTCATGACTTCTATATCATTCTTACATCAGAATATATCATATATCATACTCCTATTCTCCTATATCTTATCATAATATCCTATATATATATTGTATCTATTACATATAGGGATGTGTCTCATGTCGGCTTTGACCTCCACATAGTGTGTGGAAGCTTCTGGTCAGCTCTCCTTTGTGCTTTGTACCAGGCTGCTAACAACCAGTCTCATCGATATAGGGAGTTCCATAGGAACAAGAGATCAAATAAACATCTGAACATAAGAGGGGGTCCAGAGGGTCTTTAATCGAAGAGATACAGGCTCTAAGAGTTGACACAAGTTTGAAAGCACATCTAATGCCCTTTTTTGAAGAATTTTTAAAATTTTGTTCGAAACTACTTCAATGTAGGGAAGAGATGCAGAGGAAAGGTCTAAGGAAGGGTGAACAATAAGATTCCCGATAAACTAAGACCTTGCTTGATTTAAAGCTATAGAGACGTGTTTACTATTGTAACCATTAAGCTTAAAGACTTTGGCAATGAGTTAACTTGATGTCAAGGAATTCTTTATCACAAATTTGTAACACCCTGCTTGCAAGAGTTTTAAGAATGCCAACATTTTGAGATAGGTGGTGATGGGAAGAAGAGTTAAGGTAGAGATCAGTGTGGGAGGATTTTCAAAAAAACATGATGAGCAAGGGAACCATCGAAAAATCTCAATAGAAGGAGATTGAGGAATGAAGGTTGATTGTTGGTTTCAAGTTCCTTAGTAAGGAAAGGAAATGGTTTTTGCAATATTATTAAGATGTAGGTGGAACTCTTCTAACTTAGATAAACCATGGGACCAACAAATTTTAGTGTCATCAATATACCTTTTCCACCACTTTGGTTTAAGATGAAAGGAATTGAGGGTGAGGTCCTCAAAGTATTCCATGTAGAGATTAGCCACGATAGGGGATAGAGATGAGCCTATCATGAGACCATCAACTTGTTCATAAATGACTCCTTGAAAGGAGAAGAATGTAGATCTAAGACAAAGCACAACAAGAGAATCCATTTCGTCATTAGTCTTGCGTCTAAAAATTTCAATGTAGTAGGGAATGGGAACATTGGTAAAGAGGGACACAACATCGAAGCTAACTAAGATATCTTCTGGCTCAAGATTTTTGTCTTTTCAATAAAATTGACAAAATGAGAGGAGTTTTTTTATAGAGGTGCTAGAGCGACCAAGAAGGGGGGAGAGCTTCTTATCAAGAACCATGGCTAACAAATAAGTGGGAGACTTTATGGTGTCTACAATGGGGCGAAGAGGAACTCTGAATTTATGGATTTTGGGGACATCATAAATTAGAGGGGTGACTTCTTTAGTCGGCACGAGATACTTTTTGGTTGAAAAATCTAAGGAAGAGTGGGAGATGGCTAACTTGAAACTTTTAATGACTTTCAAGATAGGAATGCAAGGAAGGATATTATAGTTGTTCCTATCATAAAGGAGATCAAGAAGTTTAGCAACGTAGTCAGCTCGATTTAAAATAACGATGGCATTACCCTTATCAACTTTCATGAGGATGACATCGTTATTGCTAGTTAAATTTTTTAAAGCTAACAACTCACCTTTAGGAATGTTGGATTTTGGAGGCTTAGCCTACCTTAAGGCAACCACAAAATCTTGTCAGGTTTCCTCAACAAAATCATGTTGTAAGGACTTAATGGCATTTTCAATTTCAATAATGAAATTGACAGGAGGGATCGAGCAAGGAGAAATGTCAAAGTTTAGGACTCCTAGAACTTGTATCTCTTTGCTTAAAGATCCTCTGGACCCCCTCTTATGTTCATGTGTTTATTTCCAAGGAAGATAACTTTTTAAAAGGAAACTCCTAGAGGCAGTGGAAATTAGCTCCCATCCTCATAATCGTAACCGAGATGGTGGATGGAGTTTCAGTCAAACTTGGAAACCTCTACTCGCTCGAGTTAAAAAATCGTATTAGAGCTTTGTGTCTTTGTAGTTAGGTTTTGTCCACTGTGTTGTGTTTGTCATTCTTTCTTTGTTGTTTTTAGTTTTTTTTTTTTTAAATTTTAACTCTTCTTTTTTATTTTTGTGCATGTTGACCTTCTTTGTGCTCCCTTCATTTCATCTATTTATGCAAGTCTAAATCTGCAATTTTCATTCATTCTCTTCTTGAGTTATTCTTGATGATAGATCGTGGAGTATGATCTGAAATGTCAATTTAATAAACCTGCACCCAGTTTAAAACAGAACACATTATTTTAAATCACTATTATTATTAACATAAGGTGGTTGGGTAGGTGGTTGGTTGGTTTCCTCTTCAAACTACCCAATTTTTCTTGTATATATTTAATACTACCGATTAATAAAATTGCTCATTGCTTCTCCATTTTATTATGGTATAAAACGATAGGTTTTCTATGCTTGTGTTTGAAGAAATTCTTGCAATAGAGAAATTATAATTGTATTGCAAAAGGAGAAAGAAAAGTGGACAAAGGTAGTGTGTGTGTGTGTGTGTGTGTGTAATAGTGTAACAAAGGCAAGAGAGTAGAAGGAACTCTGCAAGCCAATCATGTCAACAAGTCATCCCTATACTACCAAATCTAAAAAATGTGACACCAACAGGGAAGATTCATGTGAGGAATGTCATAAAGAGGAATTTTAGCCTGCATGGAAGATAAAAGCATGATTTATTTGTCTTGCTACCATTACCCACAAACATTTAGCCTTCTATGGAGAAGTCATGGAAACATTTGTGTGGGAGTATCGATTGTGTGGAAGAAGCTAATATGGGAGAAAAATTGCAATGGTGAAAAAGCTTATAATGTATAAAAGGTGTATTTTGTTTCTTCCCATTCTATAATATAGAGAGTATTAAAAAAATATGGGAAACCTATCATATGGAAAATCTAATATTATTCAGGATCCCAAAACTTTATGTTAAAAGAATTTACAAAATATATAATTCTTTTTATCCTAAAGTTCAAAAATCAAAAAGTTGCAAATAATATAGTTTCAAGCCAAAAGAAAACAAAACTATATTAATTTTATTTCACTTAAATTATTCTTTTTCTAGAGCAAATATTAAAAATTTGAAAATTATAAGCCTTTATTTTTTACATCGTAACAAAATTTTAGTGTTCAGTATAAATGATGCCTCTAATTCACATGTACAGGTAATCTCATCATATTGAATTACTACATCTAATGCCTAAAATAGTCATAACAACAACATCTATGGCATCAACCTTGTAAATTGTTAGGGATATATAAGGGTGAACTTTTCCCTTTAGAGAGATAAGTACTCCCCACATTCAAATAAAAATGGCTTCAAATGCTCTAAAAATAATACTACTAGACTCCTGGTTACTAAGAGTTGACAATTATTCGCCTAGAAAACCAAGGTCCAAACTCAACTTAAGTTTGAAGATTTGTGGGATGTTATTTCTAGAAGAGTCATCAAAGTCGCACAAGCCAGATAAAAGAAAAATAATATGGTATGATAAGGCCAAATTGATAATCTTGTTCAATGTTTCTAATGAGGTTCAACCTTGCATCTGAACAACCACAACTAAAGCAAAGGATTGGGATCATCTCAAGACAATTTATGAATCCAAGAATCAACATCAAATCCTTTATTTGTAGCATGAATTACATTGTTTGTAAATGTAAAATGGTAAAAAAATAGAGAATTTTTGTAGGGAAGTTATAGAAATTAGAAAATTGCTATAAGCATTAGGAGAAATAGTATTAGATGACTCTCTTGTGTTCATTATCTTGAGAGCATTGACCCCCAATGTGACTAACAAAACTCATCATTTGAGAAGTTGGTGAATTTGCTACAACAAGAAGAGGTAATCCATAATGAGCCCTCAAACTCCTTAAAACAATTAAGCCCGCACATCTCAGTAAAAGAGAAAGAAACCCGACTGTTAAAGTGGTCCACTAGGTTCATCAAAATTTAAACAAGACAATTCATCTACATAGAGAAAGAAGTGTCTCATTTGTGGGAAGAAGGGACATAATCTTCAAGAATATTGGTATAATTCATTTCCCAGTGGTGAATCAAGATAGAAAAAGACAAAGTAGAATTCTTAAGGGGACAAGAATAAGCATCCTCGTTCATTTAAAAAAAGAATTACAAGCAACATGGGAATGTTGCTTCGACAAGTGATTTTGATGAAGAAGATTTTTTATATGTTATAGAGACTCAGGTCTCCACCTCTAAAATTCATGTTTGGTATGTTGATTTTAGTGCATCCAGACACATGATAAAGCAAGAGTGGTTATACAATCTCAACCCATCAACTTGATATGGGCAAGTTTCACTTGGTGATTATACATCATACGAAGTGCAAGGTATTAGGAATATTGCTTTACCACTCGAAACTCACAAGTGTCAACTTGCAAAGGTTTTATATGTTTTGAGGCTTGCAAAGAATCTATTGTTTGTAAGTCATTTGTTATAGCACAACTTGAAGGCTAAATTCAATAGATATAATTGTGAGAAACTATGTCTCATTTGAGGCAAGACTCACAATGGTGAAGTTATTGCTCATGCCTTAAGTGTTGATAAAATGTTTCAGTTGGTTGATGTCAACCATGAAGATAGTGCCCTTGCACTTAAAACTAATTCATCCACTACTCTTTGGTAGAGAAGATTTTATCATCTCAATTTGGGCTAGCTTCTATAATGCCCATATCTATACATAGGACATACACACAAAATATAATTTTTTTCCGGGTTTACATCCTACTCCTTAATTTTTTTAACAACACTACTCAAGGTAGAGAATCATGTGCACCCGAACGACATTGCACATGCAACATTGCTTGATACTAAAACATGTGCAAGAGCTACATGATGGTAAAGTGTGTCACTGAGGGGAAGAAGAAATAAAATAATAGAGGTGGTGAAAAGTGCCATACAACACACCTACAAGATGGAGGTAGCTTAGAAAGGGAGTGGCATCATCACATGCAGTTCTTAAATGGATAACCTGCACAAGGTACCGCCCTTTAAGCTTTTTGTATGAGGTGGAAGAAACATGCCTCTAAGACATGGTCTAACTAAACATACCTAATTGATTATCTAATGAAAGTAAAGTAAGTTGAGTTAAATACTGTTAAGGGAAAATTGGATTCAAATGAATAATCAATATATCAATATCAAAATACCCAAAACTCAACGAAATACAGAAACAAAGAGATCAATCAATCAAAAGAACTTCAAAAACTTTTGCAAACCTCAAAGCTTCATAGCTTTCGTTGGTTGTGTTGATGCGTGTTTTAGCACACAACAACGCAGGTGTGATTGCTGGTATCACACCTCTCTTGAAAAGACATCCCATCCAAGATAGGACTATCTCAAGGATAATACAACTAGGTCTTAGTTTGCATGGAATAACTTCAGTGGAATGTCTAGTTGTCCCAACAAGGGGTCTTACACGAAATGCAGGGTTTATGGAAGATGGCAACAATGTATATGCAGAACCCTAGTGGTTCAAATTGTAAAGTCTAAAATTTCAGCAGATGATCAATGTGATGCTGCTCAAATCTTAAATCTACCAAACTTTATGTAAATAAAATGCAAAAGGAAAAGGAGAGGGAGAAGGGATAAGAGATCCTATAGACAATTGTAGAAATAATCAATAACCAGATAGACAGATTCCCAACAATAAACAAATCTCTGCTTAACCAAGCAACCCATAATGCCACAGAGAATGTGCAATCTTCTAAGGAGATGTAATGATTTTCAAATTGTAGAGGGTTCATCAAACACCCAATCCTTGGCACAGCTCAATGAAATCATACAATAGAACTTATCTCATAAACTATGCCTAGACTAACCATGCACAATGACATACAATCAGCAAGCCATTAATGGTATGGATATGAAATCCATCAAATATCTGAATAATTAATCACAAGTGCAAATGAATATCAACTAATTTCAGATTGACATGAACCATGAAGACCAAAATAAGACAACACATAATCACAGATTCCCAGCAACCTACAAAACTTGCTTTGTATTGACTGTATTTTGGCAAAGTCTCAACAATTAAGTATCTAATCTTACTTACAAATGGGAGAAAAGGATGGCCCTTTTATAGACAAGGCACCATACCGAGTTTTTCAATGGACGGTGGAGATTAACTCGGCACCAACAGTCCAGATTACATGGCATTTAATGAGATACATCAGTTTGTTACATTTTTGGATTTACCTTTGTCTTGTAGGAAAAAGACAAAATACAGCTTGCAAATACATTGAATCTTGACAAAATAGATACCCATTTGGTTGTACATGATGAAAAGTCAATTTTCAATGCCTAATAAAGCTAAAATAGAGTCACATGATGTTTGAAAACTTGAGAAGATGTGGATTCACAGGATTCCAAGTGCTGAATGGACCAAGAGGAGTATGTTGGTGAAGGTATATGCAACTAGATGCTTTTTGGACTGATTCTTGATGACTGGATTGTTGGAACAGTTGTATGCATGTCTTGGTGATCCAGTCCATGGTCATTTGAGTGGTATTTTTGGGAAAATATCAAAAATATAATTTTTGGTATTTTCTACATCGTAGTAAATTGCATTTTCAGAGGCCTTCGGAGCGGAATGGAGGCTCGAAACTTATTGTAAGTGGATAGCTCAAACTAGATAATCAGTTTATCTTTCCAATGAGTCCAAGAAGTTTAAATTCTGATAGAATAGCTAGGAGTTATGACCCCGGACTGGATCACTTAGACATTGGACTGGATCTGTAGGAACAACAGTGATTTGGCATGATCTTCTATGTCTTTAAGCTCCTGAGACTCATCTTTAGCATCTTAAACATTATACTGACTTCCTTTTGCATGTGCAGCAGCAATTTAGTTGATAGAACGTCAATTCTGCATCTCTGGATCAACAGGGTACCTTTGTATGTTCATCTTTCCAAGACGGCTCTAGTTGGCTCCTTTGTGCTTTTAGACCTACAATAAATAAGACCAAGCATCAATTTAATCATAAACAAGTCATTTTCCATCAATTTGGATCAAAACATGTCCATTTGCAGTCATGGATCAGTAAAAAATAACCCATTGTCAATGTTGCTTCCTTATAGACAACTTTATAAATCTAGTGATTTTTGCATAATTTTCTATATTTTTTACCATTTTCAAGTACCCATTTGGCCAATATGATGATTAGGGAAGTTTTTGGGGTCAATAGAATCCATTTGCAGACTTTTATTTCATGTTTTTTAGCCTTTTCTGTAAAAAGTGGGATTTTTGGGGGTCACGGACTTTTCATGTGCAGTAGCATTAATTGTCGTAAAACGTGCCAAAAATCTACACAAACTTGATAAAATGTTCATCATGATGTGACAAGCAGATGTGTAGATCAAATTCCCAAGAAAATCCAAGTTGCACCTTAAAAAACTCAATTTTTGGGCCAAAATACCAAAAAGCTTGGGTTTTAGGTGTCACGGACTAAAAGTCGGTGGAGGTCAAATTTAGCGCAGGTCCGTGAGGTGCAATTATAGCGCAAAATAGTTTTGGCGCTGATTTGGGGTCCAACCGACCTTAGCACAGATTTTAGGTCTGACCGACTAAAGTCAATGAAGGCAGTTTTCAGCGTAGGTCCATGAGGCCTATTTTTAGTGCTAACTTCATTGGCGGGGATTTTCAATGCAACCGACCTGCGCGAGTTTTAGCACCGACCGACTTGCACGACTTAAGTCGGTGGAAAACCATTTCAGTGCAAGTCGGTAGAAGGCAATTTTAGCACTTTTCTTCGAAATTGTCTCGGCGGGGATTTTTGTTCCGACTGACTTAGCAGTAGCTTGGAGGGAGGTCGGTGGGAGGCGAATTTAGTGCAAAAGTCAGTAGAAGACATTTTTAGCGCTTTTTGCAGTAGGAGGTGTTTTTAGCGCCAGATTTTTAATTGGACATGGTGAAAGTATATTTTGAATTGGCCACAGTGAAAGTATATTGAGATAGGCTCTAGATCCATAGGATTTCATATGCAAATTCTAGAATTTTGTGGTTCCACAGATTTCAGACTTAGCCATTTTTCAGGATTTTCAGGGTTTCAGACTTAGCCAAATCAGGGCTCCAAGATCATGCAATAGGATGAAAGTATATGAACCCCTTAATGAAATCTTGTGGAATTTGACATGATTTTGCAACTATAAGACCTAGAAACTATGAATTTCAACATGAAACATCCTGCAGAAGCAAGTTCAAGGGCAATATCCAATGACAAGATTTTTGAGCAAAATGTTGTAACACCTAATTTCAATGTAGAAGGCAACAAATGGCAATCTTTTAAGCACAAGACCACTGAAGACACTTCCAAATCAATCATGCATAACATCAAATGACTCCAAACATGCAAAATACTCAAATCTGGAACAAATCCTGCACTCTAAGCACAAATTCATTTTCTCATCATCATAAGGCAAAAAGGTTGAGACTTCAAGCCAAAGCAAAAGAGGGGGTCTCCATTTGGCAAAATGGGGCGTGTGTGCAAGGCACAACAAATGGTGACTCTGCTGGAAAATGCTCCAGAGCATTTCTGAGATAAACTTAAGTTTCAAACCCAGAATCTCTGTGATTCCCACACATTAGATGAGAAAGCATGATATCTTATCAAAAAATCAAAGACCACTAACTAGTGCAACCATCCATATCCTGAAAACCTGAGTGTGTGCAATTGCATTCATTCCCACCCTTTGGCAACTATGTTTATCCAAGATCCTTCGTGCTAAGCTATGAAGTTGGGATCATTTTACCACCAAGAGAATGCTCTAATGCTGAGATGTGATGAGCCTTAAGAGAAGCAAATAGTGATTTTTCAGCAATATTTCTGATGCAATGATATTTGATGCTAATAATCTTCTGATGATAGTCTTCATGTTAGAGTCTTTAAATGATAATATTTATATTGATACTTTGTAGTGGGTCTGGTGTTGAAAAACACCTTTTATTTTTACCCAGTAGGCTAGTAGTACTTAGTACCGCCTGCCACTCTCATCTGTATCGGCAGAACTAGAGTTGGTGGTAAAATTGGGGATCCAAACTCTTCACTTAACACACGATCACCTGGACATACTTAGCTACCTTAGGATTGTTTAAAGTGTGAGAGATATATGGTTAGAAAATACTTCAGGTGCACCAACTAACGACTCCTTTCCAATGAACAGACATCATACTCCCCAATATAATAGCAGAACCCACAGCAAGACCTAAGTGGAAACCTTGGCTTCTCAAAGAAATATTCTAACTTACTTACCCAACAAAGAAGCACTTGCAGGTTTGCACAACTGCCACCACATTCGAGAAATGGAGAATCCAAGCAAAGCAAGTGCAGAAGCGAAAAGCAAAGCAAACTACTCTAACCAAAGTAAATAGAAAATAGAAAGAACAACGAACAACTAGTAACTACCAACAGCTAACAACTAAAGAAAAATAGAAAGCAGAAACTAAACTAAACGACAAGAAACTAACTAAAACCTAACTAGAAGCGTGACTTATTTCTCAGGACATACAGAAGTGACAAGGTGGAGGTCAGTGTCCTAAGTCTGGCAAATTCATCTTTATACTCTGAAAAGTGAGGTATAGGCATGCTAGGTTCATGTTCAGAGTACCAATTATATAGGATCAACAGTTGGGGTAGCTCATTAGGGCCATGGTCAATCCAGATGCAAGTTGTCTTACCCAAACCGCCATAATCAAATTGATAACTTTCAAAACCAAGTGAGAAGAGGGAAGATACAACCTAATTTGCAGTTGCATCAGTAAGAGATGTAAGTTCATCACCTTGTTGCATTGTACCACTGACTTGTGCATCTTCAGGAGGTTTTGGCTTGTGGTTGGCCATATCCTATTCATCAAATACCTCTGGAGCACTGAATGCTGCAGTAACCTCCCAAGCAAATAGAAAGTCTGGGTAACCTTCTTCAGAATGTGGATCATCTGGATGAACTCTACATGAAGTGGCTAAAGCAAAATCTGACATATGGGGTGAATTCCTATGCAACAACATATCCTTGCTCATTCTTGACACCAACTCGATGATCTGGTCAAGTGACTGAGATGAAAATGCTTCCAAGCCATCACTTTGCAGGACAGTTTGATTTTTATTTTTAGATTACAGATTTCTACTTTCAGTTGTCATCAGTAGGTCAGCATCAACCCCGTGGAGCTCTTCCTTTATGCAAGTATGAATAGGATCAATCTGATGAACATATGATATACTTGAATCCATTTCACCAAAATCAGTCATATGTTCTGAAGCAACCCCTCTGCAATGATCATCAATCCTTGTATTTTAGTCGTTAGCTGATATGAAATTGAAAATTCATTGTCTACAGTAGCAACATGGTCTCCTTTTTCCTCTATAGATAGATTCTCGATGTCAATGTTGCTTTGAAGTGGTGTACTATCTTGATTTTGTTCATCTAACTCAGCTAGAGACCCTTCTGCAGCAATTATATCAATCTGATATGGCTGATCATGATGATTCACTGGGCTGATACAATCAAGAACTTGATCACTTTTCTCTGAATAATTCGATTGTAGCTCAGATATGTCAACTAAAATAATTTTCTACATTGCTGTCCATGACTGTCCTTCATCTGGAGAACTGATTTTCACATGTTTGACCTGATAAAGTTGTTGTTCCAACTTAGAACTATCAGCATTCTGAAATAAACTGTTGTTCTCCACCTCTACAGCAGTAAACTCAAGTTTAGAACTTGATATATGCAGAGCATCTGATTGTTGATCTGCATCCTTAACATGATTGTTTATCAAATTTGATTTATCATCCGCCTTGTCCACCCCCTTAGTAGCAGAAAATTGACCCTGTACATTGTTCTATTCGTTGTCTTGTGACTGAAAACCAGATTTATGCCATGCCGAGACAACATATTCTATGACTGAATAGTCTGGAGCCAGTGGTTGAAAACTAAGCTTTATCCAGGTAGGGACCTCATCTTCATTAGGTGGGTGACCTGCAAACCACATGCATTTCCTGCTCTCATCATCTCGACATGTATTTTGATGAACAACTTGAGGGACTTCAATTTCTCCAATGTGCAGATTGCCCTGTTAACCATGATCATTTATGAATGGAAGACTTGCAGCTCCTTGCAAGGTCTTGCTCTGTATATGTCTGTCATATCCATATCCTACTTCAAGCTTGTAAACTTCAAAAATAGGAAATAATCCCTTCAAATGCAGATCCATTCTTTGGAGAAAAGTCAAACAGTCAATTTTCTCATGCAGCTCTCCAGGATGTATAGTGCAGACATGTGGTGAACTAAAATCAAGCAATGGGAATGGAGGATACTTCGCCCTGATTTGCCTATCAACCACTTCTTTGAAAAGTGGGATATCAACTTTGAAGTTCTCTTCATGATACGACTGTTGAGATGGTCCTCTGAAGAATGAAGGGATTTCATGACTGAAACCCTTATGCATACCCATTGGAACTGACTCTCTTGAATATTCAATTCATTTTAGCATGTGCAATGAACACCAACAAAACTAATAGCTTGCATAAAAATCTTTATCCAGCCCTCCTAGTGCCAATTCTGTTGATGCGTGTTTTAGCACACAACAACGTAGGTGTGATTGTGGTATCACACCTCTCTTGAAAAGACATCCTATCCACGATAGGACTATCCCAAGGATAATACAGCTAGGTCTTAGCTTGCATGGAATAACTTCAGTGGAATGTCTAGATGTCCCAACAAGGGGTCTTACACGAAATGCAGGGTTTATGGAAGATGGCAGCAATGTATATGCAGAAACCCTAGTGGTTCAGACTATAAAGTCTAAAATTTTAGCAGATGATCAATGTGATGCTGCTCAAATCCTAAATCTACCAAACTTTATGTAAATAAAATACAAAAGGAAAAGGAGAGGGAGAAGGGATAAGAGATCCTATAGACAATTGCAAAAATGACCAATAACCAGATAGATAGATTCCCAACAATAAATAAATCTTTGCTTAACCAGGCAGCCCACAATGCCACAGAGAATGTGCAATCTTCTAAGGAGATGTAATGATTTTCAAATTGTAGAGGGTTCATCAAACACCCAATCCTTGGCGCAGCTCAATGAAATCATACAATAGAACTTATCTCATAAACTATGCCCAGACTAACCATGCACAATGACATACAATCAGCAAGCCATTAATGGTATGGACATGAAATCCATCAAATATCTGAATAATTAATCACAAGTGCAAATGAATATCAACTAATTTCAGATTGACATGAACCATGAAGACCAAAATAAGACAACACATAATCACAAATTCCTAGCAACCTGCAAAACTTGCTTTCTATTGACTGTATTTTGGCAAAGTCTCAGCAATTCAATATCTAAGCTTACTTACAAATGGGAGAAAAGGATGGCCCTTTTATAGACAAGGCACCATACTGAGTTTTTCAATGGACGATGGAGATTAACTCGGCACCAACGGTCCAGATTACATGGCATTTAATGAGATACATTAGTTTGTTACATGTTCGGATTTACTTTTATCTTGTAGGAAAAAGATAAAATACAACTTGCAAATACATTGAATCTAGACAAAATAGATATCCATTTGGTTGTACATGATGAAAAGTTAATTTTCAATGCCTAATAAAGCTAAAATAGAGTCACATGATGTTTGAAAACTTGAGCTGATGTGGATTCACGAGATTCCAAGTGCTGAATGGACCAAGAGGACTATGTTGGTGAAGGTATATGCAACTAGATGCTTGTTGGACTGATTCTTGATGACTGGACTACTAGAACAGCTGTATGCATGTCTTGGTGATCTAGTCCATGGTCATTTGAGTGGTATTTTTGGTATTTTCTACATCGTAGTAAATTACATTTTCGGAGGCCTTTGGAGTAGAATGGGGGCTCAAAACTTATCGCAGTTGGATAGCTCAAACTAGATAATCAGTTTATCTTTCCAACGAGTCCAAGAAGTTTAAATTCTGATAGAATAGCTAGGAGTTATGACCCCTGGACTGGATCACTAGACATTGGACTAGATCTGCAGGAACAACAGTGATTTGGCATAATCTTTTATGTCTTTCAGCTCCTAAGACTCATCTTTATCATCTTAGACATTATACTGACTTCCTTTTGCATGTGCAACAGCAATTTAGTTGATAGAATGTCAATTCTACATCTCTGGATCAATAGGGTGCCTCTTCATGTTCATCCTTCCAAGATGGCTCCAGTTGGCTCCTTTGTGCTTTTAGACCTACAATAAATAAGACCAAGCATCAATTTAATCATAAACAAGTCATTTTCCATCAATTTGGATCAAAACATATCCATTTGCAGTCATGGATCAGTAAAAAACAACCCATTGTCAATGTTGCTTCCTTATAGACAACTTCATAAATCTAGTGATTTTTGCATAATTTTCTGTATTTTTTACCATTTTCAAGTACCCATTTGGCCAATATAATGATTAGGGAACTTTTTGGGGTCAATAGAATCTATTTGCAGACTTTTATTTCATGTTTTTCTAGCCTTTTCTTTAAAAAGCGAGATTTTTGGGGGTCACGGACTTTTCATGTGCAGTAGCATTAATTGTCGTAAAACGTGCCAAAAATCTACACAAACTTGATAAAACATTCATCATGATGTGACAAACAGATGTGCAGATCAAATTCACCAAGAAAATCTAAGTTGCACCTTGAAAAACTCATTTTTGGGCCAAAATACCAAAAAACGTGGGTTTTGGGTGTCATAGACTAAAAGTCGGTGGAGGTCAAATTTAGCACAGGTCCGTGAGGTGCAATTCTAGTGCAAAATGGTTTTGGCGCTGATTTGGGGTCTAACCGACCTTAGCACGGATTTTAGGTCTGACCGACTAAAGTCAATGAAGGCAGTTTCCAGCGCAGGTCCATGAGGCCTATTTTTAGCGCTAACTTCATTGGCGGGGATTTTCAATGCAACCGACTTGCGCGAGTTTTAGCACCGACCGACCTGCGCGACTTAAGTCAGTGGAAGACCATTTCAACGCAAGTCGGTAGAGGGCAATTTTAGCGCTTTTCTTTGAAATTGTCTCGGCGGGGATTTTTTGTTCCGACTGACTTAGCGGTAGCTTGGATGGAGGTCGGTGGGAGGCGAGTCTAGCGCAAAAGTCAGTAGAAGACATTTTTAGCGCTTTTTGCAATAGGAGGTGTTTTTAGCGCTAGATTTTGAATTAGCCACGGTGAAAGTATATTTAAAAATAAATATTTTTAAATATACTTTCAGGATGTTTGAGATAGGTTCCAGATCCATAGGATTTCATATGCAGATTCTAGAATTTTGTGGTTCCACTAGATTTCAGAATTAGCTATTTTTCAGGATTTTCTGGGTTTCAAACTTAGCCAAATCAGGGCTCCAAGATCATGCGATAAGATGAAAGTATATGAACCCCTTAATGAAATCTTGTGGAATTTGACATGATTTTGCAACTATAAGACCTGGAAACTATGAATTTCAACATGAAAGATCCTGCAGAAGCAAGTTCAAGGGCAATATCCAGTGACAGGATTTTTGAGCAAAATGTCATAACACCCAATTTCAATGCAGAAGGCAACAAATGGCAATCTTTTAAGCACAAGACCACTGAAGACACTTCCAAATCAATCATGCATAACATCAAATGACTCCAAACATGCAAAATACTCAAATCTGGAACAAATCTTGCACTCTAAGCACAAATTCACTTTCTCATCATCATAAGGCAAAAAGGTTGAGACTTCAAGCCAAAGCAAAAGAGGGGGTCTCCATTTGGTAAAATGGGGCATGTGTGCAAGGTACAACAGATTGCCTATCTCAATTGATCTTGCATGTATGAATAAGGCGCTCAGAGAATGCACTTCCTTGCTATAATTCCAAGATTGTCAATGGAGAATGGCTATGATAATGCTTTGCAATGAAGAGGAGCTTCACAACAATGATAGTAGTATGTAGTAACGAGTGTGATCACAAGCAATGAAGGAATTGGTGCCAAAGGCGCGCTGTAATTCCTGCAGAGTAACAATACTTAAAGCTTGGATCAATGAAATGGAAGAATAGGGTTCAATTTATAGACTTGAGAGAGAGAAGATCAACGGTATAGAAGAAATGAGAAGATCAACGGTATAGAACAGTTGAGGAATGTGCACGAATAAGAAGAAGACAAGTGTCTTGCTCTATTTTGCATGAGAAGAATTAATAAAATAGAAGAATGAGTTAACTGAAGAGATTAAATCAATTAAAAGAATAGATCAATCAGTTAAGAGAATAGAACTAGAGAATAGAAATTGCATGAGGATGAGAAAATATTTTAGCTCAATTAAATATTTAGAATATTCAATTACATGTGCACAAGGATTGAATTATATTTAGAGATAACTCAATTTAGAAGAAATAGACAACTTAAATAAATATTTGATTTATTTAAATTTAGAGAAGATATTATTGGAAGAAACAATTAAATAATTGGTATTATTTAATTTAGAATGAATTTGGAAGAATAAATAAAATATTTTATTATATTTTATTTTTAGAGATTGAAAGGATTTAAATAAATTTGATTTGATTTATTCAAATTTAGAAGAATGATTTTGATTTAATTAAATAATTAAGAATTATTTAATTGTTTGGAAGGATTTAATTAAATAAATGGTTTTATTCAATTTTGACTTTAGAAAAGATAATTAAATATTTTGATATTTAATTAATTTAGAGGAATGTGAATCAAATAAATAAATGGAGTATTCCCCTACTCCTGTTTCTTTGATGGTAATCTTCTGCTCTTTGGGCTTTGATGAGGAAGCTTCAGAGGTAGGATCATGCTGTGGCATAGGGGACGTAGATGCTCTATTGTTTGGTATGATGCAATCGGGTTTTGAAAGGACAGAGTTGCAATGCTGAAAGGGGTCAGGGTCACCTTGGATGGTGACTTGCTTGCCATTATGAGAAAATTTTATGCATTGGTAATAGGTAGAGGGCACAACTTTCATGGCATGAATCCATGGCCTACCTAGGAGAATATTATAGGTGAGCTCCCTATCTAGGACTTGGCACACAACATCTTTTATCACTGGTCCCACTTGTATGGGTAATACCACTGTTCCTTTTGTAGTTCTCTCCTCTTCATCATAGGCTTTGATAGTTATCTTCTTTCTTGGATCAACTGCATTTTCAGAGAACCCCAATGTAAGGACTAACTTCAACGTGCAAATATTTAAACCGGCTCCCCCATCAATGATAACCCTCTTGATGCGGTGCTTGTGGATGAAGGCGACAATATGCAGAGGGGTGTTATGAGGTTGAGACACTGAGAGGTCATCTTGTTTGGTAAATGATATGGTACTTGAGGAGGTTAGATTACCTACCATGGCCTGAAACTTCTCTTGGGCCAAGTTAGTGGGTACAGTCGTTTCCACTAAGGCTTTATCGAGAATCTCCTTGTGGGAAGGGGATAGATGCAACAATTCTAGGATAGAAATGTGGGCCGGAGTCTTCCATAGTTGGTCTATGATGCTATACTGATGGAAGTTGGACTGAGAAGGTGACGACCTTGGAGGGATGGTATTTAACGTGACTTTACCACTGCAGGTAATGATACTACAATCATTTTGGTTAGGCTCTGATTGTAGTTGGGTGTGACCACATTGATTTGTGGTATGTGCTCTGTTATGCAATTGATGGTATAGTCAAATGACACACTTGCGTAGTTGGCGTTACTATTCCCATTATTCTAATTTTGCCTATTGCAGTTGTTGTTGTTGTTGCCGTTGTTGTTATTATTGTTGTACGACCTGTCATGATTAAGAAGTGGATCCTTGTAAGCCACATGTGTCTCATTAGAAGTATGTTGTTGAGTTCCTCCTTGATTTTGATCAAGCACACCTTGAATAACATGTTTGAGATGGATACATTTGTTGGTTGTATGTCCTCTTCCTCTATGATACTCACAATAGTCGGTGTCTTTCCAATAGTGAGGTTTGATTTGAGGTTTGTAATCACTCATTGGCAGTAGAGAGAATTCATTGTTGACCAATAGCTTCCTTAATGCGGATTCTTGGGACTCACCCAGCGGTGTGAACTTTCGCCTTGGATTTGAGTTGAACCATGGTCTTGGCTCCCAAGAGAATGTTTTGTTGGGTGTAACATTGCTTGCCTCTCCTTTGAGAGTGAATATTGGCTCTTGTTTGGGAGCCGCCACCTTGGCATCAACTACTCCATCGTTGACGACATTTTTGTTTTTAGTCCAAAACTTTGATTTGTCAGTCGTGTAGTTGGTGGTAGGTGTGTCCTTGTATAACTTGATTTGCCCCTTGGTGATCATAGCTTTCTTGATGAACAATCCCATTTCAATGACCTTCGAGAATGAAGTAGGGCATTGGATTTGTATTTGATAGCTAAGATCAGAGTTGAGGTTATGGACAAACATCTCCATTAATTGCTTCTCTGGTACATCATATGAGCATTTACTTGCTCATTGTCTCCACCATTGTAGGAAGGAGGTGAATGATTCGCCACTCGTTTGCTTGGTGTTGCATAGGTCAAGCATGGAGACTTCGTGTTCAATATTGTAAGAGAAGTACGCGATGAATTTGTTGACTAACTCATCAAAAGTTTTGATGCCCGGTGGGAGTCATGAGAACCACTCCATGGCTTTACTACCTAGAGATCTAGAGAATAGTCTCATTAAGTAAGTCTCATTGTGAGCTACTTCCATGCATGCTGCATTAAATTCTCTAATGTGATCTCTAGGGTCCCCTTTCCCTTTGTATTTGTCAAACTTAGGAACTTCAAATCGATAGGGAAATGGTGTCATGTGCAAAATTTTATCAAAGGGGTACGGTGCAATATCTTCCAAGGAGTAGGTTTTGGTGTTTGTACCCATTTTTAAATCCGTCATTTGTTGCTTTAGACCCTCGATTTGTTTCCTCATTTCTTCCATAGGAGTGCTTGGGTCTATGGCTTTCTTTCCTTTTTCATGATTATCCTCTACTATTTCTTAGATTTTGCTTAGATCAAAATTGGCAGGGAGCTTAATTCCTAGATTTGCGAGATGATAAAAATGCTTGTGAGGGTCATCATGGAGCACTTTCTCTAGCAAGCGTTGGAATTTCTGATCTTGGAGGGTTCCTTGATACTCTTCGTGAGAGATTTCTTCATCACTATCATAAGGGGTGATGATGTGGTTGGATGATCCGGCCATTTCAAGTTGCTTTTTGTATTGAGATCTAGTAAGAACCATGCAAGGTGATGTGGGACGAGGTGGGATGAAACTAGAGATTTTGGCAAGGTGCCGATGGAGATTGTTGAGAATAGGATACTTATGACAAAATTTAGACAAGGGACTCTTTCGATCAATGATTCCAAGTAAGACGGTCGATACAAGACGATAGTCACTAGTAAGGGTACTCAATACCTGTCTTACTGTGTAGGGACTAGTCGTGCACCAAGACCACTAGCGAAGTTCTATGACCTGCTAGGGTTACTTGAATCCAAAGTGATACGAAAAAGGGGCCTATGCTGATCTGATATGGGATACTTTGACTTTGGACTAGGAAGACCTGATAGAAGGTGAATGGGATGGACCAACGAAAGAGATACTTTGATGTGAAATGGATGGAAAAATGACTGCAAGGTAAGATTTGTTCTTGGAAACTAGAACTAGACTAAAATGGGTATCCAGAAATGACAAAATTTTCCCTCAAAGATTGCGCAAGTGCTCACTGTCACGCATGCGCCGTAACAGATGCACTGCAGAAATTGGTAAATGCGCAGGAAGCCGGCATAGAAGTGCCTCACTGGTAAAAATCAAATGCAATGTAACAGGTAGTAAAAGTGCTACAAGTTGGTACAGATGCACTGCAGGTTGTCACAAATGTGCAACAACAGAGGACGGATGCGTCGCTCTGGTTTTTCTCAGTATTTTTGCAATTTTTTTGGCATTTTCTGATTTTTTGGTACTTTGGTTGCAAGAAGGTCTAATTTTCTAAATTTATGGCAAGAAGACATAGCAAACACAAAGAATATTTTTATGGTTTTTTATTTTTTTGTGATTTTTTGACTCTTTTTAGACTAAAAGAAAGCAAGTACAACCCTAGGTTTCAAAGGATAATATAAAACTGAATTCTCACTATCTCTAGTAAAGCATCTTCGGGAGGTGATAATCGCCCTTCCCTGCACCAGATTATAGGGGTTTTTGGTCTACTAAAACAAGGATGAGTAATGAAGGCAACCGTTTGAGTGGTTATACATGTGGCAGCACTACTCTCCGTTATGGAGTCTCCTAGCCTGCAAGGGTTGCGCCTTGGAGGGTTTTGGGGGAGGTTAGTTGTCGGTATAACACAACTGCACTTATTGTTTGAAGCTTTTGCTCCAAACACAATTTATTTATAGTGGCTTGGAAGGGCTTGGCGTCTATCTTGTTACCACTTAAGGTCGTTCCTACTTGGATGAATAGTATCCAAGAGCAGGCCCCTCTAAAGGAAAAACACACACGAAAATGATATGTCTGGCATTTTGGTCACCCAAGATAGGGGAGAGCATAGGCCTGGTATCATTCACAAAACACATAATACAGTGGTTCTTTTCCCCTAGTTAAAATGAGAAAAACTAGATGAGCTATCTACTTGGGCAAGCACAGAATTTTGTTAACTTTGAAGTGATAACAAGATAGCAATGGTCCAATTTTACCAAGATAGCAATGATGAGTTTAATTTTATCCCAGATAGCACGAATTGTTAACTTTGAAGTGATGATCGAGATAGCAATGGTTTAGTTTTACCCAGATAGCAATGATGAGTTTAATTTTATCCAGATAGCAATGAGTTGTTAACTTTGAAAAGATAGCAATATAGCAATGATTCAATGATATGCAAGATAGCAATGATTCAATTACCGCTTTCTTAGATAAAAACTATGTGAGATTTGCATGAGCATCCATTTACTTTCCCATTTGAAATCGAAGTGTGAGTTAACAAGTGCAACTATATGAATCTAAACCAGTACCTAGCCTGCAAAACAGATCAAGAGAGTTATTGCAAAAAGATGTTAGCGTTAGCGAAAACTTCAAGGAAACCCTAAAAATTACTGCCTAAAAACAGATGCGCCGCTTCATAGACTGAATGCGTAGAAAAAGAGAACAGAAGCGCCGCAGTGCATATGCACTAAGACAGAGGTCAAAAGTACAGGAAAATAGTGTATATGTGCTGATCTGGTATATGCGTCGTATTAGAGGGTAAATGTGCCGTAACAGAGACTGTATGCGCTGCAGGAACGTATGCGCCGTAACAGATGTCAGATGCATGTTAGGATGTGTCAGATGCACTATTTCCTGCAGAGTAACAATACTTAAAGCTTGGATCAATGAAATGAAAGAATAGGGTTCAATTTATAGACTTGAGGGAGAGAAGATCAACGATATAGAAGAAATGAGAAGATCAACGGTATAGAACAATTGAGGAATGTGTGTGAATAAGAAGAAGACAAGTGTCTTGCTCTATTTTGCATGAGAGGAATTAATAAAATAGAATAATGAGTTAACTGAAGAGATTAAATCAATTAAAAGAATAGATCAATCAGTTAAGAGAATAAAAATTGCATGAGGATGAGAAGATATTTTAGCTCAATTAAATATTTAGAATATTCAATTGCATGTGCACAAGGATTGAATTATATCTAGAGATAACTCAATTTAGAAGAAATAGACAACTTAAATAAATATTTGATTTATTTAAATTTAGAGAAGATATTATTGGAAGAAACAATTAAATAGTTAGTATTATTTAATTTAGAATGTATTTGGAAGAATAAATAAAATATTTGATTATATTTTATTTTTAGAGATTGAGAGGATTTAAATAAATTTGATTTGATTTATTCAAATTTGGAAGAATGATTTTGATTTAATTAAATAATTAATAATTATTTAATTGTTTGGAAGGATTTAATTGAATAAACGGTTTTATTCAACTTTGACTTTAGAAGAGATAATTAAATATTTTGATATTTAATTAATTTAGAGGAATGTGAATCAAATAAATAAATTTATTTATTTATTTATTGATGGAAGAATTGGATGGAATAAATATTAAGAATATTTATTTAGACTGAGTCGTGTCATTTTTAGGCGTATACAAATACTAACTCAAATTAATCGATTACTGAAATTAATAGACTAGATGCTATTAATACAGAGAAAGGAAATTACAACATTTAAGTCATTTCAAATTAAAAACATTAACTACTCAATTTGATTACTAAATTAAACATCCATTTTGCATTACTATTTTAATCAAGAAATATGGAGAGAGAGAGGGTATAAAAATAATTTTCAAATATTTAAAAACAATGCAAAACACTAATAATTAAATGCACCTCTTCCACTTCACTAATAGTTGCATTTATGATTTCAACATTCATACTAAGCATTTAATGTGTGCATATATATAATTTCTGAATATTTTTACGCGTCCTACAGGAAGGCTCAAGTAAATTAAATTCAAAAAATTTCATTTCTTTTATTTTTTATTTTTTTATTATTTTAAATTCTATTACATTATTTCTATTATACTAATTTCAATTTTTTTCTTAAAACAATATATTTTATTATAAAAAATAAAGTAAAAAGTGATGGGTAAATTTTCTATAGATATGTTTTTAAAAATCAAAATATGCTAGTATTAAATTAACTTGCATAATTTATAACATTATTTTTCTATTACATTTCTAGACGTTAACTTTTATGATATAAAAATATAATTTGTTTTCTAGTTATTATAATTTAATATTAAAAAAATTGTAAGATATTTATAGATGTATCTATTCTCATGTTTGAGAATAAAATCTTTTAATTCATTCTAAATATCTATTGTTATTTATTGAATTTATAAGGTTTATTATCATTTAACAATTCAATAAAAGAATATTTTAAAATACATTCACAATAAGTAGAATAATAAATATAATAATAAATATAAGTTATATATAACAAATTATATAAGCATTCATAAAATATTGTTAAGTTATTTATCTTAATACTAAGCACAAAAGAGAATTAGGGTATGAAACCCTAAAATTAAAATAATTAAATCCTTAATTCATTATTCATTATTTTCATTTTATACTTGCAAGTTTTGCAAGTTTGGAGGAATGGGGGAGGAGGAGATGGAGGCGGCAACCCCAAGAGAAAGATAAGAATTCCCTTTTTTTCAAGTTAAAAGAAAAAGATTCAAGCAAGAATATGGAAATGTAAATTTCCTTTTATAATGAAAATAAAATAGTCAATTACTATTAAGGAAGAAAATAAGAAAAAAACAATACAACAATGGAACAATCAAACAAGATTGCAAGAGTCTTGATGGTTACAAATGAAGTGAGTAACTACGATTATGTTGTTGGGGGTGTTAATACTTACATTAGCCTTTTTGTTAGCTAGAAATTTGTTTGTCTATGGATGTGTTTGTATACAATAGCATCAAAATTACATGATAGAGCATCAATTCTAGATTTGGTGATTTGGAATTGTATGGAGTGAAGACTTTTAAGGTTCTACAAGGCTTGAATGGTGATTTTTGAGTCACCATAAACAAAAGGATTTTTTAGCTAAGCCTTGGAGGCCAAACTGAGGTTGATTTTGTAGGCCATGAGTTTAGCCATGTTGTTGGCACAGTCTTTCCAAGGTTGGCACAAAAATCAAGAAGCTTATTTTTAGAATCCATCATGATGAACCCACCACCAACAACATCCCCAAGGTTAGACTTAGAAGCACCATCAAAAATAGTAGGAAAAGAGAGTTGAATACTGTTGGGAGGCTTGTGAGGGACCTTTTTTGGATAAGGTCAATCAGGTGCCTCCTAGCAAGAAGATGAAATTCAAAAGAAGCAAATTTTTTTGGAGTATTGATCTTGCTTGAAGTGAACTTTAGCATTGAGTGAAATTTTAGATCTAATTTTAAACAAGAGAATGCTTGTTGGCAACTTTATCTTTGAAGATTATTTGATTTTGATCTAGCCAAATAAACCAAACACAAAAGAAAGGAATGGTGTTCTAGAGATATTGAATGAGCAGCTTGTGGTGAAAACCACCAATGTAATGCTTGTTCTATTTGATCAAATAACTCTATTTGTTGAGACTAGTGCAGAGAGAGATGCCCATCATTTGAACAAGAGAAGTCTAAAGTTGGGTAGCTCATGAACATTTAAAAAATAGGTGATCCAAGATTTCTTTTTTTTAAACATCTATGACATATGTGTGGACCAACAATACCTCGCTTAAGCAAGTTTGAGAAGAATGCCATTGAAAGAAAAGGGCTTTAGGGGCAAGGTGCTGACTCCAAATGAAATGTAGAGATTTGATTCTAGGGTTGTTGGAGAGCTAAAAAGTAGAGTCCTTGTAAATATGATAAATACTGGACAAAGTGATGCTGCCCTAAATAAGTTTATCTCCTTTGTTGGGGTCTAGAGGCCAAAGACCAATGAGAGTAATTTGAATTTGCTACCATGAGTCATGGTCAAGCTAAGGCCCTATATATTAGCCTAGGAGGCCTAGTTATTATTCCATTTGATAAGTTGATTCAAATTGTTAATCAAAAGAGGCCGCAAGGACTGAAGAAGGGAGTGAAATAAGAAGTGGGCAATAGAAACATTGCCAACAATGGAGTCCTCCCAATAATGAATGCACTGGCCATTACTCGAGAGCTAGGATATCTTGTCCTTGATGATATTAGAAAATCTACAAATCAAATTCCATATGCAAGAGGCATCTTTTACTAAGATGATATTTTTAATAAGAACCATCCCTTGAAGACCTTTACCATATTTGTGAACAAGGATGCACTTCTAAAATGAAGATGGGGGAGTTAAATTGGGCACTGCAATATTTGAACAACCAAGGTAAGTTGAACTAGAGACATATGAGATGGGTTGAATTTATGTAAAGTTATACTTTATGTCAAAATATAGAAGTGGAAAATCAAACAACGTTGCTAATGTGTTGAGTATGAGACAAAATTTGCTGATAGAAATGAGAGTGGAAGTATTTGGATTTGAACAACTAAAACATTTGTATGAAGCTAACCCATAATTTGTGGATGATTAGAAAGCATGCAATGAACTTGTAAGCATGGATAGGAGTGAGTGGTTAGATTACTTGATTCAAAATGGGATGTTGTTTAAGGGTAGTCAATTGTGCATACCAAGAAGTTCAATGAAAGAAAATTTGATTAAGGAGAATCATAATGGTAGTTTAGCAAGATATTTTGGAGTAGACAATGTAATGTAGAAAATTGTATACCTTGCAATTTCACATTATGTCTTGAACTCACTTTAGTGTCCATTCCCATAGTATATTCTAGGACCACTTGGACTCAACCTTGGTCTATTTCCATTGCACCAAGTTTGCCAAGAATATATACTATAGCATTATTCTCATCACTCTCTTCAATACACGTGCCAAATTAACCCTTTTTTCCTAGGACGACAACGTGAAGTACATATGTTTGCGTGATGCATTAGTGTCTTGAGTCATACAAAACCTCTAAATATGCATCATTCTTGCATGCTACCACCTCACAATGTCTCCTGATAATTGTAATGTCCTTGTAGATGCACTTGGTTATATTTAGCCTACCCTAGCCAAATTAAAAAATGAAATTAAAATAATAAAAGCATATGAGGATACATTTGCAAGGGTACTCTCTCTCTCTCTCTCTAGATTCTTCTAGTCCCTCTTAGCTTTTTCTAAGGTTTTGATAGAGAATAGATTATCCTCCATTGTTGCACATTGTTTCATTAAAAGAGAAGCTTTCACCACAAAAGATTGTGTTTCTCCTAAGGATTCCTCCAATCTTTCTTCTACAAACCATCGAAGGTATTTTTAGCAGGAAGCAAGTAGCAAATTTATCCCTGAAGATCTTTCTCACCCTCAAAGTTCAAATTGCCATAAACACGATAGTAAATATCTTGGTATTTTCTTTATCAAATTCCATTAGACTAATATACTTTATTGACTTGTTTCTTTATCAATTTGTTAATCTCATTGTCATAAGCAGTGCATCAAAAATATCTCTATTGTTATCAAATTCAATCCCATTTCCCTCTAAGCAATCCATTGGTGTAGACCACCATCCTTATTATCCAATCTACACACTATGCCTAGTATCATTTCCAGTAGACTAGGGAGGCACTCCTAGCTTTTTGTTACTACATCCTAGTTCCTAGACACACATAGGATAATAGCACACACTCATTTTATCCTCTTTATCATTTAGCTATCTGTGGAGGACAAAATACTGAATCAGGGGTTTGATCATTCCTCACAAACTCCCAAGAAGTCCCGACCCTCTTTTCTATCCTCTCAAAAGCAATTTAGTCGAAGGTGATCAATCACACGAAGGTTTGTGAGTATTTGTTTATCATTTTCATAGATTTAACTGCTTATACCTCATTTCATTTATTTGTATTATCTATGATATTATACTTGGGTATTTATTTTTGGTTGTGTTGACTTGACAATAAGCTACTTGGAGAAGTTTGCCACGTTCTAGATATTTTATGCATCGTACTTCTACCATACAGATGATAGTGTGATGCATATATGTATGTTGGTGTCCAGGACTGAGACTCTATACCTATAGTATATTCTAAGACCACTTGGACTCAGCCTTGGGCTATTTCCTTTGCACTAAAGTTTGTCAAGAATTTGTACTAGAGCATTATTCTCATCACTCTCCTCAGCACATGTGCCAAATTTGACCCTTTTCCCTAGGATGATAGCGTGATGTGTAGACATTTGCTTGATGCGCTAGTGTCCTGAGTCATACACCACCTCAAAATATGCATCATTCTTGCATGTTATCGCCTCACAATGCCTCCTGATAATTGTAATGTCCTCGTAAATGTGCTTGGTTAGCTTTAGCCTACCCAAGACAAATCCAAAAATGAAATTAAAAAAAAACAAAAGACATCTAAGGATACATTTGCAGGGGTCTTTTCTCTCTCTCTCTCTCTATCTCTCTCTATCTCCAGCTTTCTCCTTTTGGATTCTTCTGGTCTCTCTTAGTTTTTTCCAAGGTTTTGACAAAGAATAGATTATCCTCCATTATTACACAATGTTTTAAATGAGAAGCTTTCACCTTAGAATCTCACACTTCTCCTAAGGATTCCTCCGATCTTTCTTCTCCAAATCATTGAAGGTATTTTCGGTAGGAAGCAAGTAGCAGATTGCTCCCTAAAGATCTTTCTCACCCTCAAAGTCCAAATCGCCATTAACACAATAGTGAATCTCTTGGTGTTTTCTTTATCAAATTCCATTAAAATAATATACTTTGTTGTCTTATTTCTTTATTAGTCTTTTGATCTCATCACATAACCAGTGCATTACCAATATCTCTATTGTTATCAAATTCGATCCCATTTCCCTCTAAGTAATCCATTGGTGTAGACCACCATCCTTATTATCCAATCCACACACTAGGCCTAGTATCATTCCCCGTAGACTAGAGAGGTACTCCTAGCATTTTGTCACTACATCCTGATTCCTCACTACAACAAATACCTGTGATTAGCCCCCTTTTTTGCTCCATTTTTTGCTTCCACCCACTGTTTTAATGTATTTTTCTCCATTTTTTTGAAAAAGTTGGTGCTATTTATCGGGATGGCGCTATTTTTGGCATTTTTTGCACCGATCAGAACAAGTAGGCGCTAAATTAGGCGCAAATTAGTGCCCAAATTAGCACCCAGATTAGCGCCTAAATTAGCACCTACATTATCCCCTAATTTAATGCCTAATTTAGCACCTACTTTAGAGCCTGCTTTAGCACCTAATTTAGAGCCTAATTGTTTTGATCTAGTAGGGATTAAGGGTTAAGGGATTAGGGGTTAGGGTTTAAGGGATTAAGGGTCAAAAGATAAGGGATTTGGGGCTTAGGTAGTTTAATGGTTAATGGATTAGGGATTATGGTTGATATTATGTAATCTCTATATACACTTTGATAAAAAAATTAATGAAGGTATGAGTGGAAGGGTGTACCAAAACTTTGCTGGTGTAACTTTTGAGCTTATGAATGAAATAGAACATCTTATTACCAGAGATTCTCCATGACTATGTTATCATTCTATATTTTTCTTATGTTTGCCATACTTATTTCTTCTTATATTTGAATGAATATCAGTTATTAAGCCTCAATACTATGCTTATGTGAATGAATATGCTGATACAGTAAAGCATTTACTATGGATGTTTTCAGTTACATGTTCAAAATTATGTTCAACATAAAAATAGAAACTATTTAAAAATAATAAAGTTAACATAGTTGCTTATTTAAATAATTGTGAGTTACACACATTAATTTTTTATTAACTTTTGTGTCTTCACAAACATATGTTGATACAAAATGAATAGAAGAAGCATCCAAGTAATCCTAATTTTTTCTGCCAATAATTCATACCAAGGATTGAACAATTTAAGGATATTGCAATAGGTAATTTATATCGACACAAATAATATTACTGAAGCATTTCAAAGTTTAGGCCATAAGAATCATCCTTTTTTAAACATGGATAGCAAATAATTCTAAAAATTTAGAAGTCTTGGTCATTAACATTATTGTCTTCTACAATGTCATCCATTGTATCATTGTCAATGTTCATATGTTCTTTCAAGTGTTTAACATTATCATCATCCTCATCTTGACCTGCATCATCTTCATCATCATTGAAATTTGACTTTAGACCATCTATATTGTTACCAGATGTATTTGGATCATAATTTTCTATACCATCCATATTGTTGTCTTCCATAACATCATCTAACTCTGGATTGTTGTCTTCTTGTGCCTGAACATAACCATCTTCAACATTATCATGGATGTCAATTTCTTCAATGTTCTCTAATCCCTCTCTCACATTTTGTTGGCCATCATTGTTTTGCTCAGTATCCACTAATGCATCGTCAAATACATGCCTTAATCTTGGATCATAATGTATGGTAAATATCCATTTCGGGTACAAAATATCTTCATAGAAAAATATGTGCACATGAACGAAATACATATATTAGATGTATGTTATAACAATTTTATTGATTAATAAACACATGTATATATTCGCAATAAACTATGAATTAATAGATTAATGATCACTATCGCTTCTTGTTTGAGTTAAAGAAATACTTGCTCACAATGAATTGGTAGAACATAAGGCTCCTTATCCTCCAGTAGGAACCATGAGGAATCTATAGAAAACAATCCACTATGGGTATCATGTCTTCGTGTCCTCTCAAATGCTTCATACCATCTACACTTAAAAATACAACATTTAAAAGAGCGGTAATCCAACTCAATAATTTCTTGTATTTTCCCAACATATTGTAGATTCCCTTCAATTATATTCTTATCTTTTGAGCTTGATCGACTGGATTGCTTGAAGTCAACCATGATGCCGCAATCGAAGGATTGTCTCTTTACATCTACACTCTCTACATGATAATGTCGACCATATGCCCACATTGCTAGATATTTCCTCGCCTGTGAAAGACCATTTATTTTAGTGAAAACAAATATAATGATGAATATTAAAATAGTTAATAGTGTCAAAACTGTAAGGAAACAACATTTTGTAAAATTCCAACTGTACCTTTCTTTCACATCCTCTAACATGTTGATTTCATCTTCTGTTATGTTTGAATCTATACCTGCATCTTCTATTTGATTTTTGAATTTGTTCAGTAACCCATTCTAGTGTGCAATCTTTGCCCCATTCTCCAAGCAGATCAGTGGGAAGTGGAGTATTCCTTGGGTTCAATATCTTAAACTATCTCCTTGCTTCTAACGCTTCTCTCTTTTTATCATACAAATCAATCCATTTGTTCATAAAGTCCATGTGGTATAGAATGAACTTGTCGAGTATAGTACTTTCGTCTACACCTATTACATGTCAATATGTTTATTTCAAACTCCAAATGTCATGCTGTTAATTTGACAAATAAATTACAAAGTAAATTAATGATTGCAAGAAAAACAACCACACTGATCATGAATTTACTTACTAATTTCTACTTGAACACCATTAGATTGTGGTTTTTCTCCGTCAATAATATTTGATGCTCGTTCTTCATCCCAGAAGCGTGGCACATCTTCAAAACCCTTACTAAGGAATTCACACAGGAAGAAAAATGCTTCATTCAATACATACCCTTCAGTCATGCAACCCTCTAGATGTGCCTTTTGTCAGACATATCTTTTTAGAGTTTTCATATACCTCTCAAAGAAAAACATCCACCTCGTTGATACGACACCCGCCAATTCAATGTCATCGACTAGGTGTATAAGTAAATGGACTTGTAGGTCCATGAAACTTGTAGGGAGCTCCTTCTCAAATACACATACAATTTCTATAATTTCCTTCTTCCATTTTGGCACTTCACATTTGTGGATCTCCTTGGAGGTCACCCACCTAATATAAGAATAGTAAATTAGTATGAACCTTTAGTCAAAAATTAAAATGCAATATAATATCTCTATGTCTCTCATACCTGAACATTTCATATAACCACATACCTTGTAAATGCTGACAATCGACTTATGGCATTCTTTAAGTCAACTATAAGATAGGAATCCCCCCTAATTGCCAATGGCATGATATGCTATCAAACACATTTATGAAAAGGTCATTAGTAATTTTTTCTCACACAAAAAAATATCAAAATATATTTAGTACTTAATCAATGTTACCAATAAATGTTAAATGATGATATATAATACCTTCATAAAATTATGAAAATTATGTGTTTTAAATCCTGTGATATGTCCATCAACTGTAAAAGCTTTAGCCAATGATGACCCATAGCCAGTAGGTGTCCTTATTGAACGGATGACATTTTTTAGTTGGTCTAGCTCTTTTTTTTTTCAAAATCCATGGAGCTTCTGCATATGTTTCATTTTCCATGTTTGGCCACAAATGTTTTCTATCAATTTTGGTACGCGAAAGAGCAATATCTCTCCTCAAAGACAAGGTGTCCTTCTCTTTGCCTGATATATGTCGAAATATAGAATCTGGGACATTTTTGAAGACATGCATAGGATCTAATAGGTGAGATATTAATAGATCCTTCTAGTAAGGGAGCTCATAAAATATGGATTTCCTTTTCATTCCTTCTGGCATATTAACTACAACTTGTTTTGGTTCTTCAATTGAATCACCCTGATAAAAAGAATCCTCCCAAGATTTCAATTCAGCATCTTCATACTTCTTAAGCCAATATTCTGGACCCATAATCATGGGAGGGCCTCTATTTTCAACTTTTCCATCAAATTGATTCTTCAAGCGATTTCTAAACTTATGATCTAGTGGTAGAAAAATCCTATTGTTTGCGTAAATAAATTTATGTAGATCTTTAGAATATCGCCCTTGAAATTGTTATGCACATCTTGGACATGCAAATATCCCCTTTGTTTGAATCCCTACAATTCAATAAGTAATGTTAATAACATCAAAAAAATAGTATAAAACTAAGTATGAAAGTTGGGATGAAAATAAATTATGAATGTAAATACATAAATATTTTATCTTACCAGAACAAACACCAAGTCCTGGGAAATCATGAATAGTCCAACATAGCACACCATACAACATGAAGGACCTATTTGATGGAGGACGTGATATGTCATACATTCTTATGCCTTTCCATAACAGTTGCATCTCGTCAATAAAAGGCGCAAGATAAACATCCATGTTTTTTAACTTGATATTTTCCTGGAACAATGAGAGTCAGCATAAGGTGCTCCTTTCTAACACTCATCCATGGGGGAATATTGTATATTATCAATCCGACTGGCCAAACACTATAATTTGAGCTCAGGAAAGAGAATGGGCACACTCCATCAATTGCAAGACCAAACCTGATACTACGGGGTTCATCTTTGAATTTTCTTGGTCATTTTTCCTCTATGTGTTTCATTGCTTTAGAGTTGGCCAGAATTCTCATAAATCCATCTTTACTCCTATTCTTTGCATGCCAGTCCATCAATTGTGCAAGTTACTTGCAACGAAACATTTGTTGAAGTCTAGGTATAATTGGCATGTGACATAAAACCTTTTTTGGAACTATAGGACCTTGTACATCTGTATGATATCTCTTCTCTTTGCATACAGGGCATTCTACCTTGTTTTGATATTCATCTTTGTATAAAATGCAATCATTTTTACATGAATGAATTTGCTTATATTCAATCCCCAACTCAACCAACAACAGACGCGCCTCTCTACAAATTAATGGCAACACATTCTCTTCAGGGAATATTTTAGTTTTTAGTGCCCTGTAAGATTGCCAGAGATTAAATCAATTGAATGTTTGACTTATGATGAACATGTTTGATATGTCAATCTATACTAGGATTGTTTATATACAATATATGGTTTCAAAATCCCCTTAAAGAAATATAAACGAAGTTGATGAATGTTTACGAATTATGTACACCAATTGACAATGCAAAGTAAGAAATAGATTTCAACTCACTTCAATAGGGTAGTGAATCATTTGTCTAACCAACCAAATAGTGACTTGATTTCTAATAATATTAATGTGCATGCCAGTTTTGAGGTTCTATTTGCACCTGATTTGAACACGGGTGTCTTCACTACTTGCTTGATGGAGTCTTTCAGGTTGTTATCATCAACATTATGTTGGTGGTAATTACCCCTGCTATCATCGTTATTGTCAACCATATGATCAGTATTGTCATCATTGTTTCCATCCCCAAAGAAACCTGTAAGCATTTCATTCAATCCTTCTTCATGCACTGCATTTTCACTATCATGATCATCATCATTAAGGCTAGGTGGCATGTCATCAGTGTATGCGGATCTCATCAGCTCTTCAAATTTCTCAGCTGGTAATATTCTCTTCAATGTTTCTCTTTTCACCTTGGTATTGTTTAAAGGATGGTTTGGATCATCCCGTCCAAATCTTAATAACCCAGTTGGATCTTGGGTATTAGTATGTGTTTCATCAACATCTTCTACCTATCAACAAACGCAAGCATTATTTAATGTTTGGAAACAATTGGATAAATCATAAATGTATCAATTTCAAAGAAATATAATCAAATATGGCTTAAAAAATAAAAATAAAAATTGTATGAACATATATACAATTGAATAAAGGAACATTATTTTATAGACTACCTTTTTATAAAATAATTTAAATAAAACACAATTTTGACAACATAGTTTATAAAACATCAGTCCATACTCATTTATTATTCTTTGGTTTTCTACCCTTAAGAACATCCTTAGGGAGACCTTGTTCTTCCCTTTTCTTTTGCGCATGAGTGCGTTTTAAGAAGGGGTAATCAATGAATAACTCATCCCCAATGGTAAGGTCCATAATAGCCTTAACCATTATCAATCTATCAACCTCTCTTTCCATATCTCCATCTTTATCATTTATAACCTCAACAAATTGATAATTCGGTCTTATAGTAGGGTCCCTTCCCTTACTACTATTTATAAATCCTGCAATAGTTTTGTGTGTGTATGCACGTCCATCTATATACATAAGATGACCTCTATTCATTTATTTTCCACTTTCCAATTGGAGACAATGTGTATACATATTCAAATTTAGACCATATGCTGACATGCTAGGCTTATATTCTGCTAGCCTTCTCCATTCACCACTGTAATATGATGGACCATAATATGGCATTAATCTCCTAGTGGTTTGTTCTGAATTGTTTCTATGTTTAGATCCCACATGTACATTTTGGACAATAAAGAGGCCTAGATTCATTCCATGAATATTGGAGGGTCGTATCATGTAGCCGTATCCCCAAAATTGAAATACCTCATACACTCTAGGTAGTTGTTGATCACTAGGCCAAGCGCAATATAGTAGATGATCAAATGTCTCTTTGTAAATTGATCTCAAACTCAGGGGCAAGTCATCATCTCCATCACATTCATTCTCAAAGGGCATGTAGTCCACCTTCCCCTTGTCTTAAAGCAAATTATACATCTTTAAACTGGTTCTTGTTCTGTTACTTGTTTTCATCACTTCCTCATCTTCCGAGCTGGTATATTAGCACATATTTTTGTTAGATGTATCATCTGATAAATGATCATTTCCCTCTAGGCTAGAAGTCGGTGATGCAAGAAACTTTAAACCAAGAACTTTATCCTGCAAGTATCCATTAAGAAAAAAAATAGTTATTTAAATAATATAAAACAATGTTTAAACGAAGTATACATGTTATTTATATCAAATTGGAAAATTCCTTACCACAATTCCTATTGGATTTGAATCGATTGTAGGAGGCATACTACCGACTGGAAGCTCATCATATATGTAATGTCTTTGTACAATTGCTCGTTTGAATTGTTCTTTCCACAACATACAGAACATCCACAAACAACAATTTTCTCAAAGTATTCATCCCATGTACTATAGTCCTGACCAACCTCTTGTTCAGTGCAATCATTTGTTGTGTCTGCAGGATCCATTGTCATATCCTCTTCCACCCACTGTCCTCTATGTGATTTAACAGTTTTAGGTCCACGTCCACGTACATATCTTGTTCTTTTGATAGTTGAACACTCAAGCTCTGCATTTGCTCCAATCTCCATCTAAAATAATCAACAACATGCATTAATTTATGTCAGGATTGGATAATACATTATAAATTTCAATAATACTGTGAAAAAAGATGGACGTATCACAAAATGCCATCAAATCATTTTTTCTTAAGTTAAGTCAAAATTTGAGTTCCTGATGTCCCGCTTCATCCGTTGTGTCCTCATTTGATATGACACGATCTGTTGCCATGGCCTCGTCTGGCCCCTATAATACACAACATAGTAAATAATGTTTAGTACACCAATTATATCATTTCAACGAATATGCTATCCAACACAAAACCTCACTTTAGTCATATATTTGACATATTGATATCATGTTTTGGCCATCCTAATTTTCAAACTTTTCCCTTGATCGTAGAATCACATTTAATCACCATTCCTGTGCATTTTCAACCAATAAGTTTTACCTCAGAGGCCTCATGGACAAAAAAATGACTTTATCTTCTCTATGTTGTAGCATTTGTGAATTTATAAACACCTTCCTCCTTTGGTTGAGGTTACTTTCTCTTCTTACCTCTATTGTATCTGCAGATTCTGTTGTCATATCTATTTCCACCCACTTTCCTCTCTGCGATTTAGTAGTTCTACACCGTCCACGTCCTCTCTCCATGGCCTCCTCTGGATCCTGTAATACACAACAATGACAATAGTCACATAACAACTATGCACCAAGAGAATATTGTTGAAATTATCTTGTTAATATGCTCGCTTTTCATTAAGACGCACTATGAAAAACAAAATAGGACATTGCAACATTTTGCTCTTCACAAAAAGTTTACACGCGAAATCTTCACAACTAGAGCTCAAATCTTATGATTACAAGATGACTACAAATTCACATCAAAAAGACATTTATTTACACGCTGACTACAAATAAAACCTATTACTAATAATTTTAGCTGAACATCCCTTCCATGGTCCCTTGTTATCCTAGATGAAATAAAACCTATTACTAATAATTTTAGCTGGTTCTCTACCTTACACTTCTTCCACAAATTCATTAAAACCATAGATATTTTCTCTTTGAAAATTAGAGATTGGATTCCTTATTCTTGATTGAAACCTACTTTGCATTGGATAGTGTGAGAATATTTATCTTAGATAAGATCCAAAACTTTAATTCTTGATTTTTTATTTTTCATGATTGGTGTTTATCCTCCATAGAGGCCATGGTGAAAGTTGTTGGCTTGGTTATGTAGAAATCCCCTCATCAAATAAAAGCCAACAAATATTTACAAATGGCTCAACCCATATAAGACTTAACAATTTACTACAACTTTAATGAAAGATTGATAAATAGCATGACCTACTTTATGCTGTATGGAAATCATATTTGTATCCTAATATGTTATGTTTTCATAATTAGTATTGCATGGAATTCTTGCCACTAGCTAAAACCTTTGACATCTTGATTGATTTAGCTAGCATGTATATCTTCATTAACCAAGAGAAGGCATGAGATCTGAATTTATTTGTTTGATAGGTAAAAGAGTTTGGTTTTTAAGTTACTAAAACACAATACTTTTTTTAAGTTCCATCAAATTATGTTTTTATTATGTAAAGTTTCTAGGATGTATCCATTTTTTTCCAAAGCTAGTTGGTGGTATGTTGTTGTCACACTAGATTCCAATGTTATAAAACCATTACTACTTAAACACTTACCTCAATTCCAAATGTTTGCATGAGGAACATTTTGGTTTGGCACAACTAGGCACTAAATTAGGCACACTTTGCGCCACCTTTGGTGCCCCAAAGAGATTACATTTAGGGTTGAAAGTCGGTGCTAAAGTCAGCGTTAACTATGATGACTATAGCGCCGACTAATGAATCAAAAATAGAAAATTAAAAATTATCGCCTGCGTTAAAACATACCACACAACAAAAAACACAAAACAAAACTTTCATACCACAAACTTGACGAAAATAATTTGCCATAGGTCGCTCTCTTTTTTTGTTTCAGTTGTTTTTTGTTTGTTAGGTTGGTCTTGTTGTTGATCTTTTAGTTTTCATTTTTCTTGTGTGTTTGCATTATTTGGTCACTTGGTTTTATTTTGTTGCCAGATACAGAGCATAGGATAGATGGTGTTTACAGTGTTTGGTTGCCCAGTTTAATTTTTTTGCGAGATACATAGTAGAGGATAGATGGATAGAAATCAAACCCCTGATTTCGCTTTAAACATGAAAACCAGGTATGTTTTGCCTTTTGGTTCAATTTGAGTCCATATAAATATATTTAGATAGAATTTTTACTAATAGATTTGTACAAAAGGGATGCCACCTGGTAGATAATGGTCGGGCTTCGATTGATTTGGGTTATTTGGTGGTCTTATTTTTGCATTATTTATTCCATCACAGGGTTTGAACTCTCAGGAGATATCTCATAGGCATTTAAATCCAGAAAGAGAGTCATTCAAGGTAAAGCTTGCTCATTAATCACCCGTTTCTTTTAAATCGCCCATTTCTTTTTATTTCTTTGATTGGTGGCTTGCTTTCATACCACAAAACAAAACTTTCATACCACAAACTGGACGAAAACTTTCATACCTAGTAGTGTGTACTTTGTTTGCCTCCACAGACTGGATGAAAATAATTTAGCCTAGGTCGCCTTAAAATGTCAAGCAATAGAGGGAAGGGAGCAAAGGGAGAAGACTCTGGCCACAATGAGGTAATTCATTGTCAATTTATAGATTTGTAAATGTTTCCATTGTTTCTTTGATTTTTGGTTTTTAGTTTTTTATTTCTAAATTTAAAAGAAGAAATTTATTTTATATATATATAGGGACATGAGACTGACAAAGATAAAGAGGCATTGGCTTCCATATTGGGGTAGATGCAGTGAACAAATTAGATGGTGTGGACTTGACAATGCTTGCTAGATACATATAAAAATGATCTAGTAAAGCCCCTGAAACATTGCAACCAAATCAACCGTGTCAAAGGGAATCAATTGATTCCCCAATCAGTCCTAGATCGAGCAAAAGATCCAAGAGGAAATCAATAACAATAAACTCTAAGAATGTGGAATAGGGAGCAGAGACTTCCAATGTCCCAGCCACTCTTGGGACACAAACTTCTTCCATCACACCATGTTTTGCATCTTGCATTGGTAGCTACGATACCGAGATAGAATACGACGTGATTTCAAGGGAAGTTTGAATGACAGATGTTGGAAAAATGTTTGTGAATAGGTTGAAGGAATCATGCCTTCAATGGTTCAAAGACCATCTACATTTGCCATTCTCAAAGATACCCATGCACCTACAAAAAGTAGTTATCCATGACATGGAGATTGAATTTGGCATAGGTTGGTCTGTAAAGAAGATGAAGCTACGAATGTCTCAAAACTGCAAGAGATTTCGGTGCAACCAAACAAAGAAGATAAAAAAACTCCCTCCCGAGCTAAGGCTCAAAAAAAGGCCAATTGATGTAAGTGTGAAAGTATGGAAAGAGCTTGTAAAAGCATATGAGAAGTCTGATGCACAAAAGAAGTTCTGTGAGGAGAGTACGCAAGTATTTGAATTTGCTCATAAGATTATATCAAATTTATTAAACAATTTTTAAATTTTATTTGTGCATAGTTAAATTGAATTAGTATATGTTTCAGGACAAGGCCTTCAAGGTTAGGCTTGACAAACTTTGTGCCACGCATCACAGTGGCCAGAAAGGTTTACAGGCCTTGATCTGTACATTTGTAAGTATATTTAATATGTTAAATGATATATTTTTTTATTTCCTAGGAAAAAGTAAATGATTTCATATTAATTAGTTTAACTAGTCCATATGCCATGTTTTGACAGGAGGAGAAATATGGTTGGCATCCAATGCAATTTGAAAAGGAAATGTTACAAAGCAAAAAGTGGACCGAATTTGTAATCAGGATGGAGAACGAGGTATCAATAGTTGACTTTCAATAACTTAGTTGGATATTGTTGTGTTAGTATGTCAATTTGCATTTCTTGTGTTGAGTTGTTTATTGATGCGTAGGATGAGTTCTAAAGTGCTTCTCTATTGGCCCTAGATCCCACTCAATTGTCCCATTATTTCATGTTGAGGAAAAAAATATTATTTGCCTTAAAGGACAGTGGGTGACATTCATGCCTTATTTTCATCGCATCTTTTAATTAATGACCATGGTCTTTTAATATCTGTTAAGTGTCCTTATTTAAGTTATGAGTTGTATCATTTGAGTAACTTAGTCCCGTGTTGATTTGATTTATCTTCTTTTCTCTCAAACATGGTATCTCAAGGAGTGCTTTCTTTGGTATCTCAAGGAGTGCTTCCTTGAATTCATGTTGCCATTCTACTAAGTGATCCACATACATCTTTGCCATCCTTCCTCATGATGCTGCCATTCTTTTAACATGCAAGAATGTTTTGATGCATCTTGGTAGGCATCCTATAGATCTAACACATCCTTGTAGAACTCCTTTTGCACCAAGGTCAAGTCATCATGGATTTATAATGCATATTCCATGAAATCACCTATGTCATACCTTGCAATCTTGTAGTATTCCACTTGATGTTTCAAGTGCTCAATTTCCTTCTTATGCCCTTCTATTTCTCATGCCATTTTAAGGATGTTTGATTCATTTGCCTGTGTTGTGGCAACCCTAGTCGTAGCCCTAGCTACTAGATCCATATCACCTACATCCATTACCATTGCTTCCATGGCTTCATTAAATCTCAAGAGTATAGTATGACATGCAACTTCTTGATCAACAACATGTTAGGTACATGCTTGGGAAAAGTATGGGGTGCCTTTGTGGTGCCATAGATCTTCCTATATGTTAACAACTCATATAGGGAGTAATCTTTTAGGTTTTCCAAGATTTTGATCATGTCTTCAGACAACCTAGGGAACCTTTTCTCAAATAATAGCTCATGCAAGGGAGCAAAGAATCGGTCACAGATGTGCTCATATTTGGATGAATATTTGTGCTCCCATCGGTCCTAGCAATAAACATGGACAAAATGACATGGGATGCTCCATGTCCAATTCATCCCCAAAGAATTTATTAGCTGCACAAATAATATAACACAAGTAAGAGGTTATATAGAATTTTGGCTTTGTGCCCACTGGAGGAGACTCGACTCTCGTTATTTCATTGCACAAAGTGAGTGACAAAACAACTACCTAGTTTAAAATTGGCCCTTATTTAAGCAACGTATGTAGCAATAAGACTTAGGATTCTTGAAAATGAGAAGCATCCTTCTCCCCATACAACCTGCTAACTAGGGCTACTATGTTTTTTACTAAACCCTTGAGGCTGATGGAAGGGTATCATTTAGTGTTCCGAGAAGTTAATTGTCTAACTCCTCTTGAGGTTTAGGCTATGTTTCAGGGTTGAAAACTAGGTACTTTTGTTGTAACATCCACTTCTAGGACCCATGGGTGATGTGGCACAAGGCCTTGAACCACCACATAGGTCTTATAGAGAGAGTGTTTGGTGTAAAAGACAAACCTAAGTCCTATAGAGAGAGGGGGTGGCACTAGACTCCAAGCACCCAAAAACCATAAAATAGTCCTCTCATGCATGAACATGTGTGCCCAAATGCTAGATCAACCCCACACCCGTGGAAGATGAAGGGCCACTCCACATAGAAAAGTAATAAAGTATCTTGTGTGGGTCAAGTAGACCAAATAATCCATGCATGAACCACTAAACAACCTCCATGATGCCTCAACATGTGTGCAACGGTGCTATGTCATCTCTATCATGCCTCAGCATATGTGCCAATGCCAAATCAAGTCCCGCGTGTGGTGATGAGAAGGTTGATCTATGTCAAAAAGTGATGAATGAACAGGTGTGAGCCAATGGAGACCAAGTGCTCCATGAACTAATCTCATATAATTTGCAGTAGAAACTTATACATAATATGTCAATGTCTTAAGAAAACAGGCATCACAATATATCACCATGGATCTTGTAATGATTCTATCATTCATAAAAATAGTAAATCACATTCACTGTATACATCAACATTTAGAACAGAATATAGCAACTGGAAGCACAAACATGAGAGGGAATGAACTGATACTGAAAACTCTAGGAATTCATTGAGATAAAAACATAGGCCTTTCAACACTTCTGTATTAAATTATATATAGCTATCAAATACACCTTCTAAATTATAGTGTAACAAAACAGTCTGGAACTCCTTGTCTTTGAATTTACATAGTTTATATAGATAAATAAAAACTTTGATCCATTATTAGCTCATCAAACTAACTTTATGCTCTAATTAAAATCAAACAAAAATATTTAAAACTACTACAAAGATTCTGGTTTGTTTGTTGGAACTGCTACAAGATATTTGGACTGTTGCTCAAAAATTGGTGGACAGTTGCACGGAATAAGGCCTGCTACTTATCTTCCAGAAGGTAGGCAAATCTTCATTCCATATTTAATAATGTTGGCCCGTCAAGAAGCACTTGGGAAATTATAAGCTATCATTTCACTAGTTGAAAACTCCAGGTCATTATATTGAGCATATGAAAATGGAGGCAAGTAGTGCAATAATAATTTGAAATCAGTTAAGAGATCAAAGTCATCTTTCAACTTATCTACTATAGAATGCCCCTTCAGTGATTTGCTGAGATCTTCAAATTTGGAGTCTTCACGTCTACATTTGGTAAGTAATTCCAAATATTGATTTTGAGGAATCAAATACTGATGATCATCCCAAAATGATGGCAAAACTTTCTTAAACAGATTAGTGAATCGAGCCTTGAAACCTACCACTTTCTTTAGAAGTTCATCTGCCTTATTTTGCACACTTTCCATTATCTGATGCTTTCCAATAAGTCTACAGGCATCCAATATAATAGTTGACCTGTCATTTATCCCCAATGCTTGCAAACCTGCCCTGGAAGTAGCATTCATAGTATTGATAATTTGATTTGTAAGGTCTTTTGGCATATGGATGAGCTCTTCTCTTAAATTTCTACACCTCTAATTACTAGACACTTCTTGCTGGGCCGAAGAAGTAGCCCAGGCTTCTTGCAGTTAAATTCTTCACGTCTATGTCACATCTATAATCATGGCATTGTTTGGATTTGAAGTCTCATGTAGGGAACCCAAGGCTTCAAATATGGTATCTTCCGTTGGTTCAAAAGCATCTAGTTTTTTTTGCAAACAATCTAAGCTCTTTAATATTAGCAATCTGTGGAAGGACCTTATTGTGCCCGAGGCATTCTATTTTTAGAACTAATATTGATCATGGTTGCTTAGTATCTTGGATGTACATGAAATCTATATTTTCTACAAGAGACTAGAGTTGTGCCCATAATTCTCATTCTTAATGGTGTTGGAGATGCCATTCTACTTCCATACTCAGATTCATTCAAAATTAGGTCATAGATATGCCCTTGACAGTCCTCAGGTTGATTCTATTATGGCAGGTATATGCTGCTATAAATACCACAAACTCTTTTACTTTTTCTCATGCATGCTTAGTAAGACACCATAACATAGGGATTTATTCCACAGAAACCACACCAGCCACCAAATCTCAATCATCTATAAAAGGCATTAAGAAGCTAAGGTGTGATGAACCCTAGCTTCAAAAGTTCAAAAATTCCCTACATTTTGTGCACTAACAGGCTCTAAAGTCTGGCCTCCAAATATATTGCCAAGTCACTATAAGTAAGGGTTGATTTAGGTATAGAAAGAAAGGTTTGCTTCAGCCTTAATAGGTTTGCCCATTCCATCACAATATCAAACTATTGATTCCTGGTATGTGTGAGTCTTGGGCACTATATAGTCCTCTCCAACCCTAGATCACACTATTTTCCTGAATATATTGTCACTTTATATGGCTTCATGTTGGAAATGGAGCTCCAATGAGGTTAAGAACTTAGGGAAAAGTGACTTTATTAAAATAAAAGGTAAAAAGGGCCAAAAGTGGCGAGGGAAATATAAAAAGGGGAAAAAGAGGAGTTCTTTCCTCATTCTACACTAATCACTTTTTGAAAATTACTTAGAGAGCTCTTGATCTTGGAGAGGCTAAGGTTTGGAAGAAACCCTTGCATTATTCACTGGTTTTGGTGGTGCAAGATCCACCCTAGCTGGTCAGTAGTGGAAGATCATTCAGATTTTTCCATTGATTCAATGTTTTTAGGACAATAGATTGCTGGTTGATATTAGAGGAAGTTGTGAAGACTGGAAGGAGATTTCTTGAGCAATAGAGGGCACCTCTCTCATCTCTGTTATCTTATGGACAAGCCAGGTTCTATTCCCTTCACTATGGGCATGAAAATTTCTATTTTGGAAGCGTGAGAACCATATCTATTTTGTTCAGCGAGTTCCCTTTAAATCTGAGTGCAATTCCTTCATTATCTAAGTACGTGGGAACTTATTCTCCTTAGAGAGGTGTATTTCATTCCATTCGGAGTAGCAAAGGGCCATAACAACTCTCAATCTTAGTGCTGGGTGCTTTAATCCTCAAGTAATAGAGCGTGGGCCTACACTACTTAAATCTGGGTGCTTTTTATCTATAGTACGATTGGCTGTCATTATTTGCTGGTGCATGGGACTTATATTGCCATTGCTGGGCGCATTTGGAAGCATTTACCTTGGGCATTTTCCACAGGACAAGAGATTACTCCTTGTTGGGCCTGAAATTGATGCTTAGGGATAGTGTGGGGGCAGTTATCTTAGTGTTGGGAGTTGCCTGATCTATCTGGAGGGGTCGTGAAGCTCTTGGGCACTAAACACAGTCAAATAACAGTCAAGAAGGGAGATGAATATTTCATCTGGGCGCAAGGAAAGGAGAGCTAGCTCTAATCAAATCCCTAGGTGCAATTCTTCTTGTTTCTTATGTGTATTAAAATCTACTATAAATAACAAGGGATTTTCTGAATATATAAAGTTATATTATTTTTGCCCCTTATTGTTATTTGCATGACAAACCGAATTAGATAATAGTCTTGTGATTTTTTTTGGTGAAGTTCATAATTCTATTGCTGAAAAAGGAAATATGTACATAGATTACAGAACTGGACCCTTTTGGCTGGGATGGCACAAAAAAGAGTCGAACTAGAGACTAGTTAGGGAGGCCTGTATATGAAATTCAGGATTCTCCACTTGGCACAACCAAAAAAAGATGGTTCAGTTTTAAACCGCTGCCCTTCACAGGGAAACCAACGTACATGATTTCAAGAATGACTGCAAGACATGAAATATAAGATTCTGAAACAAAAAAATACTAAAAAACCATGACAGAAAAACTAGACTGTTGGCTTATAGCTGGGAAATCCTGGAGAAACCAGGGTTGGATCACTCCCAAATTTGGGAAGAGGCTCAAAGGTGATGATGCATCCATGCTCCTCCTTGCACTCCAATTCTGATTCCACGCTCTTCCCCTGCATCCACTCCTCATTTGACTCACTGCTTTGAGCGGCAGGATGAAGGTACTCTTGCCCTTGGCCTGAACTGGTGCCAGAGATGGGTGGGAGTCTACCAGTGAAGCCTGTGGCAGAATGCGGTGGTGAGTGCCCAATCCATCTGCCAAGGTATCCAAGTGCGCCCTGGCCTGCTCAAAAGCAAAATAGAGATCGTGGGCCGAAGAAGTAGCCCAGGCTTTTTACTGCTGCTGAGCTAAGATGGTCCATCCCAGAATGTCTTTGAGTGCCCAATACGGGCTAACCACCCTAGGGGTATCTGCAGATTCTTGTTGCATTGCCAAATAAATAGCCCCACGGCTGTCAATCTCCACATGAATGTGCATGGGGATGCTTGGGTCGTAATCCCCGTAGAATTCCCAAGACTAATAATTGTTGCCTTTGCCTCCTCACCCCACACTACCGCGAACCACTCTTTGTCGCAGACGAGGTGCCATGACAGGCTCCAGAATGCCACAAACTATAACCTACACCGAATTAGCAGCTCCTGTCGCCAGCTCCACTCAAATCTGGAAGAGTATCTGTTGTCCCCATGTTGAGCCTTGATCCATTGAAAAGGGGAGGCCCAAATCTAATGCAGAAGCCATCAAAGCATGTTGTTTGAAGGTGTATACGCCTAAAAATGACACAAATCATCCTAAATAAATATTCTAAATATTTATTCCATTCTTCTATTAATTAAATAAATATTCCAAATTTATTTAATCAATTCACTATCTCACAATTAAATAAATTCTATTTATTTAATTAAAATTCTTCTAAAGTCCTTCACAATTAAATAATCATAAATTATTTAATTAAGCCTAATTCCTCTATCCTAAAGTTCTAAATTCAAAATTCCACGTCACCTTCTACACCTCACCTTTTTCCACCTCACCTTGTCCACCTCATCAGGTTGCACATGTAATTAAATATATTTAATACTTAATTACCTTATTTTCCCTCACCCACATGGCCTATTTCTTCTCCAATCAGAGGTCAGTTAACCAATCAATCAAATCTGTTAACTAACCTGTCAGTTGAGTCAAATCCTCAATCAATTCAGTCAGTTCCACAATCCACTCTTCTAACTGATCAATCAATTCTGTTAACAGACCAGTCAATGGAGTTAACTCTCCAATCAGTTTTGTCACATCCCACCTTTCATGATGGAGCTGGGACACTTGGCACGTTTCCACTGGTTGCACATTCCTCAACCATCCTTAGCTGTTGATCTTCATATCTCCTCTCAACCGTTGATTCCCATTCTTCCAAGTCTATAAATGAAGCTTCATTCTTCCATTCTAATCATCCAGGCTTTTGACATCGTTACTCTGCAGAAATATCACCAGCGCGCCTTTGGCACCCATTTGTCATCTACAAGCTTGAGATCACCATTGTTGCATTGGAGCTCACCTTCATTGCACATCACACCATAGCCGTTCACCATCGACTTCCTCAAACAGCTTTGAAAGATTGCACTCCCTGAGGGCTCATCTCATCTGCGAAAGGACGATTCGTGATAGGCGAACAACAGAAGTTTCGAAACGGAAGAGGGTTTGCTATGTTTGTTCATTGCTTTGTTTACTTGAATCTTCTTTGTTTCTCCATTCTGTTGATGTTTGGTTCATCTATTATTCATTTGATTGATCACTATTTTACCCTCACATTTTTGGCGCCCACCGTGGGGCCGTTGCCCCTTTATTTCACCATTTTTGAGCTTTTTTGAAGGCAGGTTCCGTATAGGTCCCGCAGAGTCACGCACAGGTTCTTTCGGTGCATCTATTCATTTTTACGGCACTTTTGAAGACTGTTACGTCGCTTTTGAAAATCCTGCGCATCTGTGTATTCTTGCTGCGCTTTTACAGACTGTTACGGCGCTTTTGTTAAAACTGCGCATTTGTTGATTGTTACTACGCTTTCATAGACTGTTGCTGCGCATCTGTTATAACGACGCATCTGTTGACTGTTACGGCACTTCTGACAACTGTTGCTGCGCATACGTTAAAACTGTGCATTTATTCATTTTAACGGCGCATACGTTCAAAACTACGGCGCATTCGTTAATGCTGCGCTTCTGTTGATCACTTCTGCGCATCTGATCACTGAAGCTGCGCATTTGTAACTAGCTCAGGTTTTAGTACTTTTCTAGAGGATTTTGCTAACGCTAACCCTTTTGCAGGTGTTTGCTGGAGCGGTTTTGCAGGATAGGCTCAGGTTTAGTTACATGTAGTTGCATCTAACTAGCTCACATTTCATTTTCTGGGAAAGAGTAAAATGGTTGTTCATTACAAATCTTCATCTAGTCTTAATTAGGGAGGAAGTAACTGGTTTATTTCATGCTTGCATTGCAAACAACTTCCAAGTTATTGCTATCTAAGATTTAAAATTGAACTCATCACTGATCTTGTAGTTAAAATGAACCATTGCTATATCGTGAGACCTGAATTTCAAAGTTAACAATCTCGTGCAACGTGGACTTAAAATTGAACTCACAACTACTTTTTGAAGTTAAAATGAATCATTGCTATATCGTGAGACCTGAATTTCAAAGTTAACAATCTCGTGCAACGTGGACTTAAAATTGAACTCACAACTGCTTTCTGGGATTTAAAATTGAACCACTGCAATATTGTTGAAATCACTTCAAAGTTCTGTTTGAGTAGCTTAGCCCATTTAGTTTTTATCTTTTAACTAGGGTGGATCAATCAGTGTATTATGTGCTTGCGAATGACAATAGGCTTATGCTCTCCCCTCTTCTGGGTGATCAGAGTGCCAGACTTGTCATTCTATTTGTTTAAACTTTAGGAGGGGCCTGCCCTTGGATGCACGCTTGTCCAAGCGGGAACGACCCTGAGTGGTAACAGGCTAACGCCAAGCCCTACCGAGCCACTTAAAATAAATTGTGCTTGAGGTGAAAACCTCCTGCAACGAGTGCTGTTATGTTACACCGACGGCCAACCTCCCCCAAAACCCTCTCAGGCGTAACCCTTTGAGGCTGGGAGACTCCATAACGGAGAGTAGCGCCGCCGCACGTGTAACCACTTGATTTAGTGGCCCAAATCCCTTATAATCCATTTCTCGCCTAGGATTTTGTGCTTGCTTTTGTCCAAAATAGAGTCGAAAAACTACAAAAACAATGGAAAACTACAAAATACTCTTTGTGCTTGTTGTGTTTTCTTGCTAAATTAATTCATAATATCAGATCAGGAAGACCTTTTCTAGCCAAAGAATACCAAAAACAGAGAAAAATCCCAAAAATTTGCAAAAAATACCAGAACTGCGCATATATCCGTTTCTGCGGCGCATATACAGCGACTTGCTGCGCTTTTGCACCGACTGGCTGCGCATACATACCTTTCTGCTGCGCATATACACATTTTTGCTGCGCTTTTACAGTGACTTGCTGCGCATATACACCGACTTGCTGTGCATATACTTTTCTGCTGCGCATTTGCACATTGTTGCTGTGCATACATACTTCACCAGAGCGGCGCATATACAGCGACTTACGGCGCATTTGCCCATTCTTGCTGCGCATGTGTGACAGTGAGCACCTGCCCTATTTTTGAGAAATTTTCGTCAGCTGTTCAGAGTACCCATTTCAGCCTAGTTTCATTTTCTGAGGTCAGAATCAACCTTGTAGTCAATTTTCATCCATTTCTCCTATTTCTCTCTCTTTCGACAGTCGTCCCAGTCACCTTCTGTCCTAGTCACTCTTGCCCCAACGTCATTCTGTCCCATACCGATTCGACATAGGTCCTTCTTTGTTTCATTAGTGAATTCATGTAAGCCTAGTAGGTCACAATACCTTTTGCTAGTAGTCTTGTTGAACGACTAAGCCCTACACAGTGAGACTGGTATCGACTACCCTTGCTAGTGGCTAGAGTCTTGTGTCAACTGTCTTACCTGAAGTCATTGAGCGAGAGAACGCTTTGTCCAAGTCTTGTCCTAGATATCCCATTCATTACAGTCTTAGTCGGCACCTTGCCAAAATTTCTAATCCTAGTCCATTTCATCCCACCCCACCTTGCATGGTTCTTACTTGATCCCAGTACAACAAGCTAACTGAAATGGCTGACTCTTCCGATCACATCGCCCCACCACGCGATGATGATGAAGAAATTTCTCGTGAAGAATTAGTGGCACACATGCAAGATAGCAAATTCCAACGCCTAGTGGAGAAAGTGCTCCTTGAGGACCCCACCAAATATTTCCATCATCTTGCTAGTCTCGGAATCAAACTCCCTGCAGACTTTGACATTAGCTCCATCATGGAAAATGCAGACAATGAACGTGAGAGGGACACAAATGACACAGTCCCAAATGCACATGAGAGAGGCACAAATGACACGGTCCCCCAGGCCAATGAGAGAGGAAAACAACCCATTGACCAAAATGCTCCTATGGCGGATGTGAGACAACAAATTGAGAATCTAAAGCTAGAAATCTCCAACCTTAAGATCGGCACAAGTTCCAAGAACTACTCCTTGGAAGATATAGCACCATACCCCTTTGACAGAAGTTTGGTCATGAAACCATTCCCCTTTCAATTCGAAATCCCGAAATTTGACAAATACAAAGGGAAGGGGGACCCTAGAGATCATATCCGGGAATTCACTGCAGCATGTTTAGAAGTAGCTCACAACGAGACCTACTTAATGAGACTATTCCCAAGATCTTTAGGAGGTCAAGCTATGGAGTGGTTCTCGCGTCTTCCACCAGGAATCAAAACTTTTGATGAACTTGTCAATAAATTCATAACGCACTTCTCTTACAACATAGAACACGAAGTATCTATGCTAGACCTATGCAACACCAAACAAAAAGGTGGTGAGTCTTTCGCCACCTTCTTACAACGATGGAGACAGCTAGCTAGTAAGTGTTCTTACGACATGCCTGAGAAACAACTATTGGAAATGTTTGTCCACAATTTGAATCCCGATCTTAGCTATCAGATTCAGATACAATGCCCTACCTCATTCACCAAAGTCATTGAAATGGGGCTATTCATTAAGAAAGCTATGATCGCTAAAGGAACTCTCAAGCTCTACAAGGACACACCTCCTTCCAATTACACAACTGACAAGTCAAAGTTTTGGACCAAGAACAAGAATGTGGTCAACGATGGAGTAGTAGATGCCAAGGCGGTAGCCCCTAAACAACAACCCATATTCACTCTTAAGGCAGAAGCAAATAACGGTGCACTCAACAAGCCACCCCCTCGGGAACCTAGACCTTGGTTCAATTCAAATCCAAGGAGGAAATTCACACCGTTAGGAGAATCTCAAGAATCGGCCCTCAGAAAGTTGTTGGCTAACAATGAAATTTCCCTACCGCCAACAAGTGACTATGAGCCTATAGTCAAACCTCCCTATTGGAAGGACACAGACTATTGCGAGTATCATCGAGGAAGGGGGCACACAACCAATAATTGCATTCGCCTCAAGAATGTCATACAGGATATACTGGATCAGAATCAGGGAGGAACACAACAGCATACCTCCAATGAATCTCATGTGGCCTACCGCGATCCTCTTCTAAACCACAACCGGCCGTATAACAACAATCACAACAGCGGCCACAACAACAATGGTTACAACCACAACAATGGTCACAATGGCAACAACTCCAATGGCCATAACAATAATGACAATAATCGCAACAGGCCAAACCAGAACAGTGGGTCGAGTAATGCTAACTATGCAAGCGTTCCCTTTGAGTACACCATTAACTGCGTTTCTGAGCATGTTCCGCAAGTCAACGTCATATCCCCCAACCAACAACCAGGACCTAACGGAACTGGTTGTAGTATAATTACCCGCAGTGGTAGAGTCACGATCAACACCACTCCTCCAAGGTCATCGCCATCTCCGTCTAACTCTCGCCCATATAATGTCATCGACCAATTGCAAAAGACTCCGGCTCACATTTCTATATTGGAGCTCTTGCGTCTATCTCCTTCTCATAAGGAGATTCTTGAGAAAGCCTTAGTGGAAACTACTGTCCCCACTAACCTAGCCCAAGAAAAGTTTCAAACCATGGTGGGTAATTTGACATCCTCCACTTCCATCTCGTTTACTGAACAAGATGACCTTTCCATGTCTCAACCCCACAACACTCCTCTACACATTGTCACATTCGTACACAGGCACCGCATCAAGAGGGTTCTCATTGATGGGGGTGCCGGTTTGAATATTTGCACTTTGAAGCTAGTCCTTGCATTGGGGTTCTCTGAACAGGCGGTAGATCCAAGACGGAAAATTACTATCAAAGCCTATGATGAGGAGGAACGAACCACAAAGGGCACGGTTGTCCTACCCATTCAAGTGGGACCGGTAATTAAAGATGTGGTGTGCCAAGTCCTTGATCGGGAGCTTGCTTACAATATTCTACTAGGGAGACCATGGATCCACGCCATGAAAGTTGTCCCCTCCACCTACCATCAATGCATAAAGTTCCCACACGATGGCCAGCAGGTCACCATACACGGCGACCCCGACCCCTACCAACATTGCAACTCTTTCCAAGCAAAACCGGAATGTGTCATACCCAACAATCGAGCCCATATCTCCCCTACTCTGCCACAAGACCATACTGCCGAAGCTTCCTCCTCACGGCCCAAACCAATGAAAATCACCATAAAAGAAAATGGCGTGGGGGAATACCAGATTGAGCACAGCCTCAACCTTGCAAAAATGCCCTTGTCTCCTCGCTCCTTTGGCCAGCCCAAGCATCAACCTAGGCATTTTCCAAAGCCCTCTGCTCCTCCTATCACTCCCGCAAACCCCTTTGTAAAATGGGGGACCTTATCCGATGAATCAGAGGAGCGAGATCTCTTGCAATGGCTTTATGCCGAAGAAGAAAACACACCCCAAAAGCCACCTAGACTCCCTACAGAACTCTATGGACGGGGTGAAACCATCTTGCATAGGATGGGATATGAAGGACAAGGCTCTATCGGCCTCAGAAAAGAAGGGATCATCGAACCTATACAACCTTCTTCCTCCTCTTCAGCTAGAAACACCACTGGCTTGGGATACAAAGGCAAGGGCAAAGCAAAAGAAAATGCCTGCCTAGTGGAGACAATTCAAACACTCCAAGAGGATAGTGACGCAGATTCGGATGATTCCAATCAGTATGAGTGGGACGAGCTAACAGAGCACTCCTACGATGACAAAGAGATTGACACCATCCAAACTCTTAGCCCATATCATGAGAGACAAACGCAATGGGACAGACCACTGGAGTCTAATTTGCCCCTCCCTGAGGTTATGGCTTTCGAGGAAAGTATAGATTCCATTGCGATAAGCAACCTGGAAGAAAGTACCACCCAGAACACTACCCCCACCTGTGCTCCTAATATTTCCATCCACACTATCAATGAATCAGGTCTTTCATCCGACTCCCTTCCCCTCTTACACCCTGAGCTTATTGACTGGGACCGGCAAGGGACCCTTCAATTAGATATGTTCCAGAACGATGATGCCTACATTGACTATATGGGACTTAAAGATCATTTACCAAAAGGAGATCATAAAGCCGGTTTCGCTATCGAACTCAATACTGTAGCTTACTTCGGGGAGGGTGCCAAGCCTTCTAGTCGCAAAAATGTAAAGATCAAAAAGGGATCTGACGGTGAAAACCGCCATGCGGCAGTGTCAGATTATAAAACAGTAAAAAGAAAGGACGTATCTGAAGGTGAAAACCCAACTGCGGCACCTGACGATGGATTGCTTGACACCCTCCCAAGTGATATGTATCAAGAAAGGTCACAGATCGTGGTAGAGCCAACAGAGCCAATAAACATTGGAACCGAAGAGCAGCCTCAGATTATCCACTTTGCAAAATCTCTCACGCCACCTGAGAAAACCAAGTTTGTACCATTCTTTAAAAAGAAGAGAGGCAGCTTTGCTTGGTCGTATGCCGACATGCCAGGTTTGGACCCAAACCTGATTCTACATCACTTGCCATTAGATCCAGGGGTGAAGCCCGTAAAGCAAAAACTGAGAAAGATGCATCCCCATATAGCCCTACTGGTCAAGGAAGAACTCAAGAAATTGTTAGACGTGGGGTTCATCAGAGCCATAGATTACCCTGAATGGATATCTAATATTGTGCCGGTGTCTAAACCAGATAGCAGGGTTCGACTATGCAACGATTTTAGAGATTTAAACAAAGCATGCCGAAAAGATGACTTTCCCTTGCCTAACATCGATATCATAGTCGACCTCACGGCAGGACATACAATGCTGTCACTTATGGATGGATTCTCAGGGTACAACCAGATCAAAATAGCACCAAAGGATCAGCACAAAACCGCTTTCACTTGTCCATGGGGTACCTTTTGCTGGAATGTCATGCCATTTGGGCTGAAAAACGCAGGGGCTACATATCAGCGGGCCATGACAACTATATTTCACAACATGATGCATGTGACCATGGAAGATTATGTTGACGACATCTTGGCAAAATCACTCACCAAGGACTCACACCTTGACACATTAGAGAAAGTCTTCCAACGACTGGACCAATTCCAAGTAAAATTGAACCCGAAGAAATGTGTGTTTGGGGTAACATCGGGCAAGCTGCTAGGCTTCATCGTGTCAGCAAACGGCATAGAGGTAGACCCGGCCAAGGTCAAAGCAATCATGGACATGCCTCCGCCCAAAACTCTAACACAGTTGAGATCCTTATAGGGCAAGCTACAGGCCATCCGCAGGTTCATCTCACAGCTGGCAGACAAGTGCCATCCTTTCAGCCATCTCCTACATAAGAACGTTCCATTTAAATGGGATGAGCAGTGCGAAGAGGCATTCAACAAGCTCAAGGAGTACCTCATGAATCCTCCTATACTCATGCCTCCGATCCAAGGAAAACCTTTGATTCTCTACATATCTGCTACACCTACTGCTCTTGGGGCTCTCCTAGCGCAGCAAGACTATGAGAACAAGGAAAGAGCTGTGTACTACATCAGTCGAACCTTAGTGGGCTACGAGTTGCAGTACTCACAGGTGGAACGTTCATGCCTTGCGGTGGTTTTTGCCTCACAAAAAATCTGACACTACATGTTGGCACATCCTGTCAAACTCATTGCCAAGATCGACCCACTAAAATATCTTCTCAACAAAGCAGCTCTCACAGGTCGACTAGCCAAATGGGTTATGCTTCTTAGCGAATATGATATAGAGTATGTGGACAGAAAAGCCATCAAGGGGCAAATCATCGCTGACCAACTAGCTGAGGCACCATTACAGGACACTTCACCAATGCAGTTTGAGTTCCCCGATGAATCTTTATTCACTCTGTCAACATCTCCTTGGAAACTCTACTTCGACGGATCTTACACCAACCATGGATCAGGGGCAGGTATCTTGTTCATCACTGCCCAAGGCGACACAATTCCAAAGTCCTACAGGTTGTTATTTCCATGCACTAACAATATAGCGGAGTATGAGGCTTTGGTAATTGGTCTCAAGATGGCCACTGAGTGGAAAATCCAAGCACTATGTGTCTACGGTGATTCTCAGCTCGTCATAAACCAGGTCAACGATGAGTATCAGACCAAAGATGAGAAGCTCATCCCATACAAACGGATGGTCGACGACCTCAAAGAGCATTTTGGGACCATCTCGTTTGAGCAAATACCCAGGATAGAGAACAAAGCAGCAGATGCAATGGCGACCATAGCCTCTCTTCTTGAGATACCTGAACATGAGTCACGGTATGAGTTCTTAGTAGAAACAATTCGACAACTGGCTTATGATCTCCTCGAAACCCATTCCATTTGCCACCTAGTAGGATCTGATTCGCCTTGGTACGGTAAGACCTACACTTACCTCAAGGACAATGTCCTTCCTTTGGACCTCTCTTCCAACCAAAAACGAACTTTCATCCGACAAGCCTCCCGTTACACCATTATCGCCAATACCCTTTACCGACGTGGTCTAGATGGTACTTTACTCCATTGTATAGAACAAGAAGAATCTATAACTGCCTTGCGAGACGTGCACGAAGGGATCTGCGGAACACACTCCAGCGGTCCTTCCTTAGCTAAGAAACTCATGCATTTGGGTTATTACTGGCCTAATATGGAAATGGATTCATATCAGTTCGTCAAAAAGTGCAAACAGTGCCAAATACATGGGAACCTGATTCATGCACCTGCTCAGGAGTTGAGACCTCTAACGACACCCTGGCCCTTTTGCCAGTGGGGACTTGACCTCGTGGGAAAGATTCATCCGCCCTCTTCCAACGGCCATAAATTCATCATAACCGCCACTAAGTACTTTACAAAGTGGATTGAAGCTGTTCCCTTATCAACCGTCACAGGAAAGCAAATTTCCTCTTTCATTCTGAATTACATTATCTACCGATATGGCATCCCTTCATCCATCATAACGGATAATGGGAGACCCTTCAAAAATCAGGATGTCCAGGAACTTTGTGAACGTTTCAAGATCCAACATCGCTTCTCCACTCCATATTACCCCCAAGGTAACGGCCAAGCTAAGGCATCGAACAAAACCATTCTGAAAATCCTAAAGAAGACTGTCAATGAAGCTGGTCGCGATTGGCACGTCCAACTCAATCCCGCTCTGTGGGCCTATCGAACCAGCATACGCACTCCCACAGGTGCTACACCCTACGCCCTCGTCTATGGTTCCGAAGCCATCCTTCCCATTGAGGTCAAACTCCCATCCCTTCGGGTGTCGTTGAAAGGTCTCATATCAAACGAAGAGTACAGAGTCTCCAGGCTACAAGAGCTAGAACTGCTAGAGGAAAGGCACCAAAAAGCTTTTGGCCATCTCAAAGCCTATCAACAGATGATGTCAAGAAGCTACAACCACAAGGTTAGACCAAGATGCTTCAAGGTTGGGGACCTCGTCTTAAAAGAGAACCCTCGCAATCAGCAGGACAGAGAAAAGAAAGGTAAGTTCGAGCCTAACTGGCTTGGACCCTATGTAATTGTAGCGGCTTACGGATCGGGGGCATATCAGTTGGCCACATCAGAAGGTGAGTTGTTTGATGACCCAATCAACAGCATGCACCTTCGCCGGTTCTATACCTAAGAGAACCCCAGTGCAAGGGGGTACAATAAAGTCAAAAAATCAAAAAATAAAAAAAAATCAAAAAAGTTACAAAGAGAAAATACAAAAAAATCGGAAAAAATAGCAAGCATGCAAAAAAAAAAAAAAAATCGTCCTTTGGTGAAAACCTGGCAAACAGGCGCCTTGGATAGGTATCATGGTGAAAACCTGGCAATCAGGCGTCATGTTACTTTCTAGCTTCTCGTGCAAATAAAAGCAAGTGATGAAAACCTGGTAAACAGGCGTTACTTGTGACAAACCGCATTCTCCATCTTTGGGAATCCAATCACCTTGAGCCCATTCTCCCTCTATTTTCCTCATTTGACCCATATCCATCACACAATAAACGCTTGACAGTTACCTATCATGGCTTGATACTCACCTTGTGGCCTTGTCAACCAAGGTTTTGCCCCATACCGTCTCCTCAATGTAAGCCTAGTGTAGTGTCTCTCGTCAGTGTCTGTGGTCCGAATCCGTGGACTACGTTGCCTCTGCGCCGTCACGTAGGCAAGGCCATTATTCTAATGCGCCCCCGAGGCTTCCATCTCTCCCAAGGTCCCATTCGTCTCCTTTCTTGTCTTCATTCTTGTCGTCTTTCTTCTAGTCCATCCATGGTCCATTAGGGTTTACCGCGAACTACGTTGCCTCTGCGTCGTCACGTAGGCAAGGCCATTTAGCAATGAGCCCCCGAGGCACTAGGTCAGTCCCTTAGGGACTGTCTTCTCAATAAGGATTGTGCAACCTTCTCATCAAGTAAGCAAATGCAAGCAAACACCCGCGCTTCAAGCAGAAATCTCGACAATGAGCATCTTAACCTATCCAATGCAAAGCAAATACCCAAGGTCTTCTAAATGATTTTATGCAAATTAAGGCAAGAAATAAACACATATCAACGCAAATATGCTTTTGTAGATTGGAACCTAGGGTTAAGTTACAGAGTCTTGGTTTTTGCTATCATACCTTCCTATGCTACTCAAGGATGCCAAAAGCTAGAGATGCTATGATGGGGGCATGATTACTTCCGTTGTTTGTTGCTTGTGGATTAAACTTTAGTAATGTGAAGCCTTGTCTAAAGACATGATCGGCAAAAGATCATCGAGGACATCAAAGGTCTTACAGGAACGGGGGCAATCCTTGCTTGTTGAAACGCAAGAGGTACTCAGGTCATCTAGATTCAATTTTGACTAGATGCTTGTATTGACTTGTTAAATCACACTCCATGTAAGCGATACTCAGGTCATCTCGGTTCAATTATACCTCGATGCTTGTATTCACTTACAACATTTCAAAAAAAATACCAAAAATAAAATGCCCAATGATGAAATAAAGCAATCTAAAAGCGAAGCATCCATCCTATATCCATATACACATCCATGCATCCGTATCCCATACAATCCTCATTATCCCAACTACGCAGAGTAACGATATCAAGAAAAGTTCCTAAGTCATTCTTTCGCAACCATTCCTCTATCCATCATGTCATTCTTATGTCGATAGAGTACATTTGGACATCACAAAAACAAGGCATATAGGAGCATATCATATCATTCGTAGAAACTAGTCATGCACATGATTAGGTTAGTAGAATGCACCATCCAATGCATTAGGTCACCAATACATTTGCATCACATCTTAATCTTAAAAGCCCAGAAAATCAAACAACATAGCTAAGTGCATCACATATATAGTTACATCACCACATAGTACTCGTGTTACAACTGCATACATTCAAAGCATTACATCATATAAACATCCAGTAGCATCTCACATATCTATACAGCATCATAACATAGAAATCATGTTCCATACATATACATTTGCATTAGATCATATAGACATCACATATACAGTTACATCATAACATAGAAATCATGTTTCATATACATACATTTGCATCATCACATAGACATCATATTACATTTTGCATTCATTTGTCACATTAGATCATATAGATATCATATAGCAGCATATCAAAGTATTTCTCATATAGCATCATATAGACCATCTAAACTGTGCAATAGAATCACATCATACAATAGAAGTAAAATCATCATCTCATAACGCATGCAATAGATACCCAAAGCTGCATCATCATCCATACTATCATATACAAAGAGGTCCAAATGTACAATATCACCATCTCTCTCAAAATCAAAATGTCATATACAATATGCGTCTAAATAGACGGTGATACATGTCCCAAAAATGTACAAAATCTGGTCTGTGTCTACCCCTGCTGCTGTGGGCCACCACTGCCAGCTCCTGACTGCTGAGGTCCCATCACGGATGCCCCTGACTGCGAAGGACCTGCTCTGTGAGCCACCCCAGATTGACTCCTGAAACTCCCTGCCCTCTGGCTCGACGCCACGGCACCATGGTACAAGCCTCGGTAGTACTGTGCCTGCTACTGCGCTCTGGCTAGGTCTGTCTGCGCCTGTGCCAACTACGTCTGCAACTGGCCTACCTGTGCCTGTGCCTGCTGCACCTGCCCAACCAGAAACAAGCTCGCTGCGTCTGTACCCATGGCAGCCACTGCTGTGTCCCTCTCTACTCGGATAAGGCGTACCCGGGCATCTGCCATGTCTCGCTCGCGAGTCAAACCAGCGATCACCGCTGCGTCTGTATCTCGCCTCCTCTCCACTCTCCTTAGCTGTGCCTGCAGCTCTCGCACCTGTCCCCTCAGGCTGGCTATAGTCCTCTCATGTGCCTCACCCTGCACCGGCTCCTGTGCTGCCTCTGCCTGTCCTAGCCCCTGCTGCTGTGGCACCTGCTGCTGTGGCACCTACTGCTGTGGCACCTGCTGCTGTGGTACCTGCTGCTGTGGTACCTGTTGGGGTGGTGGCATCTGTGCCTGCTGCTACACCTGCTGCTGTACCTCTCCCTATCCTGGCACTGCCTGCCCAGCCCGATCTATCCTCCTCCGCTGCCTCGGCCTCTCTGCAGCTCGGCCACCCCGTCGTCCTCGTCCTCCTCTAGCGGCCCTCCGCCCTGGGCCAGCCTCTCCCTCCTCCTCTGAGTCCGCCTCGTCAATACGAGGCACCAGCATGCCAGGTCCTGAATATCTCAGGAATGGATGTGCAGTAATCCAGTCCTCATACTCCTGTGTGACCCCCGCATCTGCTATCTCTCGCCTCATGTCCCATGCCACGTAAGGCAACTGCTGGAACTCTGCCAGGGCCTCCTCATAAGAAGCCATCGGCCCCCATCGGACCCTCTCTGCATGTGTCCGTGCGAACATGGCCTGTCCCTGCGGCATACCCTATCTCCTGCCGAACTGTCTCAGCACTCGGCCCACCATCTGCCTCTCCAGTATGTGCCGTGTCCGGCCTATCAACCACCTGGTCTGGAAGCAGTAGGGTAGCTCGTCTCCCTCGTCATCCCAGGGCTCGCAATCCAGATACGGCCGCTAGACGACCACATCTACCCCATCCAAGGTATGCCGCCAGTACTCTAGCTTCCCCAGCCTGTGCTGGGAAATCACTCCTGCATAGCCATAGCTGTATGGCTCTCCTCGCTGCCGGGCAAAGACGCATATCGGCCTGGTCACCGCTATGTGCTCCCACAGCCAAAACTGTAACAGCAACACCCCGGCCGATAAACTCGTGCTACGGTGGTACACCACCTGATGCATGTTGTGATATAGGTGGGCTAGCACGCAGGGTCCCCACGCATATCGGGTGCCCTCAGTCAGCATCCGCTCCATGATCCTGCCCCATCCAATGGGGAACCCGTGCGATCTCCTGTCCGGGCATACAACGCCCGCAATCAGTCCAGCCACAATCCCAAGGAAGTAGTCGTAACAGTCATAGATATCCTGCCACGGGATGACCTGTCCCACCAACTCGGGATCGTCAAACACTCGCTGACACTCGGCAAGTCCCGCGTCCCGCTGTGCGTCATACTCCACTAGCTCGCCTACCACGGGCAAGTGCAGTATCCTGTAGACGTCCTCCAGCATCACCGTCATCTCTCCAGTAGGGAAGTGGAAGGTCCCGTCCTCGCTGTGGAATCTCTCCACAGCAGCTGTCAATAGTCCTCGGTTCGCCCGCACCTCGGGCATAAAGCAAACGTAATCTAAACCCATGGCACCAAGCGCCACTCTGTCAGCCTCCGTCAGCATGTATCTCTGCAATAAAGGCATGGGGAACGTCTCCCTCGACTGCAGAGTCTCTCGTATCTCCTCCTGCAAGCACGCAAAGCAAGGCGTCAGTCTCAAGCTGCATATACCATACTCAACATATCTATCGAACTATATCAACTAAACTTAGCATTTCAAATTGATCAAAACAGCACACTACATCTCTTGACTAGATTCCTGCAATCTCGGAGATAGCTCATCGATTCCTGCGTCAAACAGGATGCTAATCGAATCAATTTGGCTAAGTAATTTGCCCTCTCGAGCAAATGCGCCACTACAGGTGGTAAAAGCGTCGTTTCTGGTATATGCGCCGCAATAATCAACATATGCGCCGCAAAAATGCATATGCGCCGCTACAGGGCACATATGCGCCGTTCTAACGCATGCGCCGCAGAAATCCACGTATGCGCCGCGAAATTACGGAGGCGCCGCAGGAAGTCACATATGCGCAACTTTATCAAATACGCTGCTACATTTCACATATGCGCGGCAAAAATACAAAAGCGCCGCCAAATTGCACATGCGCAGCTAGAATGCACAAAAGCGCAACTTTAACGCATGCGCCGCCGAAACAGACATATGCGCCGCGAAAAAGCAAATGTGCAGCTTCGCGAGGCATATGCGCCGTTCTGCGTTTCGGCGCATTCATTTCACCTATTTTCTACGTGCATTTATGACACCTAAACTCGACCCTAGGAGAAATTTTTCGAAGCACATACCGGGGGTCCTGCCTCTGCTGGCCGCCCGAATCGTCGGACTCGCTCGAATCGGTGCTCCTCGCATGGAATGTCTGCTGCTCTGGCTGCCATGTTGCTCTAAGTTTGCTCTGAGCTCTCTTTCTCCAATCCAGATCAACCAAGTGTGCAAATGACTATTCTTGTGGACCCAGCTCCTATTTATAACCTCCAAACCCTAATTCTGGCTAGGTGGTGACTGTGACTACTTCCCGTGTCCGTTTTTTCTCCCGTTTTCTTCCTGCATCCCTGACCGTGTCCCTTTTCTTCCAACCTATCCTAACCCCTTCCTCGTCGTGAGATCGTCTGTCTCCAAAACTTTCGCCGTTTTTCCCGTCCAATCTCCCGAGGGGGCATCCTATCGTCATTTAACCTGTACCAGGGGCAAACTGGGGCATGTATCATCATTCAGACTATCAATTTCTTTGAAGCAACGCTGTAAACTGCATTGCATCAAAGAGGGGCAAAATGTATACGCCTAAAAATGACACAAATCATCCTAAATAAATATTCTAAATATTTATTCCATTCTTCTATTAATTAAATAAATATTCCAAATTTATTTAATCAATTCACTATCTCACAATTAAATAAATTCTATTTATTTAATTAAAATTCTTCTAAAGTCCTTCACAATTAAATAATCATAAATTATTTAATTAAGCCTAATTCCTCTATCCTAAAGTTCTAAATTCAAAATTCCACGTCACCTTCTACACCTCACCTTTTTCCACCTCACCTTGTCCACCTCATCAGGTTGCACATGTAATTAAATATATTTAATACTTAATTACCTTATTTTCCCTCACCCACATGGCCTATTTCTTCTCCAATCAGAGGTCAGTTAACCAATCAATCAAATCTGTTAACTAACCTGTCAGTTGAGTCAAATCCTCAATCAATTCAGTCAGTTCCACAATCCACTCTTCTAACTGATCAATCAATTCTGTTAACAGACCAGTCAATAGAGTTAACTCTCCAATCAGTTTTGTCACATCCCACCTTTCATGATGGAGCTGGGACACTTGGCACGTTTCCACTGGTTGCACATTCCTCAACCATCCTTAGCCATTGATCTTCATATCTCCTCTCAACCGTTGATTCCCATTCTTCCAAGTCTATAAATGAAGCTTCATTCTTCCATTCTAATCATCCAGGCTTTTGACATCGTTACTCTGCAGAAATATCACCAGCGCGCCTTTGGCACCCATTTGTCATCTACAAGCTTGAGATCACCATTGTTGCATTGGAGCTCACCTTCATTGCACATCACACCATAGCCGTTCACCATCGACTTCCTCAAACAGCTTTGAAAGATTGCACTCCCTGAAGGCTCATCTCATCTGTGAAAGGACGATTTGTGATAGGCGAACAACAGAAGTTTCGAAACGGAAGAGGGTTTGCTGTGTTTGTTCATTGCTTTGTTCATTTGAATCTTCTTTGTTTCTCCATTCTGTTGATGTTTGGGTCATCTATTATTCATTTGATTGATCACTATTTTACCCTCACAGAAGGCACATTTACTCGCCATCGCCGCCAGTGTTGGAGGGGGGAAACAATAGCCCACGTAGAAGTGAGGGGCATTAAAAATTGGAGTTAGACAAACTGGCGAGCCAGGTGTCTGCATACCTTGGCCTACTGCCATGTTGCGTGCCAGCTGTCTCAGGATTGTGGTTGCCAGTTGCCGTGAGGAGGGGAGGGTCAGTTTCTGGCACAATTTGCTGATGAACACCCACATCCGGGGATAATAGTCCTATGATTGTGGTGAATTCTTGGGTGAATTAACACCTCAAAAGACACTGTTTAAGACTTTAAACTTAGACCAACACCTACAACAAATAGAGATGATATGTGAAATGTTTGACAATAGTCCTCACTCAAAAATGTGGTATTAAAAGGGGTGGAAAAATTAAGATCAGTGGGAGTGGTATTAAACGACAGTAAAGTTTTGTTTCTACAGTAATTTAATAAGTATAACTGAGTATAACTAATATCACTTGCTTCTCTATTTCAAGCCAAGCATGAGAGCAGAATCATGGTTCTGAAGGAGAAGCTTCAAAGGATTCAGATGCTTGTTGGTGAAGACATTGCCTCTTACCTTACAAAGGTTAAATTTGGTCATTATGATTCAGAGGAGATTTTTTGAGATGGGTGGTATCTAGACAGTGGTGCCACATGCAATATGATAGGGGAGTGTGATCTATTTCAGCCACCTAGCTCAGTAGCTACTAGATGATTGGTGAGGTGTGGGATCCACACAGAAGGATCGGTCGGTAGAAGAGAGGGTTCAGCTGTATTTGAGTTAGAGTCAGGATGGACTCTAGCCTTTCATCATGTTCAATATGTTCCTCGTCTGAGATATAGGAGAAGAAGATATATAGACCAGTTAACTCTCAAAGGATCTTCGAGGCAAACATAATCATATATAGCACAAATGCAGAGGGTTGGCACTTAAGGTTATGTAATAGAATTTACAGTTGATAGTTAAATTGTATAACAAATTTTTTTATGATCTTTACTAACGTTTATTAGAATTGTTGCATGTTTTACATCATTGGAATGACATATTAGCTATAACTTTTTTGAAATTTTATTATGGTATGTGCACTTTGATATGATGTAATATGATTATGGTTTTGTTTCATATGTTGTAATATTAGATATATAACAGAAAAATAAATTATTGCATGAAATAAATAATAACTTTTCATTTTAAATGTTTTTTTTGCAGAACACGAGTCTTTCAGAAGATCAAGATGATCCTCATGATTAGATCCAGAATATGTTAGTTCTGGTATAGATCACATGGCAAAGGATGATGATGACGCAGATATAGAAGACACCGAGGCCCATGACGATGATGATGACGATGATGATGATCATGATGATGATGACGACGCTGATGTTCATGATGATGATGATGATGATGATCACGATGGTGATGATGATGATGATGATCACGGTGGTGATGATGATGATGATGAGGCAATTGCTGGTAGTAGCTAGTGACATTCATGATCATATAGACTACATCATGGATCATTGCTAATATATTGTTATGATGCCTCTTTTCATAGTTACTATCATATGTATCATTTTCACGGCCTATAGTACCATATTATTGAGTTGTATAATTTTCACTTATATCATTTGGACATGTATCATCTTAACTTGTATTATTTTGAGTTACATAATTTATCATTTTTACTTACATCATTTGTACATGTATTATTTTGACATGTTATTGATCTACTGGTATATTTGACTTTCACTTGTTTTAGTTATATATGATGATGATCTTATCAGTATTGACTTGTCAATTTATATATATTGAAAGTGGTCGATGATTTTTGGATGGATATTTATTACATATGATGATTTTAATTTACTGCTTAGGATGGATGTTGTCAAATTCAATTAAATTATAGATATTTGACTCACTTGTTTTAATTATAGATGATGATCATGTTATAATAATTATCTTGTTATTTTATATATACTGGATATTGTTGTAGATTTTATTTTGATGGAGATTTAATAAGTATAATGATGTTGTTAATTTGTTTGGACACTAGTAGAAATATGGCAAATAAATGACCAGGTGACTAAAAATTTTAGTCACGTGACCAAACTTTTATATATATCTGCTTTGTTGTTGTCATTCCAAGGGTTCTTGGTCACTGTCTAATGGTTTTGACAGTGCCTTTATCTCTTCTCTTTGTTTGGTGAAACCCTACTAGCTGTTGCATCTCTTTATCTTCTCCTATACCTTCCATGCTATGGACTGTCCTAAGACAGAGATATGGACCGCCATCTTACAACTTTTACTGTCTTCCATATCATATGAAGGACTAGGACTGTCCCTTCTTGTTGAAAATCTTATGCTCATGACTATAAGAATCCTCCTATAAATTGGAATCTATTGCTTACAATAAAGGAAGAATCTCACAACATACCTTGACTTAGTCATTTAAGAGTGGAAGAAAAATGTTATTTTGAAGAAAAAATTATAGTTTTTGCATTCTTTACTTGACTTATATTAATTTTTTTGTGATGATTAAACCACATGCAAAGAAATTATATGAAAGAAGAATGAAAAGAAAAAGGCCTTGTCAATGGATCTCTCTACAAAGCTGCACAACTTGAGGACAATGATGATAGTGATTATGTTGAACGTCTTGACGAGAATCTGCATGATATTCAGAGTAGTAGTACTAGTGCTGGAATTGAGGTGAGTGCTATTTATTGTTTTTATGTCTTTCATGGTAGTCATTGTTGTTTTAACATACACATGCAAGTAAGTACTATTCAAGTAAGTTGTTTTAATTCTATTTGAAGGAAAACCCACCAGTATGATTTACTTTAAAGGATTTAACTCTAGAGAGAGACCAATAAATGTAAGTCACTTAAAGGGAATTACATCAACTTCTAATAGAAACCAATTAAAAGCATCCACACAATGACATCAAATGTGCCTTAATAAATCTATTGATTTGAATAACTGGAAATAACCAATATGGAGACAATCAAACAACTTATGAACTTGAATATTAACAGAAAATCAGAACACCATACATATCCACAAATTTAACCATCCTTGCCCATTATAGTATTAAATTATCATAGAAGTGTTGTTGGCAAGAGACACTATGTGGCTTCATGAGTGTTGTCATTGATGGCAACAAAGTCTATCCCACACATTCGCAGCACATAGTATGCCTATACCGGAAGTCAGATTGAAGATTGTTTTGGTTCGGTGAACAAGAACAGAGCATGTAGCAAGGTCCAACAAACAGGTCTAGATCTCTTAGATGGTGTAACTCAGCAAGTTGCGGACTTGGAAAAGTCAAGAGGAGCATCATGACTACTATATTTCAGAGATTGAACCTCCGGTGACAAAACATGGAAAAGATATGAGCATCTGAGTATTGGGTTGCAGACAGGCAGAGCAGATTGAGGAAGAACTGACCGGCAGAGTATCAGACTTCAATCCAGATGAGTAATTGATGTTGATCAAGCTAATTGAGGGATCATACAATATTGGCCGACATGATTGATGACTTCAATGTCTATGATTTTGATACGCATCACATATCAAGCATGGATTCAGCTGACAGATCAGTATTTTGTAAATATCTTGAGTATTTCGGTTGCCGACTAGAAAGTTGTTGAAATCCTTGTTGTGGATATATATACTAGATGGATTCCAGTATGAAGGTGTGTGTGAATATAAATGTGATGAAATAAGGTGCGAGAAAAGGTAGAGATAAGTGTGGAAGCAACAATACAAGTCCGGTATGTGACAGAGCAGCAGCACTAGAGCAGAGGAAGAATGAAGTACATTAGATCAGTATATTGAGCCTAACTGAAACTGAACCTTAGCATTTGTGGATGCCTCTCATCAGTTCAAACACCTGGTTACCTTCTATAAACTTTGTAGACAATGAGTCTCTTGTAGGCAGTATTGCTCTTGTGAGCAGTGTGCTTGGGCAGTGAGCCCTAATTAGCAAATGCCATTTTGTACTTCTTATTCTTTTAACAGAGAATACAATCTTGGGTTAGTCACCCCGTGGTTTTTCCCTTAACAGGGTTTTCCACGTAAAAATCCTTGTGTTATGTGTGTTGATTTTATTTCTGCTCTCATGTTTATGTATGCTTATATGTTTTGATGTTGCACTAATTATTAAAGGAGAAAAGAAAGTAAAGATATTTGAGATAACTGATTCACCCCTGTCTCAGTTATCTGCCTTCTTTCCAACAATTGGTATTAGAGCTAAGTTCCTCTAAACAGAGCCTAACAGCTTGAGGAAGATCTGGGAATCTCAATGGATATGTATGGTATGAAGGAACAACTTCAGTCTGCCATAGATGATCTTGAGTAATCTCACTCTGAAGTCAATAACTTGAGAGAAAGACTCAAACAAGCTGATGATTTCATAAATGAGCTAAAAGAAAAACTGAGCATCTCTGTGAAAAAGAGAAAAGAACTACTTCAAAAATTAGCAAGTCAGAGTGAAGCCAATGATACTAATGAAGATCAGAATGAGAAAAATAAGTTATGTGAGAAGCTATCAAAAGAGGTCATTATGGTAAGGCATGAGATGGAATCAGGGGTTACGAGATTCACCCAAGAAATTGAAGAGAAAAAGAAAACTAAAGATAATCTAAAACAATCCCTCAAGGAGAAAATAGAGGACTGCCACAAAATGGATAGAATAATCAAGCATCTTGAATCTAATCTTGAAGAAGCTAGAGATAATGAAGAACAACTTGAGAATCAGATAGACACTCTTAAACAAGATCTTCAAACAGTAAATGAATACAAAGAGAAATTCAAGATAAGCTCGGCTCAACTTGAAGTTCTTCTTGAAAGCCAAAAGAGGGTAGATGGCAAGCGTGGCTTGGGATATGAGAAAGGTGAAAGCTCCGGATCCGGTCAGAAGAACTCTGGATCAGGAAATCAAAGAAACATGCCTAGAAGACCTCTGGTAAGGCAACCAAATGCCCAAAGATATCCATCCTTCAATGGATACTGCTACAAATGCAACAACTTCGGTCATAAAGCAACTCAGTGCAGAAGGAGAATGAATCAGACTAATCCATCCTTCTCTGGACAATGTTTCAACTGCAAAAGGTATGGTCACAAATCTCATGAATGCAGAAATATGCAAATAAACAATTCATTCAATGGTAGATGCTTTGCATGCAATAGAATGGGACATATGGCTAATCAATGCAGATCAAGAGGATATCAGTCAAATATGCAAACAAATGTTGTTTGTTACAATTTCAATAGATCTGGTCATATTGCTAAATTCTGCAAAAGTAAAAACTGGGATAAAAAGGGTCCGGTACATCATAATCAGAAACAAGATAAGGGAAAAGGAAAAGTGAATGCAAATGAAGTTCAAAGGGATATGAGCAAGATTTGGGTGAAGAAGAGTACAGAAAATGTTGGGGATGGATCCGCACCGGAATTTGGTGCTGATACTCTTTCCGGAAACTAAACAAATGAGCTCTGGCTCAGGGGGAGTCACAAAGAAAAATAAATTCCCCTAGCTAGTCAATTTTTGCCTAAAACTGGCACATGGAATGTTGCGGATTAAAGGGTTCTCAGAAAAATATCTAAATAACCCTCGGTAAAGATATGAAAGATCCGCATGGAGTTTTGCAAGAATTTAATCATCCAAGATTGATCTGGTTTGACAGCCATCCGGTAAAGTAGGATCTTCATAGACAGATCCGGTATGATTCAAAATTGAGATATCTTGATCTGCGGATCCATGGTATGATTGGAGGAAAGAAGATACATTGTTAATTATCATTGAAAATGATTCTAAGTGCAACATAGTGATTCGAAAAGATCTCTCTCAGAACAAGGCAACCGGATAACTTAAGTTGTGCATTTATTGCAAAAGGAAACTAGGGTTTACGAAAGAATAAAAGGGTTCTTTCACTCATCATTTGCACATTTGCATTCGAGAAGAAGAAAAGAAGAGCTCTGCATCAAGTTTCTACAACTCTTTCAAAGATCAACCGCAAAATCCAATTCAACCAGTGATTTGTTCCAGCTCTTATTTTGAACCCTAAAAGCGTGAAAAGGTACTTCCTTTCTGAATATCTCTCTCTGAATCGTTTGCAAAAATGGCTACTCTAATGGTTGTTAAGATCACTGATAGGCCGCACCCAAAGTTCAAGAAACACCCCTACAAATCCCTAGAAGTTGATCCCTTAGGCACTTTTTTCTAGCATTCCGCATGGGGTACTGCACGTAGAAGATGTTAGGGTTTACATCCACGCCAATATTGAGTAATTTGGAGAATCTAAGTTGATAGACATCTACCATAAGCAATTAATAGATGAAAGTTTTGAACTCAAACCTCAATACAAGGCCCTCCGGGATAAGCACTTTGGACATTGCATCCACTTTCCCTGTTTTGTTGAAGATGATTGGGTCCGGTATGTTCTTAGTAGAATACATGACAATTTCATGTGGTTAATGAAGCCCTTCAAGATAACAAAAGATGCCATTAGGGCAGTAACTGGACTGCACTCATCCAATGGGTTACCTGCACTCAAGTCTGTCAAGAACTAGACAGTTACTGAAGTTACCGAATCTAAGTTTGACAAAAGAGCAATGACAATTGAAGACATCACAGATTCGGATATCAAATTTGCCTCTATGATAATTGGATATAAGATCTATCATTCCAGCAAGGAGAATTCTATGTCTGGAACTGCAATATATACAGCATATCAGATGTTAAGGGAAAATGCAGATTATGACCTATGTGACCTTTTAAACCAACTGTTAGAAAACTTGCAGAAGATCAAGAAGGACAATAAGAACTCATTCAAGTATGGTTGTTTAATACTATGTCTATTCTTCTACTTCATGAATGAGCTGCATGGATCAAGTGGTTGGGTTTGGCAAAATGACAAACCGGTTGCAATACAGATTAGAGACTATATGTATGGACTTGGTGATGCCAAGGCTCAAAGCACAGCACTCTGGGGATACTTTAAGAACTTCCAAAGTATGATGCAAGCCAGAGAAAGGATACCTCAATCCATAGTAGAAATATACAAGGATACAATGTTTTTTTATGGTAGATACTGATCAATGCCTAATGGAGGCAGTTGAGCCCAGAACAGTTTGGATAATGCCAATGGGATATGAGGTCGATGAGAAAATTTTGGAGCTGCATATTCAACACTTGCTAAGTCAGCCTAAGGACCCTAAGGTAGAAAGGTTTGGAACCTTTCAAGAACTAAGTGTAAAAATACATGTTGAGCTAAGACAACTAGAAATAAAAAGAAAAGTTAGAAGGGAAGTAGAGGAAACTACCAAAAGATATGGCATATCAAAAGAGGCAGTTGATGCAAATAGAGAGAAAATATAAAGAGCTGAGAAAGAGAAACAAGAAGCAAAAAAAGGAAGTGTTCCGGTACAAGCCTCCTCCCGGACTAGATCCTCCAAGAGCTTTGCACCTACCATTCCTAAGAGCTCAAGAGCCACAAAACCAGAAGTCAAGACATCCGGAAAGGGAGAAAAGAGAATGAAAACAAAAGCCACAAGGTCTTACACAAGTCAAAAGGATGATGAAGAAACAGAGTCTGATGAGGAAGTTAAGAAAATGAAGAAAAAGAAGAAGAAAACATCCGGGGAATCCTCTGCCGGTAAAAACAAAGAAGAAAAGGCAGAAGAATTTGTTGAAAAGCCCACTCTTTCTATTGATGATATCATCAAGGCAATCACTATGGATGGGAATCTGCAACCAGTAATAGAATTTTATGATGATTATAGTGATACTGACAAGAGGATCTTGGAAGAAGCTACAGTCAGGTACCTAAATATTTATAATAAAGCATTTATTGAAATCATTTCATTAATTCCCAAAAGTCTAGAGAAGGTACTTGAACTTAGAAAAGAGAATACCGAGGCAAAGGACTTAGAGATCCAAGAATAGATTGCAATTCAGCTCTATCCTTCCATTACTCCAAAGCAAATGAACATGATCTTTAAGGACTGTAAGGATAAATTCCAGAGCAAAGCAAGAATGAACAAACTTATGCTTGGAAAGACTGATCAGGTAGCAAGAGAAATAGAAGACATCCTCCGGAATGCCTTCAAAAGATTCAATCTTCCTATTATAGAGAAAATAGATGAACCTTCCACCATGGATGTCGAAGGATTAAATGCATCAAAAGAAGAATCTACTAAGAAAAATGTAGAAGGGTCAAAAGAGATAGATGAGGAGAAGTTTAAGGACTTGGATTCCTCTGTTCTGAAAGAGGAAGTTCATGAAGAAGTTAACATCTCTCCTTCGGATCCCACTGCAGACATTCCAGATTCAGGAACTGAAGGAGAAGGAAGAAAAGAGGAGAAAGTGAGTCAAGAAGAGGAGGTAAAGGGAAGAGAAGAAGAACAAATAGAGAAGATCTCTGATGATAGTTTTGAGATTCCAAAAGAAAAGAAGACTCAGTCTCCAACAAGAGACACTGCAGAGGCAGTGAAGAATTTCTTGAACAAGGAGATGATGGAGATAGATGAACTGGAACTATTCCAAGGACCACTAAATTTTGATTCCCTCTCTCTAGTCCAGACAATGAAAATAGCATCTTTTGCTCAAGCCAAGGCAAAAGAAAAACTTCTGAAGTCTCACATGGAAGACTACGAGCTGTTAGAGATTGCATCTGATATGCTGGAGAAGATCATGCCATCTTTTCAAAAGGATCCTTCAGCCTCTCCATCCGGTAACTTGAAATCTCTAGTAAACTCTGTTAGCACTCATTTTGATTCTTTAGAGAAATCGGCAGAAGAAAAAGTCTAGAAATAATTTTTGGGAAAGAGATTCACTGAAGTACAGGGACTCATTACTAATGATAGGAGGACCCTAGATATTGGGATAAAGAGCCTTGAAAATGCTCTTAAAGATGGTGGGGACTTGTACAAATTTTGTCTATCTTGGTCTAAAGTGACAGAGGATATTGAAAAGAAGGTGAAAGAACAAGAAGGTAAACTGTCAAGTTTATCTTAGAACTTTGATCCCCTCACTACATCCATAATGAGTCAAGAATGCCAAGCTATTATCATTATAAATGAAATAAAGAGGCTGGAGAAAGAAAGGAAGAATATAATAAACAGGATGAGTGAACTTAGAGGGATAATCATCTCTAAATTAGAGGCAATGCATGAGGCCTTATCAGATGCTCAGACCATAGCCCGGACCAGCGATCCGACAGACTTAAGAAGGGCATAAGCTTATGCATTTTTTTTGAGTGGTCACATCTCTATTTTGGACAGGATGAAGCAGAGCTGGGCAACAAAATTTGTACAGTTGAAGACCACCTTTGCGGATATACTTAAGTATATGTAAGTATAAACGTGTCTATATACTTATGTGGCTATGTATAGGTTAATTTTTGTAAATTTTGGTGTGCGGATTCCACCCTTTTCCATTGATGTCAAAGGGGGAGTGAGGAGTAGTGAAAAATGTGGAATCCAGCAAAGGGGGAGCTCCGGTATAATAGTGCATAAGATAGAGCATCAGCCAAGGGGGAGTTTGCTGTGACACTTAGTCATTTTTTAATAAGTGTTGTCATCAATGCCAAAGGGGGAGATTGTTGGCAAGAGAGACTGTGTGGCTTCATGAGTGTTGTCATTGATGGCAACAAAGTCTATCCCACACATCCGCAGCACATAGTATGCCTATATCGGAAGTAAGATTGAAGATTGTTTTGGTCCGGTGAACAAGAACAGAGCATGTAGCAAGGTCTGACAAACAAGTCCGGATCTCTCAGATGGTGTAACTCAGCAAGTTGCAGACTTGGAAAAGTCAAGAGGAGCATCATGACTACTATATTTTAGAGATTGAGCCTCCGGTGACAAAACATGGAAAAGATATGAGCATCTGAGTATTGGGTTGCAGACAGGCAGAGCAAACTAAGGAAGAACTGACCGATAGAGTATCAGACTTCAATCCGAATGAGTAATTGATGTTGATCAAGCTAATTGAGGGATCATACAATATTGGCCAACATGATTGATGACTTCAATGTCTATGATTTTGATATGATTTTGATTGACAACTTTCTAGTCGGCAACCGGAATACTCAAGATATTTGAAATCCTTGGTGCGGATATATATACTAGATGGATTCTAGTATGAAGGTGTGTGTGAATACAGATGTGATGAAATAAGGTGTGAGAAAAGGCAGAGATAAGTGTGGAAGCAGCAATACAAGTCCGGTATGTGACAGAGTAGCAGCACTAGAGTAGAGGAAGAATGAAGTGCATTAGATCAGTATATTGAGCCTAACCGGAACTGAACCTCAACATTTGTGGATGCCTCTCATCAGTTCAAACACCTGGTTACCTTCTATAAACTTTGTAGATAGTGAGGCTCTTATAGGCAGTGTGCCTCTTGTGATCAGTGTGCTTGGGCAGTGAGCCCTAATTGGCAAGTGCCATTTGGTACTTCTTATTCTTTTAACAAAGAATACAATCTTAGGTTAGTCACCCCGTGGTTTTTCCTTAACAGGGTTTTCCACATAAAAATCCTTGTGTTATGTGTGTTGATTTTATTTCTGCTCTCATGTTTATGTATGCTTATATGTTTTGATGCTACACTAATTATTAAAGGAGAAAAGAAAGTAAAGATATTTGAGATAACTGATTCACCCCCCCTCTCAGTTATCTGCCTTGCTTCCAACAAGTGCAATGTCTTGAATCTGAAATATGATTGGATAGATAATATTGGAATATATAAATTGTCTTGTTGAAAGATGATGATTGTCTAGGCCTTGGTTTCCCTTATAAATATGGGAAGCAACAAGCTTCAGGCCTGAACCAACACAACTGTTCATAAATCATATCCTCTTGTAACTAAACATGTTTAATAAAGAGAAATTAAAGGCATAAGCAAGTTAACCAAGAGTTGAATCTGTTAGTCATCATAGAGCACCCGTGACCTCAGGCCTAGCCAGGTACTCATCTCCATGTTGCAGTATCTATTAATTGTGTTGTGCCCCTGTCTAGTATCGCAAAAAAGTGTCAAAATTTTGTCCTTGTTCTCCATGTTGACGCCAGCAAAACTGCTAGTTGCTCCTTCTACACCTGAACCTGTAGTTGCACATCAATCTTTCAAGTATGTCTGCTCCCACTTATCGAATGTAAGGTCACTGGGCCATTTTAATTCCTGAATTCGGAGCAGATTGGTCTAATGGTCCTTCCATCTTTTATCCAACATAGTTTTAACAACAATTACAAATTTTCCATATCCTGTATCTAGGGCTATGACCCTATCCAAAATCACGTTAAAGATCAAAGTATCTATATCTTGCTCCTTTTTCAAGAATTCCATAACCACAGACACTGTTGTTCTAAATTCTGCCTTCCAAGTATCAAGGCCTTTAACTAGTTTGTTTTCCTCTGTTAGAATAGAGGGGATAAATTGATGCTTGAAAGTAGAAAAAGATTCAAGTCTGGCCTGCATCCCAATGTTAATAACTTAGTTCCTACAAATAAGCTCAAATTAAACCCAACTTTATTGAAGTGTTAATTAAAAATTGAGTAGGAACTCTTTTTTTACGTTTATAGACAAGTTAGTTGCATTGGTAAGTGCGTATTATTTTTTACCTCAAATATATGAAGATGTAAGGAAAATTGTTCAAGGTTTTAGGACTTATCGAGAAGCAAAAGGAAGTAGTTAAAATGTTGGTTTGTATCAGCCACTACCAGTATCGAAGAGATCTTAGAAAGACTTAAGTATGGATTTTGTATTGGGATTGCTAAGAATGTAGAGAGGGTATGACTCAATATTTGTAGTTATGGGCAGATTTTCTAAGATAGCACATTTCATTCCATGTAAGAAGAATAATGATGTAGTACATATAACTAATTTATTTATCAAAGAAGTTGTGAGGTTGTATGGTTTACCAAAGAGTATAGTTTTAGACAAGGACACAAAGTTTGTTGGATGCTTTTGGAAGACATTATGGAAGATGATGAAGACAAATTTGAAAATCAGTTGAACAACATATCAGCCATAAATCAATGGATAAATAGAAGTAAATAAGAGCTTAGGTAATTTGTTGAGGTGTCTAGTTAGAGAAAAGATAGGAAATTGGGACATTGTTCTACTGTAGACAAAGTTTGTATACAACAATTTAGTAAACTAGAGTACAGGAAAAACACCATTTAAAATTGCCTATGGCAGTAATCCAAGGAATGTATTAGAATTAAGAGATATCAATAATGAAGAGAAGAGTGGCATAGAAGTAGATGAATTTGCAGAACATGTGAAGGAAGTACATGTAAAGGTAAAAAGTCACTTGGAGAAGATGAATGAGAGATACAAGGAAAAGGCTAATGAGAAAAGGAGACACATGGAGTTTGTAGTTGGAGAAGAAGTGATGGTATATCTTATGAAGGAAATATTTCTAGTTGGAACATACAATATGTTGAAGATGAAGAAGTTTGGTCCTTGTAGAGTTGTCAAGAGATTTGATTTAGTAAATTCATATAAAATAGAGTTCTGGAAAGCATTAGGCATATCACAAATTATCAATATTGCAGACCTATATCGGTATCATGAACGAGAGTCAAGGGATGGTAATGTAGAAGTACAATTTTAAAATTAGATGTTGCAACAACGCAAGGAGGAGATTGAGGATATTTTGGATAGTAGTGTTGGAAGAAGCACAAAAAATAGACAATATGAGGAGTATTTGGTAAAATGAAAAGGAAGACTTAAAGAATATTCAATTTAAATTTCTAAGGTTGAGGTAGACCGTCTTGGTTTCCCTTTAGCCACTGGAAAGTGAGGGACTCACTTTTCAACAATCTTGGGTGTTTGATGCAGGAGCATCCTATGGTGTAAGAGTAATCTTACATTGACCAAAAATATTTTACTTTCACTTTGTTTGTTTGTGGGTTTTTATTTAGCAGTCAGTCACCATAGACCCACCACATTTCACTGCAGATTGCATATCCCACCCCACGATTGGGAATATATATTTTACTACAATAATTCAATGCCATATTCACTTTTGAAAAGTTTATGATCACCACAACACATAACTTAGTTTCTGAACCTTACCATACTTGAAAGGATTACACTCAGTTTCACTATTCATGGATTGCAATAGCTTTTCAAAGTTTACAATAGCAAATGAACACATTTATAGAACACTGGACTTGTGAGTGCTTATGGTGAGTGCTTATGGTGTGCACTGCATCAAGTTTTATCAATCCATCATCACCACATTCAATTTGGAAGATTCTACCCACACGTTTGATCGACTACACGTTTCATTAAGGCATTAGGCGTGGTGTCTGTCGAGTCTCGAAATAGTAGGTCCACAATCCTAGAGGATGTCTTCACCTTCAAGGCCAAGGGGTGTAATCAAGAAGGTAATGTTGGGGCCTGTAAAAATTAGCTCCCAAACATGCATTATTTTGCCCCAAAAATCCATTAAAAATTCCCACATTGTCTTTGCAGTCAAAACCCCCTATTTAGATCCGATCTGAGATAGTTTACATGGGTTTTTCTTTCAAAAATTTTAAGTAAAGAGTCCCCTCAAGTCAATGTGTTTTCTTCCCTTAGAAAAATCTACAGTTTGAAGGTTTTGTCGACAAATTGGCAAAATCGTGAACTACCGATTTCGCTGACGAGGTTCATGGGTTCTTGTTTTCCCTGATTCACCAACCAAGCGACAACAGAGTGAAAGAATTTTTTTTCTAAGGCAAGGAAAGGTGAAGGGGGAGCTAGGCCAGAGAGAAAGAAAAGGAAAAGGAAAAAAATAGTCTTTTGTCGATGAATCAGCTAGTTCGCGAACTGCCGATATTGCCGATTGAGTTATGAAGTTCTCAGTTTCACCGATTTGTCAACTTTGTGACAAAGCAGCATGAAGGAAGGATGCGACAGAAAGGAATTGGGTGGATTCATCAGTAAAAGAAGAGTTTGCAAACCTTTAGGTTTTCTAGGGAGAAAGTTCATTGCCATGAGGATTCACCGATAGAAGGAAAGATGACAGGGCTATGACGAAGGGAAAATTTTCAAAGGAAAGGTAAACACTTGGTTAGGGAAAGCTTTTGTTCACGAACTGTTAGGCTCCCCGACAAAGGGTTTGTTGATGGTTCTTTTCTCCGACAATGAAGAAAATGAAGGACTACCGAGGAAACAAAGGTAAGTAAAGAAAGAGATGAAGCATAAGTTGAAGGGTTCGCCAAAGGAGAAATTCCCTGATAAAAGGGAAAAGGCCGCAGCAAAGGCAAAAAGGCGATAAAGTGATGGTTTGCCGGCAAGGATATTTGTCGATAGAGAAGAAAAAAGGGAAATTTGTCGACTAAGGAAGGAATCACCCAAAGGGAGAAAAGACAAGGGGAAAAAGGAAGAAATAAGAGACAAAACAATAAGTTCACGATGAAGAAGATTTGTTGATAAAGGGCGCAGATGAAATGAAGAATTCATGAACTTCAACTTCAAATTTTGTTGATAAGGCAAAAAGAGAGACCGAAGATGAAGACAAGGTGACAATAGAAGAAAAGGACTTTTCCATGGTTCGTGAAAGGGTAAAATCGCCAATAAAAAGGAAAAAAGTCAGAAAGAGCCTTTGTAGGAGAAATGATGAGTTCGTGAACTTGATAGTTCACCGACTAAGCCTTTTGCCGACAGAGAGAAAAAGGAAGGTGCTCAATGCACAGAAAGGGCACAGAATCAGAATTCAAAGGGCAAATGATGGATGAGGATCAACCTGGTAGAATTTTTGAATTCTTCAGGTCCAATCAGATTCATAGGGGGCATGTAATAAAGATTGGACAACACTTTTAAAGTGTTGTAAAAGCCAAGTGAAGAGGTGATTTTCCTGAAAACACGCCATGATTGCAAGATTGTGCAGGCAGATTTGTACTCAAAATTAATGATTCTACAGAATAGGGTTGTTCAGGTGGGTAGCGTAGTAAATTTCTTTAATGCACAGGTACTCATGGAGAACAAAGTAGATGAAATTAATGTTGTAGGTGTCAAGGAGTGGAATCAAATTATCACTAAATATTGCTCCAAATACTCCAGGCGTGTGGGCAATCTTATTTTTTCATTTCTCTGACTTGTAAGGGAGTGGATTCAGCCTTCCCTCATCAATGTTTCGGATACCTATTGTATATTTAATTATGCAGGTGAGTGAGTCAGCTGCTAGTCTTCAATGCCACAGATATTCCTTAGCTACTTCATCTTCAGATATCTCTGTGTTAAATAATGCAAATCAAATCAGGATATTTCTGAATTTATGATTAGCAAGACAAACATTCGTTTGGCAGAGACATCTTTTGACAAGGCCATGTGCTAGATTTTAATGCAGCATGGGTGTATATGATGACAGAGGGAAACACTTTGAATTGCGCGATGAGCTAAGTTGCTATATATGCTTATGTTTTTGATGCATTACGGGTTGGTCGATTGGGCATTTTCTCTCAGCAGGTTCAGAGATCTAGAGGCAGAAAAGAAAAGACCATTTTATAGTTTTTTATTCTCCTGGAAGGGAATTAGCAAAAAATGTATGTTGATATACTGTAATCATTTTATTAAATTAGTGTTTTTCTCCACTGTTGTAAGTGTCCTTTCAAGAAATCTTAATCGTAGTTAGGAATTCTCTTGCTACATTTAGTAGTATGATTGTAAAATCTAATTTGAATGAATGTGACAGTTCTTACTCCATTTTCAAGCATTGTAAATGGTCATTTCAGTATTACAAATGGAGGAGTGATGTATAGTGTTGGATTATTAAGTATTCTCATGATTTGATAATGGTTGTTATGCATTTGAGTCTTCAAATGGGCAGTCATACATTTTCTTGAAATTATTTTCACCTGATAAATGTGAAACTCTGTAGCCCAATGGATAGGCACTGGTTTGAGAAGCCTGTGATCACCCAAGCCTTTAAAACAAAACTTTATATCAAAATCTCAAATGCAATAGTAGTCCTTATGCATCCTCATTCTGTAGGATTGCCTTCATCATCTATATAGGGGTTTTCATAACAATTAGTTATTTTTGGTTCAGTGACAAATTTGGGACTGAGAAAGTGATTTGGGTTTGGTTGTTTAGTTATTTTAGTTGTTCATTTGGTTCAGAATTCAATACCTGTTAAGGTATACCCCTTGGAATATGCATCTAGAGTCTCAGTTAAGCTCAAAGTGTAAGGGAGTCTACCCACTCCTGTTTGTTAGCCAAAATCATCCTTAGCTTATTGATAAACCTCTTTCTAATCACCCTGATGACATCCCTAGCCTAGGTGATTTAGGAATGTTTTAGAGTTTCGGGTTGTAGTTATTTTGGGACCCAATAGGTAAAATAGGGGGCTCATCAAGAAGGTAAAATAGGGGCTCATCAATAGATTGAGGATGGTTAAAGGCCAATTGATGAGAGTGGGTAATCTCTCCTACACTTAGAGCTCAGCTATACTTGGGAGGGTATTCCCAAAGGTACTCCTTAACAAGGCTTTAAACCAATTTAAACGAACATTACTAAAATAATGACAGCTATACCTAGTGTACACTTGACCCCTACATTTGTCACTAAGTCAAGACAAACTAGTTGCATATAAAACCTCTAACTAATTTGAAACTAACACCTTGCATATGCATCTTATAGATGACAACAATATTATAATTCCCACAAGTGAATCTATTTAACAGGTAAGTGCAAAGAGTGAGGGACCAAAAAGTTGCCACATGACTTTTTGGTCCCATGCAAGATGAAATGCAAGCGTGTTATAATGCACTCACATTTTATGTTATATAAAGTAAAAAAAAAGCAAAAACAATAAAAACCCTAGGACATTCTTCATTTTTGCAAGCAAAAATAATCACAAGAGCGTGAGTGCATTGGAGGAAGGAGAAATCAAGCAAGGGAGAAGTGTAATCGACGTTTTCACCATGCCACCTCGCCAAATCCCACTCCTGAAGACATTGTGAAGGAAATGTAGAGGGTGTAGCAGACAAAGAAGGTAGGGTTTGTTTGATTTTTGTGAGTTTGAAAAGAAGTTTTTACTTTTGTAATGTTTGAATGTTTTTTTATGTTGAATTTATAGTCAACGAGGCACCACAGAACACTAATCCAACAAAGGAGGCTGAAAATAATCCCCAAAACCCTCAAAATCCCCCACCTTCACGTCCTCACAATGAAAGAGACACACATGAAAACTATTTAGGGAAATTGAAGAAATAAAAAACATCTTCAAACCCTAATTGAATCTTTAAATAGTCCAAGTGCAAGCACCGATCGTAGGAGAACGCTTGCCAAGTTTTAGAGGTGATTATTTCTCACATTGAATCGGTGACAAACCAAATCACCAAATGGAATGACTATAGGGAGAGGTGTCGGTAATACTATGCCAACAAATTGTCTTACAAACAAGTGAAGGACCTAAAAATTACAAAATCTCCATTATGTTCACAATTTTTCAATCCTAAAACTGGCCAAACATTAGAAGAGACTTGCAAATGCTTCCCGATTCATTGGTGTAGAAATGAAGATATATCCCAAAGCTTTTGGAATAGATGGTACATGGTGTTTGACGGAGTGTCCATGTAATAATAATAAGGTGCCACAATATTTCTTGAGGAAACTCTATTGTGAGTTCGTCCTCAAGAAAATTCTTAATTATTTTGACTTTCGAGAGTTCTAGGGCAAAGGTGGTGGCTTTTCCTAAGATAGAGAGGGGGCACAATGAGACTAAAACCATGTACCTAGACCCCTGATGAGGCCAGCACGTGTGTTGCTCCCTTCAACTTTAAAGGAGAGTGTTGAGGTGGAGACACTTCATTCATTGAGTTCTCTCACGCAGTCTCTAGCACAACACAAGAATGATCTCACCTAGGCCAATAAGGGTGAGAGCAACAAGCGTCATTTGTCCCCACATCTTTGTAGTTCATGTGGGAACTTGTGTGATTATGGGACACAGTACTCTTGGCAGGATGTTGTGATGCAGGGGCAGCAGCCAGTTATGGACACATCCATATTGGATGATCTTGTTCTCACAAATGATGTCTTATAGCATACACTTGTATTAACTCTGAGCTAATTTTTTACAAGGTTCATCTTGATTTAATATATTCATATTTGAAATTTGTAATTAATTTTATATGAATATATTATAAGTCAAAATTAATGTATGCAATTATCTGCGCAATGAAATTCTAGGGTCAGAGTCTTTATTCTACCTCTGTTAGCCGTCCAGTGGCGAGTTATGAGAGGAGGTTAAGTCAACAGGTATGTAATTTATCACATGATTGTAAATATAGTACATATACCAATGGTAATCTTATTTAGTGACAATTTGATAATTTCAATAGGGAGCTTCACCAGCACCTCCACGATTTCCTTGGTCCCCTAGATGCAAAACCACTTTTACAGAGGTAAAGTTAACCATTTGTAATCATTATGCTTTTAAATAATGTTATGTATCTATTTTGGTCAAATAACCTTGAACTCTATTCTCAGATGTTGAATATAGAGACTCCTCCTCATCTTCATGAGTCAGTGGAGGCAGGCATTGCTGCAGCTGCGTTGTCTTCAAATCCTTTGACCAAGGTATGAGCCAATAACATGTAAATGTCATTTTGTATTTCTTATTTTATCTCATGTCATTTGATGTACATAAATGATATTTATGTTTAGTTAATTTTGGTTCTTGATGCTTCTCATAGGAGGTCACAACTCCAACCCGTCCAGCTACAGACGAAGAGAGAGAAAAGATGATCGAGAGGGATCATCAACTAGCGGTAAGTGATCGATTACACATGTGATGTTATATATTTCGACATATTTTCTATATTAATGTGCATATTGTTTGATTGTATTAACAATTTGAGTTGCAAAAATCTCTGTAGAGGAGGTCTAGTTGACGAGAGAGAGAGAGAGAGAGAGAGAGAGAGAGAGAGAGAGAGAGAGAGAGAGAGAGAGAGAGAGAGAGAGAGAGAGAGAGAGAGAGAGAGAGAGAGAGAGAGAGAGAGAGAGAGAGAGAGAGAGAGAGAGAGAGAGAGAGAGAGAGAGAGAGTCACTGATTGGCTCTCCATCTTCACGGCCAAGCAAGGGCAGCAAATTATTTCATAGCAAATCATAGGAAACTAGATTTTGGGACATTTTTTGTATGCCGATGGCTTTGTATACATACTTTTGTATGTTACTAATGTATATCTTTATATATGCTTGTATGGATTTGTTTGTACATGCGTATATGGCTTTATATATAGACTAGATGTTATGTTCATGACATTATGTATATGATAGTTTACATTAAATATTTAATATGATGATCAATTATTGTTATAGGAATTTGATTTTACACATACCAATTGCATTTGCTTGAAAGTTTATAAATTGTTTTCAAATAATCCATTTTGTGCATATCTTGCAATCATTGCATTCCATGAGACTGTGCATTTCTTTGAGGCATCATGTCAAATAATTCACGTGCCTTGTCTATGCTTCCACACTTTGCATACATGTTATACAAGGGCAGCTACAAATACAACATGTGACAAATTCTTATATCTTTTATGCTTTGATGGTTGTCCACACCCTGTCCCCAGATCCCATTTTGGCATAGGCAAGGAGGATGTTGGATAAGGTTGTGCAATTTGGTTTTAGACATGCCAATCATATTTGGTTGAAAGTTTCTTTTGTGCATTTGGTTGAAAGTTTCTAAATCCTTATGAAAAATCCATTTTGTGCATATCTTGCAATCATTGCATTCCATGAGACGATGTCTCTTTGAGGCATCGTGTCAAACAGTTCACGTGCCTTGTACATGCTTCCACACTTTGCATACATGTCTCACAAGGTAGTTGCAACTACAACATTTGACAAAATTTCTATATCCTTTATGCTTTGATGGATGTCCATACAGTGTTCCAAAGATACCATTTCTAAGGTTTTGGAATTTGGCTTTACACCTACCAATTGCATTTTCTTGAAAGTTTCTAAAGCTTTATCCAAAAATCCAATTTGTTCATATCTTGCAATCATTGCATTCCATGAGACGACATTGCTTCGAGGCATCATGCCAAATAGTTCACGTACCTTATCTATGCTTCCACACTTTGCATACATGTCTCCGAGGGCAGTTGCAACTACAACATCTAACAAAATTGCCATATCTTTTATCCTTTGATGGATGTCCATACCGTGTTCCAAAGATCCCATTTTTTGGCATAGGCAAGGAGGATACTGGCTAAGGTTGTGGAATTTGGCTTTACACCCACCAATTGTATTTGCTTGAAAGTTTATAAAGCCTTATAAAAAAAACCATTTTTTGCATATCTTGGAATCATTGCATTCCATGAGATGGCATTTCATTGAGGCATCATGTCAAATAGTTCATGTACCTTGTCTATGCTTCCACACTTTGCATAGATGTCTACTAGGGCAGTTGCAACTACAAGATCTGACAAAATTCCCATATCCTTTATGCTTTGATGGATGTCCATACCATGTTCTAAAGATCCCATTTTGGCATATGAAGGGAGGATGTTGGCTAAGGTTGTGGAATTTGGCTTTACACCTCTCAATTACATTTTCTTGAAAGTTTCTAAAGCATTATTAACAAATCCACTTTGTGCATATCTTGCAATTATTGGATTCCATGAGATGACATCTCTTTGAGGTGTTCTGTCAAACAGTTCATGTGCCTTGTCTATGCTTCCACACTTTGCATACATGTCTACTAGGGTAGTTTCAACTACAACAGATCTGACAAAATTCCCATATCCTTTATGATTTGATGGATGTCCATACCCTGTTTCAAAGTTCCTATTTTGGCATAGGCGAGGAGGATGTTGGTTAAGGTTGTGGAATTTGGCTTTACACCTGCCAATTGCATTTTCTTGAAAGTTTCTAAAGCCTTATGAACAAATCCATGTTGTGCATATCTTGCAATTATTGCATTGGACATGACATGGCATCTCTTTGAGGTGTTATGTCAAACAGTTCACATGCCTTGTCTATGCTTCCACACTTTGCATTGGACATGAGATGGCATCTCTTTGAGGTGTTATGTCAAACAGGTCATGTGCCTTGTCTATGCTTCCACACTTGGCATACATGTCTACTAGGGTAGTTGCAACTACAACAGATCTAACAAAATTCCCATAAATCCTTTTTGCTTTGATGGATATCCATACTGTGTTCGAAAGATCCCATTTTGGCATAGGTAGGGAGGATGTTGGTTAAGGTTGTGGAATTTGGATTTACACCTGCCAATTACATTTGCTTGAAAGTTTCTAAATCCTTATCAACATATCCATTTTGTGCATATCTTGAAATTATTGCATTCCATAAGATGGCATCCCTTTGAGGTGTTCTGTCAAACAATTTACATGCCTTGTCTATGCTTCAAAACTTTACATTATGAATATTGAAGCTAACTTTTATTTGGATAATAACTAAATATATTTTGAACCTATTTGCAACAACTTATGATATGGTTTTCATATAATTAGTTTTTGTATATAAATTATTAGTTAAATTTTACACTTTTATGTTAAGAAAAATATGGAATTTGAAACATACAATAAAGCATTTTTGTTAAGAGGATGATGGGTACAAGGAAAGGTGCATCCAATCATAAGATTTATCATTTAGGCCTTTATAAGTTTTTTTAGATGATCTAATAATTCATAGTTTGAATCATTATAAGAAAATATAATTTGTTTATGCTAAATTATTAGATTGATGTTAAGTGTTAGTTAACATATTTGTTGTACTCTTCTTTTCTTATACATCTCATAACAATCATGATACTGAAACTACTAGATTTGATATGATAATCATAGATAATTTCTCATCTTACATGTTGGACATATCCTCATTTAACCTTCTATATGTTTGACATCATTTTCTTACCTTCATCTCACCTTAGATATATGTTTGACATTATATGTTCAGTTAGGGGGAGACTTAGAGAGAGACCGAGAGGGAGATGATATGTTTGACATTATATCCTCATTTCACCTTCTATAGGTCTAGCACACCCTCGTTTCACCATCTATATGAGTTATAGAAAGAGTAGAACGAGGAAGAGGGGAAGAGAGTGAGACATAGGGAGAGAGACATGTCTAGCATGATTTGTATATCCTCATTTCACCTTCTATATGGTTTTTGGATACTTTGCATATCCTCATTTCACCTTTCTACATTTGTTTTACACCTGCCAATTGCATTTGCTTGAAAGTTTCGAAAGCCTTATCAAAAAACCTATTTTGTGCATATATCTTGCAATCATTGCATTCCATGAGAACATTTCTCTGAGGTGTCATGCCAGACTATTCACATGCCTTATCTATTCTTTCGCTCTTTGCATACATGTCTAAAAGAGCAGTTGCAAATACAACATGTGACAAAATTCCTATATCCTTTATGCTCTGATGGTTGTCTATACCATGTTTCGAAGATCCCATTTTGGCATAGGCAGGGAGGATGGTGGATAAGGTTGTGGAATTTGGATTTACATCCACCAATTTCATTCCATGAGACAAAATTTCTTTGAGGCATCATGTCAAATAGTTCACCTACCTTGTTGATGCAGGAGCATAGGCTCAAAACCAATCAAGTGATTTTAGGAGATGACAAGGACATTTTCATGTTTCCAAGTGGTCTTGCAAGTCAAGACATCCATTTAAGTCATTTATATAAGGGTTTCCCATTTTCCCTCCAAAATGGACTATTTGAAAACTGTGATGATTCCATGATGTGTAATATATGTGAACAAACCTAATCCAATGAGTTAGACCCCTTGAAGCAACTCATTTTGCAACTACAACAACTGACAAAATTCCCATATCCTTTATGCTTTGATGGATGTAATTAGAACACATTCCATACCTCGTGGGGTATAATTAACTATGCCCATGTGTTGGGGTGGGCGAGTGAATAATAGGGGAGGTGTCTTTTCAGTGGCAAAGCCTCCTGGTCATTATCAGTTACATCGAACACATAATCTCTCAAAAGCCCTAAGACAAAAAAAGGTGTCAAACTTTGGACCGGCTATTCCGTCAAATCGTGACACCTAGGAACATATTCTTTGCATGTATAGGTGGATGTCAGGTCCTACAAATACCTACCTCAATTTTTTTTAAATCAATTATATTTGCCTATGGTGGCAAGGAACACATTATTCCAAAATGCTTCAATTTCATGCAGTGGAAAGGTGCTAGGAGTGACATTTTGCATTCCACAGCTCGTGGGGCTGAACCAACAGCGCCAATGCATTAGGGTGGGCATGTAAATGCTAGGGGAGGTCTCACTTTGTGTGCCAAGTGTCCCAATCATTCAAGGCATCAGGCTACCAACAAAGTCACTTAAGATCCCTAAGAGCAAAAAATTGCCAAACTTTGATGGAGCAGTTCTCAAAATTTATGGCAGTTGGAAATGTTCTATTTGGACCTACATAAGCATGTGGGGTTTGTCCACAATAACCTCTCTTGGTTTTGGTCAACTCCAACTTGTTTGATCGTGCTGAAATCAAATGCATTATTGCAAAATGCTTCAGTTTCATGCAGTGGAAAGGTGCTAGGAGTGACATTTTGCATTCCATAGCACGTGGGTCTGAACCGATAGTGCCAATGCGTCAGGGTGGGTGAGTAAATACTAGGGGAGGTCTCATTTCATGCGCCACATGTCGCAGTCATTCGAGGCAATAGGCTACCGGCAAAGTCACTTGAGATCCTAAGAGCAAAAAACTACCAAACTTTGACGGAGCAATTCTTGAAAGTCATGGCAGCTCAGAATGACTATTTGGATCTACAGGTACACGTGGGGTCCATCCACAATAACCTCTCTTGGTTTTGGTCAACTCCAAACTATTTGACTGTGCCAAAATCAAATGCATTCTTGCAAAATGATTTAGTTTCATGCAACACAACCTTGCCAAGTGCCATATTTTTTGTTCTGCTTCTCATGGGGATGAAACAACCATGCCAACACATCAGCGCAGGTGGGTAAATGCTAGGGGAGGTCTCTTTTTGTGTGCTAAGTGTCTCAGTCGTTCCGGGTTGCAAGCTACCGGCAAAGTGGAAAGGTGCTAGGAGTGAAATTTTGCATTCCATATGTTGTGGTACCAAACCGAATGCACCAACACGTCAGGGTGGGTGGGTAAATATTAGGGGAAGTCTAATTTCATGCGCCAAATGTCTCAGTCGTTCTAGGTTGCAAGCTACTGGCAAATTGGAAAGGTGCTAGGAGTGAAATTTTGCACTCCATAGCTCATGGGGCCAAACTGACAGTGCCAACGCATTGGGGTGGGTGGGTAAATGTTAGGGGAGCTCTCATTTTTTGTGCCAAGTGTCGTAGTCATTCAGGGCAGTAGGCTACCAGCAAAGTCACTTAAGATCCCTAAGAGCAAAAAACTACCAAACTTTGATGGAGCAGTTATCATAAGTCATGGCAGCTGGGAATGTTCCATTTGGACCTACAGGTGCATGTGGGGTCCATCTACAATAACCTCTCTCGGTTTTGGTCAACTTCAATCCGTTTGACCATGCCGAAATCAAATGCATTCTTGCAAAATGCTTCAGTTTCATGCAGTGGAAAGGTACTAGGAGTGACATTTTGCATTCTACAGCTCGTGGGGCCGAACTGACCATGCCAACGCATTGGGGTGGGTGGGTAAATGCTAGGGGAGGTCTCGTTTTATGTGCTAAGTGTTGCAGTCGTTTGAGGTAGCAGGCTATCGGTAAAGTCACTTCAGATCCCTAAGAGCAAAAAACTACCAAACTTTGACAAACCAGTTCTCAGAATTCATGGTAGATGGAAAAGTTTCGTTTTGACCTACAAGTGCATGTGGGGTCCATCTACAATAACCTCTCTCAAATTTGATAAACTCGAATCCGTTTGATCGTGACGAAATCAAATGCATTCTTGCAAAATGCTTCAGTTTCATGGAGTGGAAAGGTGCTAGGAGTGAAATTTTGTATTCCATAGCTTGTGTGACTGAACTGACAATGCCAACGTGTTTGGGTAGGTAGGTAAATGCTAGGGGAGGTCTATTTTTGTGTGCCAAGTGTCCCAGTCGTTCGGGGCAGTAGGCTTCCGACAAAGTCACTTAAGATCTTAAGAGCAAAAAACTGCCAAACTATGACATAGCAGTTCTCAGAAATTGTGGTAGCTAGGAATGTTCTATTTGGACCTACAAGTGCACATGGGGTCCATCCACAATAACCTCTCTTAGTTTTTGTCAACTCCAATCCATTTGACCATGCCAAAATCAAATGCATTCTTGCAAAATGCTTCAATTTCATGCAGCACAACCTTGTCATGTGCCATATTTTTCATTCTTCTCGACATGGGACTGAACCAACCATGCCAACACATCAAAGTGGGTGGGTAAATGCTAGGTGAGGTCTTGTTTTGTGTCCTAAGTGTCCCAGTTGTTCCAGGTTGTGACTTTACTGGTAGCTTACAGCCTAAAACGACTAGGACACTTGGCACATGAAATGAGACCTCCCTTAGCATTTACCCACCCACCCCGACACGTTGGCACGATCGGTTCGGCCCCACGACCTATGGAATGGAAAATTTCACTCCTAGCACCTTTCCACTTTGCCAGTAGCTTGTAGCGCAAAACGACTGAGACACTTGGCACACAAAATGAGACCTCCCCTAGCATGTACCCACCCACCCCGACGTGTTGCCGCAATCAGTTCGGCCCCATGACATGTGGAATGTAAAATTTCACTCCTAGCACCTTTCTACTTTATCGGTAGCTTGCAGCTTGAAATGACTGAGACACTTGGCACACAAAACAACACCTCCCCTAACATTTACCCGCCCACTCCAATGTGTTAGCGCAATTGGTTCAGCCCCACAGCCTGTGGAATGCAAAATTTCACTCCTAGCACCTTTCTACTTTGTTGGTACCTTGTAACCTGAAATGACTGAGACACTTGGCGCATGAAATGAGACCTCCCCTAGCATTTACCCACCCAAACATGTTGGCGTAGTCGGTTCGGTCCCACGATGAGCAAAACAAAAAATATGGCACTTGGCAATGTTGTGCTGCATGAAACTGAAGCATTTTGCAAGAATGCATTTGATTTCAGCATGGTCAAATAGTTTGGATTTGACCAAAACCAAGAGATGTTATTGTGTATGGACCCCACATGCTTCTGTAGGTCTAAACAGATCATTCCCATCTACCTCAACTTTCAAGAACTGCTCCGTCAAAGTTTGGCAATTTTTTGCTCTTAGGATCTTAAGTGACTTTGCCTGTAGCTTGCTGCCTTGAACGACTGTGACACTTGGCACACAAAATGAGACCTCCACTAGCATTTAACCACCCACCCCAATGTGTTGGCACTATTGGTTCAGCCCCCGCGAGCTGTGGAATGCAAAATGTCACTCCTAGCACCTTTCCACTGCATGAAATTGAAGCATTTTGAAAGAATGCATTTGATTTTGACATGGTCAAATGGATTAGAGTTGACCAAAACTAAGAGAGGTTATTGTAGATGGACCTCATGTGCACCTGTAGGTTCAAATGGAACATTCCCAGCTTCCATGACTTCCAAGAACTGCTCCGTCAAAGTTTGGTAGTTTTTTGCTCTTAGGGATCTTAAGTGACTTTGTCCAAATGACTGGGACACTTGGTGCATGAAAGAAGACCTCCCCTAGAATTTATCCACCCACTCTGATGCATTGGTATGGTCAATTCGGCCCCATGAGCTATGGAATGTAAAATCTCACACCTAGCACCTTTCCACTGGATGAAACTGAAGCATTTTGGAACAATACGTTCCTTGCCACCATTTGCAAATGAAAATGATTTAAAAAAAACTGAGGTAGGCTTTTGTAGGTAGACTTGACATCCTCTTGTACATGCAAAGAATATGTTCCTATGTGTCATGGTTTGATGAAACAGTTGGTCCAAAGTTTGACACCTTTTCTGTCTTAGGGTTCTTCAGAGATTATCTTCGTCCAACGTAGCTGATAACTACTAGGAGGCTTCCACACCAAAAAGACATCTCCCCTAGCATTTACCCACCCACCCAGACGTGTTGGGACCATTCGTTTGGCCCCAAGCAATGTTGAATGTAAAAATTCAGTACTATAAAGGTGTTCTCACTTGATCCAATGTGTTGTAGGGCATCAATTAAGGATGCCCTTACCACTACATATCTTTGACAAGTAAACTTGGGAATCTTATCCTGCATGGGCTTCAAAACATTCTCATCAATATCAATTAGAAACTTAGGCTTTCTATGCAAAAATCTAGGAGAAGTTTTCAATGGTAAAGTTGACTCAATATTAGGAATTTCTTCAATATTTACTTTAGATGAGATAGATGGCGTACCTTCAATTGGAGGTGGAAAAGATGAAAACCCTTGAATTTGAGATGGAGAATGTGGTGTACCTTCAACTTGACATGTGAATGATAACATGCCTCTAACTTGAGAAGAGAATGAAGATGTACCTCCAACTTCACCTGTGAAAGATGGAGTGCCTCCAATTTGAGAAGAGAATGATGGTGTACCTTCAACTTGATCTATGTAAGATGGAGTGCCTCCAACTTCAAGATTCAATTTCCTTGTTGAACAGAGGTTTTTCATTTGTTTCCTTTGTGCCGCTAATTCCATCTCTCTTAACTTGATTAGATGATTCATGTTCCTCTTCAATTGGCAATGGTGGCACGTTTTCTTCTATGGTTGACAATTTCTTAAACTTGAGCAACCCTAAACTCATAAACCCTAAATAATGCCCCTGAACCCTGACCCTTGACCCTAAACCTCTCAAAACCCCTAAACCCTAAATAATGCCCCTAAACCCTAACCCCTAAACTCTAAACCTCTATCTCCCTATCTCTCCCTAATCTCCCTGTCTCTATCATCCCTCTACCTCTCAATCTCTCTCCCTATGTCTCTGGCCATGTCCCTCACTCTCTATCTCCCTATCTCTCCCATTCATCTCCTCTATATCTCCATATTGGTCCTCTCTCTCTCTCTAAACCCTAAACCCCTAAACCTCTAAACCTTAACCCCTAACCCCTAAACCATAAACCCTAAATAATGCCCCTAAACCCTAACATGTTTTGAAAAGCATGGAAATTTTATGTGCTTTCATGCATGGAAACTTATAAGTGTTTTAAGTGTTTAAAGATGGTATGGAGAAAGATCAAGATAGAGAGACTACTTTTTGACATGCGACCCTAAACCTTAAAAAAAGCCTCAAAACCCTAACCCCTTACCCCTAAACCCTAAACCCAAGCAACCCTAAACCTCTATCTCTCTGTCTTTATCGTCCCTCTACCTCTCAATTTGTCTCCCTATGTATTTGGCCATGTCCCTCACTCTCTATCTCCCTATCTCTCGCCTCGATCTCCTCTATATCTCCCTATCGGTCCTCCATCTCTCTAAACCCTAAACCCTATACCTCTAGACCTTAACCCCTAACCCCTAAACCATAATCCTTAAACCCCTAAACCCTAAACCCTAAACCTAAGCAACCCTAAACCTCTATCTCCCTATCTCTCCCCTATATCCCTATCTCTATCATCCCTCTACCTCTCAATCTCTCTCCCTATGTCTTTGGCCATGTCCCTCACTCTATCTCTCTATCTCTCCCCTCGCTCTCCTTTATATCTCCATGTGGTTCCTCTCTCTCTCTAAACCCTAAACCCTATACCTCTAGACCTTAACCCCTAACCCCTAAACCCTAAATAATGCCCCTAAACCTTAGCCCCTAACCCCTAAACCCTAAACCCGAGCAACCCTAAACCCTAATCCCCAGTAACCCTAAACCTTTATCTCCCTATCTCTCCCCTATCTCCCTATCTCTATCATCCCTCTATCTCTCAATCTCTCTCCCTATGTGTCTGGCCATGTCCCTCACTCTTTATCTCCCTATCTCTCCCCTTGATCTCCTCTATATCTCCCTATCAGTCCTCTCCCTCTCTAATCCCTAACCTAAACCTCTAAACCTTAACCCCTAACCCATAAACCATAAACCCGCGCAACCCTAAACCTCTATCTCCCTATCTCTCCCCTATCTCCTTATCTCTATCTTCCCTCTACCTCTCAATCTCTCTCCCTATGTCTGTGGACATGTCCCTTGCTCTCTATCTTCGTATCTCTCCCCTCTATCTCCTCTATCTCTCCTATACTCTATTGGTCCCCTCTCTCTATCTCTCTCTAAACCCTAAACCCCTAAACCATAAACCCAAGCAACCATAAACCCCTAACTCCTAACCCGTAAACCCTAAACCTGAGCAACCCTAAACCCCTAAACCCTAAATAATTCCCCTAAACCCTAATCCCTAAACCCTAAACTTGAGCAACCCTAAACTCATAAACCCTAAATAATGCCCCTAAACCAACTCTCTCTCTCTCTCTCTCTCTCTCTCTCTCTCTCTCTCTCTCTCTCTCTCTCTCTCTCTCTCTCTCTCTCTCTCTCTCTCTCTCTCTCTCTCTCTCCTAGTTTTCCTTTTTCTAGCTTTCCTTTTCCTTTCCAATTTCCCTTTAGATCCCACCAAATTTTCCCTATTTTACTATTTTCCACCTCTCCTCTCATCACTCTTCCCATCCAATGAACTTTCATTTTATCTTGTTTCCATTTCATCCTCCCAATTTATATCCTCATCCCTCTTTGCATGTCCTAGTTTTCTTGTTTCCATGTTCTTTGTCGATAAGGGAGAGGGAGAGAGGGTGGATATGGATAGGAGAGAGAGGCTAGAGAGAGAGCTTTCCTTTTCCTTTCCAATTTCCATTTAGATCCCACCAATTTTTCCCTATTTTACTATTTTCCACCTCTGGTCTCATCATTCTTCCCATCCAATGAACTTTCGTTTTATCTTGTTTCCATTTCATCCTCCCAATTTATATCATCATCCCTCTTTGCATGTCCTAGTTTTCTTGTTTCCATGTTTTTTGTCGATAAGGGAGAGGGAGAGAGAGGGGGGGTAAGGAGGAGGGGAGTGACATGTTTTATTTCACCATAATGTGAGTGCGTTATAACGCGCTTGCGTTATGTTTTGCCTTGGTAATTTCCAAGCCTTTGGCTTGGATTTGCCTTGGGCTTCCAACCCAAAGGCTTGGACTATATTTAGGATATCCAAAGATGTGTTTTTCCAAATTGTAACAAAAATCACATAATATAGAGCATGCTCCCCATCAGGTTTGCACTTTTGTCAATGACAAGTCAAAAAAATACCACCATAATCTTAAGCTCTCTTTTAGCTTTCTAACCATATAATTTTTTTCATGTTTTGAGTATGTTAAGGATTTCATCTTTAATTTCTTTTGTTAGTGTATCCTTTTTTGTCAAAAACCAGTGTCTAGTACTTTTGACTTTTTTTTAACCTTTCATTGAAATTTCAAATAAATTAAATTTAAAAAAACTAGACTCCATTCTACACGTATTCAAAAGAATTCAATTTTCGATTAGTTTTCAAAAAATTTAGGGGGGAGGCATGCTCAATTTTTTTTTTCAGGATGTGTCCACTTTGAAAATTAGTAAAAAATCAATTATTCATGAAAAATTTTCAGAAAAAGCAGGGATAAACTACATGGTGTTAGCTAATTTCTCATTGAAGCGATTTTTGAAATACTAAAAAAAATTAACATTTTAGGGGGAGCACACCAGATGATATGTTATGTTTTTTTCAAAAAAACAGGACCAATTTGTGTGCTCCACCTTTTTTAACCCCTTAATCTCAACCATTTTTTAAAAAAACTGTACTTTAGAAACTAGATTTGAAACACTACGACTCTTCTTTTTGTTGTATCTTCAAATTTTGAGTGTAACTATCTTCAATTTCTCATCCAACATCAATTTTCCCTGATTTCAAAAAAAGTGGCATCTCAAGACCCCCTTTTGGTCCCCCATCTTTGTGCACTTACCCTAACATTTTATACACAATAGCAAGGTGCAAGCATGCAAGAACATAATTCTCTAATGATCTGAGCACTAAAAGTCACTTATTATTACTCCCTCATTTGTAATAATGAATCATGAATAGCAGGTGAAACCGTAATCTAATCCTATAGAATTATGGTGTCTCAACCTTTGCAAGTTCTTAATGTATTAATAATTTACTTAATATTTGCCTGAATATTTAATTAAGTGTGCAAAATTATTATGTCACCTTGTGGGAGTGGCATGATGAGGTGTCACTCTACGGAGAAGGTGACATGGATGCATACTTGGAATTACATATAGATTTGGGCATCCCATTTTGTGGTAGAGGTATTTTTCCATGTGTCGGCATCTTTTGGTGTTGTAATAGGTTTATGACACATAAGACTTATGACACATTCTATGACAATGTAAGAGCTAGAAATAAAGGGGAGTATGACAAGTGTTATGACAAGTATGACATTGTCATAAAGCATCTTTGACTTATCCTTTTGGAGCACCCAAGTTGGCCTATGACAGGCTGTAAGAGAATCAGTTATTAATAGTCAGTTATGACAGATTCTCTTACAGTTGTAAGTGTTGTCAGTTATGACAGATTCTATGACAACTATAAGATGTGTAAGAGCATTTGTCATAGTCAAATTTAGTAAATTTGGGGCGCCCATGTAGAGGAGATTCCTATGACATGTTTGGACAAGTGTCGATAACGGTTGTAAGTTCTGAGCAAGTGGCACTGTGCAATGTGGGTCGTATGGATTTTTACCATGGTATTTTTGGACCTTGTTTGGGCCCATGGTAATGCCTCGTGGTTGTTTTTTGAGGCCCCATGAGTCTATATATTGAGGGCTTGAGATGGACGCATTAAGGAGTGTTTCATGTAGGGTTATGTTGTTAGTTTTTCTTCCAGATGAGCAAGATATAAATCTCCATGTTAAGGCTTTGAGCTTGAAAGTGTATTGTAACATGTTTGTTGTTGCAGATTAATACATTAGTTCGATGCTTTGGAGTGGAGTTTTTTAGCTGAAAGGGTTTTCCCCACGTATATTGGTGTATCTTCTCTTTTGTCTATCTTTCTTCTATTCTCCTTCTTTCATGTTCTTAGAGTGTTAATTTACATGTTGTTATGCTACCAAAAATTACTTAGATCTATAAGCTACATTGTCTTTCCTCTAAGGGTTAATATGATGGGAAATCAACTATGTATATTTCCGCTTTAAGGGCATAGTAGTATGTGCTTGTATCGAGTTATTAAATATCGGTTTAAGAAAAATCATAGGATATTGGAAGGTACATATTGGGTTCTCTTTCCCTTTCAATTGGTATCAGAGCAACGATGGTTCCATGGTTGCATGAGATTGCATGTATTGGTTCCATGGTGTTTAAGGTTCTAGGTATTTCTTCATTGTGATTCCTTAGCCTGGCAAGCTTGAAGGAATCTGTAAGAAGGAATTGGTTGATTATTAATCCTTGTTTGAGTAGAAGTCTTGCAGTTGATCTTGTTTTTCAAGGTACAATAGGCATTTGAAGGATGGAGAAGATGGAGTATTTTGGAGTTGATCATGCGGTTGCATGTACTATGATATTGATCTAGAGCTCATGTGTGACTGTGTGTAAAATGCTCATGCATGGTGGTTGTGTTTTTTCATTCTATGGTCATGTGTAGCTAGGGAATTTGTGTTGAGTGTCTGTTATTGGCTCCTTGATCACATGGAGAAACTTGGGTTGTCATGACTATGGTTTGGTGTACTTATGTTGGGTGCTTGGTTTTAGTCCCTGGCATTGGAAGACACTATTTTGTTAGCCTCTAGTGCATGTAGGTTGCAGAGTTGGCCTATTTTGAAAGCTTCTAGAACAACCTAGCTCCTCTGTATGCTTGTACATGGTGGCGGCTGTGGAGTTGGCCTACAAGTGGCCTAGAGTTCCTGGACCTCTTCTTCCTTTTAGTTGGTTGTAGTTGCATGTCTTAGTTTCATGTTGGTTGGATTTGAGGGTTTTGTAGATTTTTTGTTCAAAATCTATGGTTATGCTTATCTATGATATTCCATTGTTCTAGTATGGGTGTTATGGTAATTTTGCAGACTTGTGGGTCTTCCAGATGATAGGTGGATATGGAGTTTGCAGGTGTGTCAATGACATGATGGTTTTGCAGGTTTTACATGATTAATCAAAACTTGTGATTGTAGATCTATGGATAAAATAATTTTTAGATTATGATTCCCTAGGGGTGTTTCTAGATGTAAGATAGTTGCAGGTTTGCATGTATGCTTTGTGCATGGTGTGAAGAGGTTTGTAGCTTTCTCGGTGTGGAGATGTTGGTACGTCATTAGTCACTCATCATTTCTATAGTGTTTGCTTGATTAGTTCCTTGATTATGGTTACTTGTTTGTGGACTTGTTTGGCAAATCAGATCTAAGGTTGATTTGGTGTTTGAGTCTTGATGTCTACATGTTATCTTATCTAATATCTTGGTTTGTAGGTCACTGATGTGATGATGAGTTTGCATGTTGCATTTTTTTGGGATCTACAAGTTATGTAGTTTGTGGGTGTGTACAACCCATTGATTACAGTGGGATGACTCAGATGTGGACTATCTATATCCACGAGATCAATTTAATGTTTATGCAGACTTTGTTAGTTGGCCTTGTTTGTAGTCATTTGAGCATTGGTATGTTGCATTGGGGATGAGAGGATGGATGGTTAGAGTGCCTAGATAGTTGATTTTTGGGAATTTTAGCATGTTTATCACGATGTCATGGATAGCTTGGATACACGGTTATGTGTGAACTTTTGACAGTGATGGTTTTATCTTCTTGTTTTGGAGATCTTAGTTTTGCTTTATTCTTTTGTGTTGCTGGTATTACAGGTGAATTATTAGATGGTGTTAGAGCCATGGATGATCTTCATTCAGAGGATGGTTATCACGATGCCTTGATAAGCTTGATATCACAATTTCAATGGGAGCTTTGGTAGTGATGTGGATCTATCACTTGGTGATGGATGATCTTCATTCAAATGATGGTTATCACGATGCCTTGAATAGATCGATATCACAATTTTAGAGGGAGCTTTGGCAATAATGTGGATCTATCACTTCGTGATGGATGATCTTATACAGTGGTTGTAGGTGTCATGGTAAGGCTTTTGGATTATGATTCTTATATGCTGTGAAATTATTTTAACATCTTGAGTTCCATTGTCAGCAGATGGTTATCTTCATGTGATTGGAGATGATATTATGTCTTGGTTTACTCTAGATACCGGTTGGATTTTTGGCATGATGATGCCCCTTTGGCATGATATGTCCTGGGCAGGATGTGATCTCCTAGGAGGAGATTCTAGATCATGATGTCATGTGTGTTCTTGGATTTTGCAGATGTGTAGTGGGAGCTTTAACAGTGGTCTAGTGAAGTTCTCTTTGGTTTTGAGTATTAATCATTTGCTTAAAGTTTCATGATTTTTTAGGATGCATTTGAAGTTGGTATGTATTAGGTTGATGGATGCTCATGGATACTAGAGAGACTTGAGGTGAGGTTAGAGATCTCCTGTTGTGGGGATCATGTGTTGGAATGATGAAATTTTAGTAGAAAGACTAAGGAGCCTTCATCTGGGTATGGACATGAGTTCATGTTTGAACTTGAGAGGAGATTATTCTTGGAGAGATTCTATGAGACTCGATGTATCTTAGTGGATCATTCTCATTCCCCACTCTCAGTTCACTCAGCAGAAAATGATCTGATAGGTATTTCCCATGTTATTTCAGATTCATTTTGTTTTATGCTTTGATTTCTCATGGATATGGATTTTGAGCTATAGTTTCTAGTTCTAGAGGGTTCATTTGAGGAGTGCTTGGCATGGTTATCTCCTTAGGTATATGGTTTGATTTATGAGAAGTTTTGGAGATGTTATTGACTTGAATTCCTATTTATGGAATGAATTTTTTAAGTTTGATCTTCTTTGGTTAGAGAAGTTTACATCCATTTTTGGTTATTTGAGATATATATGTTTTGTTTGATCTTTTGAGATTGAACATTTGGGTATTGCTAAGGCTTTTCAATTGGGGTTTTGTGAAGGAGATCTTACTTGGCACAACTTAGCACTTGGTGGTGTTGGCAAAAGGACATGACATGGTTTGTAGTTCTCTTTATGGTCTCATGTTTCTTCCTAGAGGTTCTTATTCATCTAGTATGATCACTAGGTTTGTGGTCATCTACTATTGTTGTACTTTGTTATTTTTTAGCAACAGTATGTGTTCTTTTAATGTATATCATTTAAGGTGTGGAGGACTTGGGAGTAGTGGAGGAGATCAAAGGTGAGAAAGTGAGCAAAAAACTGTTTGTGGAAGTATGTTCTGTTTTGTAGCAGGCTGGTTGCAGTTTGCAGATCATTGTGATTGTTATTTGTATTATAAGCCACACTTTTAAATGAAAGTGTTGATTGGTAGAATTTGAGTTGCTTTGGTTGGCATTCCTCATACGGTTTGATTCCTAGGATGTATGTATGTCTTTGGTAGATTATTTTTCATTGGATTGCAGTATCAAGGGTCTTCAGATTTTTTGCACATCAATGGTTTTGGTGTGTTTTTTATCATGGGATATGGTAACTTTGAGTAGGATAGTGGAATATATAGGGATGAGAGCTGCAGTATGGGTTGGATATGTCATGTGCAGAAGTTCTATCAATGGTGGGTTTTTTTAGTTGGATGTAAACAACTAGTTGTGGATGTTGTTCTAACTATTTTTGGAGCATTCATGCTCAATCTTGTTTTGGAGGAAGTTTAGACTTTAGAGTTGTATTCTAGTAACGGGTTTGAATTTGGATATATTGGTGTGTCTATGTGACGTTTAGTGTTTCATCATGTTTTTGGAATTCTAATACTTTAGTCATGTTGGTGATCACTTGGAAGATGTTGCAGATGCTTCTATAAAGCTCATGAGCATAGTGGACTTCAGTTTAGACAGTATGGTAACCTTGGTTGTTCATAGATTACTTATGTTTCTATTGGCTCTTGAAAGGTATTCGACAAGTGGGAGAATGTTGGGAATTAAGGTGTCTTAGCCTTTGCAAGTTCCTAATATTTTATTAATAATTTACTTATTATTTGCCTAAATATTTAATTAAGTGTGCAAAATTATTATGTCATCTTGTGGGAGTGGCTTGATGAGGTGTCACTCTAAGGAGAAGGTGACATGGATGCATACTTGGAATTGCATGTGGATTTGGGTGTCCCATTTTGTGCTAGAGGTATTTTTCCATGTGTCGACATCTTTTGGTGTTGTAATAGGTTTATGATGCGTAAGACTTATGACAGATTCTATGTTAGTGTAAGAACCAGAAATAGAGGGGAGTATGACAAGTGTTATGATGCATATTACATTGTCATAAAGCATTTTGACTTATCCTTTTGGAGCGCCCAAGTTGGCCTATGATGGGCTATAAGAGAATCAGCTATTAATAGTCAGTTATGACAGGTTCTCTTACAGCTGTAAGTGTTGTCAGTTATGACATATTCTATGACAGATGTAAGATGTGTAAGACCATCTGTCATAGTCAAATTTAGTAAATTTGGGGCACCCATGTAGAGGAGATTCCTATGACATGTTTGGACAAGTGTTGATAACAGTTGTAAGTGTTGAACAAGTGGAACCGTGTAATGTGGGTCGTATGGATTTTCACCATGGTATTTTTGGACCTTCTATGGGCCCATGGTAATGCCTCGTGGTTATTTTTTGGGCCCCCATGAGTCTATATATTGAGGGCTTTAGATGGAGGTATTGAGGAGCATTTATGCAGAGTTATGTTGTTAGTTTTTCCTCAAGAGGAGCAAGATATAAATCTCCATGTTAAGGCTTTGAGCCTACAAGTGTATTGTAACATGTTTGTTGTTGCAAATTAATACATTGGTTCTGTTGACCCCTGAAAATTCCAATTCTCAAAGTGCATTATTTTGCCCATGTTTATCAGAAATCCTAGTTTACTCCTTTTGAAATGCAAGAGTGAGCCTTGGAAATCCTAAAAAATTGGCTAAGTTTAAGAGTGTGCAATCCTATCGAGTTTTCAGACCCGACTGGACTTTTGGTCCTTGCAGAGCTTCGGGCCCCGCTAGGTTTTTTGGATTGTTTCCCCAAGCCCAAGTTCTTTCCACACCCTCACGCCACGGTTCTAATTTCCTTCCGTGACCTCAGGTCCCACCGACAAAAGTGGACAGGTCAGAGTTCAATATTTTCTCAGACCCCTTGAACTCCGATTTGAGGGAGCAAATGCTTGAGTTCTCAAGTAAATTTTGGAGACAATGGTTAAGTGTTTGATGGTGTTTTGGATCAAATTGCCAATTTTGACTCTCAGGATTTTTGGTCCTTTTCGGACCTTGGGCCTCGATCAGATTTTTGGACCTTTTCATGAAGGTCCAAAGGTTCTATTTCCTCCCACAGGCTCGATCCCTATTTCTAACCTAGCTCCCGCTCCTCCAGACATCAACAATAATGAAGAGATTCTATCGAGCCTTCAAGGCTCGATGAAACTTTTGGTCCGAGTCCAACATTTCAGTTTCTTCTTCTAACCTAACCCCGCCTTTCGGGTTCCTTCAACAATTTTCTTCATAGTGGTTTCGTCAAGACTCTAGGGCCCAATGGGATTTTGGGTCATGGTCCCAAATTCCAACTTCCACCCGCGGCCAGAAGTCCTGCCAAGGTCTGAAGTCCCGCCAACACCCAGGAACACACAGAAACATGTCAGCTACTTTCTGGATGGCCATAAATGCAAAGTGGGTGATGGATTTTAATGGTTTTGATGCGGTTGGTGGAGTTGGTGGGGTTTCCCCTCCCATTCCAACATCATATCTGAGTTGCAAGTGATATAAAAGGGAGATTAAAAGTCTTTCTAAGTGTTGGTCATTTGGGCATTTCTATCCTAGCAAGTCCCAGGATCCAGAAGGCACAAAAGAATAGGTCATTTTGCAGTCTTTGTTCATCATGAAATAACTATGAAATGTATGTAATGTATTTTTGTAAATCTTTGTATTGGATCACTATTTTCCTCCACCATTGTAAATGCTCTTCTTAGAAAGCTTTAATCATGGTTAGGGTTTTCTTTTACCACACTTCATGGTATGAATGTAAGCATTGATTTGAATGAATGTGACAATTCTTAATTCATTTCCAATATTTTGTGAATGGTCATTTCAATATTACATGGGGAAGAACATGGTGTGGTGTGGGATTACTAAGCATTCTCAGTGATTTGGTACTGATTTCCATGCATTTGATTTATCAAATAGGGAGTTGTACATTTCTTTGTAGTTGTTTTCCTTTGTTTAATGTTAGACTCTACAACCCAATGGATAGGTACCAGTCTGAGTAGCCTTTGATCACCCAATCTACAAAAAAAATAATACATCTATCCTTTAGACTCAATAGTAGTTTTTTATGCATCTACATGTTGCAGGATTGCTTTTATCAACTATATAAGGGTCTTATAATTAGCTGATAGGCTTTTATATGTGAGCATTATAGTGCTCGGAATTGTCTCACACCGTAAAAAAATAAATGCCAAAAAAATTTCTAAACTTGTGGGTTGTTCCTATCGGCGTATTCCTTGAACCTCGTATGGATGCAAGTGCTAGTAACTAGCTATTCTCAATATAGTGACAAATTTGGGGCTAAGAGAGCAATCTAGGTTTGGTTATTCACATTTTTAGTTGTTCATCTAGTTTCAAAATCAATACCTATTCAGGTAATACCTCTTTGGAATATCCCTCCAGAGTCTAAGCTGAGCTCGAAGAGTAGAGACTACCCACTCCTGTATGTTGGCCAAAATCACCTCAACTTGTCAATAAACCCCTTCTGAATCACTCGGATGACATTCCTGGCCTTAGTGGTTTATGAATGTTTTAGAGTTTTGGGTTGTAGTCATTTTGGGTTGTAGTCATTTTGGGAACCAACATTTTTGGCGCCGTTGTCAGAGACCGTTTACTTCTGGTTGAGTTGTCGCAATCTATTAACACAGTGAGAAAATCTAAATAGTTCTTCCCAGTAGGGAAGTGGCGACTCTGTTTGTCAAACCCAACAAATCAGTTTACAATCAAGAAAGGAATTGAAATGGATCGTAGAAGAAGACCAGAAGATCTATCAGCACATGAAATCTCTTCTGATCATTCAAGAAGCCAACAGAATAGGTCGAGGACAAGAAATCCTAATGCCCAAGGTCAAGCAAGTACTTCTGTTAGAGACGACACATTTGATGATTGCAAAAGTCAACATCAATATACTTTTGAGGACTCTATCGATAATGTGCTCAAGATGAATAGGAGAATGAACAGAGACGAGTATGATGTCTAAAGAATTCAAAATATTGTTGGTAGGGGAAGAAGAGATAGGTCTCAAAATGTAGACATGAGAACATTTGGCATGCCTAATAAAAATGAAGGGACCCGCTAGAATAATCAACATCATATTTCACCTACAAGATCGCTTTGAGGTTAGCATGACCACATTCCTAATGAGGATGATCAACATGAACAACCTAATGTTGAGGAGAGAGAAAGAACTCTTTACGAGGAACTAGATTTGCTTGATCATATTAGAAATAGGCAAAGGGAAGTGCAACAATTGCTTGATCAACAACAAGCCCAACTTGCCCAATAGGCCCAGTAGTAGGGCTCAAATCAAAATGTACATTAGCAACGTGCACCTCAACAACAAAACAATCAGAGACAACAATATCAACGACAACATTATATGGGACAGCATGGTGTAAATTAGGTCCATGCTTAGAATCTTAACTTTTAGCTTCACCACAGAAACAGGCAAACCAGTTGCATGGCAACATTCAGAACGTTAGGCCTCCTCAACAAAGACAAGTACAAAGATTTCCTCCACAGAGACAACTGCTGGGAGCCAAGAGATATAGGTAGTTGGATTTCTTCGATATTCCTGATTTTCCAAACCCGATTCCAAATGAGATAAGGGGAAAGATTCCAAGGTTTTAAGGCAACAATGCAGTCATAGGTGAGGAACACTTGAGACATTTTATCCATGTCATCGATGAATATGAGATTGAGGATGAAGATGTGATGATGAAGCTATTTGTACACTCATTGGAAGAAAGTGCTAGAGAATGGTATAAAGCACTTCCTGATAACAATATTGACTCATGGGAAGAATTCATGAGAGTTTAGAATGTAGTGTGGAGACATGATTGACCCCAAGTTTGCCATCCACGAGCTCACTATGATCAAGAAAGGAATCAATGAGACTATTGCTAACTTCAACAGTAGATTCATCATGACTATGAGAAAGGTACGTACTAAACTCAGACCTAATGAATCAATGTGTCTAGTGTTGTACTGTGGTGTGTTTGATTCTAAAATTAGTTATTGTTCAAGAGATAAGAGTCCTTAAACACTGAGGGAAGCCTATGTTATATCCATTAACATTGAAATTAGCATGAGAGCCTCTGACAAACACGTTAAGAGATCTGATGTGAAGATCTCTCAACCAGATAGGGCGGCTTCGAGCAAACCCCTCACGATGGAAGACAAACTAGACAAACTTATGGGAGTCATGAAGGACATGTCCTATAAGATAGCACAAAATGAGAAAGGGTTGCCTCCACAAGGTGTTACAACACATTTCAACGAGAGTCAAAGGTTGCATAATAGACCTTATAACACAGATTGATCTAAAAAGCCACAACATCAAAATAATAGACAAGTTGCCCCTAGGTAGGTCAGTTTTAAGCAGCCTGAAAGATCTGTTGAGGTAGGATCAGATAAATTACCAAGATGCCTTGCCTTGTTGCAATTCATGTTATCTCCCACATGATTCAGAAAATTACGTGGTGGCTCATTCAATGAGCAGAGAGGAGAAATTCCCAAGTATTATGACGATGAGATAAATCAATTTGACATGGAGGGATATTAGCAGATGGGTTAGGATGCTGACTATGATAGCTATGAAGAAGATGATCATATTTTCCAATATGACTATGATGAAGGTCCAAAGAGATATCAGCTCCCAGCTCATGATTTTGGGCATTTGAGGGATCTCATGCAAAAGAAATACAAGCAGTCTCGACCGTATGAAGAAGATTTGAAAGCTTTGACTAATGTAGCCATTATGCAAGTCCAAGGAGGTTATCAGTTGAGAAATAGGCAAGTGCCTATGCAGAACTCTCCTGCTACAAAGTCAAGACAGGGTGCATTAGTTGGTGGGAAAGAAAAGCTAAAGGTAATTGTGGAGAAGAAAGACAGTAGTGCTCCCAAGAAGAATGTGCTAGAAAAGAATAAAGTTCCAACGCAGCCACCAACAACAAATAAGAAATATGTGCAGAAGAATCCAACACAAATCGTGCAACCTATTACTAAACCCATTCTAGGAGTTCATTATCCAAAAGGTGGTAACAAGCAAGATCAACCTCAGACACAAAAGGAACCAGAAAAGGAGAAGGCAAAGGAAAAAGGTAAGCATATTTCATCTAATCAAATAATACCTTACATTCCTTGCGCAAATGATGTTGTTGTCTCATTTGATGCTCCTTTGCCCAATTATAACCCTATTGACATGGCTCAAGTCTTTAGCCAAATTTGAATTTCAGTGCCAATAGGTGAACTCATTAGAATTCCTGAGCATAGGGATAGGGTTGTCTCATTTATCATGGCCTCCAGTGCACCTACACAGTCCATTGTTGCCCTTCTAAAGGATGATGAAACAATTGAGGTTTACTTAGGGTCATCTATGGTGAATAGTCAGATGATTGTAGATCCTTTCTACACTACATTGATCATAAATGGATGGTTCCTACACAACTGGATGCTTGATTTTGGAGCATCTAGTAATGTCATGCCACTTGAAATCATGAATTATTTGAAGGTGTCAAAGTCCTTTGGAAAGTGTTTTGCCATGGATTTTGTTGACTCCCAAATAACTACAACCAAAAACCCTAAAACATTTCACAATCACTAGGGCCAGGGGTGTTGTCAAGGTGATGTAAAGAGGTTTATCAACAGATTAAGGGTGATTCTGACGCAACCTATAGGAGTGGGTTAACTCCTCTACACTTTGAGCTCAGCTTAGACTTAGGAGGGATATTCCAAGGGGGATACCTGAATAGGTATTAGGTTCAAACTAGATGGACAACTAAAAATAATAGGACAACCAAACCCAAACCGCCTTCTAGGTCCCAAAGACTGTCACTAGACCTAAAACAGCTGGTTGTCATTAATAACCCCTATATAGCTAATTCAATTGTGCACTTATACTTGCACAAGAAAGATGGTTTTTACCCCAAACCACAGATGAATGATTTGTTTGATTTAAAAGAGTGTTTGATCCCTCTCCAACATGGACCAGTGCCTATCCCATTGGGCAACTGAGTCATAAACAATAAAGAAAAGAATAGGGCAGAACCAACATCAACAGAAAACTAAAATATATTCACATACATTTCTCAAATTACACTTCATGCACTAGACATACTTATTTATCCAAAGCCAAACTATAATAACCCATTTGCAATAGAGAAATGACCCAACTCAAAGCTTGTATTGATTTAAATGATGTCATACATTATAAAATCCCATTACAATTGCACCAACAAATGTGGTGAAGGCAAAATACAAAACTGCAACAATGCATTCCCCTGAATTATTACAAATAACCGTGGAGACATACTAATGCATGAAAATGCATGTTACAATCCTTCCTACGTCGTATCAGACACATTCTTTCATTCACTGCCCAAACATTTTTCTTTGCTTGATGCCCTAAAATCTTCCTTAGGCATTTTCTAGATCAGACAATTGGTTTAGCAACCAACCCTTATTACATCTTACATTCATGCATATATAGCCTATGATTCCACTTGACCTAATCCAGGTTACAATAAATTCCCTCCTATGGGCCATGTCAGAAAATATCTCTGCCAAAAGGGACGTTCATCTGCCAGAAATAACTGCAACAAATATCTAGATCCCTGGGTAGATGAAAGATATTTTGGGCCTTCAATGCGAGCTACTGAATCACTCACCTACAACCATCAATGCAACAAATATCTTCGTCTAGAAAGTCCTTGCAACACATTAAATCGGTCAATGAGATGTCTTGTCATCCAAGACTACAAATCCTTCCTCAGTCGACAACTATCCTGATATCTGGATGTGCACATTCGGATCATGAAACTTGGATCATATTTTGAAAGTGAGAACATCCCCCCAAAAGCCTGCCATATGAAAGAGGAGGAAATTATAAGCACTTCTACCTTTTGGATCATGTAGAAATTCCACGGGATAATGGAAATATCCGTAGTCAAAGTTGTGGTCATCCGACATATGGATATCCATGTGTCATCATCTCGCGGTCGCGCACAGAATCTTTCATGTGAGCAAGATTCACCTGCGGCACCGCGCCACCATTCGATTATTAGCGGCCCCTGATACACTTTACAGTTGTCCTCATTTCACAGCCCCGCAGCAGGAACATGATGTCAACTTCAAAGGTTTGCGGGCTATGCGATATCCAGGTGCACCGTCAAATTTTCTTCGCAGCATGGAGAAATCGTCATCCGCTTGGATATTAACTTAATGCGCCACCCTTTGAATATCATGATGATGTCATCAGCATGAAGAACCTTGTTGAAGAGGGGTTCTGGATGACATCATCAGGATATTAGCACTTCAAGATAATATACCAGTGGCGGAATGTCTGGATGATGTCATCATCATATGGATTTCTTTGTGGAGGGGGTCTAGATGATGTCATCGTCATATTCGCAAGTGTCTGCACATTCGCAAAGGACCCAGATATTAGTTAAGATCCAAATATGAAGGGGATATCGAGACCTTAGCTAAGGTCTGGGATGTTAGCTAAGATCCGGATGACGTCATCAAGATATCCATGCTAAAATGACTAAGTATGAAGATGGGAAATCCCTGTGAAGGAAGGCATTTGAAGATTAAGAATTTATGGGTTTTTTGTAAGGATTCATCGGATGAGTTTCTCAGGGATTTTTGCAAGGCAAAGCATGAGGATTGAAATATTTAAGGCCCACAGGGCCATATTCCAAGGGATATCCACGAGATTTTCAAGGTGAACCATTTAGCTCTAAACTAAGGAAAAAGTGTCAAAACTAGCTCTGGTTGGGGACGTGTGCCAAGCAATGGCACAACGAGAATCCAGAATCTTCGATTAGACCAAAAAAAATGAACAGGAGGAACAACGTATTTACATCAAGGGCATATATACAAAACATATAGTCATAAGCATGGGAGCATAGAAGGAAAGGTGACTGTATTCAAAATTTAAACATATTTGCAGGTCAAACCTGCACCAAGTGATTGAGCCTACTTTCCTCTATCAAAGACTAGCCGAATAAAAGAATTGATCACCCTCGAGCCAAATTTGCACTTCTCATCCAGTTGCAACAACTGAAAAATGGCCCTTAGCATGCACCAATCTGTAATATGTGCTTATGAAGCCAAGGCCAGCTTTACCAATAAAATCATTACTACAAGGCAACCATAAGAGATAGGTACTTGACCTACTCCACACTACATCATGCTTGACCCAGGCAGCAATGGGTGAAAAATATAGAACCAGGTCAGCCTCAAAAGGAATAGATGGAAGGAAGCATCAATCATCAACTACAACTTAATACCTGCTGACCTCTTCATGCAACTTGAGGGAAAATGAGAATACCTCCAATTCACATGGAAAGGAGAACTATGCCTGAATGCATTGCTGATCCACGAGAGAAGACACTTCATCTTGTAGAGCAAACACGAAAGACTCCAACTCAGTCATATCCTCAAGTTGGGCAGAAACATGTTGATCTTGTTGTTGCTCAACAACATCTTCATTTGTATGCTGGGCCCATACAAAGGACTCAAATTTAGGTGCAACACCATCATCCACATCAATAGACACCTGACCTTAATTACAAAGGAAACTTTCATACTCACAAGTGTCAAACTCTTGGATAATAGGTTGCCAGCATACGACATTTTCATACATGTTGATGTCTTGTTCCACACTTGGATCACATACTTGATCCATATCTTCATTGTCATTATCAGCATAAGAATCACAATGAGGTTTTTCAAATAATGGACTGCATCCATCCCACAACTTCTCTGTTTCAATCTCAAATGAGCAACTCATTGTATTACAGCTACCACTACACATAGGTACAAGACTATCCTCCTCCACACCACCACAAGGAAATCTATCAGCGGCCTGCATAATTAGATTAGCAACAAAATGGCTATCATGGAGGTTTCTCTTACCAATGTCAGTAGTTATAGGTTCATCCAAATGGAACCAGTCGATACATAAATCATCAGTAAAGGGAGAATAGGTCTGAGGAATATCACTTCATGCATAAGACACCTTGACTTCCACACAAGTGTCTTTAGCACTATCAACTTTATCAAATCAAAAGGGACAAAACCTGGGGGCGCATTAAATAAAAACTCATCATTGCCAACACTCCAACTGATTGACTCATGCAAAAAAGTGTACATGCTGCATTCATCCTTTGCATTGTAAAGAGATGTTGCATCAAACACCTCTGCTCTCATGTCCTCATTGTCAGATTGCATCTGCCCAGTACCGCATTCACCAACATCACAACCCACAGCTAGGCCCTTAAATTGAAAACAAATGTCTGCACCTTCACTTGCCTCAGATCAGTTATCATCGGGTGCACAAATGCTACAGTCACTTTTAATTTCAGGTTGGAGATCACAAGCCAGAACAACATCATCATCCACCAAGGATGATGCATCCAATTGAAGATAGGTAGCTACACTATCTTCACTCTCAACACAACTATCATATGATGTAGTCTCACATGAGTCCATTCTCCTGACAACACATTCAACCTGATCTGTAGTATTATTGCTTGCCACATGCTCATCATTTACAATATTTATCTTGGGGGACAACAATCCAGCAACATACTCATCTCTCATTTTAACCAATGCATCAAGAGCAAGGTAAGCCTGCTGCAAACTAATTAGCCTCAAATCTTCCTGTACTGAACTCAATCCAACTTCATAAGATTCAAAAAACAAATTAATGCAAGCTGGAATAGAAGGCTTGAAAGCATCTAGAATTCTAGATAGTGCAATAGCAAACTAATGGCTAAAATCCATGTTGGATTCACCCCCATGGCTATTGATATTTTCAAATTCTTGGACAAGAACAATGGGGTCCAAACTACTTGCAAACTTTTCAAAAGCAGCCACTAAATGATCCTAGGAAACAAAGTGATGGTCAGGGAAACCAACGAGCTATTTATGTGCCAATCCAAAAAGTGATCTGATAAAGAACCTCATCCACATATCCTCATCCTCAAATTGGAACTTGTTCATGAAATATGAAAATGAAATAATATGTGCCTTCCCATGATAAACATCATACCCATCAAATAAAGGAATCTAATAATAGATTTTATTGGGCATAGATTGCTTCTCATAATCGACCCATGAAAGGTCCAGCTATTTGTACATGTGTTTTCATTAGCAATGGGATGAGGCCGAGAGAAAGAGGAATTGGGGACAACAAGAAGGGAGGTGGACTGTAGTATGGACTAACGTAGCATGATTTGATTTTCTAATTCCTTTTCTTGCTGCAATAATGACACTAACAGTTGTTTGGTTTTATCAACTTCATACTGCAGTCTATCTGAATCATTCTGATTATGCAAGGGTGTTTGACATTGATACATGGGAATACAAGATGCAGGGCAATCTGAGTAATAGGATGAATCATTATCATTAAGATCAAAAGCACCTTCATCCTCATAATAGATAGGGCATGAGACATAGTATGATGAACAAGAAGGATCTATCCTAGGGCCAATAGTATGCCAAGAAGCCATGACTAAAAGTTTTTATCATGTAGGGAAGCACAAGACTTAATAGAATAAATGCTTTTGTATTTTGGAAGAAGTTTGAATTGGTGATAAATGAAAACCATGTGTACCTTAATTTCACTAGCTGTTGCAAACTGGGATGGAGCATTCAAATCACCAATAGTAACCAAGGGGTAGCAATAACAAACTTAATCTTCAACAGTGGATTCACCACCACTTCTAAAGAGGAATTCCTTGAAGTGTGACTGATCTTCAAGACCACGAACTGATTCTGGATTTATCTCACTAGCAGAGTCTTCAATTTTCTTGAACCCTTAAATTGTACCCAGCAATGGTGCCAACTTGTTGACTCCCAAAATAACTATGACCCAAAACCCTAATACATTTCACAATCACCAGGGCCAGGGGTGTCGTCAAGGTGATGGAAAGAGGTTTATCAACAAATCAAGGGTGATTTTGAGGCAACCTATAGGAGTGGGTTAACTCCTCTGCACTTTGAGCTCAGCTTAGACTCAGGAGGGATATTCCTAGGGGGATACCTGAATAGGTATTAGGTTCAAACCAGATGAACAACTAAAAATAATAGGAAAACCAAACCCAAACTGCCTTCTAGGTCTCAAAGACTATTGTTGGTCTCTTATAATGATTTAACAACTAAGCTCTTAAAGATGTAAATCAGAGATTGGACATCTAACCTGAATAGCTGTCTTAATCACTATGGAGATGCATTTCACTTGTCAACCCAGGGACGTGAGCTTGAAATGGGTCAGCATGATATGTGCACTAAGAACTTCCAGAGTAGCCACGTTCATTCTATAGCTAAGAAAGACATAATGCTGAAGATAAACTACTAGAAAAGAAATAACAGGAATGTTGAACATCGACCAACAACTATTCTAAGATCAAGTACATGACAGAAAGTAAAAGTCTGGGCAAACAAATAGGAAACTACTATGTCTGCTTTGTCTACAGGAACAGACATAGAATAGAATTCTAGTGGCTACAGGAACATTCAATGCCAGATTTAACTAAATGCTTAACAAAAAATGTAACTAAAGTAGAGGGTGGAATTCTCACCAAGTGGGCCCCCTCGGATGAGTATTCCCTAAGACAAATATAAACTCAAAAATGAGAACAAAGATGAGTATAATTGAACATTATAACTGTATTACCAAAAATTGGATAATGCAAATACAATCTCTGATTAATCAACAACCCCTTAGAAGGAGCATTAGAGTCTTATTTATAGAAGGAAAACTACAAAACTAGCTACCTAGCAAGGCGGTCAACTCCAACAGAATAGGAGGATGCCTCATTATGGAAAACATAGAAAGTGGAAAGGAGGTTACGCATGCGGGGAATTTGGTCAAGCGAGTTGCTTTAACACATATCTAGCATAACAGTAACTCCTAAATTTGCTCAACAAGTATTTAAGATTAGTTACAAGGCGGTTGTCTTCCCTCCATTTGACATTTGAATGATCACCATGTTTGACTTTTTATGGTAAGCGACCAACCAGCAGAATCTTCCTCTACTTTATGGATGCCGATTATATCTGCATAACAATATTAGTACACATAATAATTGCACATCCGTAACTACCTTGGAGTAACATTCATTAACCATATGTAAAATTAACATAGATAGTTCATATAGCATGTCTTTGTCATAAAAGAATATAAGAAATGACCTATGCTCAACAAGTTATAGCTTTGAGGCAATGACATAAAAAGATCAAGATTAAAGTACCAAAGTCCAAGATAACTAAAACAAGTGGATAATAAAGTTTAACAAAATTGAGTCATAAACTAGACTCGTCACTCTCCCCAACCTAAGACTTTGTTGGTCCTCCGGTAGAGGAAGGGTTGTTCTTTTGCTTGGTTAATACCCTAAAATTAGTAACTGCCAGTTGTCCTATATCAGTTTCTCTGGTGCATGAGTTAGGATCCCAATAGAACCCTTGCTGCTTATCCAACCTGTTCCATCTCTGTCTCTCTTCAGTAATATCATACTGGTAAAATATGTAATTTGGCACAGGCCACAATAGGATATGTGGTTGAAAGATTAAGGGAAGCCAGAATTGCCCCTTTGTCCTCCCAATCTGTATATATCTATCCACTCTTTTACATGTTGCAGCATAATTCTGCAGAGAGTGAGGCTTTGCTTGTTTTAGCTCATCAGACAAATTGTTCCACCTTTGTGTCAAATGTCCCTTCACATATTCTCCAATAGTGTGTGCAATCTTCTCATATTCTCTGTAAGTTGCTTCTCTCTCAGGCAGGATTCTAGTACCATAAATTGGCCTATAAAGCATTCTATGCCAATCATTGAAAATGCTTCTTGGATTTCTAGATTCAGCTCCAATGGGCAATGGAGTGCTAAATTCTAATTACTTATAAGCCCTGAACTGTTGTCCCCAACTAATCTCATTTTGCATCCAAGACATAAATGGCCTCAATTGAACATCCCCAACACACAACAAGGGGTTCCACTCATGGTCTTGGGACACAGCAAAATTAGGTAAATAGAATTCACACAACAAATTCTTTATTTCCGGAGGAGCAATCCTATAAGCATTGAAAAATTCAAGAGGAGATTCAATGGAAGGGTTCAAACCAGAAACAATCCTTGCTAACTTAAAAGAGAGGTATCTTTCCTTTAAATGTAAAGCATAGACTCTTGGAGGAGTCCTACATTCTAATACCTGAGGCACCAAAGCTGCCATATTATCCACTCTCTCTTTTAAAGTTGCAATTTCTACATTCTTGTCTTTAATCTCTTCATCCTTGTTTTGAATTTCATCCTTTAATCTGCATTTCTCCTTCTTCCATTCTTCTTCTCTCCTCTGCATCTCATTCCACAAATTCATGGCTACCATGTGCATTGAAAAATTAGGAGGTCTGTGTATTCCTACCAAAGGCTTTCCTAGCACAGATGGTTGACCTTCATATAGCATAGGCTACAAGGTTTCTGATTGCTCAGCCAATTCTGGTTGTAGGGTGTTTTGCTGTAGCAACCCCTATTTATCTTCATGTTCTTGTCTCTTAATATGTTCAGCAGCGGCAGCAAGGTCTACCAGAGTTACATCTACTACTTCCTCAATTATGTCTTTTTCTACATCATTCACATTCCCCATTGGGGCCTTTGTATCCTCAGCTGTTATTTCTTCAACCCTAGAGCTTGTTTGCATAGATGCACCAGAGGCAGGCTCAGTAGGTCTTGATTTACTAGAAGGACTCTCATGTTTCTCTTCAGCTACAAGAAGAACAGTGTCAGCCTTCTGTTTCCTAGAGCGCGACACCTTCACTTATGTGGTTTGCTTTTTGGTTTCACCCTTCTTTATTTCTGCCCTTCTCCTTTGCGCCCTAGTTTGAATTAAATTTCTAAGAGGAATATCCTCATCGTTAGGATCTGAAGAACTTTCTTTGTCTACATCCTCTGCTTCAGAAGAGCTAATCTCAATAGCTTGTTTTGTTGCAGGAGGGTTTGCACTGGAAGTTGAAGTTCTCGGAGTAGCTTCAACAAAACACACTCTTCTCCTAGTTCTATGATGTTGCGACACAACCACAGGTCACAAATGTCTTGGTCTTATTTGATCAATATTCATAAATTCCTCCCAAGTCATATCGGACACATCATGTAGAGACTTTTCAACTAGTAATTTGATCAAACAATGGTGAGAGACAGAATTAGGCCTAACTTTTTGGGTCTCAGTGGCCATGATTGAGAGAAGGTGGTATAGCACATTTGGCACATTCATTCTTCTCCCATGCCTCATATGATTTAGCAATTTGAAATGCACAGAATGAAGGTTTGACATACGACCTTCACAAGTAATGTACTTCACCACATGGACAGCTACCTGTTTCCGCGGCTTAGGCAGAGAGGTTTTTTTGGCTCCCTGTTTGTCTATAGTCAATTGAGGATCACCAGGTTCTATAAATTTGGCCCTAGCTGACCTGGCATCTCTGGCAACAGGGTAATCTTTGCCATCAACAGGTAGACCTGTAACTTCTACAATTCTTTCCTCAGTAGCCAACACCTCCAACCCTCTTACCATGGCTTTACCATCAAATAATGTCTGAGCAAATTCTAATGCAACATTTTCATCAAAACCATTTAGCTTCAAGAAATAGTCCATCCATCCACAATTTCTAAATTCGGCCTGTCTAAGTGCATCTTGTAATAATACATCATGAACTGTGGGTTCATTCCGAATTAATCCTCCTCCCATTAACTTAGCTGTCTGAAAACAATCGCACTACAAAGTTTTTTCTGCAAAAAGTTTGAAAACTAACTTCACCTTCCTGCAACCCTGTTAAATTTTCAATAACTCATGCTATTTGTATTTTACTTTTTGGCTTCTTTTCTTGGGAACGCAAGACAAGGGTGGTACAGGCAGTAATGAATGATCGATGAAGGTTGTCATCTCACACTTGTGAGTCGTCACCTCACTCAGAATTTAAATCATTCAATTTTAAAACTTTGCTAACATGCTAGTGTAAAGCATATGGATGGACTGACATGTGGACATCATATTAACACTCCCTCCCCAACCTAAATTTGGGCATGTGTCCACACATGCAGAATGGTGATGCGTGATAGGACAAGGAAGGGAATAATGACATGCTATGAGAAATATCGATATTAATGTACAATAATTAAATGAATGAACCAAAAGATAATTAAGAGAGAATTATTAAAGTGTGCACACCTTGATTTGTGGAAGATCGGTTGCAAAAATCATGGAGAAAGTACCAGTTAATGCTTAAGAATTTATTGAGCAATGAATGAAAGTGGAGTGGGCTGAAGCGAGATGGGATGAAGTGTAATCAATACAAGTGATGGAAGAGAGAAGAATGGATATGATTGGGTGGATGGGCGAAGAAGTGAAAGAGTGGACTCCCACAAATGTGGAAGTCTTTATTATGATAAGTGTCGTACCTTGGTTAGCCAGAAGGAGGGACACCAGGTCCACTACCTTTGGTTGCAAGAAGTTCAGGAGTTGCATGCTGAGTGAATTATTGCAGGAATTCTTCTTTGGAGGCTAGCTTGTGATATAACCTGAGTTGATGACCATTGACTAATAGCTTAAATCTGACAGGGTCAATAGTAGTAAGTCGAACAACACCATTGGAAAAAACTTTAGCAACTTCATATGGTCCTAGCCACCTTGTCTGTAATTTTCCTACATTATCCTAATACCTTGATTCATAAAGCAAAGCCCAGTCACTAGGCTGGTATTTCTTATCTTTGATGTATTTATCATGCCACATTATTCTCTTATTCTGCACCACTTCTGTATGATGTAAAGTGGCTTTTCTCATCTCATCCAAAGCATTAAGCTGCATGATTCTTTCTTTTTGTGCCTTAGATAGATCCATTCCCAAGTCAAGTGCAGTCTGAAGAGTTTTATGTTCAAATTCAATAGGCATCATGGCTATTTTTCCATACAGTAACTCAAAAGGAGTGAAACCAGTAGTTGTTTTCCAGGTTGTCCTATAGGCCCAGACAGCTTCTGGCAGCCTATTTGCCCAATCCTTCCTATGGATAGCCACAATTTTGGTCAAAATGGATTTTATTTCTTTGTTAGTCACCTCAACTTGGCCATTAGCTTGAGGGTGATAAGGAGTAGATTTCTTGTGCCTTATGTTGTACTCCTGTACTAGTGTTGCAACTAGAGTTGAGGTGAATTGAGCTCCTTGATCAGTCACTAATTCTCTGGGAACTCCATATCGTGTAAAGATTTCCTTGTAGAGAAATTCTGTAACCTTACTGTCTCTTGCATGCTTCATGGCCTTAACTTCTACCCATTTAGTTACATAATCAGTGCATACTAAGATATAGGATTTACCATTAGATGGAGGATCAATGGGTCCTACAAAATCTAATCCCCACTTATCAAATGGAGTAATCACAAGCTAAGGATAAAGAGGCATCTCATCAGATTTTGTTGGTTGTCCCATCCTTTGACAACTATCACATTTCTTGGTATATCTTGTTGCATTCTTGTAGAGTGTAGGCCAGTAATAACCTGCATTCAAAATCTTCATTGTTGTTCGCTTTGCTGCAAAATGTCCTCCACAAGGTTCATTGTGACAGGCATGCAAAATGTCATATGTTTCATCTTCTCTCACACATCTCCTCATGACATTGTCTGGTCCAGTGTAGAACAAACATCCAACAATCCATGAAAAAGGAAAAGATTTTTCAATGAGTACCCTTCTTTCCTTAGGAGAGAAGTGAGGAGGGACTCTTCCTGTTACCAGGTAATTGGATGTGTCAGCATACTAGGGTGTTTGCACAATGAGTGAAAACAAATGTTCATTAGGAAAAGAGTCATCAATGACTTGGTTATCCTCTGATGTAGTCATTCTTGAAAGAAAGTCTGCAACCACATTAGCCTTCCCTGGCTTATCCACAATAGTGATGTCAAATTCCTGCATTAGCAACACCCATTTTTCTAATCGACCAGATATGAGAGGTTTGTTCATGAGATACCTAATGGTTGCATGATCTGTGTGCACAAAGATTTGATAACCGGTTATGTAGTGCCTAAATTTATTAAGTGCATAGATGACTACTAGCACTTCCCTCTCTGTTACTGTATAGTTGAACTCAACACCCTGTAAGTTTTTGCTAATAAAATAAATAGCATGCTCAATGACTCCTTCTTTCTAGCCTAAAATTGCTCCTATGGCATAATCTGATGCATCAGTATGAATGTGGAAAGGAAGTTCCCAATTGGGGCCTTTAAGTACAGGAGCATGGGTTAAGGCTACCTTTAAATCAAAAAATGCTTTGTCACAGTCTTCATTCCACTGAAATTCAACATCCTTTGTAAGAAGAGTATATAATGGGGATGTCATTTTGTTGAAATCTTTGATGAAACATCTATAATAGCCTACATGACCCAAGAAGCTTCTGACATCCCTTTGCTTTGCAAGAATGGGCAGATTGATGATGACTTCAATCTTTGCTGGGTCTACCTGTATTCCTTTTGGAGAAATGTAGTGGCCAAGTACTACTCCTTCCTGCATCATCATGAAGCACTTTGTACTGTTTAAGGATAGGCTGTGGTCTTCACATCTTTCCAACACCTTGCTTAAGTTTGCTAATGCCTCTTCAAAAGTAGCACCATAAGTAGTGAAATCATCCATATAGATTTACATACAATCATGTGAGATATCAGAAAATATGCTAATGACTACTCTTTGGAAAGTTACAGATGCATTGCATAAGCCAAATGGAAGTACTGAGTAGGCATATGTCCCCCAAGGACAGGTAAATGTTGTTTTCTCTTGATCTTCAAGTGCAATCTGAATCTGATTGTAACCGCTAAATCCATCCAAAAAGGAAAAGTACTATTTTCCTGCAAGTGAGTCCAATACCTGGTCTATGAAAGGAAGGGGAAAATGATCCTTTTTGGTAGAAGAATTTAATTCTCTATAATCAATACAAACTCTCCATTTTCCTCCCTTCTTGGGCACAAGAACTAGAGGAGACACCCATTGGCTATCTGAGATTGGGTAGATAAATCCTGCATCTAATAGCTTCTACAATTCCTCTTTGACAATTTCTCTTAGTGCAGGGTTGATTCTCCTTTGTGGTAGTCTTACTGTTGTATAATCTTCCTTTATGTAAATCATATGGGTGCATAATGTAGGATCCAATCCTTTCATGTCATGATAATCCTATGCAAAAGCATTTTTATGTTTCTTTAACAAATTTGTCAAGGACAGCTGTTGTGCTTGAGTCAAGTTACTATTAATATTGAGATATCTTTCTTCTAAAATTTCCACTTGAGTTGTGAAGTCAACCATAGTTACTTCATTAATGATAGGTACCTTAATTTCTTGTGGAAGCAATGTATGTAACATACCTGATGCTGCAGGAAAAATTGGAACAAGTATCCTCGTTGGATCAACAGAATGAGAGGATGATGCTTCCTCTACTTCACAATGATTTTGAATTATATTAGACAACACCTCCTCCTCTCCTTGAAGCTGCAGGAAAGAACTTATGCCTATCATCATAAGCTGCTCCACAGAATTAGCTTCCTCTACCTCTTCGCCAACATGAGGCTAAACAGGATTATCCATATCATGAGATGGCTGTGCAGGTGGGTAAAGAACAAGTGTTTTAGTGCTTCTCCCATAAGAGATGGTCATGTCTCCTAACCGACACCTAATATAAGCATCTGCTGTGGCTAACCAGGGCCTTCCCAAAATGATGGGGTATCCTCCCAATGTAGCTTTAGGAGAAAGTATCATGAAATCAGCTGGATATTCCCATGAGTTCAGGGATACCACAAGATCCTTGACTATCCCATCAGGTTTAATAGTAGAGCTATCAGCAAGCTATAGGACAGTAGGAGTTCGTCGCATGGTTGCAACATTCAGTTGCTGTAGGATATCCTTTGTCATTACATTTATGCCTACTCCAAGATCAATCAGAGCATTTCTGATTTAGATTCTATTTATAACAACTCCTACCACAGGATTTCTTGGATCATTTTATTTGGGAACAGTCACTTTTCCAAGCATGATGTCAGCCAACTGTCCCACCACATGAACCATAGTGGGGTCTTTCCTTTTTCTGCATGGCTTCTTAAGGCATGCTTCTTTAATTGCTTTGCCATATATAGGAACATCTTTTATGGCTTGAAATAGAGGGATCTTGACACATACATGTTTCAACTGCTCTAGAATGTCAAAGGTGGGTTCCTCTTCTACTACCTTTTGTTTCATAGTTTCTAACCTTTGTGGAAATGGTGGTTCTTGGGCAGTCTGTTTGACTATCATTAGTTCAAGATTTTCAGGTACATTTGATTGAATGGGGGTTTTGTTAGGTTCCACTTCTTCCTCAGAAAGCTCAGTAATAACGGGTCTTGAAGGAGTTGCCAAGGTAGTTCATAAACGTAGATGTATATCACTTACATTCATAGCATATGCAGAGAATTGGTTTGGATCAGCAAAATATACTGGCTGTTGCTGTGGTCTATTATTTGGGTTAGGTGAGGGTTGAGCTGGTAACTGAGTAGGTTTAGGTGTATTTGAATTGGAGCTAGCAGGTGGAGGCATTATAGCAGGCTGTTGGGGCTGAGGAGGTGACTGCATGTAATCAGTGGTCTGATTTGGCCATTGATGTCCTCTCCATTGAGATGTTTGCTGCCAATTCCCTAGAGGCTGCTACCACTGGGGTGCAGGGTTTTGGTAATTTAGCCAAGTATTTTGAGGGTTGTTCCAAGGCTGAGGTGGATATCCTCCATAACTAGATGGGAATGGTTGTTGCCATTGGTTACCAGATGCATAAGTATTAAAATGTGCTCCAACATATGATAATGGATCTGGTGACATACCTTGTCTTGGAGCCCATGGCCTCCTTTGTGCAACATAGAAGACTTGATCCTCTTCAACTTGTATTGGCTTGAACTCAGGTGGAATCTGCTTGTTGTCAAGGCTAGCTACCATCTTGCATCTGCAGTCCCTCTTCTTTTGTCTGCAATGAGGACAATATTCTGCCAACATTGCCTCAGCCTCTTCATGCTTCTTCTTTGCCTGGAGTGTGTCCAACTGGGTGGCCATATTATTTATAATATCTTGCTTAAAATCAAATAGCAAGTGGCTTATCTCCATCCTTGAAACTCCATTGGTAGAGGTTTTGCCCATAAGGGAATGGTAACCTCTTCATTTCTTCATGGCTGCTCTAGAATAATTCTGGCACAACTTCTTAATATCATCCCAAGACACTTGGGTAATATCTCCTCCTCCCATTAAATCCAATGCATTCGTGCAATGCTCACTTATTCCCATGAGGAAGAGCAGTTTCTGAGGGAGAGACTTTTGTAAACAAAATAGGAACCTTGAGATGTAATCCTCCAAACTTTCATCTTCTTTCTGCTGCATTCTAAAAATATCATTTCCTCTCATATCTCCACTACTACAGTAGTCTTTATATTTCTCAAGAAATTTATCTTTCATTTCTTCCCAGGTATTGATAACATCACTACCTAGACTCATAAAACACCTTAATGCAACCTCTTTCATGGTAGTAGGAAACAACTTAAGTTTATGAGCATTAGTAGTGTAGTCATAGCTTCTGTAGAAGATATCAAATTCAAACAAGAAGGTGTCTAGGTCCTCTATTGCAAGTCCATAGAACTTGGGGAGAGCTAAAGCAGGTATGTTCTTGAGATTATCCACTTCATTTTGATGAGCAAAAATGGAAACGTTGGTTGATTAGGTACGTTTTGGGCAACCATGATTGCTTGACCTATTAACAAGGCAAATGGATTTTCAACTAGGTTTGGGGTATCTTGTTCTTCAAAGGATATTTTAGAACTATTCAAATCAGGGAATGCATCAAGGAAAGGATTTACTTCTGCTTCTTCTGCTAGGTAAGTTGAATCATTAGGAAGGAATCTCCCTAAAGCATCTCTTCTCCTACCTCAATGCATGTAATATACTCAGTATCAGCCACCTCTCACACAAAAAATGTTGATGGGTTGTAGATGGTTTCTTCCTAACTAAAAACACATTTTAAAGGAAAAACTACAAGGAATAATACTAAAGATGACTCCAAAGATCTTCTTAGTTTGACACCATCCCTGGCAATGACACCAAAAATGTTGGTCTCTTACAATGATTTAACAACTGAACTCTTAAAGCTGTAAATTAGAGATTGGACATCTAACCTGAATAGCTGTCTTAGTCACTATGGAGATGCATTTCACTTGTCAACCCAGGGACGTGAACTTGAAATGGGTCAGCACGCTATGTGCACTAAGAACTTCTAAAGTAGCCACGTTCATTCTATAGCTAAGAAAGATATAATGCTGAAGATAAACTGCTAGAAAGGAAATAACAGGAATGCTGAACATCAACCAATAGCTATTCTAAGATCAAGTACATGACAGAAAGTAAAAGTCTAGGCAAACAAACAGGAAACTACTCTGTCTGCTTTGGCTGCAGGAACAGACACAGAATAGAATTCTAGTGGCTGCAGGAACATTCAATGCCAGATTTAACTAAATGCTTAACAAAAAATGTAACTAAAACTAGAGGGTGGAATTATCACCAAGTGGGACCCCTTGGATGAGTATATCCCTAAGACAAATGTAAACTTAGAAATGTGAACTTACAACTTCATTTTATTCATTGGAAAAGATGAGTACAACTGAACATTATAACTGTATTACCAAAAATTAGATAATGCAAATACAATCTCTGATTAATCAACAACCCCTTAGAAGGAGCATTAGAGTCTTATTTATAGAAGGAAAACTACAAAACTAGCTACCTAGCAAGGCAGTTAACTCCAACAGAATAGGAGGATGCCTCATTATGGAAAACATAGAAAGTGGAAAGGAGGTTACGCATGCGGGGAATCTGGTCAAGCGAGTTGCTTTAACGCAGATCTAGCATAACAGTAACTCCTAAATTTGCTTAACAAGTATTTAGGATTAGTTACAAGGTGGTTGTCTTCCCTCCATTTGACATTTGAATGATCACCATGTTTGACTTTTTATGGTAAGCAACCAACCAGCAGAATCTTCCTCTACTTTATGGATGCTGATTATATCTGCATAACAATATTAGTACACACAATAACTACACATCCATAACTACCTTGGAGTAACATTCATTAACCATATATAAAATTAACATAGATAGTTCATATAGTATGTCTTTGTCATAAAAGAATATAAGAAATGACCTATGCTCAACAAGTTATAGCTTTGAGGCAATGACAAAAAGATCAGGATTAAAGTACCAAAGTCCAAGATAACTACAACAAGTGGATAATAAAGTTTAACAAAATTGAGTCATAAACTAGATTCATCAACTGTCACTAGACCTAAAATAACTGGTTGTCATTAATAGCCCCTATGTAGTTGATTCAACTGTGCACTTATACTTGCACAGGAAAGATGGTTTTTACCCTAAACCATAGATGAATGATTTGTTTGATATAAAAGAGTGTTTGATCCCTCTCCAATATGGACAAGTGCCTATCCCATTGGGCAACTGATTCATAAACAATAAAAAGGAAAGAATAGGTCAGAACCAACATCAACAGAAAACTAAAATATATTCACATACATTTCTCAAATTACACTCCATGCACAAGACATGCTTATTTATCCAAATCCAAACTATAATAACCCATTTGCAATAGAGAAATGACCCAACACAAAGCTTGTATTGATTTAAATTATGTCATACATTATCAAATCCCATTACAATCGTACCAGCAAATGTGGTGAAGGCAAAATACAAAGTTGCGACAATGCATTCCCCTGAATTATTACAAATAATCATGGAGACATACTAATGCATGAAAATACATGTTACAATCCTTCCTACACTATATTAGACACATTCTTTCATTCATTGTCTAGACATTTTTCTCTGCTTAATGCCCTAAAATCTTCCTTAGGCGTTTTCCAGACCAAATAATTGATTCAACAACCAACCCTTATTACATCTTACATTCATGCATATATAGCCTATGATTCCACTTGACCTAATCCAGGTTACAATAAATTTCCTCCTATGGGCCATGTCAGAAAATATCTCCGCCAAAAGGGACGTTCGTATGCCAGAAATAACTGCAACAAATATATGGATCCATGGGCAGATGAAAGATATTTGGGCCTTCAATGTGAGTTGTTGAATCACTCACCTACAACCATTAGTGCAACAAATATTTTTGTTTGGAAAGTCCTTACAACACATTAAATCGGTCACTGAGATGTCTTGCCGGCCAAGCCTACAAATCCTTCCTCAGTCGACAACTATCCTGATATCCATATGTGCACATCTAGATCATGAGACTTGGATCATATTTTGAAAGTGAGAACATCCCCCCCCAAAAGCCTGCCACATGAAAGAGAAGGAAATTCTAAGCACTTTTGCCTTTTGGATCATGTAGAAATTCCACAGGACAAGGGAGATATTCACAATCAAAGTTGCGGTCATCTGACATATGGATATCCACGTGTCATCATCTCGCAGTCACGCACAAAATCTTTCCTGCGAGCAAGATTCACCTGCGTCACCGCACCACCGTCCAATTCTTATCGGCCCCTGATACGCTTTACAGTTGTCCTCATTTCACAGCCCCACAGAAGGAACATGATGTCAACTTCAAAGGTTTGCGGTCTATGCAATATTCGGGTGCACCCGTCAAATTTTCTTCACAACATGGAGAAACTGTCATCCACATGGATATTAACTTAATGCACCACCCTTTGAATATCTAATGATATCATCGGCATGAAGAACTTTGTTGAAGAGGGGATCTAGATGACATCATTAGGGTATTAGCACTGCAGGATAATATACTTGCGGTGGAATGTCTGGATGATGTCATCATCATATGAATTTCTTTGTGGAGGGGGTCCAGATGACATCAACGTCATATTCGTAAGGGTCTGCACATTCGCAAAGGACCCATATATTAGTTAAGATCTGAATATGAAGGGGATATCAGGACCTTAGCTAAGGTCTAGGATATTTAAGATAATATTTGGGATGTTAGCTAAGATTCGGATGACGTCATAAGGATATCCATGCCAAAATGACTAAGTATGAAGATGGGAAATCCCTACGAAGGAAGGCATTTGAAGATTAACGATTTCTGGGTTTTTTGCAAGGATTCTCTGGATGAGTTTCTCAAGGATTTTTGCAAGGCAGAGCATGAGGATTGAAATATTTAAGGCCTATAGGGCCATATTCCAAGGGATATCCAGGAGATTTTCAAGGTGAACCATTTGACTCTGGACTAAGGAAAAAGTGTCAACAGATTCTAGGGAGGCGAATGTGATTGGCCTCATCAAAGATGTGGAGATCAAATTAGCTGCATATCCTGACAAGTCATTTTTTATGGATATAATTATTGCGAATTACCCTGCTAAATGGGGCATGCTATTATCAAGGAAGTGGGTAGCTTCTATGGGTGGAAGTATACATATGGATTTATCATATGCCACCATTCTAGTTCAGGGAGTGGAAGTAAAGCTTCACAGGGAAAAGAAGGTAGAAGACCAAAACATAGAGGACATATATAAAACAGAGGAAGACCACGCTAATTTCTTTGACACTGACATTGACCATTTCATGGGATATTGCAGTGATGATGATCTCAGCCTGGATGTTTTACCTTCCAATCCTATTACTTCTATTTGTGGTACATCTAAGTTATTAACCTTGTAATTTGATGGTGCATACTCAAAGGAAGGCTTAGGTGTTGGTATTGTTCTGATATCCCCATATGGTGAACAATTTGGCAAATCTTTTAGACTCGATTTTTAGTGCACCAACAATGTGGCTGAATATGAAGCAGTGTTACTGGGTTTAAATGTTGCTCATAAGCATGGAATTACGTGTCTGAAGATACATGATGATTTAGAACTGATTGTGTAGTAGATTAGAAATACATTTTATGCCAATTATAGTAGGTTAAGGGCATACATGAATGTTGTATGGGATACCATGGAGCTGTTTGATGCCATTGGCATTGAATGGATTGAGAGTACTAAAAATGAAGAGGCAGATTCATTAGCTGTAGCTACATCAAAATTTCATCCCAATCAGATTTTCCTCATGGCCGTTATGTTGTTGAAGTGCTTACAAGGCCAACAATCCCTGATAACATATACAGTTGGCAAGTGTTCAATGACAATAATCAAATTTTTAGTTTTCTCAATTGCATGGATGAGTTTGACAATCAGTTAATTGATTGGCAACATATGATAGAGGTGGAAGATGGCAAGGAAACATTATTTGGTAATGAGGTTGTGCAGTTGAAAACAAATATAATTCCAAAGGGATTGGTAGTGCTTGAGAGAATGTTTGACAATGCAAACCATTGGAAGAGTAAAGGTAAATTGGTTGAAGAAGGAAATATTGAAGGTGTTAACCTTGGAACTAAGGAGGCACCTAAAATGGTTTACATAGGCAAGAAGTTGAAGCCTTATGAGAAGCAAATGTTAATTGCTTTGCTGAGAAAATTTAAGAAGTGTTTTGCATGGTCCTATGATGAGCTCAAGGCTTATAGGGAGGACTTGTCTCAGCATACTATTCCCCTCCAGCATAATGCAAAACTATTCAGACATAAGCAAAGACTTATAAACCCTACCATAGCTCCCAAGATGTAGAAATAATTGTTAAAGATGAAAGAGGGAGGTATCATTAAACCCATTAGGCATTCTAAGTGGGTATCCAACCTTGTCTCGGTAAGAAAGAAGAATGGGGAAATCAAGTTGTGTGTGGAAATCTAAAATTTGAATATCAAATCACTTAAGGATAACTATCCACTCCCTAGCATGGACCATTTGTTGTAGAAAGTGACTGGATCTGAATTGATGTCCATGATGGATGGATTCTCTGGGTACAACCAGGTGATGGTTAAGGAGTCAGAGCAATACAAGAGAACATTCATGACTTCTTGGGGTACTTATGTCTATGTGAGGATGCCATTTGGTTTGAAGAATGTTGGGTCAACATTTCAGTGGGCCATGGATGTGGCTTTTGTCGGTCTTATTGATGAGATCATGGTGGTTTATCAAGATGACCGAATAACATTTTTGAAGAAAAGAGGTGAGCATTGCAAGCATCTTGAGATCATCTTCAAAAGATGTTTAGAGTACGGGATTTCACTTAATCCCAAGAAATGTTTATTTGGCATAGAAGAGGGCAAGTTGCTCAGACATATTGTGTTAAAGGATGGGGTAAGAATAGATCTAGAACAAGTCAAGGCTATTGACCGCATTCCTCAGCCCAAATCAGTTAAAGGAATACAATTTTCTTTAGGTAGATAAACATTGTCATGAGGTTTGTTCCTAACTTTGCGGAGAAGATAAGGCCATTTAAAAAATGCTCAAAAAGGAATAGTCAGTTACGTGGAATGGAGAGCCATCTGAAGCATTCAAAGATATCAAGGAGGCTCTCAAGAATGGACCAGTGTTGGTAAGCCTTGATTATACAAAGTCTTTTTAGCTCTTTTCTTTTGTTTCGTATTACACTATTGTTGTTGTGTTGTTGCAAAAGAATAAGGATGGATTTGAGCAGCCCATAGGATTTTTTAGCAAATCCTTGCAAGATGTTGAGTTAAATTATTCAATTATGGAAAAGCATGCATATGCTTTGGTCAAGGCAGTAAAGAACTTTAGACCATATCTTATGGGCGTAAGGACAGTTGCATATGTGCCCCATTCAGTCGTGAAAGACATTTTCATGTTGCAAGAAGTTTCTGGGAGAAGATGTAGGTGGATCAATAGGATCCAAGAATATGACATTAAGGTGCAAGTCACCAAACTGGTCAGAGGCCAGGGTTTAGCTAAGTTGATGGCAAATTCCAACTTAGAGGCAACTAAGGTAAATGAAGTAGATGCTATTCCATATATTGATGTGTGTGCATTGACAAATGATCCATGGTACAAATATATTGTCTTTTATCTTATCAATATGTATTGCCCCTATGTATGAATGTAACTCAACAAGGGACACTTAAGCTTCAACCTAAAAAATATGTATTATTTCAAGGAATGTTGATGTGGTGAAATTATGAGGGATTATTGTTGAAATGTCTGGACCGGGAATAATCTGAGGCAGTCATTGAAGAATATCATCAAGGAATATTGGGCAAACACTTCCATGCCAAAACCATAGCACATAAGATAATTAGAGCAGGTTTTTGGTGGCCAAGACTCTTCAAGGATGTTGCAAAGCAAATTAGAAAGTACGATGCCTGTCAAAGGTTTGCAGTTAAGTTAAAGTTTCAAGGTGCCCTTCCCCTTATGAGTGTTACCATTGAAGCACCATTTCAACAATGGGGCATTGATTTCATAGGGGAGATTCAAGAGAGGTCAAGCAATGGGTATAGGTGGATATTGGTGGAAACTGACTATTTTACAAAGTGGGTTGAAGCTAATCCAACTTTTAATGCCACGTCCAAAGTAGTGAGTGAATTTCTGCTGAACAATGTAATAACTAGATTTGGAATGCTATCTAGGGTTGTTGCAGATAATGCCATGTGTTTCAGATCCAAAGACATTGTAGACATGTGTACTAAATATGGGACAAAGTTGATTCATTCATCGCCATATCATCCGCAGAGTAATGGACAAGTTGAGTCCAACAATAAGAGCCTTATGAAGATCTTGAAGAGGACTCTAGATATAAATAAGAAAAGGTGAGATGACAAGCTTAAATACGTAATTTGGGTTGATAGAATTGCCTACAAACGTGCTACAGGTAAAAGCCTTTTGAGCTAGTGTATGGAATGGAAGCCAAAATGCCAATGTCATTGGAACTGTCGGTGCATCAACTGTTTTAACACCTAGGAGAAGATGGTGATGATGCTATGGTACTAAGGATGCATGAGTTAACAGGATTAGATGAAGCCAGAAGGGTGGCACATGATAAGAATTTTCTACAACAGCAAAAGGTGGAGCATCTATTCAACAGAAGATTGGTTAAGAGGTGTTTCCAGAATGGTGACTTGGTCCTTCTTTGGAATGCAAAATCAGAAGATAAGGGCAAGCATGGTAAATTTGAGCCACTATGGTTAGGCCCATAGCAAATTGATGAAAGGGCTAGCCAAGACACTTTTTATATCAAAAACATGGAAGGGGAACTGCTAGAGCTGCCTGTTCATGGATAGCATTTGAAACATTACTTCTCATAGGTAATGATTTCCTTCAAATTTTGAGTGATGAAGTCAAGTTTCATCTTTAGTATTTTGACCTTGTGCAGTCTTGACCATCATTGGTCTTGATGGTCTTTTGTTTTGGTTCCTGTCTGTCCTCTTTTTGGTGTTTTGTTGGTCTGTTCTGGAGATCTAAATTCTCGTCGCGCCACTGCTCAGCAAACGTCCCCAACCAGAGCCAGTGTTGACCCTTGAAAATTCCAACTCTCAAAGTGCATTATTTTGCCCATGTTCATCATAAATCCTAGTTTACTCCTTTTGAAATGCAAGAGTGAGCATTGAAAATCCTAAAAAATTGGCTAAGTTTAAGAGTGTGCAATCCTATCGAGTTTTCGAGACCTGACTGGACTTTTGGTCCTTGCGGAGCTTTGGGCCCCATTGGGTTTTTTGGACTGTTTCCCTAGGTCCAAGTTCTTTTCGCGCCCCTGCGCCCCGATTCCAATTTCCTTCCGTGACCCCGGGTCCCACCAACAAAAGTGGACTCGCCAGAGTTTAATATTTTCTCGGACCTCCTGAACTTTCAAGTCCAATTTGAGGGAGCAAATGTTCAAGTTTTCAGGTAAATTTTGGAGAAAATGGTTAAGTGTTTGATGGTGTTTCAAATCAAATTACCAATTTTGACTCTCAGCATTTTTGGTCCTTTTCGGACCTCAGGGCCCAACCAGATTTTTGGACAAGCCCGGTCCCTGTTTCTGACCCGTCTCCCACTCCTTCAGACAACAGTAGTAATGAAGAGGTTCTACCGGGCCTTCGGGGCCTGATGAAACTTTTGGTTCGAGTCCAAGGTTCCAGTTTCTTCTTTTGACCTGACCCCGCCTTCCGGGCTCCTTCAACAATTCTCTTCATAATGGTTTCATTGGGACTACAAGCCCTTATGGGATTTTGGGTCATGGTCCCAAATTCCAACTTCCACCCACGGATTGAAGTCCCGCTAGGGTCTAAACTCCCGCTAATGCCCAAAACACGCAAAAATGCATCAGCTACTTTTTGGATCGCCAGAAATGAAAAGTGGGTGATGGATTTTAATGGTTTTAATGTGGTTGGTGGAGTTAGTAGGGTTTTCCCTCCCATTCCAACATTAGATTCGAGTTGCAAGTGATATAAAAGGGAGATTGAAAGTCTTTTTAAGGGTTGGTCATTTGGGCATTTCTATCCCAACAAGTTCCAAGATCTAGAAGGGAAAAAAGAACAGGTTATTTTGCAGTCTTTGTTCATCATGAAATAACTATGTAATGTATGTAATGTGTTTTTGCAAATCTTTGTATAAGATCATTATTTTTCTCCACCACTGTAAATGCTCTTCTTAGAAAGCTTTAATCATAGTTACAGTTTTCTTTTGCCACACTTCGTGGTATGAATATAAGCATTGATTTGAATGAATGTGACAATTCTTAGCTCATTTCCAAGCTTTTGTGAATGGTCATTTCAATATTACATGGGGAATAACATGGTATGGTGTGGGATTACTAAGCATTCTCAGTGATTTGGTACTGATTTCCATGTGCATCCTCAAGTTGCAGGATTGCTTTTATCAACTATATAGGGATGTTATAATAACCAGTTGTTCTCAGTCTAGTGACAAATTTGGGGCTGAGAGAGCGATCTAGGTTTGGTTATTCATGTTTTTAGTTGTTCATTTGGTTTCAAAATCAATACCTATTCAAGTATACCCCATTAAAATATCCCTCTAGAGTCTAAGCTGAGCTCGAAGAGCAGAGGAGACTACCCACTCCTATATGTTGGCTAGAATCACCCTCAACTTATCGATAAACCCCTTTTGAATCACATCGATGACATTCCTAGCCTTGGTGATTTAGGAATGTTTTAGAGTTTTGGGTTGCAGTCATTTTGGGAACCAACAGGTTTGATGCTTTGGAGTGGGGTTTTTTACCCAAAAGGGTTTTCCCCATGTATATTAGTGTATCTTCTCTTTTGTCTATCTTTCTTCTATTCTTCTTTCATGTTCTTAAAGTGTTAATTTGCATGTTGTTATGCTATAGAAATTTACTTAGATCTATAAGCTACATTGTCTTTCCTCTAAGGGTTAATATGATGGGAAATCAACTATGTCTATTTTTCGCTTTAAGGTCATAGGAGTATGTGCTTGTATCGAGTTATTAAATATACATGTTTAAGAAAAATCATAGGATATTGGAAGGTGCATACTGGGTTCTCTTTCCCTTTCAGATCCTTCACCAATCAGATTGGTGCCTACTCCATTGGGTAATAGAGTTACAAAATGCAAGGTAGAAGGAGATACATTTGGAAAACATCAACTAAACTAGATATGCAATCACATGCAAATCATAAATAACATTACATATAATGGACATACTTAATAACCCATGCGAAATGAAGAAAAAACCAATACAAAAGTTTTGCAATGCATAAGATGCCATCACACATACATCAAATCCTCATTACAATCATACCAGCAAATGTGGTAAAAGAAAGTACATAGTTGTGACTATACATTCCCTTGAACCATTACAAATTGCCTTGGAGACATACCATTACATACAAATGACGTTGAAAAACTTTCTTCTGATTTACAAGATATATTCCTTCCTTTTGTAGACCAAAATAGCAATATTTTATGCCCTAGATCCACTTGAAGCCCATGTAGGTCCAAAACTGGCTCAATGATCAACCCTTTGAATGATAAAAAGGACTTGTATTTATAGCTCCTTCATTTTCATGCCCTAACTCATTTTTTATGGAAATTTGAGGCACTTCAGTATCTCCAAAGCATTGAATTCACACTCACTAAATCCTATGAAATACACTTCGATCCACGTGTAAGTCAAACAAGGAGGCTTGAAAAATATTTTCCCACTCAAAATGGGCAGCTGTGATAGTTAAAACGATCATTAATGATGTTTTGGGAAGATGTTGGCATGTTCAAGGACATTTTGGAAATTTTGGTAGACATCTAAGGTACTACCAGATATGGGAGAAAATAGGTCCTATAAGAGGTTGAAATTCCACAAAAAACAAGTGACATCCAATAGGGTCAAAATCCTACCAAAAAATAAAGGACATCTAGTAGGGGTTGAAATATCATGGGAAAACTAGGCAAAAAAGGATGTGTAGTAGCAGGGTAAAGTTTTGCCTCTTGTTGCTAGGTGAAATCCTATAAAACACAAAAAGCACTAAAAATAATAATGGAACTACCCAACTTAGAATTTTTATAGTTTTTTAGAATGTTGGACACATGGGGAATAACATGGAGATGACCAAAAACACACCCAAGGCAAAATGGGGACAAAGAGGAAAAGGGTACGGGACAGGACATGCAATATCCTATAGCAAGGTGAAATCCCGCAAAACAAAAAAAAGCCAGGAAAAACCCTCCAAACTTATAATAATATAGGATTTTTCAATTCTCAACACATTTATAGGATCATGAGGGAATGAAAACGACAAAACATGGGCAAATTCACTAGATAAGCAAGGACTTAGGTGGATTTTTCAATATTTTTAGATTGGGTCCCAACATTGGCTCTGGTTGGGAATGTGCGTCACTTGCTGGCGCAACGAGAATCTAGAAGAATTCTTCATAAGTATACCACAAAAAGGAAACAAAACAAGGAGGGACCGAGACAATCACACTTCATCATGACAAACAAGGGTCACAATTGCACATCGACAAAAACATAAAGGGAATATGTACAAGTCAAAACCTCATTACTTAGGAAAAGCAATGCTTAGATGCTGACCATGAATTGGTAGCTCCGTGAATTCTCCAGCCACATTCTTGAGATGGTAAACATTATGACCATACTCATCATCGACTTCATATGGCCCAAGCCATAAAGGATCAAACTTCCCATGTTTTACTTTTTCCTTTGATCTAGCATGCCACATGAGAACCAAATCTCCAAGTTGGAAGTTTCTTTGAAGTGCCCTCTTATCAAATAGATATTTCATTGTTTGCTTCTACAATATGACCTTATCATGTGCAACTCTTATACTTTCATCTAACTCTACCAACTCTAATACTCATTGAGAGACTACACCACCTTCTTCTTCTTCAATATCATGCAACAACTTATACATTGGCAACTCTAAGTTGATTGGCATTTTAACCTCTAATCCATACACAAGTTGAAATGGACTCTGACCAGTAGCATGTTTGTAAGTTATCTTATCAGATCATATTGCATACTTCAATTTATCGTCCCACCTTTTCTTTTTTCACATTCAAAGAGTTCTTTTTGTGATCTTCACAAGGCTCTTGTTGCTAGATTCAGCCTGCCCATTGCTTTGGGGATGATAAGGAGACATGTGGATCAGATTAATCCCATATTTAGAACACATATTTGAGATATACTGGGATCTAAAACACATAGCATTATCAACAATAATCCTTGCAGGCACACCAAATCTAGTTATTGTGTTGCTCACTAAGAATTCTACTACCACCTTAGATGTAGCATTATGGGTTAGAATTGCCTCAATCCACTTGGTGAAGTAGTTAGTTGCTACAAGGATCCATTTATATCTATAATTGCATTTCTCTTGAATTTCTCCAATGAAGTCGATCCCCCATTGCTAAAAAGGAGTTTCCACTTTAACTATCATGAGGGGGAGGGCACCTGCAAACTTTAGCTTACCTAAAAACCTTTAACAAGGATCACATTTCCTTACTATTTCAGCAACATCCTTAAACAGTGTTGGCCACCAATACCCTGCCCTAAGGATTTTGTACGCAGTGGTCTTAGTCTTGAAGTGTCCTCCACAAACAACTCAATGACACTCATTGATCACTCTTCTGGATTGTTCTTGATCCAAACATTTGAGCAGTAGCCCATCATGATTTCTCCACATTAAAACATTTTGTATCATCACATACCTTTGGGACTGTAGTTTGAGTGTTCTTTGCTGATTTTCATTCATTTTAGGAGGATGGTGCATGTTTTCTAGATAAAATATGACATTCTTATACCAGAGGTTACCTTTCAAAGGACATGGGCTAGCAACACAAATGGAACTTGTCTTGTTTACTTCTACAACATCTAGATTGGCACCTGCCATTAGTTTGGCTAAGCCTTGACCCCTAACCAACTTGGTAACTTGCACCTCCATGTCATGTTCTTGGATCTTATTGATCCATCTGCATCTTTTACCTGAGGCTTCTTGCTGAGTGAGTATGTCTTTCACCGTTGTATGTGGTACATAAGTAATAACTTTTGCACCCACAAGATATGATCTAAAATTTTTAACAACCTTAACAAGGGCATACGAATGTTTCTCCATGATTGAATACTTTAGTTTGACAACTTGTAAGGATTTACTTGTAAAGTACTCATTCCATCACAAAAGTTACAAGAAGTAAATAATCCACTTAATTACATCATCTCAAGTAAAAGATAAATCTCATCAACATGAATCAATAAAAGTCATTAAATCTTACAAATCACATGCTTAATCCAGGTGTTAGCACTATAAAAAAATATACAAATTTCATGGTCTTTCATGCCATAAATCATCCAATGATAATTATAAGATACGATAATCATGTACAATATAAGAATAATAAATCAAACAAACTCTCCAATCGCCACGAACCCACATGGTTCTCTTGCGAGCTGAGAGACAGGAACATGGCGCGGGTGCTTTTCTACCCAACCATGAAGCCATTACACTTCCCCAGATCTCTTCATAACACGAAGGAAACCCAACCTCGCACGAAACGTCTAGCTACATGGAAACAACTGGTAGGAGGAAACACCCAATGCAACCTGAAGTCTAATGTGCAAATCTAAATAATGATATGCAAATTGTCTCACAACAAGATGTGACAGAGATATATATAAATAAAGTTTGCTAGATAAATATTCATCTTTTTCAATGAATTCCCAGCTTAGGCCTAAGCATTTAAAATAGTTTCGGGTTCAATTCCCGAAAAGAGGAAAAGCCATCTTTGATATTCCACATTCGACATCCTAGCCCAAAAGTAACCCCAAACACACTTAAGATATAAACTACTTTCTTTCCAAAATAAATAACAACCCATATTTGCCTATAACCATCTCTAATCCCCTTTCCTTTGCATCATTCACGAAAACACACTTTCAAGCAAGTAGTAAAGAAGAATATCATACATTCATTTAAATTCAATTATAAATATAGATTCTATAATCTGATTATATTCTCTAACCGTATTTTATTGTTTTAATATGTTAATTACTTCCTATCCAATACTATTTCATAATTCAAGCATTTCATTTGAAATAAGAGTTGATAATAGTGTATGATTGGTTTCAGCATCTCACAAATAATTTTAAAGGCATGTGTAAATATTCTAAAATGCATTATCTCAGTTCTAAGCATTAATCTAACTGCTACATGAAGTATTAACACATGCTACAGGGAGTAATAAAATAAGCTACAGAAAACAAAGCATGTCTGCGTCAAGACTGATCAACATGGCGGCAGAGATAAAAGAATGCTACAAGAAATAGAGCATGTCTGAGACATGAATGATCAAAATGGCGACAGAGATAAAGGAATGCTATAGGATCTTTGCAAGAAGTCTGAAAAAATAATAGACTGCAACGGGATTGCAAATAAATTGCAACAGTGGTAAAAGAATTATGCGACAGTTGTAAAACAAAAAGCTACAGGTATAGTAATCATGTTACTAAAGTACGTTTGTAGAATGAGATAACAGTGATGGGAAAAGTAAAAACAGATCTGCAACAATAATTTAATTACTGTCATCTAAGTTTTTAGAGTTGTCTCAACAGCAAGGCTACTTCACTTTATAAACAAAGCAACACAGCTCGACCAAGATGTAGAGATCGATGCCTAACAAAAGAATCATTTCTAGTAGCAAAAATACAAAGGAAAACATGAGCTACAACAATGATAAAAATATAGTTTAGGCATACGCTCCGGGCCGAGACAAAAGATATTGGTCAGCATGATTTATAGGATCGACGCTCAATGGAAAGAAGCCTCTATCATCAATAGAATTTACAGAGAAAGAAACAGGCATAAGCTAATCACTACAATAGCTAAAGAGCATATTAAAAAATATCATAAAACTAATTTCATAGGCTAACATTTAGCAGGTCGTTACCCACAACTAGGCCACCAAAACAAGAAACATGCCAAAGAAATACTTAGGTCAACGCCAAACAAAGAAGAGGTTGATCCAAGCATATTACAGAGGAAAGAGAAGTGGCAAGTGACTGGAAATGGTTCAAGGTTCAATGCAAGAACAAAAATCACAATTTGGTCGCTCACAGTATAATGCAGACTAGAGAAAAAGATAGATCACGGGCCAAAAATTAACCATAGGTTTAATAGTATTTTCAACTATAAATTAATGCAACAAAATAAGGAAAATCCCTGATTCCTTAGCTGGTGAAAGAGGTCGATTCCTACCTTTGCCGCTGAACACTTCTTCTCCCTTGTGCTCCTTTCTGTCGCTCCAAAACAATGATTCCTTCTTTCTTCTGCTCTCCGTTTTTAATTAAAAAAATCACCCTCTAACAATGGCGCCCATATAATTAAATTGGAGTTTCTTGTAAATATTGCCAGTTAACTACTTTTCTTTTATTTAATTTATTAAGATATCTAATTATAATATATATTATTAATATCATTTATTTTCAATAAAACATCATTACTTTAAATCAAACAATAGGTATTTGCAAATAAAATAAAAGCTATTTATTTATCCAATTTATTTAAATATAGAAAACATTTTTATAATTTATAGTATAATTAAATAATATACATTATTTTATTTATGTAATTCAAAGAGACATAATAATTTCATGGCTAAATCATGCATTCAAAAAAACTTACTGTAGCAATTTAAACACATTTATCTACTCACAAAACATCAATCACATTTATTGACTACATAATAATGCCTACTAAGATCATTCAGAAAATACAATATGACATGAGACTATGTGAGTGTGTGAGTGCATCAGGGTTATCCATCCTATCAGTTCTTGCCGAGTGGCTAGAACATCTCTACCTCAACCATATTCTCGTCTTCGATGAGTACCTGCATTCAGTCACACTCAACTCCACATTAATAGGTTAGTTCCTAAAAATTAAAGTCGAAGTAAATCATATTGTATATCCATAATCGTACCAATAATATTCAATTATTAAATCAACTTTAAAAATCATGCATTTATAATATTACGAAAGTTACTTGCACACAGGTGGAATCGCCCATAGTAAAACAATCATAGTAAATTTTTGATAATCTAAATTAATAATATAGTCCATAAAATGGGATGTGACATTACTAAAGAATGCGATAGGTTGCTAATCTCTAGCCTTGTTTTTCTAAAGTAGGACATCGACAATGGTATAGAATGAAGCGAAGGAAAATGACCAAAAAGGCTTAGAGTAATATGGGATTATCAAGACTGAAGCACCTTTGAGAGCCTCCTTTATTTCCACAAATGCTTCAGCTAGTTCCTTGCTCCACATGACTAATCATCCCTTTTTTAACATCTTAGAAATGGCTTTGGTCTTTTCAACAAAGTTGGGAACAAATCTTCGCACGAAGTTGATTTGCCAGTGGAAAGAAGGATTGGATACCTTTGACTGATTTGGGTTGAGGGATTAGGTCAATTGCCTTCACTCTTTTTAGATCTATCCTCACCCCATCCTTTAACACTATATGTCCTAGTAGCTTTTCTTCTTCAATCCCAAGCATACATTTTTTGGGATTCAAAGAAATCCCATACTCAAGGCACCTTTCAAATATCATCTCTAGGTGTTTACAATGATCTTTTCTTTCTTTAGAGAATGCAGTTAAGTCATCTTGGTAAACCACCATGATCTCATCTATGAGGCCTACAAAGGCAACATACATTGCTCTTTGAAATGTTGAACTTGCATTCTTCAAACCAAATGGCATTCTCACATAAACAAAGGTGCCCCAAGGAGTAGTAAATGTTGTTTTGTATTGTTTTGACTCCCTAACCATCACTTGGTTATATCTGAAGAATCCATCCATCATGGACATTAATAATGATCCTATTACCTTTTGTAGCAAACGGTCCATGCTTGGGAGAGGGTAATTGTCCTTAAGAGACTTGATGTTCAAATTCCTAAAATCCACACACAACCTTATCTCTCCATTCTTTTTTCTTATGGGAACTAGGTTAGATACCCACTCTGGATGCTGGATAGGGTTGATTATACCTCCCTCCTTAAACTTCATTAATTCTTTTTGCATTTGAGGAGCAAGAGTGGGATTGATTGGTCTTAGTTTCTATCTAAAATGTTTTGCATCAGGTTGGAGGGGAATGGTGTGTTGAAATAAGTCCTCCATGTAAGCCTTGAGCTCATCATAGGACCATGCAAAACATTTCCTCAACTTTCTCAATAATGCAATTATCATTTGCTTCTCATTTGGTTTCATCCTCTTACCAATTTAAATCATCCTAGGGGCTACCTCAATTCCCAAGTTCACACCTTCCATGCTATCTTCTTCATTTGGCTTGCTTTTGCTCTTGCAATAATTTGCATTCCTATATGCTCTCAACCTTTTGTCCTTGGCTGTATAAACATCCTCGACCTTTTGCACAACTAACTCATAATCTCCTCAGATTCTCAAACACTTGATTCCATAACTGTGAGCAATATTCAAGCCCAATATAAGAGCTTCATATTCAACATTATTATTCATGCATTAGAAATCAAGCTTGAAGGACAACCTAGAATGTTTCCCATTTGGTCATATCAAAACAATGCCTGCACCTGAACCATCTCTAGAACATGCACCATCAAAGCAGATTGTCCATAAATCAGTCACATTATGATCAGGGACAACACAATGGGAAGGGCCAACATCAATGTTATGATCATCTTCATTACATACCCCATAAAATGATCAATTTCAATATTAAAGAAGTTTACTTCATCAGTTGTCTTGTAACGATCCTCAATGCCATCCAACATTTTCTTCTCCCTATATAACTTTATCTCTACTCCATGCACCGAGATGGTAGCATACGATAAGTCCATTTGGATACTACCCCCATAGAAGCTGCTCATTTTCTAGACAACATACCCCACTTAGCAGGGTAGTCTACAATGATTATGTCTATTAGAAATGACCTATCAGGGTATGTAACAAGATGAACCTCAACATCTTTCACAAGACCAAACACATTGACTTCCCTAGAATCCATGGCAAAGCCCTTGCCGTAAGACTTAAACACTTTTATGCCTAAGTCATTCATGACCTCTTATGGAATGACATTACTAGAGGCTCCAGAATTAAGCATGCAGTTGTGTAACAACCATCCATTAATGATCAATGTTGTGTAGAAAGGATCAACATCTAATCGGCTATTAACTATGGATGACCCTAAATAAACCTCTACAATCTCTTCTTCATTTTTACCTTTATCATTATCACTAGGAATAACAATAAGTTGTTTTGGTGTATCAACAATAGTGATATATGATAAAACCCTATCTCTATGCTCAGGAATTCTAAGGACTTCCCCTGCCGGTAATGAATTCCTAAATTGATTAAGAACTTGAGCCATATCTATAGGGCTATAATTTTGTAGAGGTGTGTCACCTGAGAGAGTAATATCATTTGCATTAGGGATGAAAGGCATTAACTGGTTGGAAGAAATGTCCTTACGTTTCAACTCTTTCTTTTTCTTCTTGCTCTTTTCTTATTCTTTTGGCAACCGGGGCTAGTCTTTCTTAGCATCATTCTCTGAATACTGAGTTTCTAGGATTTGAGTAGCAGCTGATTACACCACATGTGCTGGAGATTTTTGTACATATTTCTTTTTTGTTATAGGTTGTTGCATTGGAACCTTCTTCATTTTAGTCACCTTCTTTTGAACATTGCTAATCTTTCTTTCAATATCCACTTTCTGCATCTCTTTTTCAATTTCTACTTCATTTCTACTTGATTTTGTAGTAGGTTTACTTTGTGTAGATACATGTCTATTTCTTAATTGATACCCACTTTGAACCTACATTATGGTTGCATCGGTAAGGGATTTAATATATTCCTTTGATGGTTTGGAATGTTGATACTTCATGTGCATGAGCTCTCTCAAATTCTCAAAGTCATGAGCTGGCAATTCATACCTCTTAGGGCATGCACTGTAATCTATTGAAGACATGATCATCCTCACCATAACTGTCATAATCAACATCCTTGTTTATTTTCTCATAGTCCTCCATATCAAACTAGTTGATTTCATCCTCATAGTACTCAGCATCACCCTCTTCATTAGGAAATTCTTCTTCTTTACTTATTGAATGAGTAGCTGCACAATTGGCTAAATCATGTGGAAGATAGCAAGCCTTGCACCATGATATGACCTCTTGAAAGTTGACTTGATCCCTCCTTAATGGATTCGGTGTGTCCTTCTTGGGTTGCTTGAAATTCACTTACTTGGGGGCTACCTTCCTATCACTATGTTGTGGCCTCTTTGACCAGTCGGTGTTATAATGCATGGTGTGTAATCTTTGGCCTTCACTGAAATGTGTTGTTACACCTTGAGGTGACAACCCCTTTTCATTTCATGCTACTTTATAGGATAAATTCTTCATAGCTCCCATGATATTATCCAATTTATCCTATCCAGTTAGGAGATCTTTACATCTGACCTCTTAACATGTTTCCCTAATGCTCTCATGTTGCTCCCAATGTTTACGACTGTAGCATAAGCCTCCCTCCATGTTTGAGGATTCTTATCCCTTAGACAATACCCAATCTTAGAATCAAATGCACCACAATACAACACTAGACACATTGATTCAATTGATCTAAGGTTTGGAGGTACCTTCCTCATGGTCATGATGAACCTACTATTGAAGTCCACCACTATTTCATTTATTCCTTTCTTGATGGTTGTAAGTTCATGTATAGCAAACTTCGGATCAATTCTATCCCCATACTGTAATATGAAAACTCTCATGAACTCCTCCCATGAATCAACACTATTATCTGGGAGACTTTTGTACCATTCTTGGGCACTCTCTTCCAATGAATGCACAAATAATTTCATCATCACATCCTCGTGATCCATTTCATATTCATCAGTGACATTGATGAAATGCCTCAAATGTTCTTCTCCGATAACTACATTGTTACCTTGAAATCTAGGTATCTTTCCTCTTATCTCATTTAGAATTGCATTAGGGAAGTCTAGGACACCAAATAAATCCAACGGTTTATACCTCTCTACGCCCAAAGGCTGCCTTACCGGAGGGAATCTTTGAGCCTATCTTCGGAATGTAGGTCTAGGATTCTACACATTACCACATTGTTGGTTGGGTTGTTGTTGTTGTTGAGGCTAATCAGGAGCATAATGCATCTGACCCATGTTCCTATTTTTTTTATTTCTATTTTATTGTTGCACTACCTAAGCCCAAGCATGTGCTTGCTGAGTAAGTTGAGCTTGTTGCAATTCAATTTATGCTTGGAGTTCTTGTCTCCTTTGTCTAATATGATCTAGTAGTTCTAACTCCTCATAAAGAGTTCTTTCCCTTTCTTCAACATCTAAATGTGTTGGTTGATTATCATCATGAGGAATAGTATCATGTTCATTACTTTGTGATCTACTAGGTGAAGTAGGTTTCCGACTAGCATGACATGTTTCTACATTTTGATTTGGCATGCCAAATGTTCACATGTTTGCCTCTCGAGAACTATCCCTACTTCCCCTACTAATGAGATTTTCATTTCTTTAAACCTCATACTCATTTCTATTTGTTCTGAGCATGTTATCAATGGAATCCTCTAAAGTATACTAGTATTGGTTTCTCGAGTCTAGAAACTTATCGTTTCTTCTTGATGTTCCTACTTGTTCTTGAGCATTTAGTCTAGAAGACTCACCAGTATTTCTCACTCTCCATCTATTTATTTGACTTCTTGTGCCATATGAGGAATTGTCATGTCTCGACTATCTTCTTCATTCCATTGAAGATTCTTTCAATTGCAATTTGATTTTTGGGTTGACTAAAACAAAGTCGCCACTCTTCACTTAGAAGAGACTACTTTGCAAGCTTTTCAAATTGGCATTACTGTAACCACATTAACTTTACTGAGTTTTTTTCTATGAAAAATATAACCAGAATCAAATATTCCCTGGCAATGATGCCATTTTGTTGAGTCCTAAAACCGTAGGTCCATAGTCCTAAAGGATGTCTTCACCTTCAAGGCCAGGGGGTCTCATCAAGAAGGTAAACCACGAGCTCATCAATAGATTGAGGATGGTTAAAGGCCAATTGACGAGAGTGGGTAATTTCTCCTACACTTTGAGCTCAACTATACTCATAAGGGTATTCCTAGAGGTACTCCTTAATAGGGCGTTAAATCAATTAAAATGAGCATGACTGAAACAATGGCAACTATACCTAGTGTACATTTGACCCCTACATTTTTCACTAAGCCGAGACAAACTAGCTGCATATAAAACCTCTAACTAAGCTGAAACTAACACCTTAAATATGCATCTTATAGATGACAACAATATTACTAGCAATCACACTTTAGTGTGCAATGGGTACGCCAAAGAGGTCTTTAAGGTTATTGTCGAGCCATAAAGTGAATGACATGAATCGCTCAATGAAACTTCCCATGGATAGGTGGTAGGTTTTAATTCTCGATGTGCAATTGTATTGTTGCCTTTTGGAAAGAGGTTGATGGTCCTATCAATTCATATTTGACAATCCCATGCTTGTATTGCACAAAGCCACATGCAATACTACTTGTCATCTAGTGTAACGCATTTTGCAAGGTTTTTATTGTGCCATTACTATGATTCCTTGTGACACAGAGACTTCATGGTGTTGGTACATAGGAAAGTGTTTGAAAAAAAGCCTTAAAGAAATATGGTCTCTTGGAATGCCATGATTGTACGATATGCACAAAATGAATTTTATTGATTTCACATGCCTGAGAATAGGTTGGTGATAAAGGATTTAGAAGGAAATTTTTGTCTATGTTTAGATTTCTAATGCCAACTTTTGTGTGTGTTGCAACATGGTTTGTTCTTCAGTTATTTGGAAAAAAAATTGCAACTATCTAGGAAAATAAGTGGCTAAACCTTGCAAATGAAGGAGCTCCTCAAGGTTGTTCAAACAAAAGTCGAGGGAATCCTACACTTCCCCCACTGTGGAAGGCAATTTTATCAAAGAAGAACAGGATTCCAGATTTAAATATTGTAGATCCTTCAGTTCCACAAAGATGGAAGGCAATTCTTTCAATTTCAAACAATTGTATAACCCCAAATGCATTAAAGTTGTAAGTCTTCCAAATGACAGTTGAAGACTTTTCAAGGAACAAAAACTCAAACTGAGTGTAGTCAAGCAATGTAGTCCACATATATTACCTCTGGCAACTCCTCTATTTCACTCCATGTGTCTAAATTTAGAATTTTAAATGCAATGAAACTCTCAAGTCCTTCTGGTAGCGTCCTCATCATCAACATTAAGGATGAATTTAACTCTTCTGGAGAAGAATTTGGGGGAACTTGCATTGGCTTTGATTGCTCACAATTTGTATATTCCTCACTAGATGAGAATATCTATCTGATAATGCATAAACTCTATGGTAACTACAGACAAATTTTTTGTCACTGTGACAACATTCTCCAACATTTGCAACTAAACTACATAATTATATGAAATATAATGACTCACCTTGTAAATGGTAACACCTTCCTTGTGAAGAGGACCTCTGTACACAACCAATTTCTCGAGGACCTCTAAATAGAAGGGTATGCAAGGAATATCACCATGTAAAAAAATAAATCTCAATTCTAGAAATGTCATGACACTTCTATTGTTGATGCTAATGGCTTGTCCCAAATCCAAAAATCGTAATGATTTGCTCATCGAACTTAAGTGCTCTTCTTTGAAAATGTAAGAAGAATGACCTTCGGTGTTAGAAATGAAGGTAAACAACTATCAATGGAAAACTTATTACAACTGTAATATAGATATTTAACTGAGTAGAACCAAAATGGAGATGGTATGAAATCAACACAAAGAAATAACTGAATAGAAGATCAAACACATAACACAATGTTTATGTGGAGAAACCCTTTCAAGAAGAAACTCCACACAAAAAGAGATGCATCGTTTGTATTAACTTCAATAGAGTTTACAATACAACACTATCAATCTCCTCTTTGGTCTTTAATCTAGCAACACATATTTTTACAGTCTCAACTCTTTACTACAACACAACTGTAATACAATATCCTCATAAAGAGTTTGCCTTCTAGGGCAAGACAAGCCAACATAACCTCTATCATTAGATTTGTGACCTAATGATGAACGGTCCAGATTTATAATGAGAAAAAATATATATGATGTGGCTTCTGGAAGCATTGCCCCCAGAGCCCTCCTGGGGGGATACCCCCAGACCCCTTAGGGGGGTACGCCCTATAACCCCCATATAACCTACATCCATTGAGTACCAAGATCAAACATGCGACTGAAACAAGATCGCTACTTGGTGAATACTTCATCCCTTATGAATGATTTACAAGGTTGATGGCACTTTAATCCTAACATTCTCCTGCTTGACATCATACATTGTAAATACATCCATACGAAAACATAAAACAACTAAGCACTAGGAACAAGGCCCATGGCCTTCCTGCACCACGTAAACTTTTATGTGCTCACAGGTTTAGTAACTGAATCTGTAACATTCTCCTGAGTGTCAACCTTCTTCAAATCAATCTGACCATTAGCAATCATTTCACGAACAAAATGGTATTGAACATCCACATGCTTAGTCTCTGCATGATACATGGGATTCTTTCCCAAACATATTACACTTTGGCTATCACAACCAATCTGAATAATCCTGCAATCAAAACCAATACTTGTACACAGTCTCCATAACCAAACTATCTCCTTAGAGACACGAGTAGTAGCCATATACTCTACTTCAATGGTGGATAAATCAACGGTGGGATTCCTTTTACTCATCCAACTCACATCTCCTCCAAACAAAGTAAACACATAGCCACTAGCGGACCTTCTACTATCCAAGTCACCTACCCAATCTGCATCAACAAAACCCTATATGTCCAATGTCTTATCAACACTTTTAGTATCAGAATAAACCAAACAGTAATCATAAGTACCACACAAATATATTAACACCCTCTTTACATAATTCCAATGTTGTCTATTATGGTTAGACATAAATCTGCTCAAAACTCCCACTGCTTGGGCAATATCTGGTCTAGTGCAAACCATTGCACACATCAAACTTCCTACAACACTAGCATGTGACACATCAGACATATCCTTTAAATCATCTTCATTCTTAGGATACATATCTAATGAAATCTTAGTACAAACTGGTAAAGGAATTCTAATTGGATTGCAATCATGCATGCTAAATCTATGCAAAATAGTATTCACATACTTATTTTGTGATAAGCAAAGCTTTCTATTACCTCGATCCCTTTTGATCTCCATTCCCAAAATATACCTATCTGCCCCTAGATCCTTCATGTCAAATGCACCTAAAAGTTGAGCTTTCAACTCACTGATCATACTCTTGGTGTTACTGAAAAATAACATATCATCCACATACAAGGCAATAATCAAAATATGATAATCAATACATCGAATGTAGACACAATGATCCTCTTCACTTCTAACAAAGCCCAATTTCAAAACAAATGAATCAAACTTTTGGTATCACATTTTGGGGGACTGTTTTAAACCATAAAGAGATCTTTTTTACTTGCATACCCAGTGTTCTTTCCCTTTTACCTCAAAACCTATAGGTTGTTGCATAAAATTTCTTCTTCCATATCTCCATGCAAAAATACAGTCTTAACATCCATTTGCTCAATTTCAAAATCATAAGCTGTAACAGTGGATAAAATAAATCTAATAGAAGATAATTTAGCAACAGGAGAGAAAATTTCACCAAAATCTGATGAGGTACAAACAACCTCATTCTTATGATGAGCTAAATACCCCTTTTTGTTCTTGCCAACCACATCAGCCATGCCAATTTATTTATTTTTAGAATCAGTAATTGTCTACTTTTTATAAAATGATGTATGAATCTTTATTTCTCAAATTGATTGAATTAGCTAACTAAATGTTGATATAATGGTATAGACTTTGAGTATTTGTGCAGGATTTATGCATGGCCTACGAGAGGAGTGGACTTCAAGAGGTTGAAGTTAGAGCGTCGAAAGTTTGGGCGCTGGAAATTTAGGCTTGCATAGTGGAAGACTTTTTAAAAGCATTCTGTTAATTTATGTTGAGACTATTTGAGACTTTACGGCTCCACTCAGAGCCTTTATTATGTTTTATGTCATGAACATCGGTCAGTTGTATTTATGTTTTAGACTTTTTCAATAGTATTTTCCCGCCATCTGCAGATTAGGATTTTGTAGTAGTGCAGTATATATATGTAGTTGCTTAAAACAAGGACATGTTGTTATGTTCTGAATACTGTTTCATTATGTTGAGTGTGCTGATATACATTTATGTTACAAATGAATGAATATCATGAGATTGTTTTGAGTAATGGAAGTGTTATGAATGGATTCACTTTGAAGCTACAAAAGTATTATATGTGATTTGAGCTATTAGTAGGAACGCCCGAGAGCTGACCACTCTAGGGATCTCGAAGAGTAGATAAGTATTTTCATTGTTAAATGTTGTTAGTTCTGTTTTATGCTGTTATTTATGTTCTATACATGTTATGATGAGATAAATGTTATTTTGTGCTCAATACTATTTTGCGTGCCTACAGGTTGTGTCTTTAAGTTACTGATCTCTGAGTTTTTGCTTACTTAAAATTTCTGGAGCATCCACTCTATTTATGAAATTGTTGTTAGTTGTTGATTAAAAGATGTTAGCTGTACTTTCAGTTAATAGTTAGTCGTCAGTAGTTGGTCGCCTTTGTTTAAGTTTCATAGTTAAACTACAATTACTTTTCTTAGATAGTTTTCATGCTTTATGAAATAGGAATTTAATGTTTTATAGTTTAGACAATTTCATGCTTTCCAGCTTAATTTTTGTTTTCAATCAATTCAAAAATTCAGAAAACCTTACTAAGAGAGACGGCCAAAACATTCCCTATTGCATACAGCCTTTGGACACTACCCAATCGACATAATTGATATATTTTTCAAATAAAGTGTTAGGACCTCACGACAGCCTATCACTTTTTGGCACTGTTGCCAGGGACATGATTCTTTTCTAAGTGTTAATAGGAGACTGTTTGGATACCTCTTTTAGAAAAAATATAGTTGTCAGACTTCTTTTCTGCATGGTCAAGAAATGAGGTCCGCATGGACGATTCATACCAAGAACCCCCCCAATAATAGTTCCAACCATAAATAGGGAGGAATAAGTCTCAACTAAAGAACTTAGTTATGAATTGATCAAGCAGGATCAACCTGATACCTCCCAAAATACCCCAGAAGTTCAACCATCAGACTCTACCTTTGAAGAGGGGATCATTCAACCAATAAATCTTATCTTTGAGGAGGAGACCATCCCTTTTGACATCATGGTTGATCATAACAATAATGACCTTTTCAATGGACGAAGAGCAAACCAAGGAGATGGTGATAACCTGAGAAGAGCAGCAGTACGAACCTTTACCTACCCTATTGCTCTCAATGAAGATGACGATGCACCAATGAAAAACATTTCACCATCCATTTTAGCAACTTTTAGGGGACTATCCTCTGAAGATCCCGACCAGTTCCTCTTCGAGTTCAAAGTCTTGTGTCAAACATACAAATACAAGAACGATAACCAGAAACTTAAACTCTTTCTTTCCACTCTGAGAGACGCTGCAATGCGTTGGTTCATGGGATTAGTTTCTGGGTTAATAACTACGTGGGATGAAATGGAGACTATCTTTTTAGACAAATATCAAAGTTATTGTAGAGTTAGTGATAGAAAAGAGGAATTGTTCAAACTAAGACAAAAAGAAGACAAGAGTTTGGAAGATTACCTTGATAGGTTCCTCTTTTTAACCAAATGATGTGGTCAAGAAGCCATAAGCCCATAAATTCTGAAGACCATATTTCTCAAAGGACTTGACGAGGATGCTAGAAGAAGTCTAGATTTAATGGGAAAGGGAGATGTGTCCCAACTTCCACTCAGTGATATCGCTGAGTTATGTCAAAATTTCTCTCGTACTTGGGGAGGTATCCATAAATCTAGTCTTTTACGAGGATCAAATGAAATAGGTAAACTACGGGAGGAAACAGCAAATCTTAAAACTAACATTCTTGTTCAGCTAAACACCACCCTGGATGGAATATAGGCCAAAACACGTAATCCTAAGACCTTATCCATCTACTGTCCTAGGTGCCGAAACAAACATCTGTTAAGAGAATGTCCCTTGGATAAAATTGAAATTTGCCAAATCTGTGAGAAGAGTCATTCCACTGATCAATGTGAGATCCTAAATGCAATCAAAAATTCCAAGAAGAGGTCATCCCACACTGAGGAGGAGATCAATTTTGTGGGTCAAATACCTGGAGGGAATTTCTCTTACAGTCAGAATTCAAATCCCTCCTGGCGACCCCCAAATAATTGGAATAATAGTCAATGGACGACACCTTGGCCTCAAGCACCACCTAATTGGGGACCTTACCCTTGGGGACCACCTGACTGGGTGAACCAGTCCTGGGGAAACCCTCAATGGACAAACCAGACCCAACAACAATGGTATCCTCAAAATTTGATGCCGCAATGGAATCAGGCTCCAAACTAGTTCTATCATGGACCAAGGAGGATGCCTAATCCACAGTAGAACCTCTTGACAGCTCCCCAAAACCCTCAACAAAACAAGCAAGTTAACCAACCACCACTTCCAGCACAACCTGTCCTTAACCCAAAGAATAATCGTCAAACCACACTAGTATATTCCACGAAACAGGAAAACATGGCTGGAGTAAATGCTATCTATTGTGGAAACCTGCAGTTGAGGTTAAGAAAGACACTTCAACAGCCAACCATAGTTGAGATCCTTGATGAACCAAATGAAAAATCAGCTGAAGAGACCAAGACACCTTCCATACTTTCAGATAAAAGCCTATTAAGTAACCAAGACAAGCCTCTTCCACAATCCTCACCTAGAACTTCCAAGTTACCTCAAGAAGAAGTTGTCCAGCGTTCAATATATCTTTTTAAGGAGGATCCCACTGTGAAAAAGAGATCTCAAGCACCTTTTTCCTAAGCGCCTAAGGCAACTCCTTTGAATAAACCTCTGGAAATAACTGTATCTACTGAAACTGCATTAATCCAAGAAATTAAACGACTCCATATCGAGATTCCCTTGTTACAGGCGATTAAGGAAATTCCTGAACTGAACCAGCTAGTTAAACAGTTGTGCATAAAAACACCAAGAAGGAAACTGAAACAGATTAATACGGTGCATATCAATGGATACCTAGCTGAGCTTCTAGCTGGTGAAACTTCAACCCCAAAATATGGTGACCCAGGCGGTCCACTCATAATAGTAATAATCAATGAGGTAGTAATACCCAATGCACTCGTGGACTTGGGAGCAACCATTAATGTCATGATTGTGGATGTTATGGAAAAACTAGGACTCACTGATCTACGTCCCACAACCACTATATTGCAAATGGCAAATCAGTCTATAGTTGTTCCCAAGGGTGTCCTAGAAAATGTTCCTGTCAAAGTTGACGATTGGGAATAGCCAGTAGATTTTCAACTAATCCAATCCCTCATGCCCAAGGACAGTTACCCGATAATACTAGGCAGACCATGGTTAGCTACAATCACAGCTAAGATTGATTACAGAGCAGGAGGAATGACCATTTCACATGGTCCCAATAACAAACACTTATTCTTGTATCCCCCCGCTCAACCTGCTGAGCATAACCAAGTTTGGGTTAATGAACTAGATGGTTTCGATAAACAAGAGAATCTAGCCTCACTTGCTATGGTAGTTATTAAACAACATGGTGAAGAGTTGGAAGATGAGTTGGAAAACAACATTCAAAGTCTTACCGTAGACTCAGGTGATGAGGAAATTTTAGAGGTGGAAGAAATTTTAGGACATCTGATCCACATTGATGACGTCGAACATGACTACACCAACTTCACAACATTACCTTGTCCCCTGGCTAATATCATTCTGAAAACAGATCACTTCTTCGAAGATATTGCTAGACTCCATAGAACAATACCGCATAGTTACCTTCTCAACACCTTAACAAGAGAAGTTCATACCGTCACCTCTAACTACCCTGGAACCAAAACTATCATGTTATTACCAGGAAAAACTTTGAATATCAACAGCTGGTTGACAGAGTCAGACGAGCTCAAATTGTTTGATGTTTTTTTAAATAGATCCAAAGCTTTTGCTTGGGATTATACATACATGAGAGGAATACACCCAAGTGTTTGTACGCATCACATCTATACCGAATATGTTAGACCTGTTCGTCAACTCAGTGAAGACATCCCTTCTCTCAAAGATATTGTTAAAACAGAGATTGAGAAACTCTTGCAAGTAGGATTCATCTATCCTATCTCTGATAGCAAATGGGTTTCACCTTTGGTAGTTGTTCTAAAGAAAAATGGGAAGTGGAGAGTGTGTGTTGATTATAGAGAGCTCAACAAAGCCACCTATAGGGATTACTTTCATTTACCTTTCATAGACCAAGTCTTGGATAATTTAGCTCGAAGGAAGTATTTCTCATTTTTGGACGGATTCAATGGATATAACCAAATACAAGTAGCAGTAGAAGACCAGGACAAAACAACTTTTAATTGTCCTTGGGGAACATTCACATATCGTGTTCTTCCCTTTAGGCTATGCAATGCTCTTGCAACATTTCAGAGAGCTGTTCTGGCCATATTTGCTGAGCTAGTAAATGACTGTGTGGAAGTCTACATGGATGATTTCACAGTGTATGGTTCCACTTTTGATGAAGGTCTTAAAATCTGGATAAGGTATTGAAGCGATGTGAGGACCACCAGCTATCCCTGAGTCACAAAAACTGTCTAATAATGGTAGAACAAGGGATAGTGTTGGGACTGTTAGTGTAGGTTTTTTATTCCTTATTATAAGTTTTTTTTCTACACATTTATTTAAGCTTGCTTAGGTTAATAAAGCATGTCTTATTATGTGAGTGGTTGCGAGGTGTCACCTTCCTACATATGAGCATCCATTAGCTATCTTGGGAATATACTTTGCTATCTTTAGTCCGATAGATGGTTGCTCCTCATTGGTCGATGTTGCCACCTCCTCCCTCTCTCTGGTCTATATAAGCATGCTACTTAGCTTGTATTTTCATTCGATATTGGAGATATTTATCTGATGCTATTTTGCCATTCAAGCATTTCACATCAATCTCATGGTATCGTTGTTATTGTTTTTTTGCATTAACAGTTTATGTTTCTAACTCTTTCAATTGATTCTAGGTTATAATCTGTTTTACGGATTTTAACATGGTATCAAAGCAAGTTTTGTAAGGTTAGATTCTTTGTAGAGATCTTGTAAAATCCCATATGCTCTTCTCTTGCGTTTTTTGAACGATCTGGAGAATCAGAAAGGATTTATGAAGATCCGGTAAATCTTGATTTGCTCAAATCTGTCAATCGGCTTGCATATTTGGTGTTTTAATCAGTATTGCAGGTTGCAGCATGCCTTTTCTTGACTTAGGTAGCTAATTCTACCTTTCCATGCCATTTTTTGGTTGATGGGGTCTTTTTTTAGGCTAAAGGCGTCTGTTTTACACTAGATCTACATTTTCTGTACATCAGTAAGAAAGACGCCTTCTAGGTTTTGTTCGCAGTGCAAAAAACCATCTGGGTATCTTTTAGTTTTTGCATGCAGACTGTATATTTTGTAGAAATGAACTCGAAAAGCTACAGAAGACCCGCTCTGCGTTGGCAGTTGCAGATTTGAATGCAGTTTTCAAATGCTCCGTTCTTGCTCATACGGACTCCGTTTCTCACGATTTTTTTTATCTTGGCTATTTTTTTGTGCTCTATGCACTAGTACAATCATTTTTTGATTTTAGTGTAGAGATTTTTTAGAAATTGCACATTCTCAGTCGGGACACTGCGCAGTCCTCATTTTGGGAACTCCGAAGAGGCATAACTTTTGCATAAAACCTCGGATCGAGGTGATTCTTTTTTTGAAAGTGAATGTTTTTTCATGGAGTTTGTAGTGGTGTTGTTTATTTTACTAGGCATTGGCCCTAAGTATTAGTTTCAACATATGCTTTTTTTAAGGATCTGTAATAGCATTGAGATCAAGTCCACTCAATATTTCTTGCTAGTGGAAACTGTAAATGCACTAAATATAAAGTGCCAAATCAAATTTTCTTGGGGGTGTTCTTTGATTGAGTGGAAAAGGGGGGGTGTCTTGTGTATTCTTGCATCTTTTCTTTCCTCACAACAACAACAATCTAATTCTGCATTAAGATGGATCAATTAATAGTGCCTGTTCTAACACCCTACAACTACTATGAGTGGAAGTCCAAGATGACTATCCAACTTAAGAAGTTAGGACTATATAGAGTAACAATGGGTCTAGAAATTGAACCAACCTTAATTGCAGAAAGGCCTAAATTTCATAACAAGCTAGATGAAGCTTTTGGAACTCTATGCATGTCTGTATCTCCTGATCTTCTTTTTCATGTTGAATCTGCTACAACACCAAATGATGTATGGACTACTTTAGAAAATCTCTTTGGTAAACAAGATGAATTAAGGGGACATCAATTGGAGAATGAGCTAATAGGGTTAAATCCATGTAATTTTGATACAATACAAGACTTCTTCACAAAGCTAAAGGCCATTAGATTACAGTTGAAGCAATGTGGGATTGAAAAGAAAGATCCACAATTGATCTTAAGTATTCTTTCTAAGCTTGGTCCTAACTACTCAGTGTTTGTTTCTACATTTTATGCCACCAAAAGTGCTCTTGGGACTACCTACAAAATGCCTTCTTTAGATGAATTTGCTGCTGAACTCACTAAAGAATAGGATAAATTAATTCACATGGGCACTATTAAGTCTTCTAAGTCTCATGCCTTGGCTGCAAATCAGGGGACTAAAGATCAGAAAGGCAATGGAAAGCAAAATAAGAAACAAAAGGATCAAGGAGAGAAGAAACAAGGTCCAAAACAAGCTGCAAATAATGCAGCTCCTGAGTCTTCCTCTAAAGACAACATGTCTAAAAAGGAGAAGACAAAGTGTGCCTTTTGTAAGAAACCTGGTCACGATGAGCATAAGTGTTTGAAAAAGAAAATAGCTCATCTCACTTATCTTCTTGAGAAGAATAACATCAAAGTGCCAGATTCAGCTAAAGAAGATTCTTAACAATCTTCAAAAGACACGAAAAATAGTAAGGGGAAGGGCAAGCCCTTGTTGCAGTTGCTACACTACCAGATAGTTGGGTAATTGACTCAGGTGCTTCTCACTGCATGGCCAATACAAAGGAAAGTTTCTCATCCTTGGAGTCATGTTCTATGCCTGATATTCTTATGGGTAATGATACACCAGAGGAAGTTCTTGGGAGAGGGTCTATTGACGTTGGTGATGGGACATTCCATGATGTTCTCTATGTGCCTTCTTTGTTAACTAATCTCCTACCTATCTACCAGATCACCCATACAGGTTCTGGCAAGAGAGTTGAATTTACACCTGACTCAGTGGTTATTAGTGATCTGCACAGTGGGTCTACAGTTGCTGTAGGAAAAGTTGATAACCATTCTCGGCTCTATCACTTTTCTCATTTTGTTCCTGATTCTCCTTCACTTGCATTACTCACTCACTCAGATGAGGTGAGCCATTTGTGGCATCAGCGGTTTGGCCACTTGAACTATCACTACTTGCAGCAGCTCAGTCAGCATTACATGGTTATACGGTTGCCTTCTATTCGATTCTCTGATGGAGTTTGTCAAGGTTGCATTCTTGGCAAGCATCCTGAAGAAAAATTTGACAGAGGCAAAGCATGGAGAGCCACACAGCTCTTGGAGTTAGTACACAACGATTTGGCTGGTCCATTTCAACATCCTTCATTCAGCAGAGCTAGATATGTATTGACCTTCGTTGATGATCTTTCCCAATACACCTTTGTATACTTTCTCAAACAAAAGTCTGAAGTCTTTGAGTCTTTTCAGGACTTTAAAGCTTTTGTAGAGAAATAATCTGGGAAGGTTGTTAAGATTCTGCGCACCAATAATGGCGGGGAATATGTCAACCAAAGGTTTGAGCAGTTTTGTGCCTCAGAGGGCATTGATCTTCAGCACACAGTTCCCTACAGTCCACAGCAAAACGGAGTTGCAGAATGAAAGAATCAGTCATTAAAGGAAATGGCCAATTGCATGATTCACTCCAAATCATTAGCACCTCAGTATTAGGTAGAGGCCATCAAAAGTGCGTGTTATATCCAGAACCGGGTTCCTCACCGAGCTGTGAAGGGGGTAACTCCTTTTCAAGCTTGGACCAGTCGGAAACCCACAGTCAAGCACTTCTGAGTATTTGGGTCTCCTGCATGGGCCCACATTCCAACAGAGAAATGCAAGGCTATGGATCCACAGAGTAGGCCTTGCATATTTGTTGGCTATCCAGATGGTGTCAAAGGCTATAGGCTACTCCACCCTACCACACATGAGCTCTTTATTGAGAGGAGTGTTCGGTTTGAGGAGGATACTTCTTCTACCACTTCTCCATCTTTCATTCCCATGGAGACACTGCGACTTCATGATGATAGTTCTTCTAAGGACCTTAATCCTCATGAGGAGTCTTCTTCCTCCACTTCAGATGGCGAAGATGAGGGTTCATCTTCCTCCTCTCTTAGTCATCATTTAGAGGATGTTGATTCTCCTCCAGATTCTCCTGCCACTGGGCCTCTTTGGGCTCGTCAGACTTTAGAGTCAGTAGGTGATTGGGTTGGTGATCCTTTAGATGCGAGAAGAACAAGGTCACAGTTCGAGCAGGCTCCTCATCTCTTCTTTGCTTTAGCTTCTGATCCACAGTCCTTCAGGGAAGCTTCTGGTGTCCCCGAGTGGGATGCTGCTATGCAGCAAGAGTTTAGTTCCTTGGAAAGGAACCATACATGGGATTTAGTCCCACTTCCTAAGGGAAGAAAACTTGTTCGATGCAAGTGGGTCTATCGAACAAAATTTGTTGCAGATGGGTCGGTCGATAAACATAAGGCTTGCTTGGTCGCAAAAGGATTCTCCCAAGTTCCTGGGATTGACTACTCTGAGACTTTTGTGTCGGTTGCCAAGATGAATTCAATCCGACTTGTCCTTGCCATTGCTGCAGCCCATCGTTGGGAAGTTCATCAAATGGATGTGAAGAGTGCTTTTCTTCACGGTGACCTTCAGGAGGAGATATATATGGAGCAGCCACAGGGGTTCGTCCAAGATCCTTCACTTGTCTACCGACTTCGGAAGTCTCTCTATGGCCTTAAATAGGCCCCTCAAGCCTGGTATGCCAAGATGGACTCCTTTCTTCTATCGGTTGGGTTCACTCAGTGCCATTCTGATCCAAATGTCTACATTTTGCAGCAGGATGATACTCTCACTTTCCTTGTTCTCTATGTTGATGACTTGTTGATTACAGGGAGTTCCTCATCCACCATCAAGGTAGTGAAAACTTCCCTTCATGATCATTTTCTGATGTCTGACTTGGGTCTTCTTCACTATTTCTTGGGCATTAAGATTACACAGTCTTCGGCTGGTATCTTTCTTTCTCAGCCCAAGTATGCTCTTGATATGCTCTCCAGATTTCGCATGGCTGACTGTAAGCCTGCGCCGACTCCCTTTCTGTCAGGAGTCAAACTTGAGGCTTCTTGTTCTTCACCTTTGGTAGATGCTACCTTGTATCGCCAATTGGTTGGGAGTCTCATATACTTGACTCACACGAGGCCTGATATTTCATATGCCGTGGGCCTGGTCTCCAGGTTCATGCAAGAGCCACATGAGCTGCATTGGAAAGCAACTAAGAGGATTCTTCACTATGTACAGGGCACTCACAGTTATGGGATTCATTATGCAGCAGGCGTGGATATTGACTTGGTGGGATACACAGATTCAGATTGGGCAGGCGATTCTCAGGATCGCAAGTCTACTTCAGGGTATTGCTTCTCTCTTGGTTTTGGTCTGATTTCTTGGTCGAGCAAGACGCAGTCTGCTATTTCTCTTTCATCTACAGAGGTTGAGTATCGAGGAGCAATTAATGCTTCTACTAAAGCCATTTGGCTTCAACACATTCTCACTGAGTTTGGTATTTCCTTTAGGAAGCCTACGGTCATCTTTTGTGACAACCAGAGTGCTATTTAGATCTCTCGCAATCCGGTCCATCATCAGCGAACCAAACACATTGAGATTCACATGCACTACATTCGGGAGCTGATTCATGAGTAGGTTCTTGATCTTCAGTATTGTCCGACATCAGATCAGATAGCTAACATCTTCACCAAACCCTTCACTGAGAGCAAGTTCATTCATTTGCGAGCTTTACTTGGGGTGCTACAGGTGTCCTCCTTTTAGGGGGCTTCTTAGCTCCTTCTTTCTCTCTTTATTCAGGGGGGTGTACTCTCTTTTGGGGGGGGCTACTTCTCTTTTGGGGGGGAATTCATTGTACATGGGTACCTCATCAGGCTTGATTTGCCGGGACCCATCTCTTTACCCACCTAAGCTACGCTTAAGGGGGGGTGTTAGTGTAGGTTTTTTATTCCTTATTATAAGGTTTTTTCTACACATTTATTTAAGCTTGCTTAGGTTAATAAAGCATGTCTTATTATGTGAGTGGTTGCGAGGTGTCACCTTCCTACATGTGAGCATCCATTAGCTATCTTGGGAAGATACTTTGTTATCTTTAGTCCGATAGATGGTTGCTCCTCATTGGTCGGTGTTGCCACCTCCTCCCTCTCTCTAGTCTATATAAGCATGCTACCTAGCTTGTATTTTCATTCGATATTGGAGATAGTTATCTAATGCTATTTTGCCATTCGAGCATTTCACATCAATCTCATGGTATCGCTGTTATTATTTTTTGCATTTACAGTTTATGTTTCTAACTCTTTCAATTGATTCTGGGTTATAATTTGTTTTACGGATTTTAACAGGGACACCACATCTCAGCTGAAGGAATAAAAGTAGATCCTAAGAAAATTGAGGTGATACAACAACTAGAGACTCCAAAGAACTAAACCTATGTCAAAAGTTTCTTAGGACACGCTGGATACTACCGAAGATTTATAGAAAACTTAAGCAAGATTGCAACCCCCATGTTCTCCCTTCTCCAAAAGGACATAGATTTTTTTTGGACAGTAGAATGTCAAACATCGTTTGAAATCATTAAGGAGAAACCCATCTCTGCTCCTGTCCTACGTGGACCTAACTAGAACCTTCTGTTCCATTTTTATGTAGATGCTTCCAATGATGCCATTGGAGCAATTTTAGGTTAGGAGGATGAGAATGGAGGAAAATATGCCATCTATTTCATTAGTAAGAATTTGACTCCCACTGAATGAAACTATACCACTACGGAGAAAGAATTCTTAGTTGTGGTGCATGCAATCAATAAATTTTGACATTATATCACAGGGTACAAAGTAACTGTGTTCACAGACCATTCAGTTATCAAGTACTTAATGAACAAACCTACAGTAAATGGAAGAATAATTAGGTGGTTATTGCTTCTCCAAGAATTCAATGTAACCATCATTGACAAACCCGGGAAGTTCAATGTAGTCACAGATTTCTTATCCTGGATCAAACAAGACAATGAAGATTGTGCCCCTGTACAAGATGAATTTCCAGATGAAAATCTATTTGCCATCTCCATTAAAACTCCTTGGTTTGCAGACATCACCAACTATTTGGCTACTTATGAGTTTTCACCAAACTTTATGACCAAACAAAAGAAACACCTTATTCAGGAAAGTGCTCAATTCAAATGGATTAATGGGATGCTATTTCGATGTGGCCCTGATTTGGTTTTACGACATTGTGTCAGATCAGACAAAACATACTGTATCCTTAGAGCCTGCCACGATGACCCCTTTGGAGGTCATTACTCTGCTAAGAGAACTTCCCATAAAATCCTAGGTACAGGGTATTACTGGCCCTCAATGCATAAAGATGTGAAAAACTATGTTCGTCATTGTGATGAATGCCAACGGGTAGAAAGACCCATAGCAACCAATGAAATGCCTTTGCAACCGCAGGTAGTTTTCAAACGATTTGAAAAGTGGGAATTAGATTTTATCGGTCCCATAGACCCTCCTTCACAGGGCAAAGAACACATTTTGGTCTGTACTGACTATCTGACTAAGTGGGGTGGGCAGAAGTCCAAGCCCTGAGAGTTGCTAGGGAAGAACATGTTGCTGACTTCCTATATAACATGATTTTTCTCAGATTTGGAGCCCCTAGATCAATTGTTACAGATCAAGGACCCCAGTTCACGTCAAAAGTTTTACTAGCCTTTATTGATCATTTCCAGGTAAGCCATAAAAGTCGTCACCTTATCATCCACAAGCAAATGGTCAAGTAGATGTCACTAACAGGGAACTCAAAAATATCTTGACAAAGACAGTTTCATCGGGAAGAAGAGACTGGGCCAGAAAATTGCCTGAAGTTGTTTGGGCCTATAATACAACTTGGAAATCCACCACTGGTCTTACTCCTTACGAGTTAGTCTTTGGGAAGAAACCTCTTCTACCCATTGAATTTGAACTTCAAACTCTTAGAACGACAATGGAGTTAGGCTTAGACGTCGACCGAGCTCAGGTAGAAAGAGTCTCACAACTTAGTGAATTAGATGAACTCCATCTAGAAGCTATCCACTAGACTGAACTAGTGCAATAACAATGAAAAGCCTAGCATGATAAACACATAAAATAAAGACAATGGAGATTGGGTACTGTTGTTTGATTCCCGTTATAAAGATCAAAAAGGGAAACTAAGGACTCATTGGCTGGGTCCACATGAAATTTCTGAAGTATTTCCAAATAGAGTAGTGCAACTCAAACCTATTCATGGTGACACTTGAACTCTCTTAGTCAACGGTCATCAATTACGAATCTACCACAAACCTGTCAACAAAGAAGAATTCATGAGAATGGTAGAAATGCAAGGGGAAACCCAATGCATTGTCTCTGCTACAACTGAGCCAATATAATTCCGAAAAAAAAATCTTGCATGTGTATGTACTTATAATCACTTCGGAGTATTTTTATTGTATTACCGTTCTTTTGGACTTGTCTAAATTTGATTTCTGTTTTTGCAGGATTTCATTCTTAAAGAGAATGCAAATTCTGGCGCATCTTGCAACGGTGCTCTGGAACTTATTTGTTCAAATTGGTTCCATTCCCTTGTTGTTCTTGTAGACACCTAAATTTGACTTGCTCTGCAAACCAATTTATCCGTCTTGTTAATTGAATAAATTCAATTAATCCCTAACCATCTGTCTATCCCTTGTGATCAATTAACTCACTTGATTTATCACTAAGACCTTACAACACTATCCCTCTTTAATCAAATAAATATTCCCAATATTTATTTGGTTCAATTCTACTTTTCCCTAATCCTCATTAATTAGATAAATCATGCTTATCTAATTAATCTAGCCAACTAATTGACCTACCCTAACCTACCCTAGCCTACCTCATCCTAGCCCTAGGATCAATTAAACAAAACGTCTGTTTAATTAATCCTAACCTCTCATTTGGGTGGTCAAACCTAGTTTAACACCCTTCCCCACATCCTCCAAATAAAAAAATTAAAACAAATCACACATCACATTTACTTCTCTTACACACCCCTTACTTCACCCATCCTCATTCATTACCTCTTATCCCCAAATGAATTCTTAATTCATTTCCCATTGCCCAAATGAATTATTAATTCATTTCCCATTCTTTCACACCCATACCTCATTTATCACCCCTTATCCCCAAAATGAATAAAAGATTTACTTTTATTCCTAGCCCTTGATTTCATCTTTTAATCCTCACCCTCCATCCTCATTTCCAAAACTCTATAAATAAGACCCCTCTCTAAGCCATTTAGAAGGACTTCTTCATGCATCAAACCTCTGCCAAAATCACTCCACAATCTCCTCATCATACCACCATAATATCAAAATTATCCCTCATCCCCATCTCAATCTCTATCTGAATCCACTTGTCTCTCATCCTATTGTGTTGAAAAGCATTGAGCAATCCACATCTACATTCTAGTCTTGGGTAAAATCTGAGGAGCTCGTGGGTGCAACTCCTTCCCTCTTGGATTTGTGAGTCAAAAGGAAGGTATAATCATTTGTGTTTTATGTTTGATTCATATTTTAATCTTCATTTTGTCCTCATTAATCACAGTTCCTACATTCCAGTGCATCATTCAACGATGCTTCGGAATGTGTTAAGTCCAAAAGTGTCATCTTGTTTCATTCCCCCTGCATTCTGATTGCATCTTTCAGCGATGCTCCGGCACTTTGTTCCTGCTTTCCGGCTGCATCTTTTAGTGATGCTCCGAAACCTTGTTCCTACATTTCGGCTGCATCTTTCAACGATTCTCCAGAACTTTGTTCCTGCATTCTGGCTGCATCTTTCAGCGATGCTCTGGAACTTTGTTCCTGCATTCTGGCTGTATCTTTCAGAAATGCTCTGGAACTTTGTTCCTACATTCCGACTGCATCTTTTAGCGATGCTCCAACACTTTGTTCCTGCATTTCGACTGCATCTTTCAGCGATACTCCGAAACCTTATTCCTGCATTCCAGCTGCATCTTTCAGCAATGCTCCGGAACTTTGTTCCTACATTCTGGCTGCATCTTTCAGCGATGCTTCGAAACTTTGTTCCTGCATTCTAGTTGCATCTTTCAGCGATGCTCCGGAACCTTGTTCCTGCATTCTGGCTGCATCTTTCAACGATGCTCCAGAACTTTGTTCCTGCATTCCAGCTGCATCTTTCAGTGATGCTCCAGAACTTTGTTCCTGCATTCCAATTGCATCTTTCAGCGATGCTCCGGAACTTTGTTCCTGCATTCCGATTACATCTTTCAGCAATGCTCCAAAATTTCATTCCTTGTCTCGGCTGCATATTTCAGCGATGCTCTAGAATTTCATTCTTTGTCCTAGCTGCATCTTTCAACGATGCTTTAGAATTTTGTTCTTTGTCCTGGTCGCATCTTTCAACGATGCTCCAGAATTTTGTGATTCTCCCTTCTGTGCAAATGCTCCGACAATCCTAACAACATACCCATGACCATCACTAATTCTTTTCCGCCACTGCCGAAATTCATGACCGATATTACCATAATAAATAAAAAAATTATTGTGCCCACTTTTTGTCATAATAGTTAGAACTCGTATTAGCCACCCCATCTTTATGCATAATAAATTCATTACATCCTTCATCATCCCATCCGAATTTAATTATACCACCACCCATGATGCTATTACGTCAACATAGGGAAAGTGACTTTCAAATCAATGACGAGACATGAGGTATGTACATCTTTTATTTTAAGTAGGTATATTATTGTAAATAAAAATGAATAAATTGGCACGTTCCACCTTCCTTTCCAAATTTAGTAAATTGTGCGGACTGTACCTTCACTAGAGAGGTGGCGGCTCATGCACTCTATCCCATGCAAAATAATGATTCAAATGCAACAAAGCCAAATGCTCTAATTAAACTGTGGTCCATCAGTATTGTCAAAGTACAGGTGGTCATAAGATTGCATTCGCTTTAGTTTGCATAACAGTATGTTGAAATAATTTTTTATCGATAAAGTGCCACGAATTCAGTACACTTAGCAGAATTGCAAGTAAGAAATAGAATGGGTGGGGCTAAACGTAAATCAAAACCAACTTTTCCAGAGAAATTGTTTGCACTGAATAGTATTTCTGAGTTGTTTTAGAGGATAGGTTGGCTTGAGTTTATGAAGAAATTTGAGGGGCACAACACGCAGCCGGTCAAGGAATTTGCAGAAAACTTCTCAAATGGGCAGACGATAGTATGAGGCAAGAAGTTTAAGGTACGCCCTTGAATCATTTCTAATTTATCTGGCATTAAGAATGAAGGTATAAATTTAACTGAGGCCATAAACATTTCTTATCAAAGAATGGTAGAACTCTTCATGAGGGAGGGAGAACCTCATCCTCTATTAGTGGTGAATACCCGTGGGCAAAATAATGGGTTTCAGAGAATATCCATTGCAGAGCCATGGAGAATGGCAGTTGCCTGGATTATCAAATACTTTACATGTGAGGGGCAATGTGCCACCATAGTCCCCCCCATTCTAGTTACTCACGTTAATCTCCCTGCTTTCCTCAGTGATTCCATTGTCAACATGATAGAGAGGTTTAAGATTGGTTCAGGGCCATTGAAACATCGTGGTCTTATTCATCTAATTTGCAAATATCAATTCCTGAAGAAAAGAAAATCAGAAGAAAAATGGCAAAAATTTCTTCAAAAATTCAAAAATCCTGAACCTTTAAGATATTTTGAAGAAGGTGAGTCATCTGGATTGGTGGCTCAAAATGTAAAAGAACCTTCCCCTGTGCCTCAAGATTCCCCTGTGCTTAAAGAATCCCATGTGCCTCAAGATTCCCTTGTTCCTTAAGATGCTAGAAAAGCTCCTGATGGCAAAGCGCCAGAAAATCCATCACACCTTTCAGACGTGGAGGAGAGACCTAGACCACATAATGTACTAGAAACCCTTGAGAAGCAAGAAAATGTGGATTTAGTGAATTCTAAAGGTGACAATACTCAGCCCCACAAAAAGGAAAAGAGGCCAAAAGTGAAATTACAAAGACCTCCTCCTTTAAGGAGAAGCAAACGATTGGCTACAGAATTCAGTTGTGTTGCGACTTGTGATCAGCCGCATGTTCCTAAAAAGAAAATACAAGAGAGACAATTTCATGAAACTATAGCCCAATCAGATGAGAATGTGGCCCAACCGTGTGAAAGCATACCCCAGTTAAGTGAAAAACAAACTCTGGATAGTAATCAACCCTGAGTCTAAAAAGGAGGATGTCCCACCTAAAGCAAGACAAGGAGAAATGGGATTGAATCAAAAGAAGTGCAAACTGAGCCAACTAAGATGGAATGGTTTCAAATCCAAATTCCTCCAATGCTGACCAAATGGATGGAGAGATGTTATTTCTTGAGGCAAGTAGGGGCAGAAAATGCCAAACTTAAGCAAGAAATAGTGTTATTAAAAGAATCATATGATAAACTCTATCAGGCTAAAACTGATGCATGTCAGATTGGAGAATTGTTACTAGCCTGTAGAAAGCCATCCCGGTTATATTCCATGTTTCTAAATGAACAATTATTAAGATGGAAACTTTTGAGGATCTCTTGCAATTTGCCCCATGACCCAAATGATAAACAGTTCTTAGAGGCATTCAAAGAGGCAGCCCCTGCTCAACATAATCTGTTGTGTGAATTTTTCATACATAATTTGCTTTTAGAAAAAGACAGTGATTTCTTTATCAACTTTTTTGTTGGGGAGGTACAACTTAGAGCATTCATGTCCAATATGCATAATCAAATCCAGTGGCAGGAGAGAACCAGGGAATATTTGCAAGCTAAGAGAACTGTGGGACTCCAAATGAGATATCCGAATCGGAAGCCCGTTGCCTTCAAGGTTGCGTTTCGAAGGATTAAAAGCTAAGAAGCCATGAAGAATAAATATAATGACAGATTCAGATTTGCTTTGAAATTTTCAAAGTTCATGTGCCACACTTAATTGAAAGGGCATGGAGTGCTTGTGAGGAGCGGTACACTCCTCTCCCTATGTATCTCAAAAGGAGGGAGATGATCTCCCCTACCAAACTAAGGTGGTCCTACAGAAGGGCAGAGGCATTAACAGAAATATTACAATAGCTCAAGACCAAGTGGATAGGGATGCGATATAGACCTCTATTGCTCCTTCAGCCACCCCCTATAGTTTTGATCACTGCTGAGCAAAATCTTGGAGAATTATATAATTGATAGATGAGGATTAAATACAACAAAGGTTTTCTCAAACACCCGGATCATTTGGATGAAGAGGTAGAGGACATGTATGATCTCAACTCCAAATATGATGAACTAAATAGGAAAAGGGATGCAGAGAGACAGAGGACTCAGTAGAGAGTAGGAGGACCTGCTTAGGCTTAGGAAGGGGAGGATGATGAGGTACAAACAACTTCATTCTTATGATGAGGTACAAACAACCTTATTCTTATGATGAACTAAATACCCCTTTTTGTTCTTGTCAACCACCTCAGCCATGCTAATTTATTTATTTTTAAAAGCAGTAATTGTCTACTTTTTATAAAATGATGTATAATTTTTTATTTCTCAAATTGATTGAATTAGCTAACTAAATGTTGATATAATGGTATAGACTTTACGGCTCCACTCAGAGCCTTTATTATGTTTTATGTCATGAACATCAGTCAATTGTATTTCTGTTTTAGACTTTTTCAATGGTATTTTGCTGCCATCTGCAGATTAGGATTTTGTAGTAGTGCAATATATATATGGTACCTGCTGAAAACAAGGACGTGTTATGTTATTCTGAATACTATTCCATTATGCTGAGTGTGCTGATATACTTTTATGTTACGAATGAATGAATATCATGAGATTGTTTTGAGTAATTTATTCTGAGTAATGGAAGTGTTATGAACGGATTCACTTTGAAGCTACAAAAGTATTATATGTGATTTGAGCTATTAGTAGGAACACCCGAGAGCTGGCCACTCGAGGGATCTCGTAGAGTAGATAAGTATTTTCATTGTTAAATGTTGTTAGTCCTATTTTATGCTGTTATTTCTATTCTATACATGTTATGATGAGATAAATGTTATTTTGTGCTCAATATTGTTACGTGTGCCTGTAGGTTGTGTCTTTAAGTTATTGATCTCTGATTTTTTGTTTACTTAAAATTTCTAAAGCATCCACTCTATTTATGAAACTGTTGTTAGTTGTTGATTAAAAGATGTTAGGTGTACTTTCAGTTAATAGTTAGTTGTTAGTAGTTGGTCGCCTTTGTTTAAGTTTCATAGTTAAACTACAATTACTCTTCTTAGATAGTTTTCATGCTTTATGAAATAGGAATTTAATGTTTTCTAGTTTAGACAATTTCATGCTTTCCACCTTAATTTCTATTTTCAATCAATTCAAAAATTTAGAAAACCTTACTAAGAGAGATGGCTAAAACATTCCCTATTGCATACAACCTTCAGACACTACCCAGTCGACATAATTGATATATTTTTCAACTAAAGTGTTAGGACCTCACGACAGCCTGTCAAAATCGACTCCTTCTCTTTGGGAGTAGCCCTTGGCTACCAATCTAGCCTTGTACTTCTTTAAACCATCTACTCCAAACTTCTTCTTCAAGACCCACTTACATCCTATGGCATTTCTTCCTTTGGGAAAATGTACAAAATCACAGGTGTCACACGGGTCTAAAACCATCATCTCCTCCTGCATGGCTAGCTACCAAGACTCACCATCATCTACATGAATAACTTCCCTGTAGGATCTAGGTTCATCGTTAGTACTCAATAAAGCAAATACACAATGGAGTTCTAATGGGCTATACCTATCAACTGGATTTCATTGTCTTGTGGATCTTCTCAAAGGTGGAGTAAGATATTATTCCTCATGTTCTTATGTATGCTCAACTTCTTCTATAACAACAAAGTCTTCCTCATCGGGACTTTCACTTGAATCTTCTTCTTCTTCTCCATCTCCTAATCCATTATTTCGTTCTTCCTGATGTGCATTTTTTTGTTGTAAATCAAAATGCACTATCCTTTTCTTTTCTTTTTCTTCTGGCTGTAGAGGATCAGAAATAACTCTAAGTTCCTTGAAAATCACATCTCTAGAAAAGATAACTTTTCTAGTTAGAGGATCCTAAAGATTGCAACCTTTTACATTCTCACCATATCTAATAAAGATGCATTTCTGTGCTTTTGGATCCAACTTAGATCGCTTTTCCTTAGGCACATGAACAAAATCCTTAGCCAAAAAACCCTTAAATGTGAAATAGAAGGTTTCTTACTTGCCCACACTTCATAAGGTGTCAAATCAAGAGCCTTACAAGGAGATCTATTTAACAAGTAATAAGTGTTGCTCACAACTTCTACCCAAAAGCATTTATCCAAACTGTGCATCACTTAACATACTTTTAGCTCTTTCCATTATTGTTTGGTTCATCCTTTTTGCAACACCATTTTGTTGTGGTGTATATGGAGTTGTATTTTGTCTTATGATACCTGCATGCTTACAGAACTCGTAAAATTCCTTAGAGCAATATTCCCCTCCATTTTCAGATCTTAATATTTTTATCTTTAGTCCCGATTGGTTCCCTACTAAGATTTTAAACTCCTTAATCTTAGTGAAAACTTTAGATTTATGCTTCATAAAATAAATCCATGTGAATATGGATACATCATCAATGAAGGTAACGAAACAATGAGATTTTCCAATAGAATCATTATCCACATGTCCAAACATATCTGAATGAATAATTTCTAATTTCTATTCTGCTCTATTCTTCCTAAAGGAAAATAATTTATGTTTTGTTTTATTAAACACACAATTCTCACATAAATCAAAGTGCTCATCAGAATAGGAGAAACCATCCAACAAATTTTTATTCATAATTGTTTTCAAAACATTTTCACTTATGTGGCCCAATCTGCGGTGCCACAACATACATGCATTTTTAGTTATTTCAGTTACATTAGTGGATCTACAAATTGTAGTGGTCTTAAGCCTAAACAGAGTTCCCATCCTTGTTCCCCTGGCTACCACCAAGCTTCCTCTCGCCAATCTACAACCATGCTTATTAAATGTTACATGCATTCCTAAATCATTCAATTTAGAAACAAAGATAAGATTTCTATCCGATCTAGTAATATGTAAAACACCAGGGAGGGTTTTAATCCTCCCATCACTGAAACATAATTGTACCTTTCCCTGGCCAACAATTAGATATGTAGATTTGTCCCCGAGGTAAACATTACCTCCATCATATTTCTCATATGTGGAGAATCATTCTTCACGAGGAGTCATATGATATGAGCAGCATGAGTCAATCAACCATTGTTCATTAGACATAACATTAAATGCAGAAAGTAAAACTTCATCACCTACATTCAGGGATTTTTTGGTAGATGAATCCCACTGTTTCTTTGGGTTTCTGCATTCTTTCACATGCCCCCTCTTATTGCAATTCTAACACTTAACTCTATTCTTTTTCCCAAGAGTTTTAGACCCACCTTTTGATTCCTTAGGCCCCTTTCGGATCTCCTTTTGGTCCTTTTTCCTTAGACCTCCCCTTGACGTTAAGAGCATCCACTGAGCTATCCATAGCCTTCTTCCTCATTTCTTGTGACAACAAAGTTGCAACAAGGGCATCCATCTTTGGATCTTCGAGGTTAGTAGTGATATCAAGAATACAATTCTCCCAAGACTCAAGCAAAGAACAAAGAAGCATAATACACTTATCTTCCTCATCTATCTTAACATCCACAGAAATTAGCTGACTCGTAATCAAATTAAATGTATTCAAGTGCTCAACTATCATTTCACCCTCCTTCATTTTAAGGGAAAATGACTTTCTTTTGAGATATAGTTTATTTACCAGGCTCTTGGCTTGATAGATTTCACCCAACTGCTCCCATAAAGCATGTGCAATCTTCTTAGCAAAGACATTTAACAAGACAAAGTTTGCAAGGCATAATTGGATTGTACCCCATGCCTTTTTGTACATCTTGTCCCACTCATCTTGCTCGATAGTATTGGGTTTCTTCTCTTTTGATGCAGCCAACCATTGATCTCTTTCCTCCATTTTCAGCTTCCACAACTCATAACCCATTCCATTAAATTTTTTGATGTCCAATCGGGATGAGGATGTAGCTACGGCTTCTACACAAATTTGCAAAACAAAATCAACCAGAACTCCCACTACAGCTAAAAAAACCCTCACACTTCCACCCAAGACATAGAATTGGCCAAGCTCTGATACCAAATGTTAGAAATGAATGTAAAAAACTATCAATGGAAAACTGATTACAACTATAATATATATATTTAACTGTGCAGAACCAAAATAGAGATGGTATGATATCAACACAAAGAAATAATTGAACAGAAGATCAAACGCATAACATAGTGTTTACGTGGAGAAACCCTTTTGGGAAAAACTCCACATAAGAATAGATGCATCAGTTTGTATTAACTTCAATAGAATTTACAATACAACACTATCAATCTTCTCTTTGGTCTTTAAACCAACAATGCTTGTTTTTCCACTTTCAACTCTCTACTACAACACAATCGTAATATAATATCCTCATAAAAGGGTTTCCTTCCAGGGCAAGACAAGCCAACATAACCTTTATCATCAGATCTGTCACCTAATGATGAATGATCCAGATTTACAATGAGAACATATATATATACCCCCTTGCAACCCCCGGATAACCTACATCCGTTGAGTATCGGGATGAAACATGTGGCTGAAACAAGATCGCTACTTGGTGAATACTTCATCCCTTATGAATGATTTACAAACAATATTAGGAGTAATTAAATACATAGGATTTACAAGGTTGATGGCACCTTAATCCTAACATTTGCCACAAAAGAGTCAAATTCCTTTTATTTTCTCAAGCCTCTGCAAAATGTATAACCATTACAAAAAAATGGTCATATTGCAGTTGATAGTTTAAAAGTATAATTATAACTATGGACAAATAGAAATACCTCTTCTTTTATAGCAGCTTCAAAAGATTGAATACCCCCAATTCTGGTAAAACATGCCATGTATTGCCCCTTTGCTAGAATCGCATCATGAACATCTAGCTTCTCCACATTCCCCACCGATGCTTCCAATTATATTGACATGGCATCTCCAACTTAAATGCGATCAATGTGCATCTTCAAGTGTTTTGAGCTCTATCGATCCAACAATGTACTCCACATGTCTACGATTCTTACCACAAAGGAGGCTGCACGCGTCCAAAAACGCTTCTTGGGTAGAATCTTCAAACATATCAAATGCAAAATCAACCATACATTCATTGAGATGTTCTTTAATTACCTCTCCTTTCTGCAAAGCATTTATTATCTGACTACATTTGTCTGCCCTGTATCCTTGCTTTTCCAAATGAGCACCAACAATATTTAGAACAAGAGGAACTCCATTGCAAATCGTCAAGATCTTGTCAACATCATCTTTGATACGATCGAGATTCTCTATTTTGTTGCACATAATTTTCATGGCATCGCTGTTCGGGAGGGGTTTGACAAGATATTCATGGTGAAGGCTATACCTAAACATATTTGTCGCATGTAAGTGTTTCCAAGAGCGGATCATTGAAGCTGGAGAAGAAATCCTCCAATCTTTTGTTAAAATTTGGTGCAACCAAAACCACCTTCACTATCGACACTTCAGATTTTCTCAACACCCACAACCTTCTATTGTCCAAAGATCACAACATGCTTTTGTGATGAACCATAGTCAAAGGCATGAAAACTGTTGGACACAACTGCTTGTTTCAAATTTGATCAACCACCTCATCCATGCACAAATGTAGATGATGAGGAGGTGGAGGTGTACTTATGGACTTGGAAAGAGTTTGTTCTAGATTTAAGAGATTTACCTAATATTGTGAAAGAGGTGAAAAGGAAATTGAATTATTTCTCTAAAGGATTTAACAATTTTTTTTCTCATAGAAATCAAACCAAACAATATCTCAATCTCACATAAACCATAGCCATATAACAATAACTATACCAACAATATCCTTCCAAATAACATTTGTATAAGTTGAAATCACATACATGGATTTCCTTCCCAACTCTTGTAAAATCTTTAATCATTGTTCTTTCTAATATCCTTCAATCTTCTTTTGAAAACCTTAATTTTCTTCTATCCACTACTCTTATTTATATTCAAATTAAAAAAAAAAAACTATTTTGCTTTCTTTTCTTATTTTATTTGTTTTATTTTTATTTATTAATATATTTCTCTAAAAAAATCAATAAAACTACTATATTTATTTTTAAAGCACTTTAATTTCCTCATTCACCTTTTTAAAGATTTTTAATTTATCATTTAAAAAAAAAAAAATTGTTTCTTTCTTTTCTTCTTTTATTATTTTTTATATTTTTTCCTTTGCTTTAATTTATTTATTCTAAAAAAATCAATAAAAATACTATCTTTATTTTTAAAGCACTTTAATTTCCTCATTTACCTTTTTAAATATATTTTTAATACATATGCTTCTTTCTTTTCTTCTTTTATTATTTTATATATTTTTTCCTTTGCTTTAATTTATTTAATGGACAAGATGATTTGAATCATCTGGCATTCTTCTCAAAAAAAATTTATCGTTGATTTCTAAACTTAGCTCGTCCATTTCAGTAAGGGAACACCTTCAACATAATAATTCCCACAAGTGAATCTATTTAACATTTTATACACAATAGTAAGGTGCAAGTGTGCAAGAACATAATTCTCTAATGATTTTAACACTAAAAGTCTCTTATTATTGGTCCCTAGTTTCCAATAACAAATCATGAACAATAGGTGAAACCCTAATCTAATCCTACAACTAACAGGATATAAGATCATAAAATGGAAGGTGTTTGATCCTTCACCAATTAGACGGTGCCTGCTCTATTGGGCAATAGAGTTACATAATGCAAGGCAAAAGGAGATACATTTGCAAAACATCAACATAACTATATATGCAATCACATGGAAATCATAAATAACATTACGTATAATGGACATACTTAATAATGCAAAATAGAACTGTAATAACCCATGTGAAATGAAAAAAAAGACCATTACGAAAGTTTTGCAATGCATAAAATATTGTTACACATACATCAAATCCTCATTACACTCATACCAACAAATGTGGTAAAAGAAATACATAGTTGTGACTATACATTCCCTTGAACCATTACAAACTGTCTTGGAGACATACCATTACATATAAATGCACGTTGAAAACCTTTCCTCTGATTTACAAGATGTATTCCTTCCTTTTTGTAGACCAAACCAATAGTATTTGATGCCCTAGATCCACTTGAAGCACCTATAGGTCCAAAATTAGCTCAATGACCAACCCTTTGAATTATAAAAAGGACTTGTATTTATAGCTCCTTCATTTTCACACCCTAAGTCATTTTTGCAAAAAATTGAGGCACTTTGGCATCTCCAAAGCATTGAATGCACACCCACTAAATCATGTGAAATCCACTTTGATCCACGTGCAAGTCAAACAAGGAGGCTTGAAAAAACATTTTCCCACTCAAAATGGGTAGTTGGAGGAGTTAAAACGGTCATTAATGGCGCTCTAGGAAGTTGTTAGTGCATTTTAGGGCATTTTGGAAATTTTAGCAGAAATCCGAGGTACTACCAGATATGGGAGAAAAGAGATTTTGCAGGAGGTTGAAATTTTGTAAAAAACAAGTGACATCCAGTAGGGGGTTGAAATCCCGTGGGAAAACTAAGCTGAATAGGATGTGTAATAGTAGGGTAAAGTTCAACATCCTGTTGCTATGTGAAATCTTGCAAAACACAAAAAGCACTAAAAAACAAGGGAACCACCGAACTTAGAAGTTTTATGGATTTTTAGAATGTTAGACACATTAGGAATAACACGGAGATGACCAAAAACACATCCAAGGAAAAATGGGGACAAAAGGGAAAAGGGTGCGGGGCATGACATGCAATACCCTGTAGCAGGGTAAAATCCCGCAAAACAAAAAAACTAGGAAAAACCCTCCAAACTTAGAATAATATAAGATTTTAAGATTCTCAACACATTTATAGGATCATGAGGAAATGAAAATGACAAAACATAGGCAAATTCACCAAATAAACAAGGATTTAGGTGGATTTTTAATTTTTTTTAGATTGGGTCCCAACAGTGCCACCTTGCGACCGACTGTGATTAATCATAAGGCTTGAGACTATGATATAAACATTGTTTGTCGTCATTTGAAGTTAGTCAATCATGATGAAGATGATATAAAGAAGACAATTATATTTGAAGCTCGATATATGGAATTGTATTACATAATATCATTCGAATTTAGTAATTGTAATCAAATGATCGAGGCCTAACATATTGGAAGCCCATTGTGATACACTGTAATTCATCTCAAGAATCAACAAAGATCATACTATTGTTGTTGTTACATTAAGTTTCCATTGTTGTTTGAGTGTTGCATCATTTCGCTATATGGTTGAATAATCCTTAATTGGATCCTCTATCCATGACTACATCACTTTGGTTTGTTGGATTCACAAGTAAGCCTACGTAATTATGCAGTTTATAAGCTTTGTGTTTTGGACATCTATAATTTCAATATTTTCTTTAGAGTTTCAATATCTAATGCACATTACTTCAGAGCTAAGATATACATACACGTGAACATATAATTTTTCTTTTGACAATAAATACACAATATTATATTTTAAGTTGGTAACTCTATTAATATATATCCAGTAAATAATTTCCATCAAAATACTTCAATATCTATATTAAAGTCCCATTATTAAAATCTTTTACAACCAATACGATCCCATTAAACTTTATGTTAAGTCTTAAAGTGAGAATCAAATTCCAAGATTCATCATAATAATTACTTTGCTTTCCATAGGCTCTTCTCATATACCAAATTATATCTTACCTTAAAAAATTACCATTACCTTTATCTTTAAAATTAATATTTATTAAATACTTAATAAAATACACTTTAGGTTAAAGGTTGCTTCATGGTCGTCCCGGGAAGTGGTCGAGACTCACACCCGAACATTAAAATCCATTTAAATAAAAAAAAATCCATGTTGCTCGAATGGTTACTGTGATTCTTTTGTTCTTATTATTCTCTGCACATTATCTCTTTAAAAGTCTGCGTCTCCAAAGTTTTTTTCGATTCTTTACCGCTTTCATCTATTCAGGACTTACGAACAAACGCCCTAGGGTTTTCGTCCTCAATCGGGTTTGTACCCACGAACAACTCTTTATTTTTATTTTTGGAAAGGCTAACGTAAAACAAATCTACAAGCATTTGCTTAATATTATTAGCTAATTTCCTCTTGCAGTAAAGAAATCGTTCATCAATGCTCGCAGGCTAATATTTGTCTTTTATTCGGTAACAATTTTACCCTGCTGCTATTTTTGTGTTCAAATTATTGGCAATATAACAATGGTGGGCTTGAATAGCGGGTTTTAATTGAACTGCAATTAGTGTAAAATAGCAGGCTCTTTTAGGGTTTTGGTTCAGTAAGGTCTTTTGCCGGACTGTTTACTTAGGGTTTATTTTCAGGGTTTTAGTATAGCAAGTTCTTGCAATAATGTTATGATAGCTGACTGGTTGTTTTTAGATTAGGTTAGGCTAGGTCGTTGAAAATTATTAGTATTATTGCATTTTAACGAGTTAAGGGATTTGGCAATGTAAACGCATAAGGGAATATACAGTTAAAGAAAGGTGTAGAGACCATGGTGCATTCTTATATTTTAATGATGAGAACCTGGGAGAAATCCCAAAAATATGCTTTCGAAGTGCCTTGGTGGGATTTATAACCATGGATATAAATATTTTGAGATGCATGTTTCAAATTTACTGAGCCAAATAAACAGCTTTGACGATTAACCTAAACAATAGGAATTGAGATTGTTAAGTTGCTTTTGTTTTTGCAGGAGATCCTTGGTTTTGTATTTTCCTGCAGAGTTTAAAATTGGAAGGTTGCGAGTCCCGTGAGAATATTAGAATCAGCGTGGAGTGATTTGGAATTGGGTTTCTGCTTCTGAGAAAATTTGAATTGGTATGGAGGCTTTAAATTGGTTGGTGTAATGGGATATGGAAATTTAGGGTTATGAAGGGGAATGGACAGTGAAATAAGGAACTTGGTATCTGTTATTTTGCAGACAATTTGATTCAAAATGTATGGGCCTCCAAGGAATGCTCCTCAATTTAGGCAGCGGCCTCCTGGACATCAGCTTCCAGGGCCTCCGGGTCCGCCTCCAGGGATGATGAACATGAATCGGCCTTTTGGTCCTGTAATGCAAGGAAGAGGTCCTCCTATGCATCATCCTCCATTTGGGGGTGGACAGCAGCAACAGCATCAACAACCTGGATTTGGGCCTCCGCCAAATATGAATCATGGTATGCCACCTGGTCTGACTTCTGCACATATGCCCTCTGGGATGCTACCAGGTTCAATGCCTCCTGGACCACCTGCAAGAACAATTGCCCCTCTTCAATATCAAGCACCACCTATGCCCTTCGTGACACCACCGGGGCCCTTACCTAGAGGGCCTCCTCCACTTCCAGGAGGCACGTCTGTACTTCCTCCTCCAATTCCACCTCCTTCATTCACTGTTTTCCCTCCTGGAGGTGCTGTCCTTCCACCACCCATGCCACCTCCATCCCCACCACCTCCACCCTCATCTCCACCTCCTCCGCCTCCACCTCCACCACCTGCATCACCACTTTCTGGTTCACTAAATGAAGAACCGGCAGAGGCACAAGTAGAAAAGACTTCAGATATGTCTCAGACCAATCCTCAGTTTCAGTCAACTTCACTGCCTCCACCTCCACCACCCCCACCAAAACCTGCGGATGAAGAAGTTGTTTACCATATTGAAACTCTATGTCAGTTTGTAATTAGAAATGGACCAGAGTTTGAGAGCATGGCCCGGGCCAGGGAAGCCGGCAATCCCAAGTTTGCTTTTTTGTTTGGTGGGGAGCCTGGTAGTGATGCTGCCATTGGGTTTGCGTATTTTCAATGGATGAAGATGAAGTGTACTGCAGAATTGAAAATGCAGCAGGAAACAGAAGTGAAGCAGCTTGCAGGGGCATCACCTCTGCCCGGTCCTACTCATCACAATGAATTGTTAGGAGTTACTATGGAAGATGTCTCAAATTCTCCCGCAGTTACAGACACAGAAATGGAAGGTGATTATTTCTATTTAATTATTTTAACTTATTTTGTGGAAGATCATAGATGGTGTACTGTATTGTTTTAGTCAGATGTTTCTTCTAGTTGTATGAGGCTCAAGATAAATAGTTTTTCCTTTGCAGCTTCTGCATCCAGTTTTAGTATTTATACTGTTGCACTGTATTTTTATTTGGTGCATCACTGAGTCCATTTTATATTGCATTATAGTCTGGGAAGAGTAGCTAGATCCATAATATGAAGTGTTTAATCTTACGGTGAACTGTTGCAATCTGGCAATGATATATTTGAAGTGGTGCAGGGTGAATTAACTCTTGAATTTGAGAATAAATACAAATATTCACCTCTGTTTGACTGTCCAGTTCAGAATTTGGCTTCAGTGTGTGTGTTTGCTTTGTGTCATATGCATTTTGCATGTGTTTTATCCATAATTCTTGCTAACCTTGACTGAGAATGTTGATTCAAAGAACAAGGGTGGTAGAACTAGAAAAAATGTGAGAGCAAGTGCTTTTGGAATTATAAAAATTGAAGCTATTCTGTTGCTTAGCTTCAAAACTAGGGGAAGAACTTTTATTGGTGGTGATCATTACTCTTTTGTGTCTTGCAGTGTGTTTGTTAGGGTTTCTTGGGTAATTTTTGGACCAGAATGCATTGTTGAAAGTGGCTTTTAGAAAATTTTAAAGTCAATGCCTATGACATGGTATTTATTGATGATCAAAGCTAGTTTTTGAATGCACTTTGCTCAAATTTAACGGGGGATTTAAAAAGAAACCATCTACAATAGGATTTTGTGAAGGACAGTGCAATTCGATGTGCGTCTTAGCTTTGGTGAAGGACTGTGCAATTTGATGTGCGTCCTATCCCATTGTAGATGATTTTGCAATGCTTGCTCCATCAAAAAATAAATGTATTTTTCTTCATGTATGTTGGTAATAATAAGGCATGGGGACTCACTTAGCACACATACACCTCTCAGCAGTCATTAATGGCAGGAGGAATGGTGAATTTAATCCACCACTTTGAGCTTTTCACCCTCTAGTCTCTTTAATAAATGTTTTCTTAATTAAATGTCCCTGTCTTTTGGCTTGCTAAATGCTTTTGAGTCTTGACAGGAGCTTTGAATCAAGAGTACAAATGTGCCCCAAAGGGATATACACCATATAACTGTTCTGAGAGGATTCACGCTTTGACACTTCCTGAAGGGAATCAAACTGCTGTCTTCCTTTCAATCATTATGGCCATTGGCTGCTATATCACCCATCTTGTGTGATATCAAATGCCATTATTGTGAAAAGCGCCTTAACAATAATGAACAAGATTTGAATCGTCTGCTCCTTGAATTCAGATTTGGGGTAATGTTTTTGATTTGGGATAATGTTTTTTGACCACATGAGTAGGATTTGTGTCCCGTTTTATATTCATTGGAGCACATCTGATCAAAACAAAACTGACCTAGAAGCATCCTAAATTTACTTTAAAATGAATGGTGAATACTAGATGTCTGTATGAAATGGATCTGTAGATGTTAAAGTTATTATATATACACTTTTAATACTACTAAATAATTAACAGTTTGTGCACTTCATGTGTCCATTTTTATTTGAGTATTCATTTTTAAAATTCTGTTCATTTGATCTATGATTCACTCCTCTTTTAGTATAATTTCTTTACAATATTCTGGAGCATGTTACAGCTAGCAAGCCTTGTGAATTTGAATGACATTTGTTTATGGCATTTACGAGAAAGTTTCAGTTTTAGTGAATAAAGTAATGTATGCTTAGTAACATTGAACTTATTGTTGGATGCTATCAAATGTTTAATGGTATAGTCTCTCTTGGACTGTTTGTAGAATTGTAATTGATGGCTTCCTTTTACTTAATAGTGAAGAATCTAATCATAACTCATATGATGTTGATGTTGTCCAGAAGTGTGCCACCAATCTGAATTTAAAAGGCCTTCTGTTGAAGACCTTAGTCCAGTACAATCTTCACCAAAGGAGTTGCATAACACATTAGAGGGTGCTTGTGCAGAACACTCTGGAAACGTTCAATCTTCCCCAGAAGGGCTTCATCAAGTATCTGAAAGTCCTTTTGTTGGGGAGCTGACTCCAGTTCAATTTTCTCCACCCGACCTTCAGGATGATTCTGATGTACCTCGTGTTCAAAATGCAAGTGCTGTTCGCTCATTTAGAAATGAGATGCAGCATCCATCTGAAGGAAATCATGTACAGGATACATTTTCTGTCCAATCTTTACCAAAAGAGCTTCCGCATGGATCTGAGGGATTTTGTGTAGAGGATATGAGTCCTGCCCCATCTCCGGCGAAAGAGCTTGAACATGGATCTCATGGGCTTCGTGTAGAGGATCTGAGTCCTGTTCAGTCTTCACCAAAAGAGCTTCACAATGCATCTGAGGGACTTCATGTAGAGGATCTGAGTCCTGTTCAATCTTCACCGAAAGAACTTCAGGATGCATCTGATGGACCTTATGGAGATTTGAGCCCAGTCCAATCCTCTCTGAAAACGCTTCAGGAAATGTATATAGAAGATCTGAGCCCAGTTCGATATTCACCAAAAGAGCCTGAACCTGTTTCTGGAGGACCTTGTGAAGAAGATCCCAGCTTAATCAGATCCCCACCAAAAAATATTTGTCATACACCTACTGGACCTTCTGCGGTTGATTTGAGTCCTGGTCAATCTTTGGGTGAAGAACTGAAAATACCTCACAATAACGAAGATGTTATTCACAAGGAAGTATACACATGCCCCATCTTCAGTGAAGAGCAGGCTACTGAAATGAATGTGGAGCCAGAAATGGATTTATCAACAAAGGAATCTTTTGATCCGATCCCCACTGTTTGTGAAAGTGGAAAGCCATCATCCATTGTTTCTGTCTGTGAGGTTGGTGATGATAATATGGTTCATGATACAGAGGTCATGGGAATAGAAGCTGTTAAACCCAGTTCTAATAGTGTCAATTTAAGTGAGCCTAATAAACCTTTAAAAGATATGGCTGCACCATCCTTTTTACCAGATAACAACAGTGAAGAAAGGGGAAATGCAGAGTCAAATTTGGAAAAACCTGCAAACCAAGAGAGCAAAATGCTAAATGTTGATGAGTTTGGCAGACTAATAAGGGAAGGTGCCAGTGACAGTGAATCAGATGGTGTTCTATATAGTGGGAAAGGACTGAAAACATCCCGAAGTCGGAGCAGAAGTCTGTCTCCCATTGCCAGGCATCGAAGGAGGAGGAGTCCCAGTCCATGGAGGAGAAAGGGCAGGAGGAGTAGATCTCGCAGGTTTGAGAAGCTTAGTTTTTATTCTTCAGGCATTTAGATATATGGTATCACTGCTAGGTTGGAAGTTAGATGTTGAAATGTTTAACGTTTTGTTTGCATGATTTTGCCCTTGCTTATGTTACTGGTTTCAGTTTGGATTTTATAATTTTAAGATTGTATCTTTATTTAATGGTAATGGTCTGATCCAATGTTTCTGTGAAAATTTCAGTCGGTCGCCAAGGAGAAAAAGGAGCAGGACACCTCCAGCAGAACCTAGGCGTTCTGATGAACAAGGGGAGGGAAGAAAGAGGAGGGGTACTGTTCCAGAATGCATTTATTTTAATAGAGATGGTAGGTGTTTCAGAGGGGCATCTTGTAAATTTATCCATCATGAGGCCCCATCTGAAAATATTAGCAAGTTATCTGGTGGTGAAAGGAACAGAGGATACAGAGAGCCTGGGCAGGACATACAAAGCTCCCAAACTGCCACAGAAATATCTGTTACAACAGAGGAGGATAAAGTGAAGAGTGCATCACCAGACAGACATTCTAATCACCAAGCTGGCCCCATTTTAGAAGAAAAATCAAGTGAAAAAGAAAAACAGTTAAATGAGGCTTCATTGAGTGAAAAGGGATCGCCAGCATGGATGGAAAATCATGATGGAAAGCTGCCAGCAATGAATGCGAGTACTGATTCCCAGATCCCTGAAGAGAGTGGCCATCCTAATGCAATGCCTAGAGAAAATGAAGTGATACAAGCTCTGCATCAAAAGGGAGGAGATGCTCCATCAGGATTTTTGCCACCAGAAGATTTCCAATCCCAGCCTTTGAAAATGGAAGAAAACCTGCCTTTGCATACAGAAGAAATGCCTCCACATCCATTGTCAACAGAAGGATTCTCTGCTATATCTTTACCAATGGAAGATTTCACAATGCCTCAAGAAAGTTCGAATTTCGGAGCACAGCCTTTGCTTCATGAAGATAGCAGATCACAGCCAGTGCCTATTGAGGATTTCACAACACAGCCTTTGCATCACGAAGATTTCAGATCACAGCCTGTGCCTTTTGAAGCTTTCAGATCACATGCTTTGACAAAGTCAGTGCCCATGGAAAATTTTCAAACTCAGCCGCTGGCAAGGCCCTCATTGACAGAAGACTTACGATCCATGCCACCACCAAATCTGCACCCAGTAGGTGACTTCCAACCTCATCCCCTCCAAATGGAAGAATTTCAACCTCGCCCCCTCCCAAAAGAAGACTTCCGTTTCCACCCTCCTGTAGGGGAAGGATTTCAACCGAGGGCATTTCCTGGGCAAGACTTTCCTCCTCGACCTTTGTCAATGGAAGACTTCAGATCACGCCCCCTCCCAGTTGAAGACATCAGGTCTCGGCCCTTGCAGTTGGAGAACTTCAGGTCTCATCCTTTTCCAGCGGAGGAATTTAGGTCTCGTCCCCTTCCAGGAGAGGACTTAAGATCCCGTCCTCTGCTAGGGCAGGAATTTAGGCCTCGGGCACTACCGGTGGAGGACTTCCGGTCTCGAATCATGCCAGGGGAGGACTTCCGGTCTCGGATCATGCCAGGGGAGGACTTTCGGTCTCGGATCATGCCAGGGGAGGATTTCCGGTCCCGGACCTTCCAAGGGGAGGACTTCAGGTCACGCAACCTGCCAGGGGAGGACTTCCGGTCACGGCCTCATTCATTGGAAGGATTGAAATCTTGGCCCTTGTCAACGGAAAGTGTGCAATCTCATCCCTTTCCAACAGGAAGCTTTCAATCTCAGACATTAATGAGAGAAGATGCAAATAGAGATAGTTTTCAGAACCATCTCTTGCCTAGACAAGATTTTCGTTCTCCTCCATTGGTTCGGGAGGATTTACGTCTACATACTACACATCAGGATGGTTTACGTGGAGAACCAGTTTTTAGGCGAGATTTTAATGGGCAGCCTTTGTTTAGAAATGATTCACGAGTTCCATCTTTATTCAGAGAAGAACAGCATCTTCCACATTTGTTAAGGGATGATTCACGTGCACATGCATTACCAAGAGGGCACTCACAAGTTCAGGTGAATGGTTTTTCTTCTGATACTTTGCCTAAGGATGGCTTACACTTTCCGCATTTGCCCAGGGAAGATCTTCGTATCCGAGGAGATGATTTACAATCTAGAGATAATTTGTTATCAAATCCTTACTCTAGAGATGAGTTACGCTTCCCACCTGTTCATAGAGATTTTCCTAGTAATCAGCAACATGATCTTCTAAGACAACCGTTATCATCTACACACTCAGTTATGCAAGGAAGTTCTTCTCTGCTGCAGCGAAATACTTTGCAAGAAAATCCACCTCTATCATCAAATCTCAATTTGACGAGCAATTTTGATAATCAACGCCCAGGGTATTTTGGGGGATATCCACCATCAAATAACTATAGTTCCTTTACCTTAAACCGTAACTCAGATTCTCAGACTGGGTTCATGTCTAATCCAATAATGCGAGAGTCAGATTTGAATGCAAGTTCTTTTACTGCAGGATCAACAGGTTTCACACATCATGCATCAATTCATTCAGAGAGCACCTTGGAGCCATTCAATTTACCACATTTATCAGGCAGTGGGCAAGGAAGTTATATCACGAGACCGGTTACTTTGCCATCTCTTTCACCACGTAATATTGTTCCTAGGCCCGGACTAGAGCCACTACCTAGTTCTCTTGGTGCACCTATGATGGGTGGAGAATGGCACTCTTACCCATATTCTCATCTGGGGGCATCTTCTGTACCAGGTTCAATGACACTTCATCAGCCCGATAGAGATTTCTCTGCTCCTGGAGATCAGTATGATCCTTTGCATGATAGTATTGAACCTGCTTCTCTTGGAGCTAATGAATCATTGAAAAAATTGTTCGAGTCTGATATAGAGAAGGATAACGATGCTAAAGCAGTAGATCAGCCAAGAATAGCACCTGCGTTGGACAAAGTTAGTTCTCGCAATGCTGGGAAGACCAGAATTGTTGGTGCATCTCGTGTTCTGGATGTGGAAGAAAACAACAAACATAAAGATGGTGCCACCTCTGCTTTTAAAGAGATTGAAGTTGATAATGTTGGAGAAGCAGCAATGGATGCTGAGGTAGGTGCAGTGGAAAATGGAAGCCCTCTTCTTGAGGAAGAAGTGAAGAACTGGAGTCCAGGTCACCCATTAGAGCTAGCTACAGGAGGTGCTGGAGAGATTGAAATTGATCAAGGTCATGTAACTGCTAAAAGCAAAAAGAGCAAAGATAGCCGATCAATGAAGCTTTTTAGGTCAGCACTTGCAGAATTTGTGAAAGACATGCTTAAACCTTCATGGCGGGAAGGTAATATGAGTAAAGAAGCATTCAAGACTATTGTTAAAAAGGCTGTTGATAAGGTTGCAGGTGCCATGCAAAACCATCAAATCCCTAAAACACGAGTAAAAATTGATCAGTATGTTGCATCATCTGAAGGGAAGCTTTCTAAACTTGTTCAGGTGGGTTTCTTTTTGGTGAATTTTTATTATCATGTTAAATTTGATTCTTCTTTGACATTAGTTGATGTGGATGCATGTTTTTGTGTGCAGGGATATATGAATAAGTATGTCAGGGCTTAAATTCATGGTGCGGGAGGATGCTGCATACGGCTCATGTATTGCCTGGGGACAGTGTCAAGGATTACGTTTTTTAGGCTTTCTCATACCTTTTCTTGGTAAGATAATGACTAACTTTGGCTCTGTTGAAGATCACTCGATTTGTCCGGAGTGAGATGAGATATCTAGGCTGGCTCAGCCTTTTGATTGTCATTAGTAACATTGGTGATTTTAGAGGATGCATGCATTGGCTACATTTGTACACGCCTCTATAAAATATGCAAGAGACATCATATAAAAATGAATTGGAGCATCAAATCTTTCCACTTTGATCTAAAGTTTGCCTATGCATATGGCATGTAAATTTCAGAATCAATTTTTATGTATTCATCTACTAGGGGTGTAGGTAGCTACCTCGAGACGTTTTTGTCAGAGCTGTTCAATATGATGCTTAAAGAGATATCTGATCAAGTCAGCTTTAAACTGAGCAAGTGAGTCTATACTCTATTGTCACACTTCTGTCCATATTGTGGTATGGTGATATGCAAATGTATATTACTATGTCTTACATTTTCTAGCAACGAGTTTTCTGTTCTCAATCTAAATTTATTTTTGCATGTTTGTGTGTTATCAGATTTGTTACACAATTTAACTGGGATATACTTTAGAGTTTATGCTCCTCTTGATTACTTCATGTAGAAGGCTAAAGAATAAAAATTCAATTAAAAGTTAAAACATTGTTGAGTTTGTGTCTGTTCTACCTTTCTACAGAGACCCTGTCCTCGGAATTTGCTTTTCTAGAATAGAACCATAGGTCAGGATAATGGGATTGGGAATACAAGTGAGACATGACAAGTCTTTAAAACGTAAACCTGTTAAAGGGGGTATTTAGGGTGCCTGTGGTCCCTCTAAATGCTGAACATTTGTAATGATTGATTAATAATAAATATCTTTGTAAATAAACTTTGGTTTTGATACATCAAATCAAATAAGTTGCCTGTTTGGGTACGGCCAGGTATGTTTGTTCGCTGATGGCTTTGGTATGGCCAGGTAAATTTGTTTGTTGTTTTTTTTCCTGGGTTTGGTATGGCCGGTACTGCAGTATAACTTTTTATAATATTAAAAATATAAAAAATAGCGATAATTTGCACAAAATATACAAAATAAAATACAGAACACAGTTAATAATTGGTAATTCAACATGAGATGTTAAAGGTAAATTAATACGGCAATAGCCAGCAGTTAGGTAGTTATTTGGGTTTTGTTATTTTGAGATTTTAATTTTTTGTTTTTGATTAAAATAATCCTTTTTTGTTTGGGGGTGTGGGGTATGTGGTATGACCATGGACTCTGGGTCTGGTTCAGGTTCGCCTGGGATGTAGCTGGGCTGGAACCACAATCCAGGGCTGTGCCCAGATATACCCAGGGCACACCCAGACTGGGTTTGGCATCTGTTTTTGTTTGTTCTGGGTAGAGGGTATACCTGGTAACAGAGCAAATTCCACAAGTGGTATCTTTTCTAGGATTAAAGATGAGACAAGTCATTATTAGAGTCTATTTCTAGTAAGGACCATAATCTTAATGCATGCTAGGTTTGTGTGCATGCCAAGCCACTAGAAGCTGATGATGAAATACTTAATCAAATCCAGAGGAGGGACGCTTTATGAGAAGTTGAAAGTTTACAGAGGATAGTAACTAGTTTTATCATGAATTCAGCAGAGAATGAGGAGTGTTTTTCTGCTGCTTCTGCACTCCATATGAATTTTAGGAGATTTGTAAACCTATCAGAATGAGATAGCTAAACACATTGACAATTTGCTTAAGATACATAGCATGTAGTACCAATAAAAGAATGGAACCTTAGTGAAGATGACCTTGTCAGGAGAACTTTGATGACTATGTTTATATTTGTTCCTCACAAACAATATAACGAAAGGGCATTTTTAAGTGATCAAGTGAAATATGTAGATCCATCAACTACAGAGGATATGTTAATGTCTCTTCAAGAATCAGTAGCAGTTACAAACTATTGTCTTCTGGAGTACATGTTTCTAATCTTTAAAAATGGAAAAACTAATGAAGATAGACTTTTTTTGGTGGGATATGAGATGCTGATTTTCCTTTCCTCTAAACTTGTTTCTGTTCCTTCTTTCCCTAAATCAAGTTTTATTCTTTGTCAAAGTTGTGCTCACTAATACATGTCACAGCTGGGGAGGGTTGGTCGGTTCAATCCTGAAATAGGATTATCTTGAAAAGAAACAATTTTCTAATTCCGAGCTTGAAAAATTCAGCTTTCAAATCAGTAAATGAAATGATATTGAATACAGACCTAGTTTTGTATCTTTAGATTGTGAGGCAAAAGACTTATTTTATTCAATATTTCCTTGTACTATACATGTTATTAGTGGTATTTTAATGAAATCAGTGGTATACTAATGAAATATGAAATATCCTAATCCTGCAAATGGTACCGCGCTAATTATTTTTGTACAGCTATATTAATCAGATGGATTTAATTGAACTGCTCTATCAGATTGTTTATTAAATTTATACAATTCATGTTTCAACAATTATAGTTGTACTATTCTTTTAGCATGTGGTTTTCTGCTCATCCTTCCATTTCATATGGTAAGAATTATTAGGAACTAATATTATAAAAGCACGTGTTGTTCACAACCTATATACACCTGCACACCAACTCCTCCCATGGGGACCTGCACCCCAACTCCGCCGCCTACAAATAAATTTTAAGTTATCTAAACAAAGTGGCCCAGCATGGGCATGTCAACTCTGCAATTCATATTGTTTTTTTTTATTAGGATATGAAAACATTCTATCAACTAAAATATTTGACACAAGCATTAATATGGTGACCCTCACCCTGAGCAAAAGAATAAACCACGGACTTCAAAGATCCTCTGGCAGGTCAAGCTAGTGGGGAACAAAACAGTTGGACATAAGAGTTAAAGTACAGAAGCAACATTGTAATCATTGACACTCATGGGTGAGAACCTGCTGTTCTCAGTAGGAGAGCCCCAACAGAAGACTATTGTAATCAAACACACCATCAGCAAAATCATCACCTTGCAGCCTGCTGACAAGTGCTGTTGTATGTACCTTACCATCAATATTCTCATCATCTAGGCAGTTAGATTATGTATTCATGAGTTGTAAAGAGGGCCACTTTTTCCTTATATGCCAAACAGGGAAGTCTCAACAGCAAATCTCACTGAAATATGTTTTTGATTATTTTGAACATTGATGAATCTCCATCCTCTGGTCCAAATTTCCCAATTTGACAGACTGGGAGGATGCTAGGAAAGATTACCAAGTTTGATTTTATGTTTGCCAATAACTGAAGGAATTCTCTTCCATCAGTGATTGCAGTTCCCCAAGAACACATTGTGGAGGCATTTTATCATTTAATTCAGTTGACATATTGAAATTTAAATCCAAGGACTTTACAATGCTTCAATCAATGTGTTTGAGATGTTACTTGGCACATACAGGGAAAATACTTGAATGAGTGAACTAATTTCAGTGGACACCAGTTTGCATACAGGAGACTGGGGACATGGAGAATGCTAGAACGAGTGAACTGATTGCAGTGGGCACCAGTTTGCATACATCAGACTGGGGAAATGACAGCAGTGATATCTGACTAATATCCACTTTTTGGTTCTTTTGATGAATTAGCATGCTTGTGGTCAAAACTGTGCAAGATTTTTTGAATGAATGTTTCACATCAAACTTGATGATCCAAAATATTGTCTCATCCTGATGATGGATCAAGGAGTTTGATCCAAAATGTTGATTCAAAAAATCTTACACAGTTTTTACGAGATGCATGCTAATCATTTACAATGGACTGTGGAAATTTCATGTCTCTCTATGTTGTGTTCTGTGTCATATCCAACCTATTTGAAATCTGTTTACAACAAGTTAACTTGATGAGCAGAAATCCAATGTCTATGGTTTACTTACTACTCTTGTTTAAGATGTTAGTAGAATGAATGCTTGAAGTGTGAGAGAATTGAATGCCACTCTTGCTCAAAATATTTTGGAAAGCCCAACATACACTGCTGCCAAAAAAATGTGTAAAACCCACTTTACACAGTACAGGAGCAAGTGGCTCCCACAGAGTGTAAGACCAAAGAAGGCTACTTCTGTGGCAAGCAGCACAGTAGGTGTAATGGGAGCTGCTACTTGCCACACGTATTTACAGGATAAAATTCTGCTTAGCAACATCATGGTGAAGGTGGCAATTCCCTTGCATATTGCAAAGTCTCTTATGAATGCAGAGTATTCATTTGGACATGGAAACTTGTGCCTTCAGCTTTGATTTTCAGGTCACTTCATCAAGGTTGATTTTAATACCATATGCTAAGTCCCATCTTTGTTTTTTCTTTCTTTTTATGAGCTTCTGCCTTGGGAAGTATGAGATCATCCACTGCATATTTTTTAACCCATCAGTAATTTCCACAAATGGCAAGCCCCTAAACAACTACAATACGCATCATTTCCTTCAGGGAGACTGCCTAACCATCCTTTAGGACCCAGATTCTTCTCAAGATTGGAGAAAAAACTTCACAGTTTTCCCTGATAAAGTCAAAGCTATATTGGCCCCAAGGCCAAAGAGAGGAGGGTAGAGCTGCTTGAAGGTTTGCCTCATCTAAGGTTGTAATCTGATTGGTAAAACCCCAAAAGAGGACTGAAACCACAACACTTCCACATAACTCTAGCATAATGCACAACAAATGGAAAGACCAAATCCTTAGAATTGCAAATGGGACTGCTTGAAGCTTTGCCTCATCTATGGTTGTAATCTGATTGGTAAAACCCCAAAAGAGGACTGAAGCCACAACACTTCCGCATAACTCTGACATAACGTACAACCTAAGTTGTCGGTTCTGGTTCGGGTTCGCCGGTTCGGTTCGTGGATTTGACCAAAAAAATTTTTGGAGTTGGGTTTGTAAAAATATAATACATAAATATATAATATATCATATTATAATAGGATTATATTTATTCACCCGCGGAGAACATAATGAAATAAATGGTGCCCTCATTTCATAGTTTCATCGTTTCAGTGCCCTCGTTTCAATCAATCTATTGATGTAGCAGCCAATGAAAACAATAAAAAATGAAAATAAATGTTAAAAAAATGTTTCCCGTGCCTCTGATTCGACCTGTCGCCATAAGCACGCACCCAGTCTGCACCCGAACAAGAACCGGACCGGATGCAAACCGGACCTGGATCTGGCCACCAACAAGGCGAATCTGGTAACTTAGTGTACAACAAATGGAAAGACCAAATCCTTAGAATTGTAAATGGGACTGCTTGAAGCTTTTGCCTCATCTATGGTTGTAATCTGATTGGTAAAACCCCAAAAGAGGACTGAAACCACAACGCTGCCGCATAACTCTGACATAACATGCAACAAATGGAAAGACCAAATTCGTAGAATTGCAAGTGGGACTAGAAAGCTAGGACCCAGAAACTGGAGCAGCAAATCTGTCATGGACCAGCTAGTCCTTGAACCTAGGACCTCCTATGTGCCTGCTGGGATGCTCTACCACAGAGCTACTTGTCCTCTTTGTGACCGGGCCTTTTTGGTAGGTTTTTTGTTATGGTTTTGGTGTAGTTTGTTTCTCCAGGACACCCCGTTGAGCCACACTTTGGTGCTTGGGACTCCTAATCTGGATTTGATACCTTTTTGTTTTCCAAGATCAGCTAGGACTTGAATGCAGGACCTCCCATGTGCATGTTGGGGTACTTTAACACTGAGCTACTAGTCTTCTTATTTCGGTTTGTGTGTGGCTCATATCTCCAACAGAAGACAAAACAAACTAAATATACTGCAACAAATTTTAAAAGCATGCTTTTTGCTTCAAGTGTTTAGCTATGTGCTGTTTGTGATTTAGTTTGTCTGGAGTCCTGGACGTTTGAGCTAAATACCTACGAGGACTCAAAGTCCAACCTTTTTTATCATGTTTATCTTTTGTGAAATTAACAGGGAAAAGATATTTTAGTCTTAGCTTATTCTTGTGTTTATCCTTTGTGAAATTAACTGGGAAAAGAGAATTTAGCCTTAGCTTCTCCAAGTCTTATGGGAAAATCTAATTTGCTGTAGGTGCTTCAACTTTTATTGGTGCATCATGAGTTGCATTAGGCAGCCAAAATGCATTCGTAGTCTGAAGAGCTTCCTTATTTAATGAAATCAATTTAACACTCTTGGGCCTCTGAAAACCACTTTTATCTTGAACAAAGTTTTTGTCAGTTTGCCGAAGCCAATTTAACACTATTGGTGCTGTGAAAACTACTCTTATTCTGAACAAAGTTTTTGCCATTTCAATGATCAGCACCATTGTTTTGGCAATTTAACATCAAACTTTTTGCTTTCTCATCTCTTGCTTCTTCTGTGCAACAACATTATATGAAAGTTTTTTTTTGAGGACTTTATTTTAGGCCAGAATATATTCATATATGCCTTATCTTTGAGGTGCCTCTTTGAACATGAGAGAGAGTCTACACATGGCTTGAGCTAGAGGTAGCATGCATTAAAGGGTTTGAAAGAATCTTTCAAATAAGTATGTTCTATTAATCCATGTCATAATTACTGCTGTCAATCCACCAATACCAAAGTCAGAAGTGTTCTACATGAGTATACTGGCAAGGGTTGTTGAGTTTGGCTTTACCCATGCCAGTTTATTTTGATTAAGAATCTTCAAGGCATTTCTCAGCTAACAAATCTTGTATACATCCATCAATGACTGCTTGACATACATTTTCCTTTCTGCCGAATCTATTGTCAAACTGTAAACCCTAAGTTACCAGGAAACAGAAATTGAAACGGGAACAAAAAGGGAATTGGAAATTGGGAATGCTGATTTTTGAGGCACTCATGCAAACTAAGTAATCCAGAAATATCCATATCAAAAGTATTAAAAAAACTGAATAAACAGGATATATATTAAATAGCTTTCTTTGTGCAAAAAATTTGAAAAAGATAAATAACAAAAAAGTGGTAATTTTGTTTCAGGCTTCACAAATCAGAAATCTCGTCTCAGAAACCTTGTCTCATTCTTCAGCGAATCAGAAACATATTGCAGCAGAAGAACAAGACATTTCCCAGCAGCAGATATCCAATGCTTCTAAGCTGCAAATCTCTCTCAAGTTTTAGCAGCAACATTAATCTCAGCTCAGCAGCAAGAAGTCTAATTTTTTTGAGATGAATATTTTGGTTTATAGTTTTATAAATCATTTTTCATTCTTTCAGTCTGATTAACTGTGGGTTAGGAGGGGCTTGGTGGTAGGTCACGGTATGAGAAAAGGTTAGGTAAGATTAGAGTTTAAACATAAGTTTCCAAAAAATTTCTAGTTCTTTTAAAGGGGCTCTTTTGCCCCTGGAAATTCTTGCAATGGTGTGGAAATACCGGGCTTGACCAGAAACATCCTAGAAAGGATAAAGCTGCTCCTGGATTGTTTTTAAACATGCTTTGGCATTTCTGGCTATATTGGAAATGTTTTAGAGGCATTTCCAGATTCATTTATGTTTTACAAACAGTAGAAGCGTTGTAGGTCAAAATGAACTCTGCACCTTTTATATACTATCAACATTTTGCATATATTTTAAACTGCTGCAACTGTAGCATCTGCCAAATTCTGCTTTCAATAATAGCTGACAGATCTCTGTACCATATTCAAAACCTTTAATTTTGGCACATGATAGGAGGACACTGTGAAGGGTATTTTAATTTGGCTTTACATGTAGAAGATACATTTGACACAATTTGTGTTTTATCTGTGTGCATGCTTATTAGATAATTTGTATCTTTAACAAATAATGAAATATCGCTCCATGTCATGACAGTGCAAATCTAATTGAGGATTAACACAATTTGAAAAGGATTTTTTAAAATAATTTACTTTGGAAATGAAAGTTAATTGAGCAAGAGTAAAGTGGAGACAAACTTAAAAAATATATTATCAAGGGTTTTGTATTGAGTTTACTCAAATAGAAAAGAAATATTACCTCGAGGGTTAGTAATTCTATAATTACATTTTTGGGCCATGAAAATCCTTAAAATGGTGGGAATGTTTTATGAGAAGTAGAATGAAACCATGTCCCAAATCAAAGAATGGTTGCATCACAATAATTATGTGAGTATATGATAATTTTGTATTATAAAGCTAGTTAATTTATTTTTCTTTTGTCATATCTATTCATTGAGACATATCATTCACTATATATTTGTGCACTTTGTATTGAGTGTTAGAAGGCACATGACAACTGAGAGAGGGGGGGGGGGGTGAATCAGTTGTGTATTAAAACCCTAGACCCTCAAAGCAATTTCAAACATCAACCTCTTATTATATATTAGCAGAATGTAAACATATGAAGCAACAATGCAAACACATCCAAACACATAAGAACACCAGATTTACGTGGAAAACCCAAGAAGGGAAAAACCATGGTTAGGATCAGCTCACATATATATGAATAGCAACACCAAAAACAAATAGGCTCACTGCCCAAAAGAAAGGCTTACTGCTAGGAGGACTCACTGTCCAGAAGAGAGAAGAATAGAAGAAGACTGTCATTTGAAATTTTGATTGGACATTTTGAAGCATAATGACCTATCTTCCCACAATTGAAACATTTGAAGGGTAACTTACCTCTGTATTTTCTAGAGCCCTTTTTCAACCTGCTTACAAAATTTGCTTCCACTTCATCAAAGCCATCAACATTCTTTTTTGTCTTGCTAGCCTTAAAAGCAGTTTCCTTTTTTGAATCATCTTGACCAAATTCTCTTATCTCAAAAGTAGTTAAAGTACCAAACATTTGATCCCTAGAATAATTATCCAAATTTTGAGTTTCTTCAATAGCAGAAATTTTAGCACTATAAGATTTTGGAAGAGTTGTGAGTACCTTCTTTACCACTTCACTATCCTCCAGCTTTCCACCAAGACCATTGATGGAGTTGACAACTTCATCCACTCTCTGCATGTAGCTTACAATATTTTCATCCTCTGATATCTTCAGGGTGTAAAACTTGGCCTTCAAATTCTGCATCTTTGTTTGCTTGACCTTGTCATCTCCTTGATGGATACTTTCCAGCTTCTTCTAGATCTCATGAGCAGTTTTGTAGCTCATCACCTTCCCTAACTCAGAATCAGAGAGATTGTTTAGAAGAGCACTCCTTGCCTTGCCATTGTTCTCATAATCTTTGATCTCATCTTCATCCTTTAGACCATTAGTAGGTATAGTATACTTTTTCTAAACTAGCTTCCATACGGCATATCCTAATGAGATGAGAAAGCTTTCCATCCCGGTCTTCCAAAAAACATAATTTGTTTCATCAAACACTGGAACCTCAATACCTTTCCTATGCGCCATTCGGATCTTCCTCAAGTGGTTAAGCTTCTTCAAGGAACCTGGCTTTGATACCAATTGTTAGAAGGCACAGGACAACCGAGAGGTGGGGGGGGGGGTGAATCAGTTGTGTATTAAAACTTTAAACCCTCAAAGCAATTTCAAACATCAACCTCTTATTATGCATTAGCAGAATGTAAACATATGAAGCAATGATGCAAACACATCCAAACACATAAGAACAACAGATTTACGTGGAAAACCCAAGAAGGGAAAAACCATGGTGAGGATTAGCTCACATATATATGAATAGCAACACCGAAAACAATAGGCTCACTGCCCAAAAGAAAGGCTCACTGCCAGAAGGACTCACTGTCCAGAAGAGAGAAGAATAGAAGAAGATTGTTACAGAGAGATTCATTATCTCAAAGCAACAGGTGAAATCCACCATTGCCACTTCTTGCCATCCACAACCTCTGACTCACTGCCTCCAACAACGTCAAGCACATTGAAATTTAGACACCTTCTACACACTGCATTCCGGAGTCATAAGCATTTAAGCTCTCACACAACTCACTACCCTTGTTTCACATTCGCATCATCTTCTCTACTTTGCTCCACTCAACTTCATCTTGCATTTATACCATCTACAACCAAGACCTATCTCAATTAGGTCGGTCCTAATGAAGCGTGTGCACCTCAAACGTGCAACACCAATTAGGTTGGCACTAAACACTTCTGCTCATCACATCGACAATCCATGAGGTACCTCCGCAATTAGCGCTAGCAAGCTAGATCGGCCAAACCTGAGCTAACGACCACATCCATGCTTCTCTAAGTCCAAAAACATCATGCGGACCACATAGACACTCCACAGCATCCACACACCTTTCCAGAATATTCAGCATCATCAAAATCTTTTGCAACACTGCCACAACCACCTGAAACAGAGAATGTCTTCATTTTGCACACCAGGGTACACTGTTATTGAACACCAACACAAGAATTGAACTTGCGGAGCACCCCAACACTAGAAACATGAAGGGAAGGTAAATATATACAATATAAGCACTTTCCCAGATCTGCAAGACAGGAAACCTTAACGCGGAGAAATGTAGAGCAATCTCATTTCTCCCAGACAACCTTCTTCTCAGTCAAACACTTTGTCAAACACATCTTCCACTGCTGCACGATCCAGAACCTTAAACTTTGGATATAATACCTTTGAACACCTCTGATCAACATTTCCAAACCATACAGTCATATCTTCAACTATGAAGAAATGCGGAGCAGATCACTGAATATACCTCTGTCGCACTGCACATCTTTTTATCAAATTTTCTCAAAAGCACTTGGAAACCAAGTGAACTACCTGCTAGAGGTTGACATCAATGACAACACCAACAAGTTTTCAACAATGAGTTTGTCATCTCTTATATTTATATTTATATATGTAAATGCTAATAATTGTGAGTATGTAAATTCCAAATGGTATCAGAGTATATGAATTTGAACTATTGGCACCTTATTGCATGAATGAAACTCTCCATTGGAGTTTGAGGCCTTCATATATGCCTTTGGAACGAACACCATTGACATGGCCTGCATTGGTTTGTATCCACGAAAATTGTTAGGACCTGAAAAAGAACCATCTGGGCTTGTGATGAATGGTCCTGCAAGGTCACAATTGGTTTTGCACAAGCCAAATCGAGCTTGCTAATTACTGCATTGGGCCTGAGTACTTTGTCTTAGGACAAGCTTAAATGAACCACAATGGTTGCTGAAGAATGCTGTTTTAAGTGCCATCTCAAATCAAACTTGTCTATGCAAGTTCGAAATTTAAAAGGACTGAATCATATTTGCCTTGTCTAGACGCCTCTTTCTGAGCAGTTTCCAGTGATTTGTATGAGGTTCTAACACTCCTAGTACCAGTCGTACATTCCCCAGGCCGTACTCTGCAGTTCTGATGTGGGTTTCCAGATTGGTATGTCTTTGGTATTTAAAGGTGTCTAATTGTGTGTGAGGTGGGTGCTTTTGATGCTAGAGTGGTGTGCAAGCCTTGGAAGGCATCTGTAATTGAAGACTTCAACAAACGTAGAAGAATACCCTATCCTGGGCGCCGTACAGCAGATGTTCCTGAGTCTTTTCAATGCTGCTGTGAGAGCAGTCTGAAATCTTGTTCTGAAGCAGGTTTTTCAAGGTGATAATTGTCTTGCTATTGATATCTCTTTCTTGCTGTTAGTATTCAGTGATATTACATATTTATATTGTTGTATGAGATTGGTGGTCTAACATGGGAAGCTACAACAAATTGTCTCTTCATGGAATTATCACTTGATTTATGACTCATTGTAATGGCTTCCCATTGAACAAGTGGATGTGCCAGTTAGAATAGTTTCTCTATTTTGCTTTGTATGGGCTTCCCACTGAATAAGTGGATGTGCCTTTCTTTTCATGCATAGCTCAGTTTCCCGCTGAATAAGTGGATGCACCTGGTTTTCTTCCTTTGTATTTCTCATTGAATAAGTGGATGCCCACTGAATAAGTGGATGCCCACTGAATAAGTGAAAGATTGTTACTTCAATTGTTTTGGGTTTGAATGCTAACTCTGAAGCACTAGTATGCTCTCACCTTGCCCACATTGGGATCTGGGTGATCAGAAAGGTGTGGAAGAATATTGCTCCTAACATTCATTGTCTTCCTCTTGTGTTTCAAAAGAAAAATAAGGGTAGCATATTACATATGGTATAAAATTGAAGATATATTGTTTTGTCTAAAGTAGATTGGAAGAATGAATTGATGAGGTCTTGAGACTAAGAGATCAAAATCAAATTCGGTTAATGCAAGTCAACAATGTTTTGGGAAGACATGGAGATCACAAGGAAAATATTTGTTTTTTAATTTTTTGCATGTAATTTAATTTCGAATGGCAGAAATCTTTCATTTGGAAAGGCATAACCAAGCTGTACTCTTACCAACTACACTCTTGAAGGATAGCAAGTGGCAACGTGAAATCATATGCAATTTGCCAATAGAGAAATGTCTACAATGCAATTGTATCTGGAGACAAGATTGCCACTGTTGAAGCAATTATTGCAGTTATAGGATTCTTGAAACTGCCCAAGACGAAGGGTGCTTGTTTTGATTTTATCCATGGGCTCACTAAGCATATCCTAAAATTGAACTAGTATGTTACCCTAATCACTAGAGTAGCTGTTTTCGAGAACAAGATTATGACATCCTAGACAACAAAGTTTTGTCTCTTTATTATCCTAATCACGAGTCCTAAATAGGCTTCTGTTTGAAACAGTTTTGTTCAAATATTTTTAGCAAATATGTTTCATCGTGACTGTTTTCGAGAACAAGATTATGGCATCCTAGACAACAAATTTTTGTCTCTTTATTATCCTAATCATGAGTCATAAATAGGCTTCTGTTTGAAACAGTTTTGTTCAAATATATATAGCAAATATGTTTCATTGTGATCAATTTTGGATGGATTGGACTTGTTTAATGTATCTTTATTCTATGTTTTTGCAGCACTATTATTGCCACGTGTTGTGCTTACTTTAGAGTATGATATTTTTTGAGAACTGGAGATGTTATATATCCCTAGTGTTCTACAGGGACGCGCCCCCAGCAAAATTGCTGAAGTTTCAGTGATGGGGAAGTCCCAATGATGGGATGGGGACAACTACCATTGTAGTTGGTGCTACCTGCAGGAGTGGCTGTCAGCCCTGCAAGGGGCATTTGGGGATGATCCTCTTTGCAGGGGATACCAGGGGAGCCTGTGGATCGCCTAATTTACAAAAAAAATCACAGTTACCCACAAAAAAAAAACATTTTTTAAAATCGCAGATAAGCTCTGGAAGTTTTCTTTTCATAAATGTATGCCAGTTTCTAATCCGCATTACTATTTCTTGGGTAGCAAGCGAATGAGAACATAGCATAAAATAAATAAAAATAATGATGATATTGCACTTCCTCAACTGTGCAGCCCTCACCTTGGTCGATGATATTCCATTTTCAATCTCGTCCTTGCCTTGGATTTTTTTTTGAGTTTTGGGACTAACTTTGTAAAAAAATCAAAAATATCTTTGCCTAAAAAATTAATTTATTATAATTTCTAACGTATATTTATAATATAGTATTTAATTTAATAAATAAATATATTTATTTTTTATATATGCTAATTAATTTATATATATTTCATATTCTTTTTGCTTCATAAATTGTGGGGTAGGGTCCACTTCCTTTATATTATAGAAAAACGAGTTACAAAAACTAGGGTTCCGACATGCAAAGCTCTGTATGGAACATAGAAGACCATGATTATCAACAAAAACTTAAGCCCTAATGTCAAGATATGGCAGAGCCCATACAAACAATCTTTAGAAGCTTTAGCCCCAATAGCCAGATGAGGCCGAGCCCATACACATTGTCTCAGAAAAGAAAAATACCCAGATTGAAAGGGAAACATTGTTCTCAATGCCCATGTCCATCAAAAGCAACATCACATGTCGTTTGCCAACCGCCAATGCTTTGGATATTATACTTATCCCACTTCGAAGCAAAACCATCCCAAGAACTCAAGTCATCAGATTTAACGTACTCCCTATTGTTGTTGATGGCATAATTAGCACAGTGGTTAGCTACAAAATTGGCTTCACGATAATAGTGGTTATATGCATAAGAAGTGACATAATTCAAAAGCATCCAAGCCTCATGCAGTATATTATCAATACTCTAATTCTATGCTTTTTGCTTCCCGATAGAGTCTATTATGATCATAGAATCACCCTCAATAATGAGGTGTGAGATTTTTCAATGGAAAACTAAAGATAAACCTAGAATTAATGCCTGAGCCTCTGCCTCATTTTTAGTTTCCAAGTGAAGTTTCTTCAAAACCTCCTTGATTAGCTTGCCTAATAAATTCTAAATCACACATCTTGTGCTGTAAAATCTCGGATTGCCTTTGCAAGCCCCAGTGAAGTTGCACTTGAACATGCCAACCAAAGGGGGGATCTACTTGACTAATGGTTTGTCCTTAATTTGGGTTTTATATAATATATTAATATAAAATTTGAAATAAAATTATATATTTATTTATTTTTAAAGAAAACGTTTTTTTGAACAATTAGAGGTACAATGAATAGAAACCAATCCAAGAGAACGATTCAAATAAATACAATAAATCCTCCACCTTATGGTGAAGAGAAATCAACCTGGAGTGCTCTAGCAAAGGCCAAATACTAAGCATTATATTCATCAGGAGGATTTTAAGTACTTATATTCGTAAACTTTTTAACTTGTGCAGAACCATGAGGTAAAATAATGCCTTTGTTAGCTTTTTTTATCAGCAAGAGAGTTCAAATATTTGGGGATGTAGTGCCAATGTAGTTGATCAAATTTTTTTAGAATATTTCTAGTTTGAATCAGTAGAAGCTTGAGCTGGATGGATTTGATTGCTTGGATGTTGGAGAAGAATTGTATGGTTAGCTTGGAGTTCCCTTAGACTGAGAGATTCATTCATCATATTTTCTTTAGCTGCCAAGGATAATTCAGGAATATTGTTGGAAGTTTGTCACGAATTAATGCAAAATTTCAATATGTTTGTGTTAGGTCCAGTCTAGAGAACACCACCGACAACGACAATACTTGGATTAGCTTTAGAAGCGCCATCAAAGAAGACAAAAGGGCTGCTGGAGATGGGAGAGCTGAAAAAATTAGAGAGATTTCATCTTCAGAGAAGATTGAGTTCAACTCTAGAGAAGATGCTTGGGTTCTGTTTTACTTTAAATTAGACTTTGGCATTTTCAATCATGGCGCGTTGGATCTTTTGAATCGGATCTTTCCTTTTAATGGCTTTATCTTCAAAGATTCTATTGTTCCTATCCAACCGAATATTCCACATGTAGAAAAAGGGAATAGAAGACCATAAGAACTTAATGAGAGGTTTACCTTTTTAAGCGCTACAATAGCATTTGTTCCATTTTGTGGTGTAGGTGTCCATGTTTAATTTGTTTTTGTTTTACCTTCTAAAGCGCTACAATAGCATTTGTTCCATTTTGTAGTGTAGGTGTCCATATTTAATTTGTTTTTGAAGCGGACACCAAAGCAAAATGCAAGTGAGATCTAGATTGTGGACGCTTCATCACAGTCAAAGAAGAGATGATCTTGGGTTTTATTGCCTTTAAAGCTTCTGAAGCATATGTGAGGGCCCATGCTGCTTGTTTTGACAAGATTGTCTCCAGTAAGGATCTTTTTTTGTCTAACATGCCATTGAAATATTTTTTTTTTGGGGGCGACCTTTTGGCTCCAAATGTTGTTCAAATATCTGTTAGTAGGTTCACCATCCTATATGTGATGGGCATCATCCATCATAGTGTAGCAGCTGATGGAGTTGATTTTACCCCAAATAAGATAGCCCTCGCTTTCTAGATCAGTAGGAAGAAGGCTAGAAAAACTCTTTTGAAGTAAGGACCACACCCTATGTTACGCCATGTCCAACCCATTAAGGTAAATTCAGTTAGGTTGTAGGCCATCCCAACTAAAGAGTTGAGCAAGCTTTTTGATGCCAAGATGGAACATGAACTAAAGGAGGTGCCTAGGCATAGAAAACCACAAAATATTATGCTTGTTTCGAAGGATGGGCTCATCCCAACACTTAATGCTGCTCACATTTCTAGGAAACCACAAAATATTATGTTTTATTATATCCATAAATGTGACAATCAAATACTAGATTTTTGAGATGCCCTGTTTATATTGGATGTTGTTGAGGAGAGCGAGGCCATTCAAACCATCTCCATACTGATAAGCCAAAATCTCTTTCCAAAGACTATTAGGAGGGTTTATCAAATTCCAAATGAGCTGAGGCCCAAGGGCCTTGTTAATGACAACAACAATACGGGTACCTAGGCCCCCTTGGGATTTTTTTTTCAAGACTTGCTTCCAATTGACCAGATGAAATCTTTTTCACAGAGATTGTTTGCCTCCTTGCCATAAAAAGTTCTTGATTCTTTAATCCAGCTCAAGAAGGATAGAGGCTGGAGCAGGATTCATTAGTTGATAGACAAGAAGACTACAGATAACAGATTTTATTAATACCAATGTGCCGCAAGACTTAGCCGTCCATTGCTGAAGCTGAGGATTCTCTTATCAAAATTTTTCCAATAAAGGAGACCAACTATCGGCGTTCTTGAGCTTGAAGGTCATAGGAACGGCAAGATATTTAAAAGGCCCATGCCCACCATGATCAGACTCAAGGATCTGGGAAAAGCTTTTGTTTTCAGCTAAAGAAGTATTGATGGTATAAAATCTGCATTTTTTGGCGTTGATAGCAGCTCCAAAGGCAGAGAGAAAGGAGTTGAGACAACCCTTAAACCTTTTGACATTCTGTTTGGTGGCTTCCCCCATTAAAATAATGTCATCAACAAATTGAGCATGAGTGATTTCTTTGACCCATTAACAATTTTGATTCCAGATATTTTCCGTGCCCTCCTTTCGGTAGAGAGAGATCTGCCTAAAGCCTTAGCCAAAATGATGTATAGATAAGTGGATAAATCCTTGACGAAGGCCATGAGAGGCTTTGAGGAATTGGGTAGGAGACCCATTAACAATAGGAGCAATCTAAGGAGTCGAAATGCAACCAAGATCCCATTTTAAGAAGGATAGAGGAAACCCAAAGGTTTGAAGGATCAAAGCCAAGAAATCCAAATCAATTCTATCAAATGTATTTGCCACATCGAGTTTGATAACAATATTTTTCTTAGTTTCCTTGCTACTATAGTACCAAGCCTCATGGACAATCACAACATTGTTATAAATTTGCTTGCCAGGTATAAAGCCTCCTTGTTCATCAGAGATAAGATAGCCAAGGTACTTCTTGATTCTATTAGCCATGATTTTTTTTCATGAATTTATAAGAGAAGTTGCACATAGAAGTAGGCCTGAATTGACTGAAAGAGTTGACATTTTTTTTCTTTGGTAATTATTATTAAAGCTAGAAAAGTAGAATTGATAGCACCAATCAACTTACCAATTTTATGGACATTCTCAATCATGTGCAGGATGTCATAGGTAGTGTTATCAGAAAATTGATGATAAAAAGTGTTGGAGAATCCATCTAGACCGGGAGCTTTATCGTTTGTAGATCTGTAGACAACATCCTTGAGCTCATCTAAGTTGACTTTGCAAAGAGTAGTTCTGGTTTCGTTTGAAAGAACATTAGGAATATTTTGGAGCAACAAATCTTGAGTAGTGAGGTTGCCATCCAACTTTTGATATAAATTCCCAAAGTGGCCATAAGCAGCTTCTTTAATTTCAAAGATATTGGAAATAATATATCCATTGGCGAGCTTGATTTCCTTGATAGTATTTCTTTGATATTGCTAGTGATTGTTCAGGTGGAAAAGTTTGGTGTTGGAGTCACCATCACACATCCAAAACATTTGAGATTTGAGGCACCAAAATTGTTCTTGTCGAGCTTTCTTATGCAATTGGAAGAGAATAGAATCTGATTCAAACTTAAGAGCATCATTAGAATTTAGGAGATTCTAACTTCGATAGTTCCTCTAGTTTACCTAGTCTGCGAAGAAGGTTTTGCTTGGAGATCTCTGAACTATGTGGAGTTTGATCCAATATCTCAGATAAGATTTCAACCTTGAGATTTTGTTCTTCAATCTATCTTGGGCATTCCTTGAAAGACACCTAGAGTTCCAGCAGCGTTGAACTTTCTCTGGGAATCCTTTAATATTCACCCAATTGACATAATTTTTGAAATGGACGGGCACTGAATTCTTATTGCTTCCACTTTCTAGAAGAATCAGCTTGTGATCTGAAACAAAACTTTGAATGATTTTGCTGGTCATTGAGGGAACCAGAAAAACGATGAGGATGTCCTTGCCAATTAAAAATCTATCCATTCTTTCAGCAATGAATTGATTCCCAACACTTTTGTTAGTCCAGGTATATAATTTTTTAGAGGGTTTGATGTGCTGCAAATCTGCCAAAGAAATGATGTCTTCTTCCACATGCTCCCTGTAGGGACCTTTAATTGAAGAGCACCTCTTTTCTCAAAAGGAGAAAGAATAAGGTTGAAATCACTGGCCAAAATCAAATTTTTGGGCTTTTTAGCTTCAATAAAGGAAAGAAGAGCAGGCCAACATTGTTTCTTATCAACCAGAGAGTTTGAGACACACACCTGTTGACCTCAGAAGTTAGAGAGCCAATAATCACTATGAAATCCGTTGATTTTGGAGAGGATGTTGGTATCCCAGGTAGTGAGAAGGCCACTTGAGGCAGATAATGGCTTTAAATCCAGATCTGTTCCAAATGGTTCTCCACATTTCAATGGCACCATTTATTTCCAACTTGGTTTTTTGATTTCCTATTAAACAAGGGGAATGATCTTTGATGAGACCCTTGAGGTAGTTTTTCTTGAGGGCACTACCCAAACCCTGCAATTCCATGAGAGAAGGTTCATTTTTTGACCAGTTTCTTCCTAGTGTAGAAACCCTCCAGTGTCGATTTAGTCTTAGCAGCAATACCCTTTTTTGCTTCTTTAGTTCTTTTTAGATGAAGATCTGGTTAGAATATGATTTGAGCCTGTGCTTGGGACAATAATATCCTCAATTATTTCAATCTGGCTGTCTTTGACTGTGACATCAATTGGTTCTCCAAGTGGTTGAACAATTGGGTCTGCTTGAAGGGGGGCTTGATCATTGTTTCCTTGTTCATGCTCAGGCTTAGAGATATTGTCTTTTCTTGCTCAAGAGATAAAGCATCATATCTGTTGGAGTTTTCCACAAATTTGTGAACATTAGGCCTGGGCTTCCCACTCCTTGATCTCCTATTGGAGTTTTCCACAAGCTTGCTGGAACCCATCATTTTCAAACTGATCCTTTGAGAATCATGATTAAGTGGGTAGTCTATGGAGAAGTGGCACAAGAGAGGCATTTGAAAGGGAGATGCTCATAGTCTAACAGTTGGGCATCCAATCCATAACTTTAATCCCTATGGCTTCGGGGAGTCCATTTTTTAGATTTACTTGGAACACAAATGTGGGCACATGCAACATTTAAGTTTTTCGGGGAAATCCAATCAAGAAATTTTCCTATGTTATTACCAATAATTTTGAGAGAAGATTTATTCCAAAGGTGGAGAGGGAGAAAAGGTAGCTTTACCTAGATCAGAACTTCCTTAGGCACATCCACTTGCATATCAAAATGGGCTGCCCAAAAGTTCAAAAATAAGACACTTGATCCCATGAACGAGGAACCACCTTGGGAAATTGAGTGTCTTTCATCTTTGGTGTCAAATATGACAATAAAATATCCTCTTCCATAGATCTGGAGTTCGTATGAGGAGATTTTTGAGCCCCATGCCTTAGAGATCCATTTTTCTAACGTAGTGGGGCTTGGCCATATTCCTATGAACCTTCCCATGAGGGCATGATCAGACAACTGAGACACAAAATGCAGCACCAGAGGCACTACAATTGTAGGAGTAGAATATAGATGAGGGACAAAAGCCTTTGATCCTGTAGTAGAAGGGTGATGGAAGCCCAGACCAACTGAAGAGGAATCAATTGTCGTAGGTTGAGATTGGATTGGTCGATCTGAGATGACACAAACATGAAGAGAGAGGGCACAGAAGGGTGGAGGGAAGCAACAAATCTCCCTGCCATTAGGGCCCTGAAAAAGAAGAGAGTGCAAGGGGAGGTGCCCCTCCATAGAACAATGGAGCCCATTGGAAACCCTTATCTAGATTTCTGCTAGGTCACTGAAGACTTGTAAAATGCCTGCAATTTTTGAATGCCCTCAAATGCTGTTGCATATGGACGGTTTAGAGCGAGGAGTAGAATTACAGATGAAAGACAAAATTATATATTAATTAATTAATTAATTTTATATTTATAATTTATATAATATATTAATAATGTTAAAATCTTAAATATATTAACTATATTTATGTATAATATATATTAACTAATTATATTATAAATAATTATTTATTACTTATAAATTTAAATTATTCATTTATTGTTAAAGCTTACTTTGTTTTATATTTATAATTTATGTATTAAATTTATTTTTTTAGGTTAATTGGATGGGGGATTCTATTGGGGCCCTGCCCATGAAATGAAAAAGGACAGAGCATAAAGCTGGAAATGAAAATTCACAGCAAGCCTTTCTCTTTCTTGTTTCTAAATCTAAGCATATAGGAAGTAATTTTCTTTGCTTGACCAGATTTCTGATTGGAAACCAAAGTCTAATCCACACCTCTAGGAAAGTCCAAAACATGCAGCTGCCTTGACATAAGAGGCTTCTCCTTACATGGAGTACACATCTTTTTAAGGGAATGAGAGGATCTATAGGTTCAATAAGAGGCTTGCTGGTTGTCTCTACCATATGCATTGGAGGGGATTAAGGTGCATATGGTAGGGGATGAAGGAAAAATTTCATCCATTTTTGGAGCTTTCAAATTTTGCTCCTTAGAAGACAAAGAAGGGAATGTTGAGGACGGTGCTGCAAGAGATGGTACATCCTCCACTATAGGAGAATGAGGGGTAGGTGCTGGAGCATCCACCACCACTGGAGCCTTCTCTTGAGGGGGTTTTGAATGAGCCTCCAATTGAGCACCTAGGACAATAAAGTGGTGGGGAAGAAAGAACATCTTTCCACCATGTAGCTTGGCTAGTAGATTTCCAGTTAGGGCTAGAGCAACCAACAACAATGTGTCCTGTAACAAAGCACCTATGGCAGTAAAGCAAGTCCCTCGTAATCCAAGGTTTGCTTCCAAGATCTCTCTTCCACATTCAGAACAATATCTTTTGGGAGATCTTTTAAAGTATCTAGCTCAAGCAAAATACGAGCAGAAGTGGTGTGAGATAAAGCAGAAGCTGCCATGTCTGTATGTATTAATCAGTCCAAAGAGTTTCCAATTTCTGCAAAAGAGGAGTCAAGCCAAAACTGGAGAGGGAGGTTTGGAATCCTAACCCAAATTGGCATGACATTAAAAGATTGTGTTAGTGGAGAAGTTTGGGAACCATGGCTTCATAAGGGGCCCATGTTTCCCCAATGCCCAAATCCTATCATGAAGATTAAAATCTTGATCTTTAGTGGGTTCAAACACTACAATAAAGAACTCCTGTGCACAAGGGCAGATTTCAAGATGACTCCATGCGTGGTTTCCATGAGTTTGACAGCCATTTGTGAATCTTACAAGCACTTGGCTAAAGTTGATTAAAATGGTAGATCTAACTATATTTAGAGAAGTATTTTCCTCCTTCCAAAATTACTTCACCAAAAACTAGATCAAGGTAAGATTTGCAGCAGTCGAGGGGCTTAAACCCTACATTGCCTCTCTTCAATAGTCCATCCTTTAACCTTGAAACCTTTGCACCCTAACACACAATAGAATCGAACAAAATCTCTTGAGACATATTACTGGGAGTAATACTGGAAATTGCTTCTCCAGCGCAACCATTAGTTGTTAACTCTGAATTGATCCACACTTCCTTGCAAGATCAAAGGGCATCTTTATTCATCTCCAGACTTGCAGAACAAACCTTTCCAGCTATCGCAGCAATGGGCAAGACCTAAGTTGCCAGTCTTGGGATGGGGATGGGTATGGGTTCGGGGTTCGGGTATGCCGGTATGACAATTTTTTTCATTGAGTACATGTATGTATATATATATATATATATATATATATATATATATATATATATATATATATATATATAATTTATAATTTTATATATATTAAAAATTCCAAAAACAGTAATACACATAATTGTCAAAAAACAAAATATTTAAATATCTCATAACTTGCAATAAAGAAAATACTCATGAATTGAAATTCATAATTCAATTATTTGTCAAATGTCAATACAAAATGAAAATTACAATCAATATTCAATAATCTTCATATGGGTCTTCATCGAGAACATCAAGGCCAACATTTGGTTCAATTTCATTTGGACCACAACCAACTGCAACACCATTCCCACTAGCCATGTCATATGTAGAAGTTGCCTCATTGATCGAGATTTTGGCAAGCTCTGCAACAGTAGCATCTAAGTCAGCACACTCAAGAGTTAGATCCCAATGTCTTGTCACCCCCTTGCTGTAATCAAGTTTCTTATGTGACAAGAGATGCAAGTTGGAGTGCACAAAGACCAAATCCTCAGGTTTTTTTTGCACCCAAGCAGTTGTGTTTAATGGAGTATGTGTTTAAAGACCTCCCTTGCTTCATTCTTGAAGGCCTTTTCCAATGGGCCTCTTTTATAGGAAAGAAAGGGGGTATTCTCTTCTTGGGAAGATGATGGTGGCATGAAAGGATGTGGGCCAACCGGTTGTGTGAAGCCACTAGGAGGTTTCTGCGATCTTTTCTTGGAAAAAGGATGTACTGTTTCCTTTGCTCTGTGACTTACCATGTTGGCGTCCTCTTGTTCTTTGATATATCCCATTATTTGTTACTTTGGCAACCCCTTTTCATTCAGCCCTGGACAAACTTTTATTCCTAAGTTGCAAATAACAAACACATTGGTGAGCTTGCACTTGACTATACATGTTCTTATACTCATTTCCACATTGGCTACAAAGCCAAGGATAACCCCCATCACTAGGAAGTTGTTCAATCATACTTAAATCATGGTTGTATGTCGTCAAGGAGGTGTTGTTGCATCAAATTTAAACGAGCTCTCTACATGTGGGTCAATTGAATTAGAACTACTAGCCATTCTATACGAATATAACAAAACAAAAAAACATTACAAATTTACAACCCTACAACTTAAAAGAAACAAAAAAAATCAGTATTATAACCCCCATATTATGTATAAAAGGTTTTAAAAGATATTCAAAACATTAAAAAAAACTTGAAAAAAACAACTGAAAAGCTTTGGAAAAGTTATTCAAAACTTGAAAAAAATTACAAGATTCACTCACCTTTGATAGATAAATGTTCCTCTTGCAGCTCTTTCTCTCCTGTTTGTGTAGGTCTTTTCTCTCTAGCCTTCACCTTTGAAGAAATATGCAGAAACCTTCAAAAACCAACAATGGCAGTTTGGAGAAAGAAATGTTGTTTTACTCATTTGTGCTTGTGAAATGAGACATAAGAGGTTAAGAGCCCTCACTTTAGGGTGAAATTAAGTATTCTAGTGCTTTTTTGTTTTTTTAAAATGTTTTAAAAAATGATTTTTTAGGACTTTTTCTGTTTGGTGGCCCATGGGTCCTCTTAGGTTTGCCTTGAGTTCGCCCAGGGTTTGCCCTTGGCACCCTGGCCTCGAATTGGGCCTAGAACCAGACCCATATGAGTACACAGGGGCTTTTAGAAGAACCCGGTAACATAGGTCAGGGCAGTACCATTAACTTGGAGCCTTAAACCTAGTGGCTAGCTAGGGTTTGGAGGGGAGCAGCAGCAAGGAGTAGTTATTCTTGATCTCTCTGGTTATTTATATATGAAATTTATTGTTAATATGCTCATATTTATTTATTGTCAATGATAAATTGTAATTTCTGTTACTATTTTTTATACATAATTTTTCAGATATATTAAATCATATATTATTTGTGCCAACGTCTCCAAATTTTGAGAAAAAAATTGCTGTCCTTGAAATCTGTCCCCATGTCCCTCTTGTCCAAAATTCTGTGAAAAACCGGATATCTCTAATAGCTAAATAATTATTTATTAAAACTATAATGCTAGTGCATGTGATTCACAACCCTTCATACATATCTTCTGGTGCATGTTTATATTTATCGACAATGGATAATTAGCACTATCTCTAGGAGCATAACACTTTGAAGTGCTAAACTGATTCATTTCCATTGTACAATTGTAGTTACAAGTTCGGGATTAGATTAGTTTGATTCCATATTCTTCAAATCTTTGAAAACCACCAAATTCAGTTGGAGGATTTTAATTTCGTATCCTTTTCTGCAGATTTTCCCTTATCCTTCGAATATTGGTGCTTGATAGTTAGAAGTTTAAACAAGCTTGTTCAAATGATTGATTGATCCTTTTGTTCTTGAAATATCGACCAAAGTAGGTGTATTAGTTTCTCTGATCTTGGTGTTGGTATAATCTTTGGTGAAGGATAAACTAGTGTAAAACCATGAAAATATGATGGAGGGTGGGAGATGACATGGCCTTGGATAATCTAGTGTAGAAGCCTGAATGATAGCTGAAATTTGGGATGAAGCATGGCAGTTTTACATCAACCTAAGTATTGCTCAAAGTGAAGAGATTGATAAGCCATTGTAAAACCATGAAAATATCATGGGGGGTGGGTGATGACATGGCCATAGATGATCTAGTGTAAAACCATTGGCCTGAGGAGTTGGAGTTTGAAAAGGTCGGTGATATGGAGTGTTTCCACTTATAATTTTGTTCCTCAAGCAGGTGTGGGGGGATTTAATTGGACCAGCAACGTGGCCTCAATTTCAAAAGAGACTAGCTAATCAGAATTGGGTGGAACGCAAAAGAATTTGGATGGTGCAAGAGATTCTAACAAAACTAGAGGTTTCTTTTAATTACTTGATTTTATTTCGTAAGGCACAACATTTGCTGAAGATTTTGCAAATGGGATAGCAAGCTAAGTGGGCTTGATTGTGGGGGAAGCTCTGTGTCTCTGTGTCTACTTTGATGCCCACGCAGGACTTGCCGAGTGATGCAGGCTCCTTTGAGCCAGACTTATAGTTTTTGTTTTGATATTTGTTTTTAACTTTTGATGCCATGAGTTTTGTGTTCATTTGCCAATATTTATATATCTAAATGTGTTATTTCCTTAAGCTAAAATTTGCGTTTATACTCATGTGATCAATGTATACTTGTGTATGTGACTAGAGTAGCTTCTATTCGATTAGTTTATTGTGCCTTTATGGTTTATTTATTAAAGGATGCATGAAACAAGTTTTATATCCTTAAAAATCTCTGTATTTCATGGGTTTTTCAATTTGCTGAGTTTGTGTCAAGTTTGGGCACCAAGTCCCAAGTCTGGGTCAAAAATCAGCTTGCTGAGTCTGAGGTGAGTCCGAGTCTTGTAACACTAGTCATGATAGAATGAGATATATGCATTTTGCTATCATTAAGCTTGTGCATAATTTTAAGTTACTGGGTTCTTAAAGTCAGCGTTACAAGGCTTGCCTAGACTCGCCGAGACTCAGCAAGTCCTGAGGTGAGCAGTAGAAAAAGGGTCCCGGGGACTCATGATCTGGGTACCCGGTGAGTCTTGCTGGGAAGAGTCGGCCAAGTCAATGAAAATTAGGTAAAAAATAGCATAAAAAATAAAAAATGCTCAAATGTAAAAGCATGAAAGTCAAGCATTTTTGAAGGGTTTGGAGGACTTTTGAAGGCTGTTTACAAGCGATAACATTATGAAAAATGACATGTGCCATGAAGGTGTGTGTGGTCTCAAAGGCTTTAATTTGGGCTTGGTGGTAGTACCCCCAAAACCCTGCTCTAGTTTTAAAAAGCAAAAACTAAAAATCATTTTGGGCCATGTTGGATGGAAAAGCAATATTATTTTATTCTTTCGACTTTTTCTCAATTAAATGCCAAGTAATAGAATTACATTTATACTTCTGGTTTGCTGAGTTAATCCCTATCCTAAGTAATGCTCCTATAGCTGTAGTAGCATTTGTAGACTTGAAAAAGATACAAGCACATGACTCCATATAGAGCTAGCAATGCTTGGCTGAGCGATACAAGCTCCTTTCTACCATAGTCCATGATTCCATATTGTGATTTTTGTTTTTGATGCCATGGATATTATAATCCATGAGTTTTGTACACTTAAAAACACTTGACAATATTTGTATATTTAAAAATGTTGTTTCCTTTAGCTAAATTCTGCTTTTATACTCTTGTGATCAAAGTAGCTTCTATTTGATTAGTTTATTGTGTCTTTAAAGATTATTTATTGAAGGGTGCATGATAAAAGTTTTAAATCCTTTAAAATCTCTATATTTCATGGTTTTTTCAATTTGCCAAGTCTTGGCCGAGTCTGAGCGCTGTGTCCAAGTCCGGGTCAAAAATCAGCTTGCGAGTCCGAGTCCTGAAACACTGCTTAAGGTTTCAGCCTCCTTGTCGTACTGGATGGGATGGGTTTAGGAATGGATTCTGGTACGTCGTGGGTTTGGCAAGGGATGGTCCTGTTAGTTGCCGTTGCACCAAAAGATCGACCTCTTAATGCCTGATACAACCACTTGAATTAACAAGCATGGGAGGCGGTTAAGCCCTTGTCACAAACCACCGCAGCGCAGTGCTGAACAAGAAGACCAAGGGTCACACCTTGCAACACCCCCCCCCCCCGCGCGCAAGCGTGGGGTTTGAACCCGTGACCTCGGCTCTGATACCAATTGTTAGTTGCCGTTGCACCAAAAGATCGACCTCTTAATGCCCGATACAACCACTTGAATTAACAAGCACGGGAGGCGGTTAAGCCCTTGTCACAAACCACCGCAGTGCAGCGCTGAACAAGAAGACCAAGGGTCACACCTTGCAACAGGCCCTGCTGTCGTAGGTACCCCCAATGGGTACATCTGGCTGCGCCCTGGCAGAAGCAGGGTGTTAAGGGAGAATATGTGCACAGGTAAAAAAGAAATGCTACCAATCGAATGTAAAACTTCCCTAAAGTTCATTCATTCACTAGTTTATTTATGTTACTACTACTTCAATCCCAAAAATTGCCATAAATTTTTATTTGTTTTTCAATAAAATCACCATCAATAAATTTTTATTTGTTTTTCTATTAATTTCCTTGCCTGCCTAAATTAGGTGGTTAAAGTCACCATGGCGTCATGATATCCAAAATATAATGGATGACATGCTGTTGACATCTCGTGCCTGAATTAACATTATAGTCTATTTGAAATTTAAGCTTGTAATATTATTTTTTTCTTCTTCTTAGAACATTAATTTAAGTTCACTGAATTAACATTATAGTGTGTTTGAAATTTAAGCTTGTAATATTATATTTTTCTTCTTTTTAAAACATTAATTTTAGTCCATAAAAATATTTTTATTCTTCTTTTTAATTAATTTTGATTACAGTAGAGAAAAACGACCTTTTAAAGTTAATTTAGTATTAATTATTTCCTTATGGGTTGTTTAATAACATGTATATACATAAGCACAATTAACCTAGATTAATTAAATGTGATAATATGATATAACATTGAATTAGTAGAATTATCAATTATCTTTATCACTTCTGTGTTTACAATTCTGTACTTTTTTGGTGTGCAATTTATGGGTATTATATATATAAAATAATGCTGTACCCTGGTGTACTTTACCTGGGAGATAATTGCCATACTCTGTACCTGAACCCAAACTCATACCTGAACTGGCAACTTAAAGCGTAATTTATTCAATCCCTCCTAAATAACCATAAATTGAAATTTGCTGGTCACCTGAATAGACGTCAGTAAAAAGGTCTTAAGACTATAGAAGGTTGTGCAATTGTGTTATTTGTTTCTTTGACTTAATGGAGGTTGGTTTTTAGTGGTTTCATGTACAATTTTATATTTTTTTATATCTATTTACATAGTACTTACATCTTTACTATCTATTTACAGTGTATTTCTATGTTTTGCCTTCATCTTTTATCCAATCATTTAGTGCAGACAGCTAGATTATTATTATGTTTTTGCATTTTGAGGACAAGCGGTTTATTTTTCAATTAAGCTCTCTGGGTGGTGTATTCTAGAAAATTATTATCCTAGGTATCATTTAAGAAAAGAGTTTCTAACTTGGTCTTGACTCTATTTCTTTTCTGCAAAAGTGATGACTTTATGCCAGAAAAGATAATTGATTCAGCGAAAGATCTTCATGGCAATGATCTTACAGGTTGTTTGCAGTAAAACTTTACCATTTTCTTATGCCATTGCCCATCTCCAAATGAGAACAGAGGTACAAATCACAGAAATATGTTGTGTGAGACAACCTCCGGCCCTGTTAATTTTTTTTGTTGCTTAGAGGTTTCAAAGAAATAGTTGGCAAATCAAATTTAGAAAGTTATTATTGCAGTAGAAAAACTATGACAATCTTACCAACCTCTTTGCTGGATTATTTAGGGGAATTTTTCATATTTTATTATATTCTCTACATTTGAGTTGGCAAATGCTTTTCAAAATGCATATAAAATGTGCATGTTGTTTTTAGTGATAAGCAGAGTTCCATTGAGCCTCACCCACACCCTAAACACTCAAAAAAAGCTATAAGAACTGCATAGCCTTCATCATTTATACCAGTCAGATTCTTCAGCTTCATTGTTAGTTCTCTGTAGAAAGAAGTTCTGGTTAAAAATACTAAAATAGTGAGGACTTGGTGGTGGAGAAAACATAGTGATAAAATGATGAAAATGACAATGCCCCCCGACCCCCCCCCCAAAGTGACTGCCCCTCGACATCCCCAAATCAAGGTCCTTGGTCCCCCCATCCTCAAAACCTGCCCTCCCATTCTGAGACTCTTTGGAACATAGGTGATAAGAAACTTAATAATATAAGATGTAAATAAATTTATAATTTTATATCCATTTGTCTATTGTTTGGTAAAACAGCCTTGCTAGTTAACTGTTAAACAGATATAAACTTAGCATCTAACAAGTTCTTAAAACTGAAGAACTAGCAGAATATTTCTCATTTCTGAAGACTAAGTTTTATATAGGCATGCATCTAGTGTAGAATTGTGACAGGCTAGTAATAACAATGTAAGAACAGAAAAGGAAGCAGGCAGCCTCCCATTTTTTCCAAGTAATATTAATGTTGACGCTTGTTGGAAGGCCTGTCTGCAGGTTTTAAATGAATGGACTCGAAATACAATTGGCTGTTCCATATTAACCTTCCTACTCTCTCCTTTTTCCAGTAAAATTATTACTTTAGCCAATGAAGAATTAACTTTAGCTCTGCTCTCCTGAATGTCCTGTTGCAACTTGAATGATTTTCCACCTTCAAATGTAAGAAATCACATCTTTCCTATTATCTGCACCAAGATGAGGCTTGTGCCAAAATCCCTGATTTGTCTCCTTTTCGTTTACTTTTCCCTTCAATTTAGTCTTTAATTTGTTTGTCCTTCTTAGTCTCAGTTACCATCAAGTCCATCACCAATCTCAAAATCTGGGGATTTTTATTTGAAATCTAATCTGTAGCTTCTATCTATTTGCTTTCGATGTGCCAAGACTACTTTGTGACTATGTTTTTATTGCTGATGTCTTTCATGCTCAGGAACCAATATAGCCTGTTGTTTTGCCACCTTCTATCTTTTTGATCTTTTCAGATATTTCTCAAGTATCAGGAATTGAACGTGGATGTTGTTACTTAGGACATTAGTAGCATTAACCTTTGTTCCATGAGGGCTCTTTTTGGCTTGGATTGTAGTCATGGCTGTGTTCCATGAGGTTTGCTCCCTTTGGCTTGAAAGGTGGCTGTGGGTGTGTTCCAAAAAATCAATTTGATCCAGTAATATGTTCAAGGTGTAAATGTTCAGTAAACCAATTTTGGGGTGATTCTATTCTACCTCACTTTCTGGCTTAAACTATTGGCAGGGATGGCAGTTCCTACAAAGTTTGCATGGTATCAAATGCTCAGAATTTCAAGGGATATCAGGAAGATTAAAGTTACAGTATATATAAAACTCTTGACCATATGTTACAGTCTTCTAGAATTCCATTATTGCCAGAAAAGGTTTGCAATGCTGAGAAATGCAAAATGGAACCTTAGAACACATTTTTCTCATAGTGACTAGTGCAAGGCAATAAAGGTTCCCGTTGCTTCAATCAGCTGAGTTACTCTTTCAAAAGCATTCCTTGTTACATTGACAGGGCTATGATTCTGGCCTTAGACCAAGTGCAATGAATTCTGCAATTTACTACCAAAATTTATGCAAAATCTTACTATTTGTCATTTGCATGTTCTGATCTTCCTTTCCAATTGGTTCACACTGAGTATTGGGTTTTCATATTTAAGGTTAATGTTGTTCCTTTCCTTCTTGTGTTACACATTTGTCAGGCAGGTATTGGATGGTAGTTGTAGGATACCATTCTATGTTGAAATGTTATTTTGGGAGTTTGGACCAATACTTTGTCACTCATTAATAGTTCATATTTGCAGGATTGGCTTTTATGTCTGGCTCTGTAGCAGCAGAGGAGGATTGCTAGGTGTGGCATTATTGTGATATTCTTGTGATTTTTTGAAGTTTTTTTTTTTTCAATTTTGTTTAGAAAACTAGTTTAAGAGTTATTCTTTCTCTGAACATGAAATATTTAATGTAGGTCTGTCGGAAATGGGGAATATGATTTCTGTATTGGTGTGTGTAGTTAAGATTATGTTGTGTAATCCATGCAGTTTAAGAGTCACAGGCATTTGACATACTGTTCATTCTCAAATTCACCTACATAGATTGAAAAGTTCTTCCAAGGCTCATATCATGTCTCCTGTTGCATGTGTGGTTCAAGTGAACTGGAAAGAAAAGTTTTAGTAGTTTGGATTGAGGCATATATGGCTCTATCTTAATTAAGATTTCTTGCAGTCAGTATCCTTTCAACTAAATCTGTGATTGAAATAAAAAAAAAAACCAAGCAAAGACAAACATGAGGGAGGAGCTCAGATGAGGGAATCAGAGTAGTCTTTACTCCATTCTCTTACTCTATGTGATATGTTATAGTTTACTTACGTGTGCTCTTTCTAACACACTGGTTACTTGTACTCTTGATATTTGCTTGGGGGGTTAATAGTTACTTTTATCTTTGGTATACCCTAACTTTGGATGTGAATTAGATATAGCCAATCTGAATTCTTAAATGGCTAGTAGGTAGTTACGAATGTTCTACAGTGAATTCTGAGGGGGTTCTTGTTGAGATGAATCTATATGGATGTGGGGCAGATAGAGAAGACCTTGCCAATGGATGATCAAGGAGGTGGACTTTTCATTGTGTATGTGAATGACTTGAGGTATAAAATTGTTGAAAAATTTGAGAAGGTTTTTAAGGAGATTGGAATCTTCTTGGTGTCTCTGGACTTTCCTGATGTAGACCCTATAATTTGACGATTGACACTGCTTTGCGTGGATGAAAATTGCTGTGCATTTAGTTTCTGTACTTTGCTATAAAGAGGTATCTAGTTTATTATTTTAGAAGCTCTGATATGGCAAAAAGAGTTGTATACAATAAATTCTGGTATTGTAACTTTGACCCATTTTTAAGTTCAGGTGAATAGAGGTTCAAAATATTATCTGTTACTGGGATTTCTTTTCTGCAGCATAGAGTACTTGGGGAGGAGTAGAAGTGACCACACAAAGTTAGGTCATCACATATGAATGCTTGTGTTGATTTCCTTTGATGTGACGGAGCAACTTCCTCTTCTATCAAGGTGGAATCTGGGAAGAAAAGTTGTATTTACCTTCTTCTGGTAGGTTAGTCGGTTGAATGTTTCCTTTGCACATATTGGCATTTGAGGAAAGAGTCTTAGATTGCTTGTTATTAAAGCAAATACTTTTGAGGGTTGGTTCTATGTCCACATCTGTTGATAGAAGTGAGGTTTTCAGCTGTGAACTATATAATCATGAGAATGTTGGTTGTAATGTCTCGAGAATGATAAAAATTCATTTCTGGAATCTATTTTGATGAGGCGGCATAAATTGAATAAAAGTATTATCTGCTAAAGATTTCTTTTTCTTCTGCTGTTTGGATAGGGGGGTGGGGGAGCAGGAGGTAGTGTATAAGTGACCACAGAAAGTTAATTTCGTTGTAAGGATTGCTATTTGAGAAAACATTGTCCTAAATTGCTCCCAAGTATAATGAATAAATTTGAGGGCATAGATAGTGGTATATTTATGTCTGTTGATGGAAGTGAAGTTTTTGACTATGAAAAAAATACTACTGAGAAATTTGGTTGTTGTCTCCTGCAAATGATAGAAATTCAGTTCTTGGATTATAACATTGATATTACATAAATTGATTAAAAATGCAGACCTGGTTCTAGATTGTATTAACACAGTGTTCACTGAATCTCAAATTTTGAGTAACATTGAATGAGCATGAAGAAATTTTAGACTTGATGAGCAGAGACCACAAAAGTTATTTCTTTGCATATGAATTCTTTGTAAGGATTGCCATTTGAGAAGACGTCCTAAAATTGCTTCTTAGCATAACGAATTACTTTGAGGGTATAGATGTTATATATTTATGTCTGTTGATGGAAGTGAGGTTTTTGGCTGTGAAAAATATACCATTGAGAATGTTGGTTGTTCTGTCTTCTGCAAATGATAAAAAAGTCATTTCTTGGATTATAATATAGACATTACATAAATTGTATAAAAGACGGGACCGGATTCTAGATTGTATTAACACAATGGTTCTGAATCTCAAAATTTGAATAACATTGAATGAGTTTGAAGAAACTTTTAGACTGATGAGCAGAGTAGGATAGTTGAGCAACTGGGCTCATATGAGAACCGCGTTGGAGAAATTGTTATATCAGTTTACAATGTGATGGACTTGCTTCCTGAAATTACTCTCCTCTTTTATTGTTTGATTAGAACTTGTATAACTTAATTGATCCTAAAATATTGTCTCATAATTTCTCTTGGATAAGTGTTAAGACACTTAGGATTTGGATGAGAATTTTTAATCAATTCTTAAGTAGTTTTTACAACGAGAAAATTGAGTCATATTATAACTTAGCTTCTCAGATAGTCCGAAACACTTATCATAAAGATGGTCATGCATTGCAAAATGCAATTGAAGTAAATTGAATGCCAATTGTTATGGTCTGAAGAAAATTCTTGATTTAAATGTTTTTCCATAAGAAGCAAAGAGATTGATTCAATGCAATTTCTAATCCCAATTCTAACTCTTGACTAGTGAATGGTGTAGGACTAAACTCAGGGGTCTTATCAGACTACTGAATTAAGCAGCAAATACAAACAATAACACAAACACCACGTCACCACAAAAATGAATCTATTATTAACAGCAACAAAATGATTTCAGGAGTACAAAATGCCTTATATAGTGATCAGATGCATCAATCTTTGTTTTACAACTTCTTCTCCACTGTCTCTTCTCCAAGAGATCGAGCCAGGGCAAAATCTCCCTCAACTAACGAATTAACAATTGAACCATCGAACACCAATTTGGACCTAGCAATTTGTATTTATGGCACTCGGCTCAAAACAATTCAATTGCCCCAAATCATTGTACAACTGAACAAACTGTTATAACAAAACAAACCGCCATCATCAAACCTCTTTGTAAGCACATCACAATCGCCTTTGTGTATATTCACCAGTTTATGCATATTCAGGCTCTAGGCAGTTATCAACAAAACAGTGATTTCACGAATCAGACACTTGCCGGCGTAAGCCTTTAGCTATCGGCAAATGTTCGGGTTTCCAAACTTCAATGATAAATGCCTATTGACAAAAATCTATTTTTTGAAACTTTAGTTATAAAGGCCTATCAACGAAATCCGCTTTCCTGAACTTGAGCATATCCCTTCGTTATCAACAAAATGATGATTTCTCGAACCTATTGGTGAATGTTGTGTTTTTCGAACCTAGCCATTCGATCGGCAAAATCTAACTTTTTCGAACTTGGAATTGGTCAATAGTTGGTTTCAACCTTATCGACAAATTTGGGAAAACATGAACTCCTTTCTGAAGCCTTTATCGACAATTGACTTATTGGCAAAAAATAAGGTTTTGCAAACCACCAAATCCTTTAGCCTTCACTCGATTCTCTCTATTGGCGAATTGCAACTTCCATCAACCTTGGTCAGCAAATTGGCCAATGTTAGAACTCACAAACTGGTTAGGAAATACAACAGTTTGTCGACTAAGCATTCCCTTTCAATCGACAATTTCATTTCTTCATGAAGCAAAGGCTTTGGACTTCAACTATGCAAGGCTAGTCGGCGAACTTATGAGTCCGCTAACTTGTGATTTTGCCAATAAAGTTTGAAAACTCGAAACTTGGCCGATCGAAATTCTCTTCGACATCGGGAAGTCTTGGTATTTGAAAAATGAGCCTTGTATAAAGGCCGGTTGGCAAAGTTGCCCATTGGTGAAATGAGCCGTGGGTGAAATAAAAAGTTTGCAAACTCAGGAATTTTTTGATTGGCTATAACTTAGTCAAATTTCATCCAATCTTCACCAAAATTTAATTGCAGATACCCATTTAGATTTTCTACAAGATGATATCCTAAAATTGACCAAGAAATCCAAAATTTTTGTGAAACACAAAAACCAAAATTGCAAGGAAACAAAGCCAAAACAACTTAGAAAATAAAACATATTTTTTTGGTGACATAGGATTGCCAGTGAACCCGGATGCTCCTGCATTAGACACTATGGGTAAGAGAAATGTTTCTTGAGGCTGCAACTCAAGAACATTTTGGTAAGTCTAGAATATAAATCCCATATTTAGCCAATTCAGAAGCTTGCATCCAAGAGGCTTCATCAACTGGTTTACCCTTCTATTGGACAAGATACCCCATGTATTCTTTGCCTCTTGTTCGTTTAGCCACACGAGAATCAATCACTGGATTGACTTGTTCAAACTGTTTTTCAGGCAAGTGATCTATCCATTCATAGTTACCCTGAATATCTAAACTAAATTCTGCTGGTGCGTGTGATTCTCCATAATAATGATACAAATTTGCGACATTGAAAATGGGCGAAATACCTACACTTGGTGGAAGTTCTATTTCGTAAGTATTGGACGAAAACTTATGCAAGACCTTACAAGGTCCAATCTTCTTCCATTTCAGTTTATCATATGTTTGATGCGGGAACCTCTCTTTCCGCAAATGTGCCAAAACCAAATCTCCAACTTGAAGCTTTTGTTCTCTCCTGCGAATATCAGCACGCTCTTTGTATTTGGCGGCACTTTTCTCTAAATCTTCTTTCACCTGTTTATGCAAATCATGGATATATTTTGCAAAATCTTTAGCTACAACACTCTTATGAGTCAAATCAGCACTATCTCGCAATTCATCCACCCCTTTTGGACTATAACCATACACAATGTGAAAAGGAATTTTCCCTACACTTCTATTGACTAAATTGTTATAGGCAAATTTTGCCTGACCCAAAACCAAGTCCCACTGGTTAGGCTTATTCCATACCAAACATCTCAATAAATTTCCCAGACTTCTATTTGCAACCTCCATTTGACCATCACTCTGAGGATGGTATGCTGAATTAAAATCTAATTGTGTACCCATTTTCTTCCATAAGGTACGTCAAAATGACCAACAAATTTCACATCCCGATCTGAAACTATGCTCTTAGGCAAACCATGTAATCTAACTACCTCCTTGAAAAATAATGTAGCAATGTGGGAAGCATTATTACTCTTTTGACATGGAATAAAATGGACCATTTTAGAAAATCTGTTAACAACAACAAAGATAGAATCATTACCTCTATGTTCGAGACAACCCCAAAACGAAGTCCATACTTATGTGTTCCCACAATCTCTCTGGTATAGGCAATGGTTGATATAAACCAGTATTCTGCCTGACTCTTTTAGCATATTGACAAACTCTGCAACCTTGTACCAACTTCACATCTGCAGCCATACCAGGCCAAAAATAACCTTCACTCAATTGTGCCAACGTTTTTTCAACACCAAAATGTCCACCTAAACCACCACTATGCTTTTCTCTCATCAAATTATCCCTCATTGACCCTTGAGGTATACACAACTTCTGCGATTTGAAAAACAAACCTTCCTGAATAAAATATTCCAACTAGGGTGTTCTGTCCTTCTCTACTGGATTCATACAAGCAGCCCATGCTTCCTTGAAATCAACATCATCCTTATACAATTCTCCCATAGAATCAAACCAACTACACTCAGCCTCAATTCATTCAACATTAGACATCTCCTACTTAATGCATCAGCTACCTTATTAGATTTTCCACTTCTACGTTTCAAAACAAAAGAATAACTGTGCAGAAATTCAACTCATTTTACGTGTCTCTGATTCAACATAACTTAGCTGTTAATGAACTGCAAAGCATGATGATCAATATACAGTACAAATTCTTTCGGTAGCAAATAATGTCTCCATTTCTTGAGTGCCTCTACAATTGCATAGAATTCTTGATCATACACATAATATTTCTTCTTTGCTTCATTCAACTTATCACTGAAGTATGCAATTGGTTTTCCCTCTTGACTAAGGACACCTCCAATTGCTACTCCACTTGCATCACAATCTACTTGAAAAACCTTCCCAAAATCAGGGAGTGTCAAAACTGGTTGTTCAGTTACTTTACTCTTCAAAATTTTAGAACTTTTCTCAGCTATTGTTGTCCACACAAACGCCTTCCTATTATCTTTCATTGTCTCAGTAATAGGTGCACAAATCCCACTGAAATATCGAATGATTTTCCTATAGAAGCTCGCCAAGCCATGAAAACTTTTGGCTTCAAATATACTACAAGGTGAAGGCCAATCCACAATTGCTTTGACCTTCTCTGGATCCATCTTTAGACCATCACCAGAAACTACAAGTCCCAAATAAATCAACTCCATAAAACTACACTTCTTTAAATTGACTAACTTCTCTTCTCTCAACCTCTGCAATAGTGCCCTAACATGCAGCAAATGTTCTTTCTTTGTCTTACTAAAAATCAAAATATCATCAAGATATACAATAACAAACTTACCAAGAAATAGTTTCAACACTTCATTTATTAATCTCATGAAAGTGTTGGGAGCATTCGTCAACCCAAAAGGCATCACCAACCACTCGTACAATCCATCTTTTGTCTTGAAAGTTGCCTTCCATTCATTCCCTTCTCTGATTCTAATCTGATGATACCCACTCTTCAACTCCATCTTCGTGAAATGTTTTGCTCCACTTAGGGAATCCATCATATCATCCATCTATGGCAATAGGAACTTATATTTGATTGTTATTTTGTTAATGGCCCTCGAATATGTGCACATTTGCCATTCTACATCCTTCTTTGGTGTCAGCACTGCTGGTACTGCACATGGACTAAGACTTTCCCTGATCAACCCCTTATCGAACAATTCTTGAACTTGCCTATTTATCTCCGCATTCTCCATAGGTGTCATCCTATACGGTGCCTTGTTTGGTAAACTTGCACCAGGTATCAAATCCATATAGTGATTAATATGTCTCACAGGTGGCAATCCATCCGATAACTCCATTATATCTGAGTATTCTTCTAACATCTCTTGAATTTCTATGGGTGGCTCTTCTTGTTTTTCTGTTGTCATGAACACTTCAGGTTTGGGAATAAAAGCTTAACACGACCCTCCTTTTTTCAATTATTTCAAGAATTTCTTCTCAGAAATTAAACAAACTCTAGGTTTACTTTCTACTTCGTCTTCCTTCTCCTTTATATGTATTTGTTCTCCCATCATGAACAACTTGTCTATCAAACTGTCATGGTCTACCTAGCAAAATATGACATGCATCCATCGGCATTATATCCATGTAGCTGTTGTATTCTATGTTCCCTTTTTAATTAAGAAGTACTTTTTCCTATAGTTATAAAGGCCTATCGTCAAAATCCGCTTTCCTAAACTTGAGCATATCCCTTCGTTATCGGCAAAATGATGATTTCTCGAATCTATTGGCGAATGTTGTGTTTTTTGAACCAATAGCCATTTGGTCGGCAAAATCTAACTTTTCTAAACTTGGAATTGGTCAATAGTTGACTTCAACCTTATCGGAAAATTTGGGAAAACAGAACTCCTTTTGAAGCCTTTATCGATAATTGACTTATTGGTGAAAACTAAGGTTTCACAAACCACCAAATCCTTTAGCCTTCACCCAGTTCTCTTTATCGGCGAATTGCAACTTCCACGAACCTTGGTCGGCAAATCAGCCAATGTTAGAAGTCACGAATTGGTTAGGAAATACAACAGTTTGCTGACTAAGCAATTCCCTTTCAATTGGCAAATTCATTTCTTCACGAAGCAAAGGCTTTTGACTTCAACTATGCAAGGCTACTCGGCAAACTTATGAGTTCGCTAACTCGTGATTTTGCCGATAAAGTTTGAAAACTCGAAACTTAGCCTATCGAAATTCTCTTCAACACTGCAAAGTCTTGGTATTTGAAAAATGAGCCTTGTATAAAGCCTGTTGGCAAAGTCGTCCATCGGCGAACTAAAAAGTTTGTGAACTCTGACTGGCTATAATTTAGCCAAATTTCATCCAATCTTCACCAAAATTTAACTGCAGATACCCATTTGGATTTTCTACAAGATGATGTCTTAAAATTGACCAAGTAAATCCAAAATTCTCCTGAAACAGAAAAACCAAAATTGCAAGGAAACAAAGCCCAAACAACTTAGGAAATAAAAGATATTTTTTTGGTGACATAGGATTGCCAGTGAACCCGTATGCTCTTGCATCAGTGTAATTCATACATGGTCACACAATGCTTTGTAGCAAGAAAGATGGTCTTGGATAATGGTTGAATTGTTTAAGGAGAGGTATAAACATTTTTACTTACTTTTTAAGTGTATTTTATATTGTTTTCTAGAGGGCGAGGTGATTTGTGTATCAAAACATATAAATATCTCATTCTTAGCTATATATGAGAGGGTGTTTCTAATGTGATTCAAAACTGTCAAGAAAATATTATGGATGAAATAAGTTAAAATTCTTTGTTTACACACCAGTTGGATACTAATCCTTCATAAGATGAATGATCTAAATATTACGAGCAAAAAATATACTAAGGTTGTATTTGTGTTTTGTAAGGAGGATCAATAATCTTCCTTGATAAAGGGCTGGAGTATTTAGAAGGTAAGGTTGAAAAGTCAAATAAATGGAATGAGGTTGTCTTCCAAGGTTGTGGCTTATCATCCATTGTGCATTAAGAACAAAATTATAGGAGACAATAAATATGAGCAAACTAGACAAAACAATGAAAGGAAACAATGCGAGCAATCTTGGCATGAATTGGACAATATTGAGGGGTATCCATGAAGTTAAAAGCAAATGCTTTGGGTATTAATTATATTAAAAAAATATAACGATGCACATGGAACAAAAGGAATGACAGTATATAGTATATGACAACACTAAGATTCATTTACGAACATCTCATATTGATTGATGATCTAATGAATAAATGAATTTTAATGATGTCCAAGAGACCAAGTAATCTAAGAGACCAAAACAAAGAGGACGAGAGCCCCCTCTGTCATGAATTATCCTGTGTCACAAATTATGACGTACACTCTCCACAAATTATATGTGAGCATTATAGTGCTCAAAATTGTCAGAAACAATCTCATAGATGTACTTATAGATGTTACCAATCTTGAAGCTCTTCGATGTTGACTTGGCCCTGCTTAAATATCTTGTATACATCAAATCTAATCACTCTACTTAAATATCATCCATTTTAATGGTGAAACAGTCAATAGCAATTGTACACCTCATTCACAACAAAAAGTGGTAAATATTTGTCCTAATAGTATTCTGGTTTTCGAAAATAATGAAAGGCTTGAGCTGTAGACTTCAAATTCCAATGTTGGTTGAGCTTTTCTTAAGACTTGGGATGGAGGACATTACAACGTGATCAAATATCCAATAGGCATTCTCATTGTATACATTAGCTAATACCGTTTTGTTTCTTTAACTTGATCTAATTGGACAAAGATCCATTAGGCACTTATATTGTGTACTTTGAATATATACTTCTGTGCAACCCCTTTATTAATTTATTCATTCATTTAGTATTCAAATTATATTAGAATATCATACACCAAATTGGAGTTGGTGGGTGCTTGAACATTAAGTATATTCATTCTATTTTAATTGTGACGATTGCAGAGCTCTTTATGAAAAGGAGCAGAGGCCCAAGGGAGGCTTTACAAGAAATCAATTCTTTTTATTAGTTCTTACATGTAGTTTTGCCTATTATGTTGTGCCTGGCTATTTGTTTCCCATGATCACATCCCTTTCATGGATCTGCTAGATATTTCCTAAATTTGTTCTGGCACAACAACTAGGTTCGGGACTGTATGGTCTTGGTATAGGTGCCATTGGGATAGATTGGTCCACAATTTCTTCATACTTGGGAAGCCACATGCCAGTCCTTGGTTTGCCATTACTAATGTAGCTGTTGGATTTTCCTTGTAATGTATGTGATGACGCCATTGGCCTATTGGTTAAATCTTTTTGATGCATAGACATTTCCCATATTTTCTGAGGATCTTTTCACCTCATCTGGCCAAGAGTACAACATCTCCAAGATTATTGATTCAAATTTTCATCTAGATTTAAAGGCTTATGAGAAGTATGGCTCTAAACATTTAAGTACCTTTTTTGCTATGACATATGGAGTGGGATTTGCGGCCTTGATAGCTACAATAGAACTTCGTGTACTTCTTTTCCATGGAAAGTATATATCCATCTCCAAGTCAATCCTCTTGCTTTTGAGTTCAATGGAGATCTTATATGTCACCATAATAGGATTGAATGGCTGCATTTGTCAAAATGTCAAATCTTTATGATGCAGAGAAATTTGAAAGCTTAGCATTTCTGCTTTTAGGGATGGTACAGTGGATGTGCACACCAAATTAATGAGAAAATATAAATAGGTGCCATAATTATTGTTCCAAATAATACTTGTTGGCAATATTGCTTTGTCCATCTTTGCATGTGAGTACTACACTGATCATCTTCAATTGCCCTAGTGGGGTGTACTGCTAGCATGTGTTATTGCCTTGGTCTTCACACTTCCTATTGACATTATTACTGCAACTACTAATCAGGTAAGATTGGATGAATCTCTATGCACAACTTTTTCATCTCCCTTGTAGACATTGTGTGTTGATGCCAACCCTGTTCGCTAGGACTCTATTTTTGTATGAGCCATTTAGAAGTTTGATGTTAAATCTCAATAATTCTAAGTATTAAATGTTCTGCAACCAAAGGTTAGGCATATGCTAATATACCACTTTGACATAGCTATTTTTCTGGTGTAGGCTGAATACATGGTTAACCCCATGATATTGTTCAGAAGCAACAATTTGGTTTCTGCTAGATAAATATATTTACCGAAAAATATCAATGTGTCACGAAGCAATAAATTGTAGATCTCCAAAGCTGTGGATGTATATCTCCCAGTTCCCCTCTGCATTTTTAGGATTGACAATTAACATGAAACCAAACTAGTCCTTGAACATTGAAGCAGTACCTCGTTCCATAGGACCTCCCTCACAAGTGTGAAAATAGAACTAAAGCCTATGGGCATGCCCTCTTTCTCTCAGGTAATTACTTTAGCAATGTAATTAAATATTGATATGTGCTAGTATTTTGATGCCTATAGATGAAAGAGAGTATGTCAAGCATTTATAATAGTTTAGATGCACATTTGGGACATCCCATATGATAATGAAATTTAAGTGTTTAAGCTAATACATATATTTCATTCAACATATAATAAATCCAGACATGGATACTATTGAGACTACAATTTGGACAACTTAAGGGTCAACATCTAATTTAAATAAAAAGTGTCTTTGAATCGTATCTAGGTATGCTTAATAATAAGCATAGGTTTAAGACATATAAATTAAAATATTTATGATTTTAATTAGAGATAACTACGATGGACAGATTGACCATCCAACATCTTCGTACCCAATCATATAACAATGTCAACAATAGTATCTTAGCTATAATAAATTGTTATGGTAGTTAGTGGAAACTGCTCGAAAAGCATCTGAAAACCTTAGTTCAAAATAGACACATACAATAGGGCATAACAACTATTAGTTACAACAACAATCATTACATTTGCCACATCATCAGTAGGAACCTGATGCAATGTGTCTCTTGTTATATTAAATGTTAGGCGCGTTGATATTGTAAACTTAAAAAAAACACTTTTCAAACTGTTGTATTCTATGTTCCCTTTTTAATTAAGTACTTTTTCCTATAGAATCTAAATCGAAACATAATGAAATACTTAAAAATATGCTTTAAATTCCAAGCTAAATAATTTTAGAAGAGGATGTTCGCAGAAAATAAAGAGGGAAAGGGATAGAAGGTGTATCCTTTAAATGTTTGATGCAACTTTTTCATTTGTTTTGGATCAGGAGGAACTAGGGCTTCGCCTTATGTTTTTGTTTCTTTGTTGTTGGGTTTTGTATCAAGTGGACAAATCTATGCACGGTTTCATCAAGTATGGTGCATTAACATTCATATTGTTGCGTTGGTGTCCTTTATGACTAATATATGGGATGGGTGGTGCTATACACACCTTTGGGACTTGCTTTGAGGGATTTCGAATAATAAAACTTCCTTGCTAGCGATCAAGTCCTATAAAAATTAGAGATTGAGTGCCTTGGGAAACGTGTAGGATGAATACTAGGTGGATGGGAAGTGCAGATGTAAAAACTAGAGTAATTGCTTCCTATTGGGATTCTTGATGCTAATTACTACTTATTTTTACTAATTGTGATTGTTGTGGGTACATAAATGCTTCTAAGTGTCATTGTCTCTTACTCCATACATTCATCCAATTACTACTTTATGTATTAAGCATTACATGACCATTTGGATGTGGGAGAGGACATGTAGACAAAGTGAAGTGAAAAGGCAGGAGTTAAAATAGAAAAAAATAACTTTTAATTGTTGTAAATGAGATGGTGTGCAGTACTGTCTTGGGAATAGGATTGCAGGTGTGATGGTGTCTATGGTAGTTAGATGTCCAAGAGTGAAGGAGAGCATGTTTAGGTATGAAAGGGGTTAATTGTGACATAGGTGCAAATTTACGGATTGTTAGTACACTAGATGGTTAAAAATGATCATTATCATACCTATTAAAGAAAAAAATAGAATACTAAACAAGAGAAAAAATGTGAAATAGGCACTTTTCATCTCTATATAACTTCATTCATCTTTTATGTGTTTCAAATATGTTACTCCACATAATTTTAATGTTCAATGTTTTGGTAAAATTTGTTTAATAACAAATTTCCTAGAATATAGAGGGAGGGTAAAATAGACAAAATTCAGGTACCAATTTATAAGAGTTAAAACATTGAGAATAATAATGACTAACAAAGGTGAAAATATTCATGTCTCAAAAAATTAATTTGAAAATCAAGTCAAATATTCATTTTATTATTATATTTTTTCATGCTATTATTTTTGCTTATGCTAATTGTGTAAAATATGTTTTTAACAAATAAAATACATCAAAAATGATAAATTTAATAGTTTTGTTTTTTTGTAAGATATGATTATCCATAAAACACTAGAGATATTCTTTTAGTGATCACCATTTATAGATTTTCATGATATCAATTCTACTAAAACCTTCAAAAACATTGTCTAACACCTCTGATGGAGGCCGTACATACTATATGTTCGTAGATGAAGCAACATAAAAGAAATTGTAGGGCATAAAATTCAACCCGACAAAGGAAAGCATGCTCAATGATCTCAATGGCTACACTAGAAGCAACTAGCTCATCTAAATGATTTTAATTTGCTACTTTCTTAATAGAAGGGCAGATTTTCACTAGTTGACCCTATATTTTACCCTTGACAAAATTTATTTTTCTAATCAAATTAAAACACTATGCTAATTGATAGAAATTAAATTTAAAAAAAAAAAAACACAAAATTCAACTAAAAATAGGTAGAAATGTAAAGGGGAGGTCGAGCAACCTATGATAGAAGTACGAAGCCCATTGGCTTGGATACCAACACATCATGCAGACGTCTATGCATTGCACTATAGTCTAGATGGCACAAGAAAATGAAATCTGGAAATTTGCTTTCGATTGATAGACCCAACTTGCACAAAAATACATGATGACAAACCCAGGAGATCTCCAGGTGACAGATAGAAGCTAAAATAAAAAATATACTATCTATATGTTCAAAGGGAATAAATGAAATAATAAAAATGAAGAGGAAAATCTACAAAACCAATGTGTGGTTGAGATCTTCTCTTCCAAGTCTATAATCTGCAAGAAAACAAGAAAATGTTGGGGTTGTTTGTGGGATTTCTTTCAAGTCAAGCACCCATATAGGTTTTTCAACCTCCATGGACAACCAATAACTGAAATATTGAAAATATAGGTGTGTGCCATTACTCTCTAAGTGTATCTAGGAAAATAACAGCACTGGCAATGATAAAACTAAGAATACTAAAGTTAAATCTACTCAAGCTAATGCTGACTAGTGTGCAATGAAGAGAGAGGAAGGCAATGAAGGAACCCACAAGATGTATCACACTCACAAGTGGATTACACAAAAATAACAACTAAAAGAGAGTAAATGGAACACAATCACCTTGTAAATGAAGATGAGAGCCACCCAACTAACAACAAGGCCCAAGGAAGTGTTGGGAATAAAGGTGTCTCAACCTTTTCAATTCCTAACATTGGTATTTAATTATTTATTTATAATTTACCTATATTGTACTATTTTGTCATTTAGTGTGAAGTGGCATAGTGAGTTGTCATCCCACTTGGAAGGTGACTTGGATGGACATGTCAACATGAGGAAATGTAGGCATCCCATTTGAGGTGGCATTAATTTGCCATATGTCGGCATCTTGTTCAGTGTGTAAGAGGTTATGACATATGACAGAACCTATGACATGTAAGAGCCAGAAATAGAGATTCTTATGACAAGTATGACATGTGTCATGAAGCATCTTTGCATGTTTGAATAATGCATATTTAGACGCCCAAGTTTGACTATGACAAGTTGTAAGAGAATCATTTATTAATAGTCAGTTATGATAGATTCTCTTACAATTGTAAGTGTTGTCATATATTGCAGATTTTATGATGGTGTAAGAGCATCTGTCATACCTATCCTGAGCAAATTTGGGGCACCCAAGTTTGGAGGGTTGTAAGTGGTGTAAGGGAATATTGCACAAGTGTCATTTGCTATAAAAAAGGTGTGGGAATTTGTGCCATGTGGATTTGAATGCCCACCTCTTGTATCTTCCTTTAAAAGCTTCCTTCACACTTAATATTGTCTATAAATAAGGTGCTTGTTGGAGTAGTTTGTATGGTTCATTTGTAGGTACTGTTATGTTGCCAGAAATACTCTTGAATATCAACATTGGTGAGCTCCTGTAAGAGCTTGGCTCTGGAAGTGTGTTGTGACCTTTACTGTTTACAGATTAATACATTGGGCTTTGCTTTGGAGAGTGGGGTTTTTCACTCGAAAGGGTTTTCCCGACGTATATCTTTTGTTGTGAGCATTTGTATTTACATGTGATGTTTTATATCTTTCTTGTATTGTGTTTATTCATTACTGTAACTGTTAAAAGATAAAAAAATATAAAACTCTCCTTATTAGATCGGTCTAGGCAGTGTATTCCACGTACCTTGCTTCCTTTCAGTTGGTATCAGAGCTTGATCAACTTTGGTTTTGATTATTGCATAGAGGCTTTTTTGAATTGATTTCCATTTGAGTGGGAGCTTGTGTAGAGGATTTTGAAATCTTTGTTGCAAGAAGGAGATGACTGGAAGGATAGAGATGAAAATTTTTAGTGGAGGCAACTTTGAGTTGTGGAAACTCAAGATAGAAGACATGTTGGTTGACAAAGATCTATGGATTTCTATATTTGGAAAGATGCCATCAGGAATGAAACAAGAAGACCGGGATTTGATGGATCAAAAGGCTAAGGGTCTTGTGAGACTCCGTTTGGCTGACTCTATGTTAATGAATGTCCATGAAGAGGCTACAACTACAGATCTATAGAAGAACCTTTGTCATATTTATCAAGCTAAATCCTTGGTAAATAAGTTTTTCTTGAGGAAGAAATTATACTATCCGAGGATTAAGGATGGAGTATCTGTCACAGATCACCTGAATAGTTTTAACATGTATGTTGCCCAGTTGAGGTCTGTTGGTGTGAAAATGGAGGATCGGTGTGAATTTGTTGTGTTCTTTGTTAGATTTGTGGGACCCCCTTGTTATGGCCGTTGGGAGTATCACTACCACCTTCAAGATGGATGAAGTGGTTGCATCATTATTCTCTGAAGAGATGTGGAGAAAATATTTCGAAACGGCTAAGGAGGCTCTTGCGGTTCATGGTCGATCAAGAGACAAAGGGAAAAAGAATGACAAGAAGCAAGAGAAGTCAAGATCCAAATCCCGTGGGAGATCTATGTCTCTTGGAAAGTCTAAGGCATTGTGTTCGAATTGCAGAAAACTTGGGCATTTCTGCAAGGAGTGCAAGGAGGAGAAGAAGAAAAAGAAGAACTATGATTCAGATTCTAACAAATCCTCTTAAGATGATGGAGAAGCATTTGTCACTGCTTGACAACACATGCATTGGAAGATGTGTGGGTTTATTGATTCTAGTACATGTTTTCACATGACATCTCATCGATGTTGGTTCACTAAGTATGAAGAATATGATGATGGGAAGGTGTACTTGGGTGATGACTGTCCTCTGAAAATTGTTGTCCGTGGAAGAGTCTTAATTTGATTCCCTGATGGACAAGTGAAGGGGATCAATGGTGTTCTGCATATCTCTGGTTTGGCACAGAACCTATTATCTATAGGTAAATTGAATGATGTGGGCACCTGTGTAGGTTGTTTTCTCAAATGGAGGATGCAAGATGACTAGAAGAGCTATGGTACTATCTAAGGGTGTTCGGATTGGAACTCTATTCAAGCTTGATGCATGCACGATTTAGTGCAATAGCTCTTCAGTTTCAAAGAAGATAACTATAGAGTCTTCATCCTCACCATTGGAACCAACAACGAAGAGGACTATTGCATCTACTTTCGATGGTCATTCTTTTTGGGTACCTAAGGGTGCTCATTCTATGGAGATGAAACTTCTAATTGAGAAGACAATGTTATGGCACCAAAGACTTGGTCACATTGGTGAAAAGGGTCTTAGAGGCTTAAAGAATAAAAATATTGTTGAGGGTATGAATGTTGTAATCTTGAGTTTAATTTTCGTGAACATTTCATTTATGGAAAATAAAAACATCTTTAGTTTTATTCTAGTTCTCATAAATCTTCTAGGGTGTTGGACTTGATACATTCTAACGTTTTTGGTCCTGTGAATGTTCCTTCGATTTCAAAATCTATTTTCTTTTCATCTTTCATAGATACTGACAGTAGAAGGACATGGGTCTATAAAGGGTAAAATTTGGATGTTTGGTTTTTTTGGTAGTTTTGGTGTATATCCTCCTTTCACCGTTTCATTTAAGGACCTAAGGTCGAGTTGAAATGTACTATCCTACCCTAGGTCATTGTGAGATGTAGGGAAACTTGGATTTTTATGATTTGATTGCCAATTATCTTCCCTTATGCTCAATTACACCTTAAAACCCTAATTATGCAAATATGACAGTAAACAGACGAATATTGAAAAATGTTGCTACAAAAAGATGTAAAATGACAAATAACTGTGCACCTATTTTTAAGGTTCAGAAGTGAAAAAGTCAGGGACTAAAGAGCAGGCACCCAAGTCCAATGCCCTACTTTTTGTCGAGATCTACAAACAAGATCTGCAATCTGTTCCTACTACACTAAAAATTTTCCCGTCACAAAACTTTGAGGACTAATAAGCGGGCGCCCTAGTCTAGGGAGCTATTTTCTTCTCTGATCTGCAAATCTGACACTCTGTTGTACCCTCCTGCAACTTCACTTTGTCTGTAGCTTCAACCTGTAATTTGTAATCATGAAAACTTTGGGAGGGGGTTGTGGTGTTTAGAGGCTTGCCTCAGTCAAGCCCCAGAGAGACATTCAAGTCTTCCGAACACTGTTGTCAGATAGAGAGTGCATGCCCTTGTGAGGTAGAGGCAAAAACCAAATGGTAAATTCTTACAAACACAAATGATATCACCTTGTAGTGAAGATCTCATGGGAGAAAGAAGCTCTTCATGCCATGAGGAGATGATTGCTCAATCTGCAAACACAAACACATAGACAACACAAATTTGCTCTTGCAACACAATGAAAGCATTGAATCACCTTTAGAACACAATAACTTGCTAGTAATCATCTAGTAATACCCTAGTTTACAAATAAATGCCTAAACATGCTTTTATATGCAACTACAAACACTCCCGCCAAGAATTTTGTAATTCAAACTTACCGTGTTGGCACAAGACCCAAATAACGGTCATAAGCTGACACCCAAAAATTGGGACTGACCCAAAATAGGGCAGGACTAGGGCATGGGTGCCCAAGTCCTCCCCCCCTATTTTTGATAGGGTTTATCTCAAGTGGTCCCCCTAGGTCATATTTGCCAAGACACTTAGGGGTTTTCTCATCGCGATGTTGAAATATGATGTAATATGTCCTGAATGCACACTAAAAACTCAGGAGCTAAACCTTATGAGGGAAAATCCCCCAAGGGGACATTTTCTGACGTTACATTTAGCTCCCACTTTAATGTATGTATAAATGCAAGGCCAATACATGCATTAAAGTACGGTCTACAAACACAACAAACATACCAAGCACAGAGAAGACATGCTAGACACATTGAAGACAATGATAGGCACGCAAAACACGAAGAAGACAGTTACAGTCACGTAAAACACAAAGAATACATTGAATGCATAGAAGACACATTAATGCATAGAAGACATGAATGATTTCTTTTATTTTATTTTTCTCATATATATGAAATGCAGATGCAAGTACAAGAAAGTAAACAAACCTCCCATAATGCAGGATGTACTCATCGCACAGGTCTTTAAACTGCATATGGGGCAACACACACATAAGACACACCAAACCTCCCATAATTCAGGATGCACTCATCGTGTAGGTCTTTAGACTGCATATGGGGCAATAGACACACCAAACAAAGCAAGCACGCCAAAACACACACTTTGAAGACACAGAGAAAACACGACAGACAAGCGATGGAGTGTTCCTATTTCTAGGTCTAACACCATCTTAGGCACATTACAGACACACACCGATGATTGGGATTCACCACAACAATCACCGAAGACACGCTTAAGGGTTGAGTTAGTCACAGAACCGCTCCCCTCCTCCGCAGAGGACTTTTGAAAATGACATTGTGGTGCAATCTTCTCTGAGAAATACACCACCCCTGCCTCAGAGTGATGCAGAGTAAACAACAAAAACGTGGATAAATGATGTCAGCTCCTCACCCACATACATTTACCATTGTCTGTTTGCCCACCGGTCGGATGTCGTACTATCGGCCGAGGAAAACAACCTTCTTCCGATCGCATACCTTATATCGATGTATGTGCTTTGCATCGGTTACCTGTCGGCATCACATGAACTATTGGCTTCCCCAATCTGAGTCAACCGATACATTCAATTTTGTAGATCAGAATTGCTGGACTGCCTCTGTGATTGAACCTTTGAACCACTTGAAACTCCCTCTGTTCATTGAACCCATGAATCCGTCGAACCAACTGAACCTTGGTATCTTTGAACCGTTGAACCTTCACCTATCAGTTCAATATACTTCCATCGCACAGTCTTAACATTGTCGGCAACTCTCGGTTGAACCGCTAAACCATTGAACCGTTGAACTGGTTCAACTATCGCAACACTTAATACCACCGGCGATGAACCGCTTCACCCGTTGAACTGTTGAACCATTGAACCGGTTCAACCAACGATTCCACTATCGGCACCTCTTGCTCCGTCGAACCGTCGAACCCGATGCTCCTTATTGAACCAACAAACCAAACGAACCCGCTGTGTCCATTTAACCGGTTCAACCGTCAGTTCAATTGTCAACAACACTTACTACGATGAGCCAAGTGAATTTGTTGAACCTTTGAATTGATTCAACCACTCGCAACCATCTATCATCGGTTTCCCTGATATACAACTTTTCTTCACAGATGTAGGATACACACAAAATGTATATTCGCATACAAATGTGATATATGCATGAAAAGTACTCATGTATATCAGCGATATACACGCTGCTTGTATTTTCAGCAAACTACATGAACTTAACCCAAAAAGACTTTTATACGTACCTTTCTTCACAACATATACACAGGAAGTTGCTCGCATGCAAATGTGATATGTTCACAGACTGTCTTCGCATACAATTGATGTATATACATAAAATGTATACTTGAATCTCATGTCAAATAACCTCCTTTGTAACAAAATTTCACAATTTCTATTCTTCCATGTCCACGAACACAAGGAAAATAAAACAGGAAACTATTTTACAAGTCCATTCCACTGATTTCATAGGAATCCACCAGTGGAATGGCTTTAATCGTACATCTCGACAACAGAAAGACTAAATTAATTACAAAATAATTCTATACGGATAATTTACAGAACAATTCAATATACAGAGGGTTCACATAGAATTTAGAATTTGGTAAAACACAAATTTTAGAATTTCTACTTCTTCATTTCACATTATTGAACACAGACTAATTACAGAGATTTTTCTGAAGGTGGAAGAACTCCTTTTTTTCCTTGACCACCTTCTCTGTTTTGTTATCCGACCCCCTTCTCCTTTGTTTTCGTGATTTTTCTTAAAACCAAGATTATAATCAAAACCCTAACTAATCATATGACACCTGTTTTGCATAAGACAACAAAACACTTAATAATAAGACACCTAGTTTTAATTCTCCACATAACCCAACATGTCTAAAATGTCAAATTTGATGTTTACAAACATGAAATGCTACATTTGTCAATGACATATAAATGCTGCATGGTAACATGAAATGTCTAAAACATAATAAGACCTTATTCTCCTTCCTCTTGTGCATAGTTATATTGTTGAAGGGGTGCTCCTGCACCATACTCCCCGGGAGAAGAAATCTCAAGCCCCTTTGAGATCAGAGTTTAAATGTCTATACCATTGTTTATGATTAGATCTTCAGTCATCCAAATTGCTTCTGAATCAGGTTTCCCCTGCCAAGCCACCAAGTACTCTCTATATTCTTTGTTCCGTGTCTTCTTTATCACTCTTGAGTATAAGATCTTTTCTAATTTCAGTGGATCATGCTTAGGAATATCATCATCTGCTGCATCCTGTAGTGGTTCTTGTTTTGCATCTGCATGTTGCTTGTATGGAGTTAAATCACATACATTGAAAATGGGCGATAATCCAAGATCAGGAGGAAGTTGGATCTCATAGGCATTCTGCCCACACTTCTTCAAAATCTAACATGGTGCAATCTTCCTCTGCATTAGCTTGGTATATTTACCTTTTGGTAGCCTCTCCTTCTTCAGATTAATCCATACTAAATCTCCAACTGCAAATTTTACATCCCTCTTTTTCCTGTCAGCATATGTTTTGTATTTCAATGTAGTTTGGTGAAGCTGGTTCTTGACTTGATCATGCACTTCTTTGATGGCTAATGCAAAAGCTTCTCCATCTGCACTAATAGGCTCTCCTATAGGTAGATCTCTTAGCTCCAAAATACCTCTTGGATGAATACCATATACTACCTGAAAAGGTGACTTCCCTGTACTCCTATTGATGGTGTCATTATAGGAGAATTCTACTTGTGGTAGGATATTATCCCACTTCTCTCCATGCTGCCTTATTAAACACCTTAACAGATTTCCCAATGAACGATTAACAACTTCAATCTGCCCATCTGTTTGAGGATGGTAGGCTGATGAGAAGGACAAATTGGTTCCAAGCTTCTTCCAAAGAGTCCTCCAAAAGTGGCCAATGAACTTTACATCTCTATCTGAGACTATGCTCAATGGCAATCCATGTATCCTCACTATTTCCTTGAAAAATAAATCAGCAACATATGAAGCATCACAAGTAGTTTTGCATGGCAAGAAATGTGCCATTTTACTAAATCTGTCTACTACCACAAAAACACTGTCATATCCTTTCCTTGTTCTGGGTAAACCCAATACAAAATCCATGCTGATGCTCTCCCATGGCCTAGAAGGAATGGGTAGTGGCTGAAACAAACCTGCATTTGTGGATCTCCCTTTTGCTTTCTGACAAATTACACATGCCTCCACAAATCTTCTCACATCTGACTACAACTTAGGCCAATAGTAATGTCTCTTCACAAGATCAAGAGTCTTATCTAGACCAAAATATCCTGCCATAGCCCCACAATGTTTCTCTTGAATAATATTCAGTCTCATAGAACACCTTGGAATGCATAACTGTCCACCCTTGAAAAGTAATCCATCTTGGATCAGAAATTCAGAGAACTCAACATGATACTTGTCACCAAAAGAAATACATACCTTATAGATCTCTCCAAAGTCTTCATCATCATCATACATGGCCTTCAAAGAATCAATGCCAACACTTTCTAATTGAATCTGATTTATGGTTAGAACTCTCCTGCTCAAAGCATCTGCTACTTTGTTCTTAACCCCTTTCTTGTGCTTGAGTGTGAAGGTGAAAGATTGCAAAGTTTCCATCCACTTCATATGCCTATGGTTTAGCTTATCTTGACTGTTTATAAAACTGAGGGCCTGATTGTCTGTGAAGACTATGAATTCTTTTGGCATCAAGTAATGCCTCCATTTCTTGAGTGACTGTACTAGAGCATATATCTCCAAATCATAGGGTGAGTATCTCTTCTTTGCATCATTTAGTTTCTCACTGAAAAATGCAATAGGCCTACCTTCTTGATTGAGTACTGCTCCAATTGCCATGTGATTGGCATCACATTCTACTTGAAAAATCTTGTTGAAGTCAGGAAGTGCAAGAACTGGTTACTCTGCCACCTTCCTCTTCAATGTTTCAAAGGAATCATCTGCCTCCTTTGTCCAAATGAATCTGTACTTCTGTCCTCCTTTTATGGTGTCAAGCATGGGTGCACAAACATGACTAAACCCTTTTATAAACTTCCTATAAAAGGTTGCTAACCCATGGAAACTTCTAACATCACTCAAGGTTTTAGGAGTTGGCCAAGACAATATGGCACTTACCTTCTCTTGATCCATTTTCAGTTTGTTATGTGAGATAACAAATCCCAAGTAGATGATCTCTTCCTGCATGAACAGACACTTTGCTAAGTTGATCATTAGTTGTTCTTCATGTAACCTTTTGAGGACCAAGTCTATATGGTTGAGGTGCTCTTCCCTTGTATTACTGAAAATCAGGATGTCATCTAAATATACTATGACAAATTTACCTATGAATGCCCTCAGGACCTCATTCATTAACCTCATAAAGGTACTAGGGGCATTGGACAAACCAAAAGGCATGACCTTCCACTCATATAACCCCTCATTAGTCTTAAATGCAGTTTTCCACTTATCTCCTGGCCTAATCCTAATCTGATGATAGCCACTCTTTAAATCTATTTTTGTGAAATAGTTAGCACCCCCCAAGCAATCAAATAATTCTTCTATCCTAGGGATTGGGAACCTATACCTGATTGTTATCTTGTTGATAGCCCTTGAATTAGTACAAAGCCTCCAAGTGCCTTCCTTCTTTGGTGCTAGGACAATCGGTACTGCACATGGACTTAAACTCTTGCCAATTAGGCCTGTCTCCAACAATTCCTCAATCTATCTTGCTACCTCTGCATTCTGCTCTGAGGTAAGCTTGTACACTGCTTTGTTTGGGAGTGTAGATCTTGGGATCAAATCTATGCAATGGCTGATATCCCTCATAGGTGGTAAGGACTTTGGTATCCCACCAGAGATGATGCCTTGGTACTTGTCCAATTGCTCTTGGACAACATGATCTATGAACCTTTGCCTCTTCTCTCCCTTGACTTCTTGCTGCTGTTCCTTGTTCACCTTTAGGCATGGAATTAGAGCATATGCAACTGCTCCTTCTTCTACTATCCCTTTCATGAATTGTTTGCCTTCTGCCACCATCACCTTAACTTCTTTCCCTTTTGATTCTAGCTCAGTTTCTATTAATGGTAGCAGCTCTATCACCTTACCATTCTTGGTGATTGAATATGTGTTTCTAACTCCATCGTGGTATGCTTTCAAGTCATACTGCCATGGTCTTCCAAATAGGAGATGGCAAGCATCCATCTTGGCAATATCAAATAATAATCTATCCTTGTATGGTCCAATTTGAAGTTCTACCCAAGCTTGTTCTTCCACAACTGTTTGCTGACCTTGGGTGAGCCATGAAATTTTATATGGGCAAGGATGTGGCAGTCTCCTAAGCTTAAGCTTTTCTACCATCTCAATGGACACAAAATTCTCAGTAGATCCAGAGTCAATCAGAACTTTACATACCTTTCCTCCTGCTTTGCAAGTAGTTCTGAAGAGAGACTTCCTTTGTGGAGGTTCTTTTCCAGGCACCTTCATGGTGGTCATTGCTTGCCTAATCATCAAAGATTCTCCATTCTCAGGATACCCATAACTGTTGGGAGCATTCACACTTTGATTAGTGCTTGAGCTTGCTACACTTTGACAATCAGATTCTTGAATCAGATTGATCCTCTTTTCTCCTATTGAACTTGTTGCCTTTGCTGGACATCTGCTGGCTATGTGGCCTTCTTGATTGTAGTTGTAACATCTGATCGGTCCTCTGCCATGAGATCTTCCTCTAAATGGTGGTCTTCTGCCCCTGAAATTCCCTCTTTGATTGTAGCTCCCACCTTGGTTTTGACTGCTGTCTCCTCTGATGTTCTCTTGATTGGATTCACCGTGGTATCCAAATCCATTTCCTCTGCCTCTGAAAGGACTTCTACCTCCCCTTTGCTGTCTCCCTTTTCCTCTATTGTTTTGCTCATGCCTTCTCTTAAATTTCTCTTCCACTTTGAGTGCTAACTGGTAGCACTTTTGGACTGTCCCTGGGTTATGTAGACTTATGTCTTCTTGAATGTTAAATCTCAATCCATTGAGGTATCTTGCTACCTTCTCTTCCTCACCCTCCTTTACCTTTGTCTTGACAGACAGTTTCATGAACTCTTTTGTATATGAGCTGACATCCAATTCCTTCTGCTTCAAATTTTGTTTCCTTTTATGTAATTGGATGTTGTAATCCAATGGAACATAGGCCTCCTTCACTAAAGCCATCATTCTCTTCCATGTTGTAACTCTGTTCTTTCCTTCTTTCACCCTGTCATCTTGGATGAAATTCCACCAAGTTAGTGCAGCTCCTTTCATTTTGGATTGAGCTATCTTCACTCTTTGGTGATCTGGTATTTCCTCGGTCTCAAAGAAATTACTCAAGGAGTCTATCCACTGCATCATCGAATTAGGTTCCATTTTTCCTGCAAACACTGGAAGGTCTATTTTCATATCCATGGTTCTTCTCTCCATGGATTTGAGGGCATTGAGTAAGGGTCTCTGGTTTGCAGGAACCTCTATCTCTTCTTGCTTAGGGACCTCCTCTTCATCCCTGTCTTCTCGCTTACTAGAATCTTTTTCCCCTTTCTCTACTCTGTCCCTCAACTTCTCTACCTCTTCTTTCAATCCCTGATTCTGAGCTCGATCTACTCTACTCTCTGCCATTTGCTTTCTTACTAAGGCCGTCAACTCAGCGTTGGTCATCTTTGTTGGGTACATTTTTGACCCTTCTCCTTCTGACATCTTATCTTCTTCTTCTACCCAAAGAATACTCCTTCACTCTGATACCACTATGATGTAGAGTAAACAACAGAAACATGGATAACTGATGTCAGCTCCTCATCCACATACATTTACCATTGTTTGTTTGCCCACCGGTCAGATGTCATACTATCGGCTGGGGAAAACAACCTTCTTCCGATCGCATACCTTATATCGATGTATGTGCTTTGCATCGGTTACCTGTCGGCATCACATGAGCTATCGACTTCCCCAATCTGAGTCAACCGATACATTCAGTTTTACAGATCAGAATTGCTAGACTGCCTCTGTGATTGAATCTTTGAACCACTTGAAACCCCCTTTGTTCATTGAACCCATGAATCCGTCGAACCAACTGGAACCGTTGAACCTTCACCTATGGGCTCAATATACTTCCATCGTACAGTCTTAACAATATTGGCAACTCTCAGTTGAACTGCTAAACCATTGAACCGTTGAATTAGTTCAACTATCGCAACACTTAATACCACCGGTGATGAACCGCTGCACCCGTTGAACCATTGAACCATTGAACTAGTTCAACCGACGATTCCACTATCGGCACCTCTTGCTCTGTTGAACCCGATGCTCCTTATTGAACCAGTGAACCAAACGAACCCGCTGTGTCCGTTGAACCAGTTTAATCGTCGGTTCAATTGTCAACAACACTTACTACGATGAGCCAAGTGAATTTGTTGAACCTTTGAATTGATTCAACCACCTGCAACCATCTATCATCGGTTTCCCCGATATACCACAACTTTTCTTCACAGATGTAGGATACACACAAAATGTATATTCGCATACAAATGTGATATACGCATGAAAAGTACTCAGGTATATCAGCGATATACACGCTGCTTGTATTTTTAGCAAACTACATGAACTTAACCCAAAAAGACTTTTATACATACCTTTCTTCACAGCATATACACAGGAAGTTGCTCGCATGCAAATGCGATATGTTCATAGACTGTCTCCGCATACAATTGATGTATATACATAAAATGTATACTTGAATCTCACATCAAATAACCTCCTTTGTAACAAAATCTCACAATTTCTATTCTGCCATGTCCATGAACACAAGGAAAATAAAATAGGAAACTATTTTACAAGTCCATTCCACTGATTTCATAGGAATCCACCAGTGGAATGGCTTTAATCGTACATCTCAACAACAGAAAGACTAAATTAATTACAAAATAATTCTATACAGATAATTTACAGAACAATTCAATATACAGAGGGTTCACACAGAATTCAGAATTTGGTAAAACACAAATTTTAGAATTTCTACTTCTTCATTTCACATTATCGAACATAGACTAATTACAGAGATTTTTCTAAAGGTGGAAGAACTCCTTTTTTTTCCTTGACCACCTTCTCTGTTTTGTTATCCGACCCCCTTCTCCTTTGTTTTTGTGATTTTTCTTAAAACCAAGATTATAATCAAAACCCTAACTAATCATATGACACCTGTTTTGCATAAGACAACAAAACACTTAATAATAAGACACCTAGTTTAATTCTCCACATAACCCAACATGTCTAAAATGTCAAATTTGATGTTTACAAACATGAAATGCTACATTTGTCAATGACATAAATGCTGCATGGTAACATGAAATGTCTAAAACATAATAAGACCTTATTCTCCTTCCTCTTGTGCATAGTTATATTGTTGAAGGGGTGCTCCTGTACCACTGAGGGGGATTAAAAAAAAAGGATATACGTGATATCTCGCCTCTGTAGAGGGCTTAGATGATTGATTGATTGATTGCAAACAAACTCAGAGTGCAGGATGTACTCATCACACAAGTCTTTAAACTATACATGACGACAAGCAAATTGCTAACATCTATAACATACAACTTACCTTATAATGCCCCCACCTTAAGGTGGTTGATATCATGCGTCGATATCAAGCACGTTAAGATAGAAAGAAAAAACACAAGGGAACATAGACTTTTGCAAAGCCCATGCCCCCCGGAGGTGACATGTACTTTACAATCGTCAAATGTTCCCACAAACACATTCCTGCAAGAAACATGTTAGTGTCTACATAATCATGATAAACAATAATATCAATCATATGATTAACCACACATAGAGCCAAGGTTATACTACGAATTCAGAGTTTGAGGATAACCGTGGGGCTATATCACGAAGATCTCCGAATCGAGTACCACCAAGACTAGATTCAAAGACAAACAAAGTGCGCAGAGCATCAATATTGTTATGATTTGTAAATGAGATAAAAACATTATCAAAATCACTACGTGGAAAGCATGAGTGCTTCCACTAGCCAAGCGTCGGATAAGATATACAACCCCATCATCATATTAGGAACTAAGTCCAATTTTTGATTATAAATGTTTTTTGTCATCCGCCCGCTAGATAGAAACACTAGAGGAAGGGAAACAATAAATAAGATAGGAGAAACAAGTGTCTTAGGGATAGTCACGTAGGAGGGTGCCCCCAAGTCACCAACTGCAACACTATATCCATAAGATACAACACACAACGATGAAATCAGAGAGAGAGGCAATATAGAAGAATGATGATACAAATAGAAGAACGTCACAACAGAGGTGGTCCCCTGGTATCCCAGACCTTACAAGAGAATCAGGGGTCATTCCAGGAGGCCTAAACAACACATAACACATCACGGGGGAAGCACATCACAAGAGAGATAAAGGGTTAGAGATATTTACCTGTAGGATCTCCTAGGCTAGTGGTCATCAAATAAATCATTGTCATCCTCTCACTCCTGAATTGTAGAAGAAAGAGGAACATAAGGTACCATAGCCCAATTCTTGTCTTTGTTAGGATCATCTTTGTTTTGTTCAATGTTTGGATCAATGTTTTCTTGTTGAGATACAAGGTTTATGGCATATGCTTGTTTTCTTCTTCTTCTTTCTCTCACTTTTCTATTTCTTTTTGTCTTACCACTTATCTCTTATAAGATAGGGCTTTGCTCTTTCATAGGTTTTTTCATTCTCGAAGAAGAAGCTCCAGGATCAAATCTCATTTGTCTAGGTGGAATGTTCGGTTGTTGACAATTACCTCCCGATCCTTGTAAGGACGGTGGGGGAGGAACCTCAGCATAGGGACCTTGTTCTTTTAGTCTATGGTTCTCTTCAAATGTGGGTTGCTTGTCTTTTGTTACTTCTTGTCTAGAAGGACTGGTCATTGGATGTAATAGTTTTGTTTTGTAATTTCTATAGCTCAAGAAGTTAAAATCTGTTCGTAGTTCAATTTTCTCTTCAGATTTGTCCCAAAAGTAATCCAGTGTAAAGTGTTATTGTGTAATTAAAGGTTTGTATGTATTTTGATGAATAGCATGCACTTGTCCGTTCAAAGGAAATTTTACACATTTATAAATTGTTGAAGGGACAACTTTCATAGCCTTTAACCATGGATGTCCAAGTTTTATTTGAAATAGGTTAGAATTAGGAACAACATCAAACCATTGTTCTATATGTTTTCAAATACAATTACCAACAATGATATCTTACCTAAAGGATTTAAAAAGGTTCCCTTATGTGTTTTGATCATTTTATTCGAAGAGTGATAAGATCATTGCATTAAATTATGTTCAAAGAGGAGCTCTTCCATGGCAACATTAGTCATTTAATTAGGATCAATAAGGGTTCCATCGACAGGGTTTCCCATTATTTTCATAGTGATGTAAAGAGGTCCGTCAGTATTTGCGATTGTTCTATCATGAGCTGTAAACACAATTTCAAGTTCAAGGACCTTTCTCTTCAAGTAAGGCCTAGGAGGGAACCTATTGTTGTTGTGATTAGAGGCCATGTGTATATTCTCAAATCAATGAAAAATTAGATTTTAACAATTTTCCAAAAGTATGCAAAGGACAAGTGTAAAACTATGTGCGAAAGTGACCTTAAATGCTTGATTTTTTGTACTTTTTCAATGCAAATATATGAAAGAAAGGTGTTGTAAGGATTTTTGATCAGGGATAGAAAATAATATGTCTAATATCAGTCCAATGCATCAATAATTTCCTTCACAATACACTCTTGATGCAAATCTAAGATGATGATAGACCAAAACCTAGTGAAAATAGACTAAAATAAGTGGTTTTTCACCAAATCTCAATGCAAAAGAGCTTGACAAAGGGTGTTGTGAGGAAAATGATGATGAAAAAAAAATTATATTAGTAATAACATCCACTTAATTCCAAAATATCTCTCACAACACACTTATAGTGCCACTCAAGGTCAAACCCTAGTGAAAATATAGCAAAAATAGGAAAAATTTTCACGATTTTTCAATTCCAAGACCTAGCCAAAGGGGTGTTGTAAAGAATTTAAGGAGGTGAAGCAAAAAATATCAGTGATATCAGTCACCTCAATCCATAAATTTTTTTACAACACGCTTAGGGTGCAAACTAGGCCAAACCCTAGGGCAAAAATAGCAAAAATAGGCAATTTTCACCAAATTTTCAATACAAGAGGCCAATAACAAGGTGTTGTAAAGAATTTTAGGGGGGAAAGAAGATAATACCCTTGATATCAGTCAATTAGTGCAAAAATATTCTTTACAACTGTTTAGGTGGAAAATTGGATTTGTTAATGTTCTAGTGTTTAGATGCTTAAATCCTCCTTTCCACCTTACATTCAAGGATCTAGGGTTGAGTGACAAGCACTATCATACCCTAGGCCACTTGTAGATGTAGGGAAAATTATTCATTTTCCTTCTCTTATGTCCAATTAACCATTAAAACCCTAATTATGCAAATACGACAACAAATTGACGAAAGACGGAAAAAGCTCTTATAGATAGGAATAAAATATTAAATCACAGAATACTTTTTTTTAGGGTTTCAAAGAGGAACAGTCGGGGACACCGGAGTGGGTGCCCAAGTCCAAGGTACCTACTTTTTCATGGAATTTGGACCTCCTTCCAACATTGATCAGCCCTGTAACTTCTATTTTCAGAGATCTATCTGTGGAGGACACTGGAGCGAGCGCCCAAGTCCTGGAAGTGCTCCTTTGTCTAACTTTTCTTTAGATCCCAAATCTTTGATGCCTGCCAATTCTTCCTGCAACTCCATTTTTCCCAAATTTGACACCTGTAACCTTCAATCACAAGACTTGGTTTGGGAGTTGTGGTGTTTAGAGGCTTGCCTCAGTCAAGCCCCAGAGGACACTTAAGTCTCTGAACACCATTGTCAGATAAAAGAGTGCGTGCCCTTGTGAGGCAGAGGCAAAAACCAAAGGAATCAATGATGAAAACACAATATTATGTCACCTTGTAGTGAAGCTCTCATGGAGGAAGATGCTCTTCATGCCATGAGGAGATTGATGCTCAAATATGCAAATATCAACACACAAAACACACAAGTCTCCTCTTGCAAGACAATAGAAGCCTTGAATCACCTTGAGAACACTTGAACATCACAATTGCTATCTAATTGAAATCTAGTTTACAAATGAATGCCTAAGCATGCTTATATATGCAACTACAAGCACTCCCGCCAAGATTTTAAAAATCAAACTTTACTGTGTCAGCAAAATAACTAAATAAGGGTCATAAACTAACACTCAAAAATTAGGGTTTCCCCAAAATAGGGCAGGACTAGGGCGCGGGCACCCAAGTCCTCCCCCCTATTTTGGGCAGGGTACAGCTCAATGGGTCCACCTAGGTCTAATTTATCATGAAACCTAGGCTTCATTCTATCGGGATGCCAAAATATGAACTAAAATGTCCTAAATGCACTCTAAAGACCCGGGAGCTAAACCTTATGAGGGAAAATCCCCCAAGGGGACATTTTCCGACGTTACAACAACATGCCTATAGTGCAAAATTAGAGTCGATAAGGCCAAATTTAGTGAAAATCAATGTTTTTCAAGCCCTAGGTTTGAGATCTTGATGTAAAATGCTATATGAATGTTTTGCAAGCTGATATATAATGAAAATTACATGTTCTCAGATTTAAAAATAATTTTCATGTTCTAACATGCAAAATGCTAGTGCAAATCTAATGAAAAATCTATGAAAATGCTAGTTTTTTTTGTTGAATTTTTCTATGCAAAAATGCAAATTTTTGAAATCTAAATGCAAATTTGTTCTAAAATTCAAGACTACAGACAAATGAAAATTTAAATGAGCCTCTAAAATTAGTAGAAAAATCTGAAACAAGATTTTACCTACAAACCCTAGATTTTGGAATTACTAGGTTATATGCAAATTTCACAATTTTCAACAAAACCCTAGCAATTTTATGATGAAAATGCAATGCAAACTAATGAATTTTTGTAATTTTCTATAATTTAAATCAGATCTAATGCAAAAATCAGAAATTTGATGAAATTGAATTTAATTAATGCAACATGCAAAACCCTAGCATGCAAATTTTTTTCAAATTTTCAAAAATTTCAATTTTTTTTGTAAATTTTCCAATGCAATAAGCTGAATGACTATATGAATGAATGAAATTACTGTAAATCTAAAGAAAAACACTCAGCAAGGTGCAAATAAGTCCAAAAACATGGGTTCACCAAAATGTAAAGGGTAAAATTTAGATGTTTGGTTTTTTTGGTAGTTTTGGTGTATATCCTCCTTTCACCCTTTCATTCAAGGACCTAGGGTTGAGTTGCAATGTACTATCCTACCCTAGGTCACTGTGAGATGTAGGGAAACTTAGATTTTTATGATTTGATTGCCAATTATCTTCTCTTATGCTCAATTACACCTTAAAACCCTAATTATGCAAATATGACAGTAAACAGACGAATAATAAAAAATGCTGTTACATAAAGATGTAAAATGACAAATAACTATGCTTTTGTTTTCAGGGTTCACAGGCAAAAAAGTCAGGGACTAAAGAGCGGGCGCCCAAGTCCAGTGCCCTGCTTTTTGTCAGGATCTGCAAACTATTCCTGTTGCATTGAAGATTTTCCCGTCACAAAACTTTGAGGACTAATGAGCGGGTGCCCTAGTCTAGGGAGCTATTTTCTTCTCTGATATGCAATTCTGACACTCTATTGTACTCTCCTACAACTTCAGTTTGTCTGTAGCTTCAACCCATAACCTGCAATCATGAAAAATTTGGGAGGGGGTTGTGGTGTTTAGAGGCTTGCCTCAGTCAAGCCCCAAAGAGACATTCAAGTCTTCCAAACACCGTTGTCAAATAGAGAGTGCGTGACCTTGTGAGGTAGAGGATAAAACCAAATGATAAATGCTTACAAACACAAATGATATCACCTTGTAGTGAAGATCTCATGGGAGGAAGAACCTCTTCATGCCACGAGGAGATGCTTGCTCAAATATGCAAACACAAACACATATACAACAGAAATTTGCTCTTGCAACACAATGAAAGCCTTGAATCACCTTTAGAAGACAATAGCTTGCTAGTAATCATCTAGTAATACCCTAGTTTACAAATGAATGCCTACACATGCTTTTATATGTAACTACAAATACTCCTGCCAAGAATTTTGTAGTTCAAACTTATTGTGTCGATACAGGACCCAAATAACTGTCACAAGATGACACCCAAAAATTGGGACTGACCCAAAATAGGGCAGGACTAGGGCATGGGCGTCCAAGTCCTCCCCCCTATTTTAGGTAAGGTTTATCTCAAGTGGTCCCCCTAGGTCCTATCTGCCAAGACACTTAGGGGTTTTCTCATCGAGATGTTGAAATATGATGTAATATGTCCTGGATGCACACTAAAGACCTGGGAGCTAAACCTTATGAGGGAAAAGCCCCCAAGGGGACATTTTCTGACGTTACAGGGTCTATTTCCTTAGAAGCAAATCTAAAGTCTTTAGTCAGTTCAAAGAGTTTAAGGCTCTTGTAGAGAATCAGATGGATAAAAAGATTAAGTGTTTGAGGATTGACAATGGCAGTAGTTTTGTTCAGCAAATTTTGACAAGTTTTGTAAAGAACATTGGATTGAGAGGCATGAGACAAATCTGTATACCCTCAACAGAATAGAGTTGCAGAGAGGATGAACATGACGTTGATGGAGAGGGCTAGGAGTATGCTTAGTGGAGTTGGCCATGAACAAATGTTTTGGGCTGAAGCTGTTGCTACCACTTGCTACCTAGTTAATAGGTCTCCTACTTCAACGCTTGCTGAGAAAACACCTATGGAGATGTGGTCAGGTAAAAATCTCTCATTGAGACATATTAGAGTATTTGGTTGTGAGGCATATACACATGTGTCTAGGGAGAAGAGGTCTAAGTTGGAGAATAAGGCAGTGAAGTGTATCTTAATAAATTATGTTGTCAATATGAAAGGGTACAAGCTTTGGGATCTAGTGGCCGAAAGAGTTTTGTACAATAGAAGTGTGATCTTCAGAGAACTCAATCCTTCTTCCATTATTTAATAGTTAGAAAAAGAAGAGAAGAAAGAGGATGTGGTTTAGCTTCCTTTGACCCTTGAGAAAGTTGAACCGGATACACCTGTTGGACTTGATGATGAGGAGAGATCCAATAGCTTTGAAAGTTCAAAATAGAAAGGACCTCAACCTCAATTTTTGAGGAGGTCCACTCGGATAAGGCGACAACTTGATAGAATCTTGGAAAGAGGCCATGGAAGAAGAGATGGATACTTTGAAGAAAAATAACACTTGGGATCTAGTGCCCTTGCTTGATGGACATAAACTCATTGGATGCAAATGGGTGTTCAAGAAGAAATTTGGTTTAGATGGTAGTGTTGAGAAGTATAAGGCAAGGTTGGTTGCGAAGGGGTATTCCCAAGTTGAGGGAATAGATTATGGTGAGATTTTATCTCTCATTGCAAAGCTGACATCTATTAGATTTTTGTTATCACTTGTTACTGCATATGATTTAGAAGTTGAATAAATGGATGTGAAGGCAACTTTCCTTCATGGTGACTTGGAGGAAGAGATTTACATGTGACAACCAAAGCATTACATTGAAAAAGGTATGGAGAATTTGGTTTGCAAGTTGAAAAAGTGTTTGTATGGTTTGAAATAGTCTCCTAGGATGTGGTATTAGAAGTTTGATGCCTTTGTGATGAGTTTGGGTTTTATGAGATTGAAATCAGTTCATTGTGTTTACTTTATGATGGATAATGATCACATTCTTGTTGTTGCATTATATGTTGATGATATGCTTTTCATTGGGAATGGTAAAGTTTGATTTCTAATTTGAAGTCTCAGCTTTGAACATAGTTTGAAATGAAAGATTTAGGTGCAGCTAGGTACATTCTAGGAATGGAAATCAGAAGAGACAGCAAATAGAAAACTTTGGTTAGGCCAGAGTAAGTATGTGAATATAGTATTGGAGAGATTCAACATGGCAACTTGTATACTGTTGTGTGTTCCAATTATGATGGGGACTACGTTATCTATTGTTGATTGTCTAAAATATCCTACTAAGATGGAGGATATGATGAGAGTACCTTATTCTAGTGTTGTTGGTAGTTTGATGTATGCCATGGTTTGTAGAAGACCAGATATTGCCCAAGTAGTGGGAGTCCTTAGTTGGTTTATGGCTAAGCTTGGACGGGTACATTGGGATGTGGTAAAGAGAGTGTTTAGATACCTTCTAGGTACTTCCAAGTATTCCTTATGTTATCATGGCCATCCTACGAGATCTTTGCATTCACTTTGCATTCGTAGATTTTTGGATTCATATTGGGAAGGTGACATTGATAGCAGAAGATCCACCAGTGCTTATGTGTTCATGATGTTTGGAAGTGCTATTAGTTGGATGAGTAAGCGGCAAGCTATAGTCGCTTTGTCCACTACATAAGCAGAGCGCATGGTAGCAACTCATGCTTGTAAGGAAGCCATTTGGATTAAGAGATTGTGTTTTGATATTGAGTTTGATGTAGGGAAGATTACTATTTGTTGTGATAGTCAGAGTGCCATATGTTTGGCGAGGAATCCTACTTTCCACGTGAGGACAAAGCATATTGATGTCTAGTACCATTTTGTTCATGACATGGTAGAGGATGGGAAGGTGAATTTGGAGAAAGTTGATAATTTGACGAATGTTGTAGATTCCTTGACTAAACCTATGAGCACAAAGAACTTTAGATGGTGTTCAGAGTCTATGGGCCTCTCGACCCCTAACAACTAAAATCTTGTTATTCTATTGGCTCTTGAAAGGTGTTCAATAAGTGGGAGAATATTGGGAATTAAGGTGTCTCAACCTTTGCAAGTTCCTATTGGTATTTAATTATTTATTTATAATTTGCCTATATTGTATTTATTTATGCACATCCTATTTTGTCACTTAGTGTGAGGTGGCATGATGAGTTGTCATCCCACTTGGAAAGTGACTTGGATGGACATGTCAACATGAGGGAATATAGGTGTCCCATTTGAGGTGGCATTAATTTTCCATGTGTCGACATCTTGTTCAGTGTGTAAGAGGTTATGCCATATGATGGAATCTATGACATGTAAGAGCCAAAAATGGAGATTTTTATGATAGGTATGACATTTGTCATGAAGCATCTTTGCATGTTTGAATACAACATATTTAGGTGCCCAAGTTTGACTACTTGACAAGTTGTAAGAGAATTGTTTATTAATAGTCAGTTATGACATATTTTCTTACAACTGTAAGTGTTGTCATATAGACATTTTATGACGGTGTAAAAGCATTTGTCATACCTATTTTGAGAAAATTTGAGGCGCCCAAGTTTGGAGGGTTGTAAGAGGTGTAAGGGAATATTGAACAAGTGTTATTTTCTATAAAAGAGGTGTTGAAATGTGTGCCATGTGGATTTGGATGCCCACCTCTTGTATTTTCCTCTAGAAGCTTCCTTCGCGTTTGATATTCTCTATTAATAAGGTGCTTGTTGGAGTAGTTTGTATGGTTCATTTGTAGCTACTGTTATGCCACTAAAATTACTCTTGAATATCAACATTGGTGAACTCTTGTAAGAGCTTGGATCTGGAAGTGTGTTGTAACCTTTATTGTTTACGAATTAAAACATTATTTTGTGCTTTGGAGTGTGGGTTTTTTCACCCAAAAGGATTTTCCCCACATATATCTTCTGTTGTGAGCATTTGTATTTACATGTGATGTTTTATATCTTTCCTAAGTTGTGTTTCTTCATGACAGTAATAATTAAAAGATAATAAAAAAGTACAACTCTCCTCATTAGATCGGTGTAGGAAGTGTGTTCCATGTACCTTGCTTCCTTTCAAGAAGAACCTAACAGTGGATAGTGGTTCCACAAACCCTACATGAAGATATCCCAGAAATTGCAAGATGATCAAATAGACTTGGAGAACACAATACAACTACATTGTACGCTATTGGAAGCCAGGGAAAATTTCTAAGAATACTATAAGAATGCTCAAGGATGTGATAGAATTCTAGAGTGAACAATGGAGTTATCAAAAATCTTCACATGATTTGAAAGAATGAATTCAAAAAAGTAACTTGGAGGGAGAAAAGAGAAGGTAGGTCAAAGCAATCCATTCGAGGGTCGTAGAGGCGTTGTATAAAATCTTACATCATGCAGAAGGTGGAAAGAAACACTTAGAAATGGTCACTGGGTGGTAAACTGATGTAGGACACTAGCACATCACACGGAAGTCCACATGTAGCTCTAGTGTCCAAGTGACATCAACTCTTGAACCTTCAAAATGCCTTAGGGCATACATAAGAACATAACATTTAAGCAAAATTTTACAAAAATGAGCACACAAGAGAAAACATAACACAAACACAACATTTTGTGGGTTGGAAAAGGCTAAGGTAGGGTTAAAAATGAACCTACAACATGCTAAGGGAGTGAGCACTAAAATAAGTGAAAAACATTGCATGAAATTGCAAGGGTATGCAATTTTTGACGTTATAGAAACATAAAAAATTATAGTAAAAACATGCAAAAAAACACATACAAGGAGGCTTGAAACAAATTGTTTACCATGGAGAAACCTTTAAAGTGTGAAAACTTCCACAAGAGTAAAAGGTCCCCATTCTTTTGTCTCAGACAAAAAATAGATGTTATAATGCTTTACAATCCTTTTGGAGTCATAACAATAAACAAATATCTTCTTTCCATCTACTTTGTCTCTGCAACCCTAACCCCCTTTCTTACACCTTTGAATCCATGATATTAATGTACAAATGAAGGAATTCCTTGAGAGGCAACCCCTCCAACTTCATTGGCATGCAATATAAACATTTGTCTACCCTTCTATAGCACAAAAGGGAAGATGCGACGTCCAAAAGAGAATTCAATTTACAAAACACTTCAAATTCAACATTGTTAGTGCAGTGATGAAATCACCACTTCCACTAGACATGTGACTATGCATTAACCATAGTAGATTGTACTTTTTCCATGGTCGATGATGCTTTTTCCACCTATGACAATTGGTCAAACACCATTTTAGGTTTTCCACATAGAGTTGAAATTTGCAACTTATTTTCATAGACTCTTGAGACACTACAAATCACCTCAAATACTCCTCTCACATGTTCACAACCTTACATCCTTTATAAAATGATTTCTTTTATGATGATTCCTTGTATTCAAGTAATTAAGACACCTTCTTGAATGAAGTGGTTCTCCCTGACCCCACTGGTCCAACAAGTTTGACCCCATTTTTAGATCATAACTTCCCATTAGGAGGCTTTTGGTTCTCAAAAGCTCAAGGACTAAGAAAATGTGGGAATCTCTCCCACATCATCCTTGGGAATCCATTTTTCCTTTCTTGGAATTTGACATTTTAACCTGATCAACCATGTCTTGTGTACTCCATGTCTTGTTCTTCTTACCTTCTTATCCAAGATCGCATCACCTTCCATGTATTTCCCATGTGGAGTTAAATTATCTACTAAAGGTAACACATCTTGTTTCTAATCTACATAGAAGGGTTAAACAAACACAACTTCTGCACAACGTGTAAGTAATTTCTCAGCATTCAATATACAAAACCAAATATGAAATATGAAAACCCATGATTGGAATTATCTAATGAAGATTAAGACAATGAGAAAAAATTTTAGAAAATAGCTTTGATAAATAAAAATAGAAAATATATCCTAGGAAAACCCTTTTGGGGTAAAACTCTCCTATAAATCTAGTGCAACTCAGTATATTAAATTAAACAAGATTACAAATATAATGATAATTTTTGCACCTCTATATCTACGCCTAACATTCTGGCATATTCCTACACAAAATATTCTCCCTTTCTTTTCAATGCGAACATTCAATATATAGTGTAGACACCTGAAAATGGTCACAACCACCTTCATCCATTATCTGCACACTAAACCTGACCATTCTCACTATTCTACCTAACACACATATTAATTAAAAATTTATAATTATTTAATTAATATTTCCTCGCCTTTCCCCATTGCCAAAAATCAATTTCTTCTACTATAGTTCAAAAAAATTAATTATTTTAAAAGACTATGGCTCATGTGCACTCTCAAAAATTAAATAAATATGCCTATTTATTTAATTCCCTATTTTGTGCACTTTTGATTACTTTTAGTAATCATCATTATTTTCTTCCTAGTCATGTGCACATGGGTTACTTTTAATTAACCTAAAATTACATCTCCCCATGCTTCTAGAAGTCCACTTGTCATTCAATGTACATGCATGTACATGACAAGTGGTACTTTGGAAGTATGGGCAAATCTTCTTGTTATGGAGTAAAAAGTGTCCACATGTCTTTTTACCTCCTTGTTTAGCTCCTAGGTCCCCATGATTACATTATTCATTCTAAATGTTCATCTCGATGCAAAATTGCCTGACACCAATGTAAAATTGGAATAAGGGGCCCATATTTTATCTTGTCCTGGACCCAAAAGGAGCACAAAGACTCCTGATTGGTTAGGCAAATTCAAATTTATGTCAGCCTCAAACCTTTCAAAAGGTTTTTCCTTGTCGGCTCTTTTGGTTTAATTTCACGATTATGAGCGAGAAAGCATTTATAAGTGTGTTTTTTGAGTTCATTTGTAACTAAGTTGAAAAGAGCTAACTTGAGATATTGAAAGAAAACAAGCAAAAGAATTCATTATGATTCTAGAGTAGATTTGTGTGTTGTTATTGTGTATTTGTTGTAGGCATGATGCTATCATCTATCCACCTTAGGAGTTGAAGGATCTTCATCTTTCTAAGGGATCATCACATATGTGATATCATTGTTGTTTATCATCATTTGATTCATCATTATTATCATTATTTTTAGCCTCTGCCTCCATAAGGGCACACACTCTCTATCAAACAACGGTGTTGGGAAGATTGAATTCTATCCTGGGATTTGACTAAGGCAAGTCCCTAAACACCATAACCCCCAAACCCATTCTTATCTTCTTGTGTGCAGGTTACAAGAGCGAGATTCATAGAATGTGAAGATACAGGAAGACTAAGTGAAGATCAGGGTTTCAGGATCTAACAACAGTTTTGGAACATTCTTCTATCCAAGACTTGGGTGGTGGCACCCTAGTCTTTCTGCCTTTTATGACTTTAGATCTGCAACATCTTTCTAGTTGACAACTTCAATATATTCTTCCCACCAGGACTTGGGCGATCTCGAATTAGTCCTCTGACACCTCTACTTTTGGGAGACAGGTTCTATCATCTTCATGATCATCCCTATACAATTGGATTCTGGATTACTATTATACTTATTTTGTTATAAGTTGATCAATGTTAAACTAGGGTTTCATGCATTGTTGTCCTAGGGTTTGATACAAAGGCTGAATTAAATCTAATTCCTCTATAGCATACCTAAGTACAATACCTGTAGCTGAGTCCACCTTCATTTGGTAATGATTTGGCTTGGTCTTGTCCTTGAATGTTATATGTAAAAGGGTTTGATCTAGTGTGCATCCTAGTTGTCAGCATTCACCTTTTTCATACCAAATAGTTTCATTTGTCCTATTTTCTTCTCACCCACTCCAAGTGTTAGTATTCATAAAATTTAAAATTGAATGTGGTACTATTATTCCACTATTCATCTAATTTTAAATTTCATGTGTCCTCTCATGTGTCCTCTCATGCCAAATTTAAAATTCTCACAAAATCCAAACCATACATTTTCATAAATGAGACCTTTCATGTCATACACCTACCTCATCCTAGCCATCCATCAATTCAACCATTCAATTTCATCCATTTATCTTCCCTTCAATCTTTGAGCATACTTCTCATCCAACCTCCTTGTGACACTTGTCCAATTCTCCTTGCTTGAGGATCCTCAAACAATGTGAGGCCTTGATCTTCCAATCCAATCCTAACCCTCCATCCTCACCTCCAAAAATCTATAAATTGAGCCCTCCTCATCCATTTTCAACAAGCAATTTGAACATAATAAAATTCTTCCACTTTGAGCACTTACATATTAGCAACTTAGCTTAAATCCATAGCAATTTGGACATATCAAGAGCTTTGCACGATCAATTAGGATAGTTTGTTTGCATAGCTCTTTAGTCTAATCTTGAGGTTGCAATGAGTTGTGAATTGAATAGGTTGAAGTCACTTTGGCTTGTTTAGGGTAGTTCACCCTCTATTGTACACTTTTTTGGAATGCCCGGTGGGACCCCCACCACCCTAACACACCATTTTAGTTTGTTTTTGGCTTATTTTTTCTTGTGCAGGTCAGAACAACATTGAGTTTTCACCAAGTAGCACCCATACAACAGGTTTCAGTGCCTAGATGGAAGGTTTTAGCACCTAACTCTACTATACCTCTGACACTCTTTCAGTGCCTAGTTTCTATCGATCAATGCCCATCCTGCCTAATTCAGTGTTCGAGCGCAGGGAAGTTTCACTTAGTCATTTCTTATGTTTTTACCATCTATTTGGTTTATTTATGTTTTTGGTGACTTGGCATAACTATTTACAACACTTTTACAAGTTTATAACATTTTGTTTGTTGGATTTTGTCATTGTATAAGCCCTCATAATGCCAAAATAGGTTCAACGCTTGTCCTATAGACTTTAGCATCCAGATCCTTCAGATCAACGCCCAGACTTGAGTATATTTCAATCTTGTGTTTTCATCATTTTAGGTTTCAAATGTCAAACTAATTGGTTTTATGCTAAGCTAATCTGTCTAACAACACATTTACAAGATTGTAGCTCTCTGATTTTGCATAATTAATCAAATTGGCAAGCCATCATATTGTCCAAATCAGTTCAACACCCAACCAACAGACAGTTCCCTCGTAGCAGGTATATTTGCTCTTTAATGCCCATCAATTCTATTTTAGCACCTAGTTCTATTTTTCAACACTTTCATAGTCTAATTTAGTGCTTAGGTTTTTTGAGATTAGCACTCAGACGCTCTATTTTAGCGCCTGACTCTATCAGCACCGAAATAATTTTTTTAGTGCCCTATTCTGTTGCCTTGATTTGCTAACCTTTTTTAAAAATTTGTGGGACTAATCTTTGTTTTGCAACACATATTGACCATCCAAGACCAAAATATCAAACCACTAACAATTGTTTGCAGCCTCACAAGTCAAAGCATTTTTTTAATTACTAATTTAGGCATTAAATCAATGTAGGGGTAAATGAACTTGTTTGCTTTGTCTTAGGGTGTTAGAAGGTGTATGCTCTCCCCTCTCACTGTTTGTTGATCTTAGGGATCAAAAACCTTCTCTCACTCTATTTGTTTATTGTTAATCCTAGGGTCCATGGTGTGTATGCTCTCCACTTGTGCTTTGTGTGATCTTGGGTGATCAAAAACACCTTCGGTTCTTCCCTTTAGGAGGCCTGCCTTGGAATACATCTCCAAGGGGATGACCTCAATTGCATGTTCCACCATGACATATAAGCATTGTGAGAATCAAAAGACTCACTTCAAAGGAAGGACACCATCTCCCCTTGTAAAAACTTCAAGACCCTCGGTCCGTCGAGACTTGTGTTGGTTGGCACTTGATTAGATTGGGACACCCCCATTCACGGATTTATCCCTTGTACCTTGCATATATTGGGACACCCCATGGAAGCTTGTTCATCCTAGTTAAGACCTTCAGCCATCATATCCTTCAATGCATCATAGCCGCATGGAGGAGAAGAGCTCATGCTATTACCTTCATTGTTTGAGATAGAATACAATTTGGGCAAGATTGTTGTCTCCAAAGTAAGGGGTGTAAGGTGGTACATGACCTTGCATTCCCTACCTATCCAAGGAATGATAAATAGTATCAAGGGGGTGGAAACCACCATTATCTAATAGTGGGGGTTGAAGTCACACTGGAGTGAGTCTGTGGGATATGTCACTCCTTTATTGAATAAATACTAGGCTTGTGCAAGAGTGTTTGGCGTGTCTTTTTGTGCAATACATGTAAGAGCCATTTTAACAGTGAAGCAATTTGTACCCATTTCCTGAAATTTGTTAAGCATCCATTGTTTTTATTTGTGTGAAATATATTGCCAAATCAAAACCACAAACCAAAACAATCCCAATTAGCACCTAGTTTTCATTTATTAGAGCCCATCATCCTTATGTCAGTGCCCATTCATTTCAAATCAGCACCTGTCTGGTGCCCTTTAGCATGCATCTGGTCCCTGTTAGTGCCTGGTCATTTCGATCACTTCCGGGTCATTTTGATCAATGCCTATTTGGCACCTTTTAGCGCTCGTCAGTCCTCTATCAACGCTACACTCTTTGTCTTAATGCCTAGTTTAGAACCTACACCAGTCCAAAGGAATTCATCATTGTGGTAACTAATTTAGCCCTCTCACTTCACCCAACATCCTTCCACATCTAAAATCACTTACATTTTTGTTATCTTCAACCACTCCCATCCATTCAAACCTTAGCTTGTGATCTGCTATCCCAAAATCAAATTAATCATCCAAAATCAACCTCCATCAAAATCCAATTATCCAACAAATCCAATCCATCACTTTCCAAGGTTAGAATCTAGATCATTTCAACCTTCTCTTGTTCACGTTAGGCTTAAGAACTTGTCTATCTTAAGTTTAGTGTAAACTCAAAATCATCCCACTTGAATAGGCTAGCTTAGGAGCTTAAACTCTTCCTAATTTGGTGGACTTAAATAATCTTGTCTTTCTTGGTACATCTTGTCTACTCCAAGTAAGACAATCATGTTGTCCCCTTCTTAGGCTCTTTGTCCACCCTAAGTTCGTAAGGATATCGTCTCATCCACACGCATAAGAGATCTAGATTTGGGCTTAGGAATATCATCATCCCCCAAACATTTGTCCACACTATCCAACTTCAATCACATCCATCATTTTATGCCTCCTATCACATGATCACAAGCTAGAAGAAAGATGGATTCTCACTATCAACCCCTCTCTCAACATGGCTTCACCATAAGCAACATTGAGGGACATGTAAACCAATCCAAAATGGGTAAAACATCCATACCAAAACACATATATTCCCCTACCTTCATTAATTTCCTTAACGAAAGAGAATTACATCACAAATTTGACCAATTCCTTGACAATCATAAGGATGAATTCCTTGAACGTCTCATTGAACATGGAGCATGTCTCCCCCACTCATTTCACCAAGACAAATTCAAAACAATCATGTATGATAAGCCACCATCACCCATTCACGATCAACCTTGGGGACATGTCCCTAATCCCAACAACCCCGTCTATGATAATCCTTAGGCTAACTTCTCTACAACTACCAATGTCATTCACACCATTGACCAACACCTAGGGGTAATAACACTTCACAACCACAAGTATCAGACCCCCCTTAAATGGTGTACCATTCCATATGCTACCATCTAATTTCTCAACTTCCGCCATACCTTCTAATTCAAGTAACATTGCCATACCACCCTCATCTAACATTCCCCAAAATACTTATAATACCATTGCCATCCCACAAACACTTCCCCCTTTACTCATCGCACAAAGGATGGCCATCACCCAAACAACGTTACCCCCTACCATGCCTTCCCAAACTCCTCTCCAATCACAACATCCATTTGTATCTCAACCATCCCATCATTCCAAAAATCCCTTAACAAGCTATGCACATCCCACACAAACATATCACTCAACCACTCATCAACAACCCCCCCATGTCACTTTTATGAAACATCAATACATTGCCCAAGAACAACCACCTTTCCAATCACATCACACATATCACTCATCTACTCACACTCAACCACAACATCAAGCATACAAACCCCTATCTACTCACAAGCCCTGGGTCTAGCTTCACACGACACCATACAACACACCATCCCACAATAACAATCATCATTCCAACAACAAACACAACCTCCCCTTGCTAATATTTTCAATCAAGAAAGGAAAGAAATGCAAAAATCTCTCAAGAACCTCTAACTAGGGACCCAAAAGAAAAATTATAAGTTTGAAGACTTATATGTCCCTATCCGTTTGATTGAAACATGACGACCATAACTTTTCCTCAATATTTTGAAGTACCCAAATTAGATAAATACAAAGGAAAAAGAGATCCTCGAGACCACATTAGGGAATTCTTCATGGCTTGCCAAGAATTATCCTATGATGACCAATACCTCCTTCATCTTTTCCCACAAAGCCTAGGAGGTCAAGCCCTAGAATGGTTTATGCACTTACCTTATGGCTCCATCTCCACCTTCACCGACCTATTGGAAAAAATTGTCACCCATTTCTCGTATAACGTAGAGCACAGAGTCACCATACTTGAACTTTGTAATACCAAACAATGAAATGTGATAGTTTTTCCGCATATTTACAAAGATGGAGAGCCCATGATAGTAGGCTACCTTGGACAACACCTAAAAAATAACTTGTCCATATCTTCATCCAAAACTTGAACCAAGAAATGGCTTTCCACCTGCAAGTGCATTGTGCATCCACCTTCGATGAAATCATAGAGAAAGGTGTCACCATCAAAAAGGCCCTTATAGCAAAAGGTTTAGTAAAAAATTACAATAGAAATGACAATTAAAAACCATCAAATGACAAACCTAAATTTTGGGCCAAAAACAAAAATATTGTAGGAGATGGTGCTACCAATTCCTAGTTCATTCAAATAGTTGCTCCTAAACCTAAAGAGACACACATTGTACAAAATGTTTCAAACAATGTCTCCATGCCATCTAGTCAACCAATATGAAACTCTCCCAATAATCCAAAATGTAAGTACACTCATTTGGGTGAACCTCTCAAAGTTGTGTTCCAAAAACTAGTCGAAGCTAACACGGTTGAATTTCCCACAACCAAACCTTTTGATGTAAACCAACGTAAACCTGCATGGTACAAGGAAAATGAGTATTGTGAGTACCATTCTATCAAAGGGCACTCCATGATAAAGTGCATGAAATTGAAGAACTATATCCAAGATCTCGTGGACTGTGGAGATATCCAAATAGAAGGAAACAACAACGCATCACCCAATGATGGTTTAGGGGTATACATAGACCCTCTCCCAAACCACAAAAATGCTTCATCATCTAACCTATCATCCTCCAACACCAATCCAAATAACCAAGCCAACAACATCAAATACAACAATGTTCCACCTCCTTATGATAATGTAGTGGGTCGTATTGATTTCGACTCCACTTGTATCGCCACCATCAAAAAAAAAAAAAAAATTCCTGAATGTGCCATTAGCACTTAGCGTGGGTGTGTAACCATTAAGGGACCACCTTCATCCTCCACCACTACCAATTCTGAGTACAATCTCCTTGACCATCTTGGGAAAATGCCTGCACAAATGTCTATCTTGGAACTCCTTAAGACATCTACTATCTATCACAACATCCTTGACAAGGCTCTTCATGAGTCCCATGTCCCCACCGACATTCCACCTGCATAGTTCCAAAATCTCATGGCCCAATTGTCCTCATCCTACCATCTCACTTTTAGCTAATTTGACATGCCACCTATTGACCCCATCCATAATAAAGCACTCCATATAGAAGTCCAAATCATCAATCACAAATTCAAGAGATTCCTCTTGGATAATGGATCTGGTTTGAACATATGTACATTAAAATTCATAAAACTTTTGGGGTATTCAAAAATTGACCTAGAACCTTTGGTCATCTCCATCAAAGCATATGACAACGCAGAGCAAGAATTAGAAGGCACTATATGTCTCCCTATCAAAGTGGGTCCCCTCACTCTACCCACCCTATGTCATGTGGTTGACCTTGACCTCCCATAAAATCTTCTCCTAGGCCGACCATGGTTGTATGCCATGCAAGCCGTCCCCTCCACCTATCACCAATGTCTCAAGTTTCCCCATAATGGTGTCAAAGTCACTATTCCTGTTGATCAACAACCATTTGAGTATTGTAAAGCCTTGGAGGTTGTCTATGATAGAAAATTTCATTGCCCAAGTACTTATGGGGAACATATCAAAGACTCCTCATCTACTCTGTCCACTTCGTCTCATCCTTCATCCACTACAATTGATCCATCATATGCCTCCACCTCTTCATCTACACCAACCCCCCATGTATCCCAGGTCAAGATTCATAGACAAAGGGTGTGGTGAATATGAGCTTCATAACACCTTCCATGTGGGATAATTGCCTTTGTCCCCCTGCTCCCATAGCCGTCACCTATAGAAAAGGGCTCAAGAATAGAAGCGCAAGGTTGATGACAAGATCCCCTTAATTCTAGCACAAGTCTCCTGAGATGAAGAAGTTGTCGAAGCATCCTTGAATGATTGGTTGTATCGTGATGAAACCAGTCCACCTACAATAGATCTTAAATACTTCCAACAAAATTATCCCATACCATTTCAAATTTGTATTAAAATGCCTTATAATGGAAAAGGACTTGGCCTCAATGCTACTGAATCTATTCCAGTGGACCCTACGTCCCCCAAGAAATATTCAAATTATTTTGGTTTAGGATACACACCTCCCACTATGACAATCCATGGACAAGATAAAACTTTGATAGATGTGGCCGAATCCTCTTCTACTTTTAAAAACATTGTGTCAAGTGTCATCATAGATTCATGCGAAGATCTTAGTCTCTCATGCATCTTACCTGACAATGCTATCTTCCTCATCGAGCTTCCTCTCATCCATCCTAATCTCATTACTTGGGATTACCAAGGACCATTACCTCTCGATATATTCTAGAATGATGAGTCTCTGTATTCTTAGAACTCCACGACACCTCACAATATGACATATGCTTGAATGCTAATGCCTACTTTGGGGAAGGGGAGATCCTTAGTCTAAATCAAAAATCAAAAAATAGAAAATTGTCCCCTAGTGAAAACCTCTCTTAGGCAATTCCGAACACAAAAGAGAAAAATAAAGACGTATCTCCTTGTGAAAACCTCTCTGAGGTGCTAGGAGATGAGCATCTCCATCTTCCTCACATACCCTCTTACTGACAAGAACATTCCACCATCTTGATCAATGGCACACAAGAAATCAACTTTTGAACCCAAGAACAACCTAAGCGCACCCACATTACAGAAAGTCTCGCTATAAAAGAAAAATCCAACCTTTCAATCATCCTCCATGAGGCACTAGATGTCTTTTCTTGGTCCTATGAAGATATGCCAAAGTTAGATCCTTCCCTAGTGGTCCATCATCTTGTGGTACAGCCAGAAGCATGACCAGTCAAATAAAACTCCGCAAGATGCATCCTCAAGTTGCCTTTCTTGTCAAAGAAGAATTGTAGAAACTATTGGAAGTAGGCTTCATTCGCCCTATAGACTACCCTGAATGGGTTTCCAATATTGTTCCACTTGCCAAGAAACCTGGGGGAATCCAAGTGTGTATAGATTTTTGAGACCTAAACAAAGCATGTCTGAAAGATGACTTCCCACTTCCTAATATCAACATCATTATGGATTTGACGGCTAGGCACGAAATGCTCTCTCTCATGGATGGATTCTCTGGGTATAATTAGATCATGATTGCCCTTGAAGATCAACATAAAACAACCTTCACATGTCCCTGGGGTACTTACTACTGGCAAGTTATGCTCTTTGGCCTTAAAAAGGCAGGAGTAACTTATCAACGAGTCATGACTACAATCTTCCATGACATGCTACACAAAATCATGGAAGACTATGTGGATGAACTTCTTGGGAAATAAAGAACAAGGGAAGAACACCTTGAGATTTTACGACAAATATTTGAACGCCTTAGAGAATACAAACTATGCCTCCATCCTAAGAAATGTGTCTTTGGCATCACATTAGACAAGCTTTTGGGGTTCGCCTCCTGCAAAGGTATTGAAGTAGACTTAGTTGACGTCACCACTATTACATAAATGCCACCACCAAAGACTCTCAAGCAACTTCATAGTCTACAAGGCAAGCTTTAGGCTATTTAAAGATTCATCACTCAACTCACAGATAAATACTAGCAATTTTCCCACTTACGTCGCAAAGAAGATTCATCGCTCACCCCCAGTACTTATGGAACCTATCTTTGGAAAGCCCCTACTATTGTACATATCTACTACTTTAGTAGCATTGGGGGTACTTTTAGTACAACATGATGAAATCAGTTGTGAAAGGGCTATATACTACATCAATAGGACTCTTGTCGGCTATGAGCCTAACTATACACCTATGAAAAGAGCATGCCTAGCTGTCGTCTTCTACTCTTAAAAGCTACAAAACTACATGTTAAGTCACTCAATCAATCTCATCTCAAAATTCAAACCTCTCAAGTACCTGCTTTCTAGGACTTCACTCACAAGACAAATGGCAAAGTGGGTGGTGTTACTCAATGAGTTTGACATTGAGTATGCTGATCGAAAAGCCATCGAGGGACAAGTAGTGGTAGACCAATTAGTTGAAGCACCTCTCACCAATCATCAACCACTTTCTATTGACTTCCCAGATGAATCCATCCTGACTAAAACATAATCAACAATCTAGAAATTGTAATTTGACGGATCCTTCACAAATATGGTTCGGGTGTAGGAATACTTTTAATAACCCCACATGGAGACTACATTCCTAAAGCATACAAGTTTGTATTCCCTTGCACAAACAATGTGGTCGAATATGAAGCCTTGATCATTGGTCTTAAAACATTAGATCAATGGAACATCAAATAATTACAGGTCTATGGACACTCCCAATTGGTTATCAAACAGGTCAATGGTGAATACCTCACTAAAGATGAAAAACTAGTCCCCTATAAACAAATGGTTGATGAGTACAAGTTGTTCTTCACCTACATTCAATTTGAGTAGGTACCTTGAGTACACAACAAAGAAGTTGATCCCTCCTAGATATGCCTGATGATAGTCATCAATGTGAGTTTCTTGTGGAACAACTCCTCATGCCAGCATATCGAGTCACTAAGTTAGAATTTGTATGTTAGATTGTTAGCCCCAAAAATCCTTGATACCATAATATTTATGTCTACCTCCAACATCACACCTTCCCACCTGACTTCTCTCACAAAGAACAAAGATCTCTCATTTGTCGAGCATCTCGCTACACCATTCTCGACGATACCCTTTATTACCAAAGCTATGATGAAACTCTCCTACAATGTTTAAACACGGAAGAAGCTTCTCTTACACTACATGAAGTCCATGTGGGTATTTGTAGTGCCCACACAAGCGGTATTGCCCTAGCTAAAAAAATCTTACGTATAAGATATTACTGGCCAACAATGGAGCACAATGCATGTGAAGAAATATAAGCCTTGTCAGCAACACAAAGATCTCATACATGTTCCCTCTTAGGCTTTGTAACCAATCACCACACCATGGCCCTTCTCTCAATGGGGCCTAGATCTCATTGGCAAGATTCACCCGCACTCTTCTGATGGACATAAATTCATTATCACTGCCACCGAGTACTTTACCAAGTGGGTTGAAGGCATTACTCTCACTTTTACCACTGGTACCCAGATCGCCAAATTCATCCTTTACCACATCATTTGTTGTTATGGCATCCCATCAGCTCTTGTCACAAATAATGGTAATCCATTCAAAAATGATGATGTTCATGCCCTTTGTGAATAATTTCATATCCAAAACGATTGGTCCGCTCCATATTATCATCAAGGGAAGGGCCAAGCCGGGGCAACTAATATAACCTTGCTCAAAATCCTCAAGAAAGTGGTCAATAAAACTGGTCATGACTAGTACCTCCACATCCACCTCGCCCTTTGGGCCTACCACACTAGCATCCACACCCCTATTGGAGCCACTCCATACTCACTTGTCTTTGGAGTCGAGGCTATCTTTTCGATCGAGATCGAATTGCCCTCCTTGTGCACCTCTTTGTGTAATGTCATCACCTAAGAAGATTACCGTGTTGCGTGCCTCCAAGAGTTAGTACTATTAGATGAACAACACCTCAATGCCTTGAATCATTTCTAGGCATACCAGAAACTAGCTTTACAGATCCTATAACAAGAAAATTCATGCTAGAGAATTTGCAGTAGGTGACCTGGTCTTAAAAGAAAATTAAAGGAATCTCTCAAAACAAGTCAAAAAAGGGAAATTTGAGCCTAATTGGTTGGGTCCCTATGTGGTCATAGCTAAATATGGTTCAGGAGAATATCACCTTTCCACTCTTAAAGGAGAAGAGCTTGAAGAACCTATTAATATCATCCATCTGAAGTGGTTCCATAGTTAGGCTGTTGAATACTCCAAATATCAAAAAATATAAAAAAATCCAAAAATCCAAAAAATAAAATAAAAATTAAAAAAGCAAAAAAGTAAAGAAAAATAATTCTTCCTATGGTGAAAACCACTCCTTGTGTCACCTTAGGCAAGTACCATGATGAAAACCTATTTACAGGCATCATGTGTAGTCTCAAACCAAATCCATCATTCATTCATTCTCCCACTAAGTCCATCATCTTGCCCATCCACTTCATCCACTACCTACCATCCCTACTATCCGAGCTTTCACCATTCCATAAATATGAGCTTGCATCATATGATTCTCCCACATTAACCCCACATTTCATAATGTATACATCCTTCCATCACCATCTTGTATGTATCCCACAAGAGACTGAGTAACAAAAAAGTAGAAATCACCCCCACAATCGATCAACATACCTGGATTCCCCCTTTCCACCCACCCTAGCCTATCTTCCCCACTTTTTAAAGACAATGAGTAATAGAAAAGTAAAACTCACACACCCAATTAATCCTCACATTTAGGTACTCCCCCTTCACCTCATCATCCTAACTTCCCTTGATCCCTCATCCCCCAGTCCATCTTCGTAGTTTTATCACATCATGTCTTTGCACCTCCAACAAGTCACCCGACGGGTTACCCTGTCTCTCTTATCATCCACCTAGTCCACCTCATCATCCTAAGTTCCCTTGATCCCTCATCCCCCAGTCCATCTTCGTGGTTTTATCACATCACGTCTTTGCACCTCCAACAAGTCACCTAGTGGGTTACCTTGTCTCCCTCATCATCCACCTGGTCCACCTCATCGTCCTAACCTCCCTTGATCACTCATCTCCCTAGTTCATCTGGTGGTTTTATCACATCATGTCTTTGCATCTCCAACAAGTCATCCCCCTGGTTACCATCAACCCCCTTCACATCACATCCCCATACTATCCTTCCTAACCATGATTTTTGATGGGTTCAAATGTTGACTTATTTTATGTTATTTCTTATGCTTTCAGACTTTATACCTATGATATTTCAAATACTTTTTCTAAGAAATTACCACCATAATATGTTGACTTTTATATATATTCTATAAACCTTGAACCTAATCTACTAATATGAAACATGGTGATAACATTTGTTAATTGAATGAGTTAGACATAAGTATGTATGTATATAAATGGGATTTTGTAGATTAATTATGAAGGCTATTTTGTATGTATATGTTTTATGGATTAACCCTGTGCAGCAACAAGTTGGTAGCGTTAAGGAGAGGAGAATTCACAGCACATTGCAAGACAGAGCATTGAAGGAAGTCACAGTTAAACACCAACTGAAGTTGAACGTGATCATCATGGAAGAATAAATACAAGAGAAGAAGAAGACTTGTTCTAGGATTCTAATCGCAGCTTATGTGTTTTCATTCATGAGCTATTTTGTAGGAATTTCTATTTGAATAGGACTCTACTTCCTTTGTTTCAGTTAGATCAGTAAATTGATCTCAAACCTATACCCTGATATCTAGGGATGAATTGATGATCAAAGTTAGTTGGTAGTTGCATCGACTCTCCCATTTTTGTATAAGTTAGGAGGGCTGAGTTCAATGGTGACTTAGTTTTTTTGAAGTCAAGTTTATTTTCTACTACTCAAACAGTTACTCTCTTTTTATGGTGATGTTGGAAGATCCAGACAAGTTTTATTGAATACAATTTGAGAAAATTTTGCTCTGACATGAAGTGAATACAACCATGTGTCATGAGAATCTGAGGTAGATTTAGTTTCCAGATTAAGTGAGATAGTTCCCTGAGCTGGCCACTCAAGGTACTAACCCTCACTTTGTTTATTTCCTTATTTATTTATGCATTCCTAGTTAAAACTATTTTTATGTTATTTCATCAATTGCATTGTGAGAGAACTGAAATATCTTGATTGCCATTTCCAGTAGTTGTAATTCATGAACAAGTGCATATTTTAAGTCCTCTAGAGGTTAGTGTCAATTCTTTTATCATTCTGTGTATTTTGAGTTAATTCTGTAATTCTCTGTTGAATATTGTTATCTTCAGCTTATGTTTAAGGTACCTGTAGCAACTGGATTTTAAATTGTTTTTGTTGTTCTTACATTTCTGTGAAATTTAGTAAATTAGGTTAATTAGAATAAGTTTGTATGAGTTAGTTTAGGATAGAAATGAGTCTTGAAGGCATATATAATGTAGGCATCATCATAAGCTTACGCTCCTTGGTCAATAATTCAATGTAGGAATGCAATGATAGAGTGGATTGTTCAGATATGTTTACCCTTGAATTTTGTTTAAGTCTACAACGCATTAGTTTTCCTCTACAATTTTAATACCATGGTATGGTCTGAAAATTGACAATTCATCTTCTTCTTGGCCTCCATCCCTCTACATCATACCATCCTCATATTCCCATTCATCAAGTTACCAGAACTACATACAATCACCACTCACATCTTAGTGTGCCTTGATCTTGTGGATACAAGGTATGTAGGCAATCTAGAATACAAATGAAGTATCTAGTATGAAGGTACGCAAGATGTCACCCATCCAATCCCCACTTGGATGATCCCTATTCCATGAGCTTATTGATCACACTTGATATCATCACAACACACTCACAATGCATACTATCAGAGCATCAAACTCTAACCCAAATCATGGACTATAGGATCAACTCCAACTACACCTTATGGCCTATATACCTCTCTACCCATCATTTGATTTATCCCAATCATCCATCGATCCATGCCTTATGGATGCATCATTCCTACAATAGGTAGAATCCTCAATCTACATACATCTTGGCAAGAGATATAATGGCTATCTGTTTGGTCAGTTGGTCTTTTGGTTATTGATTTTATCTTTTGTTCCATTCGTGGATTGCTTCTAAACTACCTTGATCATCCTATATCCTGGTACGTGGCAAAAAATCTAGAATGGGGCATGGTCATTGCTTTTGTATATCATGATTGTGGGATGTTCTCATTACTCCAATTTCATATTCATATCTTGCGAACGTTGGGATTGGTTCTTGCATCTTTGTTTCCTTTTGCATGTAAGGTTCCTCATACCTTTTGTGAACTAAGGGCTTATGCTATGGGTTTCCCCTCATTCACATAGACAAAGTTGTACTATCTTGGGCATGTATGGGATCATCCTATTGTTTGCAGAGTAAAGTATGATGCATGTGATACATTGTAACCTTGCTTCCTCATACCTTGGTGCATAACATCTCATGCTATATCAACATCAGTGCTCATAATTTTAGCAGAATTTTTAATACATTAAAAAATCCCCTTTATCCATACATCCTACATATGACCTCCTATTATCATTTCCTATCTCATATGTTGCTCCAAGTTTCATCGGAAAGATCTTCGTCTCTCCCCCACCTATTTTTCTTCTACCCCCCCCCCCACCTATTCGATTTGTCCATCTATTATCTTCTTTTTCCCTCTTGGCCACGCCTTGTGACCACATTAGGTGAAATTTACATTAAAAATGGGCCTCCTAAGGATGACACCATCAAAATATTGAGCTATCAAAAATCAATTAAAAGATAACATCAACCGTTACGGTGACATCATCCAAAATAAATATAAAATATTTATTTTATAAAATTAAACTTTTTGAAATCCTATGAATTAACTCATGATGATTAATTAAACTCTACATATCCTATTCTATCTCAATCATCTTTCTAAATAATAAAGATTCTTTTTATTTTTTAGATTTATACTCTTAAGTTCTATTATAGAAATTATTATGTTTTCTAAAAAAATACTTTCATTCTTTAGGGAAATTTTTTTTAAAAGCATTTCAAAAATATTTCAACAAATCATTTCTTAGAAAGTGTAGATTTTAAAAATATAAAGATAAAAAATTTTCAAAGAAAAAATAAATTAAGAAAAGAAATAATATAAAAAGAAAAGTAATTTGAGTTTTATAAGGAAATATAATAGGAAGATAAAAAGATAACAAATATTTATTTATATTTTAGAGAAAGGAAAATAAAAAATCTATTTAAAATGTTCATTTTTATTTTTTATATATATGTTTAAAAAATTTAAATTACTTTTTAGTACATTCTTTAAGTAAAACTTGAGTTTAAAGCATGGAATTAGAAAGTGTATCTCTTAAAATATAACTTAAACATAAAATAGAAAATAGAAAATCAATCAAGAAAAGAAATAATATAAAAAGAAAATTGAACTTGAGTTTTAATTTAGAAAGTGTATCTTTTAAAATATAACTTAAAAATAAAATAGAAATAGAAAATAAATCAAGAAAATAAATAATATTCAGTAGGTATCTTCAGAGTTACAAAATTTTCCAAGAATTCCTTCTTTACTTCATCCCATGTTTTGTCATGTCTAGGACATGTCTTTCTATACCATTTTAAAGCATCATTCTGCAATGTCCCAATGAAACCAAATAGATTAGTGTCATCCATGGTTATATCATTCGGACTCCAAATTGATTCTAGAACAAAAGCATGCTCTGTTGCTTCACTTGTGTCTTTTTCAAATACTAGTAACTTAATTATGGCATCCATCTTTCCTTTCTTCTATTTTTTGGAACCTTTAGTGTTTTGTGGTGATTCTCTTTCTAATTTCTCCTCTCCTTAGGTTTTGGCCTTTGTATTCAATTTTTATGTTCCCTTCCTTTATCCCTCTACAATTGGATGTCAAAATATTGTTTTCCCAATATTTCTTCAAAATCTTTTTTAATCTCTTCTTCTCTCTCTTTCTCACTATCTTGTTAAAATTCTTCTTCCTTTATAAGGAACCTGGGGTGACTACTGGTCGAGGGGATGTGTCTCTTCAAATTTCCTTTTCATTATCAGGGGTAATTTTTGATTTGCAAATGACATTATGTTTTTAGTAGGTGACTTTTCACTATTTTGTCTTATGCTTTCAGAACTAATCTCTTTATATACCACATCTTCTCTAATCTTCATTATACTTTGATTTACCAGGTGATCTAGGTAATCCGCATCCAAATTTAAGGGTTGGAGGTTAAGTATAGGATTTAGTAATTCTTCCCATTATTTGTCAACTCTAATTTGAATATTAGCAAAATTAGGTTGAAATTCTGGAGTGTTATATATTTGCGGTAGTGCTAGGGTTTGGTTATGTTCTTCCCTCCATGATTCTTCCTCCTATACTTTTTAGAAGTTTTGTAGCCTTATCTATATGCATTGTATAGGCTTAGGATTCTCTATATCTCTTTGTATCAAATTTGTGGTAGTCTTTATGATTGTTTCATCCATCCTTTCTTTTCCCTTTATATCCTTCTCTCTGGCAACACCCACCTCGGCACGCTTAGCAACACCCTCATTGGCATGCTCATCCAACTGATTCTTTTCTTACATAGTTTCTCTTTCATGTTTTTTGATTGCCTCTCCTTCCTTCTCCATCCTTCTATGGTACCTTTACTAATGTTCCTAGGTTTTCTTTTTATATCTCCTCTCTGCTTATCTCCATTTTGGTTAATATAGTTTCAATGATCTCCCTTAATCCTTTGTTATCCCCTTTTGCCATGGGTGTTTTTTATTTAGAATTATATTAATCCTTATGTATCCCATGGTTGGATAATCTTGAAGAGTTACATCTTTTCAAGGATATTTTCAGATCCTCCCTTTATTCCATTTGCCATCCACTTAAGTGCCCGCCTCCCTCTCACAAGGGTAGGAACTTAAGAGAATTCAAAATATTCCGCCGATCAAAAAATAAATTTCTTGTCACTCTAGTTTCCTTACTTTGCACTTCTCTGTACTTTTCCTTTTTATTGTTTATCCTTTCATTTCTTCACTGTCCTTTTCTAGGGTCTCAAAAATATAACCAAATGTTGGCCAGAAATGAGAGGGAAACTAGTCCAAAGATCTGGTCCTCAGTCAAATCTCTAAAGTCTAGTTTATACCCTAGTCATACAGTGAGAGAACAATAGATAAAAAATTAAGGAAATAAGATATGTGGTACAATCTAAGTCAAGAAAAGAATTCATAAGACACATATACACATATCAAAACCCTTTTATCTCCTTTATATTTATTCATAATCAATTGGTACATATACATCACTCCGCCAGGTCTGAGTCTCTACCTTATACATTTCTATTTCACTTTCTTACTCACTCTTACACTCTTACTTACATTGGTTACATGCATGTCCTATAAATCCACATAGAGGTGTGTCCTTTCCCAAAATACCTCTTTATTTGTCAGCTCTATCCTCTGCATTCCCCTTGCGATAACCTACGGTAGGTTCTACTAATTTCCATGTACTCTGCCAATGTAATCATGTAGGAACATCAGGGAGAAATGATACATGTGTAGATTTGAGAAATCAATAAAAATACACATCAGAGGATTTTGTTGATAATATGCTTAGAACAAATAGAAGAAAAAATAGAACTTATTATGAGGTTTGAAGAAATGAGAACATCATTGGTAGGGGAATTAAGGATAGGTATGAAGAGTCATATCAAGATGCCCGACATCCTACTTTGCCCATAGAATTGCTCAGGGATGAACATGATACAAACTTTCATCATGTCAGTTAGTCAACACATTCTGATGCTCAAGAGAGGGAAATAATTCTCAATGAAGAATTGTGTTTGATAGATCATGTTAGATAAAGAAGGCAAGAGTTTATAATAGAAAATGAGTTGCTACAATCTCAAGTTGCCCAAGAAGCTCAATTCCAAGTAGCCCAACAACAGGGTAGGAATCCTGATCATACACATCAAATTCCAAATCAGCCACCACAATAACAAATAAATTAGAAATTTTGGAACATCCTAAATCCTAGTCCTGCATTCCGAAGATATGCTCAAAGGTTCCTTCCAGCTAGGCAACCTTTGGGATTAGAAAGGTATAAACAATTAGATTTATTTAGTATCCCTAATTTTCCTAACTCAATTCCAAATGAAATAAGAGGAAAAATTCCTAGGTTTTAGGGAAATAATGTAATCACAGATGAACACCTAAGACATTTTATTAATAGCATTGATGAATATGAGATTGATCATGAAGATGTGATGATGAAGCTATTTATGAATTCATTAGAAGAGAGTGCCAAAGAATGGTACAAGAGTCTTCTGGACAAGAGTGTTGATTCAAGGGATAAGTTCATGAGAGTATTCAGATTATAGTATGGGGATAGGATTGATCCCAAGTTTTCAATACATGAACTCGCAACCATCAAGAAATGAATTAATGAAGTAGTGGTGGACTTCAACATCAGGTTCATCATGACCATGAGAAAGGAACCTCTGAATCTTAGGCCCAATGAGCCAATGTGTTTGGTATTGTATTGTGGTGCCTTTGATTACAAGATTGGTTATTGTTTGAGAGACAAGAATCCTCAAAAATTGAGGGAGGCTTATGCTATAACCATAAATATTGAGAGAAATGTGAGAGCGTCAAGTAAACATGCCAAGAGGTCAAATATAAAGATCTCCCAATCAGATTGGGCAACCATGAATAAGCCTCTCACAACCAAAGATAAATTGGATAAACTCATGGGAATGATGAAATATTTATCCTATAAGGTAGAAAGAAATGAAAAGGGATTGCCACATCAGGGTGCAACAACACATTTTAATGAAGGTCAAAGGTTACATAATAGGCCTTATAACAGAAATTGGTCTAATAGGCCAAAACATAATGACAGGAAGGAAACCCCCAATCAAGTGACTTTCAAACAACCTAAGAGGGACACACCAGATCCATTAATAAGGGATGAAGTCAACTTTCAAGAGGTTTCATCTTGGTGTCAGTCTTGTTATCTTCCACATGACTCAGCCAATTGTGTAGTTACTCATTCAATGAGTAGAAAAGAAGAGTTTCCTAATGAGGAGGGTGTTGTTGAGTATTATGAAGATGAAATCAATCAATTTGATACTGAAGATTATGAACTAATGAACCTAGATGTTGATCATGACAATTATGGTGAGAATGATCATGTTCTTTAATATGATTATAGTGCGAGCCCTAAAAAATATGAATTTTTTGGTTCATGACTTTGAGCATTTGAGGGACCTCATGCATGAAAAGTATCAAAATTCCAAAACTTCAAAGGAAGATATGAAACCCTTACTAATTCATTCATAATGCAAGTACAGAGAGGTTATTGATTAAGGAATAGGCAAGTGCCTATACAAAGTAGCTGTGCTACAAAATGAAGCAAAAATGGAGTGGATAGTGAGAAGGAAAAACACAAAATAAACATTGAAAGGAGGGACAACAATACTCCCAGGAGGATGCCAGAAAAGAAGAAGACCCTAGTGTAACCATCAACAACAAAAATAAATATGTGCAAAAGGCTCCAACACATGTGGTGCAACCAGTTGCTTTACCCATCCAAAAAGTGCAAAATTCAAAGAATGATGTCAAGGAGGATCAACCCCAAATTATAAAGGAACAAGATAAGAACAAGGGTATGATGGAAGATTTGAAAGGTATGGCTATTTTGCTAACTCGTCGATACCTTTCATTCCAAATGCAAATAATGTTACAATATCATGCGATGCCCCTCTACCAAATTATCGCCCTATAGATATGGCTTAAGTCCTTAGCCAAGTTAGAATTTCACTTCCAATAGAGGAAGCCTTTAGAATTTGTGAGCATATCTTGATAGGGTTTTATCATATATCACTTTTGTTAATGCACCAAAATAGCCTACTATTATTTCTAGTGATAGTGATAAAAGTGAAAATGAAGAAACTATGGAGGTGTACTTAGGGTCATCTATTGTTAACATCAAGTTAGATGTTGATCCTTTTTACACAACACTAATTATCAATGGGTGGCTATTACATAATTGTATGCTTGAATTTGGTACCTCTAGTAATGTCATGACATTAGAATTCATGAATGAATTAGGTTTGAAAGTGTCTAAGTTTTATGGCAAAAGTTTTACCATGGATTCTAGGGAGGTGAATATGATTGGCCTAGTGAAAGATGTCGAGGTTCAGTTGGTTTCTTACCTGGATAAGTTACTTGTAATGGATGCCATCATAGTTGATTGCCCTGCCAAGTGGGATATGCTCGTGTTTAGAAAATGGGAAGCCTCTATGGGTGGAAGTATATAGATGGACTTGTCATATGATACCATCTCTACGCATAAAATTGTATAGGGAAAAGAGAATGGAAGATGATATAGAGGGTTGCTACAAGACAATTGATGAGGTAAACTTCCTTGATAATGAGTTGGACCATTTCATTAGGCATTGTGAGAATGATTAACATGATGTTATTGTCGATCCTCCTCATTGTGCTCCTCCTATTAATGATGTATATGATTTGTGGACAATGTTTTTTGATGGTGCATATTATAGAGATGGCTTAGGTGATGGCATCATTTTGATATTACCAGATGGAGAACATTTTGGATTATCCTTTAGGATTTATTTGTAATGCACAAATAATATTGCTGAGTATGAGGCTCTTTTATTTGGATTAAATATTGCTCATAAGCATGGAATCAAAAGTTTAAGAATCCAAGGAGATTCTAAACTTGTGGTACAACAGGTTAGAAGTGTTTATGCAACCAAAGACAATAGGTTGGGAGCATACATGAATGTAGTGTAGGACACATTAGAATTGTTTGATGCCATTGACATCAAATGGATTAAAAGGTATGAGGATGAAGAGGCAAATACTCTAGTTGTGACAACCTCAAAATTTAACTTGCAAGTTTCCTTTTCTCTTTCCCACCATATTGTTGAGGTTCTTACCAGACCCATAATCCTTGATAGCATCTATAGCTGGTAGGTTTTTAATGACAACAATAAGATTTATAGGTTTCTAAATTATATGGATGAGTTTGATGATCAAATAATTGATTGGTAACCTATGGTAGAAATTGAAGATGGCAAAAAAACCTTATTTGGTAGTGAGGTGGTACATGTGAAGACAAACACAATTCCTAAAGGGCTTGTGGCATTGGAAAGAATGTTTGATAATGCAAATCATTGGAAGATCAAAGGAAATCCAATTAAAGAAGATAGTGTTGAAAGTGTGAACCTAGGAATTGAGGAAGCTCCTAGGATGATCTACATTGGTAAGAAGTTGAAACCAAATGAGAAGAAAATGTTGATTGCATTACTAAAAAGATTCAAGAAATATTTTGCTTGGTCTTATGATGAGCTCAAGGCTTATAGGGAATACTTATTTCAACTCACCATCTCCCTCTAGCATGATGCAAACCCTTTTAGATAGAAGCAAAGACCAATCAACCCCACTCTTGTTCCTCAAATGCAAAGGGAACTAATGAAGCTTAAAAAAGGAGGTATAATCAAGCCTATCTGGAATTCAGAGTGGGTGTCCAACTTAGTCCCCATAAGAAAGAAGAGTGGAGAGATTAGATTGTGTGTAGACTTTAGAAATATGAATATAAAGTCTCTTAAGGACAACTACCCTCTCCCAAGCATGGATCATTTGCTACAAAAGGTAACATGTTTAGAATTAGTGTCCATGATGGATAGATTCTCGGGCTATAACCAGGTATTGGTCAAGGAGTTAGAGCAATACAAAATGACATTCACCACTCCTTGGAGTAATTATGTTTATGTGAGAATGCACCATTTGGTTTAAAGAATGTAGGTTTGACATTTCAAAGGGCAATTGATATTGCCTTTGCAGGCCTCATAAATGAGATCATGGTAGTTTACCAAGATGATGACAAAATAGAGAGAGCAATGAGCAATTGATTAAACATATGAGTAACAAATAAATACATGTAAAAGTGGTTTGAATAACCACTAAGTCGGGCATACCTGACCAACCAAGGTCAACCAACTATAATTATGAAATAGTTATTAGTTGGAAATAAAAAATGATGTTATAAAAATAATCTAACACCACCCTTATTACATCATATGTCCAAGAGACGAAAGCATGAAAGTATGAAAAGATTCAAACTTCATTGCAACAAGTGATTTTGTAAATATGTCGGCACGTTTCTATTGAGTCAAACATAATGGAACTAAATATTTTGTACATTGAACATGCTCACGGATATAATGACATTGAACCTCAATATGCTTGGTATGCTCATGAAAAACTAGATTGTGAATAAGCTTTAGCACACTCAAATTGTTGCAAAACAAAGTGGTACATGACCTATATCATAAACACCTATACCTGTCAAAATGTGACGTAACCATATCGGCTCATAAACATCCCCCTGTGGCGTGATATTCTGCCTCTATGGAAGAGCAATAAATAGTGGTTTGCTTTTTGCTCCCCCAAGAAATTAGACTAGATCCCAAAAAGAAAATGAAGCCTAAAGTAGACTTCATGTGATCTACTAAACTCGCATAGTTTGCATCCATGTATCCATGCAATGAATAATTTGCATTCTACTTGTATTCTAGGCCATATGCCACTTTACCATAGATGTATCTCAAAACCCTCTTTGTTGCCTTCCAATGAATAACCTTAGGTTCCTACATGAACCTAGAAAGATAGTTGATAGCATAGCTAATATCTGGCCTGGTATATGTTAGGTAGATGAGACTCCCAATTATCTATTGATAAAGAGTAGCATTCACTTGAGTAGATGGATTGTAGTGGGAAAGTTGCAAACTTGTCTCCATGGGAGTTGACATCGGTTTCCAATATTCCATGTTGAACTTCTTGAGCAGTGTCTTGGCATACTTCATCTGAGAAACATATATATGATTCTTCTGTTGTCATACTTCAAGTGCAAGACAATAGTGTAGGAGCCAAAGATCTTTCATGTCAAACAATCGTTTGAGATCACTATTTGTTTCATCAATCATTTGTGGAGAACTCCCTGTGATGACCATATCGTTGACATAAACAATCAAAATGAAAATCTCCCCTTGCTCTTTGAGGTAGAGATTGGGATCATAGGGATTCCTGGTGAATCCATGATTAAGGAGATGCTCATTGATCTTTATGTACAAAGCTCGAGAGGCTTGTTTAACACCGTAGAGGTATTTGATGAGTCTGCATACTTTGTGTTGCTGCCTAGGTGCAGTGTATCCCTTTGGTTGAGTCATGTAGACTTCTTCCATGAGATCCACATTAAGGAAAGTGCTCTTGACATCCATCTGGTGAACTTTCCACCCAAACTGCACTGTCATAGCGAATACCATACGGATAATCTTGAACTTTGTTGTAGGGCCAAAAGTCTCGTCATAATCAATGCCTTCCTTTTTTGCATAGCCCTTAGCCATAAGTCGGGCCTTATACTTGTCAATGCTACTGTATGCCTTATATTTGATCCTAAAAACCCATTTGCAACTAATATCCTTCTTCCCTGGTGGAAGATCAACAAGTTCCCATGTATTATTCCCTAGAAGTGCTTGATATTCAGCATCCATAGCATCTTTCCAAGGTAGTGACTCAAGAGCTTGCTGCATTGTTTCAAGTTCTAAACTTTGCATAACTATACACATAATGGCCATGTTTACTTCTTCACAAGACTTACTGTGAGTCTTAAGCCCTCTAAAAGACATGTCTACAACTACATCATCTTTAGCATCCTTTACTGTGGCTTGATACCACTTAGGAAGATTTTTGTGTACATGAGATTAAGATTGAGGTGATGATAGAGGGGGAAACTCATCCAACTTAAACAAAACCTCATGAGGAGTTTATTCATCAACTTCCTCATCTTCAAGATCAAGAATTCTAGGTGTTTGGGATCAAATAGGTGATGGAGAGGAAGAGGTGTTGCAACCAAAGTCCTCATCAAAAACAACATCCCTACTAATGTACACCTTCTTTATTATTGCATCCATAAGCGTATATCCCTTTGACTTTGAATTGTACCCAATAAAAATACACTTCACAGACTTATCATCCAACTTCATTCTCTGAACCTTGGGGACATGCATGAAGGCGGTACATCCAAACACTCTAAAATGAGAAATAGAGGGCTTCTTCCCAATCCAAGCCTCTTCTAGTGTGATATTATCAAGCACTTTGTTGGGTGCTCAATTCAACAAATACACCATTGTATGAATCTCTTCAGCCCATAAAGTAGAAGGAAGATCTGCATCCTTCAACATGCATCACACCATTTCCACTATAGTACAATTATGCCTCTCTGCAACACCATTTTGTTGAGGCATATGTGTAGTGGTCAACTATTGTTGTATTCCATGTTTTTGCAAGTAAGTTACAAATTCCTTACTTGTGAATTCCTCCTTGATTTGAGTGAAGGATTTCGAGAGTCTGACCTGATGACCATTCTGCAAGGGCTCTAAACTCCTTGAATTTCTCAAAGGTTTCATCTTTGTGAGCCAAACAATAGACCCACATTTTTCTTGTATAATCATCCACAAAGAGAAGAAAATACTAAGAATTCTAATGACTGACTGACATAGGTCCACTTGAGGCTCTATTTTCTATAGCAAGAAAAGGAGCCCTATGTTGTTTCTAGACAAGACAATGTGATCAAAGAACTATTTTCTGAATGGGGGGGAGTCCTCTCACCATATTTCTCTTACTCAATGCAAGAAGATAACCAAAATTGAGGTGGCCAAATCTCCTATGCCAAAGAGTTGTGGATAAATTGATTTTCATTGTACGGGCTTGATCTTCTTGTGAAACATCAATTAGTTGGAACATCTTTCCTACTCCTGAAGCATGAGCTACAACTGCTCCATTGCAAGTTGTGTCTTTGGTAAGACAGTTTCTCACCATTGTGTTGATCAAATTCAACTTGAAAATTGTGCTCTAGTAACTGACTTACTAAAAGAAGGTTCTTGGTGAGCCCAGGTACATACAAAACCTTTGTAAGCTGGCATTTGTGAGTTCTTAGTGGAAGGGAAATATCACCTATTCCTTGAACTTCATATGAGGTATCATCACCCAATTAAACATGTCCATAGGAGGTGGATTAAGTGAGATCACTAAACCATTCTTGTTCTCCCGTCATGTATCTAGATGCACCAAAGTCAACATACCAGACTGAACTACTTGATGTGGAGGCCTTAGTTTTTGAATCATAGAGGAACTCTTCTTCATCTGAATTACGTGTCGATGCAACATTACCTTGTTGCTTATTTGGTTTTTTCTACCAATGGGGCGGCTTCTTCTTGTCCCCTTGAAAAGATTTATGTGGCTTTTTGTGATTGGAATCACTATTGGCATAGGAGTTATATCAACACTCTTTGAGTTTATGACCCTTTTACCATAAATTTGACATTTCTTTTTCTTGTGAGAAGAGTTGTCTTGATTTTGTTTAGACCATCTTGATGGACCACTCTGACGGTCAGGTTGTTTTCCCTTTTGCTTTGCTACTAGGACCTAATTGTTTTGAGAGTTTGTCTCACCAAATATTGCTTCTTCCTATTGAAACAAGTTGACCAATTCTTCAAAATAGGGTGTTTTATGAGCCACATTTAAACATGTGACAAACACTCGAAATGAGGGGTGTAATTCTCTCAGTATTATGGGTACAATAGAAACATATTTGACTTCTTCCCCTAACGCTTGAAGTGTTGTTCTTATTATGGCAACTCTTATAAAAAATGCCTGTAGCTTCTCACCATTTTGCATTTAGAGACAATGTAAATGACGCTGCAGATGGAGGATTTGGTTTTGGTTTTTAGCCTCATAAACAATTTTGAGGTGATCCCAAGCATCTTTTGTAGAGGTGGCAGTATGAATGTGAAGTTGAATCTCATCATACACACTAAACAAAATGATCAATTTAGCCTTTTGATTGGCCTTGTCAAACTTATTTTGATCCTTACCTACTTGTTGAGGTCTTGTTGTTGTTCCAGAGACTACATCCCAAAGATCTTCGAACTCTAACTAAGTTTGTACTTTGGTTTTCCAGGTGACATAATTGTCACCTCTCAGGAGTTGAGAGTCACGAAGCATTATTCTAGGTGCAATAGGAGCCATTTTCTAGAGTTTTGAATGTCCTTATATCTTCAATGTAACCCTTATTTCTCCTTGACATTTTATAGGGTCGATGCCTTAGATGTCATTGTTGCAGTATATTACGCATTAGATGTAATTCAACACGATGACACTACCCATAAATGTGAATCAAAGGCACCATAAATACGGAACGTTGCGATTTTAGTTTGGTATTTGAATTTTCAAAACTTAATTCTAATTTTCAAAAACAACTCTTGCTCCAAAATATTGATTTTAATGCAAAAAATTAATTAATTTTCATGTTTTTCCATTTTCAAAAGTGTAAACTCTAGAAAATTAAAAAAAATTTAAAATAATTAATTATTTTTAAAATATTAATAAAATACTTTTTAAATTTTAAAGTAAACTATGCAAAAATTTTAGGTCTTCTACAAAAAAATAGGAAGTTTACACCTTTTATTTTCCTGATTCTTCAAGCAAGAAGGAATTTTCACCTCCTCGGCTAGCAAATTTGAATTCTATATGCTTCAATTAGACCTCACACTTCTTCATACTTCAAATTTCAGACACTAATTTGCAGACTTCAACTTGCCATATTATTTCAAGTTTCTGGATGCCATTTTTTTGGTGTTTCAATGCCCTCTTCTACATATTTCAATGCTAATATTTGTAGTTTTATCTACAGGCAGTTTGGAATGGCTTTTGCAGATTTCTACAAATTTTCCAGTGCCAACTTTCACCAAAAATGTATCTGCAAACACTAATAACACCTTCTTTTGCAATCTGAAACACCCCAGCAACAATTTTGAGTGTCGTACGATCTGTTTGTACGATAATTTCTAATTTCATATTTCGTATTGCTTTTTCTACTGATTTGTTTGGCCTCCTTCAAATTTTTCAATGCCTTTTGTGGTCTTTGTTTTTGCAAATGCCTTCTCAACATATTTGACAATGTCTTTCAACACCTTAAGTCTCGATCACAATATCACAATTCACATGCTCATAAACAATTCCAACATTTTTGTAAATGCTTAAATGCTAGCCTCCTTTTCAAGGTTTCTTCTACCTCTCTAATCTCACACAGGCTCAGAATTATACTTGCTCTGATATCGTGACAAAATATAGAGAACAATGAGCAATTGATTAAATATATGAGCAACAAATAAATACATGTAAAAGTGGTTCAAGAATAACCACTTAGTCGGGCATACCCAACCAACCAACTATAACTCTGAAATAGTTATTAGTTGGAAATAAACAATGATGTAATAAAAATAATCTAATAGATGGTCTGACTAAATTCTCTAAAGAAACGAAAGATCATTGCAAACACTTGGAGCTAATCTTTGAAAGATGCCTTAAGTATGGGATTTCTTTGAATCCCAATAAATGTCACTTTGGAATTGAAGAAGACAAGTTGCTGGGACATATTGTATCAAGGGATGGGGTAAGAATTGATCCAGAAAGAGTGAAAATAATTGATCTTATTCCTTATCCCAAATCAATCAAAGGTGTCCCATCTTTATTTGGACAAATTAACTTTGTAAGGAGGTTTGTCCCCAACTTTGCTAAGAAGACCAAGGCCATATCCAAGATGCTCAAGAAAGGAAGATCAATCACATAGAGTAAGGAATCAATTGAGGCATTTGTTGACATCAAGGAAGACCTCAAGGATGCACCAGTCTTGGTAAGCCTAGACTATTCTAGGCCCTTCCAACTCTCTTCTTTTGCTTCCTATTACACCATAGTTTTTGTCTTACTACAAAAGAATAATGATGGGTATGAATAGTCCATTGGATTTTTAGTAAATCCTTGCAAGATACATAACTAAAATATTCTACAATGGAAAAGCATGCATATGCTTTAGTTAAGACTGTAAAAAAATTTAGATCATATCTTATGGATGCAAAACTATTACATGTGTGCCCATACAGTTGTGAAGGACATTTTCATGCAACAAGAGGCCCGCGAAAGAAGATGTAGATGGATCGATAGGACCTAGGAATATGATAGAGGTATAAATTGGTTAGAGGCCATGGTCTTGCTAAATTGATGGCTAATTCCAATTTAGAAGTAGTAAAAGTAAATGAAACAAGTGAGATTCCTGCTATTAGATCCTGCCCTCTAGTTGATAATCCTTGGTTATATAAGGATGCTATTTTCTATTTGGAAAACATGTGTTGTCCTCTAGGAATGAATAGGAATCAACAAAGGACACTCAAGATCCAATCCCCAAGGTAAGTGTTGATTCAAGGTGATTTAATGTGGAGGAATCATGAGGGGTTGTTACTCAAGTGTTTGGATCAAAATCAATCAATAAAAGTGATTGAAAAATATCATCATGACATATGTGGAGGACACTTTCATGATAAGACCACATCACACACGATCACCAAGGTAGGGTATTGGTGGCCAACTTTATTTAGGAATGTTGATAAAAAAAAATGTGATGCTTGTCAAAGGTTCTTGAGCAAACTAAAGCCTGCTAGCAATCCCCTTCTTGTGATAGTTCCAGATGAGGTACCATTTTAGCAATGGGGAATTGATATAATAGGATAAATTTAGGAAAAAACTAGTAATGAATACAAATGGATTCTTGTGGCAACTAACTACTTCACCAAGTGGGTTGAGGCTATTCCAACTCGTAATGCAACATCTAAGGTGGTGGTAGAATTCCTGATAAACAACATCATAACCAGGTTTGGTATGCCACATAGAATTGTTGTTGATAATGCTATGTGTTTTAGATCTCAGGATGTTTTGAATATGTTCTAAGTATGGGATTAGTCCAATCCACTCATGTCCTTACCACCCCCAAAGCAATAGACAGGTTGAATCCAACAACAAAAGCCTTTTGAAAATCATAAAAAGAAACCTGGATGAGAATAAGAAAAGATAGGATGACACACTGAAATGTGTAGTTTGGGCTTATAGGATAACTTATAAACATGCTATAGGTAAGAGTCCATTTTAACTTGTATATGGACTAGAAGCTAAAATGCCAGCGACACTAGAATTACCTGTGTATAAATTGCTACAACAAATTGGAGAGGGTGAAGATGATGCTATGGCTATGGGAATGCATGAATTGACTAAATTGGATGAGACTGGGAGGGCTACACATGAAATAAATGTATTGCAATAGTAGAAGATCAAACATTTATTTGACAAATGGGCATCTCAGAGGAATTTTCAAGTTGGAGACACAGTTCTCTTATGTTATTCTAGGTTAGAAGACAAGGGTAAACATGGAAAGTTTGAGGTCTTATGGATTGGTCCATACTAGATTATTGAAAGAAGCATCCAAGACACATTTTACCTCATGGGCCTAGATGGAGAGGCTATGGAGCTGCCAATTCATGGCCAATATCTAAAGCATTACTTCTCCTAAGTAATGAGGTGCCTTTTTGACCTATGTATTTTCTCCTTCATGTTTTGCCTTATGTAAATACAGTTGTGTTTTTTTTCCTATTCCTTTTTTTGTGGTCTACTCCCGAAGAGTCTTATGGATTCTCACTATCCCTATAAGACACGTGTCCCAAACCAGAGCCAAAGTGTTAGTGCCTATTTTTGTTGTGTCCAAAACTTGCAAAAGATCCCAAGTGTGACCCTTCCTTGTGCTTTGCCTTGGCCTACTGTGACTCATTATTAATAACCAATCTGAGATATCTTAAATGGGTTTCTATGTATGTCAAATTCTAGGTAAAAAATTATAAATGTCCAAGTCTGGGTTGTTTCTTGCCTTTTTCCTTGGTTTTATGCTTTTATCATCTTTTCAGAGTTTCAAGTTTTCTTGTGCTTGCATGCCATCCTTATTGGCTCTGAAACTCTACCTTGGTTCCTTACATTTTTCCTAAGTCCTTTAGGATTGTGGTGTCGGGCATTCTCATTTCACTTTGACTTTTATACACATTTTTGGAAGCTTTCTTGATGTCTTCTCGACCCTCGACCCTCAACATTTTAAGTTGCTAAGTATTTCAGGATCATGATGTTGGCCTTCTTTCGTTCTATTTACCTTTTAAGCATATATTTTGTAACAAATCAAAGATACATTACATGCAAAAAACATAGTAATCCAAAGAAGTACTACAATAACCCATGTGAAATGGAGAAAAGGCCATTACAAAGCTTGCAATGCATGAGGATGCTATCACACATACATCGAGTCTTCATTACACCATACCAAAAAGTGTGGTAAGAGAAAATATATAACTATGGTTATCTATTTCCCTAAATTATTGCAAACTCCCATGGAGACATATCATTAAATGTAGATGTGTGCTACAAATTTTTTGTACTTTGCATCAAATGCATCCTTCCATTTGCAGCCCATACATTTTGCTTGGATTGATGCCCTAAAACAATAGTGAGCTCCTGCACCTCCAATTGGTTCAACGACCAACCCTTTTTCCATCATCTAAACATGCATATATAGCTTTATTTTTCACTACTGCATTTGTGTAGGAACCACCATAACATCCACATTCAATCCTACCTACCTCACCACCAACCTGTATTTTATCTTTATGTTGCATTAATGGCATCTGAGAAGTAGGCAAGCATTCAAATTAGAGAATCTACATAAACACGTTTGAAAAACACATCACATTGACTTTCAAATCCTTTTGACGAAACTAGAGGTTCTCAAACCACACAAACCATCGAAACCATCTTTCATGTGTTCATTCACTTATGTATTTCAATGATTTGACACTTTGGCGAACTGGTGAACCTCAATCACTTTGTTCTCCTTTCTTTCTTCCATCTTTCTATTGGAATACTTCAAGCCACTAAGAGGGGGGGTGAATCAGTGGTCAACAAAAAGAGTCTTTTAACAAGACAACTCTTCACACAATAGCACCAAAACAATATACTATATTATTACTGCTCATAGAACTCAAAACAAAAACATCAAGGCATATATCCATAAACAAAACACATATCACATGACACAGGTGTTTGAGTGTAAAACCCTAGAAGGGTAAAAAACCACTATGAAAATGAATTTTATTAAGCCTCATTGGCCATAAACCTCACTAGTTACGATGCCTCACTTGGCAAAACCTCACTAGTTATAATGCCTCACTTGGCAAAACATCAACACCCACTTCAATGCACTCCTCTTAAAGAAAAATATTATCACAAACAAATGCTTTGCTTTACAGATTATAGATGATGACTTCTCTGCATATCTCTACAACATAATATCTCCTAACAGTAAAATAAACTCTCCTCTTCTTATGCAAGGATTAACACTTCATTGCTTCATACACTCTTATAGTGATATATCTATGTGTATTGCACAAAGACCTCCACCTACAAATTTACAAAGGTATCCATGTTAAGAATATACTCCATCATCAAATCAAAAAACCTTCTCCAAGATTGCTTTTGAAGCCTCCAAAACCATAGACATACAGGCTCCAAGATGCAGTTGCAAAAACTACCTGCATAACTACTTTACACAGAGAACGAGCATATGTCCGTTAAACTTTAGACAAAGTGGATGCCCATTGTAATTTAAACTGACTTTAAATTCACACCATTGATTTCACTATTCATGGCTTCAAACAAACTGTTAATTTCACTTGCACGTCGATGCACAAAATATACATGGGTTAGGTTGAGGGGTCGGTCACCCGATGACCCTAACCCCCTTAAGTGGTTACTTAAGTGACCCTCCAACTTGCAATAGCAGGTCAACAATAGTTTATAACAAAAAGTAACCTGTCTTTTAAAGCTTGTCTTTTATTGTCATTTAGGGTTTAGATTTAGGTCTTTTAAACTAGTTCTTAAATATTTATAAACCCTAATTCAAAAAGTTCAAGTGCCTTGTCTAGTCTTTTACACTTTTTATACATGTCTGCCAGGGCACTTGCAACTACAACATATTTACAACAATTTTTTTCTTTTATACTTTGATGGATGCCATACCTTGTTCCACAGCTCACATTGTCAAGTCTGATGCAAACAACCAAATTGCAAATCATATATATGAGACCACATCTTTGCAAGAACATGTGGAACCATGAACACGCATAATGTTGATGCATAAGAACAAGAACAAATACCAAGCCAATTGTAATCATTGACATCAATGACAAACTCATGTCAACAAACTCCCCCTTTGGCATTGATGTCAACCTAAAAAAATTTGAACTTATCCTTCCAAAACCATTTGGCTACTTGTTCCCCCTATGACTCTTACTCTCCCTATGACCTATCAGTCATGTCAAGACAATACAAAGATCACTGTCACTGTCTTGTATATCACAAAGCACTGTCATTGTCATTGTTGTTGATCCCGATCTACATATCACAAAGCAAAAGATAACTATCAACATAACACAGTCACCATAGCACAAAGTAGAGTATCACATCATAAGTACCACATCACTAACAACAAAACAAAAATGTAAATTTTGCAGACCATCCAAGAACAAGATGATGTTGCAGTTGCAAATGTTGTAGACCATCCAAGAACAAGATGATGATGTAGTTGCAGATGTTGCAAACCATCCAAGAACAAGATGATGTTACAAAATTATACCAAGGACTTTACTCCCCCTTTGACATCAATGACAAAGGATGGTCAAGAGAGAAACAAAGATAAAGCATCATTGTCTAGCATTGTATATCAAGCACAATCTCAGTCAAAAACGGGTTGTCAGAGAGAAGATACTACTATACCCTGCACTGTCATACCTCTATACACTGCACTATCATACCTCTATCCAAGAGTACTGTCCACATGACTGATGCATACTGTGAGAAAGCTTGTTGCTATACAAATTTGTTGGTACTCAATCCCTCTAAGAATTATGACTGATACAAAGTGATTGATTTAGAAATGAATGTCTGATATCAACTGAGCATTTGTGAAGGATACTTCTTAAAGCAACAAGGACAGGCATACACTAAGATAGTTTTAGTTTTAGAGATAAAGAATAGAAGACATAGGCTCCCCTTGAAACATACTAGGGCCTTGATTTATTGAAGAGAGGAGAGAGAGAACACTCCTAACCTCTATCTTAGACATTCAAATAGCTCCTTAGCCAATGGTTTAGAGAAGATATCTGCTACTTGATCTGAAGTAGAAATATATTCCAATACAACCTCATTTGCAAGGACTTTTTCCCTCAAGAAATGATACTTTATAGAAATATGCTTGGTCCTTGAGTGCATGACTGGATTTTTGGAGATGTTTATTGCACTAGTGTTGTCACACAAGATAGAAACAAGTTGAGAAACTTCTACCTTGATGTCTTTAAGAGTTTACACCATCCACAAAACCTGAGAACAAAATGAAGCAGTATCAGTATATTTTGCCTCTACAGTTGACAAGGACATTGATTCTTGTTTCTTGCTATGCCAAGACACTAACCTTCTGCCCAAAAAGAATGCTCCTCCACCAGTACTTTTTTTATCATCAATGCACGCTACCCAATCAACATCAGTATAGACAAGTAAAGTAGAATCATCGTGTCTAGGGTACCATAAACCATAATCAGTTGTGCTATTAAGATATCTGAAGATCCTCTTAACAACATTTAGATGAGATTGCTTAGGAGAGGACTGAAATCTTGCTACTATACATACATCCTGCATGATATCAGGCCTAGAGGCTGTCAAATACAAAATACTACCTATCATAGATCTGAATAGGGTCTCATCTACATCAAGGGAGTCATCAATCTTACTCAATTTGCAACCAGTTACCATAGGAGTACCAACTGGTTTGCTTTCATCTATCTAGAACCTTTTAAGCATCTCCTTTGCATACTTGCTTTGAGAAATGAAAATCCCTTTCTCAAGTTGTGAAACCTGCAATCCAAGAAAGAAGGACAATTCTCCAAGCATATACATCTCAAATTCAGATTTCATGATGTTAGGAAATGCATGGCACATACCATCATCATTGCTACCAAATATGATGTCATCTACATAGACAACAACAACAAGAATATCCTCACCTTTTGCCATAAAATATAAATTGTTCTCCTCTCCACCTTTTGTAAACCCTTGTCCTTGCAAGTACTTGTCCAACCTAGAGTACCATGATCTAGGTGCTTCTTTTAAACTGTATGTCTTCTTCAATCTATAGACATAATCTTGTTTTCTTTCAAATTCAAAGCCTTCAGGCTACTCCATTTAGACCTCTTCCTCAAGGTCCCCATTGAGAAAAGCTGATTTCACATCCAATTGAAACACCTTGAAGTTTTCGTAAACTGAAAAAGCTAAGAACATCCTTATGGCTTCAATCCTAGCCACAGGTGCAAATGTCTCATCAAAATCAATACCCTCAACTTGAGAGTACCCCTTGCAAACAAGCCTTGCCTTTCTCCTAACAAAATTGCCTTTGTCATCAAGTTTATTTCTAAAGACCCATTTTGCCCCAATAACATTCTTATCTTTAGGTATAGGGACAAGTTCCCATGTCTTTTTGTTTTCAATCTAACCTAACTCTTCCTCCATGGATTTGATCCAACACTCATCTTTGCTAGCCTTTATGTAGGTTTTTGGTTCTATTTCTGATATCAAGCATACATGTGCTTGATCACTTGTGTTGGCAAGTTTTCTCCTTGTTTGCACACCAGCATTTTTATCCCCAATGATCAGTTCTTGAGGGTAGTTTCTTTGTAGAGTTTTTGAAGGAGTTTTTGCTATTGACTCCATGGGATGTTTAGGAGTACCTTCTTCCTTTGGAACTTCCACCTCTTCTTCTAATTCATGATCTTCCTCATATTTTCCTTGTTGGCTGATATGTTGCTGTGAGGGTAAAATGAGTTATCAATCAAATGAATTAAATAAGACCCAAACATCAACAGAATAGAGAAACAAAGAAGATTCAAATAAACAAAACAATGAACAAACACAGCAAACCTCTTCCGTTTCGAAACTTCTGTTGTTCGCCTATCACGAATCGTCCTTTCGCAGATGAGATGAGCCCTCAGAGAGTACGATCTTTTAAAGCTATTTGAGGAAGTCAATGGTGAACGGCTATGGTGTGATATGCAATGAAGGTGAGCTCCAATGCAATAATGGTGATCTCAAGCTTGTAGATGACAAGTGGGTGCCAAAGGCGCGCTGGTGATATTTCTGCAGAGTAACGATGTCAAAAGCCTGGATGATTAGAATGGAGGGATGAAGCTTCATTTATAGACTCGGAGGAATAGGAATCAACGGTTGAGAGAAGATATGAAGATCAACGGTTGAGGATGGTTGAGGAATGTGCAACCAGTGGAAACGTGCCAAGTGTCCCAGCTCCATCATGAAAGGTGGGATGTGACAAAACTGATTGGAGAGTTAACTTCATTGACTGGTCTGTTAATAGAATTGATTGATCAGTTAGAAGAGTGGATTGTGGAACTGACTGAATTGATTGAGGATTTGACTCAACTGACAGGTTAGTTAACAGATTTGATTGATTGGTTAACTGACCTCTGATTGGAGAAGAAATAGGCCATGTGGGTGAGGGAAAATAAGGTAATTAAATATTAAATATATTTAATTACATGTGCAACCTGATGAGGTGGACAAGGTGAGGTGGAAAAGGTGACGTGGAATTTTGAATTTAGAACTTTAGGATAGAGGAATTAGGCTTAATTAAATAATTTATGATTATTTAATTGTGAAGGACAAATAGAAGAATTATAATTAAATAGATAGAATTTATTTAATTATGGGATAGTGAATTGATTAAATAAATTTGGAAATATTTATTTAATTAATAGAAGAATGGAATAAATATTTAGAATATTTATTTAGGATGATTTGTGGCATTTTTAGGCGTATACATTTTGCCCCTCTTTGATGCAATGCAGTTTACAGCGTTGCTTCAAAGAATAAATAGTCTGACAGTGATACATGTCCTAGTTTGCCCCTGGTACAAGTTTTGACAGCAGGATGCCCCCTCGGGAGATTGGACGGGAAGAAGGCAGAAGGGCGTGAGACGGACAATCTCACGAAGAAGAAGGTTAGGTTTGAAGAAAATGGGTGAAGAAAGAGCTGAATGATATGTGAAGCAAGATAGACTGATAACACACACAAGCAAGTTAGCAAGTATGCACAAATGATACAAGAACAAACAAGGTATTGCCCCTATCAAGTAGTAAACCAACGATATACTAATAATGATATACGACAGTGTTGTCATGGCGGGGAACAATATATCCCTAGACCAACACGATAGGCGTGTTGTCATGGCAGGGAATGATAGATCCCTAGAGCAACATGAAGGATACTGTCTGGTTTCAGGAAATGAAGCATGTCGTGTAAGACGCGTGTATTGGTCTGATTTCGACAATGCAACATCCTGTATAAGACAATTGATTGATTAACTGATTGAGTTGGTTTACGACCAGACAAGGATCAAGACCACTGATTGTGAGTGGATCATTTGTGCAAGATTGACTTGACTTGATTGGTATGGATTAAGGATGGACCTTGCATTTGGATCATTGCTCAGATTGACTGGACAAGGATGAAAGATATGATGATAGATAGAAATCTGATTAATAGAAGAAAGACTCGATAGAAAGATTCACAAGCTTTTATTTGTATTGATACTCTGCATTGTTGGATCTTTATTGCATGGGGTATGGTATGGATGTATAAATGGATATAGGATGGATGCTTTGCTTTTAGAGTGCTTTATTTCATCATTGGGCATTTTTTTTTTTGTGGTACTTTTCTGAAATGTTGTAAGTGAATACAAGCATCTAGGTATAATTGAACCGAGATGACCTGAGTATCGCTTACATGGATTGTGATTTAGCAAGTTAATACAAGCATCTAGTCAAAATTGAATCTAGATGACCTGAGTACTTCTTGCGTTTCAACAAACAAGGATTGCCCCCGTTCATGTTATACCTTTGATGTCCTCGATGATCTTTTGCCGATCATGTCCTTAGACAAGGCTTCACATTACTAAAGTTTAATCCACAAATAGCAAACAAAGAAAATAATCATGCCCCCATCATAGCATCTCTAGCTTTTGGTATCCTTGAGTAGCATAGAAAGGCATGATAGCATAAATCAAGACTCAATGTTTTTAACCATGTTTCCAATTCATAAAACATTTTTGCATTTAGATGTGTTTGTTTCTTGCCATAATTTTGAGTAAAAATCATTTAGAAGGCCTTAGGAGTTTGTTCTTTGCTTTGGATAGGTTAAAGCTTTGCATCAGGATTTCTGCTTGAAAGCGGGCTTTTGCTTGCACTTGCTTGTCTGGTGAGAAGATTCCACAATATTTATTGGTGAGACAGACCCTAAGGGACTGACCTAGTGCCTCGGGGGCTCATTGCTAAATGGCCTTGCCTACGTGACAACGCAGAGGCAACGTAGTTCGGGGTAAACCCTAATGGACCCAAGATATGGATCGGATGAGACACGATATGGATCAGATATGGAACAGCTATGGATCAGATAAGACATGATATGGAATAGATATGGACTAGACATGGAACAGATAGGGATCAGATATGGAACAGATAACACTGATGACAGAGGCTATGCTAGGCTGACACTGTGGACAGGATACTAGATAAGAATTTTGGATAGCCTTAATGCGAGATACTGATGACAAGGGAAACACCACGGATAGGCAGATGGATGGGCGATAGGGGATCAATGGCAGGGTAGGTAGAAGGAAACAAGGATGTCATCTCCAAGGACTATGTCGCATAAGAAAAACATGCCCTAGTGTAGGTAGAATACGGAGGATTTTTCATGACAATGCTTAAGACGGGGGAAGAGGATGAGAGGATAATGAAGGATTTGTGTGGTTTTGGAGGGATAAGGTATGTCAAGAGACATCTAGAACATTTGTCAACATTGTGCCCCCAATCTTTATCAAGATCAAGAAAAATAGAGGAATGGAAGATTAGGATGGATGGACTGGACCGTATAGTTTATGCAATGGATAGAGGAGATGATAGGAAATGGTATGAAAGGAAACTGGTAGGAGAAAAGTGATATGCTGATGAGACAAGGTGCCCCCAAGTGTAGGGGACATAGAAGATCAACTTACACATGACGCCTGTTTGCCAGGTTTTCATCATGGTACTTATCCAAGGCGCCTGTTTGCCAGGTTTTCACCATTGGATGAAAGGATTTTTCTTTGTTTTTTTCTTTTTTTCCTTTTCTTCTTTTTTTTTTTTGAAACATTTGGGTAGGAAAACGCGGATATGGAAGGGAGAGACTCAAGGATCTAGTTCCGTGAAAGGTGACAGTCCCACTAGATGGATGTTGTCGCATGGACAATGTCAAGTGTGCTCATAGATGTTGGTAAGGGAGTGCATGAAAGTGAGATATGAGTATGTAGATAGCGGATTATGGAAGGTGCGATAGTGGATGATGATGCAAAATATAGGAGGACTTATGCAAGGATGGAAGGAAGGTTTATGCAAAAGCATGGACCATAGGATGAGGGAGATATGTAGGATAGTAGTGGAGGGGAGGGGAGATGGAGTTATATGGAAGTGTTGTGGAATGGAAGGGAACCATGACCAACGGTTGCACATACTGTGATAAACATTGAAGCTGATGATGGGAAGGTGGTGTAGGAAGCAATGGAGAGTTTTTCTTGGTGGATGAATGATATAGGCCTTTAGGGATCCACATAGACTTTGCATTGTTTTGATTTTTGTTTGTCATGTGGGATGGAAGGATTTGATACTTTTGGATGGAATTGGAGAAAGTGAATGGTTGAAATTCTTGAGAGGTGGATGCCTCATGTAACTTGAGGGCTTTTTGCTTAGGTACCCAAACCATTTTGCTTTTAGACTTTTCATGTGAAGGTATGAGTTTGGGTGTATGTAGCTTGTGTGCAGCTTTGGAGGTAATTGCGGGATGCTTGGGGACCCACACCTTTTTCAGTTTGGCATTGAGGTGTATGGGTGTATGCAACTTTTGAGATGGATTTTTCTTTGATTCTTGGCTTTTGTATCCTAGGTCATGAGGACTCATAGGATTTTTTATTTTATAGGTAGAGGCATCCACATTTTTGACATTGAATTCTCTTGGGATGGTGGAAGTGAGGTTGGTGAAAGCTCCTTGTTTAGCCAATATGTGCATTTGTCGGCCATGATTGGGATATTTAGAGGATGCATAGATGGATGGATAAGGTGTTGGAAGAAGTGGTGGTAGGATGCATTGGGGGCTATTAGGAGTTGGAAGTAGCGGAGGTAGATTGGATGGTGGAAGGTGTATGGTCACATGCTTTTGACAAATGTAGGATGATGGAGGTGGAATGGTGACATATGTTTTGGGGATATGATAGGGTTTGTGATGGAAAGTAGTAGACTTAGGAGGAGTGGAGGAAGTACCAACATCTTGAGATTGCTCACCTTGGGGTATGTAGCCAAGGCCGTATGAAGGTGGAGGAACATTGACATGGATAGGTTCCAAAATACCTTGTTCATGAAGGCCTAAGCCTTTACCTTGATAGTTCATATTCTGGAGTATGCGATGGACCATGGGATTATGTATAGGTGCATTAGCAGTGAGTTCCTTATTGGATGAGGAAGATGAGATAGCGGATAATGGTTGTTGGTGTTCTAAGGAAGAACATTCATGCATGAAGGTAGTAAGCCCAAGGATATAAGACGATGGATTTGTAGCTTGGTCAATAATGGATGGTGAAGGATCATTAGAATCTTGATCATCATTATGCTCTTTAGGATCTAAGTTATTGGGTTGATCATTCGTGTGCACTTGGGAGGCAAGTGTCTCATCAGAGGGAGTGAAAGTTGTTGGATCATGGATGGGATTAGATGGAAGAGGGATAGAAGAAATGGAGGCTTCTTGCGCATGAATGGGTATGGGATCAAGTTGTTCAAGGACATCTTCCTCATAGGGAATATCTTGATCATAGAGAAGGTATAGGTTATGCATGGGACGGAATTGGATTTCCTTCTCATGTATAGGTGGTGGGAGATGGATAGGATCAAGTGGCTCATGGAGAGGTTCATTATTATGGATATCATCTTGATCATGGAAAAGATACATGTTATGGATAGGTTGCAAGAAAGTGATTTGATCTTGACTTAGACTAGGGATTAATGTTTCCTCATGCTTAGGATTAGACTCTTGACATACCTCTTGGGTTGCTTGAATGGGAGTGGATAGCTCTTGGATAGCTTCTTGGTTGACAACATAGATGTTTGACGGACTTTAACTTTGGCGCATGGTAGAAGGCTCTTTGATAAGCTCAAGGAATTGAGGATCGCATGAAGGGGTTGTAGGATTTGACATGTTATTGGAAGCATCTTTTGTAAGGTCGAGTACCGAAATTTGGGGAAATGGTTGATTCTCTGCTAGTAGCCCTTGGATCACATCCTTCGTAGGTGTATGGATAGGTGAATGAGGGGATTTTGCTTTCTCCCTAACTTTTCTCTGGTTGTATAAATTTGGAAAAACTCTTTTCCAGAAATCATCTGAGGATTCCTTGGTTGTCGGTTTAGAGTTTGGGGAACTCGATGGTGGTGTTGGTGTAGAACTGGTACATTTTGGAATATGTGTCCTAGAAAGTGGTGAAGGAGGACTAGTAGATGGATTGGTATAGGATTTCCAACTTAAGGTGGTGCTTGCCTTGTCATGAGCATCATTAAGACGGGAAATAGATGTATGAGTTTGGGGCGAGGCGTAGCTAGTACTGGCACGTTCAGCTTGCAAGATTGCCATTTCTTGTTGTCTGACTCGGAGTTCTTGAGCAACTGCTATACGACCTTGGGGTGAGGTGTCTAGGGTTAATTGCCATTTCAGGTATTTGAGTTCTTGAGAAAGCTCTTCTAATTCAGTTTTCATCTCCACAAAAACTAACATAAGACTGAAAGGGGTACTCAGAAAGGTGGAAAATTTTTCCTCAAAAATAGTGCAAATGGGTATAAGCGCAGCTCTATTTTTTGGCAAAATTTTTGGATTTTTTTGGTGTTTTGGGTATTTTTGGCTGGAAAAAGGCCTTCTTGGTCTGATTTTATGAATTAACAGCAAGAAAACACAGCAAGCACAAAGAATATTTTATAGGTTTTCATTATGTTTTTGTTTTTTTGGTTTTTTCGACTCTATTTTGGACTAAACTGAACAAAAGCAAGCACAAAGATCCTAGGTGAGAAATGGATTACAAGGGTTTTTGGCCACTAGAACAAGAGGTGTTTAATGAGGGCAACCGTTCGAGTGGTTACACATGCGGCGACACTAGTCTCCGTTATGGAGTCTCCCAGCCTCAAAGGGTTACGCCTTAGAGGGTTTTGGGGGAGGTTGGCCGTCGGTGTAACACAGCAGCACTCGTTGCAGGAGGTTTTCACCTCAAGCACAATTTATTTTAAGTGGCTTGGTAGGGCTTGGCTTTAGCCTGTTACCACTCAGGGTCGTTCCCACTTGGACAAGCGTGCATCCAAGGGCAGGCCCCTCCTAAAGGTTAAACAAATAGAATGACAAGTCTGGCACTCTGATCACCCAGAAAAGGGGAGAGCATAAGCCTATTGTCATTCGCAAGCACAGAATACACTGGTAAATCCAACCTAGTTAAAATTTAGAAAAACTAAATGGGCTACTCTACTTGTGCACTCACGCGGTTGTTAACTTTGAAGTGGTTAAAAAGATAGCATTGTTCATTACCGTTTGTAAGATAGCAATAATCTAACTATGGAAGATAGCATTATGCAGATATTGCAATGGTTCAATTACTCTCTTCCTAGTTAAGGCTATGTGGAATTTGTATGAACGTTCGTTTTACTGTCCTTTTATAAATTGAAGTGTGAGTTTAGTAAATGCAACTAGATGAGTCTAAACCAGTGCCCTAACCTGCAAAACAGATCCAGAGTATTCTTACAAAGATGTTAGCATTAGCAAAAATCTTCTAAGAAATCCTAAAATCACTTCCTACTACAGAAGCACCACTTCAGAGACTGAATGCGTAGAAACAGTCAACAGAAATTTGCATTTTCTAACCCTAGTTTGTAAAGATTTGGATAAAAGCATATGTAGATGATCTCTTAGCTCAAATCTAACCTCACCATTGCGTCCGGGGGGGCGTTTCCATAAATTTTGAGTACAAATTTGCCTAGATTTCATGAAAAATAAAGCGTTTGGTGAAGAAAACAATGTTTCTAAAATTCACTGCCAAACAAATGCGCTGCAGAAATGAACATATGCGCTGCAGAAATGAACATATGCGCTGCAGGATAACAAATGCGCTGTAGAATGAAACAAATGCGCTGAAACAGAGAGTATATGCGCAGAAAGAACATATGCGCCGTAAAATAACGTATATGCGCCGGAACAGTGTTTAAAAGCGCATTAAGAACAAACAGATGCGCAGGAATAACATATGCGCCGCAGAAATGGATATATGCGCCGTAACAGTGTTAAAAGCGCCACAGGAATACACAGAAGCACAAAAATGATGTATGCGCCGTAATAGTGTGCAAAAGCGCACCTAAAAAGCACAGATGCGCAGAAATGACAGAAGCGCCGTAACAGTGGGTATATGCGCCGCAGAAATGTTCAAATGCGCCGAAGTAGCCTGTGCGTGACTTTTGCGTAACCTATACAGAACCTGCCTTCAAAAAAGCTCAAAAATGGTGAAATAAAGGGGCAACGGCCCCACGGTGGGCGCCAAAAATGTGAGGGTAAAATGAGTTATCAATCAAATGAATTAAATAAGACCCAAATATCAACAGAATAAAGAAACAAAGAAGATTCAAATAAACAAAACAATGAACAAACACAGCAAACCTCTTCCGTTTCGAAACTTCTGTTGTTCGCCTATCACAAATCGTCCTTTCGCAGATGAGATGAGCCCTCAGAGAGTGCGATCTTTTAAAGCTGTTTGAGGAAGTCGATGGTGAACGGCTATGGTGTGATATGCAATGAAGGTGAGCTCCAATGCAACAATGGTGATCTCAAGCTTGTAGATGACAAGTGGGTGCCAAAGGCGCGCTGGTGATATTTCTGCAGAGTAACGATGTCAAAAGTCTGGATGATTAGAATGGAGGGATGAAGCTTCATTTATAGACTCGGAGGAATAGGAATCAACGGTTGAGAGAAGATATGAAGATCAACGGTTGAGGATGGTTGAGGAATGTGCAACCAGTGGAAACGTGCCAAGTGTCCCAGCTCCATCATGAAAGGTGGGATGTGACAAAACTGATTGGAGAGTTAACTCCATTGACTGGTCTGTTAACAGAATTGATTGATCAGTTAGAAGAGTGGATTGTGGAACTGACTGAATTGATTGAGGATTTGACTCAACTGACAGGTTAGTTAACAGATTTGATTGATTGGTTAACTGACCTCTGATTGGAGAAGAAATAGGCCATGTGGGTGAGGGAAAATAAGGTAATTAAATATTAAATATATTTAATTACATGTGCAACCTGATGAGGTGGACAAGGTGAGGTGGAAAAGGTGACGTGGAATTTTGAATTTAGAACTTTAGGATAGAGGAATTAGGCTTAATTAAATAATTTATGATTATTTAATTGTGAAAGACAAATAGAAGAATTATAATTAAATAGATAGAATTTATTTAATTATGGGATAGTGAATTGATTAAATAAATTTGGAAATATTTATTTAATTAATAGAAGAATGGAATAAATATTTAGAATATTTATTTAGGATGATTTGTGTCATTTTTAGGCGTATACAGTTGCAATTGTTCGACTACTTTGACATTGACACTTTCAACAATTCTTTTAAGCCTTTTATTATAACACTTATATGCTTTGCTATGTGTGCAATATCCAAGAAATATCCCCTCATCAGATCTAGATTCAAAACTACACAAACCATCTTCATCCTTTTTAATATAACATTTACTACCAAAGATTTTAAAGTACCTGACAGTGGCTGGTTGATCGTACCATAGTTCATAAGGTGTCTTCTTGGAAAGAACTCTATATTGTAGCTTGTTTAATGTGTAAACAACTGTATGAACTACCTCTTTCCAATAAACATTAGGTAAATGTGATTGGTTGAGCATAGTTCTTGCCATCTCTTTGACTATCCTATTTTTTCTCTCAGCCACACCATTTTGTTGTGTTGTCCTAGAGGCTGAATATTGCCTTTTAATGCCATGGTTTTCACATTAGTCTTCAAACTCTTTTGAAGTGTACCCTCCACCTTTTTCTAACCTCAAGCATTTAATCTTCAAATATGATTCTCTTTCAACCATCTTTCTAAAGATCCTAAATCTATCAAATGCTTCTGATTTATGCTTCAAAAAAGTTACCCAAGTCATCCTAGAATAATCATCAATGAAAAGCATAAAGTATCTTTCACCATTTAATGACTTTGTCCTTGTAGGACCACATAAATCAGTATGAACAAGTTGTAAAGGTCTAGTAGAAGAGTACTCTTTTGACTTAAAACTAATTTTTGTTTGCTTACCTAGTTGGCATTCCTTGCAGGTGCTACTGATTGGCTTAGAGATGAGTGGCATATCTCTCACATTCTAGTTTTTGCTGACCTTGACAATATTGTCAAAGTTTAGGTGACCAAGCCTCCTATGCCATAACCAACTTTCTTCAACTTGTCCCATAAAGCAAACTTGTCCATTTTATCTTTTTTTTTAGTCCCTTGAATATTATAAATATTTCCTCTTGTCCTCAACCATGTTGCAACTATTTTTCCTGATTTTCTTCTTATTTCACAACCTTGAGCATCAAATAGAACATTAAATCCATTGTCATGTAAATTTGACTTACACTCAGGAGGTTATGTTTTAGGCCTTCTACATAGTACGCATCATGCAATGGTGTATCATCATCCAAGGATATAGTACCTTTCCCTTTGATTTGAACTCAAAAATAATTCCCAAACTTGATTGATCCACCTGAATAATCTTTTAACTTGATGAATTTTCTCTTATGATCAGTCATGTGATTAGAGAACCCACTATCTATGACCCATAGTTCTTTCTTCTTGGCATGTAGGGTAGTTTGAACAAGCATAGCTTCAACTTTCTTGTCAACTACCTTTGGTTTCCAAACTAATTTTGTCTTATCCTTATTCTTATCAGCATTAGAAGATGTCACTTTGGAGTGAACACTGACTCTTTTGTTGCATTTCCAAGTTAGGTCTACAAAACTTAGCTATATATCCAAAATTGTCACAATTAAAGCATCTCAACTTATTCAGGATCTCAAAAAGATTTCTACTTACAAGATTTGATCTCCTTCTAGATACAACTCTACATTCACTAGCCTTATGCCCATATTGGTTACAATAAAAGCAATAACCAAAGAAGTATAGATTACACCTGAATGGAATATTCCTTTTGGTACTTGATGGTTTCATGAATCTTTTGCTTGTGATATTGATAAAGCCATCAGCATCAACATGTTGAATCAAATTAGTGTGATCATATTTTGGTGATGTTTTGTGTCTTCCTTCAACTCCTTTCTCTTGAAGATCATTGGAATATGAACATTGGCCTTCTACAAACCCTAAACTAGTCTTATCCTCGTGACCTTTTTGTTTGCCCAAGAGGTCTACTAACTTGTCACTGTTGTCACACATATCAAGCCTTTTCCTCAAGGCTACAACTTCTGCCTCTAAACTATCACACTCCTTTTTCTTGGTGTCTAACTCCATTTTGGTGACTTCTACAACCTTTTTTCTTTGTTCAAGTTGAAGTTTTGGGTTTGTAACTAACTTTTCAAACTCATTAACCTTGCTGATCAGATTTTTAGTGTCTTTTAGGGTCTGATTTCTTTGCATAACTACCTCCTTTTTTAGTCTTTTTTATCTCACCAAGTGCACATCTCAATTCTCCTTCAAGATCAACCTCTTCTTCATCATTATCAAATTGATCTTCACCCTTTTCTTTATGATTTTCACTTAGATTAATAGTAATCATAAACAAAGTTTCCTCTCCTTCAAAAAAGTCTTCAGAACTACTATCAATTACATCAGCATCCTTAATGAATAAACTTTTCTTCTTTTTGAAAGAGTTTCTTTTTAGGATTATATTGTTTTTTTCTTTCCTTGTCTCCTACTGTCCTCTTCATCACCTTCAAGATCTTTATAAGGACATTGAGCAGAATAATATCCTATCTTACCACAACTAAAGCACTTGAATGGAAGCTTCCCTTTGTACTTTCCTGACCCTTTTTTCAATCTGCTTACAAAGTTGGATTCTTTGTCATTCAATTCTTCTGAGTCAGAATTTATCTCTTTGTCCTTTTTGACAGATTTAAAGTTAGCCTCTTTGCTTGTGGAATCATCATCGCATATCCTCATTTCAAAGGCTGTGAGAATGCCATATAATTCATCTAAAGAGAGTTTGTTCAAATCTCTTGCTTCTTCTATTGCAGAGACCTTAGAATCAAATCTAGAGGGTAATGATCTTAGAACTTTTTTGACAACCACTGGATCTTTCACGTCCTCTCCTAGACCACTAATGGCATTAACTGCTTTTTGAACTCTTAGAAGATAATATACAATCTTCTCATCTACATTCATTTTCAGTCCTTCAAACTTTTCCCTAAAGGTTTGCAACTTAGATTCTTTGATCTTAACATCACCTTGGTAAAAACTTACCAACTTGTTCCACACTTCCTTAGTAGATTTACAATGCATAACCTTGACTAAAATTTCATTTGTCAGCCCACAACAAATGGCATTCTTGGCCTTTACATTGCATTCATAGGCTCTTTTTTCATCAGCAGTGGAAGGTGGTGTAGAAGGTATAGTATATCCATTCTCTACTACTATCCACACATCATATCCTAAAGATTGCAAGTAAGACTCCCTCCATCCTGAAACTCCAAAAAGAAAAACTAGAGCCATCAAAAAGAGGTGCTTTGGAAGTAGAAGAACCTTCTTGACTACCCATGATAAGTATTCCACTACCAGGATCACCTAAGTTGGTTAAACTTATTGCAAGGAACCTATTGTTCTGATACCACTTGTTGGAATACTTCAGACCACTAAGAAGGGGGGGTGAATCAGTGGTCAACAAAACAAGTCTTTTAACAAGATAACTCTTCACACAATAGCACCAAAATAATATACCATATTATGACTGCTCATAGAACTCAAAACAAAAACATCAAGGCATATATCCACAAACAAAACACATATCACATGACACATGACACAGGTGTTTGAGTGGAAAACCCTAGAAGGATAAAAAACCACTATGAAAATGAATTTTATTAAGCCTCACTGGCCATAAACCTCACTGGTTACAATGCCTCACCTGGCAAAACATCAACACCCACTTCAATGCACTCCTCTTAAAGAAAAATATTATCACAAACAAATGCTTTGCTTATATAAATTATAGATGGTGACTTCTCTGCATATCTCTACAACATAATATCTCCTAATAATAAAATAAACTCTCCTCTTCCTATGCAACGATTAACACTTCATTGCTTCATACACTCTTACAGTGATATATCTATGTGTATTGCACAAAGATCTCCACCTGCAAATTTACAAAGGTATCCAGGTTAAGAATATACTCCATCATCAAATCAAAAAAACTTCTCCAAGCTTGCTTTTGAAGCCTCCAAAACCATAGACATACGGGCTCCAAGATGCAGTTGCAAAAATTGCTTGCATAACTGCTTTACACAAAGAATGGGCCTATGCCCGTCAAACTTTAGACAAAGTGGATGCTCGTTGTAATTTAAACTGACTTTAAATTTGCACCATCGATTTCACTATTCACGCATTCAAACAGACCATTGATTTCACATTCCTACCGGTGCACAAAATATACATGGGTCAGGCTAGTCTCGACTAGGTCAAGGGACCAGTCACCTGATGACCCTGACCCCCTCAAGTGGTCACTTCAGTGACCCTCCAACCTGCGATAGCAGGTCAACAATAGTTTATAACAAAAAAGTAACTTGTCTTTTAAAGCTTGTCTTTTATTGTCACTTAGGCTTTAGATTTAGGTCTTTTAAACTAGTTCTTAAATATTTATAAACCCTAATTCAAAAATTTCAAGTGCCTTGTCTAGTCTTTTACACTTTGTATACATGTCTACCAGGGCACTTGCAACTACAACATATTTACAACAATCTTTTTCTTTTATACTTTGACAGATGCTATACCCTATTCCTTTTAGGGTTAGGGCATATCAAAGCAATAAACACAAACAATTATATGTAGATTAAATAACCCAAATATAACAATGAGGAATTACACAAAAGAGATCAACACAGAAATTTAACATGGTTCACCCAATATGGGTACATCCACAGAAACTCAACCATCTAATGATTTTATTATCCAGTGCAAAACAGATTACAATTTCATGAATAGATAGTTGTACCATACATCCCAACCGCTTATAACAAGCTTTTTGGAAGCTTCTAGAATTAGGGTTTTGTAATATCATTTTTCTTTTGTCAGTTAACAAAAATTAACAACCAACTCCGATCATGCAAAAAGAGGGAAATTTTTTTTTAAGGCTGCACCCCTGAACCCCTACTTCTTGAGGGTTGCTGCCCCTGAACCCCTGCTCGGAGCCCGGCTTGATCCCGAACCCCAGTGAGGATACATAACTTGTGTACAGTACTTGCATGATCAGTCACCACATACCAACAATCTCCCACTTGGAGACTGATCCTGGACGACACCGCTGCGCTTGCAGCTCCCACTGGATTACAAGCCTGGCTGGTTTCTTAAGTCCACCATTATCAGTCATGAAGGCCAACAAAAATTGATGAGGGAATCAATTTCTCCTATGTAACTACCTTTGTGAACATATCTGCAGGATTCTCACTTGTGTGAATTTTCTCTAGCTTCAACTGCCCATCCTCCAAAACTGACCGGATGAAGTGGTATCTGAGCTGTATGTGCTCAGTTTTTTAATGCAAATTTGAATTCTTAGCAAGATGAATGGCACTCTAGCTATCAGTGTACAAAGGGCTATCATCTTGTTGTCGCCCCAATTCCTCCAGAAAATGTTGTAACCAAATCATCTCCTTGCTAGCTTCCATAGCAACAACATACTCAGCTTTAGTGGTTGAAAGCGTAACAACCTTTTGCAGCCTTGAAATCCAACTAACTGCAGTACCTCCTATAGTAAAAACATACCCTGTAGTACTCCTCCTGCTATCAGTATCACCCGCCACATCAGAGTCAACATATCTTTTTAGAGTAGAATTTGTTCCTCCAAAACACAGTTTCTTTGAAGTAGTACCTCTCAAATATCAGAGAACCCATTTTACAGCATGCTAATGTTCCATTCCCAGATTGCTCATATACCTACTCACAACTCCCATTGCATGTGCAATATCTAGCCTTGTACATACCATTGCATACATCAAGCTGCCAATTGCTGATGTATATGGTATCTTAGGCATTTTGTCTTCCTCCTCTTGTATCTTTGGACACATCTCCTTAGTCAACTTAAAATGACTAGGCAAAGGTGTACTAACTACTTTTGCATTCTACATGTTAGACCTTTTCAACACCTTCTCTACATACTCACTTTGAGACACAAATAATTTTTTGTTTGTCCTGTCTCGTGTGATCCTGATACCAAGGATTTGTTTTGCTGCACCCAAATCCTTCATGGCAAATGAATTTGCTAATTTCTACTAAGTTCATTAATATGCTACATGTTACACCCAGCAACAAGCATGTCATCAACGTAAAGCAATAGGATAATATAGCTTCCATTACCCAATTTCTTGAAATAAACATAATAATCAGAATGACATCTTTTGTAACCTTGTTCAGCCATAAAACTATCAAATTTCAAATACCATTGCTGAGGTGCTTGCTTCAAGCCATAAAAACTCTTCTTTAACCTGCACACTAAATCCTCCTTACCCTTGACCTCATATCCCTGTGGTTGTTGCATGTATATTTCCTCTTCTAGATCCCCATGCAGAAAAGTTGTTTTCATATCTAGTTGTTCAAGATGCAAGTCTTTCGCAGCCACAAGACTTAGAATTACTCTAATAGAAGTCATCTTTACAACCGAAGAAAATATTTCATCAAAACCTATACCCTGTTTCTATGCAAAACCTTTTACCACGAGTCTGGCCTTATATATTTTCTTGCCTCCATCTTCTTCCTTCAACCTGTAAGCCCATTTATTTGGCAATGCTCTTTTTCCTACATGCAATTTGACTAAGTCCCAAGTCTGATTCTACAGCAAGGAATCCATTTCTTCTTTCATGCCTAGCTCCCTCTGCTTTTTGGTATCTACCTGCATTACTTCTTCATAACTTTCAGGTTCACCAGAATCAATTAATAATATAGAATATAATGGAGAAAATCTTTCTGGAGGTCTACTTATCCTTGTAGAACGTCTAACACTTGCAGGAGTTTGTGGGATAACTTGTTGTTGTTGAGCATCAGGTACCACTGGCATTTTATTTTTTAGAATCTCATCCAGCACCACATATTCCTTTTTGGCATGTTCTTGCTTCTTTTCCTACAGCTAATCCTTATACATGACCTTCTCATTAAATACAACATCTCTGCTCCTAACGATTTTATGATTTTCAAAATCCCATAACTGATAACCAAAATCATCTACTCCATATCCAATGAAGGTACTTTTTTAGACTTAGCCTCAAGCTTCGTTCTATTTTCAATATCAACATGGACAAAAGCTTCACAACCAAAGGTTTTCATAAATGAATAGTTTACCTTTTTACCCATCCATGCCTCCTCTGGAATGCCACCATCCAAAGGATTTGAAGGTCCCCTGTTTATTAAATAAACAACAGTATGTACAACATCTGCCCAAAAGTGTAAGGGTAGTCCAGCATGCAATCTCATGCTCCTTGCACGCTCCATAATAGTCCTATTCATCCTCTCAGACACACCATTTTCTTATGGGGTTCCAGGAACCATTTTCTGCCTGCGGAGTCCATTATATGAACAGTAATTCTCAAATTCTCTGCTGCAATACTCGCCTCCATTATCAGATCTGAAACACTTCAACTTTTTTCCTGTCTCATTCTCAACCAAAGCTTTCCACTTTTTAAAAGTTTCGAATACTTCTGATTTTTGTTTTAGGAAACACACCCATGTTTTCCTAGTTGTATCATCAATCAAAGTAACATAATAGCAAGAGCCTCCAAGAGAAGATACCTGAGTTGGTCCCCATACATCTGAATGCACAAGCTCTAATTTCTCAATCTTCTTCTTTTTCCCAACTTTGAGAAATTGAACTCTTTTCTGTTTTCCATAAACACAATTTTCACAGAACTCCAAGTCAATCTTCTTCAGACTTGGTAGCAACTTTCTGGAGTGAAGAATCTTCATCCCTTTCTCAGTCATGTGCCCAAGTCTATGGTGCCACAATTATGTTTCTGTCCCTACAGCAAGTGTTATAACTGTCTCAGTAGCAACTATTTCTGTAGCAACTAAGGTAGAATAAGTATTACCAGTACAAAAATACAATGTGCCTACCTTTTCACCTTTAGCTACTACTAATGCACCTTTAGTGACCTTCCAGACTTTGTCTAAAAAGGTAACTATGCAACCTTCACTACCTAGTTGTCTTGTAGAGATTAAATTCCTTCTCAAATTTGGAACTTGCCTTACCTCCTGTAGCAACCATTCATTTCCATTCTGCAACTTGATTTTTATCTTTCCTTTTCCAACAATCTGACAGGCTTCATCGTCACCCAAATATACCTATCCAAAATCACCTTGAACATAATCTATAAAATATTTCCTATGGGGTGTGGCATGAAATGAAGGCCCTGAATCTATTACCTAGGAATCATTAGCATTATCTAAACACAGAATTAAAGCATCTTGTAATTTATTACTTACAACATTAGCTTCCTTACTGTCATCATGTTGTCCATCTCCTTGTTTTCCCTTTCAAGACCAACAATTCTACTTCAAGTGTCCTGGCTTTCCACAGTGCCAGCAATCCATTCTTCCTCTGGATTTAGATCTTCCTTTCTTTGACTTCCCTTATGACTTCCCACGATTTGTAGGGCTTTTTCCTCTTTCCTTTGTTCTTCCCCTATTCTCTACAGTCAAAGCATTACCAAATGTTGAAGTCTCACTTGTGCTTTTCCATCACATTTCCTCGTTAAGGATAACACCAACAACATCATCAAATTTCAAAGTATTTGAACTAGAGACAGAGTTACTTACAACCATTACCAAGCTATTCTAGCTTTTTGGCAAAGAACATAAAACCAAGAGAGCCCTTACCTCTTCATCAAATTTCACTTTTACAGAAGCTAACTGACTGGTAATTGTATTAAACTCATTTAAATGATCTGACATAGATCCACCTTCAATCATTTTCAGATTAAACAAATGCTTCATGAGAAATACCTTATTAGAGGTTGAGGGTTTTTCATACAATTTAGCCAAAGCTTTCATCAGGCCATCTGTTGTCATTGCTTCTGTTATATTGAATGCCACAGATGGTGCCAGGCACAACCGAATGGTTCCCAGTGCCTTTCTATCTAGAAGATCCCAATCTCATCAGTCATTACTGCCAGTTTCTTGGCTTTTCCTTCCAATGGCCTCCATAATTCCTTCTGATAGATATAATCCTCCATCCGCATCTTCCATAATTGATAGTTCTACCCATTGAATTTATCTACCTTTAATTTACCCTCGTCTGCAGACTCCCACTCAACTGTGAGACTCCCACTCAACCGTGAGACCTTCCTGCAAATGATAAACAAACACAACCCGCTCTAATACCAGTTGTTAGGGTTAGGGTAGATCAAAGCAATAAACACGAACAATTATATGTAGATTAAATAACCCAAATATAATAATGAAGAATTACATAAAAGAGATCAACACAAAAATTTAATGTGGTTCACCCAATATGGGCTACATCCACAGAAACTCAGCCATCCAATGATTTTATTATCCAGTGCAAAATACATTACAATCTCGTGAATATATAGTTGTATCATACATCCCAACCGCTTATAACAAGCTTTTTGGAAGCTTCTAGAATTAGGTTTTTTCAATGTCATTTTTCTTTTATCGGTTAACAAAAATTAACAATCAACTCCGATCGTGCAAAAAGAGGGAAAAAATTTAGGGGCTGTGCCCCCAAACCCCTACTTCTTGGGGGCTGCCGCCCCTGAACCCCCACTTCTCAGGGGCTGCCGCCCCCATACCCCCGCTCGGGGCCTGGCCCAACCCCTAACCCTGGCGAGGATACATAACTTGTGTATAGTATTTGCATGATCAGTCGCCAAATACCAATAGTTCCAAAGCTCCCATTATCAAGTCTGATGCATACAACCAAATTGCAAACCATATATCTGAGACCACATCTTTGCAAGAACATGTAGAACCATGAACAAGCATAATGTTGATGCATAAGAACAAGAACATAAACCACGCCAACTGTAATTATTGACATCAATCACAAACCCATGCCAACACTTTCCTTATGATTTTTGGCATTATAGCAATTTTTAGAAGTTGTGAATCATCGCGACCTTTGTCTCTTCCTTGTACTCTTTCTTTTAGCAAAATTGAGGAAGCATGAACTATTTTGATATTTTGATGAGTTTGCAAACTTGCAAACTTGTCGAAACCTTTATCATTTTCCTTCATTTAGCTTTATCCTTTCTCTTCCTCATCTCTACTTCCTTCATCACATCCTTGCCTTATCTTCTCCTTTCGGTGAATCAGCGATTCCCTGAACTTGTGAACCTCTTTATCTTTTCACTCTTCCTTTTCTTGGTTCTTCATTCTACCTTTTAGTATTTTGGAAAGTTCACAAACTTGCAAATTTGTCAAAAGCCATTTTCTTTTCATCATTTATTTGTTCTTTTTGTCAGCGAACTAGGGAAAGCTCGAACCACTTCGGTGTTCTGGCAAGTTCACAAAATTGCAAACTCATTGAAACTATTGTATCCTATGTATTGGCCTAGTCTATGCTCCTTCTCTGAAGGCAATATTGGCATGTCATGTACCTCTTATATATATTTTAGTAATATAGTCAACTATTATAATCAAAATATATTAGGTTATACATTAATTATTTTTAATGTATAGTTTTGGGGTTTTGTGAGTGGTCATACCACTACATGGAATGTCACTCAAGCCTAGCTATGTGCATTTGGGTTTGTGTACATGGAAACCCTCTAATCCTAATTCACGATTTTCAATGCTTTGAAAGACATGTTTGATGCCTTATGCTAAGTGGATTTATTATTATCTTTATTTATTTGTTTTCTTCCTTAAAGTCTTTCAACAAAATCATTCATGTTAAAATGATGGGAATGGTTCACATCTCTCACAACATTAAGTGAAAGTATTGAATCTAGAAGATACCCTGTTGTCTTCTTCTTCCACACCATTCTCCAATAGCCTCACTTAGATCTCCTATGTTTATAGAGGTAATCTATCTTCCACTTGTTAACCGTGTACCATTTTATGGCCTTAAATCTGACTACATCTAGGGATCTTTTAATTAGACAATAGGCTTTAAGTTGTGAGCATGATAGTGCTTAGAATTATCTCACGCCGTAAAATTTGCGCTGGAAAATTTTCATCAAAGTCAGTTAATAATGAAAACTTTTAGTTGTGAGCATTATAGTGCTCGAAATTGTCTCACGCCATAAAATTATGAATTTGCTTTCACTGAGATTGCCATCCTATAAGATATTTTAATAAATTGTTCTAAAAAAATCATGTCACCCAAACTAATACAGATTTTAGGAGCACATGCAAAGATCTTTCATAGATTTTGGAGTAAATGCAGCTAGTCAATGGATAGATTTTATACATTAGTTCACCCCCTTTTATCACCACCTCAACAATTTATAAATAAAACAATTTTTTGGAGATAGGATAGTAGACCAAAGGTGAGTTGAAGGGGAGTGCGAACAAAAAACAAAAGAATCACCTTCCGAGGAATCGATTCAAGGCCGTGAAAGAAATCTTCTTTTTAAAAAAGAGATATTTGCATCAGTTCTTTATTTTTCTAGCACAAAAACTAAAATATGTTTGTTGCAATTTCGTTATGCACATAAAAACTGAACCCTATTATACTCGCATGTGTCCCACTCACACATCATGTCATGAGGGCCACCTGTGATGAAATGCACACCACAACTGGGGGGGGTGAATCAGTTGTGTCAGAAAACTTTAACTTCTTCAATCAAAACGCACTCACATTTACTTTTCTTAACTTCTTAAATTGTATTGTAGATTAAACATAAAAAGCATATTCAAAACATGAACACACTAATGCCATACACACATGAACACCAGATTTTACATGGAAAACCCTAAACAGGGAAAACCACAGTGAGTGTTACCTCACAATATAATATGTAGTAATAATACCGAGAATCAGAGGCTCACTGCCTTAGGGCTCACTACCTAGGGCTCACTGCCAAGGGTTGAACTAATTAAGTGGCATCTACATTATACCTAAGTTCAGTTCCATTAAAGCATAATAAATTTCCTTTGCTCTGCTCTACTTTTTCACTTCGCACTTATCTTCGCTTCTTAGCATCCACACTGATCATTCACAACTTCATTACATGTATTTATACAATTCATCAACCTTGGAATGAACATCAAGGTCAGCATTACAATCATCAACCATTGGAACAATCTCCAAGGTCAGCATACATACATATTTAGCCAATATTCAAATTAGGTCTAGACCTAAACAAATTAGGGAAGAAGAGAAATGAATGCGGACGACACCAAGCCTTAGCTGGGACTCAAATGCAATCTTCCATGCAACAACACGCTTTACAAACTTTGAAGCATAACCGCAAGTAGTGAAAACAATCAGGTTAGCCAGAACCAGTGTTAACACTAAGACCTTTAGAAACACGCTTCATGCATGATCCAAATTACACTTTGTGGACCAATCAAAAGGTAGGAACACGATTTAGAGACATCCAAAAGCACGTTACAATTACCAAGAACATCTGCACAACCTCTAAACACTTTATCCATAAGATTCCTCAAACCGGAGCACTTGTACATTACTGTCGGCCATTGTCATAAAGGAAAGATCACTTGTGGAGCACCAAATCACAAACCATTTGAACTGAAGGCACATAACATCATCCTAGACTTAATTCTAGAACCGTAGACTATAAAACTTAAATGCAGAGAAAAGCGGAGCAAAATACATTCTCCATGTCACCATTAAATACACAAAAAAATAGTTTTCTCTGGTGAACAGAACTCGCTCAAATCTTCACACCAGAGGCTCAATCTTGAAACATAACAACTACAAACATACATAACTTCTAAACTACAGACAAAGATATTTAATCTACATGATATGTGGAGCAAAACATTGTACTGTTCTTCTCAGATACTTGCTCAAACTCGTTCAAATAATTTCCTTAGATGCTGACCTTAGGTGTTGACATCAATGACAATACTTACTACTCATATTTGCAACAATCTCCCCCTTTATCATTGATGGCAACACATGATGTGAAACCCTATCAAGACATACAAACTTGCTTTGCTTCTTTGCTCCCCTTACTTTATGCTTTCTCTTACTGCAATTTTCTCCTTAGGTTTTTCACATGAACTTCTCTCCCCCTTTGACATCAATGGCAAAGGGTGCCAGACCTTTTCTTTTTCTTTACCACATAACTCTCCCTATCATCAACACTACAACACTTACTGCTCTTAATCAGAAACTCATATCAGCAACATCTACCTACTCCCCCTGACTCCAACAATCAGTTCCCTACTTTCTTTCCTTGAAAGTTATCTTCCAACATCAGTTCAACCAGAGATGTACTTCTTAGACCTTTGTTATTAATCCTTCACTTTGTCTCTTCATGCTAAGGCATCGGCATCAATCCTTTGGCAGGGGAGAAAAGATTTTCAATAAAAGCTCCCCTGAGCCAAAGCTTCCAATTTACTTCTCGGAGGAAGTATCTGCACCAGAGGCTAGTGCAGATCCATCCATAACCTCATTTACATCCTTCTTAATCCAGATTTTGCTCATTTCCTTCTTGGTTTCTGCTGAATCAACCTTGCTCTTTCTTTTATCTTCCCTCTGCTCTATTTTCCCCTTTTTTGTAGGATTATTTCTTTTCACATTCTTGCTTCTGCAAAATTTTGCAACGTGTCTAGATTTATTGCAATTGTAGCAAACAACATTCCTCTGTCCTTGGTACCTTCCATTGATTGGATTAATTCTTGATCTGCATTGGTTAGCCATATGCCCAAATCCATTGCATGTAAAGCATTTTCCATTGAAATATTGAGTAATCGTATTGTTGAAACCATTCCTTATCTGACTTCTACATTCATTTGCTCTATGACCAATTCTCTTGCATGTAAAACACTGACTGGAGAAAGATGGAACATTTTTGCTCCTACATTGAGTAGCCTTGTGACCAAATTTACTACATGAATGACAATAACCATTGAAAGATGGATACCTTTGAGCATTTGGTTGCCTGACTGGTGGTCTTCGTGATCTATTCCTTTGATCCTGATTTTGTTTGCCTTTGTCCTCATTGACCTCAGCATTCTTCTCTTTACCTATTCTAGAACTTTCACCTTTCTCAAGTCTCACACCTTCTTTGTCATCAGGATTTATTTGAATTGTCATTGCCATTAATCTATCAAATCTGGCAGCACTCACACTGAGTTTATCTTGTTGAGCTCATGCATGTTTTAGATCAACTTTCAAATCCACAACTTCTTTAAGCTTTATGCAGTCTTTAGTTTTGTCTTTCAGACATTCCTCAATTTTTGCTTTTTCTTCATTTGCTAACCTCAATTCTTCACTATCCTCTTTGAGTCTTTGCTTAAGCTCCTTGATTTGCTTTCTCAACTCTATGATGTATTCATTTGCTTCTGTTATATTTTTGTTTAAGTCCATGTCTTCTTCTTTAGATTTTCTCAAGGTCTTCAAGATCAATTTTGGGTTCTCCACTGTCAGTGGAGAGACATTAATCTTCTGATGATTTTATATTATTGCAGGCTTCAGTCACTGATTTAGATTCATCATTGTCAAATAAACACAATTTTATTTGTTCTTCAGCAGCTCTATGTCCTTCATTTTACACTAACAATCTTCTTGTACTTTGTCCTACAATTCCTTTTCTTTAGTCTCATCTTCTTCTCTAGTATATACTTCCCCCCTTTTTGTATTTTCTTCTTCTTTGTAAGGGAACCTATTTGAATATGATGCATATTTATTGACTATTGAACACTTTTGTATGTCTTCATCAATCTTGACATTAGCACTCTCAATGATCTTTATCAATCTCTTATTGTAACATTGGTAGGCCTTACTCTTAGTAGAGTATCCAAGGAAAATTCCTTCATCACACTTAGTATCAAACTTGCTTAGCTCTTCTTCTCTTTTGATATAACATTTTCTTCCAAAAACTTTGAAATATTTCACTGTAGGAACTCTTCCATACCACAATTCATAAGGAGTTTTAGTATCATTACCTTTGACTTGAACTCTATTTTGAACGTAGACAGCAGTATGTATAACTTCTCTCCAGTACACTTTTGGTAGGTTAGCTTCCTCTATCGTTGTCTTTGCAGCTTCTTGAACAATTCTTCTCTTTATTTCCATCACTCTATTCTTTCCAAAGTTAGATAGTTGTCTCTTTATCCCACGAGTCTCACAGAACTTATTGAATTCATTAGAGATAAACTCTTCTCCTTTGTCAGACTTCAAACATTTGATTTTCATATTTAACCATTGTTTTGAAAGCTTTAAATGCATCTAGAGCTTCTGATATTTATGTAAGAAAACTAACCCAGGTCATTCTAGAATAATCATCAATAAAGAACATAAAATACCTGTCATCATGGAAACTTCTAACTTTTGTGGGACCACAAAGGTTTGTATGAACTAATTCCAACAGTTCAATTGAAGACTTTTCTTAATCCTGTAGGCTTGCTCTGGATTGCTTTTCGACTTGACACTTCTTGCAGATGATATTGTTAGAATATATAATCTCTATTAGATCTTTTACAATTTGAGTTGAGCTTATCCTTACTAGATCATCAAGATTGATATGACACAGTTTCCTATGCCAAAGCCAACTTTCATTGTTCTGAGTCATGGAGCAAATAATGTTACCTTCTCTGAGATGATAAAGATTTCCTTCTGTCCTTTTTCCATCAGCTATTACAGCTCTAGATTTATCTCTGATTTCAAAAGCATCATTCTGAAATACAAGACTATATCCTTTTCTGCACAACTGTCCAACACTCAAGAGATTTTGCTTTAAGATTTCAACATAAAGAACATCATTAGTATGTTGTTTTCCATCAAGACTGATTGATCCTTTCCCACATATTTTAGCAGTACAGTCATCTCCAAATTTGACTAATCCTTCATCATACTTCTCAAAATCAATAAACTTACTTTCATCACCAGTCATATGATTTGAGCAACTACTATCAATAAACCAATAATTCTTTTCTTGAAGCATATCTTCACTATCAGTACTTACCTTTGGATCAAGACATTTTTCATTATTGCAATTGACATCCTTTGAACTAGTGAAAAAGCAATCATCATCTTCATCACAATATGTTCTTTTAGCCATTCTTCTTTTATTTTCTTCATCATTACTTCTCAAGTTTCTTTTTGGACATCTGGATGCATAGTGACCAATTTCATTACACTTGAGACATATGTGAGACAGCTCATCCATGTGTGCCATCCCGGAGCTACCTCAAGTTGTTAGGCTTTCTTCCGAGAAACCTTGCTGTAATACCAATTGATGAAATACACACAACTGAGAGAGGGGATGAATTAGTTGTGTAAAACACACTCACATTTACTTTTCTTAACTAGTTTAAATTGTATTGCAGACTAAACATAAAAAGTAGATTCAAAACATAAACACATTAATGCTATACACACATGAACACCAGATTTTTCGTGGAAAACTCTAAATAGGGAAAAACCACGGTGAGTGTTAGCTCATAATATAATATGTAGTAATAATACTGAGAATTAGAGGCTCACTGCCCAAAATAAGTGCTCACTGTAAGAGGTGGCTCATTGCCAAGGGTTGAACTGATTAAGTAGCATCTACATTATGCCTGAGTTCAATTCCATTGAAGCATAATAAATTTCCTCTACTCTACTCTACTTTTTCACTTCACACTTATCTTCACATCTTCACATCCACACTGATCATTCACGACTTCAATACATGTATTTATACAATTCATCAACCTTGGAATGAACATCAAGGTCAGCATTACAATCATCAACCATTGGAACAATTTCCAAGGTCAGCATACATACATATTTAGCCAATATTCAAATTAGGTCTGGACCTAAATAGATTAGGGAATAAGAGAAATGAATGTGGACTACGCCAAGCCTTAGCTGGGACTCAAATGCAATCTTCCATGCAACAACACGCTTTACAAACTTTGAAGCATAACCACAAGTAGTGAAAACAACCAGGTCGACCAAACCCAGTGTTAACACTAAGACCTTTAGAAACACGCTTCATGCACGATCTGAATTACACTTTGCAGACCAATCAAAAGGTAGGAACATGATCTAGAGACATCCACAAGCACGTTACAATCACCAAGAACATCCACACAACCTCTAAACACTTTATCCATAAGATTCTTCAAACCAGAGCACTTAAACATTACTATCGGCCACTGTCATAAAGGAAAGATCACTTGCAGAGCACTAAATCACAAACCATTTAAACTGAAGGCACATAACATCATCCTAGACTTAATTCTAGAACCGCGGACTGTAAAACTTAAATGCAGAGATATGTGGAGCAGAATACATTCTCTCTATCACCATTAAATACACAAAAAAACAATTTTTACTTTGGTGAACAGAACTCGTTCAAATCTTCACACCGAAGGCTCAATCTTGAAACATAGCAACTATAGACATCCCTTAACATAACTTCCAAACTGCAAACAAAGATATTCAATCTACAGGATATGCGGAGAAAAACACTATATTGTTCTTCTCAGATACTTGCTCAAACTCATTCAAATAATTTCCTTAGATGTTGAACTTAGGTGTTGACATCAATGACAACACTTACTACTCATATTTGCAGCAGCCTGTGCATAGATTATTTGGGTAGATTTATATCCACTCAATCTCAGAATTTATGGCCTCTGGCACCTGTATGTTACTTCCTACTCTATGATGTCCGACGCTAATTTTGCGTAATCATCTGGTTCTGCATTAATTGATAGAAATAGGAGCCGAACACATATAGCCAAAACAAAACAAAGCTCTGACCATAGAACATTATGAATCTCACAGAGACGTAAATGCTTAGATCCTCGGTATTTCCTGCTAAGTCAACGAAAGGCAAATTTGAATGCTATTTGTAGGGAGCGAAACTCCATTATATACAAAAATATCATCACTTTCTATAAGAGATTGAATATAGTTTTCCATCCCCATCTGTTGTCATTTGAGATCACTAAAGCTTCATAGAGACAATATTCATATTATCTCCTAGTAGGCCTATAGAGCCTCTTATGTCCATCATCCTAAACAAACTTTACTATCTCCTAACAGGCCATAGAGTTTCTTATGTCCATCATCCTAAACAAACTTCTGATCTTCAGTAGCCCTCTTCCTTCCATTACAATTCCCATACAATCCCATATTTATGTCTGCAGACGAAAGGACAATATCATGTACAAGTAGAAATAGAACCGGTCAATTCTTAGAATAATATCCAGGAAATCCAATATAATACATGTCGGAGCTCTCCTCTCATAAGAGATGCCCTATTGAACAACGGACTTCACCTTGTGATTTAATGACAAAATGGCTTGTTTGGCTATCGCATCTAGTTTGAGTGTATAAATAGGTAACAACTACCAACTTCTTTGTGATTCCATTGCTCTTAAACCTCTCTTTGGAGCCTGACCCTCGCATGTTGGCATACAAACACTAAAATCAAAGTACATCAGAAGCGCAGTAGTCGACAGGTGCACAACCCCGTGCCACATACCCTACATGCCTTCACCTTGATATTTTCCAAAAAGAAATAAAAGAAAATTTCATACTTTTCTTATTTTCCTTTGTTTTTCTTCAAAGTTTAGGAAAGATCACTTTGAATTATTTGTGCCCACAAATGCAAAGTTCCTATTCATGCAAGTATAATATCATATCTACTGGTCATTCTTTTCTTCTCCATGACATCCACTTTCACACCCCTCACCCACATAAAAAGATTGCCCTAGGAAGTGCCATAGAATTTATTGTATTGTAGCTTGGATCATCATCTTTTATATGTGAACATTATAGTGCTCAGAATTGTCTCACGCCTTAAAAAAATCACGTTGACAAATTCTCTAAACTCTCCAATTGTTCCTATCGATGTATTCCTTGAACCTCCTATGATGTGCAAGTGCTAGTTAAATAGATAATTTGACTCTAAACTAGATAAATATTTTAACTACCATTAAGAATATTTGTAATTATTAACAGGTGGTAATTAGTATTACTTTTATAATGGTTAGTAACCATACATCCATTCCATAGTTTATTGTATCATATGGCAATATGATGGGGAATCGTATGCCTTAGTTGTATTTCATGTATTATGGAACCTTATTTATGTCTATTTTCACTTGGACCGCCATATTGATATTACACTAGGACCACCGTATTGGGTTATTGTTTGTTGATACTAACTAGATTGCTATAAATGATAAGGATGACTAATATGATTATATTTGATAAAGGAATTCATTGTTTGTCTTAAGTAATTAGGAAGAATTTAGGGAAGTTTATTTTACCCTTGACCCAATGACTTTAATGGATTTAAAAGTCTAAGTTAGTGGTGTGAATTCTTAGATTTTGTGTGCGGTTTTGCAAAACTACCTTAATTTTGGTCCATGGAAACAAGAAGTCCTATGACAAAGTAGGATCATGGAACTAGATGAGTGGGATGGTACCACAAAATTAAATGTGTATAATTTTGCTCTTGTTAGTATTATGGTACTTTATTTTATTGGAAGTTTGTTAATCAAGGTCATATTTAGGGCTAACAAAGATAATAAATTGAAGTACTCTCTTTTGACTTGAAATTATGTGTTAGAGGGAATTAATGATTTGATAGTTGGAATTTCAAGCAAGGTTTGGAGTCTCAATGTTGGAACTGCATTAAATGCTTATTAGATATTTATGAATATTTTTTAGTAGGTTTTTGGAGTTGTTCTCTTTGCCATTACTCTAGAAACTATCTTAAGCTCGATTAGAGGGTTGAGTTGGTTTTGGCAATCCTTTAGTGGGTTCCTATGTATTTAATGTCTCCTACAAGAGATTGGTCACATAAAGTGTTACATCCCAATTATTTCACTTAGAACCAGATGGTTTATTAATGTTTTTAATTATAGATTAGTGAACAATCTTAAATAATAATAACAATAATATAGTTTGATTTTGTTGATTATCTTAATGAAAATAGAAATTACTAGAAAATTCTCTCAGGGTTGAAGAGAGAGAGGGTATTGGGAGAGAGGTCTAGCTATTTGCAGGCCACATGTTATGATGGGATCAGTGCACTCTCTTAGACACATGTAGCTAGGTTGAATGGGTGTGTGATTTCAATGTTGAAATAATAACTAAATGTAATGAGTTTGTATATTTGAGTCCCTATGTTAGTGTTTATTGTCCATGTAGACTAAGACATACTAGGACATAGGCAAACACTTGATTAAACCCAATATGCATTTAAATTTATATATATCCCTTTTAGCCACCAGGGTTCTACTTTAAATGTAATCCATTTTTTATGAATGTGTTCTTCTAGTGTGGCTCATTTCAAACAAGGTAATTCTACCATTTCATTTCTTAGAGCTGCGAGAAATGTCAATTTTAAGAAAAAAAATACGAGAATATCATACATTATTTCAGTGACATAATATATTTGGAGTGTAGTACTTGTATACTTAAAAAAAAATTAATTTTGTGCTTATTGTCGATGATTGCCTTCCTTGTGATGACATCTCTTGGGGGTAGGCTGCCAAATGAATACGTGTGTCGTATCGTGCTTCCGCATTCCATATATGTGGCTAGTAGAACTATTTCCATTAGGAACATCAGTTTAAAAAAGAAACTTTTTCGCCTTCTGAGGAGGGGGAAACAAAAAAAGAAAGGGGTTACACAGAAGAATAGGAAGGCATGGCAAGAGGGTAGACACGGTACTAATTCAAGATAGTGTTGTTCCATTTGAGAGAATGGAAAAAAATTGAAGAGAGTATTTTAAATAAGTTTTAGTTTTATAACATCTCCCAAATCACATCATTGGAATTTTGGACTTTCTCTTCAAAGAATGCATTGATTAATTAAAAGTATATATATATATATATATATATATATATATATAATGTCGTTAACTTAAACACATTGCCTCTTCCAATAATGGTTTAGTTATACTTTATGTAGGGGTGAACTTCACATTTGTTTAAACAAGGCTTTCATGGCATGTTTCTTTTCCTTAGTAATAACTTAATTTGGTCAAGTTTGTATGGGAGTCATGTTTTTGAGGAATGTTTTCATATAGAAAGGAAGTGGCATACCCTACAATTAATGGAGGCCCTATAATAACCCAGTTGATCAACACTTGACAAAGAGGAACCTATTTATAAGGAATGCATCCATTCTTGCATTTATAAACTTTGGAATCCAAGAAGGATCTGTTCCATATTCAAAACTGCGCCCAGGCAAGGAAGTTCTTCCTAAAATAATAGTTTTAAAATAGAATAAAAATAGAGATTTGTTTACCATCAGTGGAGACTCACATAGACTATGATGCTCTGTTTTTTTTAAAGCCATTCAAATTTTAATGCAGCCCAGATATAATCAAAGGGTTTTTATACCAAACTGTGCAAAATCCTAATAATGTATATTCGAATACATTTCTTGTATGCCATAATTCACATTCAACTTTCTTCAACTTTCTAATTCACATTCATGTTGTACTCTAAGACAATCTTTATAGCGAGCTGTGCAAAATCCCAAGTGTCCCAAACTATACAAATATTAGGCTGAGATGTTCAATGAAGTCAAATATTAGGTTACCCGATTCGGACTTGGCATAGACTCGACAGGCTGATTTTGGACTCAAATTCAGACTCGGTGTGACCCAATATGTGTGCTACAAAAGGTGATATTCCATTTTTTATTAATTTGACCACAAATTAAATTGGTAGAGTCAAAGGATCCTTTGATTGTAGCAAAAAGATTTGTTGTCAGATGTTATTGAGTGTGTGTCAGATGTTTGACAACATTTTTTTCTTATTAATTAGAAATACATTATTTCTTTCTTTCCATATGATGAAACCAGGGCCAAACTGAATCATTTGCTTGAGAATTGGTATGTTGGAGAAAGGGTAATCCACGCCTGTAAGGCTTGATATATTGATTGGGTATTAACCTACATTTGATTGAAAAGAGCTGCCATTTTTGTCTGTATGCTTATTCCAAAGGGGCAATGTAACAGAAGATGTCGAAGAATTGTTTCTATGATCATATAATTTGGACATTTGTTTGGGTTGATCATACCTTGTTTTTGAATACATTCCTTGAGATGATGCCTCTCTGAGGCAGAACATTGACAAAGGTGTGGAATCTAGTTTATCCTATTTTTTGCATTTGCTTAAAACTTCTGGCTTTCAACAAATTTGTTTATACAAATCTTGTCTTTGATGCAGGCCATGAGGTGATGTCTCTTTGAGGCATTCTTTCAAATATTTGGTGTGCCTCTTCTGTGCGTCCTCTATTCTTGAGGCATTTTATTAAATAGTTCACATGCCTTTTCTAAGCTTCCACTTTTTGCATGAATGTCTACCATCTACCAGGGCACTTGCAACTCCATCTTTTGACATATCTTCCCTTTGCACATTATTATAGTGCAAGTCTATTTCTCAGATTGCTTCATTTAGCATCACCAATAATCTCCATAAGAAAATTGTCTCTGTTAAAAGGATAGAAATGTTTCACATCTCTCGCAACAATTTTTCTTTTGCAACAATCTTGGAGATAAATTTTGTTGCAGAATGGCAACTAGCCCATACTCGAAGGTTCTTAATAAATTCTATAGGGCATGTTTAACAAACCAAATACAATTGCCAACTCTTCACTATGGTGGTAGAGAAATGATTCTTTTTCCTCCTTTTGCGCAGCATTAAGTAAATGTCTTGAATCTTAATTATGATTTTATTTCAGGGCTTAACTGCGTAGTTTTTGAGTCAAACACATGACCCATATGGGTCATGTGTTTGACTCAAAAACTACGCAGTTAAGCCCTGAAATAAAATCATAATTTGACATGCTGCGAAAATACCTCCTACTTATCAATTGAATCTTAATATTAAACATACCCAGATACTATTCTAAGCCACTATTGATTTAATTTAGATGTGGATCCTTAAACTATCCAAATTGTGATCTCAGGGAAGTAAAGTGAAATGGTTCATTTGGACTTCTTTGGTTGCCCTCTCCATATTATAAGACCATATTGTTCTAGTTCAGTTAATTGCAATGATTGGAATTATGTTGCTCTATAATTTATCTTCAGTAAAACTCTTAAGTACATGTTAACACGGTTGATTAGCCTCTACAATGAAATTATTTCAAGACTATCAAGAATGTGGAAATATGATTTCACCTTGCTTGGCACACAAATTTTGGGAGGGTTGAATAAATAGATGCTAATACTTATCAAAATTCGTAGTCAAAACATGTATAGATTATTTGTTCCATAATCAATTGTAGTATATGTATACGCCTAAAAATGACACGATTCATCCTAAATAAATATTCTAAATATTTATTCCCTTCTTCTATTAATTAAATAAATATTCTAAATTTATTTAATCGATTCACTGTTCCATAATTAAATAAATTTAATTTATTTAATTAAAATTCTTCTAAATGTCCTACATGATTAAATAATCATAAATTATTTAATTAATCCAAATTCCTCTATCCTAAGTTCTAAATTCTAAAAATCTACATCACCTTTACACCTCACCTTTTCCACCTCACCTTGTCCACCTCATCGGGTTGCACATGTAATTAAATATATTTAATATTTAATTACCTTATTTTCCCTCACCCACATGGCCTATTTCTTCTCAAATCAGAGGTTAGTTAACTAATCAATCAAAAGTGTTAACTAACCTGTCAATTGAGTCAAATCCTCAATCAATTCAGTCAGTTCCACAATTTATTCTTCTAATTGATCAATCAAGTTTGTTAACTGATCAGTCAATGGAGTTAACTCTCCAATCAATTTTGTCACATCCCCTCTTTCATGATGGAGCTGGGACACTTGTCACATTTATACTGGTTGCACATTCATCAACCATCCTCAGCCGTTGATCTTCATATCTCCTCTCAACCGTTGATTCCCATTCTTCCAAGTCTATAAATGAAGCTTCATCCCTCCATTCTATTCATCCAGGCTTTTGACATCGTTACTCTGCAGAAATATCACCAATGCGCCTTTGGCACCCTTTCGTCATCTACAAGCTTGAGATCACATACTTGCATTGGAGCTCACCTTCATTGCATATCACCATAGCCATTCACCATCGACTTCCTACAAACAGCTAAAAAGAGTGCACTCTCTGAGGGCTCACTTCATCTGCAAAAGGACGATCTGTGATAGGCGAACAACAGAAGTTTAGAAACGGGAAAGGTTTGCTCTGTATTTGTTCATTGCTTCGTTTATTGAATCCTTCTTGTTTCACTATTCTATTGATGTTTGGGTCTTGTTTAATTCATTTGATTGATCACTATTTTACCCTTACATTTTTGGCGCCCACCGTGGGGCCTTTGCCCCTTTATCTTACCATTTCTGAGCTTTTTTGAAGGCAGGTTCCGTACAGGTTACGCAAAGTCACGCACAGATTACTTCGGCGCATCTGTTCATTTCCACGACGCATATAAAGACTGTTACGGCGCTTTTGTTGTTTCTGCGCATCTGTGTATTTTTGCTGCGCTTTTACGCACTGTTACGGCGCTTTTATTCTTTCTGCGCATCTGTGCATTTGTGCTGCGCTTTTGAAGACTGTTACTGCACATACATTAATACTGCGCATTCATTCCTTTTAACGGTGCATGCGTACAATATTGCGGCACATTTATTAATGCTGCGCTTCTGTTGATCATTTCTGCGCATCTGATCACTAAAGCTGCGCATTTGTAACAGGCTGAGGTTTTAGTACTTTTCTAGGGGAAGTTGCTAACGCTAACCTTTTCACATGTGTTTTCTGGAGCGGTTTTGTAGGATAGGTGCAGGTTTAGTTCCATGTAGTTGCATCTAATTAGTTCACATTTCATTTTCTGAGGGAAAGTAAAAATTAATGTTCATTCAAATCTTCATCTAGTTCTAATTAGGGAGGAAGTAACTGGATTATTTCTTGCTTGCATTGCAAACACCTTCCAAGTTATTGCTATCTAAAGATTAAAATTGAACTCATCAATGATCTTGAAGTTAAAATGAACCATTGCTATATCGTGAGACCTAAATTTCAAAGTTAACAATCTCGTGCTACGCGGTTTAAAAATTGAACTCACTATTGCTTTCTGAAGTTAAAATGAACCATTGCTATATCGTGAGACCTGAATTTCAAAGTTAACAATTTCATGCTACGCGGTTTAAAAATTGAACTCACCACTACTTTCTGGGATTTAAAACTGAACCACTGCTATATTGCTGGAATCACTTCAAAGTTCTGTTTGAGTAGATTAGCCCATTTAGTTTTTCACTTTTAACTAGGGTGGATTAATCAGTGTATTCTGTGCTTGCGAATGACAATAGGCTTATGCTCTCCCCTCTTCTGGGTGATCAGAGTGCCAGACTTGTCATTCTATCTGTTTAACCTTTAGGAGGGGCCTGCCCTTGGATGCATGCTTGTCCAAGTGAGAACGACCCTGAGTGGTAACAGGGTAACGCCAAGCCCTACCAAGCCACTTAAAATAAATTGTGCTTGAGGTGAAAACTTCCTACAACAAGTGCTGTTATGTAACACCGACGGCCAACCTTCCCCAAAACCCTCTCAGGCGCAACCCTGTGAGGCTGGGAGACTCCATAACGGAGAGTAGCACCGCCGCACGTGTAACCACTTGAATGGTTGCCCGAATTAAATACCTCTTGTTTTAGTGGCCCAAATCCCTTATAATCCATTTCTCGCCTAGGATTTTGTGCTTGCTTTTGTCCAAAATAGAGTCAGAAAATTTACAAAAATAATGAAAAACTACAAAATATTCTTTGTGCTTGCTATGTTTTCTTGCTATTAAATTCATAATATCAGATCAGGAAGACCTTTTCTAGCCAAAAAATACCAAAAACAGAAGAAAAAACTAAAAATTTTGCAAAAACTTCAGAGCTACGCATTTACACATTTCTGCTGCACATTTACAGAGACTTGCTGCGCTTTTGTAACGACTTGCTGCGCATATACCTTTTTTTGCTGCGCATGTATGCACTGTTGCTGTGCATATATAATTCACCAGACCGGCGCATTTACTGCGACTTGTCCATTTATGCTGCGCATCCGTTTCTGCGCATATGCGACAGTGAGCACTTGCCCTATTTTTGAGGAGATATTTTCACCTGATCAGAGCACCCATTTCAGCCTAGTTTCACTTTCTGAGATCAGAGTCAACCTTGCAGTCAATCTCCATCCGTTTCACCCAACTCTTTCGTCCATTGTCTCACTCACTTTCTGCCCAAATCACTCTTGTCCCAAAGTCAGCCTATCCCATATCGATTCGGCATAAGTCCTTTTTCGTTTCATTAGTGAATTCACGTAAGCCTAGTAGGTCACAGTACCTTTGCTAGTAGTCTTGTTGAACGACTAAGCCCTACACAGTAAGACTGGTATCGACTACCCTTGCTAGTGGCTAGAGTCTTGTGTCAACCGTCTTACTTGAAGTCATTGAGCGAGAGAATCCTTTGTCCAAGTCTTATCCTAGGTATCCCATCCATAATAGTCTCGGTCAGCACCTCGCCAAAATTTCTAATCCTGGTCCACTTCATCCCACCCCACCTTGCATGGTTCTTACTCGATCCCAGTACAACAAGCAAATTGAAATGGCCGACTCATCTGATCACCTTCTCCCACCACGTGATGGTGAAGAAGAGATTTCTCATGAAGAATTAGTGGCGCACATGCAAGATAGAAAATTCCAACACGTCGTAGAGAAGATGATCCTTGAAGACCCCCATAAGTATTTCCATCATCTTGCTAGTCTCGGAATCAAACTCCCTGCAGACTTTGACATTAGCTCCATCATGGAAAATGCAAACAATGATCATGAGAGGGGCACAAATGACACGGTCCCACATGCGCATGAGAGAGGCACAAATGACACGGTCCCCCATACAAATGAGAGAGGAAAGCAACCCGTAGATCCAACTACTCCTATGGCAGACGTGAGACGACAAATCGAAAGTCTAAAGCTCGAGATATCCAACCTTAAGACCAGTACAAGTTCTAAGAACTACTCTTTGGAAGATATAGCACCGTACCCCTTTGACAGAAATTTGATCATGAAACCATTCCCCTATCAATTCGGAGTTCCGAAATTTGACAAATATAAAGGGAAGGGGGACCTAGAGATCATATCAGGGAATTCACTGCAGCATGTTTAGAAGTAGCTCACAACGAGACCTACTTAATGAGACTATTCCCGCGATCTTTAGGTGGTCAAGCTATGGAGTGGTTCTCGCGTCTCCCACCAGGAATCAAAACTTTTGATGAACTTGTCAATAAATTTATAATGCACTTCTCTTACAACATAGAACATGAGGTATCTATGCTAGATCTATGCAACACCAAGCAGAAGAGTGGTGAGTCATTCGCCGCCTTCCTACAACGATGGAGACAGCTAGCTAGTAAGTGTTCTTACGATATGCCTGAGAAGCAGCTATTGGAAATGTTTGTCCACAATCTAAACACTGATCTTAGATATTAGATTCAGATACAATGCCCTACCTCGTTCGCCAAAGTCATTGAAATGGGCCTCTTCATTGAAAAAGCTATGATCACTAGAGGAACTCTCAAGCTCTACAAGGACACACCTCCTTCCAATTACACAACAAATAAATCAAAGTTTTGGACCAAGAACAAGAATGTGGTCAACGATGGAATAGTGGACGCCAAGGCGGCAGCCCCTAAGCAACAACCCATATTCACTCTTAAGGGAGAAGCAAATACTGGTGCACTCAACAAGCCACCCCCTCGGGAACCGAGACCTTGGTTCACTTCAAATCCAAGGCAAAAATTCACGCCATTAGGGGAATCTCAAGAGTCTGCCCTCAGGAAGTTGTTGGCTAACAATGAAATTTCTCTACCGCCAACAAGTGACTATGAGCCTATCGTCAAACCTCCCTATTGGAAGGGCACAGACTATTCTGAGTATCATCGAGGAAGGGGGCACACGACTAACAATTGCATCCACCTCAAGAATGTCATACAGGATATACTGGATCAAAATCATGGAGGGACACAACAGCATACCTCCAATGAATCTCATGTGGCCTATCGGGATCCTCTTCTGAACCACAGCCGGCCGTATAACAACAATCGCAACAATGGTCACAACATCAACAACTCCAATGGCAATAACAATAATGACAACAATCGTAACAGGCCAAATCAGAACAGCGGGTCGAGTAATGCTAACTATGCAAGCGTTCCATTTGAGTACACCATTAACTACATTTCTGAGCATATTCCGCAGGTCAATGTCATCTCCCCCAACCAACAACCAGGACCTAACATAACTAGTTGTAGTATAATTACCTGCAGTGGTAAAGTCACGATCAATACCACCCCTCCAAGGTCATCACCATCCCCGTCCAACTCCCGCCCATACAATGTCATTGACCAATTACAGAAAACTCTGGCTCACATTTCTATATTGGAGCTCTTGCGTCTATCTCTTTCTCATAAGGAGATCCTTGAGAAAGCCTTAGTGGAAACTACTGTCCCCACTAACCTAGCCCAAGAAAAGTTTCAGACCATGGTAGGCAATCTGACATCCTTCACTTCCATCTCGTTTACGGAGCAAGATGACCTTTCCATATCTCAACCCCACAACACCCCTCTACACATTGTCGCATTCGTGCACAAGCACCGCATCAAGAGGGTTCTCATTGATGGGGGCGCCGGTCTAAATATTTGCATGTTGAAGCTAGTCCTTGCACTGGGGTTCTCCGAACAGGTAGTTGATCCAAGACGGAAAATTACCATCAAAGCCTATGACGAGGAGGAAAGAACCACAAAGGGCACGGTTGTCCTACCCATTCAAGTGGGACCGGTAATCAAAGATGTGGTGTGCCAAGTCCTTGATCAGGAGCTGGCTTATAATATTCTACTAGGGAGACCATGGATCCACGCCATTAAGGCTGCCCCCTCCACCTATCATCAATGCATTAAGTTCCCACACGATGGCAAGTAGGTCACCATACAAGGCGACCCCGACCCCTACCAACACTGCAATTCTTTCCAAGCAAAATCTGAATGTGTCATTCCCAACAACAGAGCCTACATTTCCCCTACTCCACAACAAGACCATACTGCCGAAGCTTCCTCCTCGAGGCCCAAACCGCTGAAACTTACCATAAAAGAAAATGGCGTGGGGGAGTACTCCATTGAGCACAGCCTCAACCTTGCCACCATGCCTTTGTCTCCTCGCTTCTTTGGCAAACCCAAGCATCAACCTAGGCATTTTCCAAAGCCATCTGCTCCTCCTATAACTCCCGCAAATCCCTTTGTAAAATGGGGGACCTTATCTGATGAGACAGAGGAGCGAGATCTCCTGCAATGGCTTTATGCTGAAGAAGAAAACACACCCCAAGAGCCGCCTAGACGCCCTACAGAACTCTATGGACGGGGTGAAACTATTTTGCACAGGATGGGGTACGAAGGACAAGGCCCCATAGGCCTCAGAAAAGAAGGAATCGTTGAACCTATACAACCTTCTTCATCCTCTTCGGCTAGAAACACAACTGGCCTAGGGTACAAAGGCAAAGGTAAAGCCAAGGAAAATGCCTACCTTGTGGAGACAATTCAAACACTCCAAGTGGATAGTGACACAGATTCAGATGATTCAAATGAGTATGAATGGGACGAGCTCACAGAGCACTCCTCCGATGACAAAGAGGTTGACACCATCCAAACTCTTAGCCCCTACCATGAGGGACAAACGCAACGGGACAGACCACTGGAGTCTGAATCAAATCTCTCATCTGACTCCCTTCCCCTCTTACACCCTGAGCTTATTAACTGGGACCTGCAAGGAACCCCCCAATTAGATATGTTCCAGAACGATGATGCTTACATTGACTATATGGAACTTAGGGATCACTTACCAAAAGGAGATCATAAAGTTGGTTTTGCTATCGAACTCAATACTGTGGCTTACTTCGGGGAGGATGCCAAGCCTTCTAGTCGCAAAAATATCAAAATCAAAAATGGATCTGATGGTGAAAACTGTCGTGCGGCAGTGTCAGATCATAAAACAGTAAAAAGAAAGGACGTATCCGAAGGTGAAAACCCAACTGTGGCACCTGACGATGGAATGCTTGACACCCTCCCTAGTGATATGTACCAAGAACGGTCACAGATTGTGGTAGAGCCAACAGAGCTAGTGAATATTGGAACTGAAGAGCAGCCCAAGATTATCCACTTTGCAAAATCTCTCACACCACCAGAGAAAACCAGGTTTGTACCTTTCTTTAAGAAGAAGAGAGGCAGCTTTGCTTGGTCATATGCTGACATGCCAGGTCTAGACCCGAACCTGATTCTGCATCATTTGCCTTTGGATCCAGGGGTGAAGCCCGTAAAGCAGAAACTGAGAAAGATGCATCCTCATATAGCCCTTTTGGTCAAGGAAGAACTCAAGAAATTGCTGGATGTAGGGTTCATCAGAGCCATAGATTACCCTGAATGGATATCTAATATTGTGCCAGTGTCTAAACCAGATGGCAGGGTTCGACTATGCAATGATTTTTGAGACTTAAACAAAGCATGCCGCAAGGATAACTTTCCATTGCCTAACATCGATATCATAGTCGACCTCACGGCAAGACATACAATGCTGTCACTCATGGATGGATTCTCAGGGTATAACCAAATCAAAATAGCACCGGAGGACCAACACAAAACAGCTTTCACTTGTCCATGGGGTACCTTTTGCTGGAATGTCATGCATTTTGGGCTGAAAAACGCAGGTGCTACATATCAGCGGGCCATGACAACTATATTCCATGACATGATGCATGTGACCATGGAGGATTATGTTGACAATATCTTAGCAAAATCTCTCACAAGGGACTCACACCTGGACATATTAGAAAAAGTCTTTCAACGGTTGGATCAATTCCAAGTCAAACTAAACCCGAAGAAGTGTGTGTTTGGGGTAACATCGGGCAAGCTGCTAGGCTTCATTGTGTCAGCAAATGGAATAGAGGTAGACCCGGCCAAGGTCAAAGCAATAATGGACATGCCACCGCCCAAGACTCTAATACAGTTGAGATCCTTACAGGGCAAGCTGCAGGCCATCCGCAGGTTCATCTCACAGTTGGCAGACAAGTGCCAACCTTTCATCCACCTCCTACATAAAAATATTCCATTTAAATGGGATGAGTGGTGAGAAGAGGCATTCAACAAGCTAAAGGAGTACCTTATGAACCCTCCTATACTCATGCCTCCGATCCAAGGAAAACCTTTGATTCTCTACATATCTGCTACACCTACTGCTCTTGGGGCTCTCCTAGCGCAGCAAGACTATGAGAACAAGGAAAGAGCTGTATACTACATCAGTCAAACCTTAGTGGGCTACGAGTTACAATACTCACAGGTAGAACGATCATGCCTTGCGGTGGTTTTTGCTTCACAAAAACTCTGACACTACATGTTGGCACATCCTGTCAAACTCATTGCCAAAATCGACCCACTAAAGTATCTTCTCAGCAAAGCAGCTCTCACAGGTCGACTAGCAAAATGGGTTATGCTTCTTAGTGAATATGATATAGAATATGTGGACAGAAAAGCCATCAAAGGGCAAATCATAGCTGACCAACTGGCCGAGGCACCATTACAGGACACTTCACCAATGCAGTTTGAGTTTCCCGATGAGTCTTTATTCACTCTGTCAACATCTCCTTGGAAACTCTACTTCGACGGGTCTTACACCAACCATGGATCGGGGGCAGGTATCCTGTTTATCACTGCCCAAGGCGACACAATTCCAAAGTCCTATAGGTTGTTATTTCCATGCACTAACAATATAGCGGAATATGAAGCCTTGGTAATTGGTCTCAAGATGGCCACTGAGTGGAAAATCCAAGCACTATGTGTCTACGGTGATTCTCAGCTTATCATAAATCAGGTCAACGATGAATATCAAACCAAAGATGAGAAGCTCATCCCATACAAACGGATGGTCGACGACCTCAAAGAACACTTTGGGACCATCTCCTTTGAACAAATACCCAGGATCGAGAACAAAGCAGCAGATGCAATGGCTACCATAGCCTCTCTTCTTGAAATACCTGAATATGAGTCACGTTATGAGTTCTTAGTAGAAACCATTTGGCAACCGGCTTATGATCTCCTCGAAACCCATTCCATTTGCCTCCTAGTAGGATCTGATTCACCTTGGTACGGTAAGACCTACACTTACCTCAAGGACAATATTCTTCCATCGGACCTCTCTTCCAACCAAAAATGGACTTTCATCTGACAAGCCTCCCGTTACACCATCATAGCTAATACCCTTTACCGACGTGGTTTGGATGGTACTTTACTCCGTTGTCTAGAACAAGAAGAATCCATAACGGCCTTGCGAGACACACACGAAGGGATCTGCGGAACACACTCCAGCTGTCCTTCCTTAGCCAAGAAACTCATGCGTTTGGGTTATTACTGGCCAAACATGGAAATGGATTCCTATCAGTTCGTCAAAAAGTGCAAACAGTGCCAAATACACGAGAACCTGATCCATGCACCTGCTCAAGAGTTGAGACCTTTAACGACACCCTGGCCCTTTTGCTAGTGGGGACTTGACCTTGTGGGAAAGATTCATCCACCTTCTTCCAACGGCCACAAATTCATCATAACCGCCACTGAATATTTCACAAAGTAGATTGAAGCCGTTCCCCTAACCACCGTCACAGGAAAACAAATTTCCTCGTTCATTCTTAATTACATTATCTGCCGATATGGCATCCCTTCATCCATCATAACGAATAATGGGAGACCATTCAAAAATCAGGATGTCCAGGAACTTTGTGAGCGTTTCAAAATCCAACATCGTTTCTCCACTCCGTACTACCCCCAAGGTAACGGCCAAGCTAAGGCATCAAATAAAACCATTCTAAAAATCCTAAAGAAGACTGTCAATGAAGCTGGTCACGATTGGCACGTCCAACTCAATCCCGCTCTATGGGCCTACAGAACCAATATACGCACTCCCACATGTGCTACACCCTATGCCCTTGTCTATGGTTCCAAAGCCATCCTTCCCATTGAGGTCGAACTCCCATCCCTCAGGGTGTCGTTGAAAGGTCTCATATCAGATGAAGAATACAGAATCTCCAGGCTACAAGAACTAGAGCTGCTAGAGGAAAGGCGCCAGAAGGCTTTTGACCATCTCAAAGCCTATCAACAGATGATGTCAAGAAGCTACAACCACAAGGTTAGACCAAGATACTTCAAGGTTGGGGACCTCGTTCTAAAAGAGAACCCTCACAATCAGTAGGACAAAGAAAAGAAAGGTAAGTTCAAGCCTAACTGGCTTGGGCCGTATGTGATTGTGGCTGCTTACGGATCGGGGGCATATCAGTTGGCCACTTCAGAGGGTGAGTTGTTTGATGATCCAATCAACAGCATGCACCTTCGTCGGTTCTATACCTAGGAGAACCCCAATGCAAGGGGGCACAATAAAATCAAAAATCAAAAAAAAATTGAAAAAGAGAAAATACAAAAAATCAAAAAAAATTGAAAAAGAGAAAATACAAAAAAATCAAAAAAATAAAATAAAATAGAAAGCATACAAAAAAAAAAAAGATTGTCCTTTGGTGAAAACCTGGCAAACAGGCGCCTTGGATAGGTATCGTGATGAAAACCTGGCAAACAGGCGTCATGTTACTCTCTAACTCCTCGTGCAAATAAAAGCAAGTGATGACAACCTGGTAAACAGGCGTTACTTGTGATAAACCGCCTTCTCCATCTTTGAGAATCCAATCACCTTGAGTCCATTCTTCCTTCGCTCATTTTCCATTCGACCCATATCTCCCCCACAATAAACACTTGATAGTTACCTATCATTACTTGATACTCACCTTGTGGCCTTGTCAACCAAGGTTTTGTCCCATACCGTCTCCTCAATGTGAGCCTAGTATAGTGTCCCTCGTCGGTGTCCATGGTCCAAGTCCGTGAACTACGTTGCCTCTGCGCCGTCACGTAGGCAAGGCCTTTATTCTAATGCGCCCCCGAGGCTTCCGTTTCTTCCATGGTCCCATTCGTCCTCTTTCTTGTCTTCATTCTTGTCGTCTTTCTTCTAGTCCATATGTGGTCCATTAGGGTTTACCCCGAACTACGTTGCCTCTGCGTCGTCACGTAGGCAAGGCCATTTAGCAATGAGCCCTCGAGGCACTAGGTCAGTCCCTTAGGGTCTGTCTCCCCAATAAGGATTGTGCAATCTTCTCACCAAGCAAACAAATGCAAGCAGAACCCGCGCCTCAAGCAGAAATCTTGACAATGAGCATCTTAACCTATCCCATGCAAACCAAATACCCAAGGTCTTCTAACTGATTTTATCTAAATTATGGCAAGAAAAACACATCTAAATGCAAGAATGTTTTGTGGATTGGAACCATGGTTCAGTTACAGAGTCTGGATTTTTGTTATCATGTCTTTCTACGCTACTCAAGGATGCCAAAAGCTAGAAATGCTATGATGGGGGCATGATTATTTTCTTTGTTTGTTATTTGTGGATTAAAACTTTAGTAATGTGAAGCCTTGTCTAAGGACATGATCGGCAAAAGATCATCGAGGACATCAAAGGTATAACACGAACGGGGGCAATCCTTGCTTGTTGAAATGCAGGAAGTACTCAGGTCATCTAGATTCAATTTTGACTAGATGCTTGTATTAACTTGCTAAATCCAAATCCATGTAAGCGATACTCAGGTCATCTCGGTTCAATTATACCTCGATGCTTGTATTCACTTACAACATTTTAGAAAATGTACCACAAAAATATGCCCAATGATGAAATAAAGCACTCTAAAAGCAAAGCATCCATCCTATATCCACATACACATCCATGCAATCCTCATTATCCAAACTATGCAGAGTAAAGATATCAAGTTAAGTTTCTAAGTCATCTTATCACAACCATTCTTCTATCTATCTATCATGTCATTCCTGTGTCAATAAAGTACATTTGGACTCCACAAAAACAAAGCATATAGGAGCATATCATATCATTCGTAGGACTAGTCATGCACATGCTTAGGTTCGTAGAATACACCATCCAATGCATTAGGTCACCAATACATTTACATCACATCACATCTTAAAGCACAGATAATCACATCAAACTCATATCACATACACATACATTTGCATTAGATCATATAGACGTCCCATAACACAGTTGCACCATCACATAGAAATCATAACACATATACATACATTTACATTAGATCTTATAGACGTCCCATAACACAGTTGCATCATCACATAGAAATCATAACACATATGCATACATTTACATTAGAACATATACACCTCCCATAACAAAGTTGCCTCTAACATAGAAATCATATTACATTTTGCATTCATTTGAAAACATTAACTCACATAGACATCATATAGCAGCATATCACAAAGCATCGCATATAGCATCAGATAGACCATCTAATTATGCACATACATCACATCATATAATAGAAGTACATCTTCATCGCATAGCACATGCAATAGATACACAAAGCTGCATCATCATATATACTATCATACAAAAGAGGTCCAAATGTACAAACTCGTCATCTATCTCTGGAATAAAAGTGTCATATACAATATGCATCCAAATGGATGGTGATACATGTCCCAAAATGTACAAAATCTAGTCTGTGTCTATCCTTGCTGCTGTGGGCCATCACTGCCAGCTCCTGACTGCTGAGGACCCATCACGGAGGCCCCTGACTGTGATGGACCTGCTCTATGAGTCGCCCCAGACTGACTCCTGAAACTCCCTGCCCTCTGGCTCGATGCCACGGCACCATGGTATAACCCTTGGTAATACTGCACCTGGGACTGTGCTCTGGCTAGATCTGTCTGTGCCTGTGCCAACTGCGTCTGCAACTAGCAAACCTGTGCCTGTGCCTGCTGCACTTGCCCAACCAAAAATGAACTCGCTGCATCTGTCCCCATAGCGGCCACAGTAGTATCCCGCTCTACACGGATAATCCGTACCCGTGCATCTTCCATGTCTCTCTCGCGAGTCAACCCAGTGATCACCGTTGCGTCTGTCTCTCACCTCCGCTCTACCCTCCTCAGCTGTGCCTGCAACTCTCGCATCTGTCCCCTTAGGCCGGCTATAGTCCTCTCATGAGCCTCTCCCTGTACTGGACCCTGTGCTGCCTCTACCTGTCCTGGCCCCTGTGGCTGGGGCACCTGCTGCTGTGGTACCTACTGGGGTGGTGGCATCTATGCCTGCTGAGGTATCTGCTGCTGTGCCTCTACCTGCCCTGGCACTGCCTGCTCAGCCTGAACTATCCTCCTCCGCTGTCTCGGCCTCTCTTCGAATCTACCACCCCGTCGTCCTCGTCCTCCTCTAACTCCCCTCCGCCCTGGGCCAGCCTCTCCCTCCTCCTCTGAGTCTGCCTCGTCAATACGAGGCACCAGCATGCCAGGCCCTGAATATCTCAGGAAAGGATGTGAAGTGATCCAGTCCTCGTACTCCTGTGTCACCCCCGCATCTGCTATCTCTCTCCTCATGTCCCATGCCACATATGGCGTCTGCTGGAACTCTGCCAGAGCCTCCTCATACGAAGCCATCGGCCCCCATCGGACCCTCTCTGCATGGGTCCATGCAAACAGTGCCTGTCCCTGTGGCATACCCTGCCTCCACCCAAACTGTCTCAGCACCCTGCCCACCATCTGTCTCTCCAAGATGTGCCGTGTCCGGCCTATCAGCCACCGGGTCTGAAAGCAGTATGGCAGCTCGTCTCCCTCGTCGTCCTAGGGCTCACAGTCCAGATATGGTCACCAGACGACCACATCTACCCCATCCAAGGTGTGTCTCCAATACTCCAACTTCCCCAGCCTGTGCTGGGAAATCACTCCTGCAACTGTATGGCTCTCCTCGTTGCCTCGCGAAGACACATATCGGCCTAGTCACCGCTATGTGCTCCCACAGCTAGAACTATAACAGCAACACCCCAGCTGATAGACTCGTGCTGCGGTGGTACACCACCTGATGCATGTCGTGGTATAAATGGGCCAGTACGCAGACTCCCCATGCATATCGGGTACCCTCCGTCAGCATCCGCTCCATGATCCTGCCCCATCCAATGGGGAACCCATACGATCTCCTGTCCGGGCATACGACACCCTCGATCAGTCCAGCCACAATCCCAGGGAAGTAGTCATAGTAGTCGTATATATCCTGCCACGGGATAACCTGTCCAGCTAGCTCAGGATCATCAAACACCCACTGGCACTCGGTGAGTCCCACGTCCCGCTGTGCATCATACTCTACTAACTCGCCTACCACAGGCAAGTGCAGTATCCGGTAGACGTCCTCCAAGGTCATCATCATCTCTCCCGTCGGAAAGTGGAAGGTCCCATCCTCACTGTGGAATCTCTCCACGGCAGCTGTCAGCAGTCCACGGTTTGCCCGCACCTCGGGCATGAAGCATACATAATCCAAACCCATGGCACCAAGCGCCACTCTGTCAGTCTCTGTCAGCATATATCTCTGCAATAGGGGCATGGGAAATGTCTCCCTCGACTGCAGTGTGTCCCGAATCTCCTCCTGCAAGCAAGCAAGGCAAAATGTCAGTCTCAAGCGACATATACCATACTCAACATACCTACTGAACTATATCAACTAAACTTAGCATTTCAAATTGATCAAAACAGCACACTACATCTCTTGACTAGATTTCTGCAATCTCGGAGATAGCTCATCGATTACCGCATCAAACAGGACGCTAATCGAGTCAATTTGGCTAAGTCCTTTGCTATCCACAGCAAATGCACCACTACAGGTGGTAAAAGCACCATTTTTCGGTATATGCGCCACTAAAATTGGCATATGCGCCGCCTCACACAAATGCACCGCCACAGTGCACATGTGCGCAGATCCAGCAGATGCGCCGCAACATTCGGCATATGCGCCGCCACATTATGAAAGTGCCGCTACAATCGACATATGCGCGGCATTCACGAATGCGCCACTACTTTACACATATGCGCGGCTTAAATACACATGCGTCGCCAAATTACATAAGCGCAGCTACAGTGCACAGATGCGCAACTTTCATGTGTGCGCCGCCGAAACCGGCATATGCACTGCGCAACGACAAAAGTGCCGCTTCACGAGACATATGCGCCGTTCTGCGTTTCGGCGCATGCATTTGACCTATTTTCTAAGTGCATTTATGACATCCTAAATCGACCCTAGGAGAAATTCTTCGAAGCACATACCGGGGGTCCTACCTCTGCTGGCCGCCCGAACCGACGGACTCGCTTGAATCGGTGCTCCTCGCGTGGAATGTCTACTGCTCTGGCTGCCATGCTGCTCCAAGTTTGCTCTAGGCTCTCTCAATCCAATCCAGAGTAAACAAGTGTACAAATGACTATTCTTGTGGACCCAGCTCCTATTTATAGCCTCCAAACCCTAATTCTGGCTAGGTGATGACTATGACTACTCCCCGTGCCCGTTTTTCTTCCCGTTTTCTTCCTGCCTCCCTGACCGCGTCCCTTTTCCTCCAACCTATCCTAACCCCTTCATCTTCGTGAGATTGTCCGTCTCCATTTCTTTCACCCTTTTCCCGTACAATCTCCCGAGGGGGCATCCTATCATCAGTAAGCCTATACCAGGGGCAAACTGGGGCATGTATCACCATCAGACTATCGACTTCTTTGAAGCAACGCTGTAAACTGCATTGCATCAAAGAGGGGCAAAATGTATATGCCTAAAAATGACATGATTCATCCTAAATAAATATTCTAAATATTTATTTCCTTCTTCTATTAATTAAATAAATATTCTAAATTTATTTAATCGATTCACTGTTCCATAATTAAATAAATTTAATTTATTTAATTAAAATTCTTCTAAATGTCCTACATGATTAAATAATCATAAATTATTTAATTAATCCAAATTCCTCTATCCTAAATTCTAAATTCTAAAAATCCACATCACCTTTACACCTCACCTTTTCCACCTCACCTTGTCCACCTCATCGGGTTGCACATGTAATTAAATATATTTAATATTTAATTACCTTATTTTTCCTCACCCACATGGCCTATTTCTTCTCAAATCAGAGGTTAGTTAACTAATCAATCAAAAGTGTTAACTAACCTGTCAATTGAGTCAAATCCTCAATCAATTTAGTCAGTTCCACAATTTATTCTTCTAACTAATCAATCAAGTTTGTTAACTGATCAGTCAATGGAGTTAACTCTCCAATCAATTTTGTCACATCCCCTCTTTCATGATGGAGCTGGGACACTTGTCACATTTCTACTGGTTGCACATTCCTCAACCATCCTCAGCCGTTGATCTTCATATCTCCTCTCAACCGTTGATTCCCATTCTTCCAAGTCTATAAATGAAGCTTCATCCCTCCATTCTATTCATCTAGGCTTTTGACATCGTTACTCTACAGAAATATCACCAGCGCGCCTTTGGCACCCTTTCGTCATCTACAAGCTTGAGATCACATACTTGCATTGGAGCTCACCTTCATTGCATATCACCATAGCCATTCGCCATCGACTTCCTACGAACAGCTAAAAAGAGTGCACTCTCTGAGGGCTCACTTCATCTGCAAAAAGATGATCTGTGATAGGCGAACAACAGAAGTTTAGAAACGGGAAAGGTTTGCTCTGTATTTGTTCATTGCTTCGTTTATTGAATCCTTCTTGTTTCACTATTCTGTTGATGTTTGGGTCTTGTTTTATTCATTTGATTGATCACTATTTTACCCTTACAATATATATTTGTATTAATTACACAATGATTATTAATTTGATTATTTATTTATTTGATTTTGGGGTGGATCTTACATAAAGATTCTTTAGAAACAATTTGTAGATTGGAGATTATTTTTCTTGTTTTTAAAATCATTACTATAAACTGGGGAGAAGTTGTATTCTAGAGAAATTATAGACAATTGGTAGTGAATGAGGTAACTTGGTTACTACTATGTTAATCATGGGTGCAAGCTAAGGCTTCTCCTATTTGTTTTGGTAAGATCTTAAGTGAATAGTATGACATAGTAGACCTAGTTTTCTATTACCCTATGCTAAGGTTGTGTATGTAGTGACTTAGTTACCCTTAATCTCGGGTTTAGTAACCTTATCCAATGGTTGTATTTTTTATGGTTTAGAATGAGAGCCTAGTTTTCTTGATATGAAATCTAGTTTGAACTGAATATTGTTTCAATTTGAGTAAATGTGTCTAAGACAACCAAGATTGGTTGGAAGTTGATTATTGAGCTATGAAGCCTCTGCACATTACGTAGGCAAGGCCATCTTGGATGAGCCCCCAAGGCCTAGGTTTGGCCCTTAGGAGGGGTCCTTTTCATGTTTGTGAATTCTTAAAGTTCTTTGGTCGATAAACTATATTAAATACTTAGGTAGAGTAAGTTGCAGGTAAGTTGAAAACTAATGATCGTTTTGATTTATGTTGTTTCATTGTGAATGACATGGAAACACCTTCATGTGTGGTTCTGCTTTTAATAGTAGTTGTAAGTATAAGTGATGTTGTTTCATACGATACTCTTATATGAGCCTATAAGGCCATGTTGGTTTAAGGGAAAGTTTTGAGTGCATTATGAAGCTAATTGTTCAGTGTTTTAGCTATTCATTGATTGAGCATGATTGATGTGAGATATTCTCGGTGAAAAATAAAAAAATATATTACTCCCTTTCCACAATAATTATTATTTTTGTTATTAATTATTTGGTCGGGTCTTACAGAAACTTTTTCTTTTTTCTTCATCATTTATGTCCTTTTAGAAAATCTACAAAAACTTGACCCCAGTTAGGAAATGTGAAAGTCTGAATGGTCTCTGGATATGGCAAAACTTGGGAGGGGTCTAGGATATATATGAATGGACACAGAATTCCCATGGAAGAACGAAGAGGAGAGGGATGCATGAGCAAAGAGTGGAACGAGATGTGGATGTGGACATTGGACGGGTAAGTGGACATATCCACATCATGGTCGAGACTCCACAGATAGAACATGAATGAGGGCAAAAACATAGGGGTTACCTAGATTTATGAAGATTCGAGGCGATAAGGATATGTCCCAATCCTCATGGGAACTCTGCCAAAGAAGACCAATCAAGAAAGCGGATAATAAGGAAGGGAACAATAAGAGGGGATCTGAGGGGGACGTGGATATATCCACATCCAAGGGAAAACTCTGCATATCCAGGTGAGGCCATAAATTTTGCAAGGATCAAAATACACTTAGAAAACTCAAGATTTTCTCATGATTCTTTTCAGGGTTTAAAACATTTTCCAAGGCACACAAAACTCAAATTTCACATGGGGGAAAAATAGGATTTTGATTGGGTTTTGGGGAAGTTATGCAAGTTCGAGAGTCGAAAAATATGGGTCCCAACAACTTACACTGCTCTGTTGAACACCCAGAATATTGAGAGGGGGGTGAATCAATATTCCCTTAAACCAATTAAGCATAAGACATTTCAATCCATTTAGCATATTCAATTGAAGCGAAGTAACTTATGCATGAAACATGAAACCATAAATCATAACACATAGACACTAGAATTTTTATGTGGAAAACCCAAAAAGGAACAAACCACAGTGAGGATTAGCTCACAATATATTATAACCAGTAAAGGTATTATAGAAATGCTCACTGTAGGTGGACTCACTGTCCAAGTGGACTCACTACGCACTGAGAGAAAGAGTAGAGAGAGAAGAAAGAAAGAAATGGGTCACTGCCAATATTTTGAACTGTTACAATTGCATCTACACATGCATGGATTACAGTTCCAATGAAGTACAGTCAATATCTTCTTCCACTAATTGGAATTACAACTCTGCTTTGCTCTACAATCACACAACTTGCTCTGTTCTTTCTCAATTCGCATCTATAGGTACTTGTCACATCATTCAAAACACTAACATTCATCACTCCTTTGCATCACCTCACTAAAGCATCAAAAATAATCCTCTGTATATATTTATTTGCTTCTTTTACAATATCAACTAGGTCGTCCCAAAATGGATGTAGCGTGTGAAACATGCCTCAAAATTTACCCACGGACTTCACAGCAAGATTCAAACTTGAAAATAGGTTGGGGTGGACCTAAAATAGCTCCTACTTAACTTCACAAAGCATGTTTACCTTCTTTTTAAATCTGCTTTACTCATATCATCAATTAGGTCGACCTGCTTGAGTACAGCGTGAGGAATAGCAATAGTTGACCTTAAGATCCAATGCGGAGTGAACCAAAATCTGAAACACATTCTCCTAGGTCAGCAAGACCTATAGAACATCTTAAGACAACACTCTAATCCTTGGATTGCTTTGCACAAGGTACACTTCTTTAGATCAATTTCATGAGCAGGGTAACACAAGTGCGTACTGAATGTCAAAGCATAACTCAGTATTTGAACATCCAAATTACCTCAAACCTAGAACAAACAATCTTTAGACATCTCCAAACATATATCTAGATTCGCACAACAAAATGTTTCCATGCGGTGAGATGCGGAGTACTAGAACTTGGTCTTTGTCACATTCTAACATTGTTTATCCATGTAGCAATACTTTGATAAACTTATCTATCACTTCAGAAGATTTCATACTCTAAAACTTTGGGTTTTGGATCTCCAAACATATGCCAACAACACCTTATAACTACATAAGGAAATATGCCATACCAGAGATATGTGGACCAAAACAATCATGCACTCTGCACTGGTTAAGACTGAACTCTGTCAAACCGAACTTCTTCAACATGTAGCCATCATTCCATAAATCGTAAGAGGATGAAATTCTAGATTTAGATGCCACTAATGAACCATAACAACTTACCAAAACCACAGACCAAGATCTTCAACATGTGACAAATGTGGACCGGAAAACTGTAGCTCTGTGCACTGAGGTAACAGTTTAACACTTAGCCAATTTTTCACCAAATTATCTTCTGGATCAAAATCTTTTGCATAGGTGACATTATGAGTATAGAAACATCCTATGAGGGATATTACTATAACTTCACAACCCAATCTTGGTCTCTAATCTTTGTTGTCATCAATGACAACACTTCTTGACTATCATGCTCATCAGTATACCAACAATGTCTCTAACACTGATATATCCAACATGCTCTTTTTTGTTCTTTCCTCCTTTTTATTATAATCAATCAGGAGACTAACAGTACAAACACACTACCATTCAAATCATGGTACACACCACAAGAATTTTATGTCACCTTCCCAATCACATGAGCTCTCTCTTGTTAAGATAGTGTGATATTTAATTGCAACCCTAATGTATTATTTTTTATGCATCTCCAACAATCTTGGAATGGATACTTGGACACCCATGTTATTGAGAGATATTATTATTTTATTATTCACCAAGTTATTTACTTGGAATATAAGTTGTAATGATATTCATGAAGGAGGTGGAGTAGGCAGTGACGGTTATGAAGCTGTTTTTGGCATTCTCAACTTGGGCATAAGAATTGAATAGTAGACCATCTTGCATACTATTGGTGGGTACCATATGAATTGGGTGATGAATTTCAACACCTACCTTGGGGTATAAGCTATTATGGAGGATTTACAAGTTAAATATGTTGTCTATTATTAGTACAGAGGTTATTTTTACTATTTGTGGCTCATTGGGACTTACATTGCTATTCTTGGAAGAGCCTCTTCATTTTGGACGTGGAAGTTTTTGCATTTTACCATGGTTTGTGGTACATTGTTTTGGAAAACCATTTTTGATATTCCTCTCCCATTTCTCTATAAATTGGAGGCGTGAGATAATAGCTTCATTATGTTATTTCATAGGTGCACAGGTGTTTCCATAGTGTTGTCAAATTGAAGGGAGTTAGAATGTTGCTTATGTATTCTATTCTTGAAGATTGATATATTCTCGAGCCTCTCTTTGATGATGGAGTTTTTTTCTGAAAGGGTTTCTTCACATACATTTGGTGTTATGTGTTGCAACTTAATGGTTTAAAACTAATTTTCTTATTGCTGATTTTAAACACTCACATAATCTTTTATGGGTAATCCATTGTTGCATAAATAATAATTAGATTTGCATACTTATTTAAAAGTTTTCATTGTAATCTTTCTAGATTGATTTAACAACATTTGGTATCAGAGCTTGGTTTTGTATAGAGGGGGCCACCTTTGTTTAAGTGTTGAAGGTGTTTTGCTACATTAGAAGCTTTTACTTTAAGTGGTTTTTTGTAGATCTATGAAGGATTTAAAACCATGGCCTCTACCTCTTGTTTAGATATTAAAAAAATTCAATGGCACTAGGTACAAGATATGGAAGCTAAAAAAGGAAGATCTTTTGGAAGAAAGAGATCATTGGGTTCTGATTGGAAATAAAAAGAAATCATCTACAATGTCTGATGAAGATTGGAAAAGGTTGGACAAGAAGGCACGGGGAACCATTTAGTTGTGCCTTGCATATTATGTTCTCTTGAATGTCTATGAGGAGACCGATGCATACAAGTTATGGAAGAGGATATAGGTGATATTTATCAAACTAAAAGTCTAACCAATTAATTGTATCTCAAAATAGCGTTAAGGTTAATTCGGATCCCAAGCCACATAAGGAGTTGGCTGTCTAGGCAGAGAGTTCAAAATTTATGCCTCTTGAGGGAAAGGAAAATCTCTCAGAGAATTCGGAAGAGGCTATGGGTGACGGGGCTTCAGAGGGAAAGTGGACTGTGGTGCATAGTAAAAGGGAGAAATAGGTGGCATTATTCAACATGCACCTCTGCTCCCATACCAAATGTGGAGCTAGATAGTCTCCAAATCCTAGTGATGATCCAAACATCTAGAGTTATTTTCTTGCTACTTCAACAGTCCTTTGGTTGGTTGAAATAATTTTGTTGCATCCCTATTCATGGGTTTGGTGCATTATAAGATGATAAGTATAGATAGATTATTTCCAGGTTTAGGTTAGTTACTTGGCCATTGTTATGCTCCAGCTATTCTAGCTAAGCCATTTTTTTTAAATATGTTTGTTACACTTTGATTTTATAATTCAAAGGGAGTGGTCCCCAAGACTCCAATTTACCAATAAATAAAAAATCAATTGTATCTCAAAAGACAGTAGTTATATTATTTGAAAATGAAATATGGTGATTCAATTGCAAATCATTTGAATGCTTTAAATTTGATTTTGAGTTAGCTTGCTTATGTAGATTTTAAGTTGGAAGAAGAAGATAAATGCATCTTATTACTTTGTTCTTTACCCATATATTGGGAAAATTTAATTATTTCTATTAGTGGTGGTGGTGCAGAGATCAAAATGGATAGTCTCATTGCCACTTTACTTTCAAAGGAGACAAGAAGAAAATCCATGAATGATGGCTCAAAGATGCATGTTCAAGGAAGGCCCAAGGATAAAGGTGGGTCAAAAGGGGATAAAAAGTAAGATAGATCCAAATAAAAAGGATGGTAAAACCCCCCAAGGAAGAGCAGAGTTAAGTGTTGGAATTGTGGGAAGAGAGGGCATGTGAAGAAGGAATGTAGAAATAAAAATAAATCCATTGATTCCTCCATAGAGATATCTTCTAATGATAGTGATATTGACGTTTTATTTATTTTTGCTAACACTATTAGTGATGATGCTTAGCTCATTGGTTTAGGTTTCTCCTATCATATGACTCCTCACAAGGAGTGGTTTTCATCTTACAAGGCTTATGATGGAGGAGAGATTTTCCTTGGTGACAACACTACCCATTGGATTGTTGGTACAGGAAAGGTATGGTTGTGTTTCAATGATGGGAAGATTAAATCCTTTGATAATGTTTTGCACATTTCAAAACTTGGGAGAAACTTACTTTTTGTATCCAAGTTGAATGATTTTACAATGTTGTCACATTTGATAAGTCTGGTTGTAGGTTGCTGAGAGGAAGTTTGGTGGTAGCTAAAGGATCTCATGTTGGGTCTTTGTTTAGGCTAAATGCCTCCAATGCCTCCACATTTTGTAACTCCACCAATGTAACTGGAAAATCTAAAAATACATGTATGTTGTGGCACCAATGTTTGGGTCACATACGTGAAAAATATCTTTGGACCTTTATTAATAAAAAATTGTTTGATGGTTTTTCTAATTACTCAGTTGGTAAAAATGATTTCTATGAGCATGGTGTGTTTGGAAAACAACGTAGATCTTCAATTTCTATTGGTAGCTATAGAGCAAAGAGATTATTGGAAATCATTCATTCGGATGTGTTTGGTCTAGTGGATGTGGGTTCTATTGAAAATCTTAGTTTCATGTTACATTCATTGATTATGCCTCTAGATACACTTGGATTTATTTTATACATGCTAAATTTGAAGTTTTCACTAAGTTTAAGGAATTTAAGGCCTTAATTGAAAAGCAAACAAAATATAAAATAAAGGTTTTGAGATCCAACAATGGTGGTGAATATTGCTCCAAGAAATTTGATGACCTTTTTTAGCATGCAAGTATTGTTTGGCAAAAGACTACACCAGACACATCTCAACAAAATGGGGTTGTAGAGAATGAACTAAATTCTAATAGAAATATGCATAAATACTTGTGTAGCCTTGTTCTGCAACATAGGGGTTTGTGTCCTTTTTGTTTCACAATTAAATTTACATATAATCATGCCTACCCAACATCATACTATAAGCATTAGAGAGAGGCATGCATGTAGGACATCAAACCCACATAAAAATTGTCTCAAAGCATTCATAGCAAGGAAAAGAATAATATAAAACAATAATATATAGTAGTTTTCATGTCTCTAGAACATTGATATTTGTGTCTTCATGCTTTGAAACTTCTCCAAACTGACTCAGATTGCAACATAGTGATCCACCACACCATAATCTGATATGCATTCATGAAATAAAGAAGAATAAACTTAAAATAGATGTCACAACTATGTATTTCTTTGAAGCACACTTACAAATGAACTTGTAGCATCATAAATTGTGTACTCTCACAATTTCACGCTAAGTTTAGAGTCTACTTTAGTGTCCAATCCCCTAGCATGTTTTTAGGATCATTTGTCAGTCTTAACCTTACCATCAAAACCATAAAAGTGCATTAACCTTGGCAGTGCCCCAAGTTATCTGGACTTTCCAAGAACTATAGTTGCTTAGACATCAAAGGCATTGACGTCCTGTGAGTGTCTGTTTGTTTGTCAACCATTTTTAGAAGTTACATTTTAACTTGCGTGGATCTCTGAGTTTTTCTTGATGTTTATCCATGCCTAAACGACTCCTTTCCCAGATTTTTCCCTCTTGCCTTTTCTATAAAACCCCCTTGATTTGCCATTTGAAAAAGAGAGAATTCACATGTTAGCAAAGCTCTATCAAAACCAATACTCATCATTATCATACTCTTTCTTTTACTTACTCCATTATTCTATCGTGCTCATTGTTTGCTTGAGGTCATTTCAAGTATTAGATTAATCATATTTAATTTTTATATTTCATCAATCTTTCTTGTCACTACTCATAACAATTCTAGATATACTTAGAATTAGAGCACACACTTTATTTATCAATCAATCGATATCTTTGATTGTCATTGAGGTGGAAACACTGAAAACAGGGCTTGATTTAGGCAAGCTCCTATACAATCCAACCCTCTCTTTTGTCGTTATGATTCCAGGTTGTGCAAAGAAGGATTTCGAGTGCATGAGTGTTTGCTTTCTTCTTCCCCTTTTCTCATCATTTCCTTTGTTTCACTTTTGTATTATCATTTCTAGTTATTTCTATGATCTTTGATATTTTGTGTAATAATTATTGAATTTCGTGTCAATTGATAACTTTTGAAACTTATGTAGGTCTGTGCAAATCTAAGATTCTAATTTTCTACACCTACATACTATAACGTGGCATGCAGACATCCCCACGGTGTGTTGTCATCCTAGATAGTAAGGCTATCCACCTGGTGCCAGGTTCTCTGTGATTTTGCATTTCCTTTTATGTATTCCTTTCTACAAATTAAATTATCATTTTCTATGTTTTTACAGTTTTCTACCATCATTGTTAGTTTTAGTTAGTCATAGTTAGTTTTCAGTCTAGTAGCAACAAAGGGATTTATCTCAGACCTTCTCGCTCTTCTAGATTGGATAGTAGTGAGATATACATCTTTGTTGGCTAGTATCCTAATGTTTAGATAGAAGATTACTCTAATTATAAGTAATTTAGTTAGAATCAATTTTCATCATAAACATTTTGGTGAAGCCAACGTGTCTCAAACACTTATAAACTACAAAATCAAAACATTTTCATTTCTCTTTAACACAAACTTTTGAATTTCATTTCTATGAACAATTCTCTTTCTTCTGATCTTTGAATCTTCGAGTACTCGTGTGTTGTGGAGCTCTTACTAGTTTATGAGCTTCATGACCCAGTGATCTGACTCTGACTTTATCATTCATATAAGTTTAAGGTTACTCATGGCTTCTTGTGCTATTGGTAGCTCTAGCTCCACTCAACTGAAAAATGATATTTTTAACTTTTTGATGGGTAATTTGCGAGTGCAATCACCTATCTTTTATTTTTCCAACACAACTACAATCCCTGGCCTGCAATATTTTGGAGAGCCTTTTGACCCAGACACATCCGTGGCCTGCATGCCCCAAGCCTAGATCCAAATGTTGGACAATCATTTGGCTGACTATCAGGATTATCTAGGTATGAAGCACCTAGCTGGTGAGGCTATTCGTCTTGTCGTGGCCCTCCAAAAAATTTTGACCAATGATCCACATGGTATGGATCTTCTATGTGGTCTAGCTCACATCGTGAACAATGATGTCCCAATGTTAGCTAGCTACATAGAAGTAATCAATGAGTCAAATGCAAATACATCGACAACTTAGTTATCGGTGCCTATGTCAACTTTTGCTACATCTACATTAACTTTTTCTCACATTTCTACAAGTGCGACACACTCATTGAACGTCAACATGAATTCCATTGGAATAGGTGGGAACCCCATAAATCAATATAGGTTTATTCCCCTACATCTTCTTTATCATTTACTTTTCTTGGTGCCAACCTTGGAGTCTCCTAGCAACCTCGTAACTCTATTCCATCTACCACACAAGAACAACCTACTCATACCACTGATCTTGTCATTACCCAACTTCTCCAGAACATAACTCCCTTCAACAATAAATAGCCAATATGTCCACATCCACATCCTAACCCACAATTCCCTCATATTACATCATAAGTCCTCTGTCTTTAGCCATTCTCACTTCCCCTCTTCCCCAAAACTTCAAGGCTTCACATTTCAAAAAATATAATGGTAAATGAGATCCACATAATCATGTCTCGGCATTCACTGCATTATGTAGTGATTTTATCTTTCAAGACTTTCTTCTAGCAAATCTTTTCCCATGGTCTCTCAAAGATATTGTGTTGGATTGGTTTTTCTCCCTTCCTGATCATTCTATTAATTCTTTTCAACAAGTTATAAATTAGTTTCTCGAACACTTCTAGGCAAACATTGGACTGCAGGTCATGTTTACTAACCTCAGCTACTATAGGTAGGGAGCACATGATAAAGTTATTGATTTCATCACCTATTATCAGACCTTATAATTGTAGATTCCTTATGCACTTTTGAATTCTAATGTGCACTGGGTTTTTATTGAAAACCTATAGCCTCAAATCTATGATAAGATTTTGCTGATGCATTACCCTTCATTTATGCATCTGTGCATGGCACTCCGTGACTACTATCGATCGGTCAACCAATATGAGGGATCTTCCTCATAAGCTCTTGTTTGGTAGTCTAATGCAACACACATGGAAATTTCCTGATGTCATCACCAAATCAATCCATTAAATTCACTTCCTTGTTGACATGGAACTAATTAAAAAGCTAGTAAATTTTCACACTTGTTGACATTACCAGCCAACCAGTCAACATACAAAGAGTCTCTTTTTTCTTGTTAAATTGATTGTGACAAGTGCCAAATAACCAATAAAAGTGCACCACACATGACAAATGGCTATTGCCATTACAACAAATTAATTATGCTCATTGCTCCAAATGAACTTACCAATCAGCACACAACTCATAGACACATTCCTCTTGAAGGCACATGTCAATTGCTCTCTTAATTGCTTTTCAATCATCTAAACATGGTAAACAAATAACCAAACTTAGTTACATTTTGATCATCTAAACATGCTAAACAAATAACCAAGCCTAATTAAATTGACTTCAGCAAAATCAAATTAATAGCCTTGCGTTCCACAAATTATTGCTTATTGTTTTAATTCACAAGCAAAAGGCAACAAGCACCAAATGACCAATAAAGGCACAAGACGAGTCATGAATCGATGTTGCCATCACCAAATGAATCGATTAAATTCGCTTTCTTGTTGACATGAAACTAATTTAAGAACCAATAAACTCTTTGCATCTTGGAACTCTCAACCAATCTTGAAATTCACTAAATTTTTTAAACTGTTGAGTTCATTTCCACACCCACTGTTAACAACAACATCTAATTGGCAAACAACAACAAAAGTTTTTCTCTTTGAATCCCAGCATAAAGGAAATGACTATAGACTTTAGCATTATTGTTTTGAACTTTAAATGCACAATACCAACTGGATTTATACTGTAACATTTTACCCAGGGTACTAATACATGCCATTGGCATCTCTGACTTTCACCTAAATGTAGAGACAACTCTGTATCTAGTTCTCTAAAAAACAAATCAAAACTTAAATAAGCAAACACAACAAAAATATATAAAACTACAACGTTTTACTCAGAGCATTGGTACACCCCATTGGCATAGGCATGTTCTTGTCAAGGCCAAATTGTCACTTTCCATTCATTTTGAATTTTGATAATATTTAATCCGTTCAATTCATTTTCACATTTACTATTCACAGCACTAGTCAATCCATGAACAAGAAAAGAGTTTTTGTTGAATGTTAGCAAAAAGGAATTGATTTTGGACTTTAGCCTTGTCATTTCGAACTTTAAATACTCGATAGTGATTGGCTCCTCACCAAAAAGAATTGCATCCGCCAAATGTAATATATATATATATATATATATATATAGTGTTTCCAATATTTTAGTTGTGTTTTCTAGGAGAATACTTAGACACTGCTATAGTGTTCAGGGCTATTTTAGTTGTATTTTGAACTTCATAATAAAATATTTATTTGAATCCTTGCTTGGTTTGCAATAGAACTATATATAGTGTTTCCAATATTTTAGTTGTGTTTTTTTGGAGAACACTTAAACACTGCTATAGTGTTCAGGGATATTTTAATCTATGAAAGTACATGACAAAGCATGGAATGATGTATAAAAGCATGACATGAATGAATCAAATCATTAATTTGCTTTATCAATCAATGTATCACCAAATGCATTCATTCACCATGTATATGCTTGTACTATAAAAATAAAAGTATTTGACATGTAACATTGTGCATCTTCATTTTCACCAAATGACTCCATCATTAGTGTTTTAGAAGGATGTGCATCATAAACTAAATCAACATGAAACAAAGAGTCATGTTGTCCTATTTTTGCCAAGGCCAAAATAGCCCAAAATTCCCTTCTTCCATAAAAAATGTCCGATCTGAGACACTTCAAATGGAAGAAGTTTGCCCTTCAAAATCCCAAAAAATTCAAGTTTTTTGCCTTGTCTTTTGCCTTAGTTGGCAAAATTTGTGTTTGGCGAACTTAAAGTTCATCAACTAGCTGATTCGTGTTGTGTGGTTACACAACACGCCCCATTTTGACTTGACAAAACAGGGACCCAACTTTTGGCTTGACTTGTTTTGTGCTTTCTAGCGGTTTGGTAAAAGTAAGTCATGTGGATCATCATGCAAGGAGGACTGGGTAAGTCATCATCATGAGGTCAGTTTGTCAAAGTTCATATTTCATTCCAATAACCTCTTATTTAGAAAGAGCATCAAATTTCATGCAGGTTTGCCTTTTGCATCACCCTGATATTCGTTGGGATGTGAAAGTTATGAATGGTCAAAGTTTGAGTCAAACCTGATATTAATAGGGGGAGGATCATATTTCTTAATATCAGTCATCTTTCAGAAGGTCATCCTAACCTAATTTATCACATGATAATTCATGCGATCCAAATGTCCGGACGTCAATTTTAGGTGATAGTGAACTTTACCTGTCAATAGCCTTATATTTCCTGCGAGGATCATATTTCTCAATGTAACCTGATATTTCTCAACATCCTCCTGACGCGAAATATCCCCCTAAGCCATTATCCTGATGACGTCATTTGAGTCCGATAAACAAAGAAACAAACATGACGATGACGTCACCATCACATTTACTTCTCGGGGGCATATTTCCTAAACATGATCCTGCTCGCATAACATGACGATGACGTCATGATGCCTTAGCGATACAATGAGCAAATATCTGGATGACATCACCCTGATATTCTGAAAGAGACGTTTATCCGGTCATCATCATTTTGGTAACATTACCCGATATATTGAAATATCCTCCTGATGTATTAAGTATGACCTGAGGATGCATTTATCACCCAATCTTGTCGAAGATAGTTTTTCCTCTGGGGAGGATCATCACATTGCACTCAAGATGATATTTGCAAATATCACCCCGATATTCAAATATCACCCCGATTTTCGAACATCATCATGTCATGCGAATGTCACCCCACTCCCGTTGCTGCCATTGACATTTAATGTGCGTAGAGGTGGTAGTAGTTCTCGCCGACCACAAAACCCGATGAAACACCTAGCGAAATCCTGAGTCTCCGTGCGAAAAATTCAACGAATAGAATCCAATACGTCAGGGTTTGCCCTAATTTCGCCCTAATTGCAAGGTTAAAAGGTAAATTCATCATCATTGTCACACTTACCTTGCACTAAAATCATTTTTTTATAGAGCACCAGCTTTCAAACCCCCATACAGGTGACACTTGTACGAACAGAGCTTACAGGCAGGAAGAAGCACGGGATTATCAGCAGGATTAAAAGCATTTTCTGGAAAACCACTGGTATAAAGGGATCTGCATAACCAGGTAAGTAATTGAAACCCTCATCCTGTTGCTTCTGCATAATCAGGTATGATGTTGCAGGTTCTAGTTTATGCATCCTATGATAGAAAATGTTGGATGAATACAATAGGCATGATGTTGGTAAAGATAAATTGCTATCTGCATGCATGTGAATACCCATTGTAAGACAAATTGTGTTAATTGCAGATATCCATGGCTGACAAGAGGTTAGCAAAGTGTGAGGCTGAATTCAGCAAGCCCATGTTCTCATCTCCAAGGGGAATCCTGTTTAAGTATGGTGTAATTACGGATACCCATCAGGGGAGTACTGATTTGGAGGCCTGGTCCGCCAGAATGAACGATGAGAAGAACAGAAGCCCCCTGTTGGATGCAGTGTTTGTGTCTGGATTGTGGAATGCAGCCGGTTTTCCGTACTCCATGGAGTCTCCAGAGCTAGTGATTGAGTGTGCACGGAATTATAATCTAGAAACCAGACAGGTGGTGAAACATGGAAGAATATATGCAAACCTATCTATTAAGGGTCTTTCCAAGACGTTTGGACTGCCATCAGGCAGGAAGGTCAACAGTGTAGACTTAAAGAAGTCTGAAGTTGAGTATGAAAATAATAAAAAGCAGGCCAGGAAGAACATGTATCAGTGGAGGGCCAAGAATAGCACATATCCTACAGCTACCAAACTTCCTGTGCACTTGTTCAAATATGATTTTGATGACGAGTATCAATACATGATTGCATTGCTCAACAGGGTGACAGGCCAGCCTGATGCTGGTAGTTTCAAGGATTGGATGTATGGTGTAATCATGATGTGCATATATGTAGACATCAAGCCACTGTGGGGCCAGTTGATAAGTGATGCTCTACATGAGCAGCTGATGAACCTGGGAGGTTCAAATTGTTCCTTTTACATGACATCATACATTGTCTACTCCTATGCTTACAAAGGCACATTTGATGCACTGGTCATAGATGGAAAAGTTACAGGCACCATCAATGTTGTGCATATTTGGGATCATCATCCCCAATTGCAGAGAGTTAACTACCTCCAGGATTATAAACTGGTAAATGATGCATTCTCTATGCATCTGGTAAGGACCATGGAGGAGGATAGAACAAAAAGATTGAGCATGGAAGCTCAAGAAATAATCTACAGGCATGGAGCCTGGTATATTCAATTTGCAACATTTTCCTATATGAGGATTGAGGGTTTTGAAGGACATCCCCTCATGCTGCCAAGACACCCCACTGATGCAGTGATACTAATGGAATTCATAAGGCAGAGCTCCACAATGCTGAAAACATACAAGGATGCTCATAAGCTACCACCAATTTTGTTTCCAGTAACCATTGGTTGGTATATGTGCCTAGACTCAGAAAGTATCAAGAAGGTGATGGTCAGTTTGAACAAAATGCAGTTGCAGCCATTCCCACTGATAAGGCCATATGATCCTTATGGAAGGATATAGAAAATAATAGGGAAGCCTATTCATCAGAGGCACCTAGAAGACTTCTGGGCGGATTGTGAAGATGAAGCAAAAGCCAGAAGAAGAAGATACCAAAGGTTGATATTGAACCAAATCAAAACCTTTGACTGCATCCCCATTCCTCAATAGTTGAAAAAGGATGATGGCAGGATAATGGCAGATGAATATGAAGAAAAGAAAATATATAATGATACCATATCTGCACCTGACCTTACTATACAAGAGGACATATCTTTGGATCCTTTCATTGCCAGGACCTTACAGCTAACCCAAGCCTGGGTTGATGAACGGATTGAGGCATTGAAGAAGAAAGGTGTTGCCATTACTGTGGATAACAAGAAGAAAGGACAGGATATTCCTGATGAGGAATATGATGATTTTATAACTGAAAAGGGAAAATCTAAAGGAGACAGACTGCCTCCACAACAACAACAAAGCAAAAGACTCCGTAGGGGTAAGAAAATTGATAGTGAACCCAAGGGGGTGATCATTGAAAGGGCAGTATTTCCAATTGAGGAGGCAGCAGCATCAGGATCAGGATCAGCATCACCTCCATGGACAAGGAAACAGAATTCTAAGAAAGATCAGCCAGCAAGGATAGTAATTACTGAGACCCAAGAGGAGGGTCAATCCTCACGGAAACCAACAGAAGAAGTGGATATCCTTATGGAGGAAGAGCCTGAAGAAGAGGAGGCCCCCTTGTTATTCAAAAGGAAGAGAAGAGCCCCACAGGTGGTGGTAGCTACCCCACCTAAGAGACCAAGAACCTCCATGAGGGGTGAAATAAAGCAATCCCCTACACTAGTAAAAGGGGCAGGTAGTGAAGTTGTGCACAAGGAATTTCAGCACAATGTTCCACTTCCTACCATTGTGAAGTTCAAAACTGAACTTGTAGAAGAGCAGATGAAAGAAACTTCCAAGGCATTTGAAGGAGGTCATATCTCATTGGAGGAAACAATCAACCTATCTGATGATGAGGTTGTGAAGGAAGTAGCTTCACAAAAGATGGAGACCCTTGCTGTAGGTACGCAAATGACTCCTCATAAGGCTCCGTCAGTTCAAACTATACTGGAGGAAATAAAGCAAGTGGAATCCGAAAAGGAAAAGAGTCCAGAGAGGGTAGCCCAAGAAATGGGGCTTGATACACTAATTGCACAGGTGACAAGTCCTATAGTGGTAGATTTGACAAGTAAACAGGATGCAAGTCCTGAACATCCAGCAGGTACACCTAACAAAGGGCAACATACAGAAGAAGTGAAGATGGTAGAACTAGAAGGCCATGCTTCAGAAATAAGTCAACAAAGCCAACAAGATGCATCAGCGAGGCCTGCTATAGTAGAGGTTCAGGAAAAGAAGGCTGATGAGAAGGATGTAGTAGAAGATCCTGCTTCCAATGTTCAGGAAGTAAGTAGCACAGGTGCAGAACAGATAGTGGTCTTAAAACAAACACCAGCACCTAAGGAGGATTCCACAATATCCACCACTATAAATATGCCTCAACAGGAGGAAAAGTCAAAAGTGGATGAGGTAATAACGGAGAAGGATCATGATCATCATATGGACACATCACAAGATCCTCCACCTCAGGATGATGCTCCTTTGGAAAAAGAAGTTCCTCAGCAAGAGGATGTACCACAGGATCGCCTTCAAAGTGAGCATCATGAAGAAGAAACGAGGAAATCACCTTCTCCATCACATATGCTGACAGATACAGGAGATCAAGGTGAATGTCATGATGATGCTGGGAAACATGATCAGGTACCTCCATGGTTGGAAAAAGAGGTAAACACAGAAGTAGATTTTGTGATTCAAGAATTCGATGTATCTACCTTGTTTTCTGAAAATATAATAAAACCAAAGAGGAAGGCCAGAATGACTTCGGCCATTAAAAGAGACCCAACAACTGGAAGAAGGACTGCACAAATTGCAATCCCTACTGTAGAGAAAGAAAAAGGTAAAATTACTCTGGAAGAATTCTAGATTAATACAGTTGACCTGGGGTTTGCAAATGAAGACCAGGAGGGTCAGGAAGGTAAAGACATCATTGATTCTTTAATTCAGAAAGTTAAGAAGGAAAAAGAGAAAAATAAGCAACACAAAGAGCACATTGCTCAGTTGCATGTATATATAGGCAGGTTGAGTAATCCTGAGGATAGTTCCACTCAACATGCAGTCCCATTGACTGCTATTTCCCAAGATGAGGTGCATAAGTTGGATCTCATGAAGCATGAGCCATCCATATTGAGAAAGTGGATGTGTTCCACATTTGATACTGCAGAGGAAGTAGTAAAGGCCTTTTTGAAGAGGTGGGGTACTCTCAGTGACTCCAGGCAAAAAGTAGACAAGTTACAAATGCAGGCGGGTAAAAGGGCTTTCCAATTGGAAAAGATATTAGATATCCTGGGAGAAATAAAGAGGATAAATCCTCAATTGCTTGTCAACAAGAAGGTACTAAATAATAACACTGCATTATTGGTTGATATAGGGTATAAGGACATTCAATTTGAATGTGATGTCCTCAAAAGGTGTAACAATAAGCTGAGGGAGATCAGCATAAAATTACATGACATGATGTCTTTTGAGGTAGAAATTTTGGAAGTGTTGGAAGGGAAAGTGGAAGGAAAGGTAGAAAATCAAGATGAGGAGTTTTCAATCCAAGCTCTACATAATAACTTCCAATTTGTTGCCGATGATCCACTAGGCCAACTGACAGAGGAAATCATGGATAGACTGGTGAGGACCAAGATGAAAATGGAACATTATAATGAGACGTTGCACAACAGGAAAAATAAACTGGACAGCATCAGAAATAAATATCAAGCACATAAGCACGCCATTATCAAAGCAAAGACCCAGGATGGCAGAGAAATAGATAGAATTGTGCAGTTGTATGAACAAGTCCAGATCATCATGTAGCCTCATGTACAGGGTCGTCATCATCAGGATGATGAAGGTTCACGAAGTGATGCACCAGATGATGGAGCACATGAATCTGATGAAGTAGATGATGATGTGTCATAAAGTAAATATCAACATCAGATACTTAGTGAAAATGAGTATTCCAGATAGTTGCCAGCTGGCAACTTGTGCCATTTTGATAAAGTTGACAAAGTCAAAGAGAAATATTGACTGTAGATATTCATAGACAAATCAAGATCTGAGATCTTTTTGTAACAGATTCCTCACCTTGTTCTATAAAAGGTGCTGGAATGCCTCATTTCTATTATTCGAAACTTAATTGAAATCCGTCTGCTGAAATATTCAGGGCTCCTTTCAAAGCTTTTTGTATACATCTATATCTTTGCATACTTAATGAATGAGAAGACTTGTTTGATTACAATTCATAGTAAATCCTGAGTAATCAGTGTGTGAATTCTGGATATATGCTGTAATTTGCTGCGTCCCTTGGAGTGCATGTCTACTTGCATATGTTGTTTTCATACAATTCCTTTGAAGTTAGCATCAACTGTATCTAGCTGTAGAATGTCCTGGTGAACATATGGTTTGGTTTTCTTCTCTTCATGACTGTATTTGATGTACATGTGGTTCAATAGCTGAAGGTTCAACATTAATTTGAAGCATTTCTTTCAATTTCTTTTAAATTTCAGAGCATTTAACCATCATAATTGTAAATAATTGATAATCTCAAGCAAATAATGCAAATATGTGGACATCTCGTAGATAATTGAAAATATTTAGCATATTTGAAGCTAAAGCATGTATAATTGATAAATGTCATGCAAAGATTTGAATATTTCTATATCATTTGATCAAACAACTGTATAAAATGACCTCTCTGTAAAGAATCTTTGCAGAAATAGTGTCATGATGATGAACTCAACGTAAGGTCCCAAAATGGAAATAGCAACACACATCAACCTCTGAGTAACATCAGACGATTAAGACCTAATCACCGGAGACTTGGGATCATGAATTCTCTGAATTCATCGTATCTTTCAAGATGAATAAAGGTTAATGTGTACTTTTATTCTATGCTTGTTTGTGACTAACATCATGATCAACAATTCGTCAATGGAAGAATTGGCCGACAGTAAAGAAGAAGACAAAGGAAGTAGGGCAAAAGCAAAAACAAAGAAGTTTGCCTTTGTCGGCAAACTTAAGGTTTGGTGAACCTTAAGTTTGTTGATCGATAGGTTTGTCGATTAGCAAATTCGTTGACAAAGGAAGCAAATTTGTTAATGAAGGAACGAAGCAAGCATGAGGGGAAGAGTGGCTAAGTCAAAGGAAAAAGGAGAAAGTTTGAGTGCTTATCGGTGAACTTAATGGTTCGCGAACTTAAAGGTTCACCAACCAAGTACTTCGTCAGTCCGTCAATTTGCCGACAGGGTGACCTAGCGGCCAAGGTACAAAAGACAAAGACATCAAGTATTTTCCTTTATCAACAAACTTAAGGTCTAGCGAACCTTAAGTTCGTCGATTGGCAAGTTCGTCGATCGGCAAATTTGCTGACAAAGGAACAAGGGCAAAGACAAAGGTGAAGGAAAGGAAAAGACAAGGTCATAGATGATAAGGTGAAACATTGGCCAAGTTCGCGAAAAGCGAAAATTCGTCAATAAGGTGAGGAAGAAGACAAAGAAGGCCCAAGAGAAAGAAGCAAAGTGGTTCATGGAAAGGAGATTTCACTGATTAAAGGGGAAAAGAAAGACATGAGTAGTTCGCAAAGTAGAGATTTTGCCGATAAGGCAAAATAAAAGTGAAAATCAATGTAAAAATAAAGCATGTAATATGATGTAGTACTTTAGAATATTTTAAAGAAATTTAAAATATTGTATAGTTTTGTAAAAGCTTTTTTTTAAAGGTGTGACTTTTTTGAGCGCCCCAAAAACATGCTTCCATAGATGGTGCCATTGTTGCAGATTGATGTCACACAGGTGGTTGACACAATGCAAACCTTCAATGCACAAGTACCTAAAATGAATGAATCAGATGAAGTATCCTTGCAACCCATGCTTCTACAGGTCTTGTTGACCTATTTTCCCCTTCCCAAAAATATAGCCCAGCTTGAAAATATTGAAAATCTTGTTGAAATCCCTTAAGTGCTTATTATTCTTCAGATTTCAAGGTGTTTTCCTTGTAAAAATCCCCAAGATTCCCTAAGGAAAATCCTTTGAAAAACCCAGAAATTTCAAGCCTTTTGCTTTAGTTTTTTTGCCTTAGTCGAAAAAAAGTCAAGTTCGTGAACCGAATGGTTCACCGACTAAGGAAAGGAAGGCTCCAAAAATTACTAAGGCAAAAAACAAGTTCCCCTTTATTGGTAATTTTCAAAATTTGGAACTCATCCAACGGTTTGATTTTTCAAAAGTTCAGCAATCAGGGGAATCACCGACTAAAGTGCCAGGCAAGAAAGATTTATTCAAAGTAATTAAGGCAAAAGGTGACTTGGAAAAATGACTAAGGCAAGGAGATGAAAGCCTTTGTCAGAAAATCAGGGAAAATTCAAACTCATCCCATAGTTCAATTTTTTCTAAGTTCACCGATCAAAGGAATCGCCGATAAAAGAAAAGGAAGGAAACAAAGAAGGTGGCCAAGTTTGAAAAAAGGGGACTTCACTGACAAAGTAAGGTAAAAAGGTGAGAACAAAGCTTGGTTTGAAAATTGGAGATTTTACCGATAAAGGCAAAATAAGAGGTCGAAAAGAGACTAAGGCAAGGAAAGAAATCGCCCTGTCGGCAAATCGGTAAAAAGCAAAACTTACCGAAAAGTTTGAAATTTCCTAAAATCGTCGATAGGGTGATTCAGCAGCAAAAGAAAAGGAACAAAGGGAGAAGACAGGCAAAGTTCGAAAAAGTGGAACTTTGCCGACAAAGAAAGAGGATAAAAGGAGATGAAACAAAATGGTTCACAAAAGCAAGATTTTGTCAATAAGGCAAAAAGAAGTAGAGAGAAAAGAGAGTCAATCGAGGCAAAGTTCAAAAAAATGAAACTTTGCCAATAAAGGGGAAAATTAGTAAAAGCGGCCAAGTTTGAGAAAATGGGAAATTGTTAACAAAAAGGAAAAGGCAAAGTAAGAGCAAGTTCAGAAAAGTGGATTTTTGCCGACAAAGGGCAGAAAAGGGAGAAATAAGCCAAAGTTTGGGAAAGTAAGATTTTGCCAATAAAAGAGAGAAATATAGAGAAGAGTGAGATAGTTTGCAAAATGGTGATTTTTCTGACTAAAGAGAAAAGATGAAAACATAAACAGGCAAAGTTAAAAAAAAAAAGAGATTTTGCCAATAAGGCAAAATAAAGGTCAGAATTTTAAGTAAAATGAAAATCAATGAAGTTAGAGCTTGTGATATAATGTAAGATTTAAAATATTTGAAATTAAATATTTTCAAGTATTGTAAAAGCTTTACAAAGAACTTTTAGCGGGACTATATATTTGAAATATTTTCTTTAACCATTAATGCATAATTAGATCTACCCAGCTACTTCACCTCCAGATATTTTCATATTTATTATTGCAGGTGGATGAATCATTTGTTTGCATTCAAGACAATAAATATCTCCTAGCTACTTCATCCTCAAGATATTTTTTGCATTTATGCAGACAGACATTCCTTTTGGCAGAAATATCTTCTGATAGGCCCATGGGGTGAATTTATTGTAATGAATGACTTAGGTCAAAGTAATGGAATGATATAAATTGGTGAAATTCAATGTAATGAGGATTGGATACAGAGACTTATTTTTGTGTTCAAACAGAACCCTCCTCTATTGTAATCGTGCCTTTTTAATCAATACAATGTTGTGTTTTTACCTTTTCATGTTATTTTTGAACTCTATGTAATCTAGAACTGCTTTGTTTGTGAATGTTTATTTCCTTGCAAATTTGTTTTGTACCTTTACCTTTGTTAAGATTAGTAGGATTTGTGTCATTTATCAGTTGTATTTCATTATTCTATGCATTTTAGCTTTGTGGGTGTTCTATATTCAAACCTGGTGAATCACCTTTAATTTTCAGTTTCTCCTTCTTCCCCTTTACAGAATAGTGATTAGATTAGGTTTAGTCTTAACACACTCTGAATCTCATATTCAGAAAAGGATCTAGCCTTCTCTAGAGGTTTGATTTCCTTTATAGGGTCCCACACTTGGAATTCACTCCAATGTTTCACTGGATTGTTGCAACATAGGTGCTTCAACACAGGGTGCAAATCCAAGTGACAACAGTTTATGGCACACTCGATGGGACCCTTTTAATATGAATTAATAATTAGGCTAAGAAATTGGTGTTGTTCTTAGTATTCTGCATTTTGGTAGACAAATTTCATGCACCCGGTGACTCTATAGACTCTTGGTTCATACAGTCCAATGTTTTATACCTGTGCAGACATGATCTTCTTTAAGAGGTGATAATTATCAGTTTGTTGAATTGCTTGTTGTTGCTTCAAGGAGAAGAACTAGGTTATCTGGGTCTCCTGTAAGAAGGAATAACAGTGTTGTTCCATCTCACCCAAGAGCTCAGTCCACATCTCCTCCTATTAGGTTTTAATACACAAGAAGGGGCTTGCACATACCTAGAATAAATTTGAATACCCTAAATATAGATCTGCCAAGAAACCTACCCTTTGTGACCTTCAATGGAGGCATCCCTTTAGACTTGGTTGCACATAATGATATACCTACATCAGCCCTAAAGAGTATCTCATTCTTTTTGGGTGATGGTTCTACTGCACCTGCTGAACATATAAAAGATATATCAAATGTATGTTCGGTCCACCATATCCAACATGAAGATGTGGTTGTTAGACTTATGGTTTCATCTTTTAAAGGGAGAGCTCTTCAATGGATTAGGAGTTTACCCCTACTTCAATACATGATTGGGATGGGCTGAGAGAATTAGTCTACAAACAGTTTGGAGAAAGAGCAGACAATGTTTCTTTGTTGGAACAGTCGACAACCATAGAGAGGGCTCCCAATGAGATGATGGAAGACTTCAATTTTAGATTTCAGAGAATGTGGGAAAGAATCCCAGCTCTCCTCATGCCATCCCCACAAGGTGTCTTTTTATATTTTCTAAGAGCTTTAAATTATGATATTGCTATTATGATGCAATCTATGGGTGTTGTTACCTTACCAGATGCATATGAAATAACTTTAAGAGCTAAAAATTACTTGATACAGGTTGGGAAAATTGCTCCTAGACCTCCTATACCTATTTTCCCAGAATTGCCCTCACAATTTTAGCAACCTACTATTACTCCCATCCCAGAGCCTAAAGCCTCTACATCTTCACTTTCACAAGAATAGCATGACCTCAAAACCCTCGTGACCAATATGACTAACAAAGTCAATAGTATAGCTATTTAGACAGCCCCTAAACCCCATCAAAATTATAACCAGGGGCAGTCTTCAAATTAGAATTGGAATCAGGGTTATAATTCCAATAGAAATCAGAACTGGAACCAGGGTTACCAGCAAAATAGGCATGCAAATAATAACCATGCTCAGCGTGTTGGAGTTTCTCCCGAATTAGCAGAGGGTTTGCTAGTTCCTATGCACAGGTAGATTTGGCCAACTAATACAGGAGGTTGCGTGAGCTACCTCCCCTTTACTTCTGGTTCTGTCGCACCAAGGGGGGTATCCCTATAGCTAAAGATTTGATCTTGACTCACCCAATGACAGAAATATTTAGCTTTACAACAACGGGCAGAATACTCTCGTGTGTGGACCAAGACATGCATGATAAATCACAAGGCTGGCAACATTCTTGGACATATCTAACTGGTTAGGAATGAGAGTATGCAGAGGTCTTAATCCTACTCCTACAACTAACAGGTTGGAATTATGAAATGATTTGTTTAATGTTTTGGATGCAAGACAGGGGTTTTGGAAACATAACACAACACAGGGAGCAGACTAGTGCCTATCTCAGGGCAAGGAGTCAACTAGACGTATACAAGTGAATGGTTTGCACTAGCATTCAAGTTTCAAGGGGTCAGAGTGGTGCTTGCCTTACAAACACCACACAAGATTGAGTATTTAGCTGCCTCTACTTACAAATATCCCTGCTGACATACATTCTTTTTCATACTTAACCTAAAATAGTTTAAGCCACTCTTTGAATGGAAGTCACAGATCAAGCATGCAATACAGAAAATCTATATCCTAGAATCTGTGAAGCCCTTAGCAACCAGATTCAAAAGAAGGGATGCATACAACAAATGGAGACAAACAGCTAAACACATGCAAAGAAGCATTTCTCATATAAAATTGACATGAAACTAAAAAATGTGTAACCTGCATTCAAAATGCAACTCATAAACTCCAAAATGAGGCAGAACAGCCCAGAAAGGCTTTGTTCTTCGTTATTTCTTACAAAATTTTTGCCCAAGTCTTCAACAACCTAAAATGAGTAGCACAGTTTGCCTTATACAATAGGGATGTGTACTCAACAATTAATTACAAGGCATTTCAAAATGCTACCAGATACAATGCATCTCAGAATTGGTGCTCAAAACATTCAATGCAGCCCAGAGAAACAAAGGAGAGAGATGGTGAAATCGGGATCTGCACCGTCGCCTGAAGATTTTCCTCATGAATTTGGTAGTTGGCCGGTCACTCAGACCCATACCTCTGTAATTATGTCATTAATGCCCAACCTACCCGCGGGATGCAACAGATTGCATGTTTTATGGTTTTCCCGCCAAGCAATGCCACTGTAGATACATAGGAAAACCCTCCTTCTTTGGAAATTTGAAACGAGACGTCAATTTTCCTCTTTCGCTGAGATCTTCGGCTCCTAATCGAGCTGAAAAGTCATCGACCAATAGAATCATGCCACGTAGGCACTTTATCTCCTTTGACTTTTCCCATCGCAATATTCATTTTGCCTTTTCCGCCTCAATTGCCTTTTAAATCTTTGTAAATGCAGAATGCATATACATGCAACTGTGCCTAGACGCGTGGTAGCCTTTGATTTGCTCTCCATCTCTGTGCAATTGTATCTCCATTGGCAATCAGAATGAGTATGGATGAAATCGTCGATGGGCGAAGTCTCACCGATGAGCCGTTGTATCTTTTTTGCTTTTACACAATATGATTGTATATTCATACAATCGCCCTACATACAAGGCACGGATCCCAAATTTTTATAGAACAATTTGAAATCAAGTTCAGGTTCGGCTTATATCTCCCCCTTTTGCATATCGCATTGTATAATGCACATACAAGTGCAATATACATACAATGCGTATCTCAACACACTTATGAAGCAGATTTGAATAACCTTTGAAATTCGGGTTGTATCTCTACTCTTGCATCTTGCATTGTATATCACATATACAATGCACACATACATACAAGCTACGGACCCCAAATTTTATTTGCTGCATTTGACTCCTCCTTCGAGTCTGGACTATATATTTTTTCTTTGTATATCGGCTTGTATGTGCAAACATACAACGCGAATATACATACAAGGCGGGACTCCACGTTTTTATGAGTCAGTTTGGAAGAACCTTTGAAATCCAGCTTGTATCTTTGCCTTTGCATCTGTGCGCTTGCATGTTGACTTGTATATTTGCCGCCAATGTACAATTGCTTTTGTATGTTTCCTTTGTATGTCGAATATACAACATGAACATACAAACCCTTTTACATACAAGCAAGGAATCTTTCCTGGAATATGCCTGCAATGTATAACCCGATATGCATACAAAATACATACAACTATTTTTTGCATCTTTTGAGGCCGATTGAACATTATTTCAGGCCCATCACTTTACAACTGCACTTGTACATTTGAACTGTACATGCAAACAACAATGTATATACAAGGATACATGCATGAGGCCGAGGGCTTAGAATTTTTTGATTTTATGAAAGGTGCCTGCAAATGAATACTTGAAACCTGGATGTTTATGCAGGCACCAACATAGCCTTTGCAAACAGTTAGACCCATCCAACAAATATCGATTGTCAATCTAGTTAGGGCCTTGGTCCCTACTTGAAACAATATGGCCCAAGAGGCATATTGGTGTTATCCTTACAACCAACCTCACAATTAGTCCACTTATGCATTTGGAGCACAAGAACGAGCCATAACGGTGCAAAAATTTCACACTCAGCAAGCATCGTTGGTGGAAGCAGCCAACATCAACCCTGAGGTACCAAATGAGGCTACTCCTGATTCCAATTTAATGCTTTGGACTCCTAAGGATTTTTGTGTTGTTAATCCACCTATGAACAGTGTGATCATGCCTGTAAGTAGTGTTACAGATAACACAAGTTCCAAAAAGAGACAATTGGAGGATAATCCCATGCCTATTGTATTACAAAAGGAACCTGTGTCAAAGGCAAAAGGGCCCGGTGTTGTGAATTGAACTCAAAGTAGCAGGCCTACTGCTATAAAAGAGGTTCCATCAGGCCCAAAAGTGCCTGAACTACCTATGGAGCAGTCAAAGAGAGGAACGTGGATTCCTTCCATGCACGAAATAATAACTTTTCCCCTAAATATTGTAGAACAAATGAAAAGGACAAATCTAAATGTGTCAATGTGGGAGGTATTATCAATCTCCTCTCAAAGAGATTTGTTTCTAGATGCCTTAAGGCAATTCCTAGCAGTTGAATCAACAATATAGAGGGAAAAGGACCCAGTCGATCTTGTACAGCCAAGTGAAAATCAGGGGGTCCAACAAAGAAACCATCCCCATTCTACTTGTCCCTAATCACTGGGAAATTCCTAGTGCACAATTGCATGATTGATTTAGGGGCTAGTATTTCAGTTATGCCAAAGAAGATAGCAGATGCATTAGGCATCAAATATACTCTTGTTTCATCAGGTGTATTGCATCTAGATGGTACTTTTGTTAATACTATTGGAGTGATCAAAGGATTGGATTTGACCTTACATGCTTGTCCAAACTTGACTATTAGTCAAGATATTTCAGTCATTGATCTTCCTCCTTTCTTTGATATCTGCTTGTCAAGAGACTTCACAACTGAGGTAGGTGGTTATTTGTCTTTTGATTGTGTATCTGGGGTAAAAATTAGGGCTAAATCATAAACAACAAACTATCAAACCCTAACAAGCACAATGAAGTACAAGATAGCATAGAAATCAAATAATAAAGCAAATACAAACCGATCTCTACACTAATCTTGGCTCGCCTCCATTGCTCTTCTCAATCTTGCATAGGAATGCATGATTTTGAAGGATGAATGTTGGGATAATGTTGGTTTCTCATTCTAGAAGCATAACAATGAGATGAAGATGAATGATGATAGGCTCTAATGTCATTTCAACAGCATGAGGCTACTTGAAACTCATTCCTGAAATGGGTTGGTTGAGGGTTGATTTATAGGAAAGGATTGATTTGAATGAAGGGCTGTGATTGAAAGTTGATTTCAATGATGTGGACGGCTAGGATCGAATAGGGTTTCCCACTCCATGAGGAGTTGTAGTCATGTGACAAGTGTAGGGAGGACCTAATTTAAATAAAAGATTATTTCAATTAGTTGTGCATGTGAAGTGTATTAAATGGAAAATATAGTATGTGACATGTGTTGCAATGAGATGAAAGGCGAGGATAAATTCAAATATTTTATTTGAATTAGTTGGGACATGTGAGAGGGAAATTAATTAAATAAATATGATTTATTTAATTAATTGGAAAGTGGGATAAGGACAAAATGTCATATAATGTCTCTAGTAATGTGTTGACTAGGTGATGGTCAAGACATGAACAATTTTAAGTGTCTACATATTGGTCTCACATGCTGCTGAGGACAAGATATGGCACGAGGTTCACCATTAAGGCTGAACCAATTTCAAATTATCATGTAGAGAATTATGATCATAGCCTGGTGAACCCTCATTGTATGATTTAGGGTGAGGAAGTGCATGATTCAGGGTCCCTCGAGATAGTATATTCACCCCTTCCAACCCCAGATCTTTTCCTTGATGAATGGGCAAAGGAGCACTTTGATTTTGATCCCTATGACACCATTGAAACAACTGGACTAGGCACCTACATGATTCATGAGGGGAATTCCTTTGCCCCTCTATACTTAAACCAGATGATGGTTCTAATGGCCCATGGAAAATGTTCTTTGATGGTGCAAAGAGTAGAAATGGAGCTGGTGCAGGAGTCTTACTGATCTCCCCAACTAGTAAGAAGCTACATTTTGCTCACATACTGTAATTTTCATGCACAAATAATGTTGTAGAGTATGAGGCATTGGTCCATGGCTTGCTACTTGTCAAAAAGAAGAAAATTAGGCATTTGGAAATCTTTGGAGATATTGAACTGGTGGTCAACAAGGTCAAGGAAAGATGTGCAACAAAGAATCAATGCTTAAGAGCCTATAGACACACCATTTGGGCCCTGTTTGAGAGTTTTGATGCTCTCAACCTACAGGTGGTTCCAAGAAAATTAAATTCTGAGGTAAACCAATTAGCAACCGTTGGTGCCCAGTTTTCTCCTCCTACAGACCTCTTTCAAGGCCCTAATTAGCATGTCAAGATAGTGGTCAAGCCCTCAGTCCCTGACAATGATGTGAATTGGCAGATTTTTGATAGCAATGAGCAAATTGTAAACTTCATCCAAAATGAGGTTGATTTCTCCTCAACTGCACAGTCTAGGATGCAAGAAGGATATGGCGACCAGATTATGCAACTTAAAATGAATAAGTTGCCAAAGGGATTAGTCAATCTTGAGGTAATTTTCAACCATGATGATGAATTCAAAGGCAAAAAGAGGAACATCACATGCAAAAGGGAGGATTATCAGAATGTTTCTATAGCCCAACACAAAGATTTATTGCTGGGAAATGTATGTTGTGATATTGAACAACAAGATTTTAGTCACCTTTCTCATAAATATAGTGATGTTTTCACATGGAGTTATGAAGTTTGAAGGGCTTCAACCCTAATTTTGCATAGCATGCCATAGATCTCGACTTAGGTGCCAAACCCATTCGCCAAAAACAACGGCCTATAAATCCCAAAATTGAGCCTCTCATGAGGAAGGAACTTGCAAAGCTCATTCAGGCTAGAATTATTTTCCCCATCAAGTATTCCACCTGTATAGCTAACTTAATGCTAGTGAGGAAGAAAAATGGTGAGATAATGATGTGCATGGATTTTCAGGATCTAAATCACACCTCCTTGAAGGACCACTATCCTCTATCATCCATGGACCATGTTGGTTTATTCCCAGACTGGATGTTTATTCCTAGATTTCCCTACAAGGTAGCCATCGGTGATCAACAGGATCTCTGGGCCAGGGGCCAACAGTGTAGGAGATAGACTCTATATTTTATCTCCTCTTCTTCTTCAGGCTCTGCAAGACCTAGGGGGGTATTCCCTACTCAACATCCATGAGATACACATACAAGGATTGGGATGCTGTCAGAAAGCAGATAAGTCCTCCTGTAAGTAGACCAAAACTGAAAGATAAGAGCAAAGGGGCTAGCTTTGGGCCTATTTGCAGTTGTAGACAGAGGACTGAGGATCCTAAAACTAATTCTAATGTCCTAATGGTTGTTTTAGAGTTTGATTATGATTTTGAGTTTGGATGCAAAGCTGGACATGGTTGTAACACAAACACGAAGCAAGATTGGTGCCTATCCAAGGCCTGGAGTCAATAGACATACACCTGTGAATGATCAGCATGAACAGCTAAAACTGGATTTCAGGGGGATATATATGATACCTGCCTTACAGATATCTCCCAATACAGAGTGTTAAGTTATCTCTACTTATGGCATCCCTACTGCAGTATACCCTTCCCAATGTTCAACCTGAAAACAGTTTAATCTACCCCTTGAGCAGAAGTTAAAAGATCAGACATTCAACATAGGAATTCTATGTTCTAGAGTATCAAATATTACCCAAATATCCAGATTCAGAAGAAGAATACATGCAATACTGGAGACAGAATTAACAAAACACATGCTAAGATAGCATTTCTCATATAAGATTAATCATGAAATCAGTGGGTTCATGCCAAAACATACAACAAGAGATACATAAACTCACAGGTTTAGCTGTACAGAGCAACCAGATCAGCTTGTTTTGAATTACAGAGCCAAAAATCTTCAACTTTCAACAACCTAGAAATGAGTAACACTTCCTGCTTATAACAGCCAGGTAGTGTACCATAAACAATTAATTACATGGCTTTGACAAAAATCCGCCAGATACAGCCCTCAGAAGGAATGGCGCTCAGAAAATGTAAATGCAGCAGACAAAGAGGAGCCTCGAGCCACGCGCCACTATCTGGAAATCTTCATTCATGATCAGGCAGCTTCACCGTTTGTATCATCACCCATACCGCTGCACGACAGTCATTGATGGCTCAACCACCCGCACTTCACTTGGAAACTGTCGCTGTAGTCAACATGAGGCTTCCCGCCAAAACGCCTCCTTCGCAGGTTCAAATTGTGGAAAAAGAATAGTCCCACATGCATGGTGAGGAGAACACACTAGCGCTTTATAAACATAGCCGCACACATGATAGGTGTCGAGCGTTTTGCCACGCTTGACACACAACCCTTCGCCAAGAACCCATCGCTGTGACATATACCATCGGCCCAGCTCAAAATTCCCTCGCCGATATAACAACTCATGCCGATGAACTATGGCCTCATCCCTCCGTCGACCAACACATGCCGATGAAACCTCATCGGCCAAACATTACCCATCGGCGGGCCCTCCAACTGCTAGCCCGATCTCAAAAGTCTCGCCGATCGCCAAATCCTACATACTCCACCGTTGGCCAAACTGAACACAAAGTCATCCCGATGGCATTCCCCATCGGGGTGACTTCCTTCTATTGACGGACCACAAAATACATTGGCCGATCACAGTAGTCTTACCGATGCCAAACGTCAACCCCACTTTCTTCGGTAAGACACACGCCGATGAATCTTCATCGGCCAAACACTACATTGTCGGCCCAACATCTGACCGCTCACCCGATAGCTCCCACTCCTGCCGATGAATACATGACTTACCCCTGTCGGCAAGACCAACACCATCGGTAGAACAACAATCTCATTCGCCGACATCACATGTTACGCCGATACAGTTCCATCAGCCAAACACCTCTGTCGGCCCAACTGAGAAATCCTACACCTATGCATATACAACTGTTTGATATACAAGGCGGACCCCAAACCTTTATGAAGCAGATTGGAAACATATTCGGGTCCGGCTTGTATCTTGACCTATGTACCTTTGCATGTATATACAACTGGAGGGCCCCATCACTTGTATATCGGCCATTGTATATTTTGTTCCTTTGCATATCCACGGGCCCCAGCACATGCATCTCCTCCGCGACACTGTAGCGAATGTATATTTGCACCTTTGTATGTTTTCCTTGCATCCGCAAATATACAAACCTCCAATATACAACTGCAGCATCTTCAACAGAATATTCGATGAATGTATCTTCCGCTCGCCACTGTAGCAATTGTATATGCGCACCTCCTTTGTACATTTCACTTGTGCATGACCCGATATACAAAGCGGGAATATTCCTGGGAATATACCCGCAATGTATCTTTTCTTTGTATGTTTGAAATGCATGTTGGCGGCTTTGTATGTAGCTCGATATACAAGACCACTTGTACATCGCACTGTAGCAGAAGCATGTTTGCCGCCCTTATACATTTCAGGATGACGTCATTGTCATATTCGCAACATCGGGGGATCTCCATAAAATGACTTAGTGTTAGCAATGTGACCCTCCAGACCTTGATGACGTCACCCCCATATCGGCATCAGGATGATATTCGGAAGATTAACCAGATATTTGGAAATATCATCCTGACGCGCAAATATCATGCTGCACTGTAGCTTCACTGCAGGATCGGGATGATATCCAAACATCACCCGATATTGAAACATGATGACCCTGATGAAACATCCGGTCAATAGAAAATGATAATGATGATGACCCCCTCCCTTAGAATATCATGATGATGATGATCTTCTCTCCTTAAGAAAATATGATGCTGCAGCTGAAAAATGCTGAGGAGGTCCAACACTTAGGAAAATGGGCAAGAAGATATAGGGTTCAAATGAAGAAACCCCCTAAACATGAAAAATCAACCTCCAGGTCAAAATGAGTACCAACAGACCAAATCTTGCAAACTGTTACAGGGGCGGAAAGGTTTTCATTGCTTGATGGTTTTTCTGGTTATAATGTTAGAAAAATAATGACTAGGAAACAACTAATCAAGATTGTGAGAGATAAATAAATAAATAATAAAAAGATATTACCATAAACTAGAAGCAAATCTACAAGCTCACATCAAAAGAACAACACTGGAGACAAGAGATTTTGAAGGGGGGAAAAGCAAAGAAAAAACCCCCATAAATTATAAAAGATGGCATGAATCAATGAAATAAAAAATATTACAAAGAGAGGGAGGAGCTCCTCAAGAAATGAACAGCAAGAGAAAAATGAGAGAGCAATTAATAAATACAGAGAGAGCACCTCTATAAATAGAGGTGAGAGGGGGAGTTGCATGCAACTCCCATATGCCACCTTTCATGTGAATAAGTGCAATGTGAACCTCTTAAGGAGATGGTTAAATAAATCAAATATTCCTCCAAGAGGAATAATGACGTGAGTTATCCTCACACATGTGTAAGGATACTCACCTAAAATAAAAATACTTTGTATTTAATAATACAAGTATTTAATAATACAAGTATTTAATACAAAGAAATAATTTAATGATCTTTACTAAAGTAAGGATTTAAGTATCCTTAACCAAGTAAAGATTATCATTTTTAACATCCCCTCTTAAGCTTTACTTGGGGAAGATTACAAAGAATCCATCAATGGGATGATTACAACATTTACAAGAATGGCATAAAAGCCTTTACAATCAATAAGAATATATATTTTAAGAAAGAAGTTTGAAGAGAAGTTTAGATGTAGCTTGATGTAAAGCCAAGTCTTCAAGTCTTCAAGGAATTGAGTGAACCAAAGTGCTTGTATAGATGTCTTTGAACAATTTGAATAGTGAGCTCCTTTAGAGCCAAGAGAAGTGGATTGATGGTTCTTGTGCTGCCAAGATATTGAACCTGTTTCATCAAAGAAACCATAACCACAAATGGATTTCCCATCATTGGGATCATCTCCTAAACTTGAATTAGTATATTCATAGAAAGAGATACAAATTGCATAGTGGATAATAAAATTGTGGATCAAATGAATCCAAATTTAAGTCATAAAGCCAATAACGTAAAAGTTAGCATAGCTAAATCAAAGTAGATAACATAATCTTAAGTCTTGAGTAAGAGTGTTAGGAAAATTTGTAGCACAAATAATGGCTTATAGCCCAAATTATAAAATGTCAATATATAGACATAGCAATAATAGTTCTAGGTTGTGGGCGGATGGGCGGGAGTCCTTCCACATCTATGATGTGGAAGGACTAGGGTCTCCATAGAAGTGAAGGGATCAAATTTTTCCATGGTGATTTAGGTAGCGGCCAGCGGGAGACAAAATCAAGGACATGTGGATCTGAGATAGTCTACAGGAATTCCCTCACGGCAGCTTGGCAGGTGGAAGTGATGACTAACCTCTTGCACAGGTCATGAGTTAACGGACAACCTATCAATCATGATATCAATCCCCTCAGTCTGGTATTAAGTAAATATTGAGGAGGAGGATGAGGTTCTCACGAACGGGTAGGTGGAATGAAGCTCTCGATAGGGTGTTCAAGAGGTGAATTAGATAGTTGCTTTAATGATTTGGCACGCCAGAAGCGCAAGCAGTCTCTTTTTACCTCTATTCTCTCAGTTTGTTGGGTGTCAAATGAAATGTCTGATAAATCGAAGGTGCTTCTCTTCTCAGCTGAGTGGATTGGGAGCGGCGGGATGGACAGTCCAGTTCGGCTAGTGAGCGCCAAGCGACAGATGGCTTTCCTAGGTAGCATTACTGACCTGCGCATCAAGCGTATTCTGAAGTGTCAAGATGCTTCGGGTTTAGGGGCAATGAAGATGATTCTAGGGAAGGAGTTTGTGGAGAATGGTGAGAGATATCGAGTAGACTCCGATATAAGCTCACATTTCGTGGCAACATTGTTGGACCTGAACGTGGCAAAGACTTGGGTGGACGCGGTGGCGTGCAAACTATTCTTACCAAGTGTGTTAGGAGGCTTGGCAGAGGTTTTGGAAGCGACTTCTTTTGGTGCAGGCATGCCGCGACCAAGGGATTTGCCTCTTCTCCAGCAGCCAGGTAGCGTAGTCAAGTTCTTTCCCTTTATTCTACATCTAAGGGGGGTGGACCTGGTTTGGTTCAAGAAAAATGCAAGGGTTGGTGTGAATTTTCTACTGAAGTTTTTCAACATCTTGGAGACTAAGGAGGCTCAGGGCAGCGATTGGACCGATGAGTTCAATTGGAAACTGCATAAATATGAACAGGAGGCTTGAGTCAGTTAGGGTTTTAATGGGGTGTCCAGTTATAAATAAGGGGTTTTAATATTTAGTCTGTTATAGTTTTTTCCTTCAGTTTGAACTGTAAGCTCAGCCTTGCATGGCATATGGTAGCAGTATGGTAAATTGTATAGAAGTGGTGTCTAGGACAGCCTTTAGGCTGGGTTTTTGTCTTGTTTCAGAACTAAAAAACTGAAGATATGTATTTTTTTATGATATCAATATAACAGAAATCCTATTACGCAGCCAAAAAATAAAGTTCTAGGTTGCTTCTCACTACATCATTTGTTGAATTGTAAAGGGAACTTATATCAAGTTTAATAATAATGGACTTTGAAAATTAGTCCTAAGATCATAGTGCCATCATTTGAAGATTCAATATTACAGACTTAGAAAAAAAGGGTCCTAAAGATGGTTATAAAACCCATATTGCCTTCATTACCAAAGAAAAACCCATAGTGCCTTCATGAGAATTTTAATATCAAAGGACTTTGAAAGTAGTCCTATAAAATGGTATAACAACCATATTGTTTTTATCAAATAATAACTTGATCTATAAAAATGTAAGTGCATACCATCAAAGTGGATGGAAATATTTTCCATGGGGCCCAAAAAAACACTCAAATGAGACTTAATAGGGCTCCCTATGCAACATTACTGCAAATGCGTCTTGCGCATAAAATATTTAAAGGCTTTAGTGCTCTAATGAGCTTTTAATTTCTCAAAAATTATAACAGATAAATGAGACACAATAAAATATTAGATTCCCTTTATCAAAACAACAGAATTGTAGTTGAGAATGAAACTCTAGACTTGTTTTAAATATTGTATGAGATCAAGACTTAGGTAGAGAAAAGCAAAATGATAAATTACCAGAAACTGTGATAGAGTGAGCTTGGAGATATCAAGGGGCACAAATGAAGCCACCTTAACAAATAAAATTTTAAAAAATAGTACAAGACGATATTCCAACTAAATGAATATCCCCTTAAATTTTTATAAGTAAATAAGAATAGAACATATTAAAGATATCACTTTACATGTACAATGTTATTGGGTTGATCAAGTCCAATAAGAAAGTGCATATGTAATTATTTTTAAAACCAACATTTTGAAAAATGCCTAATTTCAGAAAGAAGGCAATTTAAAAAAAAAAACCTAATTTCCATAATTAATAAAAATGCCAATTTTTTTAAGAAGAATGCCTTATTTAGAACAAATGGTCAATTTTTTTTGTAAAAGGACTAAATAATTTTTTGTTTAAGAAATGTCTAATTATATAGACAAAAGTCAATTTTTTTCTTAAATACCTAAGTAAAAGGCAAAATATTTTTTAAAAAAACTAAATAATTGAATAAAAGGCAATTTTAAAAAAAAAAAAATCCCTAATTAAAGGAAATACAATTTTTTTTGAAATATTGTTGTAAGAAAAGGCATTTTTTTTAAAAATTTGCCTATAGAAAGTTAAAAAAGATTAACAATACATATGAAATTTAAATAAAAAAATTTATTAAAAAAAATGTTATTAATCCTAAAAGAATTCTTAACAAGTATATAAAAATCAATTATTAAAAGTGAAAAAGAATTACTAAGATTGAAAAAGGAAACCTTGTGTTGTTTAAATAGAAAAAAAGCACGAATAGAATGTAATTGAATTGTGTTTTGTTTTTGTCGTGCAGGGTCTAGGGTTTCAGTTTTGAGTGCAGAGGACGGTGGCGGTAAACATCAGAGGGGGCGGCTGGTGGTGCTGCGCAAGGAGGGGTCGGCCGGGGGTGACTTACCCCACAGGCCCCTTGCTTGCTAAAAAGAATTTATTTAAAGTTTTAAAAACTTTAATTTTTGTTTGAAATTTTTTTAAAGTTTGATTGGTTTTTTGTTTTTAAAGTGCGGAACAAGGCAAGGGTCGAGGCCCTTAGGGCCTATGAAGCCCTCAAATTTTTTTATTTTTATTTTTTAAAAATTTTAACTGTTAAAATAAAAGAAGGTTATAATTTTTATTAAAGAAAATTGTTTTTAATTTTTAAAAAGTTTGTTTATTTTTTTAAACTTTGAAAATTTTAATATATAGTTTGTAACAAGCTATAAAAAATAAAAATAAAAACTTTGCAAAATATTTTTATTTGTAAAAAAAATTATTTAGATTTTTTAATATAATTGAATTTTTTTTAGAAATACTTATAAAAAATAGATTAGGAAGAGGGCAAATTTTTTTTAGAAAACGCTGATTGATTTAAAGAACAGATTTGTTTAATTAGATTGCAGATCCAGCATGGAGGGCAAAAAAAAAATATTGATTTTATTAATTTACAGCAATAAGATCTAAAATAATCTGCACAAAAAAAAACTAAAATAATCTGCATGCAATAGGGTTAGAAAAAGAAATGAAAAAAAAGGTAAACTTGTTCCTGCACACAAAAAAAATTCTCTTATCTCAAAAAATGATTCTCTTATCTCAAAAAATGAAGTCTCCAAGGTGTAAGCTGCACAAAAAATACAACTCAGAAAAATATTAGTTGCATGGCTCTATACCATGTTAGAAAAATAATGACCAGGGAACAACTAATCAAGATTGTGAGAGATAAATGAATAAATAATAAAAAGATATTACCATAAAGTAGAAGCAAATCTACAAGCTCACATCAAAAGAACAACAGTGGAGACAAGATATTTTGAAGGGGGAAAAGCAAAGAAAAAACCCCCATAAATTATGAAAGATGACATGAAACCATGAAATAAAAAATATTACAAAGAGAGGGAGGAGCGAGAAGAGAAAAATGAGAGAGCAATTAATAAGGAGAGAGCACCTCTATAAATAGAGGTGAGAGGGGGAGTTGCATGAACTCCCATATGCCACCTTTCATGTGAATAAGTGCAATGTGTCAACCTCTTAAGGAGGTGGCTAAATAAATCAAATATTCCTCCAAGAGGAATAATGACGTGACTTATACTCACACATGTGTGAGGATACTCACCTAAAATAAAAATACTTTGTATTTAATAATACAAGTATTTAATACAAAGAAATAATTTAATGATTTTTACTAAAGTAAGGATTTAACTATCCTTAACCAAGTAAAGATTATCATTTTTAACATATAATCAGATATTTGTGAAAGAGGAGGACAGATTCAAGACAACATTCACCACTAAGTGGGGAACCATGGCCTATGCAAAAATGCCATTTGGGCTCTCCAATGTTGGCACCACTTTTCAGAGGGCAATGGACATTGCTTTCAAGGGCTTTATTAACAAGTTCATCCTAATCTATTTGGATGATATCATAGTCTTCTCCAAAAGAGGAGAAAATCATATGTTGCATTGGAGAAGGTTTTCAAAAGTTGTAGGGAGTTTGGGGTGTCTCTGAACCCCAAAAAGTATATTTTTGTTGTTGCTCAGGGCAAGCTTTTGGGTCATCTAGTGTCCAAAGATGGGATGTCCATAGATCCAGAAAGAACTTCAGCCCTTCTTGCTCTTCCTTTGCCTGCTCATAAAAAAGCTTTGCAATCATTTGTGGGGCAGATCAATTTTGTTAGGAAATTCATTCCTAACTGTGTTGGTTTGGTCAAATCACTGAACCTTATGCTTAAAAAGGATGATGTTTTTAGGTGGACTAAGGAAGGGAAGGATGGTTTTGAGAAGATAAAGGAAGAAATTGCCAAAGCTCCTACCCTCATGAATCATAATTATGAGAATGACTTTGTCCTTTATGCCCGTGGAGGAGAGAGCAACATTGCCTCTGTCTTGATACAGCAAAATGACTAAGGTATGGAGCAACCCTTGGCCTTTTTTAGTCAAACATTGAAAGATTATGAGGTCAGATATAGTCCCATGGACAAATAGGTTTTTGCCATTGTGAGAGCATTGAAAAAGTTTAGATATATGCTAGCAAACAACCATATCAAGGTATGTAGTTTCTCACACTAGTTTCTCATCCTAGTGTGAGAAACTACATAATGGGAATTGAAATTAGTGAAAAGAGAGCAAGCTGGGTCACTAAGATCCTAGAATATGATGTTATTATCAAAACCACTAAGCTGATTAGAGGCAGAGGATTATGTGAACAGTTAACTCAAACTACTGTGGATGAAGTGAAATCATCCTATCACTTGAATGAGGCAAAACCTATTTTCCTAGGCCTAATTAGGCCACTTTTACAAAGCAACACCTCTCAAATATTTCTCCCAATTCACAAAACAATTCCAAATCCACTAGACATACTTCAAAAGGCCTAAATCACCAACCTTTGGCAATAGAAGACTCCACCAAGTACCCTAACCTCAAAACCCTCATTCTATGCTTGTATGGGGGGGGGGGGGTGTTATTGAAAGTCCTACACCCAAACCTCAAATCACTTCAAGGACCACTCAGTCACCTTACACAAGGTCTGCACATGCTTAATAAACCATAATATGGCCACCCACATTCAGTTTTGACCAAAACCCAACATTACACCTCCTTTCTTGCTTGGAAACAATGTAATTTCTAACTAGGGCATCACCCCAAATTTAATATAACACCTCCCCTACTCCTGAGATCACATGAACACAAAACCTAGAGGTTTACAGTGGGTGGAATGATTCATGTCTTCATTTTGTTACTTTCAAACCCTTAAACCCTATTTTTCTGGCTGCCTACAGAAATTTGTCCACCAAAGTCATTAAACTTGTAACCCAGTGGATGGAATGACTCATGTATTCATTTTGTTACTTTCAAACCCTTAAACCAATTCAAGAGTGATGTTAACACATATATCTATCAATTCAAATGCAATTTAGTCTAAAAGCAAACTGTACTGGGCTGTATAGATCAAGGGAGCATCAAATTACTAGTCAAAACACATTAAATTCAGTAAAAATAGGGGTATTCTTTATTCTTTTGTCTACAAGAATAGTTCACCACCTGCCTCAAAGTTTGTGAGGCCTCTTTAAGTTTTTACAACCATAAAAAAACTAAAAACCAACGGTCACAACTGTCTTTTGAGTTCCATGACTGTTCAACTTCCACTTTTTGCACTTTGTCCACATTTACAACTTTTGACAATACTTGAAAATGAACCTCAAATAACCTCCTAGGACCTAAAACATGTTCAAAATGGTCTCTTAAACCTTATTACAACATTAAAACATTAAACTTAACCCATAAACCCATAGTTACCTCATGGAGGCATGAAATCCATAAGGTGCTCCTGCACCACTTTGCTGGGAAGAAAAGATTAGCAGCTCTCCCACTTCATCCTATTCAAGAAGATCAACCTTTCTCACAGTGGGGCCTGGATTTCATTGGCATGATCAACCCTCTATCTAGTGCTAGCCACAAATGGGTTTTAACTGCAACGGACTACTTCACCAGGTGGGTTGAAGCAATCCCACTCAAAGAGGCTACAAAATCAGCAATCATGGATTTCTTGGAAGAAATCATGACAAGGTTTGGAGATCCCCACACTATCATTTTTGATAATGCAAGAGCTTTTATTGGTTTTAGAATAGCTGATTTGGCTTTGAAATATAATATGTTCTTGAAGACTTCATCTAACTATTACCCCCCAGGTAATGGTTTAGCTGAATCTACTAATAAGAACCTGATCAGAATTCTGAAGAGGACCATGGAGACAAACCAGATACAATGGCACAATAAGATCAGATTAGCTCTTTGGGATGATAGGATCACCTATAAAAGAGCCATTAATAACTCCCCTTTTGTTCTTGTATATGGAAGAGAGGCTAGATTGCCTATATCTTTGGAGCTTCCTTCATTGGAATTGGCCCAATAGTTGGAATTAGAAGGTGAAGATGCTAGGTATGTAAGGATGGCCGAATTAACTAAACTAGAAGAACATGGACAGTCAGCCATGGCTACCTTGGAAGAACATCAAAAATAGACCAAGAAATACTTTGACAAGAAGGTCAAAGATCAGTTTTTCAAGGAAGGTGATCTTGTTTTAAAGTGGGATGCTGACAGAGCCAAGCCTGGAGGCCATACTAAATTTGATGCAATCTTGAGTGGCCCATATATCATCATCAGTTGCAAGCAAGCCAATGCTTTCAATCTTTCAAAGCTAGATGGTGAACTTCTACCGATCTCAGTTTATGGGATCCATATCAAACCTTACTTTTAAGGTTGGTCTAAGATTTTATATATACTATTTTGTTTTGTTCTTGCTTTAGTTTTCCCTTTCCCTAAGTGTTGTTGTACAGACTACACTCTCATTAGGATAATGCAGGCCTTGTTTCCTTTTGGCGTTGTTTTGAAGGCAGGTTTTAGTTATTTTCGGCCTACTATAGTCCCTATTGACTCAATGCCCAATGGATGCTTAAGGCCACTGGTTCTTTGTTTAGCAGGTAAACATCCTTGAGAGATCACCAAAATATTGACCTATTTTCCCCTTCCCAGAAAAATAGCCCAGCTTGAAAATATTGAAAATCTTGTTGAAATCCCTTAAGTGCTTAGTATTCTTAAGACTTCAGGGTATTTTCCTTGTAAAAATATCCAAATTTCCCTAAGGAAAATCCTCTAAAAAAACCCAGAAATTTCAAGCCTTTTGCCTTAGATGACAAAATGTCAGTTCGCAAACCGACTGGTTTGCTAATTAATGAAAGAAAGGCTCTAAAAATGACAACGGCAAAAAATAAGTTTCCCTTTATTGACAATTTTCAAATTTTGCAAACTCATCCAATGGTTTGACTTTTCAAAGGTTCGCCGATCAGGCGAATCGCTGACTAAAGGGTTAGGCGAGAAATATTTCTTCAAAGTAACCAGGGTAAAAGGTGACTTGGAAAAATGACTAAGGCAAGGAGAAGAAAGCCTTTGTCAGAAAATTGGGGAAAACTCGAACTCATCCCATAGTTCGATTTTTTCTAGATTTGCCAATCAAAGGAATCGCCAATAAAAGAAAAGGAAGGAAACAAAGAAGGCGACCAAGTTAAAAAAAAATGGGACTTCGTTGACAAAGTAAGGTAAAAAGGTGAGAACAAAGCTTGCTTTGAAAATTAGAGATTTGTTGATAAAGACAAAATAAGAGGCTGAAAAGTGACCAAGGCAAGGAAAGAAATCGCCCTGTAAGCAAATTGGTAAAAATAAAAACTTACCGAAAAGTTCAAAATTTCCCAAAATTGCCGATCGGGCGATTCGGCAGCAAAAGAAAAGGAACAAAGGGAGAAGACAGGCAAAGTTTGAAAAAGTGGAACTTTGCTGACAAAGAAAGAGGATAAAAGGAGACGAAACAAAATGGTTCGCAAAAGTAATATTTCATCGATAAGGCGAAAAGAAGTAGAGAGAAAAGAGAGTCGACCGAGGCAAAGTTTGGAAAAATGAAACTTTGCCGATAAAGGGCAAAAAGTAGCAAAAGTGGCCAAGTTTGAGAAAATGGGAAATTATCGACAAAAAGGAAAAGGCAAAGAAATAGCTAGTTTAGAAAAGTGAATTTTTGCCGACAAAGGGTAGAAAAGGGAGAAATAAGCCAAAGTTCAGGAAAGTTAGATTTTTTCAATAAAAGAGAGAAATACAGAGAAAAGTGAGATAGTTCACAAAATGGTGATTTAGCCGACTGAAGAGAAAAGATGAAAATAGAAATAGACAAAGTTTGAGAAAGAGAGATTTTGCTGATAAGGCAAAATAAAGGTCAGCATTTTAAGTAAAATAAAAATCAGTGAAGTTATAGCTTGTGATATAATGTAAGCTTTAAAATATTTGAAATTAAACATTTTAAAGTATTGTAAAAGCTTTACAAAGGACTTTTGGTGGGACTATATATTTGAAATATCTTCTTCAACCATTAATGCAGAATCAGATCTACCCAGCTACTTCACCTCCAAATATTTTCATATTTACTATTACATGTGGATGAATCGATTATTTGCATTCAAGATAGCGAATATCTCCTAGCTACTTCATCCTCAAGATATTTTTTGCATTTATGCAGAGAAACATTCCTTTTGGCAGAAATATCTTCTCATAGGCCCATGGGGCAAATTTATTTAATGAATGACTTAGGTCAATGTAATGGAATGATATAAATTGATGAAATTCAATGTACTGAGGGTAGGATACAAAGACTTATTTTTGTGTTCAAATATAACCCTCGTCTACTATAGCCGTGCCTTTTTAATCAATACACTGCTGTGTTTTTACCTTTTCATGTTGTTCTTTAACTCTGTGTAATCTAGAAATGCTTTGTTTGTGAATGTTTATTTCCTTGCAAATTTGTTCTGTACCTTTACCTTTGTTAAGATCAGTAGGATTTATGTAAGTTATCAGCTGTATTTCATTATTCTATGCATTTTAGATTTATGGGTGTTCTATATTCAAACATGGTGAATCACCAGTTTCTCCTTCTTCCCCTTTACACAATAGTGATTAGATTAGGTTTAGTCTTAGCACACTTTGAATCTCATATTCAGAAAAGGAACTAACCTTCTCTGGAGGTTTGATTTCCTTTGCAGTGTCCCACACCTGGAAATCACTCCAAATTTTCACTGGATTGTTGAAGCATAGGTGCTTCAACACAGGGTGCAAATCCAAGTGACAACAGGTCCTTTCAAGGACAAAATCAGTGCACAATATATGGGCGGCCATCCAGGCTGTGAATTTTTTAACACGCCAAGCATGGATATTCTTCCAATTTGTAGGTTCTCACAGGGCCTCTGGGCTAGATTTTAATGCAGCATGGGCAACTGGGCATAACTTGTTGACTAATTTTCAATGCCTAGGTCTGCACAGTGATTTGTAAAAGCTATATATACATGTAAAAAAGATGTATGTGCGGTTGGTTGGTCGTTGGGTCATTATTCAGATTGAAGCGCTTGATGCTTGATCTTGACCTCATGATATTTCCTATAACTAAATGAATTTGATCGAATGTGTCCTCTTTTGGGCCTCTCTGCCTTCATTTCTAGTTCAACTACGAGGGGAAAGTTATCATTCTGTGTCTTCTTGATCTATATTTAGCTTTTCTATCTTTGTAATGGCTATTTATCCTTTGTGATTAATACAAGCAACTTGATTCTACCTCTCTGATTTTCTTTTACACTATGTATGTTTGAATGTTGCTCATTTATACTGTGGATAAAATAGTCCCTCTATAAGTTTTAGTATTCTATTTTGACCTCTATTAGAGAACGAATGAGTCTGTGTTGGTTTATTCAGCCTTTGAAATCATCACTGTGTTATGTCAACTTCAACTAAACATCCTAAATCTTGGTGTATCACCATTTCCTTTTTTGTATTCCTCATTTCCCTTTTCCCTGGTGACCATTAGCATTAGATTTAGTTGTCATTCTCTGGACCTTAAGTCTAGAAAGAGGAACCAACCTTCTCCGGAGGTCTGATCTCATTTGAAGGTCCCACACCTTGAGATCATTCCCATGTTACGCTGAAATTGTTGGAATTGTCAAAGCCTCAACAACAGGGTGCAATTTTAGGTGATAACAAGTCATCAACCTCATCATGAGAAGATAAATAACTATCACTAAGGTTTTCACTAAATATATCATCAATAGACCATGGGACTAAAGATATAAAAGAAGGACTAGCATGAGCTACACAGGGGATAACAACCTCATGTAAAGGTGAACATGATATATCATGTATAGGCATATCAACATCACATGTAAGTGAAGGTGAAACATTTGTTGCCATCAAGTGCAACACTAGGCTCATCACAAAATGATAAATCAAGGGAGACACATGTAGGAGAATCCATAGATGTGAGAGGAAAAGTATCATTAGATGTAGAAAGAATATCCTTGCCAGCTGTAATAACATAATCATATGGATGATATCTCTAGATATATCAAATGAATATAGGGCTAAAGTAAGAACTAAGTCACCATCATAGGCCACAAAAGATGTATCATCATCATAAAACTTGGTGGCATAGGAAGTGAACTTGGTTAAGAAGGGGAAAAAGACATTCATTATAATGATCTACAATGAAAGATACACAAGGATGATTCCAAACCCTAACTAATGTAAATAAGATTTGAATTGAAAGATGAAAGTAGTCAGGAATATCAAATTTGGAACATAAACATAGAAGAATAAAACCTTAGGGGTTATAAGATCAAATGAGTTCACCAAAATGAAAGGAAATAAAACACAAATTTCAAACATATTTATTCTAATAAATGAATAAAACATTAATTTCATAAATTAACCTAGATATATGAGTTGAGTTTATGAACATGTGCCTGATCAAATATGAAATATAAACAAAATAATACAAGTAAAAAATTACCTTGAAGCCAAAGAGGAGACTAAAAAGAATGATAGATGATTGCCACTTGATTTCTAAAATTGGATATGAGATGAACAAACTAAGATGATTGTGCTTAGTGAAATCTATGACTATAGGTGAACTTGGGTTAAACTTACACTTGTAGTTTTAATCTACGCGTGTGTGGTTTTGTCTTGATATTTGTAGTTTTAAACTTTTTGTGTGGTTTTGACCCTGAGGTCTTTAGATCTTTGGTACCTGTGATAAAGTTTTGCTTGTGCATATGCTTACACCTATAAAGAGAAGATTCACAGTGTTGAAGAATATTGTTAGAACTTGCTATACTAGAAGAGGAAGGCAACTAAATTTCTACCTTTTACTTTAGTCAAGTCTTATTGATTAATTCAACAATTTTGATAAGAGTTGGAAGACACACCAAATGACACATGCAACTAAGTTTGACGTGGTAATGATGACGCCAAGTGCTTGAGACTTTGATACAATGAGGTTCAATGTAACGAGTGTCAAAGTGACCTAGTGTAAGAACTAGGGTTTTGACATTTGTTGATGTAAGGGTCGATGTAGCTAATGTGACTATCATTGAAGATTGAATAGTGAGTGTTACTCATTTTAATAGATGGAGGCAATGGGGTTGTCCTAATAATGAATGGATAAGGGATGATTAAATGACCTAGGAATGATGTCCTTTTATATATGTTCTAGGTGGATAGATTGAAAGTTTTGGCACATGAGTCAACAAATAACAATTAGTTGGGATTGTGTTGGCCTAGGCCCATGATTAACTTTAAATTTTAAAAAAAGTAGGTCAAAATTGCATATGTAGTTCTAATTTGGGTTAAGACTGCATCTGTAGTTTTGAACTTGGTAGAGGAAGTTGTGATCTAAAATTTAAAGTGTTTTGATAAAATGTTATTTTTAAATGTAATAGGACAATATACTTAAAACCTCACACAAAGTGGTGTGAAATGAAGGGAAAAAGTGTAAGGGATGCACGTTTCACCCTTATACTATTACAAATGAAACTTAATTACAAATAAAACTATAAAACGAAACCATACCAATTTTAAAATATAATCATTTGAATTAACTTAAGATAAAGGTTCATGTATTTACAATAACATTTTAGGTTTAAAATTTTAAAAATAAATTAAAAAATAAAATAAATGAAAAATAATCCCCATTTAAAATAATAAAAATACTTAGATCATGGTACCATGCACTTATTTATCTTATTTTGTTTAGAATCCGCTCCTCAAAATTTTAAGGAGTATTTTGTGGAGCTAGTGGTCTCATGATTTTTTTTCTTATTTGAAGCAATTATTTTATAATGCAATTTATTAATAAAGAAAATTTATCAGATACAATTTGGACATAAATGAAAAAAAAAGAGAAAGAAATATATGTTGAGGTATTTTCATTATGTAGCATAATTTCAGCGTCCCAATTTTTTCACATCATAATTTCAATATCTAGATTGTATAATAGGAGAAGATTCTAAATTATCCTTTCCACTTAATTTAAAACTTGCAGGGGACTAACTTTATTACTCAAATTTAAACAATAAATATAAATAAACAGCCGCATGAGGCCATAACATTTTAGGAAGGGGTCTCACCTTCTAAAGCATAGTTAGGTGCCCCTGGGAGTATGAGGTAGTCTCATATGTTATAAGCCACCTATAGACCCAAAATCAGGTCGCCTGACATCGTAGACTATAAAAGGATCCATTTCCATTTCCATTTCCAAAGAGCAAGTAGGTACCTTGTTTAGCCATAAAATGGGGTCTTTCATGTTCTTAACTCAAATTCAAACTCCCTACCATAACCACGCTAAAAAAGACTATCAATAATAATAATAATAAGGGTATTAAAGTAAAAATATGAAAGGGACCTTAAACTTAGAAAGTGGTCAATATAATAAAATTATTGAACTTTTCTGTAAGTGCCAGATAAATGACTGAAACATCTGAACCATATTTTTTCCTCAACCTCCTGCTTCGGCTCAGCTTTTACAATATATCATCTTACATGTCTACAACAAAATAAATTCAAGTTCACACCACATATCACCTCTTCTGATTATTCACCCCATAAAATCCAGATCTGCCTTCATTCAACTGCCATCGGCCCAGATCAATTGCACATCCTATTGCAAGTTTTCTTTTCATGCGAGCTTTCCACAGATCCAATTTACCCAAGTGAGTGAATATTTTTTCGACCTGTGGGAGTCTGAGCCCGAGTGTGTTTCAAGACCATGAGAAGGTACGCCATTAAACACTTTTCCATTATACGTTTATACATATAACAGTACTATATATATATATATTGATTACAGTAATGGGTTGTGCTGTATATTACTTTTCAGGGGAGTAAGTGGTCACAACCTTGATATTCCACCAAGGAGAGGGCAGCTGGGGAGCAGACATTTGAAGCAATTTAGTGCAGGCGTGAAAGTAATAGCAGGGAGGTTATCAGTAGCTCTGTTGGTATTGCTGATATGCACCGTATCTCTGTTTTCTCGCATCCGAGATGACAAGCTTATTGCTCAATCACAGGTCAGTCGGCTTCGTTGATTTGAATCCCATAATTTGTCATGAAATATTTTTTGCATCTTGAAGATTTTAATAAGCATATCAATTTGATTGCTTGAAACCCCAATGCCATGAATTCTCAGCGCATCTTAATTTTTTTTTTCAGTATCTATGTCAATTTGATTGCTTGATATCCCACCACATGTCATGATTTTCTTTTGTATTCTTAAAAACTGTAGTACCCATGTCAATTATTTGCAGGCATTTGAGCTACATTGTTAGGATGTACTGGCATTGGGTTACTCTCTAACCTTGGCATTGATCTACACTTGAGTTCGTCCCTAATACTTGCTTGTCATACTTGAATGTGTTTCTGAGTTCCATTGACCTATTTTGGTCGCTCACACAAGGACTTCTTGGGAGTCCCATTGACTGATTTTGGTTATTCGGGCATATTAATATAATTTCATTCTTTCTTAAATTGCTCAAGACGCCACCATTTATCCTTAATTGCTTTTGCACCTCAAAATATTTAGCACCCATGTCAGTCTTCTTATGGCTTCTTATACATTCACAATACAGCTAGAAGAAAATATCTTTAGGCAATAGTGGGTCTGTAGCAATTAAACTAGTCCTACTCCACCTAAATCTGCACCACTTGTATGAATTCTTTTCAAATCTTTAAAACTTCAGTACCCATGTCACTCTCCTTTGTAGGTGTGTGAACTACAGTGTATACCAATCTTGGGTTACCCTCTCTGGCTTTGGTAGTAATCTGGTGTCAGATTTTTGGGTTAGGGTATATTTTTCTCTAACACTTGTCTATCATACCTGTATCTATTACTGAGTTCCATTGACCTATTTTAGTCACTTCTATAAGGCTGTATCCCCAAGTTCCAATTCACTTGCTTTGGTCACTCATGGACATTGGTATACTTTCATTCTTGATTGCTCAAAATTCCATCCCTTGTCATGAACTCTTCCTGCATCTTACAAATTTTAGTCCCCATTTCAAATTTCGTATAGCTTCATATAAATTCTTTTTAATGATAGAAAAAAAACTATTGGGGTAATGGTGGATATAAAGCAATTAAATTAGTCCCTCTTCTGTCCCATTTATTCTAATTTTTAATGATTTCACTGCCACATACTTTCCTTATTAGGTTAGTTCTGAGAGGGGCTGATGCGAATTTTAATTTAGTATTGAAATCTGCTAAAATATAACTTGCTTTGTGGGCCCATCAATGCATCTAAGCTTTTGAGTTATTACCTTGCTTTCCAGACAGTTGGATCCAGTGGCACTGAAGATGCTTTTACACTACAGGTTGGAAACTTGCATTTTCAAGTAGCTTTTGTTGAGTTTGTATGTAGAACTGAAATGCACTATATCTCTCTAGATGGTTCATTTTACATAACAATACCCATAGCTGATTTGTTTGCATACTTTGCCAAGGATCCACTTAACTAGGAATATATGGTGAATGACTTAAATTTTATTATGCATTTTATAAACCGTAATCAGGTCATAAATGCATGCAGAACACACAGGCATATTGAATGTCTATCTATTGCATAGTAATAGAGAAACTGAAGTAAGGTATAGATACAAAATAAGGAATCATATGTAAGGTTACATATTGCAGAAACCCCTTGGCAAAATAGAATAAGCCAGTGACTTTAAATTAACTTTGCCATCCAGATTTAGTCAATGGATTGACAACATTGTTTTCATCTACCTTGTCTATATTCCAGTGGATTTAAGTAGCTTTATAGCATCAGGGAGATGGATAAAGTATATGAAAACAAGTGGACGATTCATGCTCATGAGAGATGGGTTCTTGTGAACAACTACTCATGAAATATGGGTCAAATTAGATTCACTCAAAACTAATGTAGCTGAATCCTGAAAAAACATATCATATAATCTGATGCACTGTGAAAAGACTACTTGTAGAAAACTTTATAGCATTAATGATTCTGCATGAATAACAGAATCTTAACTAAGAAATAAAACTAATAGACAATAGCCTCTTAGGTTTAGATTTTTTTTTTAATTGAATACTTTTAACATCCTGTTGTTATCATGTGCATGGATAATAGACCTTCTTCCGTTTGGAGTCAAGGATTGAGAGTTATCCATTTTGCTAAATTTGTCTGGGACTATTTTTGTTACACAAACCTTGCCATTTTTTAGGCTATAGCTTATTTTGTAGTATTTGGATTGACAGTAAAAGGTACATGTTCAGGAAACTGGGTCAATTAAATCAATTCCAATCATTTTAAAAAAACACAGTCGGAAGACTTGCATGGACTTGGTGCCACTCGTGAGTCCAAAATGAAACCGTGCCGATCCTCCAAGGCTCACATGTTGAGACTGTTTCATATACTTGCCGTGACTTGCCCAAGTTTCATCAAAAACATGTGGTTTTACAGTCTGACTCACTATTTTTACGGTTAGACTGTGTGTTTCACAGCTCATAAATTTCGAAGGGTTTTTTGCAGTTTGCGAACAGTCACTAGGGTTTTTAAAGTCGCATTGGGTGTCTGAATGTCCCTTCACAGCTGCGAATGAAGCTTTTACTGTCCCGAATGAAGGAACAGTGTTGAAATTTTTTACAATCATGGGTAGAAAGGCATCATTTCTCAGTTGTGGGTAGAATGAAATTCAGTGGGCAGAGGAAGAAGGGGGCCCCAAAATAATTCAATAGTCATACAGCTATATTGACACCAGAAATAAACCCTAAATGCATTACAGTATTCTGATCATCAATTTACACTATGCAAATAAAGAATAAACCCAGACTTTTGTTTTTTTGGAGTAATTATGTTTTATTTATTTTTTGCTGAGTCTCGAGTCCGAGTCAAAATTTTGGGCTGCTGAGTCTGTGTTGAGTCTGACTTTTCCAACTATGATAAAAATGACTATGGATTTTTTAATAACGTGCTGGTATTAGTTATCTCTTTGCAAACTGTGGTGAATTATGAGTATGAATCAATTGTTATTGTAAGAAATTTTCATAAAATGTCTTAGTATGAAGGCCATTTATTCCATAGTTCTACCAAGGTCACCAGTGACTGGTTAAGGTCAGCAGGGGGTTGATGAAATTGATATATTTTCTGGTTAATATGCTCAAAATTAATTTGTATGAAGGGTATAGACTGGCATTTTATCAAAATATATCTGGTATGGTATTAGATAAACAACTGAATGATGAAAATTAATAGTGTTTTAGCTTATATCATCAAGATTAGTTAATGTTCATGGCCTTTAAATGCATGGTCACCTAATAATTGTTATATTATTAGATGTTTCTGTTTTTGTGGGATTATTATATTTGATGAATTTCTAATTTTTTTCAATAATATCTAAAAACTGGAAGATAATTTATAATAAACATGAAAAGAATAGTCTGAAGCTATGAGATCTCGAACCCGGAAATCATACATCCATAATCTAGAAATCATAAACTTTGAATTGTAAGTCTGAAAACTCAAAATCAGGCTTCAATTTGCAAGGTGAGCGCAGCCTTAACATTCCAAGGCATGGGTCTCTTCTAACTTTTGCCCATCTGTAAACTTATATCAACTCTACATGTAAACCTAGCCACTCTTGAGAGATGGAGACTTTGAGGGAATTTGGCAACCTCTCAAATGACTTTTGAATCACTTTCAAGTGTCTTTTCAATCTCCTTGGGGAAAGGGAACTTGGACAATTTCCTTTCCTAGGACTTTCAGTCCTAAGTTGAGCTTCTATTTTGAAGATTTTCTCTAGATTTCTGATGGCCTTGTTATGCAGCCGGACTATTTAGTGCCATTGATCATATTGGCTTTGGTTCCCTCTTGATCAGCTCCAAATGTGCTCTCATCACTAAGGGTAGAGATTGATCACCATATCCTTAGAGGAAAGGATTTGCTCTTTATATGAGATAGAGACCGGGGAGTTCATTATCTTTAGATACCTTATCTAATTTGAGGACAGAGGAATATATTATTGCCTTTCTAAGGATCCAGGAGGTTTTTTTTCCTTCTTTAGATATGCCAACTTGAGATATCTCACTTTGTTCTTGGGAGAGGTTGTTACTTTCTCATACAGGTCACTTCAGAGGTCTCTTAGTACAGTTACCTTAATTATCTCTTTCTGGAGAGGTTGTTACTTTCTCATACAGGTCACTTCAGAGGTCTCTTAGTACAGTTACCTTAATTATCTCTTTCTTCCATTCTATCATGAGCAATGGTGATGCCAACTAGCCAAAGGTCTAATGATATTCTTGCTAGACATACTAGGCATTGCCCCTGGCCTTGACTACCTTGTAACTTGTACGTATCATGCCCAATGGAAATACTCATTAGTAGCCTCCTCACTTAATATAGATATCACTAGTTATTTTTCCTGGTTCAGAAGTTCTTCAGCCTTGATGCTAGGAGTGCTTCATTTCAACTCCCTTGTTGGCGATTGATAGGAAAATTTCAGTGCTGTTGAGGAGTACTCCCATGGCTGCATCATCCCACACCATTGTCTAGATGACATTCTCCATTAGGAACTTCCCCACAATTTTTACAAGGATGAAGATGGCTAGCTCTATAATCACTATGATTGAGGGATATATAGTATCCCTTTTGTACTTGGTGTATTTCTTTATTTCTTTCTTTTGCTAAAGTCACCCCTTCTTTGGTGCTCCTATGGTGTTCATTTGTGATATGTACATTGTACATCAGCCCCATTTAGCTATAATTGTCCTTAGCCTACATTAATATTTTTCAATTTCTTGGAGGTCTTTGGAGCTATTTGCTTTTGTCTTATTAGGGCCAAATGTGAGATGTCCCCAGTTTTTTTCTTATCATGCTTGTGAAAGGTTGCACTTTTTAATCTCGTGTACATTATCTTATAAGGCTTTTGAAGGGCGGTTTCTTTTGTCTTTATTAGATAGCCAATACAGACTCTCTACTCACAAAGTCCAAGCTCACATACAATCTCTCATTTATAATATGAAGCGTGATATACATGTGCCACATAAATCACATCAAGGCCCAGAGAGAATTTCATCTGGATTTGATTTGGAATCTGGCGGACAGCACACTAAATTGGTGGAACTTCGATGTGTTGTATACAAAAGTGATTAATTACAACAATTGTAGCATAGAGATAATTGCAGAACTGTGAATAAAAAAACCATTAATGAATGGAGGAAAAAATAGAAATAGAACAATATTTGTAGCAAAGAAACTAATTATATTATTAATTTGAGAGGTGTGTAAGACCATCTCTCAGAAGAGAAGTGAAGCTACCACACTTTCTGATCAGTGCAAAAGAGGTAACAGTCTTTGAGAAGAGATGTGAATCTACCAACTTCTCTGATCAATACAGAAGAGGTAGCAGTATTTGAGAAGAGACATGAATCTATCACACTCTGCTCTTGGCTCTCTCTATGCTGTTACAACACTTTGATTTTTACATTTGTATGGAGTTGCTTTATATCTATTTTTAGCAGGAAATGAAAATTCTGAAAACAGAAAGTCAAGTGATCTGTCTTGGAATTTGAAAAGCCACATGATAAGCATTTCCCCATGAAGTTGAGGTAACTTGTTGAGACATGAAATTCATCAAAACACTTTTTCAGTTACTGAAATTTTGAGGATTTTTGAAACTTTTTTATTTAAGAGCCCTTGCCGTTGAGAGTTTTACTCAGAAATTTTGGCATCCAAAAGAGAAGGGGAATGACTTATATAGAAAATTAAGCAATCTACCTTGGAATGTGAAAGTCATGTGATAAGTGTTTCCCCAACAAGTTGAGGTAACTTGTGGAGACATGACACTCATCAATTCACATTTTCAGTTGAGAAAATTTCAGGATTTTGATACATTTTTGTACTTCATATTTTAGGAGCACATTACCATCCTTCACAAACATCTGCAGTTTTGAATACTCTTGCAACAAGATCAAGCACAATCTCAGATGTGGAGCATTTGGAGCAAGAAATGACTAACCTTTCTGAAATACTCATTCAAGGAACATTAAGTCACCCTACTATTGGCAGATTATAAGCATATTAGTCAGACCTACTCATAATCAAATTAAACTACAGAGGAACCCAAATTACCCTGCTAACCCTCATAGCTATCATCATATATGCCCTTGAAGACATGAAAATCATAGCAAAAATTGATCACTATTCCAAGAGGTCTATAAAGGAAACTATTGAAATCAAGGACGCAAATAAGCTATGGATCAAAAATGAACAATGCAGGGAAACCCATTATCCTTTGTCTCATGGATCAATAAAAAGATGAACGAAAGGAGCCAGTTTGACATCTCATAAGGTATATATGTGAATACAACTATCCATGGTATTTTGACAATCATAATTTTGAAAATGGGTCAAGAAATGGAGGCTCCAAAATGTTGACATTGGAAATATGAACACAGATCATCTAGAAGCAACCAAAGAAAAACAAATCAAATCTATCTAACAGAACACTCTTATATGCTTTATGCTTCAAGGTAAAAACATCTTAAGGGGGGGGGGGGGGGGGGGGGGGCGCGGCGCTTGCTATAAACCTACTTATGAATCAAACAACAAAACTAAATACTAAATATAGATTTACTAAGAAAATGTTGGCATTGCCAATAGGTTGTAATTTTTTTGAAACATGCTCTCATGCATGTGTGTGTATTTTTAAATATGAACAGTTATGTCATTTGACATCTGTCAAAAACATTTGTTCTTGAATTTGAAATCATTCAAAACAATTAGTTGCAAGTTTATAGTCTCTTTGAGTTATCTGGAATCTGGATAAATTAAATTTCTAGGAAACACCAATGTTAGTGAATCAGTGTACTTGCAAAATTTAACTTCTATTTGATGTCTTGCCATTTGATTCTTTGTAAGTGGTGCAATTTTTAATTCCATCAATAGACTTTAAAGAAATGCAATGTAAATCATGTGCTGATGATGATGGTAATTGAATTTTTCTGAGAGTTGTTTTGGATCTCTTTCACTACATGTACAATGTTTATTCGACCATACTTTACTATAATTGAAGTTTTTTGTTGATCATAACAACTCTGATAGCAATGATTATCTTCACCCTGCAGATCGATGTGGGAACACTTTGGACTGGTGCTCCTTCTGATGGTTGGAGGCCATCCTCGGCACCAAGATCTTACTGGCCTCGTATACTATTCTTATGAACTTGTTATGCTTGTTCAATTTCTTTTATATAAAAGCCATTGTTGAATAAATACGGTATATACAAGTGTTTCTAAAACATGTTCTATGTCTTTGTTGCAGCACCACCACAGGAGAGCAATGGATATTTAGTGGTTCGTTGCAATGGTGGTTTAAATCAGCAACGTAGTGCGGTACGTAAATCTACCGAGTTGTTTTCAAATATAGATACTTTCCTAGGTAAACTTTGTCGCTTCTAGTGACTCTACGATGTTCTTGAGATTGACCTGGAAAATGTTCTCAGTTAACATTGCTTTAGATGATTCCAGTTGGCCCAGATATGACTGAAAGGTTGCAGTGTAAATAATGCCTTTAGGATCATTCAGTTATGCTTTATGGTTCAAATATCCATGCATATGAAGTGTTGTTGGATTTTATGTTGCATAGTGGTATATTTTATATGGCTTCTTTTAATCCTAAAATACTAGATTTAAAATTGCTCCAATAGAGTTTCTAAGTTTTTTATCTATAGACTTAAGTATTCTATCTGTCATCTATCATGGAATGTACCGTTATATTTTCAATTTTTTAATACTACAAGAAAAACACTGATTCATTTATTTCAAACTGTATTTTAGAATGTGTAATTTAATGAATAATGCACTTATTATTATTCATACTCATTACGTGAAAATTGTTTTAATTATTTTTCCCTATACTTTTCCATATAATTCTAGGATTGGGTCCCTTATGCCTTGACCCTATTGTCCACTATCCTGCCCTTTGAAATCTGAGGATTCTCTTTAGTGATTCCTGAGCATTGCTTGATGCAGTTAAGGATAGGGAGCTAAATTAATGGCGGCCTTTTCGTTGTAGCCAAAACCCAAATTTAGTACACATATCCCTGATGCACTATGAAGACACAAAATTCTATGGTTTTAATTTAGATTTAAAAATATGAAGGAACCATGAGCAACAACAACATAGATTGAAAAATTTATGACAGGCCTTAAAAATTTGCATTTATTCATTTGATCTTTCTTTACAAAAGCTGAACTGGGTTTTTCAGCTTTTCTTTCACCAAGGATCTCACTATACCAAAAAGAACCTCCCCTATCTCATTATCAAAAAACTAATTTAAAGATTGGTTTTCCAACATTAGTCTCTTGTCTTTTCACATTTGATCCGACTCTTCACATTTGAGGTGACCCTTTGCTTCCATGATGACTCTTTGCTTCCATGTGATGATTCTTTGCTTTCATTTGTGCTTAACATGACTTTTGATCAAAGAAGATTCATTTTATTCTGCCTATTTGTGCTTATAAAACACCTAATTCTTTTTGGTTGATGAATGATTGCAATTCCTCCAAGACTCTCTTGCATCATACACCCTAGATAAAAGTTTGTGAGCATAGTGCTCACAAATTTGAGCTGGATAGTAGAACCATCCCTTTGACTTGTTGAGTAGACCACGATGTGCCCCTTCCACCATGTGAGGTACCTCAAAAGCTTATGTTTTGTTTCTTCCTCTTTTTCTAGCCACTTGCTGGACCATAAACCGTCCTCTGCCTAGCTCTGCTCCTTTTCTCTCTCCATTCTCATGTGTATTTTTGCCGACCTATTTCTGTCAACCTCCACCAAGTTCTATTCTTTCTCTTGTTGTCTACTTCTTTCTCCCAATCCTGATTTCCTTTGCTCTTTTCTTGTGCCTTGGGCTGAATATTTTGATTATTTTGCACCCTTCTTGGCCTCACTTGCAAATCCTGGTTAAAGTCATGAAGAAATCATGATAGTTTGCATAAAGCCTCAGGACAGTGACAGCAGGAATGTAGAGAATAATTATTTGGAGTACATGAAAACCCGGCTAATAATAGTAACAGAGAAAACGTGTAGGAAGGTCGGATGCCAAAGAAAATTTAAGTGGATCAAGAGAGCAGTAGAGTGCCACAAGCAATGAAGAAGTTACACCTAGAGACAGCAAATGTAAGGAAAATGGCTTGGCGAAATTAAGGATTCCTAGTTCGAGGAATCAAGGATGATGACCTGATATTAAATTCATTGGAGACACCAACCTGTAAAGCGGTGACCTGTAAAGAGAGCCAAGTGTCTAGAAGAATCGGAGGTGAAAGTGCTACAAAGTGGAGTGAAATAGAGATGCAAGGGGTTCATTTAGTTTGGTTTGCTGGCTCCATGAGGGTCACTACACTGTGCCTATAAAACATCTCATTCTTTTTGGTGATGTAAGACTGCACTACCCTAGGATGCACTTGCATCATCGAGTTTTTGTGAAACAAAGTAATTAACACAGGGCTTAATAAGTGCTAATATCTTTTACATTGTTTCTATTTATTCTCTTATTTGGCATATTATAATTAATTGTCAAATTGAATTTGCTTAAATGTAGTCAAGAACAAAAATATTATTCCTGCATCTTATGCAAGTCGAGTGATGTTATGAAACCTTAATTTTTTTTTGAGCTGTTAAACCTTGAAATAAATTGTATTTTCAATGTTTCTTCGAGTTTGGAGGATGTAGGGACCTAGTTTCAAGAATTGGATTTTTTGAAGATTTTGGGGACAGCAGGGAGAGGGCTATTAAAATAATATATAAAAACTAATATTTGAATTTTTAAAATAAAAATAAATTAAAAATACCTCAAAATAACACAAACAAACTAATATAAGCTGAAAGTTTAAAGAGTAAGGAAAATAACAATCCATTGATTCCATAATCCATCTAATAGACTTTTGTGATAATCATAGACATAATATTGTTGTTGCTTCAAAGTGATGCACACAACGGGGAGTTAGAGATGCAAATTCTGAGCGGTGCAGGGGTGGTTCTCATAGAACAGAACATGAAATTTGTGCTCTTAGACAAGCATGGAGATTTGGCTTCCTAGGTGTAGGAACAAGTCCACAACACCACTTACTAGATCCAATGAAGAATATGTGCTTTCAGTTGTGCCGGTTCTAAGAAATCTCAACAATATGGAAATCCTTGTGCTTACAACTTTCACGAGTCACATAGGAATATCCAGAGAAGGCTGAATTCCTCTTTTAACTCTACCGCTAAACTACCACATAAATCAGAAGTTAGTCTAATTGCTAATCTATGTCCACTTTACTGTTTGTGAAGGAAAACAGGGAGAAATTGCAAGCAAATAACAAAGATAAGGTTAGAGAAACAATGCAAAAGAGGGTGATGTGTCAAATAAACCAGTGACTAGTTAACTCTCCCTACAAAATTCAACTTTCCGTTAAACTTTATATGCAGACTATGGTTGGGACTGATTCTATGTCATATCCCCTATATTGCATTACACTATATGTTATGAATTACACATATTCAAATGTATGCTTTGTTACTTATATGTATCCAAGTGTATACCTTATGATTTACTAGTGACTTGCATATATTCATATGTATGCACGTATTCATATTGTGAGACTATTCATACCTTTCCTATCATTAAACAAATATATATATATATATATGATATAATAATAATATAGAAGCAATTATAAATTATATATATATATATTAGCATAATATATAAATATATATAATAATATATATTATTAATTAATATAAATAATATTATAAATCAATATAAAATATAAATATTAAATTAAATACTATTATAAATAAATTATTAATATAAAATACAAAGTAGCGAGTAATACAAGAATTGTTTTACGGCGGCATATGTCATACGATTAAGAAGGAAGGGCCTTAAGCAAATGCGTGCCCACATAATAAGACAATTTTGTCTTATTGACAATAACAATTAAGTGCTAGACTATACGATTATACCAAGAAGAGATTTATAAATAAATTGATATGAAAGGTAAGAGATATGCGATCAAATGGAGAGCCGCCGGTCAGCAAAGATAAGATCAGCGCTTATGAAATGGCGCCTTTTGAAAGGTGGTGACCGGTGGTAAGGAGGTATCTTTTCAATGCATATAAATACTTGATTGATGATGCAGGGAAAGGATCATCAGCATTTTCAGCAATCTTCATCATATCATACGATCTCATCAGCAAATTGCAAGCATCTATTCTGACATATATCATATTAGAGGTATGATACATCACAATATATGGATCTTGGTTAACATAATATGCTTATGATGTTATTTGTTCATAGGTAGACATATATGTATTGCACATTATCAGCATTCATATGTATATCATGTTACATGAGTATTTATAGATTAAATATCTACTTGAATTCATAATTGAACCATACAATTAGTAATTGATACTAGTCATAAGTGCAGACCCAAAATCTGCCCCATAACAGCAATGACCAATTATATAAGAACAAGAATACCATATGACAAGATTCCGATTTTGAGACATGAATGTCTCTATTCATGCATTATGATAATAAATGGTATAATAGAATTATGGTTAATTCCATTTATAATACAAGGGGATATTAGAATAAAAGATCATATTTCCGATAACTTCTATTACTTCATCCTTAAAGGAATGGTAGGTATTGTGGGGAGAGGCAGAGTAATTCCATCCGTGTATAGGCCCCAAGACTGGGACATAGTTTCCCCAAGGCTGGGTCTGAGATGGTTTCCACGCGCCCTGGTCATGTAAAGCCTAGTTCCTTGATGAAGAATAGGAGGGGAAGATATGGATCTTAAATTATGTTTCATATCCGCCCTATTGTATTTATGGAATACATTATAGAATAGTCATCAATAGTGAATGACAATCAGGAAATGAGTAATCCCTTAACAAGGAATGATATATTTATATTATCATTGATCTTATTTGATCTTATCATTGAAATTTATTGATCTCTAATGTTTCTAATGTCTCCTTGAGAATCACTTTGAATGCAGATTCAGGTTTAAGTGTTTCCATTAGAAAGGGGACATTACATTCTACCCACCATTGTAACAATGAAATGCATAGAAGAACACATTAACTATTATAATAGTTTAAGGACCATAGCAGGCAGCCAAATGCATAAATTTGCAAGTCAAAGGATACTCTTTAGGATGAGATTTTGAGGAACAAAGCAAAAATGAGCTTCTATTCATCAGAGAGTTAAAAGATATTTGTAAAGAGGGGAAACCCCATATTTATAAATTGCCAAAAAGGAAGGGCATTCTTTAACCCTTGATCCAAAAAGGGGAATCCGATGGATGAGATTCAAAAGAGCATGTTATCCTAAAGAAAACTCCTCTTGAGATTACTTGCTCCACATCTCATATGGGTGAGGGCAAAGCATTGCATTAATTAAAAAAGGGGCTATTACAAATTTTCCAGTTCACATGCTATGCATCTTATGAGATTTTATTAAAAGGGGGATTTTATTAAAATCAAATGTAATGAAATATTTCAGTACAAATATGAAGCATGATTTATAGCGATATATTTAGCCTTTGGGGCCAATTGATATGCTTCTTGAACATATTATATTATTGCATATTCAACATACTAAGCTCTTCTTGAATAGATCCCTTCACGCTGTTGATATATTTAGCTACTTTATCTTGATTTTCTTCATGATGACTTGCTCTTATTGTTTGCCTGTAATATTCCTCAGTATAATCTTTTACAGTCACATCTTTGTCTCAAATTTTGGAACTTTCTCAACAATTCTAGCTGATTATTAGCAGGAATAAACTTATATTTCAATTTATATACCATTCTATTCCATTTCTCAATACTAGGCTTTCCTTTTCTGTTTCTCTCTAATTGAATTTCTTTCCACCAAATACATTGTCTGATTCAGATCCCTAAGGTAGGAAACATGGATGTGGTGATCAGATCTTCATGAAACTTGGATGGAACATATAGAATCTTTTGGTGAGCTTATGTTCCCAACCACAACTCAAGATATTCAAAACTTGTTGCCGCAAAGCTGCCGAATGTTGATTGTGTTCACGGTGAAGGATATGAAGCTTGACTGAAAGAAAGAACAAATGTGGAGGAATGCGGTGCTGGAAACCTGCTACACTTTTATTGGAAAACAACTAGAAAACACTTAAAATAACTGCAAAACAAACAAATGTTTATGGTGATAGAGGATTACTTTAGGCCAAGGATGCTCTTGCATCATAATGTTTGTCCAGGATGGCGGTCCTCAATTTTGTCTTCCCAGGAGGCACATAAGAAGTACTTGCTCTGGCTATCTTAGCCATTGTCTCCTTGAAATAAGGAGATTGAGCAATGTGGAATTGAATGCCATTGACAAAGAAGAGTTTTCCAATAGCATTATCTGCCTCATTTCGATCCCATGCATTAAACATGTCCATAACTGGATTGGGAGCTGAACCCAAGGCCATTTGTTTTCCTTTATGCTTCACTCCTTTCACCTCAACAGATGGTACAATAGGAAGTGTGGAACTAGAAACTAGCTTGGAAGTCCTAAAGGAAGGGGTTGGTGTAGATGGAGTAAAGGAATCTCCCTTATTATTTATACAATTGGACAAATTCAGCCCTTTGATTGAGTGTGAGATTTTCACAAACCCCAACCCCTTTGCCAGTGACATGGAGACAATGTGCATTGACCTTAGGAATGCTGCTCTTCCAGTTTTTAGAGCAAGTATTGTACTTCCAATGTGGCCCTGCAAACTTTTGCTGTATCAATGTTGGAGGCAAACTTTTGCAAAGTATTCTTTTTGTTAAATGACACCTTTGCCCATTGGGCAAATATTTCAGAAGGGCAAACAATCTTTGTGGCACTTGCAATTGAACTTTTAGTTTGTATGGCTTCTTCTCCTTCTCCTCCAACATGCTCATTTGCACTACCCATGTTCTCCATTACCTCGTAATCCTTATCATTGTAACTCATGTTGGCAGTGCAAAAACAAAACAGTAATATTAACAAAAAACAGTAAGATGTACTAAAAAACATTCTCAGCACATTTAAAGTGCACTTTTAAAAGTTTAATTGCAAAAAAATAAAACAGCACTAAGGGCGAGTGCCAAAAACAAAACAGAAACATATTTATCCCTTTTCCTGTACATTTTTGAATCCCAATTGCAAAAAAAACAAAAAAGACAACAATTACTTTTATTCGATCATTTAAAAATTGAAATTGAAAGTAAAACAACAAAAAGTTCTGATTTTTCAACACATTGAACCAATGGATGATGAAAAAATCATTATCCAATAGTTTAATGTGTTAAAAAATCAGATGGAATCAAAATTAAGAACCAACTTTGAATCACAAAAAAAACCACCTCTGAGTTTGGCTTTTGCAGAGGGGATAAATAATCAGGTTTAAAGTTAATGTAAATGCATTGTTTTGTCCTTATTGATGACGGTGATTGCAAAAAGACCTTTATTTTATTATCCTTTCTTCTTCCTCATCTTCTCTTTTGGTGATTGCAAAAGAGCTATGAGCATGGGTTTAAATTTTTTTTAGGTTGGAGGCCTCAGTGGGCCCCACTTTTAAGGTTTAGTTTGTTTTAGATTTTTTTTTTTCTTTTGTTTCATTTATGGTTGAGGGATGTCATGAGGTCTCCTACCTGTCTTGGGGATGCTAGGGTGTTCCCAATCCTTACAAAGGAAAAAGGCACATCCTCATAATTTTTAAAAACACAGGAGATGGAGGGAGACGGGGGCATAGAGAGATGTTCTGATCCCTTCCCCACATCTCCATGCCCCCAAGATGTCCCAAACAGGTTGCCAGACCCCGGGGATGTGTCCCTGGGTAACATGGGTATTTATGTTGTAACCATTTGCAGTTTCCTCTCCGCTTGTACCCCAGTATCTTCCATGTTAACTTTGAATTGTTTGCCCCAAAGACTAAACATAATCTTGTACTAGCCTTTTCGGTTGGATAATGTTTCTGTCCTTTCCTGCTTTTGTTGTGAAATTTTCTCATTGGTAAGATCCTTATGGAGGCTTGCATCCCTTTTTGTCTCATTTCGTCCTGTTTGTGTTAGTAGTTTATCTATAAAAAAAATCTAGCAATGTTCTGAATTTTACTATACTGTATCGGTTAGCCTATTCCATCACCATAAATCATTTATTATGCTTTTTTTATAGGTTCTTTGAGGGTTTTTTCATTTAGAGCATTCTGTGTGTGTTTCAGACCAAGAATAAGTGTCAAATTTTCTAATTTATTCCAATTCTTGTCACAAATAAAGATGCCATTAGGAAACACAAGCACAAATATTTTGATGAGTTGCATATCTCTCTGCAAGAATCCTGAAAGGTAATTGATGTATTCTTGTCTGGAAAGATGAACAAGAATCAGCGTCCATCACTGACATAACATGATTCACATACTATCTTCATTTTCATAAAATCTGACATCCCTAATTCATCTACTAGAGTATCAGTTCTTGGATTTTACTTCTCAAAATCTCTTTCTAAGTACTATTGAAGACCAGTTTAATAATATGTTCAGATGTTGGCACTCATTTCCTGAACTACAGGAGATACATAGACATTATTGTTGGATAGCAATATTGCAGTTTTTATCTTGTAGTATTATTTTTTTCTGTCATGGTTTTCCAAGATTGGATTGAGGAATACATTGTCAACTCTCCAGTGAACGATTTCCTTTAGCTTCATACCTTTTAGTTGGCTTTTTAAACTGGACATATTTTCAGAAATAGATATCTCCTCTGGAGAAAATGACATTGCAGTAAGATTGTGTTGTTAGGTCTTGTAACATGCAAAGTTGTGTCTTAATTTGCATTACATATGGATCATCTTTTTCAACTCTATTGTGGCTATGTTCTAGGGTAGTAGTTGGAACTTGAAAATATAACAAATTATATGGAAGATTTAGTATCTGTTTTTGTAGAAGTGTGTATTTTGAGTAGCTTGTCAGGCTGATTTACTGAAATTTTAAAGTCGTAATAATTCTTCTATCTTAATATTAACATGGTGGTAGATGCACTTTGTCCATGTATGACTTGGCTGTACATTTCAATAAACTGGCCAAGGGAAGATTGCCAAGATCTATCCTCTTCTAATAGTATATTGGAGATGAATGTGAAATTTGATTGTTGAATTTCAATGGGCGATTTTTTCTTCAGCCAAACTTTTCTTTCCAACTTCTGGCCTGGTCTTTGCAGATATGTAATGCTGTCCTTGCTGCTAGAATAATGAATGCAACACTTGTTTTGCCTGAGCTTGACACAAATTCATTTTGGCATGATAAGAGGTATTTCTTCAGTCTCTAATTCACCTTTGAGCAGTCATTTTTGTTTTCTAGAACTGGACATGAATTCCTTTTGGCACGACAGGCCTTTTAATCTGATTTTCATCTTTGAGTAGTTATCTTTGTATCTGAATTAAATGCGGGGAATTTATCTTCTTTAAATGTAAAAACAAACATTTTTGTATAACCATATGTATGATGCATTAAATGTCAATCTTTATTTCTATTTAGATAAGTCGGAGATAATTGAAGAGAGATGGTAGCCTTTACACTTCTAGGTTTACACCATCTTTATAGCAATATCATTTTTGAGATCTTACGTCAATTTTTCTATTTCTATATATTGTTACTCTAAGGTGGAAATGTCTATGTACAATCATGTGTATTATGTGATATAGTTGTAATGTGTTAGTGTTTTAATTCACACCTTTCAATGAGACACAAAATGGAATAGATGTCTAGTAGAATCACATTTCAAGTAAACTCTTTATGAATTAAAAACTAACCTAAAATTGGACCATATGTACTTGTTATTCACAATCTTTATAGTGTAATTTTTTGGGATGATTTAGAGTATGCAATGCAAACTAAATAAAAGCCTATCTTTTTGTTTTCTTAATCTAGTGCACAAAGCAATTCCGCTCATCAGCAGTAGATGAGATTTTTGAGTTTATTGACTGAAAGAAATCCTTGCAACTACATGCTTGCGTTGTTCAATTAAAAGTAGAGACTAAACAATGCAAGTACACATACAAATTGAACAAACGCTTTGGTAAATTAACTGAAGGGAATGACACAAAGCCACGATATCCAACTTTGATTAGACTTTAAATACAAAGCTTGCAAATTTGATAGAAGCTATCCAATCTAACTCAACACACTTAACATTTAAAAGCAAGATAGGTGTGAAAAATTTCACGGAGTGAAGAACAAATGTTGGATAACATTAACACTTGGCAAACAGTAAGTTCAGCAATATGTAGCATGGGAGTTACCATTGATCCCTTCTAAGTGCAAAATAACACTTATTTATATTGTTTACAAAGTATTGCATGAAAATAACTGAACTTCTTGAAGAGCACACGCTTATACTGAGGGGGGGGGGGGTGAATTAGTATAAGAACAATTTTAAAACCTTTTTAAAAACTGAATAATCAAAACTGAATAGTGCAAATAAACCATAAGCAAGATGAACACCAGTTTTACGTGGAAAACCCTTTCCGGAAAAAACCACGGCAAAGTAATTGCTTTTATTAATAAGTAGGCACCAACCTATAGAAGACACCAATCTTCGAATACAAAAGTGAGCTTCAACTCACTGGAAGCACCAACTCCCCTGAGCACCAACTCAGTACAAGGCACCGACCTTTGATACAATAGGCACAATATCTTTTTGTGACTTTTTTTCAATGAAAGTCGAAAAACAGTCACATACAAACTGCAAGCTTTCCTTTTTACTCAGTTGATATTCTTCTTATAGATTACTCTTCGTATTCTCATCCCAATGTACTTCTCTTTTCTCATTATAAATCTGCAACTTAAATCTTCTTTTCTGAACTCATTTATAGTCGTTCTCCTTACACATAAAAAATAGATCATGACATGCAAATTGTACTTATTGCTTTTTCTTTTCTCACTACTTAATATCTTGAAGAGCTTTCCAATATGAAGTCGCTGCTATTTTTTCTTTGATCGCTGCCTTTTCAATCTATAGTTGTCTTTTTCAATCTATAGCTATCTTTTTCTAATCTTGAACTCATGACATAAATCATACTTAAATAAGACTGTCTTATTTTATGTAGCACCTTTAAAAGCCATAAAGCATGGTGCTTTTTAACAAGGATAGAGCGCTTTAAAAACTGATGTAAAGCTTCTAAAATAAGGCATTTTCAAAACAGATATAAGCTTTAAAATAATATATAAAGCATGCTATCATTTTGCTTTCTTTTTGCTTTTTGTATGCTATCTTTTTGCTTTTTGCATGCTATCTTTTTCACTTGCTATCTTTTTCACAGAGAAACCTGTTTTAAATCAGATCTTGCGCTATTAGTTTCCTTTGACATCAATGACAATATTCTAACAATCTCCTCCTTTGTCATTGATGGCAACTTCATACTTTCTAAACTGCTCCCCCTATCTCACTGCTTCCCCTATCTCCAATTCTCCCCCTTTGACATCAATGGCAAAGGAATAATCTACTGTTCTGAAACTTCTTTTTCACAGAGTTGTATGATATAATAATAATCAACTCGCTCTCAAAATTAGACTTCTTAATAATTGGAGGAAAGTGATATCACTCCCAACTTCTTCCGCAGGTACTTAAAAGTTTCCTTTGAAAGTGGCTTGGTGAAGATATCCGCAATTTGTTCTTTGGTGGCAACATACTCCAACTTCAACTGATGGTCAACAACTTGCTCTCTTAAAAAATGATACGTAATCGGAATATGTTTTGTCCTGGAGTGCATGACTGGATTCTTGGAAATATTAATCACACTCGTATTGTCGCAGGAAATAGAGACGGGACTTTCATATTCTACTTTGATGTCCTTCAATGTCTGCTTTATCCATAAAACCTGTGTGCAACAAGAAACTGCTGCAATGTATTCTGCTTCGGTTGTAGACAATGAAATAGACTCTTGTTTCTTACTCAACCATGAAACAAGATAATATCCTAGAAAGAATGCACCTCCACTTGTGCTCTTTCTATCATCAATGCTGCCAGCCCAATCTGCATCTGTATATGCTGTGAGGGTGAAATTGTCACCTTTTGGATACCACAACCCAAAATCCATAGTGCCCTTAAGATATTTGAATATCCTTTTTATTGCATTCACATGTGTGTCCTTTGGTGCAGCCTGAAATCGAGTCACATACCCAATCGCTTGCATAATATCAGGTTGTGTAGTTGTTACATCCAATAAACTTCCAATCATAGATCTGTGCAAAGTTTGATTAGCTTCAGGGTATTCATCATCCTTGCTCAATTTGCATCCTGTAACCATGGGGGTACTCATAGGATTGCAGTTCTCAATCCTGAATTTCTTCAACATCTCCTTAATGTATTTGGTTTGGGAAATGAATATGCCTCTAGCTGATTGTAAGATTTGCAAACCAAGAAAGAAAGACAACTCACCAAGCATAGACATTTCAAACTCTTTCTGCATGTTAATGGCAAATTCTTGACACATCTTTTCACTATTACCTCCAAAAATGATATCATCAACATAAACAACAACAATCAACATGCAATCACCCTCATTTTTAACATAAAGATTGCTGTCCGCAATACCTCTTTTGAAGCCTTGCTGCTGTAGATACTTGTCTAATCTTGCATACCAAGCCTTGGGGGCTTGTTTCAGCCCATAAAGTGCCTTCCTTAGCTTGCAAACATAGTTCTGATTTTCTGAAATAACAAATCCATCAGGCTGTTAAATGTAAACTTCTTCCTCCAAGTTTCCATTCAGAAAGGCTGATTTTACGTCCATTTGATATACTTTGAAATTTTTGAAACTGACAAAGGCTAAGAACATTCTTATGGCTTCCATTCTAGCAAATAGAGCAAAAGTCTCTTCAAAATCAATCCCTTCAACTTGAGAATATCCCTTGCACACAAGTCTTGCCTTGTTCCTTACAACTTGACCATCTTCATTCAACTTGTTCTTGAAAACCCATTTTGTGCCGATGACATTCTTGTCCTCAGGTCTTGGGACAAGTTCCCAAGTTTTATTCTTCTCAATTTGATCAAGCTCTTCTTCCATGGCCTCTATCCAATGCTTATCTTCAGCTGCTTCTTTGAAACTCTTAGGTTCAATTTTGGACAACAAGGATATATCTTCATCTTCTTAATAATTTACCATCCTTCTTGTTGTTCTTGTTCTACCATCTTCTGTTATCAACTCTTCTGGATGATTCCTTTGTACAAACTTAGACGGTGTCTTTGTTGGTGCTTTTGATGGTGTCTTTTGCTCAACTGTTTCAACTTTTTTTTCCTCTACATTTTCTGTCTTCATTGCACTCCTCATTTTGATCGTCAACCTCATGTATTTTTTCTGGAAGATTTCTTTCTTCATCAACTTTTACGTTTGCACTTTCAACAACTTTGTGCAACCTTTTATTATAGCATATGTAGGCTTTACTCTTTGAAGAGTATCCAAGAAAAATTTGTGATGTTCCCTCGTGTGTATAGACAATAAGATTTAGCCAAGGAACCAAATACCTCAAGGCCGACACCAATAGGATATGTGCATCCATGACAATATTGATAAACAGAGGAATCATTTCCCCATCCGATGGAGAAGAAGTACGAAGCATAAATGGAGGTATTCAAAGTGCAAACCGATCATTAGAATAAGACAAGATAATTGTTTATGACAAGGCGCGAGTGATTAGCGCTTGGAGATTAAGACAAAAACTCAGACAAAGACAAAATCAGTATAGACGCCGATTTTGATTAAGTGATGTTATTAAAAGATGGTTATCAATGGCAGCGACGATCCATAGAGAAGTCGCACCTCTCATCCAAAGCATCAACGGTATATAGAGAAGTCAGGCAGACTCCCTCCAGGGATCATTCATCGGAATAGAGAGACTTGGGGAAAAGCACACAAAAGCAATAAAATACATACACAACTCTGCTAAGGAATTTCATTAGAAGTTCAGATCAATCTGCAAGACAAGCTATTTCATTCAATAAATTATCTTCTCCTCCCGCGGGCCAGCAAAGAGTCTTGTGATAAAAGACAAGCATCAAGAATAAACGATAGATCCCATAAAGAGAGATACTACAGTGTAGCGACATACCTGTGAGTATAGTTAGCAACAATTTACATCTATAGAAAGCATTGTCGAAGGAAAATAAGAGCATCATAGTGGGATCCAACACTAGCAGCAATTAGTCAAAGATCAACTCTCTCTGCCCGATACTGTAAAGATAAATATAATCACACTCAATCGGCATCAGCATCAAGTGATCCTACAGTAAGGTATGCCGTTTCCCCATCATTTGACTATGATATAAGAATGTTTGAGAATCAATGAATTTATGATAAGATTGATAAATAAAATAAAGTAAAGTAAATCAAGAATATACCAGTGATCATCATAACATAGATGCATTATGAAAAGATATATATATATAAAATCAAATTAATAAGATAATAATCATTATAGAATACAAAGGAAAAAAATACATATAAAATTGGATAGAAGTCTATCATAAATTAAGATCGAATAGCATGATAAGCTATATCATGATAAATTACGATGAAAATTCATCATATGAAATGTTGAGTATGTTTAATTGCTGAAAGTTATATGGCAATCAATAAAATTATGAATACTCCATTTTAAGACTTGATATATGACTCTAACATAAATACTTGGGAAGAGAAAGAGCCTTAGCGTTAATCCATCTACACACCATATAGATAAGAGACGGGGAATTGGGTAAGCGGTTAGATATTTGCACCTAGGTAAATCTCGAGTTGGCGAAGTATCGCAATAGGCGATGAAGCCCCTCCGAGCCAAGAGTGAGCCTTGGACCTATGGTAGCATAGATATGTTATTTATGTCCTAACGGTGGGTAAAACTTGAGCTGGTGAGAAATCACCCCTCCGAGCCAAGTGGAAAACACTCGTCTCAAGCTGGTGAGAGATCACCCCTCCGAGACAAGAAGAAAACCTTTGACTCAAGCTGGTGATACCATCACCCCTTTGAGTCAAAGGAGAAAAGCCCTTGGACCCATGGTTGTAGGTCTTGGATACTAGCGCCCTAACAATCCCTCTCAAATAGGTGAGTGGTCTGATTAACGTGTAGGCTCGAGTATATCTCTCCCGAGGTAAAATCATGAAATATATATATATATATATATATATATATATTATAGATATAAGGAAATGTGTAATGCATATAGATCATGATTATGTGAGAAATACATGAATTTGATATTTACATGTGGATATTGTAATATGTTTAAGAAGAATTGAATACTAATGTTTTCTTTGTAAGTTTAAATTGTGTGCAAGATTGTGAAATTTTTTTTGACTTACCAGAAGGGGACATTACAAGTGGTATCAGAGTTAACATCCTGCCATCCTGTGAGGAAATTTAATGCAAGCTTACTCAAGGAGGTATCCTTCACGAAACAACAACATGATGGAAATGAACAATGAATTAAGAGCCTTCATGGAGATGACCACTAAAGCAATGATGGACCAAAATGAAAGAATCACTAAAGCCATGATGGAGCAAGGTGAAAAGATAACACAAATGTTTCTTGAAGCACACCAAAAGGTGGGAAACACTGCGGACCATCTTAAGACTCACTCAACAAATTGAAGGGAAGTGGGGTCTAATCACTCCGAAAACAGCAATACTTCATCAGACCCAAAAGTTCCTATACCATCCTTTCTTTCCGAAGGGTAAACATCGAGAACGGAAAAGTCCGCTCCAAACTCAATGAGTACGGATGATATTGCATGAGCATATGCAAACTTGGAACCCGAAGTGAGGAGAGTAGTGTCATTCAATGACTATAGCAACTCAAGGATGAATGAATTAGCAAGAAGGGAAAGAAGACCCATTAACAAAGATTTGAAGCAAAAAGCCAACAAGGTGAACCTTCCAAACTTTGATGGAACCAATAAGATCACCCCACATGCATGGCTTCAAAAGTTAAACGACTACTTTTTACTCAGCCCAATGACGGAGAGAGATGCCCTCCAATTTGCCATCTTACACTTGAAGGGATTGGCCTACGAATGGTGGCATAACGGGAAGCATACTCAAGGCCATGAATCCATCACATTCTATGTGGAATTTTCCAAAAAGTTCATCAAGAAATTTGATCATCGACATCCACAACAAGATTTCAGGGACTTGACCCTAGTAAGACAAAGGGGAGCTGTGGATGAATATGTAAATGAATTCGAGAAGATAGCCATACGAGTTTCCGGAATTGAGGACAAAAGACTAACATTCCTATTTATTGAAGGTTTGGACGAGAAACTAAGAGGATTAGTGGGGGCACTTAAACCCTCAACACTTGATGATGCCATTGAAATGGCAATCCAACTAAAGAAGAGCAAATCCTCTCAACCATCCACCAAACCTTTCCATAAGAAAGGAAGGTTTGATAAAACATTCCACCGCAAGGGTGAGAGAAGAGATAGAAATTCATGCTACAAGTGCGGAGAACCATGGAAACTAGAGCATGTGTGTCTAACAAAAGAAGATTTGAAGGAAAGAGACCTATGTTTTAAATGTAAGGAAAAATGGAGACCGGGTCACAAATGCGGGCAAGTTCGCATCATAGAAGCCTTGTCCGATGAAGAAGTGGAAGAAATTCTAACAAAAAGGAGAAAATGTGAAACCGAAGAGGTCACCATAGCAGCCATATCCAAGGTATCAAAGCACCACCCTTTTAGACTTAGGTGCAACCTAAAGGGCAATAAGGTAACCGCACTAGTAGATAGTGGGGCCACACATAATTTCATAGATGAAACATTAGCCAAACGCCTCAAACTCAAACCCCAAGACTTTGAAGGTTTTAGGGTATCCTTAGCCGATGGCTCTATAACAAACTGCGCCAAAATATTACCCCAACTAAACATGAACATAGGAAGACATCCCGTCCAAGATGATTTTTATGTAGTAAATATGGGTGACATGGATATGATACTAGGAACACCCTAGTTACATTCCCTAGGTCGTATTACCTTAGATTTCCCCAAGCTTGAACTTCATTTTGAGCACCAAGGAAAAAGAGTTAACACGGATTATCCGATGGATCACCTAGAGTGATTTCTTCAAAAAGGATGGAAAGAACATTTAGGCACAACCAAGTAGAGTGGGCAGCCCAATGTTTGGTATTAGACAAATCCACTCCAATGGGAAAAGCCATCCACATTGATATCCAACCGATCCTTAGGAAACATAAAAAGGTATTTAATGACATACCACCGGGTTTGCCTCCCAAGCGAGGGTTTGAGCACATAATTGAAATGGAGAAAGATGCAAAACCTGTTATTACAACCCTCTATAGGCATCCCCAAAAGTTTAAGGAAGAAATAGAGAAAACAATCAATGAACTTTTAGAGATGGGGCATATACAACCAAGTTCTAGCCCATTCGCATCCTCTGTGGTATTGGTAAAGAAGAAAGATGGGACCATGAGAATGTGTGTGGACTACCGAGCCTTAAACAAACAAACTATCAAGAATCGGTACCCTATACCAAGAGTGGACGAGTTAATTGATGAATTACATGGGGCAAAGTATTTTTTGAAAATTGATTTAAGATTGGGATATCATCAAATCCGAATGAGGGAAGAAGACATTCCGAAAATTGCATTTAGATGTCACTATGGTCATTTTGAATTCTTGGTTCTACCTTTTGGATTGACAAACGCTCCGGCTACCTTTCAATCATGCATGAATCACACATTCCGGAAGCAACTAAGGACGTTCTTGTTGATATTCTTTAATGATATTTTGATCTATAGTAAGACATGGGAAGATCATCTCAAACACATTGATGAAGTATTGTCCATTCTTGAGCAAGAGTCCTTTTATGCAAAAGCATCCAAGTGTGAGTTTGGGATGGAATAAATTCTCTACCTAGGACATAAGATAAGTGCTCAAGGAGTCCAAGTAGATGAAGAAAAGATCCAAGCTATTAAAGAATGGCCAAAACCAAGAACATTGACTCATCTCAGGGGATTCTTAGGCTTGTGCAGCTATTATAGAAGATTCGTCAAAAACTTTTCCAAGATTGCAGCTCCACTCACCAATTTGACCAAGAAAGGATCCTTTCTATGGGATGAGAAAGCACAAAAGGCATTTGAAATTTTGAAAGAGGCAATGAGCACTTGTCTCGTACTTGCCATTCCGGACTTCTCACTACCTTTCGAACTTGAATGTGATGCATCCGGCGAAGGCATCAGAGTCGTGCTAATGCAAGATAAACATCCTATTGCCTTCGAGAGTCGCAAGCTGTCCCTCGCTGAAAAACTATATTCTACCTATGATAAAGAGATGTTGGCTATTATGCATGCCCTGGCAAAGTTTAGACAATATTTGGTTTGTGGAAAGTTCGTGGTGAAGACCGATCATAATAGTCTCCAATTCTTCTTAAAACAAAGGGATTTGAATGACCGACAACATAAATGGGTGAGTAGATTGCAAGTCTACAATTTTGACATTGCCTATGTGAAAGGGAAGAACAATGTAGTTGCTGATGCGTTATCTAGAAGGCCGTCATTATACTCCATGTCAAGTATCTCACCGGATTGGAGGAGCATTATTATAGCCGAGTATGTTAAAGACCCTCTCACCAATAACATACTTGAAGGAAATATACCCCATGAGGAATTTAGAATAAGGGATGAAATTATCTTCTACAAGAATAGTGTATGTTGCAGCCGGATCCAAATTAAAGGAGAAAATCATCAAAGAGTTTCATGATAATCCCTTGGCCGGGCATCAAGGATACTTTAAGACATACAAACAGGTTAGAGAAAAATTTGCATGGAAAGGTCTAAAAGGTGATGTGCTTAAGCATGTAAAAGAATGTGATACATGTCAAAGGAACAAGATTGAGCATACTCATCCAGCAGGGTTACTTCAACCTCTATCTATTCCCGAACAAAAATGGAATAGTATCTCCATGGACTTCATAACCGGCCTTCCTAAGGTACAAGGAAGAGATTGTATTTTTGTGGTAGTAGACTGGCTCACGAAGTATGCCCACTTCATAGCCATAACTTCCGAGTAAAGAGCACCCCAGGTGGCCGAGATTTTCTTCAAGGAGATCTTCCGATTGCATGGATTACCAAAATATGTAGTCAGTGATTGAGATAGCCGTTTTATGAGCTTGTTTTGGCTGGAATTATTCCGATTGTCTGGAACCGAGTTAACACCCAGTACCAGTTATCATCCTCAAATGGACGGGCAAACAGATATCGTGAATAAATGGATTGAAAGTTATCTACGAAATTATGTCACTGGACATGAAAAAACATGGATAAAATGGCTACACCTTGGAGAGTATTGTTACAATACAACACACCACATGTCAATTGGTATGAGCCCCGTCAAAGCTCTGTATGGATATGAAGCCACTTCCTTTGGGAACTTAATTCTCCAAGAAAGCCGAGTTCCTAAAGCCAAAGATTTCATCCAGCAACATGAAGACATTATGAGAGTTCTTAAAGATAATTTACACCATGCTAAAAATCAGCAGAAAATATATGCTGACCGGAAACGTGTATAAAGGACATTCGAGGTGGGAGACATGGTGTTCCTAAGATTGCAACCTTACAAACAATCTTCCATCAAAACTAGTGGTGCCGAGAAGCTCAAACCCCGGTTCTATGGACCTTATAAAGTACTAAGGAAAGTTGGGAAAATAGCATATGAACTGGACTTGCCCATGAATAGCAAGATTCACAATGTATTCCACGTCTCCTGGCTTAAGAAGGTGCTTGGTCAAACTATCACTCCATGTGAAGAACTACCACCTCTCGATGATGAGGGTCAATTGATCCTAGATCTTGAAGGAATATTAAACACAAGAGAAAGGAAATTAAGGAATAGAACTATTGTCGAATACCTCATTAAATGGAAAGGTCTACCCGAAGACGATGCCACTTGGGAAGGAGCTGAAATTATTGACCATCCAAGTTTGAAACTTACTTGAGGACAAGCAATCCTTGAGTGGGGAGGACTGTGATGTTCCCTCGTGTGTGTAGACAATAAGATTTAGCCAAGGAACCATATACCTCAAGGCCGATGCCAATAGGATATGTGCATCCATGACAATATTGATAAACAGAGGAATCATTTCCCCATCCGATGGAGAAGAAGTACTAAGCATAAATGGAGGTATTCAAAGTGCAAACCGATCATTAGAATAAGACAAGATAACTATTTATGACAAGGCGTGAGTGATTAGCGCTTGGAGATAAGACAAAAAGTCAGACAAAGACAAAATCAGTATAGACGCCGATTTTGATTAAGTGATGTTATTAAAAGATGGTTATCAATGGCAGCGACGATCCATAGAGAAGTTGCACCTCTCATCCAAAGCATCGATGGTATATAGAGAAGTCGGGCAGATTCCCTCTAGGGATCATTCATCGGAATAGAGAGACTTGGGGAAAAGCACACAAAAGCAATAAAATACGTACACAACTCTGCTAAGGAATTTCATTAGAAGTTCAGATAAATCTGCAAGACAAGCTATTTCATTCAATAAATTATTTTCCTCCCGCGGGCCAGCAAAGAGTCCTGTGATAAAAGACAAGCATCAAGAATAAACGATAGATCTCATAAAGAGAGATACTACAGTGTAGTGACATACCTGCGAGTATAGTTAGCAACAATTTACATCTATAGAAAGCATCGTCGAAGGAAAATAAGAGCATCATAGTGGGATCCAACACTAGCAGCAATTAGTCAAAGATCAACTCTCTCTGCCTGATACTGTAAAGATAAATATAATCACACTCAATCGGCATCAGCATCAAGTGATCCTACAGTAAGGTATGCCGTTTCCCCATCATTTGACTATGATATAAGAATGTTTGAGAATCAATGAATTTATGATAAGATTGATAAATAAAATAAAGTAAATCAAGAATATACCAGCGATCATCATAACATAGATGCATTATGAAAAGATATATATATATATAATCAAATTAATAAGATAATAATCATTATAGAATACAGAGGAAAAAAATACATATAAAATTGGATAGAAGTCTATCATAAATTAAGATCGAATAGCATGATAAGCTATCTCATGATAAATTACGATGAAAATTCATCATAGGAAATGTTGAGTATGTTTAATTGCTGAAAGTTACATGATGCCTCGTGAATGGCAATCAATAAAACTATGAATAATCCATTTTAAGACTTGATATATGACTCTAACATAAATACCCGGGAAGAGAAAGAGCCTTAGCGTTAATCCACCTACACACCATATAGATAAGAGACGGGGAATTGGGTAAGCGGTTAGATATTTGCACCTAGGTAAATCTTGAGCTGGCGAAGTATCACAATAGGCGATGAAGCCCCTCCGAGCCAAGAGTGAGCCTTGGACCTATGGTAGCATAGATATGTTATTTATGTCCTAACGGTGAGTAAAACTTGAGATGGTGAGAAATCACCCCTCCGAGCCAAGTGGAAAACACTCGTCTCAAGCTGGTGAGAGATCACCCCTTCGTGACAAGAAGAAAACCTTTGACTCAAGCTGGTGATACCATCACCCCTCCGAGTCAAAGGAGAAAAGCCCTTAGACCCATGGTCGCAGGTCTTGGATACTAGCGCCCTAACAATCCCTCTCAAATAGGTGAGTGGTCTGATTAACATGTAGGCTCGAGTATATCTCTCCCGAGGTAAAATCATGAAATATATATATATATATATATATATATATATATATATATAAGGAAATGTGTAATGTATATAGATCATGATTATGTGAGAAATACATGAATTTGCTATTTACATGTGGATATTGTAATATGTTTAAGAAGAATTGAATACTAATGTTCTCTTTGTAAGTTTAAATTGTGTGCAAGATTGTGAAATTTTTTTTGACTTACCAAAAGGGTACATTACAAAATTCCTTCATCTACTCTTGGATCAAATTTTCCTAGGTTGTCTTCATCTCTTCTAATATAACATGGACTACCAAACACTTTAAACTACTTCACCGATGTTGGCCTACCTTTCCATAATTCATACGGAGTCTTGCTGCCATTTACTCTTATTAGGCCACGGTTTTGAATATAAACAGCAGTATGAACTTGTTACAAGATTCAATAGCTGAAAATATATTACAGAATGTTATATTACAAAGGAGAGCGGAAGCTCTATATATAAGATACAATGTCTAAGAATAGACAACTGGCTGTATAAAGCAAACAACAACGAATAAAAGCATAAAGCAAACTTATCTAAACAGCAAGAAGATTGACCATTAAGAAGATAAATAATATTTTAATACCCCCCCATAATGGTCAATCGGTCAACGACACCAAGATGCCCCTAAATTTGACAAACTTATCTGGGCTAAGAGACTTGGTGAGAATATCTGCAGTCTGATCCTCGGTTGGAACATACTGCAACACGACGGATCCGTCTTCAACAAGTTGGCGGATCAAATGGCAATGTAGATCCACATGTTTAGTCCTTTCATGAAAGACTGGATTTTTGGCCAATTTTAGCACCCCTTGATTGTCACAGTACAAGGGTGAACGCCCTTCTGGAGAAATGTGCATATCCGATAGCATTCTTCGGAGCCAGACTGCCTCACATGCTTCTTTAACAGCTCCGCGATATTCAGCTTCAGTCGAGGAGAGAGACACTGCCTGTTGTTTCTTGCTGGCCCATGTGATTGCACCGGTGCCTACACTGAAAACATACCCAGAAGTAGATTTTCTGTCATCGACAGAGCCTGCCCAATCTGAATCTGTAAAACCAATCAGCTGTGGATCTTTGCGCCTGCCATAGAGAATGCCAAAGTCCAAAGTGCCTTGCACATATCTCAAAACACGCTTGGCGGCAACCCAATGTTCAGCTTTAGGAGCTATCATGAAACGAGAGATGTAGCTGACTGCAAAACTAAGATTAGATCTAGTGGCAGTAAGATAGATGAGGTTGCCTACTAATTGCTTGAAGGCTGATTCATTCTCTACAGGGGAGTCTGAAGTAGCTGAGAGTTTCAAATCTTTCTCCATAGGTGTAGAAGCTGGTTTGCAGTCTGTCATCCAAAATTTATCTAGCAAACTGCGAGCATATTTTGACTGAGATATGAAGATACTATTAGGTTGTTGCCAAACCTCAAGACCGAGGCAATAATGTAGAAGACCCAAATCTGTCATGTCAAAGGTTTGACTGAGATCATGTTTGATCTCCTGAGTCAACTGCTCAGAGCTGCCAGTAATTATGAGATCATCTACATAAACAACAATGAACAGATTATCATCAAGATACTGTTTGACATACAGTTTGGAATCAGAAGGACTCTGCTGAAAACCATGATCCACGAGGTACTTATCAATCTTGATGTACCAAGCCCGTGGCGCCTGTTTTAGGCCATAGAGAGCTTTCACTAGTTTGCACACCTAGTGTTTTTTACCTGCAACCTTGAAGCCAGGAGGTTGCGTCATATAAACTTCTTCCTGCAAATCGCCATTGAGGAAGGCACTCTTGACTTCCATTTGATGGACGTTCCACCCAAACCGGGCTACCATAGCAAGGACAAGTCGAATGGTACTCATTTTAGTAGTAGGAGCAAAGGTCTCCTCATAATCAATGCCTTCTTTCTAAGAGAATCCTTTGGTGACCAACCGAGCCTTATACTTTTCAAGCATCCCATTAGCCTTATACTTGACTTTGTACACCCATTTGCATCCAATGGGCTTCTTCCTAGGTGGAAGATCAGAAAGAACCCAGGTATTGTTCTTCAGAAGACTGTGATGCTCAACGTCCATAGCCTTTTCCCATTCAGGTACACCTTTAGCCTCATAATACAATTGAGGCTCTGAGATGCAGTGAAGATTGGCCATGAGGGCAAAATTGACAGTATTGTGTTGTTTGCTCTTCTTTCGAGCATATCTTCCCTCGATGAGTTCATTATCATGAAGATCACCAATTGTTTTGGCCCACCATTTAGGTCGGAGAGCAGATTAACCAACATCTGAAATAAGTGCATCAACAACACCAGGAGAGACAGGAACAAGATCAGGACGATCCAGAATATCCGGGGGAGAGGCGGGTGCTTGAACAACAGACTGAGGTGTGGGCAAATCTGCAGGAACCCTCCCATCAGATGGAGCTAGAGGAATGCGAACACCCAAATCTGAAGCCTCCAAAGGTTGATCTTCAGTATGAAGAGAGGAAGTAGATAGTAGAAAAGGTCCAGTAGTTTCATCAATTACTACATCACGACTGAATATGAGACGATCAATGTCTACATCAATCAGTCTGTAAGCCTTATGATTTTCACTATATCCAGTGAACATGAGTTTTTGGCTTTTGGAGTCCAGCTTAGTGCGCTTGACATCTAGAATCCAAACATGAGCGGTGGAGCCAAAAATTTTCAGATGGTTGACGCGAGGCTTACGTCCAGACTAGGCTTCTTCAGGAGTCATCTTTCTGACGGCATAAGTGGGAGACCGGTTCAGAAGATAGACAGCAGTATAGACTGCTTCAGCTTAGAATTTCTTAGGAACACTTCTATGTTCCAACATAGAACGTGCCATCTCTGTAATAGTACGATTACGACACTCAACAACACCATTCTGCTGAGGTGTATACGGTGTGGTACGCTGTCGTTTGATACCATGATTCGCACAAAAACGAGAGAAGGCAGAAGAGCAAAATTCCCCCCCATTATCAGACCGAAGAGTGACTATTGAACATCTTGACTCTTTTTCAACCAAGGCCTTGAACTGTTGAAAAGTACTAAATACATCTGATTTGTTTTTCAAAAAATAGACCCACATCTTTCTGCTGTAATCATCAACAAACAGAAGAAAATATCTGCACCCAGTGACGGAAGAGGTGTTCATTGGTCCACATACATCAGCGTGAACTAACTGTAGAACCTTGGATGCTCTCCATTTATCACCATCTGGAAATGGAGTCCGATGCTACTTGCCAGCCTGGCATGCATCACATATGCCAGGAATCTGAGTCTGAATCTCTGGAAGACCGCCAACCAGACCCTCTCGAGCTAACTGAGAGAGGTAATGCATGTTCAGGTGCCCATAACGCTGATGCCAGAGCTTGTTGATGGATGTACTCCTGGCTGCCATGGCATGTTGTTGAGAATCACCAGAATCAATGAGTCTATATAGACCATGATCCTCAAGTCCTTGGGCAACAATAATGCGTGTCTCACGATCCACTATGTTGCATGCGTGCATGCTGAAAACAACATCCAAATGAGGAGAGTGCCGCATAATCTGACTGACAGAGAGAAGGTTTAGCTCCATCCCAGGGACAAAGTAGACATCGAGAAATATTAAATTTCTCCCACCAGATTGAATCTGTACGTTGCCTTTTCCTACAATAGTGTACTCTTCGCCTCCTCCAAGGATGCAAAATCTTTGAATGGCGTGTATTCTGTGAACCAATCCCGACGATGCGTTAAATGGCGAGAGGCACCTGAGTCAATGCACCAGGCAGAAGATTTGACATGATCTGCAGGTCTTTGGCCATAAAGGCGTAAACCACAGACTCCTTGTTCTTTGCAATATGGGTCATTTGCATGCTTTTTACGGCACAAAAAACGAGATATTAAGGATGGAAAAAAACAGACGGCACCATTCTTGAGGCAGGAAAACTGGCTCAAGAAAAACGAATACATATTTTGAGACCCATAAGAAGATAATTTTGTAGAGGTTTGACATGGTCGCTGCTTGGCGAGAGACAAAGAACTTTAGAACACTTTGATGAAGAATAAGAGGAGAGAAGCGATCCAAACCAGACGAAAACCACAAATCGCGGCCAAAACAAATCACAGGAAAACCACAAATCGCGACCAATTTCACCACAGAAAATCGCGACCTTTCGCCATAGAAAATCGTGACCTTTCGCCACAGAAAATCGCCAGACCTTTCACCACAGAAAATCGCGATCTTTCACCATAGAAAATCATGACCTTTCGCCACAAAAAAACTACCGATAAAAGCTATGTAGAAAGACACCCACAAAAATGAAAGATCGCGAACATACACCAGATGCGATCCACAAACTGCTAAGAGATAGCCTGAAGGATGCCGAAAAAACACGGCAATACTAAAATCGAATAGGAAACCTTTGATAAGACGCGAACCAGGGATCTCAAGGCGTCAAAATAGAAAAGGTAATAAAAACAATGAAACGACGATCCTTAGCGCCAATCAGACTCCTCCGTATGCTGTACCACGCTCTGATACCATGTTACAAGATTCAATAGCTGAAAATATATTACAAAATGTTATATTACAAAAGAGAGGGGAAGCTCTATATATAAGATACAATGTCTAAGAATAGACAACTGGCTGTATAAAGCAAACAGCAACATCGAATAAAAGCATAAAGCAAACTTATTTAAACAGCAAGAAGATTGACCATTAAGAAGATAAATAATACTTTAATAGAACTGCTTCTCTCAAAAAAGAATCAGGAGCCTTGGACTCATTTAGCATGCTTCGAGCCATACCTTGAACTATCCTATTTTTCCTTTCAACTACACCATTTTGCTGTGGTGTTCTTGCAATTGAAAACTATCTTTTTATACCATGTTTTTCGCAGAAATTTTCAAATTCACTTGAAGTGAATTCTCCTTCTCTATCTGATCGAAGACATTTGATCTTCTGTCCAGTCTCATTTTCCACTAAGGCTTTGAATTTCTTAAATTTGTCAAGGGCTTCAGATTTTTCCTTTAGGAAAGCAACCGAAGTCATTCTAAAGAAATCATCTATTAAAAGCATGAAATATCTTTCACCTTGCAAACTCTTTGTTCTGGTTGGCCTGCATAAATCTGTATGAACGAGCTCTAGAGGCTTTGATGTAGAATACTCCTTGGACTTAAAACTTCCTCTAGTTTGTTTTCCCAATTGACATTCCTTACAAATTATGTTTGAAGGTTTTGAGAGCTTTGGCATATCTCTCACTGCTTCCTTGCGGCTGATCTTAACAAGGTTGTCAAAACTTAGGTGCCCCAATCTCTTATGCCACAACTAGCTTTCATCTTCTTGAGTCATACGACACTTCTCACTTTTGATATTATTGTAGAGATTGTTGCTTGCTCTACTAGCTTCAACAATGGATCTGCCTGCTTTATTTATTTCACATCCTTTAGAATTGAAAGTAAGAGTGTGTCCTTGGTCACACATCTGGCTCACACTAAGAAGATTGTGTTTCAAACCTTCAATAAATAAAATATTTTCAATTTTTGTTCTTCCATCATCTAGAACAAGAGCGCCTTTACCTGAAATCTTAGCTGAAGCATTGTCTCCAAACCTTATTGTTCCACCATTCATTCTTTTCAAGGTGAGAAATTTGCTTCTGTCCCCTGTCATATGTCTTGAGCAGCCACTATCAATTTACCATTGATCTCATTCATTCTGTGCATGTAGGGCTGTTTGAACGATCATAGAGTTTTCTTTTTCTTCTGCTTTCTTCTTTCTCCAAACTTTTGAATTTTCTTCCTTTTCCTTGGCCTTTTTCTCTTCCTTCTCATTTTGTTTAGAAGACTCTACAAAATTACTTCTACAAACCCTTGATTCTTGTTCTTGTTCCATGTAGAATTATTTCTAGGATATTCTCCATAATCCCTACCTCTATGACTGAAATTATTTCTTGCATGTAACCTACAATCCATAGCCTTATGACCAAAAGGATTGCATGAAAAACAATAACCATAAAAATAGTTATGAAGACTGGTTATTTGAGCTTGCCTAAATGGAAGAGGTTTTCTGAAGACATTATTTCTAATCTCAGAATGTGAGCTTGCCTTCTGACTTTCTTTTACCTTGTTTCCTTCACTTTTGAGACTATTCGCATAGCTTTTCTCTTTTTATTCATTTGTTTTCTTGAAAGTTTTAGCTGCTTTGGAACTTTGGCCTTCTTCATATCCAAGGCCACTTTTATCAAATGTAGACTTTTGAGAATTGATGAACTTGTTCAAAGTTTCTGCACTCTTTTCATTCTTCAATTTCCTGTTTGCTTGAACCACAGCTTTATCCAATTGCTTCTTTAGAGAAACAATTTCAGACTCTAGTTTTTCACAGTTTTCTTCTTTCATCTTCAATTGATTTCTCACTTCTTCCTCAATTCTTTTGTCCTCTTCAATCTGAATTTTCAGATCTACAATTATCTTGTCAGCTTCCTCAAAAGCTTGTGAAGTTTTATCCTTTGATTCCTTGTCTTCTTGAAGCTGCACTTTCAGTTTTGAATTTTTTCTTTTAAGCTTTTCAATCTCATTATAGGCAAAGAAAAGCTCTTCTTCAAGATCTACACCATCTTCTTCATTAGTCTTATTTTCTGAATCTTCCTTTTGATCACTTTTTTCTTCTTTTGCCGTAAATATTTCTTTTTCACTCGACTCTTCATCACTATCTTCTGATGAGCTGACGTATTCTTTGGAATAAAGACTCTTTTTGGATTTTTGAAAATTCCTTTTATACTTTTGATAACCCTTCTTGTAGTATTGGGTTTTTTTCTCATTATCGCTGCCCTCAGTCTTTGCATATGGACATTTGGAAGTAAAATGTCCTACTTTTCTGCAACTGAAGCACTTGAAAGGTAACTTGCCTTTGTATTTTCCCAATCCTTTCTTTAATCTTCTCATGAAGTGAGCTTCTTCTTCGTCTGAATCATCATTGCACTTGGTTCATGCTCCTTAATTTTTTCTTTCTTTGAAACTTTGAAGGCAACCTTCTTTTTGGGTGGTTGATCAACGGTTCTCATCTCATAGGCAGTTAGGATCCCATGCAAGTCATCTTTCGTTAGCTTGTCAAGATCTTTCATTTCTTCAATGGTAGAAACCTTTGCATCAAATCGCAATGGGAGGGACCTTAGGAGCTTTTGCACAATTTTGGATTCTTCGATCTCTTCACCAAGACCTCTAATGGTATTGGCTATCTCATCCACACGAAGTAGGTATTGAGCAATATTTTCTTCTTCCATTTTGAGTCCTTCAAACTTTCCTCTATGAGTTTGAAGCTTTGCCTTCTTAACTTTGACGTCTCCTTCATAAATATTTTTCAGCTTATCCCACATTTCTTTTGCAGATTTGCATTGCATCACCTTCACGAACTCATATTCGGACAACCCACAAAGAATAGCATTTTTGGCCTTGGCATTACATTCACTAAGCTTCTTTCTAGCAACATCAGTTGGAGGAGCAGGAGCTGTATAACCATCAACAACAACTTGCCAAATATCAAAACCAAGAGCACTCAAATATGTTTCCATTTGTATGCTCCAAAACGCATAATTACTTCCATCAAACAGAGGAGCCCTATTTGAGGAGAAACCATATCCATCATGACTAGCCATGTGTGCTTCTCAGGATCTACCTTCTAGCTTGTTAGGCTTAACTTCGAAGGAACCAACTCTGATACCAATTGAAGAGCACATGCTTATATTGAGAGGGGGGGGGGGGGGGGGTGAATCAATATAAGAACAATTTTAAAACCTTTTTAAAAACTGAATAGTGCAAATAAACCATAAGCAAGATGAACACCAGTTTTACGTGGAAAATCCTTTCGGGAAAAAACCACGGCAAAGTAATTGCTTTTATTAATAAGTAGGCACCAACCTACAGAAGACACCAATCTTCGAATACAAAAGTGAGCTTCAACTCACTGGAAGCACCAACTCAGTACAAGGCACCAACCTTTGATACAATACGCACAATATCTTTTTGTGACTTTTCTTCAATGAAAGACGAAAAGCAGTCACATACAAAACTACAAGGTTTCTTTTTTACTCATGTAATGTCCCCATTTTTGGGTTCTCTTGCAGCATAGTCGGCGTTGACTTTCTGGGTTGGTGACAGCGTGATCAGAGGAGTATTTCGATGTCACCAATGTGTTCAGGTGATCTAGTGGAGTTGTATAACACTTTCCGGAGAGATTTCGGACAACTTGTCCGTACTTACTATTTATAGTAAGTGCTTGCATGGCGACAATCTTTCTGGGTTTTTCTGGGTTTGTTCTCTTTGGTCCTCGGAGAACACTGCTATTTATAGTAAGTGTCAGTTTGGCGCTGTTTTGGTGACTTGGTAGTCAGCCGTTGGCTATCTCAGATGTTGCATTGAGCTCAGTGATATCAGATGGTTTGCGGTGATGTCTTTCTAGGTGATTTCGGACTTTTGGGCCATTCTTACTATTTTTGGCAAATTAGGGTTCCTGTCTGTTTCAGGATTTTCAATGTTGAAGATGAAGTGTCTGGGCGAGACCTTTCCAACGGTCTATAGATCATTGGATTTTGAGATCATTTGGGCCTCCGTTTTAAAGTCCGTAAATTATTAATGTTTATTTAATATTGGACTTTGGGTTATAATGGTTAAATGTCAAAAATGAAATATTAATAAAGTCACTATAGTCATAATGTTAGAGCGCTCACCTTGGGATTATAAAAAGAGACTTTATTTAAATATTGCCTCCAAAAAGGTGAATCGACCCCCTTAGAGGAATTATAAAAAGGGGAAAAAGCAATTCATTTGTCATGTTGGATTATTTTCATTTGCTTTGGCTTTGGCTCTGCAAAGAATTTGAGGGTTTTGGAGAAATTCGAAACCATGGCTTTTGGAGACGAAAACCTCCATTAGTAACAACATTCCGTAGGTGTGAAAGATCATCTTCGGGTGCTCGAAGAGACAAATACACTCAGTGTTTGCATTGTGCTTCATTTGATACATTTTGGTGGTATTTTGAGGGAGATATTGAATACATTTATGCAGATTTTTGGTGAACAGCAGAGGCACATATTTTAGTTGCAAATTGGATAAGATATTGAGGGAGTTTAAGACTGCATTCTATTTTCCTTGTTTGCCGTACCATTGCAGACCTGGGCCGTACCATTTATGGCAGTCATTTGAGCTTTGTTGGGTGAAATCTTCACTTGTTTTCGGCATTAGAACCCTTGCATCTACTTGCAGATCAGTTGCAGCATATGTATACAGTTTGAAGGACTTTTTGTGTGGTTTTATTGCTGTTAGACACCACTAGCTGGGCCGTACCTCATCTAGGGAGACGTGAGTCATCTTGGAGCTGTTTCTCTTTCAGTTTATGGCTTCTCTCACTTTCAACCATGGCGCCTAGGGTTTCTAAACACTGTTCTACAATTATTTGAGTGGAGGATATTCATTGTATGCATTTTGGAGGAGTTTTTCGGCATCCATATTGCTGGTTCACATACAACAGATGTATAAAGTCCAAGATCTTGAAATGGGTATGCCTTCACAATTCATTTTGAGCAATTTAACGATCTGGGTCATTGCTATTTTACTCATATCTATCATAGATTTTCTGGGTTATCAATGCATGTTATATATTTCATTGTTATTTGCAAAAAACATTACATGCAAAACACAAAACCCCTTCTGCAACTTCTATCTAGTTCTGAAAGGCCACAAAAATAATAATCAAAATAACATAATAAAAATTATTAAAAAAAATCAAACAAGGGCAGCTCATTACAACTCAGCTGATATTCTTCTCATAGATTACTCTTCACATTCTCATCCCAATCTACTTCTCTTTTCTCGTTATAAATCTGCAACTTAAATCTTCTTTTCTGGACTCATTTTTAGTCATTCTCCTTACACACAAAAAATATATCATAACATGCAAATTGTACTTATTGCTTTTCACACTACTTAATATCTTGAAAAACTTTCCAATATGAAGTCGGTGCTAGCCGTCTTTTTCAATCTATAGCTGTCTTTTTCTAATCTTGAACTCATGACATAAATCATACTTAAATACGACTGTCTTATTTTATGTAGCACCTTTAAAAGCCATAAAGCATGGCACTTTTTAACAAGGATAGAGCGCTTTAAAAACTGATGTAAAGCTTCTAAAGTAAGGCGTTTTAAAAACAGATATAAAGCTTTAAAATAAGATATAAAGCATGCTATCTTTTTGCTTTCTTTCAGTGTTCCACAGAGTTTCCTGACGGGGACAGGTCCCCTGTCGGGGACGGGGGGACAAAGGGTCTAAGTTTGGGGACGGTGGGGGGATGGCGGCGGGGGGGCGGCGTTGATATACATATGGTACTTGAATAACTAGTTATAAAAAGACGTTTAAGAATAACATTTCAAATGGCAAATTAGTAAACTAGCAAAATTGCAAATACTAACATTTTAAATACTTGAATACTATTAGTCTATTAGACTATTATAGTTACTAAATAGTAAAAGACAAATGAAATTGTCGAATTTGAGATTTCTTAGTTTCTATTATATCGAAAACGGAAAATATAACATGTCACATCATAATATCATATCAATGTATCATAAAGTCTTAAAGATGGTTACAATGAGTAGCATATGATGATATCAAAATAAGTACAAACTACAAAATGCAAAAATCAAAATGTAGTGAAGGGAGGCCTCTAATCGTCCCCAAACTCCTCATCACTCGAACTACTGGAATCCTCGTGGTCAAGCTCTGCCAAACTAATACCAACCAGCCCTGCATCTGAAGCCGAAACTGAAGCATCCTCATCAATTTGTGCTGGCTCCTCTGGCTCTACATACCATCGTGCTGCTGGACTCTCTTTGGACACAAGTGTTTTGCGGTCAATGAGACGCAAAGCACTATGTACAGCCACAAGCTTCTCTGCTCTCCTAGAGGTAAGTCTGTTCCTCTTAAGAGAGTGGATGAAGCTATATGTAGACCAGTTCCTCTCAGCAGCTGAAGAACTAGAAACTTGAGATAACAATCGGATGGCTAGAGTGGTAGTCAAAGATCCCAATCCATGGCAAGTCCACCACAAAATTGGGTCATCTTGCGCCATAGTTACCATATCCATGTTGGCCGCATTTGAATAACCCCTAAGAGTGGCAAATTTGCCCCAATCAGTGTGAATCGTGCTGGCATCTACATCATCATACATCCTCTCAATGCACCTGAAGAACCCTGCCTTCACCTCCGGATCTTGTATCGGTGTCACTCTACCAGGCCTAGTCAAGTACCACTTAGGATTAAGGGCATAAGCTGCCATGTGCAAGGGAGTGTTGAGCTTCTCCCATCTCCTCTAAATGATTGGCTGAATGTGCTCATGGTAGAATGCCAATGTGGGGTCCCTCTGTCGCACAACAGCCCTCATCTGATCAAGCATAGAATCAATGCACTCAGACACTTCTCCAAGGTTAGATCCATCCGCATCCCCATACCTGATTACCTGGAAAACTGGTGTAATGATGGCGACAATATATTTTGCATCAGCCCAGAACACATCATTCTTCACCATATCCTTCACCCTCAAACCCTGCTCTGTCTTAGACTCGGCCCACCTACTCCATTCTGCTGTCATAATCATGAGTTGCAGTGCCTCTTGCAACTCATTCTCTCCAAGAGAATGAAATAGGAACCATATCTAGTATCAGCAGGTTTCACGAACTTCTTCTTAGCGAAGGTCCTGAAGAGTGCATGTGATGTGTGGTGGTTGCAGATAAACATCTGCACATCTCTCGCATCATTTACCACTTCTCTAATCCAACCAATCTTCCCCATGTCCTTGAGTGCATTGTTCATGGTATGCACACAACATGGAGTCCACCAAATATGCCTATAAGCTGCCTCAACAAGTCTCCCTGCAGCTTTGCACACATGTGCTGCATCTGTCACTACTTGGACCACATTTTGTGGCCCAATCTCCTCAATAGCCTCCTTGAGGACCTCAAACTGAAAATGAGCATCTTTGCGATGCCCTGAACAATCAACTGCCTTAAGAAAATATGGGCCCTCAGTACATGTAACCATGATATTAATGAGTGGTCGCTGTCTAATGTCCGTCCACCCATCCATGACTATGTTGCATCCTGTCTTGACCCAACACTCCTTCATCTTCTCCATCAACAAATTGATCTTGGAATAGTTCTTATCCAAGATCATGGTCCTCAATTTCGTCTCACCTGGTGCCACATATGATGGTCCTGTCCTTGCCACCATCGATATCATCTCCTTAAAATAAGGAGATCGAGCAACATGAAACGGGATGCCATTGGCAAAGAAGAACTTGCCAATGGCATCATCTGTGTCATCCTTGAGCTGCACTTTAAACAAATCTGCTATGGGGTTACTTTGAGTTTGCAATTTCCGTTTCCCCCTCCCCTCTCCTACATAGGCACTGGAAGAAGAAACTGGTGTCCCTCCTACTCTCGTCTGCAAAGTATGGCTAGAACTCTGTGGCTGGCTATGCTGAAGATGTGCCCTATGGTGCAAAGTAGTATGCACAGGTGCAGCTGTAGTATCATCAGGAAGACCCCATAACTTATTTATTTCAACTTTGTATTTGATGTTTTGCGGTGTTGCCAAAAAAGAACATATGTCTACACCTTTTCCTCTAATGAAAAGAAGGTGTGCATTAACTCTAGTGATGCTCCCAAACCACTCTAGAGCACAAAAGTTGCACTTCCACCTCCTTGTGCCACCAGATGGTAACCCTTCCCTGTTTAGTAATTTTGTTGCAAATTGTTTGAGAGGGGATTTGCGATCAAAAGGACCCTTAGCATATGGTGCCAGTAGTGCAGAAGGGCACTCAAAACTAGTTGCTTCACTTGCCATGGAACTAGTATTGGCTTCAAGCTCAACCCCATGGTCACTCCCCTCAGCCTCAGGAGCATATTCACTTCCACTATCAGGATCACTATGAGAGCTCATTATGATACTGCAATAATGAATAAACAAATAAATTCTATAAGTGAAATTTGATGTTAAAACTTAAAAGTAAAACTTAAAACTTAAATCTTGATGGAAAGATGAAAAAAATTTAAAAAAACAATGGGCATTGAAATGAAAATCAAAACATGAATATGCATTTGCAGCCATGGCTGCAAATGCATATTCATGTTTTAATTTTCATTTCAATGCCCATTGTAAGATTCAACATGAAAAACTAAAACTAAGAACTTAGAAAAAAATTTAAAAAAACAAAAAAAAAATGAAAAAACTTCAAAAAACAGTCATAAAAACTTACCTTGTGCTTGAAAAATCCTTCACACTTGGTGTAGAGTGCTCCTCATCTTCTTCTTCTTTCTTCTTCTCACCCCTCTTGCACTTGCAACACCTCAAACTCCCTCTTTCACCCACTCTTCTCACTGGTTTTCTTCTTTTTCACCTAGCTGTTGCAAAACATGAAATGGCATATTGAGTCATAAAATGAAGAATGAAAGTGTAATGAGAGTTTTTAGCCTTTAAAATGGTCAAACACCCCCTTAGGGTTCAGACCTGGGCTCTAAGTCCAAAAAAAAACAAAAAAAAAGTGACTTTTCGCAGCCCCAGCGCGGGGGACGTCCAGAAGTCCCCGAGACGCTCGAGGGACGTCCAGAAGTCCCCGAGACGTCTCGGGGACGGCTAGAAGTACCCTCCGTCTCACTGAAGACTCTGGCGTTCCGGCGGCGGTGGGGGGACGGCGGGGGGACGTCTCGCAGGCGTCCCCAAGTCTCGGAAACGTCCGGGACGGGGGGACGGGGGGTTTTAGGGGGGGGGACGGGTCCCCGTGGAACACTGCTTTCTTTTTGCTTTTCTTTTTGCATGTTATCTTTGGCGCTTTCTTTTTGCTTTTTGCATGGTATCTTTTTGCTTTTTGCATGCTATCTTTTTCACAAAGAAACCTGTTTTAAATCAGACCTTGTGCTGTTAGTTTCCTTTGACATCAATTACAATATTCTAACACTTCTACCCTAGGAATTGTTTGATTGCATGAATGCAAGGTTTATTACAAAATAATTCTATCCACTAATTCTCATTCTAAAGTATGCAACTATTAGTTAAACTGATGGTTGAGATTATAACAAAAACTAATAATAGTTTATCCAAAGTCCATATCACTCACATGAAAAAGAAAGTCTGCTTGCAACTTATGAACAACAAAATTAAATTTGCTTTGTGAGTTTGGAGTGCTTAACTTCCCCTCTTTCTTTTAAATTGTTCGATCCAACTTGAAACACCACCACCATCATATTATTTTAATGTTTTGAAGCACTAAAAATAGATGTCCAACCTAGCATGGTTGACTCATCTCCAAAAAGGCAGAAAGTAGAAAAGTCAACGCTATCTTTAGAAGGTGGCAGCCTCTTTTATAAATAGAAGATTTGACTTGTTTTGAAACTATTAACATGGGACTGATCGGCTGAATATGGGTGAATCACTTCATCTATTAATAAAGACTTTTCAAACTTATATGCTGAATCAACTGTCTTTCTCTTGTGCACCTCCTTTATCAATAAGTGTGCCTTGCACTTGTCATGCACACCTGAACACTAATTCAAACTTCATGAATTTCAAATCACCCTTTGATAAAGCATGGGTTTTGATCCTAGGCATATGCTTGTATACATGAGTATTGATCTTTGTTTAAACAAAATATTTTGCCTATATACTGTTTTTTTGGCTTTGTTCAAGCATGATTTTATTTGATAGATCACCACTTAATTTGCTAACTAGGAAATGCTTTGTCTTCTTCCTTAGTTCGATTCTCTTTTGACTATTCCTCACTTCATGATTTGCTAAAGAGACTCCTCTCCATGTTGGTGCGATTCACTTGCTAATATTGTCATGCTGCTTTGGACATGTTTTCATTGCTTACAATGCCTCTTCCATATGCGCTATCCTCGTCACCTCTTTAAACTTTGACTTCATTTGAATAAAATCAGTACTTTCCTTTGGATGCGGTTTCATTGCTGACTAGATGTGCCATCTTTATTGCTTTATATGCGCTGACTTTTGTTGATTGAATGACTAAGAATGTGCACCATCGTCTAATTCCTTGAGCTCCAAACATAACTTATGATTTGGGCTCAAGTTTCAGATATGAAAATACAATACAAAAGTGCACTCTCCTTTCGTTGGCTCAATTTACCTAATTCAAATCATGCCTGTTGGTTGGTGAATTTTAGACATGACGTTAGCACTCAGAAAGTGTGCTTCTTAGATTTAGTTTTGTGTCTCTTTGTTTGCCAACATATTCTTTTCAACTTCAAGTCATCTTCACCATCAAGAACTTATTCAATTTTAGTCTTGGAATAATGCTACTATGAGCAATCTATAAAAACCGTTAGTAGAAATAATGGACTTTGATGCGACACCTTTACCACTTGGTTGGAAATGATTATGACGGATTTAGATTTGACACACAAAGATCGATAAATTGATGATGAAAATGGGCACCAAGTAGTACCAACATCAAGTTTCGGATTGGGTACAAAATAATGTATTGGTCTAATTGATGTCTTTTTAACCATGTTATTTGTTTGTCTAGAAAACCCTCTGGATTTGGGTTTGGTTCATTCCCGGTCTTGATCCACAGTCTGGTCCATTGCAGGTAGGGAGAGGGTGTGGCTGTTGGGCCCTGGGTTTAGCGGGGTATGCCTAGGGTGAACGCTAGGAAACACGGGCCATTTTTCATTTATTTTTAATGTTTTGGTCCAAATGCCCATAGGAAATGATTCTCGGGTCAATCAAAGATCCCAGAGCTGATCAGGAATGGTGTTTGTTCGTTGGGAGAGACATTCAAGGGAGAGAACAAGGCAAACAAACTATAGGCCATGGCTGACCCCATGTGTGCATAAACGAAGAGAGGAATGGAGATAAACTCCGCAACATACATCTTCAAGGGCTCAAACTTAAATGCCTCGTCAAAGCTGCCAAAATCTATGCCCACTGCCATCTACACTTTCAATGATGGTGTTATTATTGTTAGTGATTTTGTTGTTCTCATAAAACAACTTTCAGAAGGTTCTATGGCTTGTCTTTTTATGACAAGTCTTGAAGCATATTACCTACTGCATTTCTTTGTAAAAAGCAATTATTACTGGCTTCACATTATTAAAAACAACACATGTTTTACTTTTTAGTGCCTTTTAAATGTCCTCACAAAGGGGGTTACAACTTTTAATATTGAAGTCCATGTGATTTTATAAAATTTTTATATTTGTTTTGATTATTATACATTCATTATGTGGCTATCTAAATTTAATTTCTGTTTTTAGGCAAAAATATGTATATATTTATTATTTTATATATATATATATATATATATATATATATATATATATATATATATATATATTTGTATGAATGTACCCAAAATGTAACCAGCCCCCAATTTGTTTTGCCCATATTGGTGTACTTGAACCCCTGTATGCGAATCCAAACCCGAATTGATAACTTAGCTTTTTAACAACATGGATATGAAAATGATGTGTATCTCATGGGGTAGATAAAAGGAAAACGGGGTACTACACCTTTCTAGAAATCACTGAGAACAACTTTGGGAATATTGTTAATGTCGTTCAGGTATCTAAATCTGTCCTTTTCTGTTGTTAGCAGACTATACAAACGCTGAAACTTGTAAGGGTTTTCATGAGACTATGGTTGTTAATTTATTGGTTTCTTGCATGATTGGTTGGTCATGAGCCATACGTTGCTCAGTCTAAGTGAAAATAGTTCAACATTTCTCTGGGAAAGAGAAGGAGAAAAGTGAGGAGATTGTAATGTCAGTCAAACATGGACATTCCATATAGGTGGTGGTATCCTAGTGTTGCTTTCAATACATATTTATTTTCTGTGAGGGGAGCAGTTGCACAGTGCATGATTGGCCTAGTATGGATAACTTTTTTTGTTAACTCACTACTCATTGTGCTCCACTAATAACATCAACAATTTTAAAAATCTATATTCATCAAATGTCCATTGCTCTATTATATTCACTATTGAATTTTTTTAAATGATTCTTTATCAATCAGTTATTCCTAGCATTCCTTCAAGTGGTCAAGGATGTAAATGGTGCTTCTAAACATGTTTCTTGAGATTGATATATATTTCATCAAGTCTTTATGATCATATACAGTGATGGATCATTTTAATTTCCAGTGGCTTCGCAGGTATTTATGATGTTGATCACTTCATCAAATCTCTTAAACATGATGTAAAGGTTGTACAGAGTTTACCAGAAGTGCCAGTGACTGGGAAGAAGAAGAAGAAAAAATTGAAGGCTTTCCAGGTACACAAGTTTAACTACATATACTTTGGATAAAATGTAGCTTGTTATTTAACTGAATGCTGTTGTGCTTATATTGTATATAAATAAAATCTAAATAGTTCAGTTTCCTTTGCCCTGTAGCTTCGTCCCCCAAGAGATGCTCCTCCAAGTTGGTATGAAACAGTTGCATTGGAGAAGATGAAAGAGCATGGTGCTGTATATCTTACTCCATTTTCACATCGTTTGGCAGAGGAGATAGACAATGCTGAATACCAGAGATTGAGATGCAGAGTAAACTATCATGCTCTTAGATTCAAAGAAGATGTTATGAAACTGAGTACTAGTATTGTCAATCAGCTTCGTTTGGAAGGTCATTTCATGGCAATACACCTACGCTTTGAAATGGATATGCTTTCATTTGCCGGGTAAGGAGATGGAAATGATTGTTTTTTGGTAAAAGTTGTTCTTATGTTAAAAGAACCTTATGTACTTAGTAAACAATTTTATTCTTAAGGTGCAGACCAGAGCCAAATATAGTACTTCAGGTCAGGCAACAATATAAGCTAGAGGGAATAAAAACTAGCACTTTAAAAGGAAAATAAAGTAGAAGTGCTGGTTTGAACAACACAAACGAAAGCAGAATTCTCTGGTTTAACAAAGCTAGGTGTTCCTAACTTGCATCCTAATAACAGACTGTCCCCACTAACACTACTACACAATTGCGAAATACAAGGCCACAAGCTTGAAGTACCTGCAGATGTCACACAAATTAATAACCAAAAAGCTGTATGTTTAGGGTGACTGGAGACCATACCAAACCATGAGCATTTATTCTCACCAACGGCATCACGTAGTTGAGATTTAAACCAAATTTGCCTTGACTTTGTCATATTCAAAATAACCATTAAATTATAAATGTCAATAGAATATGATTTTTACAAGATAAAATTTATGAATTATTGTTATTATTTCCTTTTGGTTCAGGGTTGATTTCAACATTGGTACCATCCTTGGATTGGATGTTTAGCTAAGATTTAGGCCCCATCACTTACTGGACCATTGGCTAAGCATCTGCCACCATTCCCAGTGGGATTGTTAGCTACTTATCTATAATCATCCCTGAAGAGACTGTTGGGTTATCATGAAGTTTGCCACCCCTTGAAGGATTGTTGGATTCTTTAATACAGAAACAATAATAATTATCCTCAACAATAATCAGCCTCGAAAGTACAAGAGTCAATTTTTAGTTTTAATATTTTTAATGAATAGCAGTTATAAAAATACAACAGAGTTACATACAGTATAAATCCCCAGCATATTGTTAATTGCACCTCCATTCAATGCTGAAATCTCAGTCAACTGCCAACTGTCTCATCAACAAAGCAGCAGAAATGTCAATGCAGGAAATTTTATCCCTCAAGGACATGATCAACATAGCTAACTGGCACTAATTGCGGTTTCTTGTTCCTAAAAACAGAGGCTCCAGTCCCCAGGCACCGATTGCCCTTTCTTGTTCCTAATCCCAGTCGTTCCAAGTGAGATTCGCCTGTTTTAACTTTTACCACTCAGTCACGCCAAGACATAATGCTGAAGCAAAGTTAACACAGGTAAGAATACTGGTCAACACTGGGACTGATGCAGGCAATCTGAATTTTCCTCTTTTCCTGCCTTATGCCTGGGGATTTGCATTGGTGATGGAAGAAATGGCCAGTTTTGAGAGGTAACATGTTGTTGGACATGGCATAGGCCATCCAAATCAGCATATTAAATCTGAAACTTTGGATAAATTGGCTTAAGTTCAGTGTTCCATGGAGTTTTGGAACAGGGGGATTGGGGGACACGGGGACAGGTTTTGGGGACTGATGACGTGGGGACATGTTTTGGCAACGGCGGTGCAAATATAATATAGTAATTGAGCAATTAGTTATAAAAAATGTATAAGAAATAGCAATTTATATGTGTTTTATACAAATTTAAATTGTAAACAACTTAACACAATGCATTGAAAATGTTGAATATCAATATATTATTATATTCAGTAGTATGATTACATTGAATTACAATGGTGAGGGGCGTGTCACTGTGGAACACTGCAAATTTATGCTGTTGAACTAGAATGCCCTTTAGCAAATAAGGATTTCATTGTGAAGTAATACTTTGTTGAGATTTTCAATTAAAACGAGGAAAGCAGATCATGCAGTACCTTATCTTCTCTCAGATACATGCTCCAAGGAACCACTTCTCTAGGAGGATCTCTAAATAAGGGGACACTGATGCCAATGGCTCTTCCTTGAAATGCTGTACTGTTGGCCATACCATGCTTCAACATTCCCATTCTTCTTTGAGTTCTGAACTATATTATTATAACTTTCCACAAATTCATCTCTCTTTGACCACTTAAATACCCATTCTTATTTTCATCTATCTTGCCTTACTACAATTATGACTGGTTTATGCATTGTTTATTTTGTCTAAAATGGTGATTAATGATTTTGTGTGATTTCTTATTAGCAAGAAATTTTTAATCTTGATCTTGCTATATTCATTAAGGAGAACATACACATGTTTATGTACGTTCAATTTCACATTCCGATTTGGAAAGTTAAAATGGAACCTATTTGTATAGAAACATTATTTATGGTTTTGTAGAGACTGAGCTTCAAAGGGTGCAAGAAGAGCTGCCCGAATTGAAGAAACGTCTGGTTGTGACAGAAAATGTAAAGGTACAAGTCCTAAAGGAGCTGGATAGCATGAAAAAGCTCATTGAAGAGCTAGCTCTTAATTTGGAGAGAGCAGAGACTGCAGAAGAGCAAGCAGCACAAGACTCAGAGTTTGCAAGCCTGAGAGTTTAGGAGATGGAGAAAGGCATTACAGATAAAGTGTTGCTAGGAAGATACAGATAAAAGTTGCCAAGATTAGGCATGCAACAGATATTGCAGATTTGCAAGCTGTGAAGATTGAATTAGAAACAAGGAAATGAGAATGCCTGCATTTGATGAATGATAGGGATATTGCCATCAGTAAAACTGTTTTATTTATTTTTATATGACTTTTTTCTTTGTTTGGATGTGGGGACTCCTTGGCATCCCCTGGATGGTATAGGGATGCCTAGGCGTTCCTTGGCTGTCCTAGGGATGTCCAGGAGTCCCCCCACCGCTCCTTGTAGAGGAGGATGCCACCGGGATGTCTCTAGCTTTTGCAGGGACATCTTGAGGATCTCACCACTTGCAGGGGCAGTGGTTGGACGTTTCGTCTATTTACCGAGGACATTGTCGTTTCCAAAACTGAAGGGGAAATCTTGGTGGCGTCCCCTTCTATACGGGCAGCAGGGGATGATGTTTCATCCCCATCTCCACATATTGGGGACATCCTTGTTCCTGAAACGACCCATTTTTTTAGGGGAGACATCCCTATGGAACACTACTTAAGTTGCTAAGTGGAGAGAAAGGGAATATATTAATGTTCACAAGTGATGAAAGACTCGCATGTTAGAGTAAAAAATGAGTGCAGAACTTAAAAGATTAAAGAAAAAAATACAAGCTACAATAAGAACACAAAAAAGGATTCTAACCTCCAGGCTCCTACTAAGTTGGGTAGAACCAAAATCGGTAATTAACCATAAACATATCAGTGCAAAAAAACTTACGTATTCTAAATAATCTGCATAATCATGAGAGAGCAAGAACCATTTCCATAGAATAAGATATGGTTGATGGATACCTGAATAGGAAATGTAAGGCTAGTCCTACTTCATATCCGAAAGCTTTGGCATCTCCATCAACCACCTTGTAAAAGTTATTACAATAACTGTTTATGTCCATCAAAGAATCATCTGGATTGAGTGGACTTGGTTGGGCAACCTTGAAGGGGTACTAAGAGCCTTTCCTAACATTAATGGCAAATGGTCCAATAGTAGAGGAGAGGAACTTGGTAATAAGTGTTAAATTGGATCTCCAAGATTGGATCCCTCAAGTCTAGTATGAGAGGAGGAGGAAGGAAATATTTGGGTAATTGCTTGGAAAGGGAGGCATGGTCTCACCAATCTAGCACCACGTGACTATGGCATTAGAAGGCCTCTTAACACCACCAATAGCGGAAATAGTTTGGAAGAGTGAGTTAAACAAAGCTTATAGTCCTCATAGTTCTATGCAAGATCTAATGCTTGAAGGTGATTACTTGTCCGAGGTAAAATGCCAAGCACCTCTTATTGGGATGGTGGATCCAGGAGGGTAGAGAGAGATCCTCTAGATCTTATAGATGGCACATCTGAAAATAAAGCACTCCTTTGTCAATACCCATGGAGAGTGCAAAGGTGGCATCCTATCTCCTAGGGGAATTTGGTGGCTAGTCTTGATCCACAAATAGTGAGAGCAAACCCCTTAGGTGTCCACATGGAATCTTGAGGCCATGAGTTCAATGTTGCTGAATGTAGTCAAGATAAATGATGATGTCATCAACATTCTAGAGGAAATGCTCAACATAGAAGGCCATCTTAGGGGTGGGAGATCCAAGTGACCTAAATATATTGATAATGGATGTCCTTCCTAACAACTTTAGTAATCACTCTATTTTTGGAAGGAAATGATTATGGGCATTTAAAAAGTACTTGAAGTGGAGGAGTTGGTCCATGGAAATGGCAATAGATTGGAGAAATAGACTTGTGTTTGACCTTGAACATTGACATTGTCCACATGGAGTCAAGGAAACATCTCAAAAGATCCAAGGGCTAAATAAATGTACCTTCCTTGGGCCAAAGCAAAATCACCCACGATGATCTAGAAAACATCTCAGTGATCTAAGTTATAAGATTGAATCATGGGACATGTTATCTTTTTAGATTATATAGATGGGGGATTCTATAGGGTTCCTTGCCCAAGAAATAAAACAACATTACATAGGTAGCAGCTAAAAAGCCAAAATATAGAATCCTAGATACAAAAATAGGCCATTAACAACCATCACCAGACAAAAAAACCACCGTAAAGACAAGAACAAAAAACATGTAAACAAGACTTCCTTCTCACTCGAACAACTCTAACCTAGGCCAAATTGTAGAAAAACAAAATGAGCTGTAGCACACAACCCGACAACCCACATCAGAAGCAACAGCACCACCCCAATTTGTTGTTTCCTCTGTTGGTGTTTTAATTTGTCACTTTCGTGACAACACAAATTAGAACAGTGGATGAAGAAGTCCTCTCTTTGAATTTGTAGGGGAAGCTCCTTGATTTAATTTACTCTAAAATCTAAAACAAAAACAAGCCTACTAATATGAACATTGTACAATCTATTCTTTGGGCTTTTGCATAAGGATAAAATAAATAAGTGAACTTGACCTATTTGTTTTAATCTCAGAGGTTAGAGCACGAGACTTTGAAGAACTCCTATCCCACCAATGAATTTTCTCAATTTTTGATAGCTAAAATGTAAACAAGAATACTATCCAAGGATTAAAACAAAGTTCCTTTGGAATAATATCAACAATTTGATTTGGAAAAGAGAACATAACACACAAAATAGTAACAAAAGATGAAGACAATTAATTGTTACTTAGACATTCAAAGCTGCTTGGTAACCATGAACACTGTAGTTACACAAAGTTAACATAGATCTTCCTTATTATTCTTTGAATGATTACAACATGGAGTTTTCTAACTTTGAATAGAAATATTGGTAGCGTTAGGAAGCTTCAATTTCTCATTCACTGCACACAAGCACCTAAACAATTTAGTCTAACTTTGAACTTAAATGACGATTTTTGTAGCAGAAGACTGGCATCAACTCTCATTTTATTGTATGTGTAAATGACACATATTTATAACCTTCCAGCTGCAGCTTCTTGAAGTTTCAAAAATAATTAAAATAATTGCTTTAAAAACAATTCTATCCTCATCCTCTGAAAATAATAAAAAATATTACTTTCTTTCCTTTTCTGCTTCTCGTCTTGAGTGTCCATTTGAATCAAGGGCTCTAATCTTTTAATTTTGTCTTTAATTTGCTTTAACTAATCCTCATCTCATCTGAAAAATAATAAAATATTGATATGCTTCATCTTGGGCGTCACTTTGAATGGAGTGCTCATATTCATCACCTTTTCTCCTTTATTTCACTTTATTGATGTTCATCCTTCACTTGGGCACATATACTAACTTGGGTGCCACTTCTGCTTTGATTTTATCTTCGTTTTGGCAAGAAAAACAAGCTATTTTGGTGCTTGCATTTTGGTTGAAGTTTTGTTTGATTGATGCGAAGTTATGAAAATTGTTGAAGTTGGTGACAGGTGGAACTTTTTCCACTTGATTCCAAGTAGAACTTTTATAACTTGAAGCCAATTTTCAAATGATCACAACTTTGAATTTCTTCTAAATTATTTCGTTTTTGATTGCCTTTCATATTTCTGAATTTCATTTTCACGCAATGAAGCTTGAAACTGCTCTGGTAACCTTTTGCCTCTATCATCCACCGCCTTTTGTTGAAAAAGCGAAAAGCAAGTTTCTAAAAATATGAAGTTTTGATTTTCATACTCATCTTCTCATCTGGGACACATTGAAAAAGCAAAAAGCAAAAGCAACTTTTTTCAAAAAATAGAAAGTTTGATCTCTACTATACATTGAAACTGCCTATCTTGAATATTGGACCCTTCGAGGTGACAACTTAATGCTTGGAAGACGATTGTCATATTTGATTCTATCTCAATGTGTAGGAGATGATTTGTCTTAGCCTCAATTCTTCTTGCATGTGCCTAGTATCTGCCATCCTAGTCATTCCTTTTAACTTCACTCTTTCTCTCCTCTGCTAGTGTTGGAGCCTCCTTCAGGGTTCATATCTTGGTAATCTTTGTGATGAGTAGCCTGCATACATCATTAGTAGACCAAGACAGACTGACACCTAAGGATTTAATCACTTTAATAGGAAAGATAACATAGTTGAGATTGATGGGACAAGAATGACTTGACATTTGGCTACATACATGATTAATCTTGAAGTTTTTTTTAGGGGTAGCAATTTTGGGTACCAATAGTGGCTTTTTTTGGGGACCATGAGACACACTTGGGTCATAGGAGAACAAAATCTTTGGGGACTATAAAGACTAGTGCCATTATCCATTGGGTGATAGAGTCGAGCTGAACTTACACTACAACAAAAATAAATCACCTAAAGTGAAACATATAAGCAAACAAGTCATTGGAAAAGGAAAACATTACGACATTGCAAATACATGGAAATGACAACATAACCTACCTACCAACCAATGGATAGAAGGAAACACATGACTAATTGAAACCATTAATGGGCTGGGAAAAATAACATCCCTTTTGTTTAAGTCGGGGTTCTAACCACAACTCATATTTTGAAAACCTTTGCAAATTGCTCTTGAAGATCCCAGGTCTAGGCAGATAGGAATGGTCATGGTAGATAGGAATGGTCATGTAGTGAAAATTTCAGCACAAATTGATTGATGACTATTGGTTTTGAATGGTTCTCATCCATACTGAAAACCTCTTGAGCCTGTGAAGATATTGTGCCTCCCGTTCAAGGTATTTGACCAAATCTTGCACCTGTAACACATTTGTGGGAACAATGACCTTCACATATCTGATTCGATCCTTATCACTTGGCCCTTTTGCATACTCAACCTTGAACTCAGTCAAACCATCATCATTTGGGAAAGGCTGAAGTTGTTGAATTTTTTTTTTGCTTATTGGTTCTTGACTTACTGAATCCATCATTGATATCAGTGGGGCACCTTGTGGTGGGAACACTTCTTGACCATCTTCATCAATTGGGCCTTCATTTGACAACCCATCCAGGTCTGAATTTGAGAGACCATCAAGGTCTGAATCTTCAACCGCTAAGTCATTATCAAAGTATACCTGCTGAAAATATTATCGTTTAGTAGCTCACTTTGTCATCCATCATTCCATAGTATTAGTCCTTCGACAAGTTGAGTCTCTTTAGTTTCATCAATGCAAGCAGCTTCAATGAATGTCTTTAGGAGGGAGAAAACAATTAGGTTCTTCATTATCAATCATGTCATTGTTGTCTCCTATCACCTAGGAAGGAGTATGCATATGTTTCTCTGATGGTATTTCTTTTTTTTTGATCGACCATTCTTCTTCTTTGATATCTTGAAGAAAAAGATCCACTTCTTCATTGACATATATGAGATCTATTGAAGATAAGGATGAGTCAATTATCAAGAATTGATATGGAATCCTTCTCATGGGCTTTTGAACTGATGGGTGCCTTTAAAGTTGAACTATGTTCGGCAAATTGTTTTTCATCTAACTGTGTCTGTCATTAACATCATGAATAATATCAACCTCCTGGAACTGAAACTTCTGATCAAAACCACTATTTGAATCCACAAAACTTATAGTAGCAACCTCTTGAGATAAAGAAACATTTGGGTCTTCTAACAATGGAGTTAGATGTTGAAGAAAACATCAATTTCTCGCATGAGAGGCTTTGTTTCTTCATTAGATATCTTTTGAAATTCCTTATCATTAGTGCTTATGGAAAATGTTGAGTTCGAAGTTGAATCCTTTTGAGAGAAAAATATCTTTGTCTTCTTTGATTACATCTGGTGCAGACTTTTCAAACAACCCTCCAAATGAAGAAAAAAAGCTATTGGATTCATCATCATCCTCTCTAGCACAACTAATTTCTTCTTGCGTAGTGAAAATACCTAGATCTTCATCATGTTCTATGGATGCTTGGGAGACTTCATCCTCATCAGCAAATAGATGGTCTGCACTCTCTTGAAAACAAGTCTTGATTGGCGGCTTCTCCCATGAATGTTCCTCGTACATTTTTTCTTCTTGAAATCCTTGCTCTTTCACAATTGCTTGATTCCACAAACATACAAAATCGTTGAATGTATTTACTTGTTGGCACAAATTGGTCTATCCTGAATATTTTCTAATCATAGAGTGGCTATTAAGCTCATCTTGAAGATATTGAAGGTTGCTTGATAATTTGATCTAGGAGTTGCCAAGAGCTACATCATGCGATACTGTAATGAGCACCCTAGTTTTTTTTTTTTTGAAATTCCACACAGAGAAAGATGCAATGGTTAAATTCTTCCACACTCTTCTGATCGCCCAGATCCCTATGTGGGCAAGGTGAGAGCATACAAGTGCTTCCGAGTTAGCATTTCAAACCAACATGCAATAATAACAACTTCCACTTATTCAGTGGGCATCCGCTTATGCAGTGGGCATCCACTTAATTGTGGGAAACACCACTTATTCATTGGGGGAAAACTGAAAGTAAAGTTAGGCACATCCACTTATTGAGCGAGAAGCCGTTAACAATTAAACCACTTATTCAGTGGGGTGAGAAATGAGCAGAAACAACTACTCCACTGGTAGTTATACCATCCAGGGTTACATTCACAGATTTATTGCAACATATAAAAGAAACACGAGTTAGGGCACGCTGCAATATTTTATTAATTCTGATTAGAACTGAAATAAACTGTTGTAGCATTAAAAATCAGAATATGAGGAGTTGAGAAGTCACCAAACATCACCCTGAAGCATACCCATGAAGCTTTGTTGCTGATTATGGATGTAATGAAGCTCAAACACTAAAAATACACCTCTGAAAGCACTCTTAACAGCAAAATACTCAGGTCTGAACAGAAAAGGAAACATTCCAAACTTCACACTGACAACTGATATGAAGTACCCAAATGATGCAAATTGACCCAACACTGATCTTCCACTGAAAACATTGACATGCAACCATTAGAACTGACATGCAATCACCAACACTAACATGCAATGATTGATACCACACATGCAACCATTAGAATTGACATGCAAGTGCTTATCACTAACATGCAATATGAAAATTAAATTTCCAAAAATATCATTGAAAAACATCTCAAACCTTCACACATCAAAATACATCAAAACTATTCAACCCAAAATCTCTACATCATGACTCCATTGAAGTTCCTTGTGATTTCTGAATAAAATCACCAAATATCCAGCTAGGGTTGATCTTCCACAACCGAAACCAGATGAGAAGTTGAGGCTAAACAACCCCAAGAAGAAACTCTGCTCAGCAACACAAGTTTTCAGAAGAAATGAAAATATATTCAACAATATTAACCATTAACCCCTCCAAATGAGCCCAAAACTCTTTTATAAAGACACTTTTAGGGCAACAAAAGGAAATAATAATAATAATTTCACTTTTCTTTTAATTTCCTCCTCACATATAAAATAACCTTTTTATTTGCTCACTTTATGTCTCCCCAACAAATAATTTCTTTTTATGTGAGCATCAAATAATACTTTTCAACACCTTTCCAAAGAGCTATTACACTTAAGGTATCTTTTAATATTTCTCATCCTTAGACAACTTAAGTGAATAAATAATTAAATAGCCCAGTAATATACCCAAGTTGCGGAAAGCATCCAAATGATATACTTTTGCAATTTTGACCATACCAACAGGATAATGAAGGCTTGGGATGAAAATCGGAGGCCGTCAGGTGACTTTCTAAAAATACCATGTTTCTCCAAGAAAGTTGGAGAGCACCCAAGAGGTCGAAATTGAATTCTGAAAGCATCTATGAACTCCAAATGACTAGCCGGACTTAAAGACGTGAACAACCGCTTTGAAAGACTGAGCCACGACCACTCCAAGAATGTTGGAGTTCTTCCTAACACAATGAATATCCTCCCGAAGACTAGGAACAAGCATACCACGCACAAAAGATCTATGCGCCAAAAAGAGGACATTACAAGATACATCTCTGGACAATTCCGAGCATTGTGATTGCTTGTCTTGTGGAAAGAGCAAAAAATATTTATGTTATCCCTTTGATGCTGCCCCTAAAACTGCTGAGCTAAAACTTTTTGCTGAAACTGTCTTTTCATGTTGGTGATACCAGTCACCACTTCTTGTAACAAAGGCTTAGTGAGACTTGGAAACATGGGCCTGATGGTATCTTTTTTGACTTCTCCTGTAGTGATCATGATGTCTTCGACCTTAATTGCTCGTATTTGTGCCTCTTCTAACTCATCTACTTCATCAATTTTGAGAAAGAAAGCAAGTTTTGAAGGAAGAGTGTTGATGAAGTAGCTTAGGAGAATTTATGGAAAAGGCTTTAAAGAATTACTGATTCTTCCAACAAGTCGGTTGAATTGTGCTATGAACTCTCTCATAGGTTCAATGTGATCTTTCTTTACATTTGCGAGTTGAGCAAATAGAACATAACCATCTTCTGCTGGTTTGAAGCGTGGGAGGAATTTAACGTGCATAGTCTCCTAGCGAGTGATGCAACTTGGAGTGAGGTGATGGAATCAATATGTTGCTGCTCCAACCAAACTTTCAACCAAAAGCCTGATTGCAACATCTTTGTGAGAAACCCCCAATATGCTGCAAGCAATAGTAAATGTTGAGATATGCTTATCGGGATGTTGCGTGTTATCACCATGAAATTTCAAAAAAAAACTTTCTTGAGCTTGGTGGAAATTTGTGGTGAATAGCAAGTGCCAAAGGACCAATGACGGCTCCCCATGGCAATGAAAATGGAGGCGGATCTTTATTAGTTGAACATCATGAGCCATTGCTTGAAATGGTTCCTTATGGTTATTTGGATTTGAATTTCCTACAAAAATATTTGAGTTCCCGAACTATTGATGAAGACAGATCTTCACTTGAATGTGCTTGAGGGTGTGTTTGAAAGACCGGATCGAGAATCTTTGTCTTCCACTGTGATCTAGTGTATACTTTATTAGCCAAGATGGAAGTGATAAGATCTTCTGCTTGATGATGTTTGTTGAAAAGCTGGGAAGGCAATCTCGAGAGGATCTGCTTTCCTACTAATGTAAACTTTTGAAGCCATGATTGATCAGTTCCACGCAAGAGGAGGTAAGATGGGTCTTCTTGCTGCAAGGTTAGCTTTTCGTTCTTCTTCGTCTAAGATGGTAGCAACAACTCTCTAATGTGTGGGACTCTTCTTTTGATCAAATGCAAAATGCCTTAAGCTGTTCAGAATATCTTTTTAATCCTGTTCAATCCAATTTAAGTTAGGTTGCAAAACTGGAGCTTGAACGGTTTTGAGAGCCATGAATGTGAGATTTGAAAATTTCAGCAACACATGACCCACGGTGGGTGCCAAAAACTATTGGTGTTTTAATTTGTCACTTTCGTGACAACACAAAACAAAAAAGTGGATGACGAAATACTCTCTTTAGATTCGCAAGGGAAGCTCCTTGATTTAATCTATTGTAGAATCTAAAACAAAAACAAGATTGCTAATATGAACATTGTACAATTTGTTCTTTGGGTTTTTGCATAAGTATAAAATAAATAAGCAAACTTGACCTATTTGTTTTGATCTCAACTGTTAGAGCACGAGACTTTGAAGAACTCCTATCTCACCTATGAATTTTCTCAATTTATGACAACTAAAATGTAAACAAGAATACTATACAAGGATTAAAACAAAGATCCTTTGGAATCATATCAACAATTTGATTCGGAAAAGAGAACATAACACATGACATAGCAACAAAAGATGAAGACAATTAATTGTTACTTAGACATTCAAAGCTGCTTCGTAACCTTGAACATTATAGTTACAGTAAGTTAACATAGATCTTCCTTGTTAATTGACTTCTTTGAATGATTACAACATGGAGTTTTCTAACTTTGAATGTAAATTTTGGCAGCATAAGCAAGCTTCAATTTCTCATTCATTGCACACAAACACTTAAACAATTTAATCTAACTTTGAACTTTGTTGTTCTCAAAATCAGCTACGCTCGTTTTTGTAGACAACCCCCACGAAACTTGTCCGTTTCGTGATCTACACTCTAAGGTCGCAAATCGAGACGAGATTATCTTGATCCTGTGTGAAGTCGTTTGACATTCTAAACTAGTCTGCGACATCTCCTCTAATCGGTTTCTCGATATTCGCGAAGATCGTTTAAGTCGTAAATTGATTAAAATGTCAATTTTTAGCCATTTTCAAGAGTTAGTAAATTTTTGAGTTTTGATATGTAATGGCGGCGTTTTTTGCTGCTCTTACATGTCTCTTTTGTTGTGTTGCATATGTAATGGTGGCGTTTTTTGCCTCTCTTACATATGTTTCTTTTTGCATATGTGAAGGCGGCACTTTTTGCCGCCGTTACATATTTCTCCAAAGTTTATATGCACAATCGACAAATAACACCGCCTTTGCATCTTTGTTGACACATGTGCGGGGTCGGCCGATTTTGCCGCCCGAGCAATGATTCTCGGGATCTCGAACTTGGAGTGCCATTAATGGTCACTCGTGCCACTCATTAAACGTTTGTTTTTGAGTTTTAAATATACCTTTGGCCGTTCTTTTTGTTATTTCATTCTTCCTAGCCAATCTCTGGACTCCCCTCGCACCGATCGATCGCGCCGATTTGAGGCTCAATCGAATTCGTCACCATCAAATCTAGGGTTTTCCTCCGTTTGACAGGTAAGTCTTTTTATCCGCTTTCGTCTTCTTTTCTAGGGTTTCCGTTAATACAAATGTTTGATATGGTTTTGTTTGTTCTATTTTTGCTATAAACTTTTATCAAATGTTGTTTTCCTACTGTTGTGGTCGCTTTTGTTTTAAATCTCGGTTCGTTCTTTTCTATGTTAGATATGTCTTCATGTAGGACCTATCACTTCATGCCCTAGTTTTTGTATCATTCTGTGTCGCCGGTTGTTTTTGACCGATCAATTCTATGAACCAACCCGTAGTTCAACCCTTGTGTGTGTTTTCAAGGATTTTTTGAATGGAGGTGTATGGGCTGTATTAGCCGCTCTGCCAAAACTCTACATGCAAAGAAAGGTGTGAAAGCAGAGGTTTTTGCCGCTTAAAACCTTTTTAAGGTTTTTTGATCATAAGGTGTATAGGCTGGGAAATCCGCCGCCCTTACACAAGGTTTCTCAAACATCAAAACTTCTCATTGCGATATCGGCGAAAACACCCGCTCCTACACCAAAACCCTTGTGACCCTACCATGTGTATAGTCGACGATATACGCCGCTAATGTATTTCCTAAACTTTCAGATGAAAGTGTATGGGCGGCGAAATCCGCCGCCCTTACACAAAATCTTGAATCTCTATCCTGTGCAGCGTCGGTGGAATTCACCGCTTGAACACTACTTTACAAAAATCTACCTCATATGTGGTAGCGGCAAATTTTGCCGCTTCAACATAAACTTGGCAAATTTCTTGATTCCTGTAGTAGCGGCAAATTTTGCCGCTCCGACACCAAGATTTTTCTAATACATGCAATAGCGTCGAAAACGCCTGCCTTTACACATGAATGTTCCTCCATGCAGGAGCGGTCATTTTGACCGCTCATGCATATTTTCCTGAATTTTTCCCAACATTGGGAAAATTCATATTTCAAGACCTGTTAGCCCGCTTTCGCCCTTGCCTCAATTTGCGCGCACTCAAGCCCTTCAATGCATGCTTCCCTGTCCATGATCATCGAATCGCGGTTATCCCAATTTATCCATTTTTCCCTAACTGCGAGATCATGGCCCTTTGCAGTTCTCAACCAGCATTCGTGGTAGACATCAATTTCAGAGTTCTCTCAAGAGCTCATGTCAGAACAATCTCCGTCAAAGGCCAAAATCATGCAGTACAAGTATCAAGGTGCCTTTCTGGTGACAGCAGTATAGTCAAACATTGATGAGATCAGGGACACGAAAATTGGGCATGTGGACATGGCAGAGTTTGTAGATAGGACAAAACAGACAAATCCTTCTAAACCTATGCAGAAAATTATTGACAGCAATATTCATTTGGTTGCATCATTTCCAGTGTCTGCACACAATCCTGAGTTCGTTCTCCAGGTAGCCAGTCATTACAACAAAGACACTAGAGTTGTAACAGATTCTCAAGGCAATGTAATCATGAGACTGGATGCAGAATTCTTCGACAAAATCTTCATGTGTCCACCCATTGAAAATATTGGACGGATTGACTTTGCTCAGGGCCAACAGGTTTGTGATAAGGATGTGGAAGCTGCCAGAAGATACATAAATAACAAGTGGTTGAAGATTCCTAGAAATAATTTGACCAGATGGCCAAAAGATCTTCATAGGAGTGACTTTGTTGAAGAGGTTTGTGATTTGATTACTCTTTTGAGTCGCATCAGAGGACTCCCTTCTGCTTCCAAATTCCAGGACTGGATGTACACTTACATCAAGGTGATTCTACGGGGTAATCAGAAAATATTCTGGGGAGAACAGATCAGCAATGCATTGCACGAGCAACTGGTAAAGGTCAATACCACATTCAAATTTTATATGACCTCTTATCTTGTCTATGCTGCTGCAAGCATGAGAAACTTTCCAGGTTTAACTCAGGTAGGAGACAGGAGATTGATCCCAGTATATGAGTATTATCCCCAAATTACTTTGAAGGGATCAATTCATCATTGCCGAAGGGTCAATGACGCCTTCTTTTCAATATTCATGTGTCTATGGGATAATGAATTGGTTCAGAACAGAGTCTCAGATGAAGCTTGGCAGGTTGTGAACTCTTTTGGTTGTTTGTTCCTGCAATTTCCCACCTTCACATATCTTCGGGTAGGGTATTATCCTGGTTACCCTTATATGCTTCCACGGTATCCTAGTGACCGTATTGTTCTTATGGAGCTATGCAGACAGTTGATTGTAGTGCACAACAAACAGATGGAATTGAAGAAGTCAGGCATAAAATTCCCCGTTGAAATTGGGAGATATTCAGTTCAATCAGCCAATAAAGCAAAAATAGTTGATTCTGAATTGCAACTGGTCACCATGAAGACCTACAAGAAAAGAGACCACTTTGACTTCAGAAGAGTTCAGGATAAAATCAAGAGGAAGTCAAACTTTCATGCCCCAATGGTTGAAGACATATGGGCTGATCTCAGGACACAGAACGAGATCAGAAAGCTAGACTTCTGCAGACTTCACCTGAGTTAGATTGAAGAACTAGGCCCCGCTAATATTCCAGATGGAATGGAGGATGACAGGGACGTTCTGGATCCCAAATACAACACAGAAAATGTTGAGGCTTCACCTCTTCCAGAGGTGAAATGGTCAATCAAAGAAGAAACATCTATCAGGAAAAGGTTTCAACCAATACTGGCCAACACAAATGTATGGTTGGAAAGTAAAGGGGTTAAATTGAAGGAGTTCCTCACAGGATCAGAAACAGAAACACAGGAGCAGATAGGCAAGAAGGCTGAGAACAGAACTAAAAACAAGAGTGACGCCCCTTCTTCTTCTAAGATACGCAAACCAAAGGTCAAATTTGTATCTAAAGGAGGGAAGAAAAAGGAAACTGAAGAGGCTTCCAACGTCACTGAGTCAAATGTTGAAGATACTAATGTTGATCAAATGGAGATGGAAGATGTTGAGGCTGAAGAACAAAATATTCAAAAGTCTAAGGATGATCAACAGGCGATAGTATCTGATAAATCTGATGAAGAAGATGAAACTGAACAAGGTGAAGACGAGGATGCAGAAAAGGAGCAACTTGGCGATCCACCTCAATCACCTGAGAAAGATCTTCCCATGGGAACACAAGTTTCTACACCTCCTCATGTTCCGGTTTCTGGTAGTTTCCTAGTGGTTTCAAATGTTCCCCTTTCACCTATCTTTGTTGTTTCCTCTGATAATACCCCTGTTTCTGTGAAAACCAGTTTTGGGACTGTTTTTGATTCCTCTGGTTCCATTCCAAGTCTATCTTCTCCATCTTTTGACATCGGTGAACAATCTGTTTTAGAGAACCTTCTGGATGCAGAAAAGGTTGTTGACATAGGTGTGGTTTTTACCAACACCAGCCCTATTGTGACTATCACAGGTGTGAACGTGGAGCCGGCCAAACAGGTAGTAGATTCACCTCCGGTTGTTGGTGCTTCTGTGCTTCCTCCATGGTTATCTGCATATACTCCAAAGAGGAAGAAGCAAGCTATCTCGCCTGACGAGATTGATATTGAAAAGTTGTTACCTATAAAAGTAAAGAATCAGAAGAAGCAGCCTAAGACTGTTTCTAGGCTTGTCAATGAGAAGGGAATCAGGTATGCGGAAATTGCCAAACCTCTCGAAGACGCCACAGTTGACAATTTTGACATGAGTAATTATGTCATCTCAAGGGTTGAGTTAGGTAAGCTGACTCATGAGGGTATAAAGGCAGATTTTCAAACCACTGCTAGGACTTTACTTGAATAGTATGATGAAGTCAAGAAAGAGAAGGAACAGTACAAAGCCAAAGCATAACAACTTGCTGCTGTCCTTCAAAAGATAGTAAAGTCATCAGAAATGGTAGAACCCATGGCAGTGAGAGTGGAAGATCCCCTGATTCAGAAAGTTGAAAAAGCACAAGCCAGGGGAAAGGTGGTAGGAGATGTAGTGGAACGATGGTTAGCTCAAGGACGAGTTCTGCTAAAAACCACTGTGGAAAGGAAGGAGAAGATGGACAAGGCTAAAGCTGAGCTGGACAACCTGGTAGATCTACTTTCACAAGAGTTGCAAGATCAAGAAGAGAACTTGGAGGAGTGGATAGATATGAAAAAGATCAAGATAAAGAACCTGATCACCATTGGGGTCGTTGCAAACAAAGAATCATATCTGAAGACCAAGGAGACTCTGGCTCATCGTGTCAACATAATAAAGGGTTTACTTGAAGATCTATGTCAAGCCCGAGAAGTCAGTGAAGATAGTGATGTCACACTTCTACACAGGCTAGAAGAACTTCCATGCACCTTAACGGGTGAAGATCACACGTTCCTCTCAGTAGAGGAGATGGTGAGATCCTTTGAAGAGATGGTCCAAAAGAAATTTGAAGAGGAGGCGCCCTCAGTGCTTTCTATGGACAATCTATATGATCAACATTCAACTTTAGAAAACCTGAAGGACAATTTGGACAAGCATGAAAAGGCAATAAAGGTGGTAAAGGATGCGATTCTTCGGGCTCGCACCATCTCAGAAAACACAGGAAAACCAGATGCATGCGAGATGGCAGCCATACAGGCTATGTACCAGAATTTTCGGAAGAAGTGATGGAGAAAGCTAGTGCCTTAGTTTATTTTTCTTGTATATAACATATAATTTGAATTTTGTTGTAGACATATCCACATGTAATTTTCCAAAATGTAATTACATGTGAGACAAAGGAAGTCCCAAGTCAAATAGGACTCTTTTGTTGAATAAGTCAAAGTAGTTGTAGAATTCCTATTTTTGCTCCAGGCTCTTCCCTATAAATAAAGAGGGCCTCTTTTGTAAATCTTTATCTTTTATCTATTGTAGCAAAAACTCTGCCGAATTGAGAAGCAAGTTGAGACTTTGTGCTTATTTGTGTAAATCAATTTTCAAATATTTATCAATACAAGAGAGCAAGTTGAATTCCAATCTTTGTCTTGGAGTGATTTGTTTTATGATAGAATTGTTCTTATGTCTTTGCTATCATATTATCTTTGATAAGTAATTGAAGTGTGAGGGTTTATTTCAAGTGATTAAGGAGTATTCTAAATCTGATTTTAATAGACTTTGAGCTATAAAATCATTTGTGAGAATTGTGTTGTGTTCGTGAATGAGAAATAGCTTGAAGACTTTGTGCTGCAAGTTGTTATCTTTAATCTATTTATCTCATCTTGGCATATAGTGAAGACTTTAGGCTGCACTCTACTCTGAATCATTTTATTTTCCGTTGGTGAACAAAGTAACGGAAGACTTTGTGTTTCCGTGGATTTTGTGGTAATTCATAGTTCTTGGCATTATATCAGTTTTGTTGAAATCATAATATATTGTAAACATCATTTTTGAAAAAAGAGAAATGGATGGTATGATCTCACCCCCAAGTTAGTTTTTAGATTAAAATAAAGTTGTAATAATTGATAGGGAACCTCCCCTTGCTGAGAGGAGAGATTTATCTCATTGTACTGTGGTTGATATAACCATTTTGCCTTCAGTTAGTTGAAGACAAAATATTCACCCAACAAACTTGAATGATAATTTTTGTAGCATAAGTTTGGCATCAACTCTCATTTATTGTATGTGTAAATAACACATATTTATAACCTTCCAGTTGCAGCTTCTTGAAGCTTCAAAAATAATAAAAATAATTGCTTTGAAAGCAATTCTATCCTCATCATCTGAAAATAATATAAAATATTAATTCTCATCTTGAGTGTCCATCTCAATCAAGGGCTCTAATCTTTTGATTTTATCTTTAATTTGCTTTAACTGATCCTCATCTCCTCTGAAAACAATAACATATTGATATGTTTCATCTCGGGCATCACTTTGAATGGAGGGCTTAGATTCATCTCTTTTTCTCCTTTATTTTGCTTGTCTTGAATATTGGACCCTCCAAAGTGACAATTTTATGTTTGGAGGAAAATCCTCATATATGATTTTGTCTCAATGTGTCAAGAGGATGATTTGCCTTAGCTTCGATCCTTCTTGCCTGTGCTTGGTATTTGCCATTGTTGTCTTTCTTTTAACTTCACTCTTTCTTTTCTTTGTTGATGCTGGAGCCTCCTTTAGGATTCATAGCTTGATAATCTGTCATGAGCAACCTGCATACATCATTAGTAGACCAAGATAGACCAACACCTAAGGACTTAACCGTTTTGACAGCAAAGATAACATAGTTGACATTGATGTGACAAGAATGACCTAACATTTGGCTACAAATATGATTAATCTTGAAGTTTTTTTTATGGGTAGCAATTTTGGGTACCGACCTTCTCCACTGCAGACGCAATGGGAGAGCCCTCAACTCTGGCTGCTTGAGATGGCCCAATCCCCATCTACAAGGATTAGATCAGATCTAGGCAGATCTATCTCCTATCCTGCCGAGCTAATATGGGATGCGGTTCCGGTCGGTTCCTCCCTATAGTAGTGTAGCCTATAGTAGAGGGGTGTTCCTAGTGCTGGGTTCTGGTACTGCCCCATATATATGAAATTCGATGTTCAATGTAACATGTTCATTGATTCAAGTATGGCAGCAATAAATAATAGAAGTTTCTGATTTCATTGTTCAATGTTTTCATTACAACAAAAGGCCTGAAGGACACCAAATTATAAATGAAAGTGTAATGACTAACATACATTTCTTACAACTGTATGCCATCATGCTTTTGCCCATTCTATACCTATATACTCTCATTTTATAACCGTTTGCTCTCCTACAACTGTATGCAGTCATAGAATCACCCATTGATGAAAAGGGTAACAACTATATTCTGCCATTCAACAGGAGTATGTTTTCATTCCATAGTTATATGCAGTCATTCAACAGCTGTAAGTTTTTTTTCCATAGTTGCATGCGGTCACACAATTTCCCACTGGTGAAAAGAGTAAGAAATATATGCTGTCATTACACTTTCATTCTACAGTAGTATGCAGTTATTCAACAGTTGCACACTTTCATTCTATTTGCTCTTTGTACAGTAGATTTTTATTTTTTATTTTAGTAAAAAAATTTCAGAATGCTGGAGGGATTTCTGACCATCACTGTCATGGTTGAGGGACGTCCCAGATGTCCCTAGCCATTCATGGGGTGCTGGCCCAGGGATGTGTCCCCAGTTTCTCCAGTGACATGGGACGGCCAGGGGATATCCCCTGCCATTCCACTGTATTGGGACATTGGGAGGGATGGGGATGTGGGTTGGGAAGGAGGGGATGTCTCCCTGTGTAACGTAGTCATCAAACCTCTTATACAAACAAAACCATTGTAGTCCAACACTACTTGACAATTATTGATATCCCATTTCTAGAATTGTCTCATCCTATAACTCTACTAACTCATCATAACAGCATAGGAAAACCATGATTATCGTTAGTGCCTTTGAGCCTTGCTCTTTTATGGCGAGTTAATTAGATTTAGGTTACATGCTCAAGGGGATGGGGCTACCCTTCTCCCTTTTACAAAGTTTTATTTGCAACCTATGATAACAGTATACCCCATTGCAATATATTAATATATGCCAATTATATAGTTACAAATCATGAAAAAATTTATTGCCCATCTTTCCTTTAAAACAAGTATTAGCCATTTTTTATTTAAATTTAAGTAAAGTTATTATATTTGCTAAAGTTTACAGGTTGTAAATTCTATATTTTCCCTCAAATATTAGCCTATGACACCTTATTTCTTAATTTTCAAAATGAAAAGATTTGCCAATTATTTCCATCCCTTAAAATTTTCCCTTGATATACCATGCATTACATGTATGCCAAATGACCCAGAAGCATAAATAACAATTTACTTGGTGTGGATATGAGTAAGGTGTCTAGTATAGATATGATAAATCAAGTGTCCAAAGGATACTGTTACATCAAAATTACTTGGGCCTTGCACCTAACCTTGTCCTGAATGGCTGCAATATTCCAGATACAGCAACATGGGGAATATGCCTGGTGGAGCGTCAACCTAGATAATCATCATGCCAATTGCTTCCCTTACTGTTACACCATGGCCCACTGGACTATGGGACATTTGTGTTTTGCTTATTTTTTATCTTTTGGCTTGAAATCATGAGTCTTTGAATCTTGGCAATTGCCAAAATGGATCTATAATTTATGCCAAAGATCTAAACATTCTATATGATAATGGAGTATCTATTTACAAAATTAATTACAATACGAAAACACATTGTTTGAAGTTTTTCCTTACTGTGTTCCATGGACAAGCTAAGACTCGAACTTAGGACCTCCTGTGCTGCTGGGGTGCTCTTACCACTGAGCTACTCATCCCTTTATGCTAAGGAGTGTGGATTCATTATTCTTCCAACATTTTTTTTTTTTTGATACGTAATGCTGCGGTCAAGGGGACCGCTCCCTCTAAACTATTAAAAAAACAAAATAACAAAGAAAAGCATGCCCTCTAGCAGGGGTGCCGGTGGAGATTACAGAAATGTTATCTCCTCATTTCTCCTAAAAATGGGATTGACATGCCTTAAGGCGCTCACGAATATCTAATAAAGCTGCCAAATCCTCCTTTATCTTTTGAACCACTATCCCTTTTCCATCCTTGAGTCCGTCCCCTGAGGACTCACCAGAATCCTCTGACTGGGAATGCTGAGAGTAAATATTGTCCTCAGAGGAGGCCAAAGAACCCCTAAGAGGCCTCCTATGAGGAGGGGAGTTCTTCCTCCTCTTGACCTCTGTCTAGCCTTGATCATGGGATCCATTATTCTCTTTTGAAATTTCTTCACCGATCGGACCCTTTGAGGGAATGGGGGGCTCTTTTGGCTTCTGATTCCATGTAGCCAAGGAGAGAGAGCTTGTGGAATGGATAGGAGGAGTCAGAAACCACGGGTTTCAAAGAGCTTTTTGCCTCTTTCTCGAAGCTTGGACCACTTGCTTGTGAAAATTTTTCGGCTGACTTTGACACAGAAGAACTTCCCACCACCACTTCTGCAAATTGCTTCTTGACATCTGATTTTGCTATAGTAAGACTCTCTTTGGGAGAGTTCAGGATAGAATAATGCTTGGGGGAAGAATCCTTCCACCAAGAAGCCCCTCGATTTACCTGCGTTTTGGCGGTTGGGCACTCAGCAGCAATGTGACCCGTTTGATAGCATCTTCTGCATCTGAAGATCAAACCTTCGTAATCCGATGGCTGAATCCAGCATTGTCCGTTGGCCCTCAGGGTAATTTCAGCCAGAAGACTCTTTGAAATATCCAATTCCACCAAGATCCTAGCATAAGTTGTGTGGATAAAATTCTTTGAATTTGCATCCGTAAACACAAATTTGCCCAAAGAGTTCCCAATTGCCGCAAAGCATGATTCAAACCAATAGTGTAGGGGTAGATTTGGGAGCCGCACCTAGATCAGCACAACTGAAAATGATTCCTTGGACGGGTCAAAGTCAGGGTGCCATGATTTTACCTGTAGCAGATTGCCTTCCCACTGCCAAACATGATTTAGAATGGTGCTTTTGTCTTTCTTGCCATCGAAAACTGCAATAAAAAAACCCTTCGCGCTAGGGTAAATCTCTACTCCATCTAGAAGGGGAAGCCATGAATTTGTTATCCAATCGTGAAGATCCACTAATCTGGGCCAAAAGCGATTGAATCTTCCAATTAAGCCGTTATTTGAGAAAAAAATTTCGTTTTCCCGCATCTCCTTTGACAGCGAATTATCAAAGTCGAGAGACAAGGGTTTTGTGGAGCACTCTACTATTCTCCTGTTGCCTGTGCATGTGCCCCGCCCTAAAAAAGGATTCTCCAAGTTCTCCCTGCCACCAGGAGAAGCTTCAGGTGGCGATGCAGAAACCCTTGCCGGAGTACCCACCAAAACTTGCGGACACGGACTTCCTTGATATCCCATGTCAAAGGCGGTCTTCACAGTGGATTTCCTGTCCATGGTAGCGCAAGCGGGAGCGATTCCATTCGTGGCAGCAACGGATGGAAGAATCGAAACCCTAGGATCACCAATATTCGTCAATTTCGGCAATTTCGACATTTTCAAAATGAAAATGATATTACTATTAATTTACTATTATACTATGTTAATTTAGAGTATTCTTCCAACATATTTTAGTTTAATTGTTTTTCTGCTTTATAATTTAATGAATTTTAAGCATTCTGATTTTAATAACTTCCCTGTTTTTATGCCAGTTGTTTTCTGAATTTTTTTCCCCATTAATCTTTTTGGTATCCTTGCAAATCTTTTTCTTGCTCACACTTTTGGTAACATTGGAACAAAATGCTGGTCCAAATTGCTCCTCTAATTAGTGCAGAATGCTACATTGGGAGACTCACTGTTGTCAAGTCTTTTTATTGAATCTCTTTTTATCATGCCAAGTGATTGACAAACAAAGTTGCATGTTATTTGAAAAATGTTGATGTGTCATTGTGTATAGGATGGATTCTTGCAAAAGATGGAATCTTGGTACAGTGTAATACTTGTTTTTAATTATTTTAGATTGATTAATGTGGGTTCTGTAGGAGTCCACAACCAAGAAAACTAAAAATTTACAAATGTAAGATACTATAGAGAGTATGTAATAAAATGAGTTAATATATGCTTATTAGAGCATGACCAGCTGCAAAACAACAGTGGCTAAACAAAACTAAACATAAAGACAAAAAATAGGGCTTCAAGAAGACGACCCCGACTTCTAATCAGCCACCAATTTTGGCTCCACAATAACGCTTAATTCGATAAAGGAGTGCAGAGAGGTCCTTGAAACCCTCGAGAAAGAGATTACAGACAGCGTGAAGCGATTGAAAATCATCAGCAATCTGTCCCTTGCTATAACATAGAATTTGTCTACATACAAGGCCAAATCTTGATTAAACCTCACCAAGACTGCTGAATTCTTAAAGCAGTGACTGCATTCCTCAGATTGATCACTTCGTCTTTCACACAAAGGAAGCAACCCAAATCCTATGATCCTTCATCTTTCTTGTCAGAGCTTTCTACGCCAATAACTTCATTTGCAGGAGGCAAAACAAATCCAAAATTCACTTCCCAACACTTTGTCTAGCACCTTCATAGCAAGATTAAACTTAACACGTTCTGTTGGTGTAAATTACTATTTACACATTAGCATAAGTTAATTAGGGAGTTAATTAACTAGGAAAGCGTTTTCCTTTATTAGTTGTCAATCTTAAGATTGCTTTATTTGCTTTTCCGCTTTGTCTATTTTTGACAAATGCGAATGTATAATTATGTATTATTCCTTTGTGAATAATTTAATGCACATGAAGTATTGATTGCAATATTGCCCCTCATTCTGGCTTTTGCATTTTGAAGCAATCCTCTTTGTAGAAGAAATACTACAGATGATTTTGGGAATCTAACATGGTATCAGATCTCTAGATCTGTTAGCTTCTTCTCGAATTTGAGAGGGTTTTAGTCATGAGGTCATGATCAGTGCTTCCTAGTGCAAAACGGACCTCACGGTTGTGCTCAGAAGGTGTCAAAACCTTAAAATCGCCTATCCAAACACTAAAATCAAACACAATTTTTTGGGTATTTTTTTGGAGGTTCGAATATTTGTGTAGTGAAAAATTCGTACAATCGTATGGATCATACGACTGTATAGTTGCCTTGATCTTTGTGCCAATTTTTTTGAATCTGCCTCAATTTCTGTGCCGCTTTGGTTTTTGTGCTGCCTAGATTTCCTTGCCGCCTTAGTCCGCATCTGCCTTGATTTTCGTGCCCTCATGTGCAGGGCCTAATAGGGCAGTTTTCTTCCGAAGGCGATAACTTGAGCATACAGAGTTGAAAATTGGCAAACGAATAGGCGTTGGAAAGGTATCAGTGAGCTCTACACAACCATCTATGTACCTTTTCCAGATTCAGCCCTAGGTATCTTTTATTCAGTTTGTTGATTTCATGGCTTTTGGAGAAGTCCTATTTGCTTTGATGGGCTTCATTTATCAATATAAAATTAAATGTAGTTATTGTGGGAGTTATCAGCATGAGAAAGAACATTGTACTCAGGTTTCACATCATCTCATCCAACTCCTCATCAAGATTTCTCCTCCTCCTGATGAGATCACATATTCATCACCTGTTGCTACATCAGAGTCCAGTGTTGTTGATTTCATGGCTTCCAGTGATTCTTTGCAGCAGGTCAATCACAGTATTTCAGATCCACCTCACTGGGACTCTTATCTTGTAGACACATCATCGTTGTTTGTGGAGTCTCACATTGCTGATTTGGAGGACACATTGGAGGGGTTATCTCTCTTGTTTGATGCTATCTTAGGTGGCTTTGCATCACCACCTTCTTCTTTGTTTCCATATGCAGTTCAGATTTTGTCCTCTCTTGGTTCTACTTCTCTGACTAGACATTCAATTCCTATTTTGGAGGAGATATCTTTTTCCAGCATGAGCACACTAGAGTTGCATTCAGAGGCACATGAACATATTTGGATTTGGATTCCTTATTCATCCAGGATGTGGGAATGGCTTCTACATTCACTAGTGGATCTATTTCTTCCAAAAGGGAGAAATATTGTTTGTTGGCAGTGGATTGTTTTCTGTCTTTAGGCATTCATCATTGGTATTGGAGTTGCTTCTTGGAGGGGATTCATAATCTCATTCTTCCGCTCTCTTTTATGAGGGGGCACTCATGATTGTACTTTTGTGATGGATTCAATTCTTGGGGGGTGTTAGTGTTTAGTTCTTCCATCACATGTACTTGTTTTCTTTTCTCTCTTTTGGAGGGGTTTTTCCCACAGGGTTTTTCTCCTTTTCTCCACTTTATGAGAGATTCTTTGTTTGTAAATGGGTACCTGATCAAGCCTTGTTGCTAGGACCCATCTTCTTTCTTTTTAGCTTGTAACTCCATAAGTTGCACTTATGGGGGGGGTGTTGATGTAAAAAAATATTTACACATTAGCATAAGTTAATTAGGGAGTTAATTAATTAGGAAAGCATTTTTTTTTATTAGTTGTCAATCTTATCACATAGGATAAGATTGTTTTATTTGTTTTTCTGCTTTGTCTATTTTTGAGAAATGCGAATGTATAATTATGTATTATTCCTTTGTGAATAATTTAATGCACATGAAGTATTGATTGCAATATTGCCTCTCATTCTGGGTTTTGCTTTTTGAAGCAATCCTCCTTGTAGAAGAAATACTACAAATGATTTTGGGAATCTAACACGTTCTGCTATTGATGTCTTGTTGCGTTTCACCCTAGAGCTGGAAAGCCCTATATTTTCTATCACCTATTTTATCATTGCCAAAATTGCTTTGAGACATCACTTGCATAAGGAGAATCGTGGAGCCTTTTACGGTTTACCCTTAGCCATCACTGTGACCAAACTTGCACATTGCAACCACAGAGCCAACCAAATTTGCAGATTGAAGCACACATGAAACACACAGAGAAGGGCAAATAACCAATCCATAGGTGTTATAAAATAGGATCCAACCGATATTTATTTGGCAGTCTATAGATAGCAGGACAAGTTTCACATGCAATAGAAATCACGTCAATTGAAGGTGGCATGATACATCTGTAATGTCCCGCCCTACTTGGAAACAATTTTTCTCAAACACCCAGAAAGTTTATTGACTTCTAACATGCAGGTATTTTGTCAAACACTTTGCTTCTGTTTGAACCTTGATATGTTTCAATGTGCTTTTTGTTTGGAATCATTCAATATGCAGATTGGAAGAGATATTGATATTGCTCAAGGAACAACTCGACAATGCATAATAAATTTCATAGACAATATAGCAAACACTTTGCATGAAATTGAAATAACAATGAAAACTTAATCTGACCTTAACTCCAGCAGATTGTATTGATTTTCAATGAGTTAGCTTGCTGCTATACAAATCAGTCTTCAACAACAAAGTTACAAGGCCAAAGATCATAACCCACAATGATATTTTGTTATCAAAACAAACATATATACTGCTGTAACTTTATCAGAATGCTGTCATAAAGAGCTTGTGCTATAGCTGAGTTCCACACCTGCAATGAACTCTCCATAAATGCTGCGGCTCCTTAAGTTTGCTCCTTTTCATCCTTCTAAACAGCAATAAACTCCCATAATATCAATCGACCCCTTTTGGTCTCACGCAACCTTTCAAATCATTTCATATTTCCTCAAAGGGCAGTGCTACCATGTTTAGTGGCTCCACGTCACTTTTTTGAAGAGCTTTTTTCACTACTTTTGATGAATTGAATGCCTTAGAGGGAGGCGATTATCTCATACCAAACTCACGGCTGCTTTAATGGCTATCAAAGAATGTTTTGTGAACGCCCAACAATGATATTAATCAACACTTAGGGTATAAACCCTAGCAGGAAACCAATGCTAATAATGGGGTTTGAAACCCTATCAAAAACTCCACAATATTCTGTATTTGCTTTAGCAAATCTCACAGAATATAAAATCGATGCCCTGCAAACAAATACCAAAACCTGTAGAATATCTCTCTCAGCTCCAACACTAAACCTTCGATATGCAATGAAGAACAATGCGTAGCTTCTGTGTGAAACTACCGGCAATCAACTTGGGAAGGTCTTTCACCACCGGGGTTGTCTCCAAGAGGGTTTTTGTCCTTAAGAAGGCTGAGATGAACCAAGTTCGATCTCCAGAACCACAAGGGTTTCAATCAGAGAAATAGAATAAACTTCATAATCCATGAGCCCCTCAAATGCCTTTCTATACTTTTTCTGCTGAACTCTCCAGAAGCTTATATTTTAAAATTCACTTTTTAATTAAATCTCCATTTTAGCTCCGAAAAAGACCTTTTAATTAAAATAATGATAATTTGACACGCAAGGTCCTGTTTTATGCATCCATGATTTAAAACATTTCATCCCGATTCCAATGAGCTATAACACTAAGGTGCTTTTAAAATATTTTAAATAATATTTAGCAACCTTAGTAAAATAATTAAAATAAAGCCATTAATACACTCATTTTGCGGAAATTGTCGCTATGCATCGGAATTGAAAACTAACTGCACTAGAGTGATCCTGATGAAGAATAATGATAAATGGAGCCAATCGGGCGACTTACTATGAATAGACACCCTCTCCAAGATTCTTGGAGAGCACACCAAAAGCTGGAAATTACCCCAGAAAGTGGCATATGAGTCCTCCAGACCCCCTAAGCTCATTGGAATCATCAAGTAACTCCTCTGATAACGTTGACACACATCCACAAGGTAAGTGCCAACTACACTGCAAGGGAACTCGAAAATGGGGACATTACAACATCCCAACCATTTTGTACACCTGGATAATAAATAAGCTCATCATTAGATGGTGAGGACGAAAGAAAAGACTGAAGGGAAAAGACTATTCCCAAAGATTGATTCAATCATAACTGGGCTTAGAAGAATCCCTACGCTTGTCATACGATGAATCTGACTTTCAATCTCCCAATAAGAGGCAACCGAACTGACCTTAGATGAGAATGTAGCTGGGATAAACCTTCATTGGCTAATCTGTTTGCCACCTTATTGTTGATGTTCAAGTCTGCACTTGAATTCTGCACTCGCATGCAGACTTGTGCTAAGGTGGGAAATCGTGCAAGGATGGGATGTGGCTTACAAGATAACCTCCGAGATTTTAGAAGCCAGCTCTTCTTAAAATCTTCAAGGAATTTACTTCGGATTGCAAGGGAAAAAGAGAAGAAAACTAGAAAATAAACCTATTCTAAGGCGATACGCCCGATAGTAGAACAATCTATTAACTCTAGATTTGTGCACAACATTTGACCTTTTGTTTGAATCATAATAATATTACTGTAACAAAGAGCATTAGAATTTATAATTTTAAATCAACAATAAATATCAATCATCAAATAGGCAAATATAGGCAAAATATCAAAATAGGACTATGAGAAAGATCTTGCAAAGACGAATATTTGGCACAGAATGTCAACTTCTCCTCATTAAGAAACTGAGAACAGATTACAAAAAGGCTGAGAACACAAAGTGTTCAACATTCAATCAGTTCTGAGAAATGGCTACAAAGGCCTATGTCTATTAAACAAAATCCCCTCCCCTCGTATTTCATTTTGATATGAATCCTTTTATAATTGATGGAAAAACAAATGCTGATAGAAATCAAGGCATTAATTCAAGAGCACAAGCATTTGGTTGTTTCAGGGGACTGCTATGATAACAATAGTAAACTAAGGCATCACGCAAATTGACGATGAAGATTGCTCCGAAATCTATTGGTTCCGAAGAGCACCAAGTGAGCTACATTTTCCTTACTTCTAACCAATGGCGCAACGGAAAGATGTGTCAGCACCGACAGTAGCTTTGGAGGAGCGCGAAGTTGTGAAGTGCTGTTGGGAAGCTCTCCTTTGATTCAATCACCGGGCCCATTGATGAGATGACTCATTCTCATCATCCAATAGCGCAATGTTATAAATTTGTCAGATTGATAACGTTTATAACTTGCGTGAGCCCTTGGATCCTTTTGGTTATGATCGACAGCTCGGAATTTATCATATTTGCAAGAAGAATGGGGCCCGCCAATTCCATCTTGGCGAAATCGAACCAATGGCGCAACAAAAGAAATGTGTCAGACCTGCCATTTCCAAATGTTGTGCGGTGCTGCCATGTGTCTTCCACAATACACCTTAATTTGCTTTATTCTTTGGATAAAACCAGGGCCCATGAGGTCCGCTGATTCACACGACTCCAACCAATGGCGCAACGTTCCTAAGTTGTCAGTTCTGCTAGCTTCAAACTTTGTGAAAAGCTGCCAAGTGGCAATTGCACTGACATCCAGACCCACTAACTACCTCACTCGTTAGCTGGGAATTGGGACCCGCTACTTGCTGATTCATTTGCTCCGGCGAATGGCTCAATGTTATAAAGCTGTCCGAATTGACAACATTTATAACTTGCGCAGTGAAGCCATGCGGAATCTTTGAATCACAAAATCAACGGCTCCGCTTGAATCTTAATTTCACTTTGAGCTCTTAGTGGATGGGCCCCACTAGGTGCTGACTTGGAACAAGCCACCAATAGTGCAATGTTTTAAACTTGTCAGAGCTGACAACGTTTATACATTGCGAAATCTTTACACGTGGCCTTGCTTTTCAAAAAATGCCTTACGAACTAGTCACAACATGATGCAATGAAGAACAAAGTGAAGGCTGTGACAAAGACCTCGATATTGCAACAGAAAAATCCCGATTGCCTAGTAGCAAAACCCCGATCTGGAAAAGAAAATGAAGAGCAAAGCTCTACACTTACTACATTCTTTAAAGCAATGAGAGAAAACAATATTTTAAAAATGGCCCCCAATTACTAAACATTCTTCCACAATGCTTTTGAGCTTCCAATCCTTAAGCAAACTATTTCTGCAGATGTTAATAACACTTTGAGAGTCCCCCTCAACTTCTTGAGATTCACATTGAGATGACGCTGCCAATTTCAAACCTTAGAACCAAGAAAGAAAGATCCTCCTTTAAGAAAAGATTGTTGGGGGATCTTAAAACAACCTCTGCACCAGCAAAGCAAGGGTTGCCTTGAGATGTGCCTTCAAAGTTCAACTCTACAAAACCTACCTTAGTTGCGGCCTTTTTTTTATCCAATCCGATTACTCTATTAACAAGGGTACAGTGTAATACTAGTTAGCTTGCGTATATATATAGAAATAAGTTACATATATAGTTTATGTATTCAAACTTTGAGATAGATAGTTTCATAGTCTAATCGTCCTCATCTGCAAAATTTATGAATTTAAAGATAGCATATTGTATAGAACTAGAAATATCCTCATGAAAATTCTATGATGTGCAAATTAGTAGGCAGTGGACACCTAACCTTTTTGGTGATACAAAAATAAAAACTAGACATTCAAGATTCAGAGCAGCTAAAACCATACCTGCTGAGACATTTCTACAAGATTGTGGAAGCTAACAAGCTTGTTATTGAGCTTTAAACAATAATGTTAAGTTACAAGGTTATTTTATATTTCTGTTTGATGTTAAGCTGCTTGTTCTGCTATTCAGGTGCTTTGATATCTTTACTCCAGAGGAGCAGGCTATCTTGAGGAAGTACAGGGAGCAAAATTTTGCAGAGAAACGACTTGTATATTCTGAAAGGAGAATTATTGGAAAATGTCCTTTAACTCCAGAGGAGGTACTTCCTCTCCATTTCTCTCTTTCTTTCTTGCACAATTTCTCCCTTTATTATATATGTAACCTGCAGTGTGTGTGGTAGTTTTTGGGCCCCAAAGGTAACTACTGTTTTGTTTTCGGCAACCAAAGACAGTTACTATTTTTTCGTTCTTTCAAAAATTTCTAAGGCACTACATGCTCCAAAAGCTTTGCCAATGGGGAAAGAGGCTAGATCCAAAAACTTTGCTGACGGGGAAATAGGCTAGAGGGTGAAAAACCCAAAGCAGCAAATTAAATTCATCATCCTGCTTTCCTACTAACAAATGCTTAGAGTTAGAGGTGCTTGTGTGCTAAGTGGGTCCCCTTGCCTTTGTAATTATTATCAACATGTATGAAGGAAAAAATCAAAATGTTAATAGTGTAATGATTATTCACGAGAAAATTACAAATACTAGTCATCTTGAGATGCCTAAAAGAACACACAGGTCAAATCCCACAAGAAATTAAAATTCTAATTTTAATCTAAGTTAGTAGTGACACTTACATCAGTTAATATGCATATTAATCATTCATCAGCATAGATGAGTAATGACATGTGGCCCCCCATGTAACCTACACAGGCTGCATAAAGTATATAGAATCAGAAAGGCCTCATTCTATTGATAGAGACCTGCATCTAGAGTTCATTATTTCTCCAACTTAGGCCAGGCTTTATTTTATATTTTTTAATAGCTGTTTGGATTAATGTGGAGACCTTGATTTTATTTGTAACTCATGTGTGGACATATTTGACCTTTTCAGGTTGGCCTTATCCTTAATGCCATGGGATTTGATAATTCAACTCGCATATATTTGGCTGCTGGCGAACTATTTGGTGGTCAGCGGTTCATGAAGCCCTTGCATGCCTTGTTTCCTCACCTTGAAAATCGGACCACAGTTGCTTCTGCGAAGGATTTGGCAGCAGTAAATGCAGATGGAAGAGGATTACTGGGCCCTGCAGTGGATTACATGGTCAGTCTTCTATCAGACATATTCATGCCAACATATGATGGTCCTAGTAACTTTGCCAATAATTTACTGGGACATCGTTTATATTATGGATTTCGGTCCACCATTCAACCTGATAGAAAAGCACTGGCTCCAATATTCATTGATCGTGAGAGGTCCCGCACTCGCAACTTTGAAGCCCTGGTGAGGCTAGTAATGCAGAAGACACCATTTGGTGGTCAACACAAGCGGATTCATCCAGAGTCATTTTATACAAATCCATGGCCTGAATGCTTCTGCCAAATTTCTACAGAGAGCGTTGAGCACAAGTGTCCTTCCATAAAATTCATGGAGGTTCTGAAAAATCAATCATCTGATATAAATGGTCTGGATGTGTTGTCAACTGAAAGTCTTTTAACTCATTCTTTGAATGAAACATCAATTATGCATGGTGCATAACTGGCCTAGTATGGATAATTTTTTTTGTTAACTCACTACTCATTGTGCTCCACTAATAACATTAACAATTTTAAAAATCTATCTTCATCAAGTGTTCGTTGCTCTATTATATTTACTATTGAATTTTTCTAAATGATGCTTTATCAATCAGTTATTCCTAGCATTCTTTCGAGTGGTCAAGGATGTAAATGGTGCTTCTAAACATGTTTCTTGGGAATGATATACATTTCATCAAGTTTTTATGATCATATACAGTGATGGAATAATTTCATTTCCGGTGGCTTCACTGGTATTTGTGATATTAACTTTATCAATTCTCTTAAATATGATGTAAAGGTTGTACAAAGTTCATGAGAAGTGCCAGTGACTGGGAAGGAAAAGAAAAAATTGGAAGGCTTTCCAGGTACACAAGTTTAACCACGTATATTTGGATAAAATGTAGCTTTGTTATTCAACTAAATGCTGTCGTGCTTATATTGCATATAAATAAAATCTGAACAGTTTAATTTCCTTTGCCCTTCAGCCTCGTCCCCCAAGAGATGCTCCTCGAAGTTGGTATGAAACAGTTGCATTGGAGAAGATGAAAGATCATAGTGCTGTATATCTTACTCCATTTTCACATTGTTTCACAGAGGAGATAGACAATGCCAAATTCCAGAGATTGAGATGCAGAATAAGCTATCATGCTCTTAGATTCAAAGAAGATGTTATGAAACTGAGTAGTAGTATTGTCAATCAGCTTTGTTTGGAAGGTCATTTCATTGCAATACACCTATGCTTTGAAATGGTTATGCTTTCATTTGCTCGGTAAGGAGATGGAAATGATTGTTTTTTGGTAAAAGTTGTTCTTATGTTAAAAGAACCTTATGTACTTAGTAAACAATTTTATTCTTAAGGTGCAGACCAGAGCCAAATATAGTACTTCAGGTCAGGCAACAATATAAGCTAGAGGGAATAAAAACTGGCACTTTAAAAGGAAAATGAAGTAGAAGTGCTGGTTTGAACAACACAAACAAAAGCAGAATTCTCCGGTTTAACAAAGCTAGGTGTTCCTAACTTGCATCCCAATCAATAGTTTTTTTTTTTCCAATATTGGGGAAGAATGTCTCCCCTTTTTACCTGGGAAGGAAGACAGAATCCACTGTTTTACATTACATTTAATATTTATAATCTTTCCTCTTCTGCTGCTGCTGGCTTGTGCTGTATCGAAGTTTCTCCACCATTTTTCCCACAATCTAGGCGTGAAGGGTACCTGCAGTTCAAAAGCCCCTAACCAGTTAAATTTTATTGCTATTCTGTTAAATATGCTTTTAGACAAAATACCTCAACCATATAATTTCATGGAATTGTACTTTGCAATTGTTCTGCCAGTGTGGAGACAGGAACCATATTGAGATTCCCAAGGAGGTTTATTAAACAAAGTTGATTTCTATTAAGCGCAAACTATCTTGTCTGTGAGGTACTCATTTGATCACTTTCAGAGTTTATTATTACTCTCCAGCCTTATTTTGATGGAAACTTGAAAGTGTGTAGATTCTGGTGCTGGATATTTGCCATGGATATATGGCTTTGGCAAGTTGATTTTCCCTAGCTTCTGCAGCAAGGTCTAAATACACTTACATGGTCTTGCTGCATCTTATGACTCCGATGCAGACCAGACGTTCTTCATTGATTCCTTTATCTTGAAACTTGGGGTGGATCTTTTTTGGCAAAGGATTTCCCTTTCATGGGATTGATTTGTATTCTATGGTTGCACATTTTGACTTGTCTAGGGTTTTACTCACATGTATTTAATTCTTTTGCCTCAGAATTGGTTTTAGACTTTTAGTTACTTTATCTTTACCGGTTCATTTGAGCACTCCTAATTAACTATTTTAATTGGCTGCACTTTTGAGGCCCATTAACCTATATTGATTCTTATTGGACATTGACAAAATCGCTTTTGTTCTTCCCATGTTTGGGATTGTTTGTGAGATTTGATTTAAAACATCCCCTTTATCATAATTTACTCTATTCTGTTTAGGTGATAATTTTTAGGAAACTGTGCTTCCTCTAGCTCGTACATTACTTTGATATTCATAAACTAACATGTGCATATTTTTATCATTTGCTGGTTTCCCTAATGTTTGGATCTGATCTGTGTATGCTGCTATAGGATGATTTTTTTGTCCATGCATTAGAATGAAACTTATTTGATTAAAGTTTAAATTTATCTTTGAGATAACTAACAATTCTATTGTGTCCTTGGATATTTGCTCGGTGATGATGGCTCAAATTTTTTTTCAAACTTCTGCAATGAGGACGGAAACAATTTTTTGTTCTGTACAGCCCTAAATATTTTCTTTGTATAGTTTTTTGGCCATTGAGAAGCACTTAAATCCTCTAGAATACCAAAGTGATTATAACTACCTCACTTCCTATTTGAAAGAGACATGAATAGTAGTTGATAGATCAGTTTTTTTTTAGCATGGATGCTGTTACAGACCATCCCTTTCATGTCCCCTTTTTTCGGGTTAAAATAATTTAATAATATTATGATAGACATCAGATTTCCACAGTCCATAATGTATAAGATCATGCTTCAGGATTTAACTATGTGTGTGTTTTTGCCTCAACGTTTCGGATCATACTCCATGATCCATCATTAGGAGAAAGAGCGAGAGAAGAGAAAGTTGGACCCAATAATTTCTATTAATTAAAATAAAAGGTGTTTTTAAATACTAGTACTAAAATGAAAATAAAATAATTAGAAAGTATTTTTAAATACTTGGAGGGAAATTTAGGACCCAATGGTCCAATCCGAAAAGGACATATCAAGGAGGCACCTATCTTCATTTGAGCATTCATTGAAGTCATATTTTCACATCCAATTTCCAGATTTGAGTAGTTTGTTCAATCTAGGGCATCCATGGATGAAAACCCTTGGTGCAGGGGATCGGAGGACGAAACCCTCTCGCGGGCTTGAGGATGAAAACCCTCTCGCTCATTGAAAGTGATTCCACATAGGGATCACAATTGTGCTTCAGTCAAAAAGATTTGGATTCGCAAGCAAATTATTGAAAACATTGAAGGTCTAGGGTTTTGGTGCATTCTGGTTTTCAGAGTGAGGTTTGTTATCAAATTTGTATTAAGGGCATTGCCCCATATTCCATATTCAATATAAATCAAGTGTTTCTTGGATCGCACTTGTGATGCATTTTGTATATTTGATAGGATTTCTGTTTTGATTATTGTTCAGATATCCTATTTTATATTATTGTGACATATTTTGATTTATAATATCCTTGGAGATCAATACTAGCTGTTGCACTATATTTAAAGGTGTTGTATCTTATTTGATCTTTGATACCATACAAATAATGGCTATAACCTTGATTGGGTGAACTTATAGTTGCTATCATACAGAATTGGTGGGATTATCAGTTGTTATTTAATTGATATAATTTAATATGCAATTTAGAAGAGATTGCAGTTTGTGACAAAGACAAAATTGTTACATCCCCAACCTGTGATTAGCTTAATCTTATGTTTACATGGTAATCAGAAGGATTAGTTAGTAGTTGGATTATGATGTTGTGAAAATATCATATTAAACATTGCTTCTAACTAATGTTAGTTAAGAGATTCTAGATTTAAATAATTATTGAGTTATTATGATTTATTGATCATATTATGATGCACTGATCAAGTTTTTTTGGTTGTGAGTTGGATCAGGAAAGTGATCATCTTTCGAAGACGGAAGGAGAGTATCATTCGGGAGGAAGGAATAGATGTTGGGAAACTGGGGTCGACAGCCATATGAGTGTCAGACATTTTGTCCTTTTGAACCATGTAAGTTGGCGTAAGCTATGCTTTGTCTTGACCAGTTGTTCTCCTTTTGTAACGACTTGTCGAATTAGTCGATTTGACAACGTTGCAAAGACTCGACTAACGACGTCTTGGAACGTCAAATCGAGTCGAGGGTTAGTTTTGTTTTGGTCGGAGCATAATTTTATCGCTCTCAATGCTTTCAAACTGGAATTATAAATCCATTTTCTGATGCCCTAGATTTCGGATCCTTAGCGATGAAGGGAGAGCGAAGCTCGATCCCTGAATCACTTGATGAATTTATCTCCATAAAGGAAGTGTTGTCGGTTAATTATGACTTAGTCCTTAATGGTATTCTCTAATATCCTTTGGATGCATGTAATGATATTATATATAACTATATTAATCTGATATGTAATGTCAAGCTATGTTATTGTGTTCATTTTTGTCATGGTCGACATCATATCTAATGGGAGCGTGGAGCTCACCATAGTTTTACAAGTGTCATGCTTTCATGGGCCTCTTAGAGGTAGTTGGCCGAGTGGAGAAGCCACTCCCACCACCTTAGTTATGGGTGGTAGTTCTCCATGGATTGAGGCATGCGTTTGGAGAGTCTTTTAGGAAGTTTTTGGTTATTCTTTCCTTATCATTTTCGGGGGAAGCGAGAGATTCTTGAGCAGGGTTTTTTTGGAGAGAAGAGAGGGTGAAAGTGTGCTATCACTCTGCACTGGAAAGACTTCTAGGAAGGAACAATAGAGTTTGAGCTGAGAACACTTCATTTGTAAAGAGTAGTTCACAAGTAACAAAGTTATTTTTTATATGCATTAAGGGTATAGATATTACTATTATACCGAGCTCCCATACTTGCAAGTCGTATGAAGCCATACTGTTATGACTGTCATTATGGGTTCTTATTACTGAAAAATACATAGCAACAACTGGAGGCCTTACGACCAAGCTTGTAAACTTTAATGGTATTTACTCTGTCGAGGTTCAAGCCTAAAGGCCGAATTGTGTTACAATTGATATTCTTGACTATGTATATATTCGTGGCCAAGGCCGAGTCATATTGTTTTAGATAATTTTGACTGTGTCTGTGCTCAAGGCTTATAACCGAGCCAAACCCATATTATAATCTTTCTTGTGACTTTGCTCGAGGCCATGGAGGCCAAGCGACCCTGCAATGAAATCTTTAGTATAGTCGAGGCCATGCAGGCTGAGCGACATTGTTATATAATCTTTATTGAAATCTTTATCGCCGTTCGAGACCATATAGGCAGAACAACACTAAACTATATCTTTTATTGCACCACTAGCTTGAGGCCATAGAGACCGAACAACATGATATGACTTTCTTTGTTAAGCTACAGCTCAAGGCCAGGGTGGCCGAGCTTTCTAATCTTTATACGTCTTAAACTATACTAAGAGTTCATGGCTGTGAAAGCCGAGCTGTTTAACGTTGTATGTCAAAATACATTTGTAGCTTGTGGCCACGAGGGCCATACTAAGTACTTGAAACACAAACGACACTGAGGCTCGAGGCCATCATGGCCGAGCCCTTGTATAATCTTCAATATGTATACATTGATTAATGATGACTGTATGATGGCCGATACAGTCTTAGTAAGACAGTGCTTAAAGCACTCAACTAAAAGATGGCTCAACTTGCTTAAAGGCCGAATGTGGCTAAATATGAGTATAATTCTTAAGACTATGATTATATTAAGTGGTAGTTTGCATGTTAGCTAAGTTACTAGAAATGAATTATTCTATTATTGATAATAGCCTTTTATTTTATTTAAATGAGATTTAGAGATACTACCTAAAGCTCATAAGGGTAATAAATGCCATCATTCATTGCAAAATCACACTATTTAACTAAGGTAAGGAATGCCTAGTTAGTATGAATATGATTCTATCTTATATGATGATCTATTTAGATGTTGTGAACCATGATATACCTAGTATGGTAAATGTGGTTTGAATTGTGTAATGGCTAAGAGTGGAATGGGGTGGCGAGGAGTCACAAGTTCCTCATTACAAAGGTAACCTAATTGGTCGAAACAAACCCAAAATGAGAGTCGATTGTCCTAGTATGGGCTATGAATCAAATGGATCCCACTTACCTTAGACCTAGAGTGAAAGGTCAATTTAAACTTACTGTAGGACATGACACCTTATAAGTCGAGTCAGGGTGGTGGACATACGACAACGTTCATGATGTAATACAATCTTTCATGGCGGGGAGTGGGGTGAATTAGTATAATACAATCTTTTTACTTTTCCAAAACTTAACAATCATAACAATATTAATTACACAAGATCTACCAATTATGCAACACAAGAAGAACACAAGATTTACGTGGAAACCCTTTCGGAAGAAAACCATAGCAAAATATTGCTTTATATATAAGAACTTTTCTTACAAATCTTTGTAGGCACCAACCTATTGGAGACACCAATCCCCACTTGAAGAGTTTGCAGGCACCAACCTACTGGAGACACCAATCCCCACAGCTGAGTACCAACTCAGCAAGAGACACCAATCTCCTCTAAATTGGAAGGCACCAATCTCTCCAATGATTGCTCCAAAACTGCACTTATGTCTGCTCCAAACGTGATGTAATATTTGCTCCAAAATCTGCCTTATGACTGCTCCAAAATGATGTGATATCTGCTCAAAAATCTGCCTTATGACTACTCCAAAAGTGATGTAAAGTCTGCTCCAAATTCTGCTATAAATGACTGCTCCAAATCGAGTATAAAGTCTGCTCTAAATTTGCAATAATGACTGCTCCAAATCAGGTATAAAGTCTGCTCAACAATGGTGCAATTTCTTATCCAAAACTGCTCCAAATCAGATGTAATGACTGCTTCAAAACCTGCTCCAAATTCTCATCCAACTTTTGTTCTAAATCAGACACAAGGTCTGCTCCAAATCTGATCCAACTCGTGCACAAGATCTGCTCCAAAAATGTGTTTCAAAGCTGCTCCAAATCCTGCTCCAAATCAAACAAGATGACTGGTCTAAATCACCACAGATTCTGCTCTTTCTTTATTCTCCATAGGTTTGCTCCTTTGATATACATCTGAATTGTCCTTCATAATTTTCTGCCCTAGATTTGTTGTAACACTGCTCTTATTCAAATGTTATTGCATTGTTTTTCTTTCTTCTAACCTCCCACTTCATCTTCTATTGATACCCACAAGTCTATTGATACCCACAAGTGGCACTCAATCCAATAAGGTCGGCCTTTTTTTCTAATTAAATTTGATTTGTTTTAATTTGATTTCCAAAAACAGTGATCACTCCAAAAGCGGTTGACCTCATAAAGCATTATAATTATTTCTTTTACCTCTCAATGAGGTCGTCCTTCAAAATACATTTGCTTTAACATTAGCATTAAATCTTCCTTGCAAAGGTGGTCGGCCAGTATAGTGATTTTGTTTAAGTGTTTATTTACTTTTGAATGAAGGCTCCACAATAGCAGGTCGGCCTGCACTCAGATATATTAAACTTTGTATTTAACTTCCTTTTCTTCAAATCTGCTATAAGAATTTCCACTCTTCCTGTCTGCCATGAAGTCTACCTATGATGTTAAATCTGCTATAAGAATTTCCTCTCTTCTTGTCTGCCTATGATGTTAAATCTGCTGTAAGAATTTCCTCTCTTCCTGTCTGCCATGAAGTTTGCCTATGATGACAACTTTCTTTGACATCAATGACAACAAATTCCAATAGATTCTTTTGCCTCATGTTGTGTGTAAGAAGTCTCATCCTTTGGGGATACTAAGTGCCAATATTCCAGTTGATATATCACAGTTTGAAAGGAAATTTCAAGCCAAATACGATTGATACAACCACCTTGTAACCCACATTCAATCTGATCCGAACCATCTTTCAAGTGGTAGAGCTGGGGGTGACATGGTAAGAGTCCTTGGAATACAAGGTAATTATCATGATAACAAACTAGGAGAGAAGAGTTAAATTTTGAGCATGCCTTGGTCACAACCCCAAGGAAGAGGAGGTAATGTTTCAAGGCATTTTCATATAAAGGAAGTTGTTGACACAGTACAAAGGCACTTTAAAGATGTCAGTGAGTTTGATGGAACTTTATCATGCAACCAACAAAAGAAACAGAGGAATCTCATTCCACACATGAATCACAACTTAGACCACGAACCGCATCTGTACTATGTACGGAAGAGCTCGAACTTGGAGCTCTGATACCATGTTATTTTCAGAATAATATGCCAATATTATTAATGAATGAGATGATTACAAAGATATAGTGGAGCTCTATTTATAAAGAGTTTTACAAAAGATTCTAAATAAAGAACGGAAACTACAGCTAGATAAAGCAGAAAGGATAGACTAAAAAATAGATTTAGAAACTAACTAAAAGAAACTAATATTGACCATTATAGAAACTATTTAATTTATTTAATACCGTTATCAATCATATTCAACTACTAATTTGCATATTTGTGAAATTTTTTGATGCATCATGCTATTTGTGAAGGGTTTTAGCCAATGGAGCTGCAGAAAACAATTGTTCTAGCTACTGCATTGCTGTTTTGGATGAGGTTTGGGGTAAATTTTCGCTGTTGCAACTTCATTCCGAGTTGTATACAAACTGATTGGTCCAAACTCATGAGGGTTCCAGTCTATAGTCATCATCATGCTTATTTTGAGATCAGAGTGGTGCAGTAAAAACGCGGTGGCAAATTCTTATGGAAACCTTTGGTCTTGTGGGAATTTGTGGATATTTTTAGTCATCATCACGAGCATATAGAGAGTTGGTTGCCTTCATTGATTGATCCAAATCGAAGATGGAAAGGTACAAGAACCACATTACATGGGCATTACAGTTTGATTCTTGACACTAGCACAATGACACTTGAGTATCAGGGTTTGCATAGTGCTCTTGGTAGATGTATCATCTGACAGGTACATAATCTAGGCTCTATGGGCATTATAGCATGACTGATGCAGGAGCATCTGGGTCCACAGGCAACCCTGCATCGACCAATAATAGTTTAGTTTTAATTTCAGTTTTGGAGTGTGTTTTAGTTTTCTTTGGTGTTTTTAGACCTCTCCAAGTAGTAGGAATCCAGAGATTTGATGAAAATTGCAAAATCCAAGTTTTCGTTGAATCACTGTTTTAAGGCTCCGCAGGGTAGTTTTATAGAAACAATTGTTTCTGGAGATTCATAAGAGCTGGGCAAAAATACTTTCAGGGGAAGATTCTTGATTGTATTCCTCCTAAAGTACAAAAAGAATTGCAGTCAAATTCTCAATCGTTTGGGAGATTTTAATGCCGAAAGTTTGTGTCAATGGTTTTACGGGAATTTTAAAATCTCAAGATTTTTTAAGGCTGGAGAAAATTGGCTTGGAGGGAAGCTTCATAATGTTATTTCACAGGTCTCAAAAAGTTTTCACGCGAAGATGAGCTTTTGGTAAAAAGTTATGTCAAAAGGTGATTTTTTTAGCCTTCCCGGTGCAAATTTCCTTGTCCAAATTTCTCTTCAAATACATAAATTCAATGTTCAGTCAAGTAAGTCTATTTTCATTGATGTAATCAGCTCCTCAACATGGTAAAACACAAAAATATCACTATTGTGAATTGTGGAGGGAAAATCTTATTAAAAATCAAGGTTTTTCACTATTTTTAAAGATTAAAAAGTACCAAAATGTGTAAAAATGCCCCTCATACTTAGGCAGCGCCAAATTGTGCCTCTTACAACTCTAAAGATAGTAAAATCATACACCTCATACATGTTGGAGGAATCTTGCATGATGGCGTGCAATTTTAGAGGCTTTTTTTTTATTTTTTTTGAAAAAGATAAAATTTGAAGAGGAAATGGGACATTGCAAAATGGGGAATCTTAGTTGTTATGACAACAACCTAAATCAGATATGAACGCCTCATATGGAGGCAAAAGGCAGCAGATTAGGGGTGCCAAAGTTAGAAGAGCAGCAAAGAGAAGTTTCAAGAAAGGTTGGTGCCCATTTTTGGGTAGAAAACATGGATTTTTGAGGCTCTTTCTAGAAAAATGTGAAATGGATTTTTATGCAGGTTTGAAGGGAAAAAGAAGGCAGAGAGGGAGTGCCTTCCATAGAGGATTAGAACAATAGATACAACAACAAATCAACATAAAAATGGAGGCTATTCCATGAGGAATTAAGAGTGAGTTTGGTGCAACAGAGATAGAGGGAAATGAAGAGGATTTTCTTGCATGTTGAGAGGTCATGAAAGACCATGAAAATATATGTAATTGCTGTAGTAAATGTTGTTTTGATGGTTTGTAATCAGATCTATATTGAATGAATAAAATCATGTGTGTTGTTGGGTACTTGTTGTGAGTTATGTGTGTATGGCAGAGAGTCTCTGTGTTAAATGGTATAGAGCAATTGTGTGGTTATGAGTTTTGTGTGAGGTGTGGGTTTACATCTTGCATTAGATGGTATTAGACCCAGAGGTCTTGAGTGTGTAAGTAGAGCGCTGAACGTGAGGCATCCCACACCAGGACTTGCGGGTGGTGGTAGTGGAAGCAGTTGCGTTGTCTGAGGAGCTTGAGAGAATTGTTGTAGGTGTGCGAGGAGTCCTAAGCAATTGAGCGCTGAGAGAAGACATTGAAGCCACGAAGAGAGTTGATTGTGTGTTGTAGATTGCATATTAAGAGTGTGCGACAATTGTTTGACAAAATGCCTTGGAGGCAAGGAGAGTGTTTGATGATGAAGGTATTTTTGAAGCCACAAAAAGAGAAGCAAAAGCCCATCCAAAGAAGTAATTTGTTTCGAACTATTTGCAAGTCAGGTGGAAAGTGTTGTAGAGTGGTTGTGGACAACAGTAGCACAAATAACTTGGTGTCATTAGAAATGGTTGAGAAGTTGAAATTAAAGATAAGGAAGCATCCTAGCCCATACTACATTTTTTGGTTACAAGGAGATCGTCAGATTTGGGTAAGTGAACAATGTGTTGTTAATTTTCATATTGGTAGATACAGAGATGAGATTAAATGTGATGTAGTACCCATGGATGTATGTCATGTCCTATTGGGTTTACCTTGGCTTTGGGATAGAGAAGCTATACATGATGGCAGGGAGAATACATACATCATAATGAAAGATGGGGAAGAATATGTTTTAGCTCCGTTGAAGGACAAGCATGAAGAGGTGGCGAAACAAGTTGAGGATGTGAAGATTGAAGAGAAAAATATGGGTATAAAGGAGTCCCATTGTTTTTCTAACAAAGATGTGTTTTCAAGTGATGATGTGTATGCAGGTAAAGAGGAAGAAGAAAAAGTTGCAGTAGTATGCCTTGATGGAGGCATAGAGAAAGTGGTTGAGAAAGAGGAAGGTGCAGCAGTCGCTGAGGATGAAGAGGAAAGAGAAGAGATTGCAGCAAAGGTTGTAGAGGATGAGAAGAAGGATGTAGATAATGAGATTGCATTAGTTGAAGGTAAGAAATATGTTGCAGTAGCTGAGGACATGAAGATAGTGATGGGAGTAGATGAAAACCTCATAGCAAAGGATGAAAGGATGAAGGTTGCAGTTGATGACGATGACGAGGGAAAAGTTGCAGCAGCAAAGGAAGAAGAGGCAAATTTTCTTGTTTTTTGTGATGAAATTAATTTCTCTTCATTTGCAATGGTGAGAATTGGAGAGTGTGAAGAAGAGCAGATGGAAATCTTCAATTTCCATGAAGTTGTAGGTGCAAATTTGTATGCTACAGGGTGTGATGTGGTTGAAGAAGGATTTTGGTGGAGGCCAGATTATGGTGGGTTTGATCCCACAAGAGAAGAGAAGAGGGAAGAGAGCAATTGGTGGAGGAGGTTGGATTATGGTGGAGCAAATTCCACATTGAGAAAAAGGAGTGCATGACCAACTTGGTGGACAAGGACGACACGTGTCCCAACTAGAAGCTGGAAGAGGTGAAGGAAGAAAGTTTCTGATGAACCTGATTCAATGATGGAGATTTCTGTAGGTTGTTTGTAGTTTGGAAGGGTGGTACTACCATTCATCTCCATTTTGTGAGTTACACTCACAAAATTTTTCTTACCCGACGTGTTTGATGCATGAGCATCCGGGTCCACAAGCAATCCTGCATCGCCCAAAAATATTTTAGTTTTGGAGTCTGTTTTAGTTGTTTTTGGTATTTTCATACCTCTCTCAGTAGTAGGAATCCAGAGATTTGATGAAAATTGCAAAATCCAAGTTTTCGTCGAATCGCTGTTTTAAGGCTTCGCAGGGTAGTTTTACGGAAACAATTGTTTCCGGAGATTCATAAGAGCTGGGAAAAAATAATTTCAGGGGAAGATTCTTGATTGTATTTCTCCTAAAGTGCAAAAAGAATCGCAGTCAAATTCTTAATCGTTTGGGAGATTTTAATGCAGGATGTTTGTGTCGGCGGTTTTACGAGAATTTTAAAATCTTTAGATTTTTGAAGGCTAGAGAAAATTGGCTTGGAGGGAAGCTTCATAATGTTATTTCACACATCTTGCAAATTTTTCACGTGAAGATGAGCTTTTGGTAAGAAGTTATGCCAAAAGGCGATTTTTTTTAGCCTTCTCGGTGCAAATTTCCTTGTCCAAATTTCTCTTTAACTACATAAATTCAATGTTCAGTCAAGTAAGTCTATTTTCATTGATGTAATCAACTCCTCAACATGGTAAAACACAAAAATATCACTATTGTAAATTGTGGAGGGAAAATCTTATTAAAAATCAAGGTTTTTCACTATTTTTAGAGATTAAAAAAATACCAAAATGTGTAAAAACGCCCCATACTAAAGCAGCGCCAAATTGTGCCTCTTACAGCCCTAAAGATAGTAAAATCATACACCTCATACCTGTTGGAGGAATCTTGCATGATGGTGTGCAATTTTAGAGGGTTTTTTTTAGAAAAAAGATAAAATTTGAAGAGGAAATGGGACGTTGCAAAATGGGGAATCTTAGTTGTTATGACAACCTAAATCAGATATGAAATGCCTCATATGGAGGCAAAAGGGAGCAGATTAGGGGTGCCAAAGTTAGAAGAGCAGTAGAGAGAAGTTTCAAGAAAGGTTGGCACTCATTCTTGGGTAGAAAACATGGATTTTTGAGGCTCTTTCTAGAAAAACGTGAAATAGATTTTTATGCAGGTTTGAAGGGAAAAAAAAGGCAAAGAGGGAGTGCCTTCCACGAAGGATTAGAACAACAGATAAATCAGCAAATAAAAATAAAAATGGAGGCTATTCCATGAGGAATTAAGAGCGAGTTTGGTGTAGCAAAGATAGAGGGAAATGAAGAGGATTTTCTTGCATGTTGAGAGGTCATGAAAGACCATCAAAATATATGTAATTGTTGTAGTAAATGTTGTGTTTGATGGTTTGTAATCAGATTTGTATTGAATGAATAAAATCATGTGTGTTGTTTGCTACTTGTTGTGAGTTATGTGTGTATGACAGCGAGTCTCTGTGTTAAATGGTATAGAGCAATTATGTGGTTATGAGTTTTGTGTGAGGTGTGTGTTTGCATCTTGCATCAATGACTCATCACATTGACACGATGATACTTGAGCATATGCACTTCAAGCAAGCAAATTTTGGGAAGGGTGGACTGTCATGTCCGATTTTTCAGGTTAAAATAAATTAATAATATTATTTAAGTTGGGCTCCTATAATTCCTAATTTAAGAACAACTTAATAATATTATTATTAATTAAAATAAAAGGTATTTTTTAAACACTAGTACTAAAATGAAAATAAAATAAAATAAAAAAATTTAAAAACATTTTTAAATACTTGGAGGGAAATTTAGGATCCAAGGGCCCAATCCGAAAAAGGTATATCAAGGAGGCGCATATCTTCATTTGAGTATTCATTAAAGTCATATTTTCACATCCAATTTTTAGATTTGACCAGTTTGTTCAATCTAGGGCATCCAAGGACGAAAACCCTTGGTGCAGGTGATCGGAGGTGAAATCCCTTCGGTTTCCATCATGGGCTTGAGGACGAAAACCCTCTTGCTCATTGGAGGTGATTCCACATAGGGATCACAATTGTGCTTCAACTAGAAAAAGATTTGGATTTGCAAGCAAATTGTTGATGACATTAAAGGTCTAGGGTTTTGGTGCATTCTAGTTATCAGAGTGTGTTTGGAGGTTTGTTAATTTGTATAAGGGCATTGCCCATATTCTATATTCAATATAAATCAAGTGTTGCTTAGATCGCACTTGCATTGCATTTTGTAGATTTGATTGGATTGTTGTTCTGATTATTGTTTAGATATCCTATTTTATATTATTGTGACATATTCTGATTTATACTATCCTTGGATATCAATACTAGCTGTTGTGTTATCTTAAAGGTGTCGTATCTTATTTGATCTTTGATACCATGCAAATAATGGCTGTAACCTTGATAGGATGAATTTATAGTTACTACCGTACGGAATTGGAGGGATTATTTGGTGTTATTTAATTGATATAATTTAATATGCAATTTGGAAGAGATTGTATTTTGTGATAAAGACCAAATAGTTGTTGAAAGGTGTCATACATGACTAGGAGAGAAAAAGACTGCCATACTTGAAGCAGATAGGTCTGAGGGTGGTGGAGCCCACCGCTATATCCTATTTTTGCCTTACCTTTATGAGTTTTTAGCTTGCTATAAAGGACAAAAAGGAGACCAAGTCTAAATTTGTGGGACCCATATTTATATTTGGATGTAAGAATTATTGTTATTATATTGAATCATAACCTATTAAAGGAAAGTGTTGACTGTTGACCGAATCTCTGACTGCCATATAAGATTGAGAGATCTCTATACAGTGGTTAATTGCTGGGTGATTCATATTTCTATAGTTGGCAGAGCTTTGTGTCAGCCCAAAAGGGTTATGAATAGGTTTAAGGATTAAACACTTCATTTCTTACATGCTCTGATGATCATCCTAAGCTACTACATCCTTTGTTTGCAGAGGTTGAATCATTTCTAGGTAGTTTTGTGGTTCCTTGAAGGTTTATTAGTGGACTTTGCTGATTTATGTTCCTACAATTTTCTATGCACATTTGAGGTGTCTGTTGCATATTATCGGGGGACATTACAATTCCCACAAACACTACCACACAATGACAAAATACAAGGCCACAAGCTTGAGGTACTTGCACACATAAAACAAATTAATAACCAAAAAGCTATATGTCTAGGGTGACTAGAGACCATTACTAAACCATGAGCATTTATTCTCACCAAAGGCATCACTTAGTTGAGGCTTAAACCAAATTTGCCTTAACTTACAATTTATTCAGAATAACAATAAAATTATAGATGTCAATAAAATATGATTTTTACAACATAAAACATATTGTTATTATTTCCTTTTGATTTAGTATTGATTTCAACATTGGTACCATCCTTGGATTGGATGCATAGCTAAGATTTAGGTCCCATCACTTAATGGACCATTGGCTAAACATCTGCCACCATTCTCGGTACGATTGTTAGCTACTTATTTACAACCATCTCTTAAGAGATTGTTGGGTTATCATGAAGTTTTCCACCCCTTGAAGGATTGTTGGATTCTTTAATATAGAAACAATAATAATTATCTTCAACAATGATCAACCTCAAAAATACAAGAGTCAACTTTTAGTTTTAATATTTTTAATGAATAACAGTTATTAGAACACAATAGACTTAAGATACGATATAAATTCCCAACATGTTGATGATTGCACCTTCATCCAATGCTGAAATCTCAATCAACTGCCAAGTGTCTCATCAACTCAATAGTAGAAAGTAAACAAAGCAGCAGAATTGTCAATGCAGGAAATTTTATCGCTAAAAAACTTGATTAACATAGCTATAACTAAAATTTGGAAGTCAATGCTGCAACAAAGTTTTTTTTATGTTTGTTAAATTGGGGGTGTGAACAACAAAATACATAATTAAAATAAGATTCAAACCAACATGTTAAAACCTTATTCCATATTCACTATACATCTCCGTTAGAACAACGAAACCGAAAATCAAATGAATAAACAAGTTTATCCAACATTTGATTCTCGGTACGATTGTTAGCTACTTATTTACAACCATCTCTTAAGAGATTGTTGGGTTATCATGAAGTTTTCCACCCCTTGAAGGATTGTTGGATTCTTTAATATAGAAACAATAATAATTATCTTCAACAATGATCAACCTCAAAAATACAAGAGTCAACTTTTAGTTTTAATATTTTTAATGAATAACAGTTATTAGAACACAATAGACTTAAGATACGATATAAATTCCCAACATGTCGATGATTGCACCTTCATCCAATGCTGAAATCTCAATCAACTGCCAAGTGTCTCATCAACTCAATAGTAGAAAGTAAACAAAGCAGCAGAATTGTCAATGCAGGAAATTTTATCGCTAAAAAACTTGATTAACATAGCTATAACTAAAATTTGGAAGTCAATGCTGCAACAAAGTTTTTTTTATGTTTGTTAAATTGGGGGTGTGAACAACAAAATACATAATTAAAATAAGATTCAAACCAACATGTTAAAACCTTATTCCATATTCACTATACATCTCCGTTAGAGCAACGAAACCGAAAATCAAATGAATAAACAAGTTTATCCAACATTTGATTCTCGGTACGATTGTTAGCTACTTATTTACAACCATCTCTTAAGAGATTGTTGGGTTATCATGAAGTTTTCCACCCCTTGAAGGATTGTTGGATTCTTTAATATAGAAACAATAATAATTATCTTCAACAATGATCAACCTCAAAAATACAAGAGTCAACTTTTAGTTTTAATATTTTTAATGAATAACAGTTATTAGAACACAATAGACTTAAGATACGATATAAATTCCCAACATGTTGATGATTGCACCTTCATCCAATGCTGAAATCTCAATCAACTGCCAAGTGTCTCATCAACTCAATAGTAGAAAGTAAACAAAGCAGCAGAATTGTCAATGCAGGAAATTTTATCGCTAAAAACTTGATTAACATAGCTATAACTAAAATTTGGAAGTCAATGCTGCAACAAAGTTTTTTTTATGTTTGTTAAATTGGGGGTGTGAACAACAAAATACATAATTAAAATAAGATTCAAACCAACATGTTAAAACCTTATTCCATATTCACTATACATCTCCGTTAGAGCAACGAAACCGAAAATCAAATGAATAAACAAGTTTATCCAACATTTGATTCTCGGTACGATTGTTAGCTACTTATTTACAACCATCTCTTAAGAGATTGTTGGGTTATCATGAAGTTTTCCACCCCTTGAAGGATTGTTGGATTCTTTAATATAGAAACAATAATAATTATCTTCAACAATGATCAACCTCAAAAATACAAGAGTCAACTTTTAGTTTTAATATTTTTAATGAATAACAGTTATTAGAACACAATAGACTTAAGATACGATATAAATTCCCAACATGTTGATGATTGCACCTTCATCCAATGCTGAAATCTCAATCAACTGCCAAGTGTCTCATCAACTCAATAGTAGAAAGTAAACAAAGCAGCAGAATTGTCAATGCAGGAAATTTTATCACTAAAAAACTTGATTAACATAGCTATAACTAAAATTTGGAAGTCAATGCTGCAACAAAGTTTTTTTTATGTTTGTTAAATTGGGGGTGTGAACAACAAAATACATAATTAAAATAAGATTCAAACCAACATGTTAAAACCTTATTCCATATTCACTATACATCTCCATTAGAGCAACGAAACTGAAAATCAAATGAATAAACAAGTTTATCCAACATTTGATTCTTGTTTTACCGATGTGGTAGATGTGCTCAAAATGATTGCAATGAGAAATGTGGTTTCCCATGTAGTGCTTCTCTAGACCCGGCTCGTTCAAGGCGACATCGAGATTGATGTCATCATTCCAGATTGGTATTATCATTTCAGAGATTTGTGATATACATTGATCTGTCATTGGCATACATATTGATATACTTTACACATTCAGATTGGTATCATTGGCATTGATGCACATTCATGTTTATTATTTATATCTGTTACAGTTCAGATTGATACATGGCATACTCATTGATGGCATACACATTGCAGTGATATACATTGATTTGTCATTGGCATGCATATTGATCTACCTTGGTCATATACACATTGACACACATTTCTCAGTGGACAGGACACATGATACATATTGACCATGGCATATTCATGGATAGGTATACAGGTTGTTGTTACTTACTTCAATGGACAGGTATACAAGATGGTTTGTCATATTTCACTTGTCATATGGTTGCATACATGCTTGATATATTGTATATCATTGATTGTCATTCATAAGGTATTGACACCTTATACATCCTTGCCACTAAGAAAGAATTGATATCTTATAAATATTTCATTTATAAACTATCAATGGCTTATTTACACAAGGTTGATAAGTTATCAATAACTTACGTTACACAAGGATGGTTAATTGATCAATGACCTAATTGTAAAAGAATTGGCATAAGACTATGTGATCTTGGCAAAAGACATGGTATTTTGATCTGGCATAATATGTGAAAACAGTTTGGATGCATACTTGGAATATTAGTTGTGACCATGGTATACACAGGTGACATTATGGCGTGAGAAGGTAATAATATTGTCCTTTTGACCTTGAGCAAAATATCATAACACTCGTAATGAGTTTTAAAAAAAAGGGGGCATTATTATTATCGACACTTGACATTCAGCATGAGTTTTAAATATACTCATCGAAGGCATTATGGAGCATATATATTTTTTATGATTAGGGCAAAGAGGATAGGATGAGGGGGTTTATTTTTTTTTTGGGGGGGGGCAGTTGTTTTAAGAGCAGCGACAATTTTTCTTGGGGAGGGGCAGCAATGTTTGGAGCGACTGATGGACTGAGACAGTGACACAACTTGGGTGAGATAGTAGCAATTCTGGTAATCTCAAACCCAATCTGCTGGTGCTCTTAACGGGTTACACAAATAGTCTTGGAAGTTAATTATTGTCTTTCAGTTGCTTAAAAATCTTTGAGTATTCGATGGCATATCCTTCATACATTTTTTTTGTGAAAGCACTTCACAGTGTTGTATATATCTGACATGCACATATGAGTTTCTTGAATCTCAAAAGAGATGAGATATTCAGGAAATGCTGTATATTGGAACATAGGTTATACTCTGTATTCTTGTTTTTAGGACTGTGATATGGTTTGTTTGCTAGAGAGACACCTTCATTTGTTAGTGAAGCATTTTCATTTGCCAGTGAAGCACATACATTTGTTAGTGAGATATATTAGCCAGTGAGGCTTGTAAACAATGAATCTCTTGATCAAGCCAAGGAGGCATTTTACCGAGTGGTTTTTCATCCCTTTTAGGGTTTTCCTCTCATGAAAAAAAAACATTGTGTCATGATTCCTTTGTGGGCTTTATGATTTTCATGTTGTTATACCGTTTTCAGTATATTGTTCTGTAATACTTGATGTTTAAAGATTGCCATACTTGAAAGCAACTGATTACTTAGTTATTTGTTTGAAATTAATTATTAGATGACAACGGCTTAGGAAAATGGCTTTATGCTTGCCAATGACTCTTGCTTAATGGCTTCCTGAAGCCTATTTAATAAACTTGTTTAGTACAGCTCCTGTAATCATTGCTTTCCATGAGATAACATCTCTAGGCGGCATTCTGTCAACAGTGGACGTTCCTGTTCTACGCTTTCACTTTTGCATACACATCTACCATGGAGTTTTCAAATACAACTTTTGCCAATATTCCCCTTCTGTTATATTTAGATGGATATCCATCCGTTGTTCCAATGCCCCATTTTGGCACGGGCAGTGAGGATGCTGGCTACAGTTATGGAACGTGGCTTTACATCTGCCAGTTGCATTGCTTGAAAGATCTAAAGCTTTTTTATCAGATCCATCTTTTGCATATCCTACTATCATTCATCCATGAGATGGCTCTTCTTGGGGGGGCGCTCTGCCATAGCCCAGGCTGCGAGCTATTGGCAGAGGCCATGAGTCTAGTTCTCACTTACCAATTGCTTTGTTTTGCAAGATCCTTAAGTTTGTTCCACAAACCCATTTTGAGCATTTCTTGCAATCGTTGCATTCCCTACAACCTTTTATCCATTCTGTCAAACAATTCATGTGCCTTTTCTATGCTTCTACATTTTTTTTTTCAACCAAATGCTAATTGCAAGCGTTTCACTATGTTGGTAGAGAAATAATTATATCTTTAGGTATCCTCCTTCACTCTTGCTGAAAACAAAAACTACAAAAAAAAAAGTACCCATTTCTTGCCATAAGTCACCATTCATGCTGTCATGATGAGACTCATTAGACCACTTGGTTATTAATTAAGAAGATGAATGATAAGGCATGGAAACACCTGATTTATAGGGATATGCCTATGTGGAGTAGCTAAAAGGTGGCTAATTAGTTCCAGCAAGGTGGTGACATTGGGTGCTCTAAAGTAGTGGTAGCTAGGGCTTCTATGTGCCAACCCTCTGTGAATACTATGGCTATTTTATTGTTGCAAGAGTGGATGTCTCTCAAAAATATTGAAGATTGATTATAGATATTCCAATTATTGGGGTATCTAAAAAGATCTATGGTTTTTTTTGTTTGTGATTTTTCAAATTTATTATTTTGTTTTTTTTTATCCCCTTCTACTTCTTGTAGATTTTGCTTTCTGACTTAAGATTACCATGTGGGAGCAGTAGTTTTGCTGATACAATTTTTATTTTTTTTAAAGTGAAATTTTGAAACATTACTGTGATTTTATTGTTCATTCCTGTTCATGGATGAACTGTGCAAATTATTTTATTTGACATTGAATGTGATCAACATGGTTGGCAGATGCAAATCATTTACAAGTGAGAGTGGAGAGCTGAATTTGATAGTTGAAAAATGGCATTAATCATGACATATACCAAGGAGTTTTCCAGCTTCTAGGTTTTGCAGGCTTTTTTTTAATGATTGCTTTTGGTTGAAGATTGAGGCTTGATCTTAATCTAATCAAGAGTTTTCATGTTTAAATTTACCTATCTTCTTGTGAACTACTTGTTTATGGTGATTTCAGCACTAGACAAGCTGGCAATTTTCTTTTAGGAACTGTATTGACTCCTTGGTGTTTCATGCTTAAGGAGGTAAATTACAGTTCATAGACATTTTTTTGGAATGTTCTCATTGAATACTTGGAATTACATAAAATCTCACAAATGATTTGTGGCTAAGTTTATTCTAGTTTAGAACTTGTTTTTTGGAGGACAGTTTGCATCCTCGTAAATGAATAGACCTAATAATTTTGGTTCTCTAGTTCTTTTCTCGTGTCATTTTCATCTCTCTTGAACAAATACTAACTTCAATGCCACATAGAATAATCATTTTGATTTTTACATGCTACTAAATTCATTATTGGCCATTAAATGCAACCATCTTTTTAGAAGAGAATTTCACATTAAGAATTCAAGCTTTCTATCATGAAACTATCAACAAGTACGAATGAGAAATGGCCTTTGCATTTAGTCCTTGTGCTGTTATCCCAATCTCTGCCTTGTGGGAAAAATATTCCGACTTGATTGCATAAGTTGTTGTTCGAGATGCATAAATATGGAAAAATAGTCCCTACAATTGCATTTTAGATTTCTGGAAATCAAAGGACAAAGTAATGGGTGGGGATAGTCCACTACATAATTCATCAAATCAGATCCAACTTGATGTAATATCCCCATTGGGATCTGCCCTAAGATTCTGATTTTATTTTCTACTCAAACCTTAATTCTGATTTCTGATTTTTTTTTCCTGATTTCAAACAATTCATCACAACGAGCATACAAGTGCTCAAATATGACAAATAAACATGCCAAATGATGCTACCAGTTGATATTCATAACAAACATGAAATCCACCATGTAAAACACAAGATAGGGCATCCAAATGAAGCATATAAATCTGATTTTTTTGAAGATATCTCTGTAGTTACAAATCTAAGTATAATAACTAAAAATTACATCCAAACAAGGGCTTCAAATATGACAAACATATCCCGGATGCTGCTGTCCAAATCTGCCCTAAACCCTAGGGATGTACATACCAAAATAATTAATTTGGGTGTAGAGATTTCATTCTCTATACTTTTGGTTTTAGGCTCTTATGCATCTATGATGACATTACTAGAATTTCATTGTGAAAGATCTAGGAAAGCATTGAATTAATTTATGGTGACCTATTAAACCTACGAAAGGTATGTCTTACATTTTTGACCCAGTAAATTATTACCCTAGTTGTTTATCTCTAGCTCGCTTAGTTAATTCTTGATATAGAATATGGTTGTGTGTAGACTAGTTGATCTTGCAAGATACTATGTGTTAAATCTTCCACCTCAAAATATTGTTCTATTATTATTGAGTGGATTAGTGTAATTAAATATGTGATTGAGGAGATGTCAATTTGGCAAGAAAAAATTGCATCTCAGAAGATAGATTTTGGACAACCAATTGGGTTGGTTGAAAGTCAAGTTGTCGAACTACAAAGCCTCGACGTATTGCATAGACAAGGCCATCTTGGATGAGCCTCGAGACCTAGGTCGGGCCCTTAGGACCTGTGACTTTACTCTTACATTTAACCATGTTAATTTCTATATTGTATTTCAAACTTTGAGAGTTATGACTTAGATTTGGGAAGTAAATTGTAATGTTTTGAGAACAGTCGTAGTTGTTGTATCTCACACCATGTTTGCCTTCCCCATCTTCGTGCGACGGGGTTTTAGGGACAGGTGGAAAAGTTTTTGGTGGTTCATGTCATTACCACATGGCAAATGTGGACATGACATGTTGTTTTCTGTGTCATTGCCACTTGAAAAAAGTGGGCATGACAGCTCGTGAGATGACAACATGACGTTGCTGTGATGGATGATTGATAAAAATGGCTCTTGTAGGGTCCATTTATAGGCTTGCAAGTTGGATGATCGACAAGGATTTTTTTAGTGGTGAATCTTCGCCGATTGGCAAATAGTACATATTCGCAAATTGGAAATTGGCGAATACATTACCACTGGCGGGGGCCCAATTCACCCAGATTTTTTGGATTTTCAGTCAAATGTGTTTCAATTCGCCACCCAATTAATTTATGAGTCATTTATAATTAGTATTTTTGTCACGGTATACTACGTGGTTCTAACGGTGATTCGTCTGGAATTTTAGAGGCATGTTTTAATTCATCCACATATTCGCCAATATCATTAAACGATTTACGTGTATGAGGACCAATTTTGCCAATAACATTATAACTCCATGCTAATCCCAGGGCTATATTCGCCTAGAAAATTATAGCATATGTGTTTGATCAAAGGCCATTTCACCCAGCATTTATAGGTGACCTATTAATAGTACGCAGGATTCACCAAATTATTACACTACCATTTGAAAATCCTGTGGTATTCACCAAATATGCATTGATATAAATGTATTTGAAAATCTAATTAATCCTTTACACATTTTGTTCAGCTCTAAGCTCTCAAATCCTCGATTCATTTTGGATCATAGAGAAGTTACAGCTATAGGCATTAGCGAGTCATTCAAAGGTAAATGATCATTTCTTTACTGTGTAATAATATAAGATTCATGTTGATTATTTTTGTCTTTGTTTGGTTTCATTGTTACAAATGATATTGAGTAGGAGTTAGGACTAGGGAGATATCTTAATCTAGGACCCAAGGATCTATATTCTATCATCTATGATTCCTTCTTGAACAAAATGACATTTTTTTTGTACCTTTTAATTCGTGAGAGATGTCGAGCAACAAGTTATCTGAGGGTGGTGAAGGAAGGTGTTGGGTGAATATTTTGTCGTCAACTCACTGAGGGTAAAATGGTTATATCAACCATAGTGTGATGAGATAAATCTCTCCTCTCAGCAAGGGGATGTTCCCTTCTTACTGTTTATTGAAACAAAATTAAACTATTTTAAGCTAACAACATTTACACTAGCTCTAACCATGTAGGGGGTGTGTTACATTCACCGTTTTCTCTTCTTTCAGAAAAGATGTTTACAATGTCTCACGGTAATATTCAATAATGCTTCTACACTTCTAATATTAACCTAAACAATAATCACCAATATTCTTGTAAGTTTAAGCACAAAGTCTTTCAACTCACTTCACAAAAAGATTCACAAACCAAGTGAATAATCTCAAGCACAAAGTCTTCAAATTATCCCCAGAAAGATTTTAAAAGTAACTGTATCACCAGTTGGAGCACAAAGTCTATCAACTAACAATACCACTGATTCACACAAATGTGATTGAAAATCATAGCACAAAGTCTACAAGTTCTCAACATGATTCATGTACAAAGTGAACAACTACAAGCTCAAAGTCTTTATAATCCTCCACCGAGAAACGCTTTAAACACACATATATTCAAGGAAATAATATAACACAAAGTTTATATAACTTATCTTGAATGTCCTTCAATTATGATAACCAAACACCACTTTATCCAATCAATCAACAAGAGAAATCAGAAAAAATGCCATATGTACATCCTCACTAATACAGATTCAATTCAACACAAAGTTTGATATCAAAACTTACCTTCTTTATTGCTTGGAATTGATCATACAATTTGAACACAAAGTCTCAAAGTTGAGTATCAACTTGGGTAGCACTTCGTTGCATAAGATTAAAGATAAAAATTACAATAGAGGCCCTCTTTATTTATAGGGAGAGTCCTTGAGAAAATTTAGGAAAAACCTAACTACTTTGACTTATTCAAAAATAGGAGTCCTTATTGACTTAGGACTTCCTATATTTTTACATGTAATTACATATGAGAAAAGTACATGTGAAAATGTCTAAAACTGAAAACAAAGTACATATGAAAACTAATTGAAAAATATGCTAAGGCATGATGGCTTTCATCAATTCCCATTCCCTGAAATCTGTACACATCATGATGATTGGCCCACAAACCCAATTCAAGAGTAACTTGCCAAGTTTGATGACTCAGTGTCTTTGTGTGCCACTTCCATTGTCAATGCTATTCACTCTCCAATGTCTATTGCACTGTCCATACATGATTGCACCTTCAACTGTCCACTCCATCCTGCTCACCTCTAAACACAATTACTCCTCCTTGGCTACAAGCAGCTCCAACACATTATTCTCATTGTCATGACTATGAATTGAATCACTTGTCTCCATGAGTAATGCCTTTCAACACATCATTCTTTACTGTCATGTGCATGCTTCTATTATCAGACCCCTGCTATCTTGTGCTTCATTACTTTGGCCTTCTTAGGAGATGGGTCAGTCATTTGAAAGATAGACTCCTTCGGATGATGTGATGACCTCGGCAGCTTGCAGGAGAAACTATAACAAAGAGTCATGATCTTGCAGTTAGGGGAAATACTGGTAATTTTGGGAAATTGCATGTTGTCGATCATGACCAGAGGAATGAGCTTGAAAGGGCTAAAGAGCAAGCGGGTCAAAAAAATAGATGAAAGCGGGCTCAGGATAGCTTTTTGGAAAATTCTCCAGAGTTAGAAATTTTTTGAAGAGTGATGCATGGGTGGCAATTTTTGCCGCCCTTGCATGTTAGGGGAAAATACTAATGTTAGGGCGGAAAATATTGCCACTCCTGCACGTAGGGTGCAGAACAACACAAGGTGTAAAAGCGGTGAAGTTTACCGCCTTTGCAGGGGAAGGTTAAACTTGTTGTGTCAAAGCGGCGAATTTTATCGCTTTCACATTGAGAGGTTAAGCAAAAGTTTTCTGTTGGAACGACAAATTCCGCCGCTTTTGCATGAGAGAGATTTTGAATTCACAAATGTCTGAGCGGTGATTTCTACCGCCTTTACATAAAACTTAAAACTTGTTACAAACTCGTGTAGGGGCGGTGATTTTCGCCGCCCTTACACTTAGGGTAGATCACACAAAAGAAAGGTACAAGCGGCAATTTTTGCCGCTTTTACATCTAATATAATTAAACGAGTTTTATGTAGGGGTGGCGATTCTTGCCGCCCTTACACTTTGGATAGCACAAGAAAACAAAGGCAATGAAAGTGAAGATAACATGTGTGGGCGGTGATTTTCACCGCCCTTAAATGTTATAAGGAATAAACATGCATAATCAGTCAGAATTACTGCCTTTACTTGCTAAGTGAAAATGAACATGTCCGAGCGGTGAAAATCACCGCTTTAGCATGTAAGAACACAAATCATATGCATTGTCGGGGGTTTTGGCTGACTTTGCATGTGACTAAAAACTTTCTAACACCCAAAAAGCTTAAAAATTGATATTTTGACAAGCTTAAAACCAGTCAAATTTCATGAATTTTGAGAAACCAACCTAGGGAAGTGTTCCAAGAGATTCTTAGGTGTCAGAGGACTACGCACAAAGGCAAGAAGATTTGCCTTGATTTGCATGCTTAGAGTTGTAGGCTACGAAACAGACAAGTTTTGTAGGGGTCGTCCTACAAAATGAGCGCAACTAATTTTGAGGACAACAACTGGCTCTAACTGGGGAGCTTCCTTCGATCGTTCTTTGAAACAAAGAAAAGGGAGAAGAATCCAGTCTCTGAGTGCCTTCATCCATGCCATTGGGCCATAGATTCAAGTGAACAAAACAAAAAGACACAAAAATACACCAAAAACAAAAAAGATAAACACAAAATCTATACAAAAATACACAAACTTATCTGTCGCTTCACTTTGAGAAAAGCTTCAGATGATGTCTGTTGTGAGGCAGCAGAAAAAATGTTCCACGTCTTTTTCTTTTACTATTGAAAGAGTAACATTTCCCAATATTTGCCATTCTGGGATCTTCTTCTGCATCTAGATTGGATTGTCCCACTCTTGCTGTTGAATTCGGTCCCAACTGTTGTTGCCGTTTGACAAAGTGATTATGCTCATCAAAAGGTTTCTCCAGAGAAACCAGTCTTTTGGAAATTTTATTTCCTCTCAGCTGCAAAATCCCTTCACTTGAAGAGAATGATCCATCTGTTTCTAGACCTCCATTTGAAACACTATCCAGTAACTTAGGATCTTCATTAGAGATCAAGAAGTAAGTATCTATATATGAAAACTCAAAGAGAATCTGAGTTTTTGGATCCTCAGACTTCGTTACTTTTTACTTGGTCTCCCTTTCAGGATGAACCTTTTGTATAATACCCTTAACAAGTATTCTTGCCTTTGACATTTGAATCTTTGTCTCCTCAGCATGATCTATGATACCAACAAACTGATATGGACTTGCTACAGAAGATGAAAAACTCTCATCTTGAGGTTTTACATTGGGGGTACTAGTCTTAGGAACAAGGAATGAAGGATGAAGATCTAATGTAGTTATTTGGTTGTCACCAGCCACATATTGATGATCAAATTGATTTTGTGACCGTGTGAGAACAAAATAAGATTCACCAAAAGTAACTTCTTGTTGCCCCATCTCATCTTCCAAGTTCAGGAACCTGATGGTAGAGTTGCCAGCTAATTGCTCTTCACTTCTTGTGAAAAGATTAGCATCATCTTCTCCCTGATCATATTCTGATTGAAAAAGATTGTCTTGCTCCAATTCATAATAGAAGATTGCTGCATTGACAGGTAGTGCTTCCAAAGCATTTATTCCTCGTTGTGGAGGAAACTTGTTTTGATTCTGATCCCTTGAAGCATTGCCTTGGTAATTCAAAGTATTTGGGAATGTCTTCCTCAGAATGTCCTTGTAGAGAGGAATAGACAAACTCTGAGATATCTATTTTTTTAGAGCTAACAGCTCATTAGCCAACTTTTGCACCATAGGATCCATGGTACTGGTAGAAGGTAAAGCCAAAGGGGGCTTCTCACTAGGCCTAATAGAATCCTTCTTCAATTTTCCCACCAAGATCAAATCATCCTCCATTTCAACTGCCAAACTTTGAGCAATTTTAAGATTAGCTGGTGCTGCTCTTCGTAAAAGAAAACTTACTTCTGGTATCTGTGAATTGATGAAGAAGCACTTTAGGTTCTTAGCTGTGGGTTGAGCAATAGTTGGAATCTTATTCTTTAGTTTATTGAACTTTGCCACGAACTCATGCATGGGCTCATGCAGTTCCTTTTTCATTTGAGTAAGTTGGGCCAACAAGGCGTAAACATCTTCTGCTGGCTTGAATCTGGCTTCGAACTGGGTCTGAAGTGTATTCCATCCAGTGACAGTTCCAGGTGCAAGATGATAGAACCAATCAGCTGCAACACCTTGGAGTGTTTCTACAAACAATCTCACATAAACATCTTTAAATTCAACTCTGAGAACACCACATGCAATGTGCTCATCTAGATGTTGTTTACCATCCCCGTAGAACTTGGGAAAGTTCTTACATGAACCTCGAGGTAGTTCATGTAGAGGCTGAGCCAATTTCAAAGGACCAAATACATTTCCCCATGGACTTGGGGAAGCCATACTCCTTGATAAAACTTTAGAGAAGATATAACAAAAATATGTTACAAAAGATGAGACCGGTATGCTTCAACCAAAGGCATGAGGCTCTTGGTTGCGTGTTTGGTCCCCAGCAGAGTCGCCAAAAGTGTTGGGTGAATATTTTGTCGTCAACTCACTGACGACAAAATGGTTATGTCAACCACAGTGTGATGAGATAAATGTCTCCTCAGCAAGGGGAGGTTCCCTTCTTACTATTTATTGAAACAAAATTAAACTATTTTAAGCTAACAACATTTACACTAGCTCTAACCATGTAGGGGGTGTGTTACATTCATCCTTTTCTCTTCTTCCAGAAAAGATGTTTACAATGTTTCACGGTAATATTCAATAATGCTTCTACACTTCTAATATTAACCTAAACAATACTCACCAATATTCTTATAAGTTGAAGCACAAAGTGTTTCAACTCACTTCACAAAAAGATTCACGAACCAAGTGAATAATCTCAAGCACAGTCTTCAAATTATCCCCAGAAAGATTTTAAAAGTAACTGTATCACCAGTTGGAGCACAAAGTCTGTCAACTAACAATACCACTAATTCACACGAATGTGATTGAAAATCATAGCACAAAGTCTATAAGTTCTCAACACGATTCATGTACAAAGTGAACAACTACAAGCTCGAAGTCTTTATAATCCTCCACCGAGAAACGCTTTCAACACACATATATTCAAGGAAATAATATAACACAAAGTTTATATAACTTATCTTGAATGTCCTTTAATTATGATAACCAAACACCACTTTATCCAATCAATCAACAAGAGAAATCAACAAAACTGCCATATGTACATCCTCACTAATGCAAATTCGATTCAACACAAAGTTTGATATCAAAACTTGCTTTCTTTATTGCTTGGAATTGATCATACAATTTGAACACAAAGTCTCAAAGTTGAGTATCAACTTGGGCAGCACTTTGTTGCATAAGATTAAAGATAAAAAATACAATAGATGCCCTCTTTATTTATAGGGAGAGGCCTTGAGAAAATTTAGGAAAAACCTAACTACTTTGACTTATTCAAAAATAGGAGTCCTTATTGACTTAGGACTTCCTATATTTTTACATGTAATTACATATGAGAAAAGTACATGTGAAAATGTCTAAAACTGAAAACAAAGTACATATGAAAACTAATTGAAAAATATGCTAAGGCATGATGGCTTTCATCAACTCCCATTCCCTGAAATCTGCACACATCTTCATGATGATCGGCCCACGAACCCAATTCAAGAGTAACTTGCCAGGTTTGATGACTCAATGTCTATGTGTGCCACTTCCATTGTCACTGCTATTTGCTCTCCAATATCTATTGCACTGTCCATACATGATTGCACCTTCAACTGTCCACTCCATCCTGCTCACCTCTAAACACAATTGCTCCTCCTTGGCTACAAGCGGCTCCAACACATTATTCTCATTGTCATGACTATGAATTGAATCACCTGTCTCCATGAGTAATGCCTTTCAACACATCATTCTTTACTGTCATATGCATGCTTCTATTATCAGATCCCTGCTATCTTGTGCTTCATTACTTTGGCCTTCTTAGGAGATGGGTCAGTCATTTGAAAGATAGACTCCTTCGGATGACGTGATGACCTCGGCAGCTTGCAGGAGAAACTGTAACAAAAAGTCATGATCTTGCAGTTAGGGGAAATACTGGTAACTTTGGGAAATTGCATGTTGTCAATCATGACTAGAGGAATGATCTTGAAAGCGCTAAAGAGCAAGTGGGTCAAAAAAATGGACGAAAGCGGGCTCAGGATAGCTTTTTGGAAAATTCTCCAGAGTTAGAAAAATTCTAAAGAGTGATGCATAGGTGGCGATTTTTGCCGCCCTTGCATGTTAGGGGAAAATGCTAATGCCAGGGTAGCAAATATTGTCGCTCCTGCACGTAGGGTGCAGAACAACATAAGGTGCAAAAGCGGTGAATTTTACCACCTTTATAGGGGAAGGTTAAACTTGTTGTGTCAAAGCGGTGAATTTTACCGCTTTCACATTGAGAGGTTAAGCAAAAGTTTTCTGTTGGAATGCCAAATTCTGCCGCTTTTGCATGAGAGAGATTTTGAATTCACAAATGTCTGAGTGGTGATTTCTACCACCTTTACATAAAACTTCAAACTTGTTACAAACTCATGTAGGGGCGGCAATTTTCGTTGCCCTTACACTTAGGGTAGATCACACAAAAGAAAGGTACGAGCGGCATTTTTTGCCACTTTTACATCTAATATAATTAAACATGTTTTATGTAGGGACGACGATTCTTGCCGCCCTTACACTTTGGATAGCACAAGAAAACAAAGGCAATGAAAGTGAAGATAACATGTATGGGCAGCGATTTTCACCGCCGTTACATGTTATAAGCAATAAACATGCATAAGCGGTCAGAATTACTGCCTTTACTTGCTAAGTGAAAACGAACATGTCCAAGTGGCGAAAATCACCGCTTTAGCATGTAAGAACACAAATCATATGCATTGTCAGGGGTTTTGGATGACTTTGCATGTGTCTTACTAAAAACTTTCTAACACCCGAAAAGCTTAAAAATTGATATTTTGACAAGCTTAAAACCAGTCGAATTTCATGAATTTTGAGAAACTAACCTAGGGAAGTGTTCCAAGAGATTCTTAGGTGTCAGAGGACTATGTATGAAGGCAAGAAGATTTGCCTTGATTTGCGTGCTTAGAGTTGTAGGTTACGAAATGGACAAGTTTCATAGGGGTCATCCTACAAAATGAGCGCAGCTGATTTTGAGGACAACAGGAGGTCATCAAAATGGAGAAACATAAAGTCATACTTTGTCAATGTTGGCAGTCTATCTGATGGAGCTACAACATTAGAACATGTACCATCTATTGACTTAGATCACAATGCCACAGATGATATTCCATGAAATATCCAAGGAAGCAAGAATGATGATGTTCCAGGGAATACCCAATGTACTGGGAATGATGAGAATGCCATAGATGATGTTTCAGGGAATACCCAACGTAGCGAGAACAATAACAATGCCATAGATGATGTTCTAGGGAATACCCAAGGTAGCATTAATGATTATATGTATAAATCAAACTCAACAAATGATAATGAAGTTAATGAAGTTATAGAAGTCAATGAAGATGAAGATCCCGTAAGTGTACGCAAGGGGAAAAGAAAAACCAAATCAAAAAAGGGGGGTGAGTGGGAAATGTCAAGGAATTTTTAGATTTATTAGGTGTCAAAATACCCTTCATTGAACCTATGGAGAATGTAAACAAAGATGAACCTCCCATAGAATGCAAGTGTAAGATTTGTAGTTGGAAATATTGTAGGTACAAGAGGTTGTAGCTAAAACTTGACACCATAGAAAAACATATTGGCAAAGTTTGTGAAAATCAAATCATAGATTGATGCAGGGGCATCATACTTCTTTAAATTTTGGTTTTATTTGAGTTTTTGTTTTTGTTTTGTTGCTGTTCTTTGTAGGGTTCTTGTCCTTTGCATTTTATTTTTTTTGGAGCTCCTGTCACTCTGCATCGAATGAACTTCCTGTCACCCGAGTAGCAGTAACTTAATTTCTAGGGATGCCTTCCTTCTTTCTATTGTCGTTTCTCTGCGTGACTAAACGGAATGCAACTGCCAGTTGGGAGGATCGACAACAGATAGTTTGTGAGGGAGAAGGAAGAGTATTAGTTGGTGGTTGGTGGACAACTAGAAAAGCAACGCCCAATCTGCACAACTGTTACAAAGCAGAAAAGAAGATGAAAATGCCACCATTCGTGGTAGAAGGACAGAAGGAAGATAAAAATAATAGGGATATTCGCAGGCATCTGGGCATCGACGGTAGTGAAAGATACAAGGCAGCTAAAGGAACTGAAGAAGTGACAGTTACTAAAGGAAGTTTCTTGATTATGAGGAACACAAATCGACAATAGAAAGAAATAGAGACCGACGGTTGCATTAAGGGGGAGGAGGTCGAATGTGCTGAGAAAAATAGAAGGACGGGAGTGTAGGATATAGTTTAGGAAGTTTTGTTTTACTATTTCATTGCAGGCCGACTGTAGAGGCCGATGACGTATGAAGAAGTCTGGTTTTGATAATAGAAAAGAACAGCTTGGAGTCTGTTGAAACATAGCATCGTTTGATTTCATTGTTTATAAGAATTTGCATATTCAGACTTCCTATCATTTTGGCTATTAAATTGTCAATCTCTTGTCATTACTAGATAATTGGTTGCTATTTTCCTGTCACTAATTTCTGAATCTCTATTTTTTTAGAAGTCATTGTGAGTGGTTTGAATCTGTGACTAGAAAGGCAGCCATCATAGATGGACAAGAAAAATTAGTGATAAGATGGAAAACAAACGAATAATGTCTTCATGTAAAGAATGTCCTTGAATGTGATGCACATATGCAAAGAAAAACAAAGATTCATGCAGGTGGAGGTTCAATTGAAGCTCGATTTGGAAAGATGATGGGAGAATTACAAATGGCCAAAACTATTCAGTTGGGTGTTGTTTTTCATATTTTGACCAGAGGGCATCCTATGACAGACTACCCAAAATATAATAGTTTATTATATTTTATGGGCGTTCCTAATTTTCCTAACACACATTGGTCAATAAATAGTGGATCAGAATGGGCAAGTTGTCTTGCTGAGGTGGAAAAACATGATTTACAGGAAAAAATAAAAGAGTCAACTTTTATTACATTATCTCTAGATGAAGTTACAACAATAGATAATACTTCTTGGGTATGTATGCATGTGTATACTGTGGCAAATCATGTCCACCAACCTCATTTACTCTCTATTTATAAAATGAAGGAGAATGCAACATCACAAAATCTATTTGAGCTAGTTAATAAATATTTGAATGAAATGGAGGTATGGATGAATGCATAATTGCCAGAAAGTTGGTGTGTGTAGGGGTGGATGGAGCTTCAGTAATGCAAGGTCATAGGAATGGTCTGTGTGTAAAGCTACAAAATTCTATTTCACCATACATGATTGGCATTCACTGCATGACCCACATAATGAATTTAGCATTTAAAATGGTGAGCAAGTTTCCTACATTATCAAAAGTTAAAGATCTAGTCCACGAGCTCTACTCATACTTCTGCCGAAGTCCCAAACGGTTTTTGGAATTTTAAAATTTTGTCGAGGGAATAACTGCAGGAAACAAGCTTCTTAAGGATGTTGATACCAGATGGATCTCCTTGAATAAACGAACAAAAAGAGTTTTAGCAGAATATCAATCCTTGATTGGTGTAATGTATGACCATTGCTTCATAGTTGACAGGCTCCTGACCTCTTACATAGGTTAAGTGACATAGAGACACTCCTCATTTTAGCTGGTATTATTCCCATGCTGGATGAAATGAACAGGCTTGTGAAAAAAACCCAAGAAAGAACTATGTATATTTTAGAATATACTGGACTGCCTAAAATGATATGCATGACCCTCGATAATCTATATCTATCAGACCAGTCTTTCATAAGTCTAAAATTTAGCAACTAACACTTGATAACAAATGTGACCAATCTTGCTAATTTTTACAGTTTAATGATAGCGGGGAGTTATGTGTCTTTGTAAAGGGATTTGAGATACCAATGCATTGTTTTAACAAGGTCAGGCACACTATCAGAGAAGAACCTATTACAAGGGAAACTTTTGACAAGATTGTTAATTCTATAAGTACTACTTTAAAGAATATTGTGAAATCTCTTTCCTTGGAGATTAGAGATCGATTCCCTCATGATGAATGTCTTGAAGCCATGTCTGTAGTGTATCCTCAATATTGGGTCAACTGTTAGCCAAGTGATTTTCACAACAAGATAAAGACCTTAATAAATGATTTTTGCAAAAGTATATAATTTGATGGACAATAAATAGAAGCAATTCTAAATAAAACTAAGCTTACAGAGCAATCAGGTTGATTTGCAAGTTCAATGAAAGAACAATTTAAACTCATGGAGGCTCCCTACCAAGATGGATTGATAACATTTTTTAAACTTTGGGCAACCTTAAGTCAAAGTGAAATATTGCGTGATGCATTATCAGAATATTTGAAACTTGTTGATTTATGTCAAACCATGATATTGGGGTCGATGGAGGATGGTAGAGTTTTTAGTGCATTGGGGTTCTTGAGAATGTATACAACTAGGCATGATATCCAGAGTTATCTTTTTGATAGGGCACTCGTAATCTGGAGGTCCTTATGTGAAATAAGAGGGTTGTGCAACACTTCAAACAATAATAGCACACATGACAGTGACACAATGAATACCAGTACCACATGAGTGGTAGTGGTGTTGATAAGACACTCTTAAGTGGAGATATGGAGATAGAAGAAAATGAAGAACATGATCAGGATGACACTGGATATCATGGTTAGAGGGAGGAGAATCAAGATGATGAGATGATTTGGCAATTTGAAGGGATTTAGCAGTTATTAGGTATTTATACTATATTTCATGTTCCAAACTCCAAAATGTTGTTGACATTTTATTATTCTATTAGTGATGTACATTTTTCATTTTTGATTTAAAAAAAATATTTTCATATTATTATTGTGTGATACTTGTGTATGAGGAAAAATCGATTAAATCTAAACTAAATAAAATCAAAGAACCCAATAACATAAAGAAAACGAATTTAAATAAAAGCCATGACAAATAATCAATGAAATAAAGACTTTTACCAAAATCTGTATTGTTTCCTTTGGATTGAATGTGGATTGCTCAATGAAGTTGCAAAGCCATAGCTGCAACAAGCAAGTAGTGTGCTCAAGAGATCAATGTCAAAAGACTGTGATAGTGCTCAATCGATGCGTTTTGTATGCTCAAAGCTCTGTTAAGTATGCCTGAGAATACGATCGAAGAGAGAGCTAATGAAAGAGATGAGGGGGGTTTATATAGGTTTCAATGAAGATCGATCAATGGTCCAAATAATTCAGAAGAATCAACGGAGGAGATAAGTTGAGGAACGTGCAACGAATGAGAAAATGACAAGTGTCTTGCTTTCTTTTGCATGAGAGGAGTTATCAAGAATAGAAGAATAAGTTAACTGAAGAGATAAATCAATTAAAAGAATAAAGCAATCAGTTAAATGATTTAAAACAAGAAGAAGAGATTTGCATGAAAAAAGAAGATATTTTACTTTATTAAATATAGAAAGCTTGAGTTATTTTAGAGATAACTCAAATTAGAAGAAAAAGCAATTTAAATAAATATTTAATTTATTTAAATTTAGAGAAGATATTTTGGAGGAAATAATTAAATAATTGGAATTATTTAATTTAGAAGATTTGAAAGCAAATTAAGTAAATAAATTTATTTAATTGTTGTGCATGATTTTGGAAGAATAAATTTTGATTTAATTAAATAATTTAAGAATTATTTAATTTTAGATAAGAGGGCATTTGTTGAATTAATTAAATAATTGGGTTTATTTAATTAATGGGGATTTGATTTTTTGGAAAGAGGATAATGATCAAATTAAATAATTAAAATTATTTAATTGTGGAAGAATATAGAGGAATTTAATTTAATTAATTAGATAAAAAGGATTTATTTAATTAATGTTGCAATTTTGTGATTTGGAAGAATTTGATGAAATTAATTAAATAATTAGATTATTTAATTAATGTGTGAGAAATGCAGGTGATTAGGAAGAAATGACGAAATGCAAGTAGCGTGACAAGTTGGTCATTTTAGGGTGTCTACATTTTGCCCCTCTTTGATGCAATGCAGCATGTAGCGTTGCGTCAAAGAAATCGATAGTTGAATACATGATACAATTGTTTTTTTTTTAATTCCCCAGTGTAAGTAGCTACCCCAGTGTATGCCCCCTCGGGCGGGAAGACAGGGAAGCGACAGAGGAAGGTGTTGACGCTCGACCAGAAGAGGACGGGACTAGGAAGAAGAAAAAGCAGAAGAAGGAGTGGGAAAGAAAAACTAAGGGGCGGAAACACTATAAATAGGTCCCATGGGGACCACAATCCTCATTTGCACCCTTGGAGATTCTAAATTTAGAGAAGAGAGCTTACAAACTTAGTTGGAGAGAGTGGAGCAGCCAGCGAGGAGAGATGCCGATTCCAGCGCACAGTCATCGGGCGGAGCTGGTGCGGACCTACTGGCGGCCAGCAGGAGCTCTGGTAGCGGTAAGTGATCGAAAACCCCCTTTGCATTTGTCGTTTAGGGTCGGTTTAGGGCTAGGTTTAGGTAGGGTTAGCCAAGTCAACCAAAGGCGCTTTAGGAAGCCGCAACGCGTATGGCGTAGGGTCGCAGTGCTTTTGGCGCTCTGTAGCGCGGCTGGTAGTCGCTTGCAGTGCTAATGGTAAAATCGCGTCGCTTTTGGTATAAAGTGCTCGCGCCGCAGCGCATTTGGCAAATCTTGCAGTGCATGTGGTTAGGCAGTGCAGCGCACTTGGCAAAGCGGGTTAGCGCAAGTGGTGGGAAGGGGGAAAAAGCGCGTCGCGTCTGGCAGGACAGAGTGGCTCGGTGGGTAGGACAGAGTAGCGCTTCTGGAAAAAACAAGGTGCATGTGGTTTAAAAACACAGTGCGTCTGGATGAACAGTATGGCGCTGTTGGTAGAGAGGGACAACGCTTTTGTATATAAAAAAGCGCTTTTGGTTTGAATAGAAGAAAAGTTAGGGTGCAATAGAAAAGTTAGGCTGCCAAAGAGGAAAGGGAAAGTTGGGGGTTTTAGGGACTGATGGTAGATGGGTTTTGAGGGATTTGGGAAAGAAACTGACAAGTGATTTGCTATGGATGTAGAGGATTTTGCCACCACTGATGTCACGAGAGCGACATCATGCGATCGCACACAAGGTTGTGCAGCTGACATGGGAGGAGGACGCATTCCTGGAGCATGCGGGACTATGGCATGTGGCACATTTGACACACATTAGGGAAAATCTCGCCCTAGTGACAGCAGTCGTGGAGAGGTATCACAGCGAGACCTCGTCATTCCACTTTCTGACGGGGGAGGCTACAGTGACACAGGAGGATGTATACCGCATCCTGAGGATCCGGATAGATGGAGAGATCGTGGATTTTGACCCAGCACGGGGCGAGGCAGGCTTGGAGGAGGTCTTCTGCACAGACGACCTGTGGATAGAGGACGGGGAGATCCGATGGGCAGACGTCCCGAGACTCTGCGATAGGATCAGATGGATCGTTGCATCATTAATTGGCGGCTTCCTGTGCCCGGACAGGAGATCGAGAGGATTATCAGTTGGCTGGGGGACCGTGCTATCAGGGATGTTCACCCATGGCAGACAGTATGCGTGGGGACCCTGCGTGCTAGGACAGCTATATCATGATATGCACCATTGTGTTTACAGGGAGGCAGGAGCCTCTCAGCAGGTGTGACTTTGTTACAGGTATGGGCGTGGGAGCACATTCCAGTCATTCGACCCATGGCACAGCGCCATCAAGACAGAGGTGAGCCATATGCATTTTTATATGACGGGGTGATGACACATCGGAGGATGGAGTCTGTGAGCTACTGGATGTGGCAGATAGACGAGATGGACCTCTTTATATGGAGGCCCTGGTTACTATGTGAGGAGTGGGCAGACGAGCATGAGCAGCTTATGTACTACAGACAGGCTCACTATCTGTTCGGTAGACGGATAGATATGATAGAGAGATACCTCCCAGAGCAAGTTCGCAGGCAGTTTGGATTGCCGCAGGGACTACCCGTGGGGGAGACCACTCATGCCAGGATACGGAGGGAGGTTGGAGACTGGGATGCTGAGATCCCAGTAGTGACAGCATTGACAGAGGTGCGGGGACTCATCCCCGTGAGATGGGATTGGGACTCTGGGCTAGCAGACCCAGGGACACTTCCAGAGTATGATCAGTACTGGCAGACACACAGGCCGATGAGATTGACTACACTAGGTGTAGCAGGGGCAGTGGGAGAGGTGCTAGTTCTTGGAGGAGAGGCCAGGATGAGGCGGCAGGCCAGGGCAGCCAGGCAGCAGGCAGGTGGAGAGGGCAGTGGCCAGCAGGCCGATGTGGAGATGGCAGAGGCAGTGGGCCCGGTCATAGAGACCGACTTACAAAGAGCAGAGCGACTGCTGCAGGAGGAGATAGCCCAGAGGACTCGCTTAGAGCTCCGGATGGCACGACTTAGGAGAGACAGGGATTTAGCGCGGGCAGATGCGAGGCAGGTAGAGGCCACAGCCCAGGCACAGACACAGGCAGCCTCAGTAGCACAGACAGCCCTGGCACAGGTACAAGTGCAGTTACAGGCACAAGTGCAGGCATACAGACAGCTGCAGGCCCAGATACAGGCACAGGCACAGGTACAGGTGCAGCCGCCAGCCGCACCAGTAGTAGACGCAGATGAGCTAGCACAGGCTAGGAGAGAGAGAGACGCAGAGGTGCAACTGTAGTTGACAGCAGAGGCCACACTCTTTAGAGTGAGGCAGGAGAGAGAGGAGGCACGCCGTGCGCTGGGTGCAGACCAGAGGACCTTATATAGTGAGCTCGTCCGAGTGCAGGGCGAGCTAGTATCCGCCAGCAGGGAGGCAGAGTACTACAGGGGCTTGTATGTGGGTGCGGTGCTAGCAGCTCAGCAGGCACCGAGCTATAGAGACAGGAGCAGGTCGGGGGCATCAGGATCCCAGAGGACAGGGCAGTCAGCGTCCTCAGTTAGAGGGCCACTTTTACCCCCAGGGGAGGAGGAGGACCATCAATGGGACCTCCACCGAGCACAGGGGGAGGACAGGGGCCACAGCAGGAGGGCAGCTCTACCCACTAGGGCGCAGGACTTGTATATTGTATCATATTGTATCATTTTGGACAGATGCCTGCGTGCATTCTGATGTATATTTCATGGGCTCTTGATAGCCCTGATGTACTATATTGATGTATATTTGGATGTATACACATTTTGTATTAGTGATGTAGACACCGAGATTTTGTATTATGATTACATGATATATATGATGATTGATTCATCTCACAACTGTTCATGCTTTTGTGTATGCATTCTTTGATGTCATGGATGTGATGATATGTATGTATGATTATGGATTCATGTGATGAAATATGTGGCTTATATGATGCTTATAGATGTATGATGATAGAGATATATGATGATATAGATGTGATGACTAGTGATATCTGACATGTGGGTTTTGCAGATATGCACCAGAGAGAAGAAGAGGAGGAGATGGAGACAGAGACTGTTGATCGATTACTGCAATGAAAGCGATATAAGGGTTTGTGTGAATGGATGAAAAGATGAGCTTGTTGCAATGGTTTCGCATTTGTATATAAAGAGCAATCCTTAATTTGATATAGCACGTGGATAGTTCACCACCAAGGTATAGAAGACCAAGGTGCAGTAATATCCGAGTGCGTGGACGTTGACTCTGCAAGCAAACGATTTGAACTTAGATCCATTAGACATAATATAACCTTGTTGGAACATGTGAATAAGCCATAGTCTTGAACATAAAATAAACTTCCATATATGCGAATGCAAGAAGAATTATTAATATGTAAGATGCTAGGTCGTAACACACACAAGATAAATAGAATGCTAAGAAAGATACTAGAGATCATTCCTCAAACACGGCACACAGAAAGCAATAACTATGCCCCCAATCCGTACTGCGTCGCAACATACCAAGATTTATAGACAAATCAAGGTAGCTTTGAATAGGTATTGGAATAGGGAACAAAAGATAAACCATAACACAAATTGACTGACTTACAAAGTAAACATACAGCCAACATATTCTCTTGCCAAAGAGGTTGCTTAGGATAGATTGGATAGGAAAGATAACAGCCTTATCGTAGGAACTCTGTGTCCGTTAAAGGGTGCTATCTACCTAAAAAGATAATGTCTCGCTGCAGGAAATGCCACATGTCGCAGGAGACGCGTGTGTTGGTCTCAACAATGGAATACTTTGCAGAAGACAAGCTTGTGGATCTAGGGCTTGGTTAAGTGGTACATAGCTGATGTTGGCAATCGGTATGTAGGACAGTAGATGACTCTAGAAGGAAGCTACTTTGCTTCAAGTTTGTTAAGGACTTTTGCTTTGAAAGGATGCGCTAGCTTGCTGCTTGAGTTAGTCAAGTCAAGGCGAATGGATTTTGATAACGAAAGACTAGAAGGATGGAATGCTAATGGATTGGGGTGGGTGGAGAATGATGGATCATGTGTGCCTGAGTACTGGATAAGGAGTGGACAGGACTCGATAGACGATGGATGCTGACTCTACGCATAGCGCCTATTTGCCAGGTTTTCACTATGGTACTTATGCAAGGCGCCTGTTTGCCAGGTTTTCACCAGAGGACGGATTTTTTTTTTTGGAATACTCTGAGGATCAGGCATAGAACTTCTTGAGATGGACACTGTTAAGTGGCTCATCTAGAGGAATGCCGTCAGGCGTAGCTAAAGTATAAGCTCCTGATCCATATGCTGCTGTCATAATGAAGGGACCTAACCAGTTAGGCTCAAACTTACCCTTCTTCTCTCGATCTGCTTGATTTCTCTGATTCTCCTTAAGTACAAGATCACCAACTTGAAACCGTCTTTCTTTGATCTTTTTGTTGTAATTACGCCGGAGGCGGTTTTGATAGACATGGAGATGATTAAGTGCGGCAAGGTGCCTCTCATCTAGTAGTTCAAGCTCAGCTAATCTGGAAGTGCGATACTCATCTCCGCCGATCAGGTCCTGCATGGATACTCTGAGGGATGGGATCTCGACCTCTATAGGTAGGATGGCTTTAGAGACAAAGACCAAGGCATATGGTGTGGCACCAGTTGGTGTTTTGATACTAGTGCGGTAGGCCCATAGGGCGGGATTGAGTTGCAAGTGCCAATCATGACCAGCTTCATTGACCGTTTTCTTTAGGATCTTGAGAATGGTTTTATTGGAAGCCTCAGCTTGGCCATTACTTTGCGGATAGTAGGGAGTTGAAAAGCGATGTTGGATATTGTATTATATGCATAAGGCACAGACATCTTGATTCTTGAATGGTCTCCCATTATCAGTGACAATGGCTTGGGGAATACCATACCGGCATATGAGGTAGTTTAGAATAAACTTGGCTATTTGCTTACCGGTGATATAGGTCATAGGAATGGCTTCCACCCACTTCATGAAATACTCAGTGGCGGTAATGATAAACTTGTGGCCATTGGAGGAGGAAGGGTGGATTTGTCCTACGAGGTCGAGACCCCATTGAGAAAAAGGCCATGGAGTTGTCACAGGTTGTAACTCATGAGCTGGTGTGTGAATCAGATCTCCATGCTGTTGACATTGTAGACACTTCTTAGCAAACTGTGCAGCATCTTGCTCTATTGTAGGCCAGTAATAACCTGTTCTGAGTATCTTCTTAGCAAGATTAGGACTGGTAGAATGTGCGCCACAGACACCTTCGTGTATGTCTCGTAAGGTAGCTTCGGCTTCTTCCACGTTAAGACATCGTAAGAGGATACCATCGAGACTCCGGCGATATAGTGTATCACCCAGAATGATGTAACGAGAGGATCGACGGATAAAGGTTTTGCATTGGGTGGATGATAGGTCAGGGGGGAAGGTTTGGTGTTTGAGGTATTCATAGATGTCTTCGTACCATGGGGAATTGGGACCAACAAGTTCGCAGATGATTTCAGTAACAGGAATATCAACGGCTGGTATCAACAATTGCTCGATCAAGAATTCACACTTCTGTGTATTTGCAGGCATGTCAATCAGTGACCCTACAGAAGCCATAGAATCCGCAGCTTTATTATGCTCTCTTGGAATTTGCTCAAATGTGATGGTAGAAAAATGTGGTTTGTAGGCATCCACTAGTTGCTTGTAGGGGACCAACTTTTCATCCTTTGTTTGGTATTCATCTGTGACTTGGCGAATGACTAGCTGTGAGTCTCCATATACTTGTAATTCTATGATATCCCATTGAACTGCTATATTAAGACCTATAAGGAGTGCTTCATACTTGGCTATGTTGTTGGTGCAAAGGAATGCTAGCCGATATGACTTTGGAATGTAGTCATTCTGAGGTGTAACAAATAAGATGCCAGCTCCTGATCCATGCTGTGTGTAAGAACCATCAAAGTATAACTTCCACATTATGGAGGTAGCAAGAGTGAAGAGATTCTCGTCAGGAAAGTCTGCTACCATAGGATGTGTATCTTTCATAGGTGCATCTGCTAGTTGATTCGCGAGGGCTTGTCCTTTGATTGCCTTACGATCCATGTACTCAATATCGAACTCACTAAGGATCATAACCCATTTAGCTAGTCTGCCTGTGAGAGCTGCTTTTGCTAGTAGATACTTCAAGGGATCAATCTTGGCTATCAGATTTGTGTGTTGGTTCAGCATGTAATGTCGCAACTTTTGGGAGGCGAACACTACTGCTAAACAAGCCCTTTCCATTGGTGAATAATTGAGCTCGTATCCCACCAAGGTTCTATTGATGTAATAAATTGCATGCTCCTTTCCTGTGTCATCATTCTGCGCTAGCAGGGCCCCTAAGGCCGAGTTTGTAGTGGAGATGTATAAGATCAAAGGTTTGTCCGCAACTGGTGGAACCAATACAGGAGGTGTAGCTAGATACTCTTTAAGTTGATCAAATGCTGCTTGACACTTATTGTCCCATCGAAATGAAACATCCTTTCGGAGCAAGTGTTGAAAGGGTTGACATTTATCTGCTAGCTGTGAGATGAAATGCCTGATGGACTGCAACCTTCCCTGAAGGCTCTTTAGTGCTTTAAGGTTCTTGGGTGGAGGCATCTCCACTATAGCCTTTACTTTCGCTGGGTCTACTTCGATGCCTCTACGAGATACAATGTATCCCAACAGCTTTCCTGATGTTACACCGAATACACACTTCTTTGGATTGAGTCTTACTTGGTATTTTTCAAGCCTGTCAAAGATCTGTCCTAGGACCTGTATGTGATCCGCCTGAGAAGATTTAGCCAGTATATCATCAACATAGTCTTCCATGATGTGATGAAACAGATCGTGGAAGATCACTGTCATTGCTCTCTGATAGGTCGCTCCTGCATTCTTCAGACCAAACGGCATGACACACCAACAATAATTGCCCCAAGGACAAGTAAAGGTTGTTTTATGTTGGTCTTCTTCAGCTATCCTTATCTGATTGTAACCCAAAAATCTGTCCATGAGAGAAAGCATCTCGTGACCTGCTGTCAAGTCCACTATAATGTCAATGTTTGATAGTGGAAAGTCATCTTTAGGACATGCCTTATTGAGATCTCAGAAATCATTACACATGCGGATGCGCCCATTAGGTTTAGACACAGGTACAATGTTTGAGACCCAATCTGAATAGTCAATGGGTCGTATGAACTTTGAGTCTAACAGCTTTTGTATTTCCACCTTCACCAAGAGAGCTATCTGTGGGTGCATCTTTCTCAACTTCTGCTTGATTGGTTTCACTTTGGGATCAACTGTGAGATAATGAACTACCAGCTTAGGGTCTAGCCCTGGCATATCTGCATAGGTCCATGCAAAGTTGATGGTTCGTTGCAAGAAGAAGCTGTTAAGATTTCTGTGCTCTGTGTCAGATAAGGATGCTGCTAGGAATGTTGTCTTTGGATTTTGTTCTGTGCCAAGATTTATTTCTGTAGAATCTTCCACTAAGAGAGCTGATTTCTCTTGATACTTAGATGGTAAGGGAAGGTCAAATCCTCCATCCTCAGGTGCCACAGTTGGGTTTTCACCTTTGGATACGTCCTTTATTTTTACTATTTTATGATTAGGAGGTGCCACAGTGTGGTTTTCACCTAGAGATCTTTCTTTATTTGCACTTTTGCGACTGGAGGATTTGGCATTCTCACCAAAATAAGCCGTGGGCTCTAGTTCCATTACAAAACCTGCTTTGTGATCGCCAAGAGGGATACCTTCCCGAAGTCCCATGAACTCAGCTAGAGCTTCGTCATTCTGAAACACATCTATAACGGGGGCCCCTTGTTGGTCCCAATCGATAAGCTCAGGGTAGACAAGCGTGACATTCTGGGTGCTGGTGGTGGAAGTTAAGGATACGGAGGATAGTGTAAAAATGGAGGATTCTGTGAATAGATTGGTCATGTGGAGGGAAGAGTCATCGATGATATCCTCTATAGACGTCGTATCGGCACGAAAAGTGTTAGCTACCTCGTCGAGGATATACTCGATGTCCAAGGCGCATGGTACCTTCTTACCAAATCCTAATCCTTTCTTGTCTAGCTTCTTTGTTACCACAATGGGCTCCATAGTGCCTTGATTCTGTTTCCCAAGGCCACCTTTGCCTTTATAGCCCATGTTTTTCACTATCCTTAAGCCATTGCCATATTGCTTGACTGGTATCGTAACTGGTTCTTTCTCCTTGTAGAGCCAAGAAGAGATGTCCTCAATAGTTTCCTCTTCCAATAACCGTCCATGTTGGAATTGGGTTAGGAATGTTGGGGGAGGAATAGCTGCTTTTTTGGTTACTTTGGCAATGGGTGGTTTGCCGTAAGATTTTGGAGATAAAGGCATCCACCCTACACAACAAGATTCAGAGATATCATAAGTGCCAAAGCCTATATCTCGTACACGAGCTGTGATTTTGGGGAGGGGTGTAGGTTCACTTGTAGAGGCTTGCGTGAGAGTTTTAGGGTCAACATAGAGAGGGGATTCAAGGGCTTTGTCATTTTTAGGCACTTGGTTGCAATTCTTATAGCTTCCTTGCAAGACACGGTAAAATTCAAAAGGATTAGGGTCTCCTGGGATGGTGATCTCCATACCATTGTATGGGAATTTGAGGGACTGATGGTACATGGAGGGAACAGCTTTCATTGCATGGATCCATGGGCGGCCTAGGATAATGTTGTAAGGCAGCTCAATATCAAGGACTTGACACCTAGTTTCAAGCATGACAGGGCCCAGTTGTATAGGCAAGTGAATGACACCTTCTGAATGGTGTTCGGCATCATCATACCCCTTGATTGTAATACTATGATCAGTGTTGACGTGATCCTCAGAGTATCCCAATTGCTTTAGTAACTTTAAAGAACAGATGTTGAGACCAGCACCACCATCTATGAGGATGTGTTTGATTTTGCGCTTATGGATGAGAACTTCAATATGCAGGGCATCGTTGTGACAAGGATCGTGGGAGGGGAGGTCTTTCTCAGAGAAGACCACGTTGTAAGGCGAAGCAATATTACCCACTATAGCTTGGAAATCTGTGATTGCTATGTTGTTAGGAACAGAAGACTCTTGGAGGGCGCTTTCGAGCACCACTCTATGTGCAGGTGATGACCGTAGAAGGTCCAAAATAGAGATCTGTGCTGGTGTTCTCCCTAGATGTTCGACAAGATTATAATCAGACTGAACCAGAAGCCTAGGTGTAGGTGCACGAATGGTGACATGACCTTGATGAGTTGTAACAGCACAATCCATAGATTTGCCTTTGATGGTGAAGGTAGACACTCGGCTCTCTTCAAAACGTCCTACAATGGAATCGAAGGATGTGGACGCATGATTGATACCTTTACCTCTATCCTGAGGAGGAGGTGGACCGTGATGAGGGAATGGTTCCTTGTACATATCTAGATCCTTGTTCGTGTGTTGCGCTGGTGATTCATCCTCAAAAGTGATTTGATTACCGTCGATGAGGTTTTGGATGAGGTGCTTAAGCTTCATGCAAGACGCAGTTCTATGCCCTTTGCTCCTATGGAACTCACAATACTCATTGTCTCTGTAATGTGCTATTTTGTAAACAGGTTCTCCATATGGGGGAGCATCAGGTAAGGTGATGAGCCCTTTCTGCAAAGCTTGCTGTAAGACCGATTCGATGGGCGCTCCCAAGGGAGTGAATTGACGTCGCGGAGGGTAATCTTGTTGGGGCCGCTCTTGTTGTCGTTGCTGTTGGTTGGGATAAGGCTACCTTTGTTGCTGCTATTGTTGAGGTGGAGCTTAACTTGGTTTGGAGAGCTGCAGCGGTGTTTGCAACATTTGGACATGCTTAGTATCGACCACCCCATCGTTGACCACATTTTTGTTCTTGTTCCAATACTTGGGTTTATCGTTTGACTGTTGATGAGAAGTGCTATCTTTTGTCTCCTTAAAGATTTTGACCACACCCTTAGCAATGAGGGCCTTCTCAATGTTGATACCCTTGTATGTGATTTCATCGAAGGTTGTAGCACTAAGAATTTGCAAATGGAAACCTAACTCTTGGTTGAGGTTCTGCACAAATATGCTAACAAGCTGTTTCTCCAGAATCTTGAAAGGGAATTTACTAGCCATTTGTCTCCATCGTTGGAGGAAAGAAATGAAAGTTTCCACATTTTTCTGTTTATTGTTGCATAGGTCCGTCATGGAAATCTCATGCTCTGCGTTGTAAGAAAAATGGGTGGCAAACTTCTCTGCTAGATCGTTGAAAGACTTGATACCCGTAGGTAAGTGTGAGAACCATTCTATTGCTTAACCTCTAAGACTACGAGGAAAGAGACGCATAAGATATGTGTCGTTGTGCGAGACCTCGAAGCAAGCAAGATAGAATTCCCTAAGATGGTCTTTTGGGTCACCCTTTCCTTTGTATTTATCGAATTTCGGAATAGTGAAATTTTGAGAAAAAAGGATCATTGGTAATGACCGATCAAAAGGATAAGGACACACTTCCTCTAAAGAGAAGGTCTTTTTGGTGTGGCCAAACGTAAGATCAGAGAGCTGCTGTTGAACTTCTACGATCTTTAGCTCCATAGTCGTGGGAGGGGTTGGTAACATCTCCTGTTGTCCAAAGAGTGGTTGGTGTTGCCCATATGGAAGATTATAGTGTAAGCCATGCGCACTGGTATTATAAGGGTCGTAAGATTGATTGGGATCATATGGGTTGTACGATTGGTTCAGATTGGGTTGGAATTGGAGGCCTTGATTAGGCAGAGGTGGAGGTGGCGCTAGGTAAGAATGTTGACTTTGCGATGGTTGAAGAAAAGTATTGGGGGGAGGAAAGCTAAAGTGCGTTTGATTAGGTTGTGATGGTGGCACATAGCTTTGGGCAACCTGATGTTGGGAATGTTGAGTGTGGCTAGGCAATGTGTGAAAGAAGTGGAGCGAGGATGAACATTGTGGAGGAGGAACATAGGTAGAAGTGATTTGCGACGGTTGGGGTTGATTGAGGATGAGAGTAGAAGAATGTTGTGGTTGGGGCTGCTTGAGGACGAGAGTAGAAGAATGTTGTGGTTGGGGCTATGTGACTCTAATTGGTTGAGAGACATGCAGGTGTGATGATATAGGAGGTGGCATTTGTTGAGACCCTTGTTGCGTGGCTACATAAGTGTTCCCTGGATTGTAATTGGGTGGGAAACCTACGCATGATGGGGTAACCAAGATTCCACTTGCGATTGGGGTGGACACTTTAGGAGGTGGTTGCACATTCGATTGAGCTAAGGTGGCTTGCTTAGCTAACTCTGCTTGACATTGGAGAGTTTCTTATTGGTTTTGATAGATCTCCATAGGAGTCAAAAGCGGTGATATGGGCCGCTCCCCTGTTGGGTTTTGAAAAAGGGGATTCCTATACTGCGAGCCTTGAGTAGGTAAGGGCGTAGTTACCGTGGACATGGTTTGCACCGCTTGTATGGCTTCTTGGGCGTTGTTGCTCTCCTTGAGAGTGGACACATCAAAATCTTGAGGTAACTTGGCACCTTGCTTGGCAAGCAAGCGAAAGAAATGATCCTGGTTCTCACTAAGGATTTTATCAAAGGCAGCTATAGCTCTAGGATCTTGTATAAATTCATCAAGATCTTGCCCATCTTCTTGAGAGGATTGACCTATTTCAAAGTGTCGCTCTTCTTGAGATGGGGTTTGATCTACGATATAACCTTGTGGGACAAAATCCGGAGGCAAGCCTGTGGTATACTGAGGCGCATTTATCAAAGGGGTTCTATCCTCATGAGGATTGTTGGGTTCATCTATGTGCAGCATGTTCAGAGAGCTGATTGGTTTTGCTGCGGGTGTAATAGGAGTCACCTTGGGAGTAATGTTGAGACGACCTGATTATGGTGTGCGAGGAGGCGACTTGCGCTTCTTAGGGACAACTTGCTTGGATTTCATAGTTTGCTGTAGCCTAGTGGTGACCATGGGATACTCTAGGACAAAATGTAATGCTGAGAATCTGTGAGATGCTTTAAGAAACGGACAAACTTCTGATGCACAAAGTACTGGACCAAAGGCGCTATACTGTTTGACCAAAGGTGCAGGACTGTGCTACCAAAAGCGTGCTACTGTGGACCAGAGGCGACGGACTGAGCTACCAATAGTGAGTTACTGCTATGCCAAAGGCGAGCTACAGTGACCAAAAGCGAGCTACTGCTATACCAAGGGTGTTGAAGTAGAGTTTTGCCAGAGGCAAGTTACTGCTGACCAAAGGCGATCTACTGTACTACCAAAGGCGAGTTGCTGTAATACCAGGGGCACTGAAGTAGTGTCTGATGTTTTTCAAAGGCAAAATTTTTCTATTTCTGATTGGATTGGTTTGGCAAGAGAAAACACAGCAAACAAGTGGTCAAAAAAGGCACAAGGACTGACACAACAGATAGTGTATGTTCAAGGCTCCAAACAAGCCCAATGTTTCCACAGGTCTAAGACAATTGCAATCAATAACAAGCACTTTTTATCCCTAGAGACAAGGTTTCATTGCAGTAGATCAGCTCACAGCTTAATACTCCGTCAATAAAAATATCATTCCATAAAGGTGTCGGATATTTAGTATCTTTGCGAGAGATGATAGGTAGGGATATCTCACCCTCCCCTTGGAAAGCTCAAGTAGGTCACAAGAGCTTTATGTCCAAGGGAATACTATCTCTTCTCAAGGGAGCCAATGGTGAGTATCTTAAGGGTTTAAATCGATTTCCCTTGCACTGATGATTACCGCAATGTTCGGAGGTAGGTCGGGTAGTCTCTATCTAAAATGGTTCTTAGTGACTTTGAGGGACCAACGCCTTACGAGCAATGCGACAAGCTACTAAAAGCTTTAACCAATCCTACTAAGAGTTTCAAACACTTCGCTCAATGTGAAAATCATTTCCACAAAGAGCTAGTACACCTCTTTTTAGTTTGGCACCACAAGGTAAGGCTGACGTCGGTTAGGACTTGGCTTTCGCCTTATCCCTCTTATATAGCGGTTCAAAGGAAAACTCCGCTTAGGGTCGTCCCTTTTGGATGAAGCGCAATCCAAAAGCAGGCCCTTCTAAAGGAAGTATAAAAAAAGTAAGAGCAAGCACGTCAAACAAAGGTTCAATTGTCCCGTTATAAGAAAAATAAGGTGCAACTAAGCTAGGCACACACACGTTTGTAGTTGTAAATTGTCCCTTATGAAATGAAGTGTTTGGCATTCATGTCCATTGTCCTTTAGAAAATTGAGGTGTTTGTTCATACATGTCCATTATCCCTTAAGAAAAGCAGTATGTTCCTAAGACTTAGATTGCAAGAAAAGATTTGTTCAATTATCCTTTTAAGCATGCAATGTGTTTCTAAGACTTAGTGAGATAAATCAAGAGGTCTTCAATGCTCGTCCTGCATGAACATGTTAAGAAAAACACCTATTGGCTCTGTGTGAGTAATAAGAAGCTGCAAGAAGTGAGTTAGTTCCACCAAAAATTCATAAGTTAGCAAACATAAATCAACTTTGACCAAAAGTGCTGCACAATATTACCAGAAGCGACTCACTATATTTCAAAAGCGCTGTAAGACAGACCCGAGGTGATGTAGAATATTACCAAACGCGTTGCAGAATAACCAGAAGCACTGCACTGTGTATCCAGGAGCGCGACACTATTCTGCCAAAAGCGATGTCGTGTATAGAGGAAGCGCTGTAAGATGCCACCAGAAGTGCTGCAAAGTAACCAGAAGCGCTGTACTATTATGCTGAGTGCGCCGCATAGTCTCAGATCATGGAAAGATTAGCTTTTGTCAAAAAGGACCAGATCAAAATGGGATTTCATGTTTAATCTACTGCTCTGAACAATAATATCTGACAGATCTGAATAGTAAAATTCAGAAAGCTCAAAAGGTGTAGCAATACAATAGATTAACACAATTACCGAAGATACCCCTAAATAAATCAGCTTAGGATGTATCAAAAGCAGGTTTGGAAAGACAAATACAACAGCTTGTCAAACTAATCCACTGATATGAAATGAGAAAAACCCTGCAAAAAACCCTGAATTGGTCAAAACCTAATTAAGCCAGAAGCGCTTCACAAGACTACCATTCGCGCTTTTCTGTGTTATCGAAAGCGCTGCTCTATGTCACTAGAAGCGCTGCAGTGCCCCCAAGGGCGCTGAACTGTGCCTCCAAGAGCACTGAAAAATACTACCAGAAGCGCTGTGCAATATCGTTTGCGCTATGCCGTACTGTGACTTCAAAAAAACACAATTTCTCAAAGAAACAAAGGGATTAGTGGGTCCCACCGGGCGTGCCAAAATGTGTATGAGGAAAAATCGATTAAATCTAAACTAAATAAAATCAAAGAACCCAATAACATAAAAAAAATAAATTTAAATAAAAGCCATGACAAATAATCAATGAAATAAAGACTTTTACCGAAATCTGTATTGTTTCCTTTGGATTGAATGTGGATTGCTCAATGAAGTTGCAAAGCCATAGCTACAACAAGCAAGTAGTGTGCTCAAGAGATCAATGTCAAAAGACTGTGATAGTGCTCAATCGACGCGTTTTGTATGTTCAAAGCTCTGTTAAGTATGCCTGAGAATACGATCGAAGAGAGAGCTAATGAAGGAGATGAGGGGGGTTTATATAGGTTTCAATGAAGATCGATCAACGGTCCAAATAATTTAGAAGAATCAATGGAGGAGATAAGTTGAGGAACATGCAACGAATGAGAAAAAGACAAGTGTCTTGCTTTCTTTTGCATGAGAGGAGTTATCAAGAATAGAAGAATAAGTTAACTGAAGAGATAAATCAATTAAAAGAATAAAGCAATCAGTTAAGTGATTTAAAACAAGAAGAAGGGATTTGCATGAGAAAAGAAGATATTTTGCTTTATTAAATATAGAAAGTTTGAGTTATTTTAGAGATAACTCAAATTAGAAGAAAAAGCAATTTAAATAAATATTTGATTTATTTAAATTTAGAGAAGATATTTTGGAGGAAATAATTAAATAATTGGAATTATTTAATTTAGAAGATTTGAAAGCAAATTAAATAAATAAATTTATTTAATTGTTGTGCATGATTTTGGAAGAATAAATTTTGATTTAATTAAATAATTTAAGAATTATTTAATTTTAGATAAGAGGGCATTTGTTGAATTAATTAAATAATTGGGTTTATTTAATTAATGGGGATTTGATTTTTTGGAAAGAGGATAATGATCAAATTAAATAATTAAAATTATTTAATTGTGGAAGAATATAGAGGAATTTAATTTAATTAATTAAATAAAGAGGATTTATTTAATTAATGTTGCAATTTTGTGATTTGGAAGAATTTGATGAAATTAATTAAATAATTAGATTATTTAATTAATGTGTGAGAAATGCAGGTGATTAGGAAGAAATGACGAAATGCAAGTAGCGTGACAAGTTGGTCATTTTAGGGTGTCTACAATACTGATAAGTTTTACAAGCATTCAACTAAATGTATAGTAATCAACAACAATAGGACATTAATATACAACATTAGCAAATATTTAATGTGTATGTAGAAACCAGAGTTTTCCTGAAGTAGGCAATTAAATAATACAGATAATTTGAACACATAAATGGATTTCAGTCTTATATTGATATTCAAATGAAGGAATACATAGAAGTATTACATTTAGAACTTACAATAACTTGCTCAAAACCAACTCTGCACAATGCTTTGTTGGAAACACATATTACTATATCATTTTATCAGCTATTGTAGCGTGCTCCACTCTTCATCTGATGGAAGTGCAATATGTCTTAACTCATGGTAACTGAGTTGTAAGTGTATTAACAATTTATAATTAAAACAGGTACTTGACTTGAATGTATCAATCAAAGTTGCACTCAAGGTTATCAGTGGTTTGATAGAATCCAAAAAGTTTGTCTCATCAAGCTTTTGAGGAAATTGGTCCTTATCCAACTTCATTTTATCCTCTATCTTCTTTTTGAAAGAAACCTTTCCAATGTATCAGTATGATGGGTCAAAATTCACCAAAAAATGAAGCTTTTTCAAGTATTCTTCCTTTGTTTGCAACCTCTTTGTCAACGCTGCAGCTTGGTCCAAAAGTACCTGTGCATCTTCTAGCTTTGTACATTTTTGAATGATAGATGAGGCCTTTATTGTGGCATCAATACGGTTATGAATTTCTTTGGATTCCAATTCTTTTTCACTAGTTTTGTAGATTGATTACAAAATTTTGTTTGCATTTGACTGTCTTGAAGTTGCCATGTCTCCATTTTCAACAATGTAATATTTCATTGAATTACTACAAAATAGTAGATCATCAGTGTATTCAAACAATTTAGACAAATCATCAATCCTCTTCATTATTTTCTCCCAAATTTTATGTTTTATATAAACCATTGTGTTTCTATAAAATTCAAATACTTTGTTTTGGGAGGATTTTATTTCCTTTTCGCATTCCTTAGTTTTATATGCAAATTTTTAGAGCTTTTCCTCTCTTTCTCCACATTTTCTTCCCACAGCTATCCTTTTATTGCTTCTTACAGTTGGACATTGGCTTCATTCAAGGATTGTTGTAATTTTCTTGAATTGGCTTTTTCATTATCATAATTATTTTTCATTTCACTTAACTTTTTCTTCAGTTCTTTCACTTCCACCTCTGTCTGTTTATTCACTTCACTTGAAGATGTAGAGATAGAGTTTTTTATCCTTTTCTCTAATTCTTTGGTCATTCTCTCTGCTACTTTCCTCTTGGCTTTTTCATTTTCTATGTCTTCTTGTAACTTTTCTATTTGAGTCTACATCTTGTTATGTAAATCACAAAGTTAAATGAAAATGATCAATATGAATGAAAATAACATCACCGAATATATTTTTCTTCTATTGTAACTCAATTACTGGAACTTGTCTATATTACAACTCTGATTTTTAGAAAATATATTAAACAAGATTACTAGAAAATTAAAAACAATCATATTTTCTCTCTCTCTCTCTCTCTCTCTTGCTTTAGTAATGATGTGTACACCACTTCATTGTTCCTTTTTGATACATTAATTTTGTCAAAAATTTTCATTCCAAAAAAATCCACTTAGATGATACTCACCTCATAGTCAGAGCGTTGCATCTGATCCTCTGGCTTATCTTGAAATTTGGGCACAACAATCATGTATTCCATTTTTTTGGTTTCTAGGTCAAATGTAGGCAATACCCTAGTTGTTGCAGGCTTTGAAGTTGCAGTAGTCTCTATCTCTAGCACTTGCTTCTTGTGTCTTTTAGATATATTTGCTTTCTTTTCAAACTCAGCTTTGTAATCAAAACATGTGACTATTGACACAACTTTGAATGGTGAAGGAGTAGTTGTAGTGTTGGGGGCATCTCTAATTAATTGAGGCTAAGGATTAGCCATTCTTGTCCTAGTCACACTAACGATAGGACTAGGAGGGGGGGTGCCTTCTGGAAACAATTGCTTTGATGTGGACGTGGAATCGTTAGCCATTCCTATCCCAGTCACACTAACAATAGGACTAGGAGGGGGGTTGCCTTCTGGGAACAATTGCTTTGATGTGGACGTAGAATCAAATTCAAAACCTATCATAATCTTTTGCCTTTTACTCTTCACAAGGCCTTGTTCTCTAAGTTTGTCTATAGTATTATCTAATGATATTGTTGGCCTCTTCTGATTTTGTTGTTGCGGCTCTTGCCGACCACTACTACTACTATGACCTGTACCATTGGCAAATTTGCCATCAGTAGCACTAGAATGTCCACCATCTCCTGTAGGAAAAGAATAAGAAACTTGAACATCAGAAGTCCCTTGTGGTACTGTTTGTAATTGTATCACTCTAAAGATTTAAAGCTGGAATAAAATTAATCTCCTTATTTGTATGTGTATGGTCTTTGTCTTGTTCATCAGCTCCAATACCTCGAAGATCATTAGGTTTTCTAGGGTTTACCTTTGGTACCATCTAAATGCCTTGTCCTGTGGTCCCCAAACCACCACCTTCATAACCCAATTTTTGGGCTATTGATGCCCCTATAGTATATGTTTGTCTTGTGGTCTCACTCATATGAGGTTTGAATGCATAGGCACTAAGGTCTCTAGGTTGGTCTTCCTCCTCATCATCACTTTCAACATTAGTTGCTTGAGCTTCAGAGGGATGCTCTATATCCCACAATTTGTTGAACTCTTCATCTTCTAAGATTTCTTGGAAGTCTACAGTAGCTTTTGGATCACTGAGATCCTTCCTCATAGACCAAAAGGCATTAATTTTTTATTGTGACCACTGTTCCTCTGTACAAGCATCTCTTAAAGTCTTTGGAATTTTGGTATACGTAGATGTTTAAGCAACTCTTGTATAGAAATTGTTGTATCTCTTGATTGCCACCTCTACCTCTGTCTGTGTTTGTGGAATTGGATGCAATCCCATTTTTTTGATGACAATATTTAGAAATTAATACCTCTTTGAACAACAATTTCTTCCATGACTTTTCTAACCTCATCCCAAGAATTCTTTTTTCTCAACATTTCTAGCAGGGGTTTACTTTCATGTTGAATTCTAGTTGGAGCATTCTTATTGGCCACAAGCCTTGCTTTAATCACGTCACGTGGGTCATACTGCCAGTGAGAGTCAACATCAAATTTAAAAATTTGTAAAATTTGATGTGCCATAGTGAATGCTTTTCTCTCGAATGTGAACCCTCCACATGAAAAAGGTAAGGAAGGAAATATGCTCTTCTTTTGTTGACTAACAAAGTGTAATTGATTTGTACTATCCATCTGCCGTATGTATTCCAATGCAAAAACCCTCTCTATCACATGTATTGGAAGTTTGTGGAGCTTGACTCCTGATCCATTAAATCTTAGGAGAATATATTCCTCCATGAAGTATCAATCAACCAATTGTATTTCTTTTCCTAGTTGAATGCAATTTCTACAAGACTCGGGCAATATAGGCATTGGAGTATTTGTAATGGCTTGATACAATGGAGCCAAAAAGTAGTCCACCAAATGATTGTAGTTCTTTTGATTATGATAAATCTTTATCTTATGGGTCCAATCATGTAGTCCATTTTCATCTTGCTGAATCTGAAGCTTGTTGTCCCGAAACATCCAACAAACTTCACTAGAAATAAATAGCACAAGTAGGTTGTGAACTTAAATGTCTTTCTATTGGAACTAGAAGTGGGAGCTTCACTTTGACTTCGTTTAATCATTAAAAATTGATCATGCATGGATTCTGCAATGTGCTCAAGAAATTTGTATTTGGCAAGTGGAGTGCATTTATGGATATTGTATACCATTTCAAGGAGGCTTGCATCCACTTGACTATTATTATCCAATGCAAGGCAAAACACTAGCATGGAAATTGTATCCTGAACCCATGTTTTAAAAATATCAATTTTATAAGGAGGCTTATGATTCTGATTGTGTAGGGCACCATCCAATGTTACAAATTTGAGAAAATTATTTTTATCATTTTCATTAACTGCTTCATAAGTACTAGAAAGTTTTTCTAGGTTTATGTAGACATTTCCTCAATCTTCAGCCGTAAAACCCAACAATTTGCCAAAATATTTTGCATTAATGGGTAACATTACTTCCTAGCTATCTTTTCTAACACTTGCTCTTTTATTTTCATCATAACTCTGGACACAGACCATGATAAATTCAGGGCAAGGGAAAACCTCAAGGAATATCAGGTATCCCAATCCAACTACCCATGGTACAATGATACTGTTAATTGGTATTGGTTTTTTTGGGTCAGGTTGCACTTTAAGTACCTTATTCTCCAATGAATATCTAAGTGTTTAGGTAAACCTAGTAAAGATTACAACGTCATAAATGTCATGGTATTCATCTATAAAACTTGGGGTTTTAAGCAGTCTGATGTAGTCTATTTTATCTCTTTCTTTGCCTTTCCCAATATTTGGTCTGGTAGTGCTGGTAGACATGCTTGTAAACACTCAACCCTAAACCCCAAGATTGAAAAAACTAAAGTCTCAAGGACAATAGTAATAGTAATAGTAATAGGAGTGAAATATTTCTGTATTTCACTTACCCAAAAAATATGAATACAAAGATTAGCACTGAGTGACTTTGTGGCATTGCATAATTAATATTAAAATTTTTGGTGCACTGCAATCTCCTTGAGTCCTTGACCCTCTCGCTTCCAAATAGTATCGATTAAAATTGCTGAGTGCCACATGTGAACATTGAAGTAAAGCGAGTGAAACATGTTACGTTCTCTTCTTATAAGATATAAATTTTATTCTATTCTCATGGAAGCTAATTTTTTAAAAGTTATTAGGTATATTCTATTGCATTCTTCAGTACAAGTCTATAGGTGTACTCCCACTTTAAATGGAATTTAAGGATGGCCTGCAAGTCTGCAGATTGAATTAATAATTTAATACGTACGTCGAGCGATGGAATTGAAAACTATTGTATAATCTCAATCGTTAATCTTTGTAAATCAAATAGCTCTAGATTGACTCTGGGGGTTTGAGTTCGCAAGTCTAGTGGTCCAGACATTTCGTTCCAAAATTCAACTACAACCGCCCATCGAAATATTCAATGAATCTGAAGCTCCCTTTATATGAAGTCAAGCCCACTTTGATGACTCATATAATAATAGTAAATTAGTAATGGCACAAAATTAATAATAATAAGTTAATACAACTATAGTACAAGGTACACTCATCTTATGCAGAATCTCGAGTATCTAGCTGCATACTAATTATAATTATATATTATATTATAATATAGGTTATATATTATTATAATATATTATATTATATTATAATTATAATTATAATATTATAATATATTATATAATAATTATAATTATTTATTATATAATATAATAATTATATATAATATATATAATAATTATTCAACTGTTGATCTTTGTAAATTTAACGACTCTAGATTGATTCCAGAGATTTGAGCTTGCAAGTCTAGTGCTCTGAACATTTCGATCCAGAATTCAACTACAATCATCCATCAAAACATTTATCAAATGGTGAAACATCGCATTGAAGTTTGAAGCTCCCTTAAACCCTTTATATGAAGTCGGGCCCACTTTGATGACTCATATAATAATAGTAAAATCAACGGCCGTGTTTTAATTTGTTATACCAAGAGCGATCCAATAGTGAGCGCATCACACATGCTTCTAGATAGTAGCAAGTACTGAGGCTGTGACGATGCGATATGGTGACACTTGTCCAATCCAAGGAAGTAAGATTTATACTTATGGTGACACAGTACACTTATGGTTACGGTTCCATGTACGGTTAGGGTTATAGTCACAATTTAAATTAGTGTAACTTGGTTAGCATATTTAATATTTTTCTATATAATATAATAATTATTAATTATAATATATATAATATAATTATTATATTTATAATATATATCATAATTATATTATATAATAATTATAATATATTGTTTTAATATATTATATTAGATATATAATTATATATATTATATATCTAATATAATATAATATATATAATATTATATTAGATATATAATATAATATATATATTATATTATATTAGATATATAATATATATAATTATATATCTAATATAATTATATATTATAATATATATAATAATAATATATAATTATTTTAGATATATTATTATAATATAATATATAATATATAATATCGACGGTGGTGTTTTAAAGTGCTTGACTAATAAAGATTTAACTGTCCAACGCATTGCACAACTTTAAAGTGTTGGTCCTTCATTCGAGGTTGCGATATGGCCTTGGCATGTGATAACCATTGATTCAAGGACCAAGGTCTGGTCTTGATCAAACGATTGAGATATTCAAAAGAAGTGACTACTCATGGCATGCGAACGTAGGCTACCAGGCTATGTTTAAGTGAGCAATTAATGAGGCGATAAAAAGAAATAACCTCCATGATGCAGAGGTAGGAGGACCAAAACTATCCTCAATAACATTAAAAAATCAAAGAAATAATCCAATTGCTTTGGTCATGTTGAATAGAACATTAATACATACTTTTCCTCCAATTTTCATGAAGATCCAATGGTAGGGGAGAAAGTTATGACTCTTTTCCCAAAACTACAAACCCTAGGCAGCGTTCAGACCTGCCCTCACCAAAATTGCAATATCTCTCACAAAACTTAATGAAATTATACCAAACAAAAATAATTGTAAACTAGAAACACATATCTTTCCATCCATCTATTATATGCATCAATGTGAGGCCGTACCAGGTTGTACCATGTATATTTTCAGACTGCATTTTTAGAAAATTAAACTCTGCAGACCTACCCTCAATAAAAATGCCATAACTTATTCAAATCTTAATAAAATTTGATGCAACAAAAATAAATAGAAATTAGACTCAATAATATTTCCCACCATATATGGTTTGCCCCTATATCTATCTGTACAAAACCGTACCAAATGCTGCAACAGGACTGTTGCAGGAAAAATATGAAAATTACAATCCATAAAACACTCATATCTCCCTCAATATTGCACCAAATTCGATGAGACTTGAACAAAAATAAATATTATTCATCCTACTTCAATATCACATTAATATTTTATAGGTTCCAGGCTGTACATGGCCATACAAGGCCTGGAACCGGAGAAAAAAATAGTTAGAACTGCAGAATAAGGACCTAAAATCACAAGTTTGCAATCCAATTCACATCTATTCAATCACTCCCCAATTTGTGAAGGTTACAAGGCCTTTTAAAGGCATTAGACATGTCTTTTCAGTTTCTCACTATCTTGGAGTGAACCAAGAGCCAAATGACTCTTCACCTTCCAAGTTTGCATCTTTTTCCCAATTTTACATTGACAACCTTTACATGGTTTGCAATATTTTGCATTTTTTAAACTCCTAATGACCTAAACACATAAAAATGACTTGATTGACCTCATTACAGTATTGAAACATTTAAAATTTAATCAAACTCCTATAGAATCATCAATTTATGAAGGTGCTCCTGCACCATACAACCAACCAACAAAGATTTCCATGTCCCTTGGAAATGTATCTCCAAAACAAAACTCTCTTTTCCTGCATCTCCTCTGGCTTTATCTTCAATCTTCTCAGCTTCAATCTTCAAATCTTCATACCAATAGAAAGGTGACCAACCAACCAATAGAACAAACTACCATCTTCACAGAGCATCCTCAGGCTCCTTCTACTCCCATCAGTGGAGTATTCTTCAGGCTGCAACATCAAGTGCTTCTTCAGGTATCCATCTCTCTCATTGCTTCACAACAAACCAACTCACCAAACCATCCATCTCACCCAACAGCAGATCCTGGTGATGCACCTACCACTCTCTCCTCAGTGGTTTCTCTATGCATCCTTCTCCAGCCAAATCTCTATTGGAGAATGGTCATGACAGACCTCCTCTTGTCTACCCACACACAACCTCAGAAAACATCTTTCTGCAACTAGATGGATAAGCACCTGCAACCAAACAACTGAGCAACACAAAATCCAAAAGGTGTCGATTGCCTCCCTCAGTGATCTATCTACAAGATCAAGATCTTCTCGTTGTTCACCTGCCTTCTCAGTGACAGGAAAAAAAAATACACACCACCCAAATCTTTCGCCAGCTCTGATACCAATTTGATGCAGAGGTAGGAGGACCAAAACTATCCTTAATAACATTAAAAAATAAAAGAAATAATCCAATTGCTTTGGTCAGGTTGAATAGAACATTAATACATACTTTTCCTCCAATTTTCATGAAGATCCAATGGTAGGGGAGAAAGTTATGACTCTTTTCCCAAAACTACAAACTCTAGGCAGCGTTCATACCTGCCCTCACCAAAATTGCAATATCTCTCACAAAACTTAATAAAATTATACCAAACAAAAATAATTGTAAACTAGAAATACATATCTTTCCATCCATCTATTATATGCATCAATGTGAGGCCGTACCAGGTTGTACCATGCATATTTTCAGACTGCATTTTTAGAAAATTAAACTCTACAGACCTACCCTCAATAAAAATGCCATAACTTATTCAAATCTTAATAAAATTTGATGAAACAAAAATAAATGGAAATTAGACTCAAGAATCCTTCCAACCATATATGGCTTGTCCCTATATCTATCTGTACAAAACCATACCAAATGCTGCAACAGGACTGTTGCAGGAAAAATCTAAAAATTACAATCCATAAAACACTCATATCTCCCTCAATATTGCACCAAATTCAATGAGACTTGAACAAAAATAAATATTATTCATTGTAATTCAATATCACATTAATATTTTATAGGTTCTAGGCTGTACATGGCCATACAAGGCCTGGAACCGGAGAAAAAAATAGTTAGAACTGCAGAATAAGGGCTTAAAATCACAAGTTTGCAATCCAATTCACATCTATTCAATCACTTCCCAATTTGTGAAGGTTACAAGGCCTTTTAAAGGCATTAGACATGTCTTTTCAGTTTCTCACTGTCTTGGAGTGAACCAAGAGCCAAATGACTCTTCACCTTCCAAGTTTGCATCTTTTTCCCAATTTTACATTGACAACCTTTACATGGTTTGCAATATTTTGCATTTTTTAAACTCCTAATGACCTAAACACATAAAAATGACTTGATTGACCTCATTACACTATTGAAACATTTAAAATTTAATCAAACTCCTATAGAATCATCAATTTATGAAGGTGCTCTTGCACCACTCCATTATGTACATTGCAATTCTGAGGCTTCAAGCATATTGAAGACTTCTGCGAAGCAAGTTTTGATTGAGTAGATGGTGATTGTGACTTCAAAGTTTGAGTGACTTCCCTAGCCCCTAATCACTGATAAATTGGTATGTTGATCAATAGAGCTATCTGTGATTTGTACTGAATGTTAAATTTTGTGGTTTTGTGGTAGTATTGTAAGTTGTAAACTCCCTCCCAAGTTGTTAGAGCTATCAAGCCCTCACCCCTTTTTTCCTTGTATCCTATCATTTTGCTTGTAATCATGAGTCAGAGGTTTGATCGTGGCAGTAAAATCAAGAGCGATTTATCCCAAGACCTTATAAACTAGCTCCTGGGATCTTCTAAAAAATATAAACATGCCCAGGGTACCGGGGAATTGATAGATAGGTTTAATGATTTTCATCATTACATTAAGGATGCAATCCTACCAATAGGAGGGTGAGAGCTATTTGAGTTTGGATACAACCACCATACCCTGGAAAAACCCATTTCACACATATGGGAATTGGATTTAGGGAAATTAGTTGTCCCCAATGTATTTGTAAATGTGGACCTCATTCAAGCAATTAGCCAGAGATACAATTCAAACACTTGGGTGCTATCAAATTATAAGGGTGAGCAACTTTTCCATCTAAACAAAGAATTGATAATTGAAGTGTTTGGTTTGAACCCCTTGGCCCATGAAAGAATTGATGTTGAGGAGCTAAAGAAGGAATACAACAGAAACAAGCAAGCTTACAAAACATACAAGTTACTGCTTCACAGTTCAGGAAGCATGGGCAAGCATTTAAAAATATTTGACCATGAAATAGAACCTTTCAACATTGACATGTTTGAAGGATACTTTGTGAAGACTTACTTTGCCCTTTGTCAAGTTTTTGGGATCGATTATAATCCCCTGATACCAAATCATTTATTGGTCATGATTGTTGATATACAAGATAAATACCAGTATAGAAGGTTTTATTATGCTACATTTCTAGTTGAACAAATCCATAAGGAATTGGTAGGATTCAAATAGGGAGATAATGCCCCCACCTTTTCTAGGTATTCCTTGTTATGCCATGTTTTATTGCACTATGGGAGAAGATTCTTGGGCAGTGAATTGTAGATCCAATATCAGACCAAGGATGAAGAGCCTATGCCAATTCAGGGCAGAGTTCACTTATGGGGCTCATTTTGTAGCAATTCAAATTACCTAGTGTTTGAGGAGCATTCGGCACAAAGGCTATTGAGACTATTAGGATAGAAGAGGCCTAGACTCTCCATGGAGATAATGGACTTGCTAAGGCCTTTAGAGAGAAAACCGGATGGTGTGAGGGATCACAATTGGGGTGATTAGTTAATTTACAAGAATGTAACCATAATTAGGGTTTATGGGGCAAATGTCAGACCCCACTTATTGCCCAAGAAAGTGCTAAACATGATTGCATTTTTGGAGATTATGTGGTAGCTGAATGAATCTGATAAATTTCACTTGAAAAATAGTAAAAAGGGGACTTTCCTTCAACAATCAGTTTCCCTAGTATCTTTATCAATGCTAAAGAAGGTTTGGAGGCTTGCTTGGAGAAATTGTAACAATACAGACTGCCCACAACAGAGCATAGGAATTATGACCCTGAGCACTTTATTGACAGGGTAAGGAGATAGAAACATAGATCGAGGTTTGAGAATTGTTTCGATGAGAAGGAGGATTTTCTTGGAAATTGTGTTTCAGAGGCAGAGATGAAATTGAGAAGAGAAAATTGGGGTCTCATTCTCCTTGGAGAAAGGCAGAGGAAGTTGAAGAACCCTACATACAATGGTGCCTTCAGTGAGATTGGTGATACTATTCATAGGATGCAAGTGATGTTGGAACATGTCGAGGAAATCAAGTTTGTAGCCAAAAGGAATCCATAGTCTCCTAAGAGGCAGCAACTGCCTAAGGAAAATATTGAAGAACCTGCTCAACCTATGGTTGAGGAGGTTGTAGGAGAGGCATGGAGTTCACTTCCCCCCTGAAACAACTATTGAAAATCAACCTTTAGTTGATTATTCATTGACAGAGGAGGTTGAGGAAAACCAAATTGACTTGGATGAGGTGCAACAAGAGTTAAGGTACCCTCCTAGGAATGAAATACGATTGCCTCCCCCATCACGAACTTTATTGAGCTTGTAAGAAAGCAATGCAACTGTAAAAGATGTTAGGAAATTGGCTTACAAGGAATTTCTATTTGATGATGAATTCATTAAATCAAAGGAATTCAAAGCTTTTCTTGTGTAGAGGAAGTTTGAGATGTACCTAAAGAAGTTGAATGAGGAATATGGTAATGCTGAAATTGAGGATAAGGTGACAATTACTCAGAGAGTTTTGAAGGAAGTTGACATGAATGTTATCAACATTACCCCTGAGGAAGGAATAAGGTTAGTAAAGGAAAGTGATTTATTGCTCTTGCCAGGATGAGATATCTCATCCACTATTTCTATGGATACTATTAGAAGGCAAGGTGAATTTGATGATGAAGTATTGACACATGAGCAATCAGAAGAATTGTTTAAATTAGGTTTTAATGCCAATCATGAGACTTTGGCAATTTGGGCTATGGCTCCATGTGATAATAAACCACAAGTGGCAAGGGATACAAATGAGCTCACAGGCTAGTTAATTGTGAGAAGATTAACTAACACCATTGCCCCTTAGGCTGCATCATTGGTGGTAGCTACAACAAAATTCAGTGAAACTACAGCAAGGAAGCTACAAGAAGAACTAGACAAACTGTCATGTCTCGTTATAGGTTTGAAACAATATTTCTAAATTTGCAATTTCAAATATGAAACCCAAGGACTGTATACTAATTTTATTTCTGTACCTTCAAATATATCTCCTCCAAGCATGAAACATGAACTAACATATGCAAAATTGATGATAGAACAACATAGATATTGGCAACCTTATCAATGTGAATTACAACATGAAATGCACATTACAATGATAACAATGGATGAGGAACTAAATCATACAAATGTTGGTATGAATTTAGTTTGTTCAAGCCTTCAGTTACATCAAGTTGATGGATCTAACATAGCCAATTACATACACCAAGATGCTACTACAAAATTAGAGGTAAATGATGGATGCACATACCAATCACAATGTAACTCAAATCTGATATGGACAAGCCTTCAAATGATGTTAGAATGCAAAGAAAATGACACTATAATGTTGTCACACCTCTCCAAGGCTTATTGTTGATCTTCTAAGACTGATTCACTGCTATAATGATGATCAATGCTGACCGTTGAATGCTAAGCGCTGCCTCAATACAGGTCTGCTACAGATCATACCTCACTTGATAGTTGATTATTGTACCACAAACTTCAAAATGCAGCGAATACTTAGCTGATCTCCCACCAAGATGTAGCCGCTCCCAAGAAAGGTTGTCTATCCACAAGAATGGCAACGACCAGGATCTACAAGTCCACACCCTCCTTAAATATATGCTCGCTGCTATATAAACTAGGGCTAAAATGCGAATCGATGCTCCAAACTAGCAATGTGATCTTCTACAAAATTGACTCTCAAGTGCAAATAAATTACAAAGACTTCAATGATATACAAAATGATCTTCAAGCTTCAAATCTCCAACAATGGTCTCTGACCAAATCTTCGAATGATGTATCAATGGTGCTCAAACAAATCTTTGAGCTTTCAATGAAGTGCAAATGTAAACTCCATATGAATCCACCTAGATGTAGTTGGGTTTTCATCCCACACACCTTTATTTGCAAGGGTTTTCGTCCTTGGAATAGAATGCAAATAAATTGTAGACCAAATGCAAAGTTGACATGCCAAAATATAATCCAAATGATGTCAAAACCCTCTTATTTATATATGTTTCTTCCTTTTTTCCCTTTTTTTGGCTGACTAGAAAAATATTATTATTTTTTTATTACTTTACCCTTCATCAAAGCTAACCTTCTCAAGTGTTGGCACTCATATTTGAATTTAAAATCTTTTATTTCTATTTTCCCATAATAGGGCCGACTTGGGCTGACCTAGAGACATTGGCTAACCATCTTCAAAGCTTGGTGCCTAAAATTTTAATTTTAATTTATTTGTTTTTGGGCCGACCTAACACCATAGATTTGTGCCAACCTAAACCCACAACTTGGCTAACTTAAATGTCTGTTTGGTCGACCTCCTCCAAATGTAGGTGCTAGGTTTATTTGCAAATTGAAACCAGAGCCGACCTTGATTGTTTTCAAATTAAATATTTGAAAACCTTTTTCTCCATCTCCATGAGGTCATTTTCTTATGAAGACAATTAATTCATTTGCAAGAAATACACCAATATGAAGATGATCAATTTTCCATGATCAAATCTTCTCCCAAAAATCTTGAGGTGTCAAAATTTGTCCAACTGTTCTACAAAAATGACCACTCCAGAAATGGGGACATGACAGTCCTCCCTTCCCGATGTTGGTTCCCAAAAATGCAGGTTGCTAACCCTAAGAGGATGCCAGACTCTATGTTTGGATTTGCAACATTTTTGGACCAATTGACAGAGCTATTAGCTCCCTACACTTTAGGTCCTACAAACCTAGGCGGGTGTACCTTTGTAACCAAAGCAGACTTAACACTATATGACTTGATTGGATTAGTAAATCTATCATAATGGCATAAAATGTAATAGATGCAAGCTTCTAAACTACTCCTAATACTAAGATCTGAGATGTAATTGTTTGAATGAGATTTTATGGAATCCTAAAATGGAATTGGTATGACCAGTGCCTGTTTCTGTTGGGCTAATGGAGTCAAGGTGTATGTGATATATGATTTACTTATTGGTTACAATCCTAATTGTTTGGCACTTGTGTTTGTTTATATCTTGTATAAACGTGCAAGAATGTGATTGACAAACTCTACTTAGTGATCCACTCGAATCTCACCAGGTTACTGTGACTTATTGAAAGGATTTTTTAATCCTTGCTTGAAGGAACCGATCAAAAGAATCACACAATGACAGCAAATGTGTATTGACAAATGGAGTTGATGCTCAATTTGAATAACAAGACAATATCAAGTTGGAGACAGTATGGCAATCTTGATAATTATAGGGCTGCTCTTACCTATCCAAATGCTACCTCCAGGTTACTGTAATCAATCAAAAGGATTTTATATCTATAATGGAAACCAATTAATTTGATTACACAAAAACAACAAATGTGTTTTGATGAAACTAAAATATCAACTTGGAAACTCAGGTTCAAATAACAAAGAAATAACAGTATGGAGACAACCAAATAATTGCTCAGCTCAACAAACAATAGACACCAATATTAAATCATTAATTTATGCATTTCTCCACTATACAGTTTCGAAAGATTTTACAATGTACAACGTAATATTTTATTTTGGCAACTGGTCAATCCATCCAATTATCTAACTGATGTTTTTCCTAATCTACTCTTGATCCTAATCTACTGATGATCTTCCTCTGTCCTTCTTTGATTTCACCTTTATACATACTGTGTATTTTAGGGTTGTGACCCTTCGCTTATCGTCCCATGCGTCTCTTCACTTCCGTGAAGGACAACAATTTTTATTAACACAAAATATTAGCCTCCGGCCCTTTAATTATTTCTCTTCATCTTTGTTAGGGTTTACTTTCATGTATCTTGATTCTTTATTTAATTAATCTTCCTAGGACTTGTATTCTCACGAAAATAATTTTCCAATATGAATATGATTGTTTGTTATATCCTCTTGCTCATATTTTCTCCCACTGGAAAATGTATTTTACCCTTCGAGTAAGAAACAATTTCTGCTCATGAAATCTTGTTTTTAACAACCTTGTGAAAATATCTTATCTCCTGCAACTTCCTTAGTGAAAAATATTTTATTCTCCAAGTAGAAATTCTTAATTTTGATTATCAAATCAATTATATCTTTGATCACCTTTATTTTACCATCGGGCTGACGTTACAAGTTGGGAGGACACAATGTATGCTCACCGATAAGCCATCTCTTGCCGATATCGGCATGACTTCTCTAATCGGTGTGATTTTAAAAATGTATTCCGATTTCCTTTCTCTTGGCGATGAGATTTGTTTTATTTTTCATTCTGTTTTGGGTTTGTTAGTTTTGGCACAGGCAGCGAGGATTTTGACGAGGGCTGTGGACCCCGGTTATATATCTTCAACAATATATATTAAATTCATCTTTTGCCCACTCATCGACATATCAAAAGACATATTTTTAGTCATTCTGATATGCTATCTCTCACCGATTAGGGTTTTATTTTTCAATTGGCACCAATTTTCCATAAGATCAGCCATTGGGGTTCCATATGTGTTTTTAACTTTGCCCTAATAAGGCTTCTACAATGATCTCCGTTTCTGGTGAGTGGGTGACTTCAGTTGGAGCAGCTTTATCTTATCATAATACGTTTCTGCCATTGCAATACTTGGCACAACCTGGCCATCAAACATTGTCTTCTCACTCTAGGTAGTGAGATGCACACATAAGTGGAGAAGATCCAAAAAGTAATGACATTGGCAAAGGGCGAGCCTCATGCATTAAGACATATTGCTCGCTAGGTTGACTAATGGATCCTTGCAGTGAGAGCTCAGTCATGCCACTAGAATTCAGCCAATTCATTATTGCATCACAAGCTGGTTGAGTCATTGTATGGGATAGAACCCAGAATGTTCCAATAAATTTGTCATCCCAGTTTAGATAATCCATAGCATGTTCTTCTTTAGTGATCTGCATAAGCGCCTTTATGTGTGCAAGGCAATCTATTAAACCGAGGATCCTTCGTAATTCTTAAGGAAACACAATACTTCTGTCTAGTTTTTTCTAGCTCAGTCATCACATAGTCTATGATGCAAGGGGTGCATTGTGCATATATGCAATCCGTCATTGCTTTCTTTAGGCCTGTCTGATCTCATGGAACTATTTCTATCTCCTATCCCAGAACTGTTTCATCTACTTCTATCAATAAATGTCCTTCTTGCTGCTCCTAATCTATCTGTCGGGAGATAATACCTAAACCTTTGGTGTAACCTTCGTGCCTCAGTAACAAGTGATTCAGATATATTAGCTAGAATAGCCCCTGGAGATGTCAATAAAACCTCAACACAAAGATCAGGAGGGAGTGTAGAAAGTATTGAAATACTATCCATATCAACAGGTTATCCTCCAAACTCGCGAGACCGGAGCAATTTCTGAGCATGCTGTTGTGCAAGAACTTATTCTTGTATGTCTAGAGGAAGTGCTCGGTTCTTAAATCTTTAGGGAAAGCCTCTAAGAAGGTAGGATCAATAGAATTTGGTTCTGCAACCAGGTTAGCTTACTACTGTTCAGTGGAAGCACCATCAGCCACAGTTTGGTTCATCTCTATAACACTATTCAGGTTGGATAGGGTCCATATTGGTGTTTTCCACTTGCACACCTTCCATATTTCCTGATGTTTTTATCTGATTGAGGTCTCCTATTGCACCTAGGACCTTTCCTAAACCTTGAAGCCTTGCACTGTAGGCATCTTCGAGAGGTGGCCTTCCACCAGTATCATCATGACCATTAGTATTTCTAATTTCAACTTCCAGGCTACGAAGGCTTTCACCCAGTGTTGTACCACTACCACTGCTATCTTGGTTTATAGCTTCTACTCATGGATCGCTCATTTTTTTGAAGAAAATCTCATCTATACTTATATGCTTAGTTGGTTGCTCCACGATATTGGCATTGTTATAATCTAGAAAATTTATCTACTGCTAAATATCTGGTGGAATATTGTAACCAACTCTCGCAGCATCATTTGTTGTTTATATCCTAAGGCCCATGTCAATCGGCAAATCAGAGAGACTAAGTTTTAGTCATTCCAATACAGTAATGTCTTGCCGAATTTAGGGATTCATGTGTCATTTTTCTTAGGGTTTTCACGTCTATGGATCAAAAGAGGCATTTTGGATTGGGAATCTTGATAAAGTTAAATTTTGATGCACCATTCTTTTTTGAGTCTTGAGTGAATAAGTTCACTTTCCTTTCAGAGGCTATGCGCCATCATTTCTATAGCTTGAGTTGCATTTTATATAGGCCGATCCTTCATTAACTTGGCCAACGCTATGATTTGTATTGCTGATACGTCTATTATGGTAATGGCTTCTTTTTTGACAGACCACACCATTTTTCTTAATGTAACACCTTATATCCTTGGCTACTCCCCTCCTTTTATGTAGAGCCATACTTCTAATGGCTGCGCTTTGGATTCTAAAGCCAGTGCCATCATTTTGAAATGGCTATATCTAGATATCAACAATGTGTGTTTAGGTTTCAATGTGCACCATTGTGTTAAGTTCTATGAATGTAATTCACTGGATGAAAATTGTAGGCACACACTGTCAATTTCATCCCAGACTAAACTTGTGCCCGAGAGAATTTTTCTCTTATCTATATGATTCCTGAATTCACTGCTAAAATGTAGTGGTTCAGAACTAGCAAGCTTGTATCCATTATTTGTTACAGTGATAGCTTTCTTTTGTAATTCTGAAATTGATTTCTCTCTCTCTAAGTAGCATTAAGAGCAATTTGATTGCACATGTAGCATTATAAAGGGCAAATATTCTATCAAAATTATCTTATTCTTAGACAGGCATTCACCCCTTAACATATCTTGTAATATATGTGTCATCACAACTTCATGTGCCAATAACTGACCAACACCAACATATCGTAGCATGTGTACAATCATATTTGAATCACCCCTAACCATGACATTGCCTTCAGTTGATGGGGTGAAAAGAAGAGAAGAATGAACAGTTCTTATCTCAGAATACAGCTTTGGAAATTTCTTCATAACATGTGCATCAATTCTGGCTTCAGTACAGTCACAGGGTAACCAGATGGGACCTTCTACAAGTGATGAATATGATCCATCTGAAAGTGGAATGAATGGAATCATACAAAGATCACTAAGACAATTAGGTTCTTGTTTTACTTCAAAGCAATGCCTACAATGGAAGGAATGCAAATACTGGCTGCTTTTCTAGGCATGGCCTGTACTCTCCACTTTGGTTCTCACATAATGTGAAGGCCATAGTAATTTTGATGATGTGTATACCAGGCTGCAAACTACCAGCATTCAATTTACGACTGGTCATAAGCCAAGTAGTACTCTCTTTTAGATAAACATGTTTGCAATATGATTTTTCCTGAATCTGAAGCAGCTTCAAATTGTGATTTTTTCAAAGTAGGCTCTTGAAGCAGCTTTTGCAAATACATTTGTGAGTTATGAGATCAATTTTTACATTATGGGAGCCCTAAATTTTCCCAGAAATTGGTATGAAATTTTAGGTCCCAACAGTGGCTCTGTCTGGGGATGTATGCCCCCTGCAGGCATAGCAAGATCCTAGATCTCTGGGGAGCAGACTGTTGCCTTCTCCATTGGGTAACAGAGTCTACTTTTGCCCCAAAATTGAGATGGTCAAAAGACCATATCAGAAAAGAAAATCCATGTCTTTCCCCTGTCAAAAACTTTGTTCTGATCATGTTGTAATGATACCCCATCTGCTTGACTGAATCTGTTTGTACAGTTCATTAATGCATCATAGTTTATGCTGCAAGTGTGTTCTATATTATTCAGTATCAGGAAGTCAGGCATCATCTGAACACCTTCATCAATGTATGAAATAAGAAAGTTATGATTGTCAAACCTTGTAGGATGTCTTACTCTTTCATATCTATTGTTACTCATCAAATGCTGGTTTTTTAACTGAATTGGAAAATGGAATAAATCAAACTGCTTTTGACACATGCTATCATCAATGCTGGCTCCAACATAAAACACCATATCCTTTTCCTTATCACATCCATCTTCCCCACATGCTTGAGAGTCAATAATATGCCAATCATACATACTGGAATTGTCAACCTCCTCTAGTTCAATGGACATCTTTATCTCTGGATCAATGTCACAAGAGGACTCATGACCACTATCTATCTCTTCTTTGTAAAAATGTGACTTGGGAAATATGGCCTCATATATTTCATCACCTTTATCATGTTGAATGGATTCACTGTCGAAAGATATATGCGCTGGACACAGTACTTTGGTATCATCTTTATTTACATATCTTTGATATTCTTTGGTGAGCAATTTTGAAATATGCTCACTGTCAAGTGAGCATGTTTCTTCATCAACCCTCTCACTGAAATTTTCATCATTCTTTTCAACATTACTATAATGCTCAACATTCGATGTACATATTGTATCAACATGATCATTTATAGATTCTTCATCAGAATATCCACCTCCTTGACTATTTGAATACCTTTCATCCTCTTCATCTTCTTGTGCTATATCATCATACAATGATTTTGAACAGGCCTGAAGATTATTTTTTGCTGTGTATTTCCCCTTGATCAAGATTTTGTTCTTCTTGTTGAAAATATTCACCCTGGTTATCTGAAAAGAATTCATCCTCGGGATAACATGGGTTTGGAAACACTTGGAGTTCATATTCTGGTATACCCATCTTTTGAAAACAATATTCTTCTTCCCGCCAACACTGTTGATTCATATATTGCGGTGGGTGGGATGGGATAAAAGGATCATCCACATTTTGAAGACTACTCTCATTTTCTGAAATATGCTGGGGCTCCAAGTCTCGTGCAAGATCATATGTCTCATCTATTGGATGCATTATTTGATCGCTTTCTTCATATTTGTCCACGCCATTATCTGTGTTGGTAGATTTACCATTGCTAGTATGCTCATACCTGATTTCCTCTACGAAACCAATCATTTCACACACTTGGTCAAAAGTAACTGGTTTCTGTGACTTAGGCCATTTTTTTGAATGAGACACATATAATTTCATGAATGTTTCAATGCAGATGGATTCATCAGGCCTAATATTAACAGGTATTTGCATATAGATATCCAATGTTCTCCTGAACAAAGAAAATCCAGATTCCCCAAATTTACTTTGACTTCCCTTTTGAAAATACTCATCATTTTTCTCTTTATACTGGCACACGAATTTATTTGCAAGTTCATTCCATGAAGTTATGCAAAGCATAGGAAGGTTGTAAAACCAATCTTTGGCAGCATTTTCTAATGTTTTCACAAATAGCTTCATGATAACGTCTTCTCCATTGATTTGCCAATTCATCACTATATCAATGAATTGTTGTAGGTGCATATCTGTAGATTCCCATTTACATCCATTAAATTTTGGCAAATGATTTTCAACATTTAAAGGGGGAGAACAATTTGGGTAACCTTGAATGTTTCTAAAATCAATTGGTTTGTACACTTCAAGATCTATCACCCTCTGTTGGAAAAGTAGTTGCTACCATCTTATTTCTTCTTGTAGACTTTGGTTGACCCGAGGGCTAACATTGCTTTGCAAGTTTTGATGTGGGATTTGGTATTGATAATGCCCCATATACTGGTTATATTCATGATCTTGGTAGGTAGCTAGTCCATCCATATCTGGTCGTATTGTTATATTAGTTCCGTCATATTCAATATCATTGGATTCAATATTGATAATATCCTTGTGCCTTTTCCTTTCTATGATAGGAATCAATTTAACCAATTGGTCTATAGTAACTGGCTTTAATGATTCAGGGCAATTAGTGGACATAGGCACATAAGCAAGCATGAACATTTTAATAAATAAGGATACACTAGGTTTGAGATGAAAAGGTATTTGTTCATAGACATCCCCCAACCTGATGAACAACTTATATCCAGATTCTCCTTCATGTCTCCTTATTTCAAAGAATGCATCTAAAGGGGGTATGTTATATTTTTTCATATTTCATCAATTTTATTTTCAGAGTTGCCACCTCTTGTGAGAAGAGGAAAATTTCATCTTTCTGGGTTCTTGCCAGCAGAGTCTACCAATTTGTATTTGAATTTTGTGTAGAGTCGCCACCTCTATTTAGAGGACTAATCAATTTTTTTGGGTTTTTCCTTTCACCAGCAGGGTTATGCTTTTTAATTTTCTGACTCTAATAACATGGTCCACTACCAAGTTTCTCTATGTGTTCTCCCCAGTAGAGTCACCATTTTGTTGGTTCCCAAAAATGCAGGTTGCTAACCCTAAGAGGATGCCAGACTCTATGTTTGGATTTGCAACGTTTTTGGACCAATTGACAGAGCTATTAGCTCCCTACACTTTAGGTCCTGCAAACTTAGGCGGGTGTACCTTTGTAACTAAAGCAGACTTAACACTATATGACTTGATTGGATTAGTAAATCTATCACAATGGCATAAAATGTAATAGATGCAAGCTTCTAAACTACTCCTAATACTAAGATCTGAGATGTAATTGTTTGAATGAGATTTTATGGAATCCTAAAATGGAATTGGTATGACCAGTGCCTATTTCTGTTGGGCTAATGGAGTCAAGGTGTATGTGATATATGATTTACTTATTGGTTACAATCCTAATTGTTTGGCACTTGTGTTTGTTTATATCTTGTATAAACGTGCAAGAATGTGATTGACAGACTCTACTTAGTGATCCACTCGAATCTCACCAGGTTACTGTGACTTATTGAAAGGATTTTTTAATCCTTGCTTGAAGGAACCGATCAAAAGAATCACACAATGACAGCAAATGTGTATTGACAAATGGAGTTGATGCTCAATTTGAATAACAAGACAATATCGAGTTGGAGACAGTATGGCAATCTTGATAATTATAGGGCTGCTCTTACCTATCCAAATGCTACCTCTAGGTTACTGTAATCAATCAAAAGGATTTTATATCTATAATGGAAACCAATTAATTTGATTACACAAAAACAACAAATGTGTTTTGATGAAACTGAAATATCAACTTGGAAAATCAGGTTCAAATAACAAAGAAATAACAGTATGGAGACAACCAAATAATTGCTCAGCTCAACAAACAATAGACACCAATATTAAATCATTAATTTATGCATTTTCTCCACTATACAGTTTTGAAAGATTTTACAATGTACAACATAATATTTTATTTTGGCAACTGGTCAATCCATCCAATTATCTAACTGATGTTTTTCCTAATCTACTCTTGATCCTAATCTACTGATGATCTTCCTCTGTCCTCCTTTGATTTCACCTTTATACATACTGTGTATTTTAGGGTTGTGACCCTTCGCTTACTGTCCCGTGCATCTCTTCATTTCCGTGAAGGACAACAATTTTTATTAACGCAAAATATTAGCCTCCGGCCCTTTAATTATTTCTCTTCATCTTTGTTAGGGTTTACTTTCATGTATCTTGATTCTTTATTTAATTAATCTTCCTAGGACTTGTATTCTCACAAAAATAATTTTCCAATATGAATATGATTGTTTGTTATATCCTCTTGCTCATATTTTCTCCCACTGGAAAATATATTTTACCCTTCGAGTAAGAAACAATTTCTGCTCATGAAATCTTGTTTTTAACAACCTTGTGAAAATATCTTATCTCCTGCAACTTCCTCAGTGAAAAATATTTTATTCTCCAAGTAGAAATTCTTAATTTTGATTATCAAATCAATTATATCTTTGATCACCTTTATTTTACCATCAGGCTGACGTTACAAGTCGGGAGGACACAATGTATGCTCACCATAAGCCATCTCTTGCCGATATCGGCATGACTTCTCTAATCGGTGTGATTTTAAAAATGTATTCCGATTTCCTTTCTCTTGGCGATGAGATTTGTTTTATTTTTCATTTTGTTTTGGGTTTGTTAGTTTTGGCACAGGCAACGAGGATTCTGATGAGGGCTGTGGACCCCGGTTATATATCTTCAACAATATATATTAAATTCATCTTTTGCCCACTCATCGGCATATCAGAAGACATATTTTTAGTCATTCTGATATGCTATCTCTCACCGATTAGGGTTTTATTTTTCAATTAGCACCAATTTTCCATAAGATCAGCCATTGGGGTTCCATATGTGTTTTTAACTTTGCCCTAATAAGGCTTCTACAATGATCTCCATTTCTGGTGAGTGGGTGACTTCAGTTGGAGCAGCTTTATCTTATCATAATATGTTTCTGCCATTGCAATACTTGGCACAACCTGGCCATCAAACATTGTCTTCTCACTCTAGGTAGTGAGATGCACACATAAGTGGAGAAGATCCAGAAAGTAATGACATTGGCAAAGGGCGAGCCTCATACATTAAGACATATTGCTCGCTAGGTTGAATAATGGATCCTTGCAGTGAGAGCTCAGTCATGCCACTAGAATTCAGCCAATTCATTATTGCATCACAAGCTGGTTGAGTCATTGTATGGGATAGAACCCAGAATGTTCCAATAAATTTGTCATCCCAGTTTAGATAATCCATAGCATGTTCTTCTTTAGTGATCTGCATAAGTGCCTTTATGTGTGCAAGGCAATCTATTAAACCGAGGATCCTTCGTAATTCTTAAGGAAACACAATACTTCTGTCTATTTTTTTCCAGCTCAGTCACCACATAGTCTACGATGCAAGGGGTGCATTGTGCATATATGCAATCCGTCATTGCTTTCTTCAGGTCTGTATGATCTCATGGAACTATTTCTATCTCCTATCCCAGAACCGTTTCATCTACTTCTATCAATAAATGTCCTTCTTGCTGCTCCTAATCTATCTGTCGGGAGATAATACCTAAACCTTTGGTGTAACCTTCGTGCCTCAGTAACAAGTGATTCATATATATTAGCTAGAACAGCCCCTGGAGATGTCAATAAAACCTCAACACAAAGATCAGGAGGGAGTGTAGCAAGTATTGAAATACTATCCATATCAACAGGTTATCCTCCAAACTCGCGAGACCGGAGCAATTTCTGAGCATGCTGTTGTGTAAGAACTTATTCTTGTATGTCTAGAGGAAGTGCTTGGTTCTTAAATCTTTAGGGAAAGCCTCTAAGAAGGTAGGATCAATAGAATTTGGTTCTGCAACCAGGTTAGCTTACTACTGTTTAGTGGAAGCACCATCAGCCACAGTTTGGTTCATCTCTATAACACTATTCAGGTTGGATAGGGTCCATATTGGTGTTTTCCACTTGCACACCTTCCATATTTCCTGATGTTTTTATCTGATTGAGGTTTCCTGTTGCACCTAGGACCTTTCCTAAACCTTGAAGCCTTGCACTCTAGGCATCTTCGAGAGGTGGCCTTCCACTAGTATCATCATGACCATCAGTATTTCTAATTTCAACTTCCAGGCTACGAAGGCTTTCACCCAGTGTTGCACCACTACCACTGCTATCTTGGTTTATAGCTTCTACTCATGGATCACTCATTTTTTTGAAGAAACTCTCATCTATATTTATATGCTTAGTTGGTTGCTCCACGATATTGGCATTGTTATAATCTAGAAAATTTATCTACTGCTAAATATCTGGTGGAATATTGTAACCAACTCTCGCAGCATCATTTGTTGTTTATATCCTGAGGCCCATGTCAATCGGCAAATCAGAGAGACTAAGTTTTAGTCATTCCAATACAGTAATGTCTTGCCGAATTTAGGGATTCATGTGTCATCTTTCTTAGGGTTTTCATGTCTATGGATCAAAAGAGGCATTTTGGATTGGGAATCTTGATAAAGTTAAATTTTGATGCACCATTCTTTTCTGAGTCTTGAGTGAATAAGTTCACTTTCCTTTCAGAGGCTATGCGCCATCATTTCTATAGCTTGAGTTGCATTTTATATAGGCCGATCCTTCATTAACTTGGCCAACGCTATGATTTGTATTGCTGATACGTCTATTATGGTAATGGCTTCTTTTTTGACAGACCGCACCATTTTTCTTAATGTAACACCTTATATCCTTGGCTACGCCCCTCCTTTTATGTAGAGCCATACTTCTAACGGTTGCACTTTGGATTCTAAAGCCAGTGCCATCATTTTGAAATGGCAATATCTAGATATCAACAATGTGTGCTTAGGTTTCAATGTGCACCATTGTGTTAAGTTCTATGAATGTAATTCACTGGAGGAATATTGTAGGCACACACTGTCAATTTCATCCCAGACTGAACTTGTGCCCGAGAGAATTTTTCTCTTATCTATATGATTCCTGAATTCACTGCTAAAATGTAGTGGTTCAGAACTAGCAAGCTTGTATCCATTATTTGTTACAGTGATAGCTTTCTTTTGTAATTCTGAAATTGATTTCTCTCTCTAAGTAGCATTAAGAGCAATTTGATTGCACATGTAGCATTATAAAGGGCAAATATTCTATCAAAATTATCTTATTCTTAGACAGGCATTCACCCCTTAACATATCTTGTAATATATGTGTCATCACAACTTCATGTGCCAATAACTGACCAACACCAACATATCGTAGCATGTGTACAATCATATTTGAATCACCCCTAACCATGACATTGCCTTCAGTTGATGGGGTGAAAAGAAGAGAAGAATGAACAGTTCTTATCTCAGAATACAGCTTTGGAAATTTCTTCATAACATGTGCATCAATTCTGGCTTCAGTACAGTCACAGGGTAACCAGATGGGACCTTCTACTAGTGATGAATATGATCCATCTGAAAGTAGAATGAATGGAATCATACAAAGATCACTAAGACAATTAGGTTCTTGTTTTACTTCAAAGCAATGCCTACAATGGAAGGAATGCAAGTACTGGCTACTTTTCTAGGCATGGCCTATACTCTCCACTTTGGTTCTCACATAATGTGAAGGCCATAGTAATTTTTATGATGTGTATACCAGGCCGCAGACTACCAGCATTCAATTTACGACTGGTCATAAGCCAAGCAGTACTCTCTTTTAGATAAACATGTCTGCAATATGATTTTTCCTGAATCTGAAGCAGCTTCAAATTGTGATTTTTTCAAAGTAGGCTCTTGAAGCAGCTTTTGCAAATACATTTGTGAGTTCTGAGATCAATTTTTACATTATGGGAGCCCTAAATTTTTCTAGAAATTGGTATGAAATTTTAGTTCCCAACACCCGATATTGCTTGTCCTCAAGCAATAGCATACATGCATCTTGCGAGATAGTGTCAAATGACCTGTATCTCCATTCAATCAAATGCTCTATGATCATACAAAACCTCAACCTGTGGCTGCATCTCCCAATATGAGGAATGCCTCGCAAAGTGAGCTCCTACGGCGGAAGCCATGGACCTTCGAACTCAACTCGGTTCCATCCTCCAATGAATGCAATTCTCTCAACCACAAACACCAAAATAACCAAGTCCTTAGAAGCTCCATCTTCAATGAGTGCCGTGTCTAATAAGGACCAAACACCACGCCAACCCCAAGCCCTAAAGAATACCATGCCTGTCAACAAGTGATGAAGAATGTGAACTATGAAACACAACCACCTGTCACCAAGCTTCCATTGCTCCACATTGTCAACATCATCCATGCTCCGTGAGTTATGAAGCAACTCATCTAGATCCCAAGTTCCAAGGTTGTCACCACCCAGATCCCAAATCACCCTATCACCACATCCGGCAAACATAAAGAATAGGAAACATCCCAAAGTTCTAACAATACAAAACCAATCTCTGAATCTTGTAGATCTCCCATGGATGTGAAAAATGCCCATCATAGGTGCAAGAAAGTGTATATCTGCTTCTCCTAGATTGCTAGTTTAGAACATAACAACAACATCATGATTGAAAATCAGACCCATGTGGATGCAATTAACACTGCTAGGATCATAGGGTAATTAAATATCAACCCTATGCCATTCTCCAATGGTGAGGAGATGATGAAAATCCTCTCCAAACTTCTGAACATCTGCTCTGCATCCAATGCCATAGTCCAACTGTAGTGCAAACATTCTTGTCTCACAAATCATAGCAATGTCTCCATACCTAGACTCCTAAGCCAACTACATCTCCAAAGTATGCTAATCAATTACAAGCACTTCCATGGTATGCGTCACCAATCTCTGCACTACATACTCTACCGAAGAGTAAAAAAAAATGAGATGCATCACATTCAAATTCCTCAAGTGTTCCATGAATGATCAAGGACAAAAACAAATCTACATCATTCATATCTCTATTCTTGTATGCATACTGTTGTTCTCAAAATCAGCTACACTCATTTTTGTAGACAACCCCTGCGAAACTTGTCTGTTTCGTAGCCTACATTCTAAGTTTGCAAATTGAGACAAGTTCTCGTGGCCTTGTGTGAAGTCATCTAACACTATAGAATAACTCGTGACATTCCCCTAAGCTGATTTCTCAAGATTTGTGAAAATCAATTAGGTTGTAATCTTGTCAAAATATCAATTTTGATCGTTTTGAGGTGTTAGAAATTTTTTAAGTCCTCATATGTAGAGTCGGTCAAAAACACCGCTCTTACATGTTTTTAAGTCTTCATGTGCAATGTCGACCAAAATTGCCACTTATACATACTTGTCTTGTTTCTTTCTTAATATGCAAGAGCGGTTAAATCCATCGCCCATGCATACCCCCTGTCAATTTTGCACATGCATTAGCGGTCATATCCGCCGCTCATGCATGTTGAACCTTCATGTGCAAGAGCGATTAAATCTACCGACCAAGCATATCTCCTCGAAATCTTTAAACTTATGGTGACATTAATGCCACTCGTCTTGGCATTAATGTTTTCATTTTTAACCTTTTTAAACATCTTTTATTATTTTCTTTTTCATTTAATCATCTGATAGCCTCCATTTGTACGATTTGGAATCCTTGTGAACTTGTGTTAGCGATTTTAGGCACGTGGATTTTTGATTTGGAATTCTAAATGAGTTTGATTTCTCTTTCATCAGGTGAGCTTTCTTTTCTTTTCTTCTCATTTTTATTTTTAGGGTTTGCATACGATATGAATGTCTCTCTACGATTGATTGAAATCGTTTGTTTTGTTAAATGGTTTTTGTAAAATTCATTATTTTAAGATTGTTTTTTGCCATTTGTTTTTCTTTTATAGTTATTTTTTGTTTCATTCTTTAGGGTTGTTGGCTTTTAATCTAATACCCTAGTTTTTACTTTAGTCAAGTTGCAGATTTTTCCTGCTCATACTACCCTAAACTTAGATTTTGTTTTAGGTTTTACTTTCGGATGTAAGGGCGACGAAAACTGCCGCCCTCACATTATGGTTTGCTTAGTAGTGTATCGGTGGTCAAAATAACCACCGATACATATGTTTGCTTTTTGTCTTCCCTTCATGTAAGGGTGGCAAAATCTGCCGCCCCTACATGAAAACTCAGTTTTTCCCAAATATGCGCTAGCGGTAGAATCCCCCGCTTCTGCATGTAAGTCGAAAGTTTTTGACATAGTGTTTTTTTGACCCACTTAGCGTGTGGATACTTGAAAATTTTCCCTTCAACATGCACCGGTAGACCTTTTCACCGCCTTTACATGTGCCTTACATAAACTTGCTGTTTTACCCTCATAGGGCGGTCAAATTGACCGCCCCTACATCAAGAACATTATTTTACCTCATAAATGCAAAGGCAGCCCTTTTTGCCGACCTTGCATGATAAATGACTTGTCCCTTATGCAGGAGCGGTCATTTTGACCGCCCATGCATATTTTCTTGAATTTTTCCTAACATTGGGAAAATTTGCCTTTCAAAGCCTATTGGCCTGCTTTCACCTTTTACCTCATTTTGCGTTCTCTCAAGTCCTTCAATGCACATTCCTATGTTCATGATCGTCAATTCACAGTAACCCCAATTTGCCTATCTTTCCCCTAATTGCGAGATCATGGATTTTTGTAGTTTTCAACAAACATCTATGGTAAACACCTTTTCTAGTTTTCTCTTCAAAGATGATGTCAGAGCCATCTCCATCCAAAGCTAAGATCATGATGTACAAATACCAAGGGGTCTTTCCTGTTACTTCAGTGCAGTCTAATGTTGATGAGATCAGGGATACAGAGATAGGACATGTGGACATGGCCGAGTTCGCGGACATAATCAAACAGTCAAATCCTCCTCGATATATGCAAAAGATCATCAACGGTAATATTCACTTGGTTGCCTCTTTTCCTGTTGCTGCCCACAATCCTGAGTTTGTTCTTCAAGTAGCTAGTCATTATAACAGGGATACTAGAATCGTGTCTGATTCCCAAGGGAATGTGATCATGAGACTGGATGCGGAATTTCTTGACAAAATTTTCATGTGTCCTATTGTAAATATTGGACAAATTGATTTTACTCAAGGGCAAAAGGATTATGATGAAGACGTGGAAGCTGCGAGGAGGCATATATACAATAAGTGGTTGAAGATTCCTCAGAGCAATTTGACCAGATGGTCGAAAGATCTCGCGAGGAGTGACTGTTGAGGAGGTCTATGACTTGATTACACTGTTGAGTCGTATCAGAGGTATCCCTTCTTCATTGATGTACACATACATCAAGGTGATTCTCAGGGGTACACAACAAATCTTTTGGGGAGAACATATTAGCAATGCTCTGCATGAGCAATTGGTAAAAGTCAATACCACCGTCAAATTTTATATGATTTCATATCTGGTGTATGCTGCTATGAGCATGAGAAGTTTTCCTAGTCTGACTCAGGTTGGTGATAGGAGATTGGTTCCTATTTATGAGTATTATCCTCAAATCACTCTAAAAGGATCAATCCATCATTTCCGTAGGGTGAATGATGCTTTCTTCTCAGTCTTTATGTGCTTATGGGATAATGAGCTTGTTCATAAGAGGGTTTCAGATGAAGCTTGGGAAGTTGTAAATTCTTTTGGCCGCTTGTTCTTACAGTTTCCTACTTTCACATATCTTAGAGTAGGATATTATCCTGGTTATCCATATATACTTCCACGGTATCCTAGTGACAGGATTGTTCTCATGGAACTATGTAGATAGTTGATTGTGGTACACAATAAACAAATGGAGCAGAAAAAGTGAGGAATTAAGTTTCCTATAGAAATTGGAAGGTACTCAGTTCAGTCGGCTACCAAGGCCAAAATAGTTGAATCTGAAATGCAACTGATCACAATAAAGACTTTCAAGAAAAGAGATCATTTTGATTTCAGAAGGGTACAGGATAAAATCAAAAGAAAGTCAACTTTCCACATGCCAATGGTTGAAGATATTGGGCTGATCTCAGAACACAAAATGAGATCAGAAAACTAGATTATTGTAGACTCCATTTGAGTCAGATTGAAGAACTGGGCCTTGCAGATATTCCAGAGGGAATGGAAGATGATGGGAATGTTTTAGATCCCAAATATAATACTGAGAATGTTGAGGCCTCACCTCTTCTAGAGGTCAAATGGTTAGTCAAAGAGGAGACTTCAATAAGGAAAAGGTTTCAGCTAATTCTGACTAATACAAATGTATGGTTGGATAGCAAAGGGATTAGTCTGAAAGAATTCCTTACTGGATTAGAGATAGAAGTTCAAGAGCAAATAGGCAAGAAGGTGGAAAACTAGACCAAGAATAAAAGTGACACTCCCTCCTCTTCTAAATTACATAAGCCAAAAATCAAATTTGTATCTAAGGGAGGGAAGAAGAAGGAGGTTGCAGGAACTTCTAATGTCACTGAATTAGGTGTTGAGGACACAAATGTTGAGCAAATGGAGGTTGAAGAGGTTGACACTGAACATCAAAATACTGAGAAATCTAGTGATGCGCAACAAGCAGAAATGTCTGAAAAGCCTGATGAGGAAGATGAAACAGGACAAGGCGAGGATGCGAATGTAGAATAGGAACAACTTGGTAAATTACAACTTTCCCCATAGAAGAATCTCCCATCAGAATCCCAAGTTTCTATGCCTCTACTTCATTTTCCTGTTTCTGGTAGTTTTCCTGTTGTTTCAAATGTTCCTATTTCACCCATTTTGGTTGTTTCTTCTAATAATACCCCCCTTCTTTGAGAACAAGTTTTGGGACTGTATTTGATTCTTCTGGTTCCATTCCAAGTTTATCTTCCCCATCTTTTGATATTGGTGAACAATCTATTTTGGAACATCTTCTGGATGGTTCAGAGAAAGTTGTTGACACAGGTGTAGTTTTTACCAACACTAGTCCTATTGTTACCATAACAGGTGTACGTATGGATCCAGAAAAATAGGTAGTGGATTCTTCTCCGAATGTTGGTGCTTCTATACTTCCTCCATGGTTGTCTGCGTACACTCCTAAGAGAAAGAAGCAAGCAATTTCACCAGATGAAATTGATATTGAGAAGCTGTTTCTTGTTAAATCAAAGACTCTGAAGAAGAAGCCCAAGACTATCTCCAGGCTCATTAATGAAAAAGGAATCAAATATGCAGAAATTGCCAAGCCACTAGAGGATGCTACTATTGATAATTTTGATATGAATTATTATGTTGTCTCAAGAGTTGAGTTAGGTAAGCTAACTCATGAAGGCATTAAGGAATATTTTCAAACTACTTCCAGCACCTTGCTTGAGAAATATGATGAAGTCAAGAAGGAGAAAGAGCAGTATAAAGCCAAAGTAGAACAACTTGCCACTGTTCTCTAGAAAATAGTAAAATCATCTGAGATTGTGGAACCTATGGCGGTAACGGTAGAAGATCCTCTAATTCAAAAGGTGGAAAAAGCTCAGGCCAGAGGCAGAGTAGTTGGTGATAGTGGAACGTCTGTTGGCACAAGGAAGAGTTCTATTGCAGACCACAGTGGAAAGAAAAGGAATGATGGACAAGGCAAAAGTTGAGCTTGATAATCTTATTGATTTACTTTCTCAAGAACTACAAGATCAGGAGGGAAGCTTAGAGGAGTGGATTGATATGAAGAAGATCAAAATAAAGAATCTAATAACCATTGGGGTCATCTCGAACTGAGAGTCTTATCTTAAGACTAAGGAATCCCTTATCCATCGCATCAATGTAATAAAGGGTTTACTTGATGACTTGTGCCAAGCACGTGAAAACAGTGAAGACAACAATGTCTTTATTCTACACAGGTTGGAGGAACTCCCATGCACTCTGACAAGTGAAGGTCACAAGTTTCTTTTAGTGGAGGAAATGATAGATGCTTTTGAGAAAATGGTGCAACAGAAATTTGAAGATGAAGTGCCTACAGTGGTTTTGATGGACAACCTTTATGATCAGCATTCAACTTTTGAAAATCTGAAGGACAACCTTGAAAAGCATGAGAAGGTGATAAAGGCAGTGAAAGATGTAGTTCTTCAGGCCTGTACTATCTTAGAGAATATATCCAAGCCTGATGTGTGTGAAATGGTAGCAGTGCAAACTATATATCAGAACTTTTTGAAGAAGAATGATGGAGGAAGCTGAAGTTCCTTTTCAATACCTTAGTTTATTTTCATTCTTGTATATGTAATTTGAATTTTGTTATGGACATACTCATGTGTAATTTTCCAAAATGTAATTACATATGAGACAAAAGAAGCCATAAGTCAAATAAGACTCTTTTGTTTGAATAAGTCAAAGTAGTTAGGATTTCCCTATTTTTGCTCTAGGTTCCTCCCTATAAATAAAGAGGGCGTCTATTGTATTTTTTATCTTTTAGTTATTGAAGCGAAACTCTACCAAATTGAAGGGCATTTTGAGACTTTGTGTTCAAATTGTAAATCATATTTTATCAAGTGAATAGAAAAGCAAGCGATCATTCAATCTTTGCATTGGAATAACTTGTGGTGTATTAGAAATTGTTCTTATGTCCTTTTCCTTATACTATCTTATCTATTTGATCGAATTGTAGTGTGAGTTTGGGTAATCTGGGAGATGTTCTAAAGATAATTTTGGAGACTTTGTGCTGCAATAATTATCTTTGGGTTTGTGATTTTATGTTTTGGAGTCAAAGATATTGGAAAGACTTTGAGTTGCTGCTATCTTTTATGATTGTGTGATTTTATCATAGTATTCGGTGAAGACTTTGGGCTACACCTTATCCTATTCAGTTCTAAATTTTCAATTAGCAAAAGGAGCAATGATAGACTTTGTGCTTTCATGAGTTTCTTGGTTATTTTGATTTGTATTGTGAAATTGCTATTTTAAATTGTAAACATCATTTCTGAAAAAAGAGAAATGGATGATATGGATTCACCCTGAAGATTAGTGTTAGAATAGATAAGTTTGAAAGTAGTTAAAAAAAGGAACCTCCCCTTGCTGAGAGGAGAGAAATTTCTCATTATAGTTGTGGTGATATAACCGTTTTTCCATTAGTTAGTTAATGAAAAAATATTCACCCAACAGTTTTTTGGCGACTCTACTGGGGAAGAACACGTAGCTTAGAGCCTCACGCTTTGATTTGAAGCATTTCGTCCTCTTCCATTGTTTTAAAGTTGTTTCTAAATCTTTGTTGAGTACATTGCATTCTGGTAGACTCACGGTATACAAGAAGCAAGAGAGCTCAAGGTATTATTGATCATGTATTTGAGTTAATGTAGCAAAATAACTTTGGTCTTTTACCTCCACAACCTCGGCTTCATCGAACTAGGAGTTTTCGTCCTACCAATGTCAGGTCTCCAATACCAGGTGAAGCTTCTAGCTCCAGTACTAATAGGGTTCTATCTGTTTGAATCCCTCAAAGGTTTGTCATCCCACCTTTCAATCAACGCATAATGGCAGCTCAAGGTCTATGGGGTAATACTTTTGGTCCTTTGAATTTAACACCTCCATTGCATGAACTACCTCGTAGTTCAAGGAGGAATTTCCCTAAATTCTATGGTGATGGGAAAGTCCATCCAGATGAACACATTGCAGCTTTTTGTATAGCTTGTGGTGTGCTTGGGATGGAACATGAAGATGTGGCAGTACAACTTTTTGTAGAAACATTGCAAGGTGCTGCTGCAGATTGGTTTTACCACCTTCAAGATCAAACCATAACTAGTTGGAATACTCTCAAAACCAAGTTTGAAGCCAAATTCAAGCCTGCGGAAGATGCACATGCCTTGTTAGCTCAACTAACATAGATGAAGAAAGAGCCACATGAACCCATGCAAGATTTCATTGCCAAGTTCAATAAATTAACAAATAGGATTCCTACAACTACTCAACTGACGACAGAGAATCTTAAATGTCTCTTCATCAATACCTAGCTTCCTGAGGTAAGCTTTCTGTTAAGGCGGGCTAGCCCTGCTGATCTTCCCACAACTCAAATTTTGGCTACGGAGGTTGAAGATGGTCTTATCCTGGCGGGTAAGATAAGAAAAGATTCAAACAAAAATAGAGGTCAGCCCTCTACTGATAATCCTTCCACAAGCACCATAGATCATGTGGTGCAAAAGTTAGCAAATGAGTTGCTAGATTTGAAAAAGAAATGTCCCAAGGTATGTCTGCTCCTTCTTATAGGGATATACCAAGGAGCACATTCCCCAACAATTCATATCAAGGCAATACTGCCAGAAATCAAGGGAAACAAAATCATCTTCTGCCCACACAGGGGAAGCTTGCCATTGAAGCAGCGTCGGTCAAATCAGCAGTTGGCTACTATGAAGCAGAACATGATAGTTCTTTCCAACCTGATTTGGATCAAGAGAATGATGCTAATCTTTTTACTGAAGGAGAAGAAGAATTAGCTGGTGACTCTACCATTGGTTTTCTGAATTACCAAGACGAAACTGAAAGAGAAGGAGAAGTATATGATGGAGCATATGCTATTTTTACTAGGTCCCAAAATCAATCAAATCAGCAAGATGATAAATGAAAGACAAGAGAGGAACCTCAACCTGTGATCTCAATTGCCAAATGAGGAACCCCATTGCCTTTTCAATCAAAGGTCCCAGTTGTCGATAAGCAAGTAAGTTCATCTAACAATCTCGTCTCTTCTACTTCTGTTCCTCAGACCAGTACTACCCCAAATAAAACTTAGAATGATGGATGTCCTTCCTCTGTATCTAGTTCATTTCAGCTATTTGACATAATAGATGATGCTAGGAAAACTAAAATCTAGATGTATGAGGTAGAGTATTTACAAGCTAATCCTGAACAGTTTGATAGGTTAGCTAAATACGTTAAAAACAAGACTGTCCCTATAGGGCAAGATTCTTCTAGGACTACCCATGACTCCTCAAAGAACAAATCCACCCAAAATAATCTTGTCACTACTCCCCTTGTTGGTCCAGGGAAAATAGAACCCTTCTATGTTTCTCTATTGGTCAATGGGCATAAATTGAGCAATTGTATAATAGATCTGGGGCTTCTGATAATGTTATGTCTGCCAAAGTGGCAGATGCCCTTAGTCTTACTTTGACCAAGACCTTTGGGAGATGTTTCTCAATGGAAAATAAGAAAGTGCCATTGTTGGGCCAAATCAAAGATACCCAATTTACATTTACAGCCTTTCCAGATAAGAGGATCAAGATGACCATCCTAGTGGCTGATGTTCCAACTTCTTATGGCATTTTGCTCGGGTGTAATTTTTGTAAAGATGCAGGTGGAGAACTAAACATGGACCTATCCAAAGCAAGGATACCTGTTAAAGGTGTCATGCAAAAGTTGATTCCTGAGAAGGAGGCAAAATATATTGTTACCCAAACTGTAAATCCCAAAGCCCAAATTTTGTTTGAGTCTTCGGGAATGCGTAATTATTTCTTGTCTACTGAAGATACTTCTAGTTCATTAGATGAGAGTTCAGATATTTCAAATGCAGAATCAAAGGATACTTCTAGTAAATCAGATGAAAGTTTAGATGAGAGCATAGTGATGACATAATCTTCTCTTTCTAATGAAGAAGAATCTACTGGTAACAAAAACATCAAAGTAAGAAATTCAAATGATGTTTGGGTTTTAGAATTTGATGGTAGTTGTTCTTCCACCGGATCTGGAGCCAGAGTTGTTTTGATATCTCCACAAGGTGATATCTTTCCTTTCTCTTATAAGCTGTAGTTTGACAATAGTAATAACACCATTGAATACGAGTCATTATTGCTTGGAATGGAGGCTGCTCGTGTTAAATGTATTAAGAATCTTCATGCACAAGGTGATGCTGAACTTGTGATTTGCCAAGTGAGAAATCTTTATCAGACCAAGAATGAAATGCTAAGGCATTACCATAATCATGTTTGGGATTACATCAAATGTTTTGATGCTTTCGACATCTCTGCAGTACCAAGAGAGTATAATGATCGTGCTGATTCATTAGCTATCTCTGCTACCCTTATGGTCCCCCATAAGGACTTTGTTGATGTATAAAATTGCGCAGGTTCTAACACCAACATGGGAAGTTTTAGGAATGTCCAGGACTTGCTACCTGAAACAACCTCTAGATTTTAAAGAAGCTGGCTCTTCTCTTTCTTAAATGGGTTTTAGGGAAAAGGGTAGAAACTAACAGAATTACAGATACAATTAAAGCAAATCTATCTATGGCGATGTGCCTGAATAAAAGTATTTCTCTCAACTAAGCACAGTGAAGCTATCCTCAAGATTCAGTTATATTAAAGAGTAGATGTTGCATGATTAACATAAACAGATGAAATGAATAAAATCAAAGGCTCACAACTAGACAATTTGCAATGACACAGGAAATATCAACCAATGCACAGAACTTAGTCTTTCTCATTAATTTTCCAGCAACATGAGAGGCACATATATATGCACAGTTACATTCACTTTCTAAATCAAGAATAACAAAATAAAGGCAAATGATATCCACTGGTCACAGCAAAAGTCTCAAACTTCCCTCTTAAATCTCTGACAGAAAATATCTCTAGATCTCTGCAAACTATGTAAATTTCTCTATCAAAAACTAGAACTCTAACTCTCGATTCATTACAAATGTTACATATTTATAGCCCAAGATAGACTCTAGATTGTCTGCAACAATTGAATCCCAACGGCCCAATCGAACTCAAGATAATTGGAAGTCTCTGACAGAAAAGATCTTTAGAATCTGCAACAGTTACTCCTTCCTGCAAGCCCATTGGCTTTGACAAAACATATGTGGCATACCTCCTTCTATAAGGAACAGACACTTAGTGGCTCCCGCAGCTCTTGAAACAATAAACTCTGTGACAGATGGCAGCATCTGCATGCATAACTTGAAACTCCTTCGTCTCTCTGGAAGAAACAGGAAACTGACACTTGGCAGCTTCCGTAGCATTTAGAAACATATACGTGTCTTTATCTGCAATAGTTCACAAAACTATGTCTTTATATTCGGGTGGCCTCTGCAGGTGACAACTGTCACGATCCGTAGCTTTGAAACTTTAAGACATAGTTAGAAATGGGGCCCACAACTTCCCGCTCACTAACTTTCAAAAGGAGGAAAACAGGGACAGGTGGCATCTTCCGCAACTCTAATGACTGATACATGGCACTTTCTGCAACACTTGAAACATTATTAGAAACTCCTTGAAACTTAAGCGGAGGTTGACACTTGTCGGGTTCCGTATCATTTGAAACATTTAATATCACCAGAGAAAGGGACAAAAAGCTTTCAACTTTGGTGCCACATCCACCACGTGGCATTCTCCGTATCACTGATACTTAAAACTATGGCCCACCTCCATCCTTTACTTAGCATCAAAAGATATAGAAACAAACATACGGAAGCTGACACTTGGCAGGTTCCGCAGCTACCATAAAAGACACACGGCTCCTTCCGCGCTCATACTGAAACTTAAAGGGAGTGCCTCCACTGATGACACGTGGTGCCTTCCGCAGGGTTGTAACTTAGAAACAAAATTGAAACATTTTCCGCTACATGGCATGCTCCGCTCCAAAGTTGTAACTTAGAAACAAAAATGCGGCTTGAACTAAGGCTCGACACTTGGCGACTCCTGCATCAAAGTTGTAAGAAACCCACGCAGCCACATTTAGAAACATTTTCAGAGACAAAACTTTACCCTGCGGAGCACTGCAGCTGAAACAAAATGTAGAGTCTTTACACTCTACAGTTCTTGGCGCCCACTAGGACTTTTGAGCCTGCTCAAAAAAGAACCCAAAACTTGGCAAAAATATATGTATTTAAAATACAACACAGGGTCACAAATTCTACAAAGCTGCTTGATAAACAGACCATTCCGAATCAGAGAGTCCCTGCTTACTCTGTAAATCTTGAAAAGCAAAATCAAGATTTATTATATCCTTGTGGGAAAATGTCTGCAAAATTTGAACTGCAGCCTTTAATTGAAACTCCAACTGGGCCATTGGTATCAAGATAGCTTCCACCTCTTGTACTAATGAAGAATCACTTAAGCCTTGAAAAATGGTTTGATCATTTTGCCTTGTTAAAAGCAGGGCCTTGATATCATTAATCATCAGTACAGTATTATTATCTGGAAATCGTGAGGGGAGACCCAACTGCACCAAATCCTCTATGTGTTTCTTCATATCTTTGACTCCTTCCTTGACAGTATCTAGGAGCTCTTGGCAATTTGTGGCAGCTGAGTTGCAACTTAGAACTTCATTTACCTTCTTTGCAGCTATCATTCTGTCACTGATCCCTGATGCTGACAGAATTTCATCTGTTGTGTCATATAGTTTCTTTAGCAACAGTTGAGAGTCAAAAACTCTCAAAGAAACAGTAGACAGAGTGGCCTGAACTAAAGTTTCCACTTTCTCACACAACTGCTGTGCATTTAACAGAAATGTTAATGATGGCCTTAGCTGGATAATCTCCTCAGAGATTCTTTTCCAAATTGAAACATATAGCTCTTTGACCAGATTCAGAACTCCAACATTCTGTGGCCTGTTAGCTAACTCAAGTTTTAATTGTTTTGTTGTTTGTTGCTCTGCTAGGAGTTCTGCCTGTATTGCAGCAGCAGTATTCTGCTCACTCAGCAACTTCTGCTGAAACTGTGTGGCTTGTTGCAACTTTTCTTGATACTTCTTCTCCAAGGTGGCCTTCTCTTGCCTCATAACATTTACTGCAGCCTTCTCCTGAGCTAGCTCAACTTTTAGAGAAGCATTTTGGGCCTATGTTGCCTGATGAATTTGACAAGAAACAGTATTTTGCAACTGTTTATTCAGATTCTCTATTTCATCCTTCTTAGATTGCACCTCTCTAGCTAGGTTGCTACTATTTGTCTTCTCTTGAGCTAAGTCATTTTCAACTTTCTGCAACCTCCTAGACACTTTCAAGTAGTCAGTTGCAATAGCAGATGTAGTCTCATTGAGTAGCTCGACCCTATCTTGTGGTCTGAAAAGAGACATGTCCATGGCTACAACATTCATTGAAAAGTCCTGAGGCTGCATATGCTCATTGGGCTTCACCACATTTGGGGATAAATGTGTGACAGTCAACTGTTGTTGAATAGGGTCAAAAAGTGACCTCATCTGTGGCACAACAAGGCTTTTATTTTCTTTCTTTCTCTTCTTGTCTATTCTGGCTTCTCTAGCCCTTTTTGTTGTATCTGCCTAAGCTTGGAAAGTGGGAGGTGAAGTAATGTATCCCCCAACAAAGGGATGACCTTGAGGTAGGCCATAAGGAATAGCCAATAATTGTTGGCTAGGGGAAATTTGAGGGGGGGCTCTTTTTGGAACAGAGGGGGAAAAGAGTGGAAATGAGATGGCTTGTGAAGACATGGCCTGAGGACTGGAAATTGGGGCAAGTAGTGATGTAGGCACAATAGAAGTGGCAGGGGATACAAATGTTTGGCCAGTTAGGATTGCCACCCCTAAGGTAGAAAAAAGAGACAGAGGGAAAAAAGGAGAAGAAACACTTACCTGAGGAGCAGCGGATGTGGTTGGTATTTGTTGTTGCAATGGTTCTATTTCTTCTTCTGACTCTTCCTGCAGGTGTAGTTTCCTGTGTTTTGTTGGTCTTTCTCCTATTTCCTCTTCTGATTCTTTCTCTTCTACATTTACCACTACTGAGGGTGGCAAGGGTACAAAACTGGAAACCCCAGTAGCTAAAACTGATGGAGTCCCTCTAGTTGGTGATGACACCACACCCTTTTGTTTCTCTAAAGTGCTGAGAGATTGGGGCCAGGAAGATACATGAACAGTAGATGAGGCCTGTTCTGTTTCTTGCATTGTACGGGTTGACTCAGCTTCCTCTTCTAAGTCTTCACCCTTCTTGTGAATTCTGCTTGTATCAGGGCTAGAGACTGGGGAGGGATGCCACTCATCCCATATTGACTCCCATTTCTCATCCGTGTCAATTTTCCCAAAAGAATGTGTCAACTCTGAAATTTCCTGCCTATATTTCCAATAGGCCTCAATTTTCTCTGGTTTCCATTCATGGGCTTTCAAAGTTTTCTTTAAACCAGCTCCCATTCTGATCTTAGGGTCATGGGCCTTTTGTTTAACTTAAAAAGTCTCCCATGGCCTGGGCCCTTCATAAGGCAAATCTGCTAGTTCCACATACAGGTCTGGGTTATCCTCTTTAGGGTTTCTTCTATCTTCCTAGAAAGGCTGACCCTCATGTACTATTTTGGCCCGAACCTTATTATTTCTAATCTAGGAGTCCATAAAACTGTCTGGGTCATATCTCAATTTATCTTCAATGATGAAGAATCCCAGGGCAACCAGCTTTGTTAGCAACAGCATCTCTAACTTCTAGGGCCATGCTTTTTATGACCCATGGCATATCATACATTTTCTTCTTCTTTTTCTTGGTGCCAAACTCATTGTCAACCACAGACACTTGCCAGGTTACTTCTAGAAATGCTACCCTAGGGGTTAAAATTTTATGTAGCAGCATGGGCTCTTCATTGAAACCATGGACTCTAATGATAGTATTTGCGCCCCAAAGAAATAATCACAGGGGATTTGGCAATTGGTCATGAAACCCCTAATGCTCTGTGTCAATCTCTATTCTACAGGCTCAGGGCTCAAATGGCAAAAGGCAGGGGCAATAAAGAGTTCCCAAAACTCATAAGGGTCTGATGCCTTAGATAGCACATGTGTCCATGCATACACAAGAATAGTTCTATTTTGACCAAAGTCTGGGTCATACTTGCTCAATTACATATTTTGTGCAAAAAGAATGTGGTTCTGATATAACATTAAATGGAAGAGATAAGCAGAATACCTAAAAACTCCTTTAGATTTGAAATTTACAAGCTGATCGACCATGGAGTAAGTAATTTGTTTTGATAAATCCAGCTGGTATTCTTGTGACTTGTCTACAGTCTTTAATCTGAAAATGATAGCAATTTGCCTGTCGTAGACTATATTGTCTTCCTTCATCCCAAAAATGAAAGCCATCATTGACAATGCTTCTTGGGTACTCTGGCTGAATTGTGCCCTTCCTGTAGGTAGTATGGGCATCTGGGTGTTCTCATCTCCCAACTGCATTTTTGAGTTGAGGAACCTTGCCTTGTTGTTGATGTTATCCCATGTCTTTTGCATTTTAGCAATAGTGGGGAATGTGGCCGTTCGATCATGATACAGGGCCAGCATGTCTCTTATGGCTTTTGGTGTAATTTGCACTATAAAAGGAACCTGTTGTATGGTATTTGAGGGCGCATGAAACAGCTCTGCGCATAATTCAATTAGGTCGGGACATAGGTGCATGCTCAGAACCAGGAACTGTGCCAACTGTGATGTCCATATCCTCATTCCAAAAGTTTTAGACTGCCCACTCTTCCCATATTGGATACACCTCTGGTGTGCCCCTTCAAGGAGAGTCCTGGTAGATTTTTGAAGGGCTGGGTCAAAGATGCCATTTGCGAAATCCTTTACCTTCGCTGGGTTGACATAATACTCTACCTCAGGGACCCTCGTTCTTGGATAGGTTCTCTTGGGTTGTGCAGGCACTGAAGCATATGATTTACTGCTCAAAAGCCTATTGATTGATTCATAAATCCTGAGACCCTCTTGAGAAGACTGTGCTTTAGCCATATCTATATCTGCGGGGAGAATGTGGGAAGCTTTGACACTGGAAAGGATGAAATTGCTTCACAGGAATGACACACAGCTGAAAGCGCTTGCTAGGGATGGGAAATTGGAGGTAACAATGATTCACAACAGAGATACAAAAGCAAATGAGAGCCACACTTAGGATTTAACACTAATTTAATGGGGCTTTAATGACACATCCAGTCTTATAAATGGCATTAACGCCAAGAAACTGTTAGTGTATCTTTTGAAAACTACGTGGAAAGGAGTGTCAGAAACGTTACGAGAGTGGCTGCAAAAGTGTGTACTTTTAGGGATTTTGGGGATTGCAGACAACCTTAATGAATGCGAGATTTTCAAAAAGAGAAGGGGGCTTGCGCTGCTGACACGTGTTCACAAAACACTTACTGAAAAGGAAAGCGGGAAAAGAGAGCGGGAAAACATGAAAACAAGAAAAGGAAACTAACTAACTATGATACATAGGAGCCTCTGCTTAATTGAAATGTTTCAAATAGATCCCAATTACCGGAATCTCTTTAGGTTCACCATCCATAGTCTCGAGCTCAAAAGAATTTTGTTGCTTATAGGAATGAATCTTGTAAGGACCAGTCCACAGTGATTCAAATTTGTTGTGTCGACCTGGCTTTGCAGCTATTTCATCCCATTTCAAAACCACTGAGCTAACTTCAAAAAAAAGGATTTGAAGTCTTCTTATCAATACAGTCCTTGACTATTTTTTGGTGTTTCATCAGTGACTCATGTGCTTTTTCTCTTTTCTCTTGTACTTCCAGCAGTTCAGCAAGTCTAACTTGCATGGGGCCATTCTCTTCAATCTCTATCTGTTTCAATAATTGCAAAGCAGGGATCTCTAAGCTCAGTGGCATTACTGCTGGTTTACCATAAAATAATTCATATGGAGACATCTTTGTCACTTGCTTAGGTGTGATCCTATCAGCCCACAGTGCTGTATTAAGTAGTTTGTGCCACTCTCTGTGATAATTGGTCCCTATCCTCTTAATGAGTCTGATCAGGTTCTTGTTAGTGGATTCTGCCAGGCCATTACCTTGAGGGTAAGAGTTTGAAGAAGTCTTCAAGTAAATCCCATTTCTTAATGCAAACTCAGATATTTTTGTTCCCAAAAATGCTTTAGCATTATCTGATATAATGGTACGAGGAGGACCAAACTGAGCAGTAATACTTTCTAGAAAGTCTAATATTACCTTTTCTGTTGCTTCCTTGAGTGGTACTGCTTCACTCCATCTGGTAAAGTAATCTGTGGCTATGAGGATCCATTTGTGTCCCATACTCGACATTGGATTGATCATACCAATAAAATCAAGACCCCATTGGGCAAAGGGTTCATCCACAATTATGGGGCTTAGAGGCATTGTTGCATTTCTTCTTTTTCCTATATAAAACTGACAAGTCTGACATTCTTTAACCAACTTATAGCAATCTGTAAATAGAGTGGGCCAGAAGTATCCTGCTTGAGTCACTTTGATTGCTATGGTCCTTGCTAAAAAGTGTCCACTTGAAGTTCCATGGTGTAGTTCATGTAATATTATTTGAGCTTCATCTTTCTCTATACATCTCAAAAGTATGCCATCAACATTTCTCCTAAATAAAATATGGTCAATTAGTACAAAATGGGCCCCTTGCTACCTATAATATCTTCTCTTATCATGGGAGAGCTCATTTGGGAAAACCCCATGCTTCATAAATTGTATTCTATTTGTGACCCAAGAATTTTGATCAACCTCTTAGATTTTCAATACATTTTCACTTTCTGTTTCTTGTGTCATCATTTTTTCCATGTCTTGAGCCATATATTGGCACAATCCTTTGCCTCTGACCAACTTGGTGGGTCTGACCTCCACATCATATTCAAGGATCTTTGTTATCCAATTGGCTCTTTTCTTAGTGATCTCACCCTCCATAATATATTCTCTTACACTAGGATGAGCCACTAATATCATAATCTTATTTCCTATTACCATATGTCTAAATTTTTTAAGGGCTTTTACCATGGCATATGCCTGCTTTTCCACAAAATTGTATCTATCCTCATAGTCCTTGAGAGTCCTAGAGAAAAAGGCTATTGGGTGCTCTCCTTCTTGCTGATCATTTTTCTGAGTTAAAACAATAGCAACACTGAATTCTCCTCCATACACATACATTATGAAAGACTTAGAAAAGTCTGGGTTTCTGAGTACTGGGGCTGTTGAAATGGCTCTTTTGATCTCTTCAAAAGCCTGCCTCCCCTCTATAGTCCATTTGAAAACCAGGTCCTTCTTTAGCAACACTGTCCTTGGTCTAATTAGACTTGCAAAGTCAGATATGAACCGGCTAACAAAATTGATCTTCCCCAGAAAGGATTGAACTGCTTTCTTATTGATTGGCAGAGATAGATTCATTATGGCAGTGACTCTTTCTGGATCGATAGAGACTCCTTCTTTTGACACTATATGTCCTAACAGTTTACCTTGAGGTACTGCAAAGATACACTTCTTAGGATTCAGGGATATTCCAAACTCTTGACATTTCTTAAAAATAGCCTCTAAATGGTCAAAATGATCTACAACATTTTTAGAGACAATAGTGAGGTCATCTAGATAAATCAGGATGATTTTGTTTATAAGTTCCCCAAATGCTACATCCATTGCTCTCTAAAAAGTAGCTCCAGCATTTGAAAGGCCAAAAGGCATCTTAGCATATGCAAATGTTCCCCATTTTGTAGTGAATTCCGTCTTATGCTGGTCTTCATCAACCAACCAAATTTGATTGTATCCAGAGAAGCCATCCAGCAAGGAAAATCTCTCTGATCCAGCCACAGTCTGTAAAATTTGTTCCATAGAGGGCAGGGGATAATGATCTTTCAAAGATGCTCTATTCAGATCCCTGAAATCTACATAGAGTCTTATGTCACCATTCTTTTTTCTTACTGGCACTAGGTTTGATACCTAGGTTGAGTACTTAATTGGAAAAATAATCTTTGATTCTAAGAGCTTTTGCAACTCATCCACCATTAGAGGTTCAATTCTAGGATTCACTGGCCTTTGCTTCTGTTTGACTGGTTTAGATCCTTCAGTCAGCTCTATGGTGTGCTGAATGATATCTCTATTATAGCCATGGAGGTCTTCATAGGTCCAGGCAATCACCCTATCATATCTTTCACACAAATCAATCAACCTTTCCCTTTCTTGCTGGGTTGTAGAATTGCCGACCTTCAATTTTATTCCTTCACTAACTTGAATTTCAGAATAATCTTCTTTATTTGCTTGAAACCTCTTCTTCTCTAGGCTTACATCTTCTGGGTCAAACAAGTTTTCTAAGGTAATTAGTCCTTTAGGGAGCTTATTTGACTTCAGTTGAATAATTTGGTCACCATATGCTTCTTCAATTTTAGGGTGTAACTAATCAGCAAATTCTCCTGATTGTTGTAAAAATGAGAGAACTTGGAAATCATTTTCAAAAACTTGCCAATTTTGGTCATTGTCTGGGATAGTTGGCCTTACTATAACTTTGATTGACTCATTATTGACTAGTAGATCAGTTGCTGGGTCAAACTGTGAACCAATCTGTGCCATTCTATCTGCCTCAAAATTTTGGGCTCTAGGAACTACTTCAATATTGAAAGCTTCAAAACCATCTATTAGGTCCCAAATTTTGTGCCTATAGGATCTCATTCTTACATTTTTGGCTACTGCCTTTTCTCTAATTTGTTTCACCACTAGTTCTGAATCTCCTCTTACTATCAGATTCTTTACTCCTTTTTTCTTTGCCAACATGAGTCCATGCACCAAGGATTCGTACTCAGCATCATTATTGGTACAGGCAAACTAAAAGTGAATGGCTGTTAAAATTTTCTCATCATTTGGGGCAGTAAGGCAAATTCCTGCACCAATACCATTTTTAATTCTAGCCCCATCAAAATTTAGAGTCCAGATTTCTGAGTCTTTTTCAGATTCTTGAGTCTGTGATGTTTCTTTCCTTAAAACATTAGGGATCAATTGGTTTTCTTCAAATATGACATAAGTGCCTAAACTAGTAGAGTCATAATTTCCATAGGGATCACTTTGCATCATAGTCAACAACTGATTATTCTCTTCTTCCTGTTGGTCATGTTCAGTCCAGTCACCTAACTCTTCAACAAAGATTCTCTCTTCTTTATTCAGCATAGCATGGGCTGCTTCTAATTTTGGGGCTGGTTCATTTGTGATATGGTCTTTTGATAATGGCTCAGATAGTATTTTCATCTTTGTCCCATATTTGGTTCTCAGAATGAGGTGTGACCAATCTAGTGACATGTAACCTCCTATCTTGGCTGTGAAATCTCTGGATAAGCATAGACCAAATACATGGGGAATATCTATGACTACCACATCCTGATTTACACTTATATTAGGGTAAGTATATAGTTGCAATGGGAGTTGTTTAATTTTCCCTATTGTTTGCATAGATTTCCCATCCAACTGTATAACTCCTCTTATAAGTGGCTCATATTTTATCTTCAAAGCATCTGCTATTTTCTTTGGCATTACTGTAGTACTGGCCCCAGAGTCTATCATTGCATTATGCAACAATTTCTTCCCAACTATTAGAGTCAAATAAAAAGGATCTAGTTTAGATTTACCTACCTCAGGTGCATTATTCAACATGGCTGTTGTCTATAAAGGTACAATATCTTTGAGCTGCAACTTTCCTTTATCAACAAATCCTCCTTTAGCACCAGTATGTTTAGGAACTTCTTGGCCTTGCAGAGCCTCTTGCAATAGTGTCTTCTGTTCAGGAATAGCTAACATGTCCCAAATTGATACATGCACTAGAGTTCTTTTTAGCTGATCCACCACATTCATAGGTCCTAATGCTTGGGCCTTTGAGTAATAAGGGTCCTGGCCTTTTCTAGAACTTGTCCTGAGGCTACTTGATTTTGCACAGGCTGGGGTAATTCTTGTCTAGAGACTGTGTTCTGGTGACTTTGAAATGGAGGAGCTCCCTGTTGGTCATGATGTTAGTCATTCGCAAACATAGAATAAAAGTTACACAACAACCTTTACTCATCTTGAAAGATACGATGAATTCAAAGAATTCATGATCCCAAGTCTCCGTTGATTAGGTCTTAATCTACTGACGTTACTCAGTGGTTGATGTGTGTTGCTGTTTTCCATTCAGGGGCCTTACGTGTTTCTGCACTGTTCATCATCATCATCTTCAAATATCCTGCTCTGGATGTTCGCTCTGCATAAGTCTTCGACAATTCTACCTCTGCACTGTAAATTTAGTCAAATAATGTGCATACAGGCTGATATTTGCATGATTTCTACCATTATTTATAATTCTTTGCATGATATTTTCAATACTACATGCATTTAACTCAAATATGCTAAGGATCTTCAGTTATCTACGGGATTTCAGCATATTTCACTGTTTCTGCTTGTTATTTATCATGATTTGCAGTTATGGTGATGAATTAATGAAATTGAAAAAAAGGAAAAGGGTTAGAGAGTGAGATTCCTAAAATTACTGGACTTAGATCACTGATTCACATACAAGCTCCCATACTTGCAATGAAAAGAAGGAAAACTAGAAATCATACTTCACCAGGACATTCCACAAATCCGCATGATCTAGTGCAAAGCTTCAAAGGAAAGTTGACAACAATATGTAATGAAATGAAAGCGCTTCCAGTTGAACACAGCATTCACCAGTACATATCCAGAAATCAACAGAAAGATTACGTAAAATTTACAATCAGGATGTAATCTGGAACTTCATATTCATTCAGTATGCTCAAGAACAGGTACATTTACAGTGATCTGAAGAAAGAACCTTGACATTTCAACAATTCTATCCTCATTAGTCTCAGTAATCCGATCTCCTAACTTATTCTACAGTAATTGACTCTTTGCGCCAGATGCGTCTGTGTATTCTAATGTATTCCCTTTTTTTTTAAAATGACAAGCTCTGGATGTTATATAGAGCAACTGCCAGAAAACGGTTACAATGATCCAAGGATCAGGATCCTCTCATAGCAAACAACGGCCCAGATGAAAAGCACATGCTTCGTCAGTTAGCAAATGTACAGCTGGCACAGAATATTCCAGCATCTTCAACTTGATTCGGCCTCCAGCTGGCGAACAGCATATTTGACAATATCCTCCTCATTTCTGGCTCGTGTCGACTCCATGCGCAACTTTGTAATGCTCAGCTTCAGCAGCATCATCATGATTTCAACGTTCAGCTTTAGCAGCATCATGACTTCAATGTTCAGCCTCAGCAGCATCATGACTTCAATGTTCAGCCTCAGCAGCATCATCATGACTTCCTGCAAGTAAACAGACAAACATTAAGTTCATCATCATCATGATAAACAACAGGAAGTAAACACTTTGTTAAACATACCTCCCCATGTGCAGCTACAGGCAAACAGGTCTTACCTGTGAAAAATATGCACTAAATGCATAAACAGCATGAAAACAACCAGGTCAACCCTCGTTGACCAAACATCAGGCAGTCGGGCTTTCAAATTTCTATCGCTTCATGTTTTTGCCCATTTTCTTGTATATCGGGTTCAAAATATGATGATGATGATCTCAAATTATACAAAGAAATAATCGCCTTTCAACCATCCTTAGAAACCGGCCTTACATCATCATCATATTTGCATCGGCGTGACTACATATGATCAGGGTGACAATTTTACCTTAAGCCGACGGCAACAGTTATACCGACGCCAAAAATCATGATGATGACCAACTATATATCTTCAAAGTGGCCGCAGGATACTACAAAAAATGATGATCCTCCTTTCCTAATGCTCTGATGAAAAGCACATCAGGATGTTTTGCTCTTGCACATTCGGGAAAGAAAGACATCGTCATCATCATCATGATGAAGACAAACAGGAGGACATGGAAAATGATCCTGCCGCTGAGGAATATCATGATGACGTCATCGTCATCATCGGGTTTCAATAAAATGCAAAGGGATGACGTCATCGTCATATTCGCTAAGATCAGGAGGTAAATGGAATATCGGGTTCCCCTAAGGAAGATGATCAGGTCAAGAAAGTAGCATGACCCCGTTTTCGGCTAAGGCGATCCTCGGAAGATCAAGATGATGATGATCATCATTATCATATTCGCACTGGGCGACCTAAAATATGATCCTGCTGAAAGTCCTGATGACGTCATCAGGATATCCGGGGCTTGTGTTAATCTTCGAAGATGACGTCATCGTCATCATCATATTGGCGAACAGGATCATACCCCTGGAAAATATCCTGCCGAAGGAGAAGGTGATGATGACGTCATCGTCATCATCATATTTGCAAAAGGTTATACTCGTCGGCAGGATGATATTACGAACTGTTGGGAGAGACGAACAAGATCATGATGATCTTGTTCAACATGACTTAAGAAATGAAAATCACCCTCCGCTTCGAAAGATAAGGTGATCATCATGATCACGCAAAAGGAGGTCAGGAGGATGTTAAGAAATGTCGGGTCTCGAAATATCATGATGATGTTGATCACCATGACTGTCGTGCGCGCGCAAATTATGCAGATGGCAGATTTCTCTAAGTAAGGTGATATTATAATATCAGCATGATATTATAATATCGGGTGATGTTGGAATATCATGATGATGCTCGCAATGTGAGAATATCATGATGCTGATGATGTTAGAATATCATGATGCTCGCTTGACGGGCAAAACACACTAGCATTTAAGATTGACGTCCGGATGTTTCGGGACTGCATGATTTTCATCAGGTGATAAAGTAAGATCATGATGATGACCTTTGGCGATATAAAAGACCGCCCGACGGGGAGAAACTACTACGACTTAAACTTGACGTCCGGATGTTTCGACCTCAGGATATTACCGGGGGGCTTTTCAAATATCATGATGATGATGTTCATATAGCAATTATCAGGTTTGACCAAAACTTTGACTGCTCACAACTCCCTCATATGGACGAATTTTCAAGTGATGCAAAAGGCAAACCTGCATGAAATTTCAAGCTCTTTCTAACCATGAAGTCATAGAAACAAAATATGAACTTTGAAAAACTAACCTCATGATGATGACCTACCTCATCCTGACCTTCATGATGATGATGCACCTGACCTATTTTTACCAAAACCGCCAGAAACAGACAACACAAGCCAAAACAAAAGCTGGGTCCCTGTTTTGCCAAGTCAAAATGGGGCGTGTTGTGTAACCACACAACAACTTGCCACCAAAGAAAACAACAAAATTCAAATGATTCAAGTGATGTGATCACATTCATCTATAGTGTTCTAATTCTGTCTAAGTAAATCATCATGATCTTTGAATGATAAAATTTCATTATGGTGATAAAGCTAACAAAGGATCAGGTGTGTGCAGATGATTAATTATCCTCATCTTGAAAGCAAGTTGAAAACATAAGTAACTGGTGTTAAACTACATAGTTGGAGATCATCCCTCATAGCCAACCTGGATAGAGCCTTGCTGCCAGCAGGTGTCTATAACCCCGGCAAGGTTATCTATACAATCTCCCTAAGTAGGGCTCCACTGCCAGCAGGCGTCCATAGCCCCGGTAGAGTTACTTAGATGGCCTAATTTTATTGTTTATATATTTTCCATTTATACTTATATTTGATATCATCATGTCAGCTCATTTGTACAAGGTGTAGTCACTTGCAGCTTTAGGTTGGAGATTGTATTGGTAGCAAGGGAGTCCCTTTAGATTTTTCACTTAACACCTATACTCATATCTTCAACAAACCCAAGGCTGTTAGGTGTTTCATTGTGTTTGATTCACTTTGGACAAGAAAAAGTACCCTGATGAAAAGACATCATAAACCTGATCATGAGTATTTACCAGAATGAATTACAATCTATATCTAAATCTGATCTCATCACTTGAATCCTAACAATTTAGTTATTTTCTTAGGTGATGAAGTGCATCATCCTGACTTACCAGAACAAGGTCCCAACCAACAAAACAACAACAACAACAAGCAAACTGTACAAACAACTATACAAATATACAATATGATACACAAGACTGTCCTGAAGTCACTCAGGCCTGGAAATAATGTTTGAGGAATTGTCCATTGACTGGCAACGGGACATCCTCACTTGTCAGGTTCTTAAGCCTATAAGTGCTGTCTCCTAAAATTTCAGAAATCTGAAAGGGACCTATCCATAGTCTGTCAAACTTACCATGATCACCTTTCCTTTCATGGGCTTTATCCCACATCAGGACTAAATCTGATATCCTGAAAGCTTTAATTCTGGCTCTCTTGTCAAACCAGCGTTTGACAATAGCCTAATGTTTTGCAAATTGGTCAATTGCTTGGCTTCGTTTTTCTTCCAGATGCATCAACTGAAGCAACCTGACTTCTTGTTTATTATCTATGCCTAGATAGTCTTGGGCAAACTGCAGAGTAGGAATTTTCAAGTTTACAGGGAGGATAGGATCTACCCCATATACTAGCTGGAAAGGTGAGTTTCCTAATGCAATTTTCATTCTAGTTCTGTCTACCCATAAGGCATATTTCAGAAATGAGTTCCATTCCCTGGGATTTTTCTCTATCAATTTTCTTATGATACTCAGTAAATTCTTATTGGTGGATTCTGCTAATCCATTTCCCTGGGGATAGTAATTGGATGAGAACTTAAGTATAATCCCATGATCAAAAGCCCAACTTGACAATTTAGTGGAAATGAAGGCAGAACCATTATCACTTACCAATGCATAAGGAGTTCCATACCTGGTGACAATGTTGCTTTCCAGAAATTTAATGACATCATCAGCAGTACAAGTTTTGCTGCTGATAGCCTCAGTCCATCTGGTACAATAATCAGTAATTGTTAGGACATACCTCTGGCCTGAAGAAGATGGAGGATTGATTGGTCCTATGAAATCCATGCCCCATTGTGCAAATGGGCGCTCCTCTATCACTGGTTGCAATGGTTGTGCAGCATATTTTTCTCTGTTGGCAGCAACCTGGCAAACATGACAACATTTAACATGATCAGCTGTGTCTTTAAAAATTGTAGGCCAGTAATATCCTGCTCTGAGGATTGCATGTGTTGTGGCCAACGCTGATCCGTGGGCAGTTCCAAACTTGTCATGTAACTCTGTCAAGACTTTATTAGCTTCTGGTTTCTCTAAGCATCTCAGGTATATCCCTTCATAATTCTTTTTAAACAGGGCTCCTCCCTTCATCATATATTTCTGGGATCTCATCTTTAAGGCTCTTCTCTGTGAAGCCTGCATCCTCAAAGGACATCTTCCAGTGATCAGGATGTGCCTGATGTCTGAATACCATTCTTTATTGTCTTTCTCATCTATCACATACTGTTGACTGATGATGTTTGGATCAGTTTCAGATATCATCTGGCTCAGAGCCTGTCCTCGTACTAGCTTCATGGGTGTGATCTCCATGTCATATTCTTGTAGTACCGTAATCCATTTGGCCCTCTTTTCACCAGGTTCACTCTGCATCAGCAGCATCTTTACTGCTGCATCTGGTACCACAGCAATCACTTTGCTCCTCAGTATATAATGTCTGAACTTTTTTACTGCTCTGACTAATGCAAGTGCCTGTCTTTCAACATCTACATATCTCAACTCAGCATCCCTGAAAGGACAGCTCATGAAGGCAATTGGTTTCTCTTCTTTATCTTCATTTCTTTGAGTTAACACTGCTGCAGAAGTATGTTCTGAAGCAAATGAGTAGATGTAGAAATCTTTTGTATAATCTGGACTAATGAGGACAGGAGCATCTGAAATGGCCTTCTTTATATCTTCAAAAGCAGCTCTGGCTTCTGGTGTCCAGTCAATTTGTGCATCTTTTTTCAACATGGCATTCAGTGGTCTGACAATCTCAGCAAAGCCAGTGATGAACTTCCTCACAAAATTTATCTTACCAAAATAAGATTTAAGCTCCTTTTTGCTTCCTGGAAGTGGTAATTTCATAATAGATTCCACCCTGTCAGGATCAATGATAATCCCATCTTCTGTGATCAGGTGGCCTAGTAACTTTCCTGTTGTGACCCCGAATATGCACTTCTTGGGATTCAAAGATATTCCATATTCTTCACACTTCTTTAGCACACTTCTGAGGTCAGCAACATGATTTCCCCTTTCTCTGGAGAACACTGTCAGGTCATCCATGTAGATGACTATACATTTTCCTATTAAGCCTCTGAAGGCTATGTCCATTGCTCGCTGGAATGTAGCTCCAGCATTTATCAATCCAAACGGCATACGTCTATATGCAAATATCCCCCATTTTGTGGTGAAGGCAGTCTTTAATCTGTCGATTTTATCAACCATCACTTGGTTGTATCCTGAAAACCCATCCAAGAAGGACATCATCTTGGCTCCATTTACCATCTGCAGAACTTCATCCAAAGAGGGCAAAGGATAATTATCCTTTTCTGATGCTCTGTTCAGGTTCCTGAAATCCACACACAATCTGATGTCTCCATTCTTCTTCCTGACTGGTACCAGATTTGCCACCCAAGTGGAGTGCCTTACTGGAAATATTATCCGTGCATTTAACAATTTCTTGACCTCCTCAAGGATGATGGGCTCAAGCAGAGCATTGACTGGCCTCTGCTTCTGTCTGAAAGGTTTTGCATCTGGCTTGAGGGGTATAGTATGAGTTATGACAGAAGTGTCATACGTCTTCAGCTCGTCATAAGTCCATGCAATTACATGTATATAATCCTTAAGGGCCTGAGTTATTCCATCTAACTCTTCAGGTGAACAAACCTTACCCAACAAGACATTCTTCTTGTCATCAGCTTGTCCAATATTCACCTGTGAATATTGACCTCCATCTGCCTTAGGCAGATCCTTATGTTTGAGCATATTATCCAGATCAAAGGCTCTTTCTAATTCAATCATACCTTTGGGAATTGTGTTGCCAGGCAACTCTAAAATCTCATCTTCTTCCCAGACATGATCTTCCATACCATTTTCATCTATGATCTGAGCTTCAAATACATCTCTGTTTGATATGAAATCCAGGATGTGCTGATCATCATCAAACACTTGGAGATTGGTCACATTGTCAGGTACCGAAGGTACTGACACCAATTCTACTGCAAATCTCATCAGACCAGATATAGACAGTGGTTCTAGTGTACTGGCGGCCTGAGCAAGTGCATCTGCCCTTTGGTTCTGTTCTCTTGGCACGTGAACGATGTTGAAGGCATCAAAGTCTTCAATCAGGTTGCACACACGATGTCTGTAATTTGACAGCTTTCTATAGTTACAAGAGTAAATTCCTCGCACTTGTCTCACAACTAGTTCTGAATCTCCAAAGACATGCAGGATCTTCACCTTCTTCTTATGGGCAAACAACAGTCCATGAATCAGAGCTTCATACTCTGTGACATTATTAGTGCAGGGGAACTGTAATCTGTAAGCTGCTAAATGGGATTTCCCTGATGGATCAGTAAGGTCAATCCCTACTCCAGAACCTTGCTTGGATTTGGATCCATCAAACCTCAGGATCGAAGGCTTATCTTCAGCAGGACATTTATTTGAACTTTCCTTTTTCTTTGCAGCTCTGGCTGCTGCTCCGCCTGATATCCACCTTAACTTAGGTGTGTCATCTTCAAGCTTCTTCTTTCCTTTATCTGATGAGCCTGATGGCTTTTCTGTTTTCTCTTCCATCCTAGCAGGAGGATGATGCTCAGCACATACAACTGCATGCTTCTTCAAAATGTGTAAGCACAGTGAGCAAGTGGTTTCTGAGTGAGGCGCCTCATGCAGCCTACACCAACTTTTGATTAAAACCTCCTGGGGAGATCTACACTGTTGTGTTATTTTTTTTATTTCTTTGACCAGAAATTCTTCGAACTTCGTCAGGTCACTGCCTTTATCCTCATCAGACAACTCGTAATCCGGTTCCATGAAGAAATCACTACCAGGAGTGATCTTTTCCTTTCTCGCATCATTTGTCTGATTGGACACCAGGATCTCTTCTGTTTTTCGGATATGATCTTCATCAGGATCCATCGACTCTTCTGTTCCGGCAGAAGACAAATAAAAATTAGTATCATCATCATCATCAGATGTAGCACTCACCTCGGAATATGATGATGATGCTTCACTATACGTCTGCTCCAGCATGATCATGTCTAAGCATGGTTCGCAAGTCTTTTCCGAGTGTGCTTCTCCATGCAATCTGCACCATCCGTCAATCAAGATATCATTAGCAGGTATATTTAATAATTGACAACATTTTATCTGAGTAGATAAATGCATCTGAAAATCCCTGAAGTGATCTATTTCGTTCTCATTATCAGGATCATTATTAAGTTCTACGACTGGCATATCCTCATGATAATCGTCATCATGATGATGATGAACATCAAGCATCAGGATCTCTTCTATTTGGACAGTTTGTGGCCTGATGTGATAAACTCCAGGTTCTACGTTTACATACATGATCTCATTTGTTCTGTTATATTCGGTGATTATATGTTTCATCCTAGGCTCAGCATCAATCCTGATCTGATTAGGTATACCTTTCCATGGCAACCACATGTGACTGAAGTCTGTGGACATGTATCCGTTAAGCGTTTTAGACCAGTCCCGGCTAAGCAACATCCCGTATGTATCAGGTATGTCAACTACCTGAATGTCAATGTAATACTGGATCCTAGGATCAGACGCTAGCTGCATGTGAATATGAGTGAGTTCTCCTACGACACTTACTTCTGTCTTGTCCAGTTGGGTGACCTTCTTTAATGATTTAGCAGGATGCAGTCCTAATGCGTTGCATATTGACAAAGGCATAACATTAGTTGAGGCTCCTGAATCAACTAAGCAGTTGTGCAAATTCTTACTGAACATTCTTATGGTGAGGAGAAACGGTGGTGATTCAGTTTTATCCCTGTACAAGGTCATGTGAGAGGTTTCAGCAGCTTGGACTGTGGCTGACACTTTGGGCTTGACAGTGTTATCTTTAGCAGTATGGTCTCTGCTATTGGATTGACTCGAAAGGTGATTATCCTCTTTAGAAGCAGGATCGTCCAGCGACTTCATGAATGCCCTTTTGATGGCAGGAGTTTTCAGTAACTCAGATAGGGACAGGCTGATCTTGATTTTCTTCATTTCATCAGCCAAATAGCTGACTAACCTGTCAGACTCATGAGGTGCATTTGCAACTTTTGTTACTGTGTTTTGAGGAGACAAGTATTGAGCATTCACCTTAGGGAACCCAGGGTTATTGCTAGCCTTAGGATCAGGAGGTGTGTTGAAGTTATTTGGAGGTAGAGATGATGTCAATGGACCGGCAGGTCTGTTGGCATTACTCCTCAGGTTATAATTGTGCTTACCAGGGTATTGCTGCTGGTATGCATGTACTTCCTCATGCTCTCTTGTAGGTTCATTTTCATCCTCAAAAGGGAAGACATAATTTGCTTCAAAGGTTAAGGCAGATTCTTCACAGGTCTGATTATAATCCTGATGAGGCTGATTAGTGTAGGTTTCCAGCACAAAAGCTGAATCATATCCACAAGGAACTATTTCATTTCCTTCTGCCTGAGGTGGATTTCCAGAAGTATTAGACACTTCAGTCTGAAAGATGCTGGCAGCAATCCTAAATTGTGGACAATCTAATTCTGCATGTGCATTGGTATTGTGAATCCTGCACCAATTGGTAAGGGCTGCCTCAGCAAGATTGACTCTAGTAGTCTGTTTGGCTTCACCAGGAGGCTGATTGTCTAGGGGTGATGGTAATGAACCATTATTTGGCCTGGAGTTCCACACTCTGGGCTGCCTAGGAGGATTATTGTTATTTGCAGCACTACTGTTGAAGTTATTGTTGTATCCTCTGTCAGGGTAATTTGGTCTGTCATTAGAATAACTCCTATTCTGACCTGACTGTGAATAAAACCCTTGATTTCTCAAGTGTGTCACTTCTGTGGTGAGCTTTCTCAACTGAGCAGCAATTTCTTTGATTTCCTCTTTCTCCTCTTGAGCTTTGGCCACTACATTTTCAGTCTGAGGCTGGAAAAAGGAAGATCCATGGTTGTTATGAGATAGATCTGTACCCTGAGGTGTCTGAGTATGTGCAGGATATTGTGGCAATTGGCCATTTCCATTAGGAGGAGGCATGATACTCAATGGAGGTATTTGCAAAGGTGCAGGCATGATTGCTGGGGGCATCACTGCTCCATTTGGATATTGTGCAGGATATTGCGAAGGATAAGCTGCAGGATACTGTGCTGGATATTGTGACTGCATGCCAGGCAAAGCAGGGAATGCTATATTTGGAGTAGGAGCAGGTATCAGCTGTTGATTTACCTTGATAGCTTCTTGAAAAGCTCCTGTCAATGTGGTGATCGCAGGATGTGTTCTCCTGATGAACATGGCGGTTAATGGATCCAGGGCTGAATAATAAATACTTCTGGCAGCATCATCAGCCACCACATATGGGGTAACTAGCTTGGACAACATTTTCTGGAACCTAGCATTGAAATTTGCAATAGGTTCATGCTCAAATCTCTTAATTGTAGCAAACAGGTGGTAATTCATGGATGGATCAATAGGGACCTTGAATCTGTCAAGAAAGGCCTTCTCTAAGACAGCCCACGAACCTACAGAAGATTGACCAAGACTGATGAACCAATTATAAGCCTCTTCCCCTAAGGAAAAAGGGAATAATCTGCACACCACATCCTGATGCTCTATTCTGGCTCTGCAGCAAGCTTCTTTAAACGTCCTGATATGATCATCCGCATCCTGATAAGGATGGTATTTTGGACAAAGCTTGTCCGGATACTTTGGTAACTCATGATACGCAGTAAAGGTCAATGGTGATTCTGCTGCAAAGAACGACATTGCAACCTGAAGGGGCTGAACTGGTGGTGCAGTTGGCTGAGGTTGGACTAAAGGTATACCCTGAGGTTGAACAGAAGGTGTCACTGGTATACCTGAAGGTATTTGCGAACCAACAGGAGTTACAGGAGGAGGTCTTGATGAAGTTCTGGACGTACTAGACTCTGGAGTATGGTGAACGTCTACAGTCTTAGGTCTAAAACCTCTAACAGGTAATTCTTCAAAAATTTCACTATGTCTAGACCTGGTATTTATCCTGTGAGCCAGGATTTCTCAATTTGGAGGCCAATTAGCTGAAACTTTGCAAATATTAGCTGGATTCCACCGGACGAGGTGATATTTGCGGTCAACTTGCAAATCAGACTGAATATTTACGCGATATTTGCGAAGATACTGCAAATATGACAGGATATTGGGATATTTCGACCGGTAGCACCAGATCTCGCGTGTCTAAGGCTCAAATCCCCAAAGTTTGAACAAATTTATGCATCTTTGGCCAATATTTAGTGAATTTAAAGAAATCTACTGTAAAGCTTGCAATATTTATGTGAAATTTGGAAATCTTTACACAGAATGTGCAAATACAAACTTGTCGCAGCAAATATTTACGCAATTTGGTGAAATTCACAAATGATCTGAAGTTACCTTACTCTGAGCGTCATCAAACCTGAAAGTACTGATGATGAACGTGATCTTCCGGACTCAGGCCCTCCTTCTAGCGCCAATTTATGTTGGTCATGATGTTAGTCATTCGCAAACATAGAATAAAAGTTACACAACAACCTTTACTCATCTTGAAAGATACGATGAATTCAAAGAATTCATGATCCCAAGTCTCCGTTGATTAGGTCTTAATCTACTGACGTTACTCAGTGGTTGATGTGTGTTGCTGTTTTCCATTCAGGGGCCTTACGTGTTTCTGCACTGTTCATCATCATCATCTTCAAATATCCTGCTCTGGATGTTCGCTCTGCATAAGTCTTCGACAATTCTACCTCTGCACTGTAAATTTAGTCAAATAATGTGCATACAGGCTGATATTTGCATGATTTCTACCATTATTTATAATTCTTTGCATGATATTTTCAATACTACATGCATTTAACTCAAATATGCTAAGGATCTTCAGTTATCTACGGGATTTCAGCATATTTCACTGTTTCTGCTTGTTATTTATCATGATTTGCAGTTATGGTGATGAATTAATGAAATTGAAAAAAAGGAAAAGGGTTAGAGAGTGAGATTCCTAAAATTACTGGACTTAGATCACTGATTCACATACAAGCTCCCATACTTGCAATGAAAAGAAGGAAAACTAGAAATCATACTTCACCAGGACATTCCACAAATCCGCATGATCTAGTGCAAAGCTTCAAAGGAAAGTTGACAACAATATGTAATGAAATGAAAGCGCTTCCAGTTGAACACAGCATTCACCAGTACATATCCAGAAATCAACAGAAAGATTACGTAAAATTTACAATCAGGATGTAATCTGGAACTTCATATTCATTCAGTATGCTCAAGAACAGGTACATTTACAGTGATCTGAAGAAAGAACCTTGACATTTCAACAATTCTATCCTCATTAGTCTCAGTAATCCGATCTCCTAACTTATTCTACAGTAATTGACTCTTTGCGCCAGATGCGTCTGTGTATTCTAATGTATTCCCTTTTTTTTAAAATGACAAGCTCTGGATGTTATATAGAGCAACTGCCAGAAAACGGTTACAATGATCCAAGGATCAGGATCCTCTCATAGCAAACAACGGCCCAGATGAAAAGCACATGCTTCGTCAGTTAGCAAATGTACAGCTGGCACAGAATATTCCAGCATCTTCAACTTGATTCGGCCTCCAGCTGGCGAACAGCATATTTGACAATATCCTCCTCATTTCTGGCTCGTGTTGACTCCATGCGCAACTTTGTAATGCTCAGCTTCAGCAGCATCATCATGATTTCAACGTTCAGCTTTAGCAGCATCATGACTTCAATGTTCAGCCTCAGCAGCATCATGACTTCAATGTTCAGCCTCAGCAGCATCATCATGACTTCCTGCAAGTAAACAGACAAACATTAAGTTCATCATCATCATGATAAACAACAAGAAGTAAACACTTTGTTAAACATACCTCCCCATGTGCAGCTACAGGCAAACAGGTCTTACCTGTGAAAAATATGCACTAAATGCATAAACAGCATGAAAACAACCAGGTCAACCCTCGTTGACCAAACATCAGGCAGTCGGGCTTTCAAATTTCTATCGCTTCATGTTTTTGCCCATTTTCTTGTATATCGGGTTCAAAATATGATGATGATGATCTCAAATTATACAAAGAAATAATCGCCTTTCAACCATCCTTAGAAACCGGCCTTACATCATCATCATATTTGCATCGGCGTGACTACATATGATCAGGGTGACAATTTTACCTTAAGCCGACGGCAACAGTTATACCGACGCCAAAAATCATGATGATGACCAACTATATATCTTCAAAGTGGCCGCAGGATACTACAAAAAATGATGATCCTCCTTTCCTAATGCTCTGATGAAAAGCACATCAGGATGTTTTGCTCTTGCACATTCGGGAAAGAAAGACATCGTCATCATCATCATGATGAAGACAAACAGGAGGACATGGAAAATGATCCTGCCGCTGAGGAATATCATGATGACGTCATCGTCATCATCGGGTTTCAATAAAATGCAAAGGGATGACGTCATCGTCATATTCGCTAAGATCAGGAGGTAAATGGAATATCGGGTTCCCCTAAGGAAGATGATCAGGTCAAGAAAGCAGCATGACCCCGTTTTCGGCTAAGGCGATCCTCGGAAGATCAAGATGATGATGATCATCATTATCATATTCGCACTGGGCGACCTAAAATATGATCCTGCTGAAAGTCCTGATGACGTCATCAGGATATCCGGGGCTTGTGTTAATCTTCGAAGATGACGTCATCGTCATCATCATATTGGCGAACAGGATCATACCCCTGGAAAATATCCTGCCGAAGGAGAAGGTGATGATGACGTCATCGTCATCATCATATTTGCAAAAGGTTATACTCGTCGGCAGGATGATATTACGAACTGTTGGGAGAGACGAACAAGATCATGATGATCTTGTTCAACATGACTTAAGAAATGAAAATCACCCTCCGCTTCGAAAGATAAGGTGATCATCATGATCACGCAAAAGGAGGTCAGGAGGATGTTAAGAAATGTCGGGTCTCGAAATATCATGATGATGTTGATCACCATGACTGTCGTGCGCGCGCAAATTATGCAGATGGCAGATTTCTCTAAGTAAGGTGATATTATAATATCAGCATGATATTATAATATCGGGTGATGTTGGAATATCATGATGATGCTCGCAATGTGAGAATATCATGATGCTGATGATGTTAGAATATCATGATGCTCGCTTGACGGGCAAAACACACTAGCATTTAAGATTGACGTCCGGATGTTTCGGGACTGCATGATTTTCATCAGGTGATAAAGTAAGATCATGATGATGACCTTTGGCGATATAAAAGACCGCCCGACGGGGAGAAACTACTACGACTTAAACTTGACGTCTGGATGTTTCGACCTCAGGATATTACCGGGGGGCTTTTCAAATATCATGATGATGATGTTCATATAGCAATTATCAGGTTTGACCAAAACTTTGACTGCTCACAACTCCCTCATATGGACGAATTTTCAAGTGATGCAAAAGGCAAACCTGCATGAAATTTCAAGCTCTTTCTAACCATGAAGTCATAGAAACAAAATATGAACTTTGAAAAACTAACCTCATGATGATGACCTACCTCATCCTGACCTTCATGATGATGATGCACCTGACCTATTTTTACCAAAACCGCCAGAAACAGACAACACAAGCCAAAACAAAAGCTGGGTCCCTGTTTTGCCAAGTCAAAATGGGGCGTGTTGTGTAACCACACAACACTCCCATGATCTCATTATTAGTGACTTCAGGCTACTCCATCATTCTCCTCTTTGCTCTGGTATAGTAATTTGATTGCACCAATGACTTCTTGGAAGTAGATGCTTCATTCAAGAACACTAAATCTTCCTCTTCAATCCATGAAAATAAAGCATGCTTAGGGGCTATTTCCTCTTCCTGTTGTAAGGACATCCCTTGCATCTAGGCCACCAGGACTGCATTTTGTACACCAGGAGACTGATATGGTGGAGTGTTAGAAGTTGCAAATTGTCCTTCTAATCTTCTCTGTTCTGTTATCTTCTGCTGTAAATTTCCTTTGGGGCAGTCTCTGGGCATATGGGCATTGTTGCAAGGAAAACACCAAGCATTTGTACCATCTACAAAATTATTTTGTCCTGGAACAATTTCCCTGTTGGGATTAGGAGGAACAGTCTGTAAAGGTGTAGGGATAGTGACTAACTGGTTTGATGGCTGAGGATTAGCTTGCCTTTGAGGGCCTTGATATTGATTTGGCTGAAAGGGAGGTCTATTTCCTTGGTAACCTTGATAAGGGGGTTTTGGATAAGGATTTTGTTGTCTCTTTAGGTTAATTATCTCATTTGAGAAGGTCCTTAAAATGTTCTTGACATCATCCATTTCAGATGATTGAACAGGGGTGGTTGCCTTAGCAGGGTGTTGAGGAAATGAATACATAGACACAGGTGGGGTTGCAGGATTAGGAGCTTCTTGAGGCAAAGGTAAGGTAATTTCTGAGAACATGGGCATAGGAGGCCTTGGGGGCAGTTTTCCAGCATCTATTAAGTTATTTTTAGCCTTGACTGCCAATTCATAAGCTTCTGGTAGTTCTGACCTCCAAGAGACTGAATCATCACTGATATATCTGAGTTTAAATCTTTAAGGTAAAACACAATAGCCATACCTGGTAATGGTCTTACTGTAGCAGGAATTCTCTCCCAAGTCTTTTGAAATCTTGAGTTGAAATCAGTCATGGCTTCTTGTGGTGCCCTTTTGATAGTGATCAATTGTTGCAGCAAGAAAGATTTATCACCCTTTTCTTTAAATCTTGCAAAGAAAGCATCACCAAGCTGATCCCATGTAGATATTGTGTTTGGGGTTAAAGATCTATACTAGTCCAGAGCCTTCCCTTTGAAAGAAGCTGCTAATAGTCTTATGGCTACATTCTGTTGAGTGATAACATGTACTGCACAGACATCAGATACATCTTGCAGATGCTCTTCAGGTGTCTTGAAATCTTCCCCATTGAACTTGGGCAGAGCCTTCAGAGCATTAGCTGGAATAGCATCCCAAGTTGCTAGTGGTATTGGAAGAATTAGAGGACTTCTAGTGTTCCAATTTGCATAATTTCTTGGGGCTACAGGTGCTCCCATATTTACTCTTGGTGCTGTTGCAAACTGATTCACTCTTCTCCTTGGATTAGCTACCAGTGGTGGAAAAAAAATGCTTGGATTAGCAGCAGATTGAGCTCTTGTTACAGGTCCATAGCTCTGACTCCCTATGGCTTTCTGGCTCATACAATCTTGACAGAAACTTCAAGGAGAGTCCCACCGGGCGTGCCAAAAACTGTTGATGTATAAAATTGCGTAGGTTCTAACACCAACATGGGAAGTTTCAAGAATGTGGGACTTGCTACCTGAAACAACCTCCAGATTTTAAAGAAGCTAGCTCTACTTTTTCTTAAATGGGTTTTAGGGAAAAGGGTATAAACTAACAGAATTACAGATACAATTAAAGCAAATCTATCTATGGCGATGTGCCTGAATAAAAGTATTTCTCTCAACTAAGCACAGTGAAGCTATCCTCAAGATTCAGTTATATTAAAGAGCAGATGTTGCATGATTAACATAAACAGATGAAATGAATAAAATCAAAGGCTCACAACCAGACAATTTGCAATGATACAGGAAATATCAACCAAGGCACAGAACTTAGTCTTTCTCATTAATTTTCCAGCAACATAAGAGGCACATATATATGCACAGTTACATTCACTTTCTAAATCAAGAATAACAAAATAAAGGCAAATGATATCCACTGGTCACAGCAAAAGTCTCAAACTTCCCTCTTAAATCTCTGATAGAAAATATCTCTAGATCTCTGCAAACTGTATGAATTTCTCTATCAAAAACTAGAACTCTAACTCTCGATTCATTACAAATGTTACATATTTATAGCCCAAGATTGACTCTAGATTGTCTGCAACAATCGAATCCCAACGGCCCAACTGAACTCAAGATAACTGGAAGTCTCTGACAGAAAAGATCTTTAGAATTTGTGACAGTTACTCCTTCTTGCAAGCCCATTGGCTGTGACAAAACATATGTGGCATACCTCCTATAAGGAACAGACACTTAGCGGCTCCCACAACTCTTGAAACAATAAACTCTGTGAAAGATGGCAGCGTCCGCGTGCATAACTTGAAACTCCTTCGTCTCTCTGGAAGAAATAGGAAACTGACACTTGGCAGCTTCTGCAACATTTAGAAACATATACGTGTCTTTATCCGCAATAGTTCACAAAACTGTGTCTTTATATTCAGGTGGCCTCCGCAGGTGACAACTGTTGCGATCCGCAGCTTTGAAACTTTAAAACATAGTTAGAAATGGGGCCCACAACTTCCCGCTCACTAACTTTCAAAAGGAGGAAAACAGGGACAGGTGGCATCTTCTGCAACTCTAATGACTGATACATGGCACTTTCCGCAACACTTGAAACATTATTAGAAACTCCTTGAAACTTAAGCGGAGGTTGACACTTGTCGGGTTCCGCATCATTTGAAACATTTAATATCACCAGAGAAAGTGACAAAAAGCTTTCAACTTTGGCACCGCATCCACCACATGGCATTCTTCATATCACTGATACTTAAAACTATGGCCCACCTCCATCCTTTACTTAGCATCAAAAGATATAGAAACAAACATGCGGAAGCTGACACTTGGCAGGTCCCGCAGCTACCATAAAAGACACACGGCTCCTTCCGCACTCATACTTAAACTTAAAGGGAGTGCCTCTGCTGATGACACGTGGCGCCTTCTGTAGGGTTGTAACTTAGAAACAAAATTGAAACATTTTCCGCTACGTGGCACGCTCCGATCCAAAGTTGTAACTTAGAAACAAAAATGCGGCTTGAAATGAGGCTCGACACTTGGTGACTCCTGCATCAAAGTTGTAAGAAACCCACGCAGCCACATTTAGAAACATCTCAGAGACAAAACTGTAACCCACGGAGCACTGCAGCTAAAACAAAATGTAGAGTCTTTACACTCTACAGACTTCAAACGTAACAAGTACACAATTGATTTGGTTTTCCAGCCAAGTGTGCCAGATAATGCTAACCATTGGCAGGTCTTCAATGGTGATAATCAGATCATTGCTTTCTTAGAGAAGACATATAATTTTGATGAACTCTATTTTGAAGGTAGTGATTCTCCGCCACGTGAATATGTTTCTGAAATAGATTCACAAACTAGTGAGGAGTTCTTCAAGTAAAAGGGCATAAGGTTCCAAAAGGTTTGGTTTCTTTAGAAAATTTATTTGATAAGCATGATAGATATGTCAAACAATAGAAACAACTTGATTCAAGTTCATCCATGGAATTCGAACAAGTAAATTTGAGTTCTGAAGCAGATCCCAAAATGGTTAACATGGGAAGTGTTGCACTGCTGATGAGAAATTCAAATTCATTACAGTTCTTCGTCATTACATTAATGTTTTGGCGTATTCTTATGATGATCTGAAGTCTTTTAGACCTAACGAGATTCAACATGAAATCCCTCTCAAGGTTGGGTAATTGCCTCACAAGCAAAAACAGAGGCAATATAATCCCAAAATATCAGGTACTATTCTTTCTAAAATCCAAAAAATGTTGAATGCAAGAATAAGTTTTCCTATTCATCATTCTACTTGGATTGTGAATATTGTTCCTATGAGAAAGAAGAATAGAGAAATCCGTATTTGTGTTAAGTTAAGAAATCTCAACCAGTCTTCTTTAAAAGATAACTACCCTTTGCCTATTATGGACCAAGTGTTACAAACTGTAACTGGTTCAGAGATGTTGTCTATGTTAGATGGTTTTTTAGGCTATAATCAAGTAGACGTTAGTGAAGTAGATCAATACAAGACTACTTTTACAACAGCTTGGGGCACATTTGCATACCGCAGGATGCCATTTGGTTTGATCAATGCTAGCGCTACCTTCCAAAGAGCAATGGACCTCACTTTCAAAGAAAAGATGGGGAAATTCATTGTAGTGTACCTTGATGACTTGACCGTTTTCTCTAAACAATGTCAAGATCATGCCTACCATTTGCGACAGGTTCTGGAACGGTGTCGTCAAAATGGTATTTCTCTTAATCCTAAGAAATCAGTTTTTGGGGTTACGGAGGGTAAGCTTCTTGGTCACATTGTGTCTAGAGAAGGTACTAAGATTGACTCAGAAAGAGTCAAGTCTATCTAGAGTTTTACTTTTCCTACTAGTAAACTACAATTCATTCTTTCTTCGGAAAGGTGAATTTTCTGCGGAGGTTCATTCTGGAATTCGCAGAGAAAACTCGTCACATTGTCAACATGATGAAGGGTAAGACTACTTTCTGTTGGAGTGCAGAAGGTAAAGCAGCATTTGAGGACATTAAGAGAGCCATAGCTCATGGTCTGGTTTTGGTTTGTCTTGATTATACCAAGGACTTCATAATGTACAGTTATGCTTATGAGCATACACTTTCAGCCATTCTTGTTCAGCAGAATGAGGAAGGTGTGGAATCTCCTATTTCATTTATGAGTTGTCCTCTGAAGGCTCATGAATTGAAATACTCAAATATGGAGAAACATGCTTATGCCATGGTCAAGGCGGTAAAGCATTTCCTGTTTTATATTTTGAATTCACATACTGTTGTTTTGGTGCCGGACACGACAGTGAAATCTATCCTGACTCAATAGGAGTTTGGGACCAAAAGAGGCAATTGAATTGCCAAAATTCAAGAGTTTGATCTTGATATCAAACCTACCAAGCTTGTGTGTGGCAGAGGTTTGTGTCAGTTGATTGCTAATAATGTTCCAAAAGAAACAGGGGATGAAGAGGAAGAAGTTGAGGATATGCCAACTGTTCTCTTTGTTACTACTACAGATGAGTGGTATTCTAATATTGCTCATTTTCTTACCTATGGTGATTGTCCTTCTCATTTATCCTATAAAGAGAAGTGAACTATCAAGTTAAAGGCTGCGAACTATGTCTTATGGGATAATGGTTTGTATAAAAGAAGCCTTGATGGAGTTTTTCTCCGTTGTGTGGATAAAGCACAACAAAGCAGACTTTTGGAGTCTTTTCACAATTTGGCTTGTGGAGGACATTTTTCTGCGCCTGTGATGGCTCATAAATTTTTGTGGGCTAGGTACTATTGGCCCACATTGTTTCAAGATGCGTACAACTAGGTACGTAGGTGTGAGCTCTATCAATAGTTTGTTGGAAAGCCTAAGTTGGCTGCACTACCACTCAAGCCAGTTGTAATTGAAGAACCTTTTCAGCAATGGGGCGTTGACTTCATTGGTACTGTGAACCCACCGTTGAGTGTGGGACACAATTTTGTTCTCACTGCAACTGATTACTTCACCAAGTGGGTGGAGGTCATTCTAGATAAGCATGCTACTTCTAAAGTGGTATGTAATTTTCTTAAGGAAAATATTATTTCCCAGTTTGGAGTTCCAAACAAAATTGTAGCAGATAATGCTACCTATTTCTCTTCCAACAAGATCACTAGTTTTTGCTATGAACATGGGATTATCCTTTCTCATTCTTCAGACTATTATCCGCAAGGAAATGGTCAGGCAGAATCTAGTAACAAAAATCTAGTTACCATTATCAGGAAACTGGTTGAAGATAATCAGAGGACTTGGCATAAAGCCTTGTTTGATGCTTTATGGGCAGATAGGATTACCCCCAAAAGGGTGATAGACATGTCACCATTTCAGCTTCTATATGGTTTGAATTCAGAAATACCTATTACCTTGGAGTTGCCAGCATTGAAGTTGGCAAAGGCAGTAGAAGATAGAACTTTTGAAAGTTCTATTGATAAAAGGATAATGTACCTCACTGGACTTGAAGAACAATGGGCTATGGTAGTAGACCTTATTGCTGAACATCAAAGTCAAGTGAAGAAGATTTTTGACAAGAAGGCGAAGGCTCGTGAGTTTCAAATTGGAGATCAAATCTTGTTATGGGACAAGAGGAGAGAACCAAAAGGAATGGATGGGAAGTTTGATTCCCTATGGAGAGGCCTGTTCGTCATTCATCAATTTTGTGGTGAAAATAGTTTCTTGTTGGAGTATCTTGATGAAACACCATTCTTGCTGCCTCACAGTGGACAACATCTGAAGCACTTCAATCCTTGAAGTATCAGATAAGTTCATTTGTACATTTGTATAGTTTTTTATGTATTTATTTTTTATTTTTGTTTAAGTCTTTTGTGTCTTTCTTTTTGGTAGCTCGACTCTATAGCCCAATGGCATGGATGAAGGAATTTAGAGACTAGATTCTTCTCCCTTTGATTGTTTCAAAGAACGATCGAAGGAAGTTCCCCAGTTAGAGCCAGCTGTTGTTCTCAAAATCAGCTACGCTCATTTTTGTAGAAACTTGTCTGTTTCGTAGCCTACACTCTAAGTTTGCAAAGCGAGACAAGTTCTTGTGGCCTCATGCGAAGTCATCTGACACTGTAGAATAGCTCGTGACATTCCCCTAAGCTGATTTCTCAAGATTTGTGAAAATCAATTAGGTTGCAAGCTTGTCAAAATATCAATTTTGATCATTTTAAGGTGTTAGAAAATTTTTAAGTCCTCATATGTAGAGTCGGTCAAAAACACCGCTCTTACATGTTTTTAAGTCTTCATGTGCAATGTTGGCCAAAATTGCCGCTTATACATACTTGTCTTGTTTCTTTCTTAATATGCAAGAGAGGTTAAATCTGCCGCCCATGCATACCCCCTATCAATTTTGCACATACATTAGCGGTCATATCCGCCGCTCATGCTGTTGAACCTTCATGTGCAAGAGCAGTTAAATCTGCCGACCAAGCATATCTCTGCAAAATATTTGAACTTATGGTGACATTAATGCCACTCGTCTTGGCATTAATGTTTTCATTTTTAACCTTTTTAAACATCTTTTATTGTTTTCTTTTTCATTTAATCATCTGATAACCTCCATTTGTGCAATTTGGAATCCTTGTGAACCTGTGTTAGTGATTTTAGGTGCATGGATTTTTGATTTGGAATTCGAAATGAGTTTGATTTCTCTTCAATAGCTTTCTTTTCTTTTCTTCTCATTTTTATTTTTAGGGTTTGCATGTGATATGAATGTCTCTCTACGATTGATTGAAATCACTTGTTTTGTTAAATGGTTTCTATAAAATTCATTGTTTTAAGATTGTTTTTCGCCATTTGTTTTTCTTTTATAGTTATTTTTCATTTCATTCTTTAGGGTTGTTGGATTTTAATTTGATACCCTAGTTTTTACTTTAGTCAAGTCACGGAATTTTCCCGCTCATACTACCCTAAACTTAGATTTTGTTTTAGGTTTTACTTTCAGATGTAAGGGCGGCGAAAACTGCTGCCCTCACATTATTGTTTGCTTAGTAGTGTATTGGCGGTCAAAATAACTGCCAATACATATGTTTGATTTTTGTCTTCCCTTCATTTAAGGGCGGCGAAATTCGCCACCCCTACATGAAAACTCAGTTTTTCTAAAAGAGCACTAGTGGTAGAATCCCCCGCTTTTGCATGTAAGTCAAAAGTTTTTGACAAAGTGTTTTTTTGACCGACTTAGCGTGTGGATACTTGAAGTTTTTCCCTTCAACATGCACTAACGGACCTTTTCACCGCCTTTACATGTTCCTTACATAAACTTGTTGTTTTACCCTAATGTACGGGCAGTCAAATTGACCGCACCTACATCAAGAACATTATTTTACCTCATACATGCAAAGGCGGCCCTTTTTGCCGACCTTGCATGATAAATGACTTGTCCCTTATGCAGGAGCAGTCATTTTGATCGCCCATGCATATTTTCTTGAATTTTTCCTAACACTGGGAAAATTTGCCTTTCAAATTCTATTGGCCTACTTTCACCTTTTACCTCGTTTTGTGTGCTCTCAAGTCCTTCAATGCGTATTCTCGTGTTCATGATCATCAACTCACAGTAACCCCAATTTGCCTATCTTTCCCCTAACTACGAGATCATGGCTTTTTGTAGTTTTCAACAAACATCTGTGGTAAACACCTTTTCTAGTTCTCTTCAAAGTTGATGTCGGAGCCGTCTCCATCCAAAGCTAAGATCATGATGTATAAATACCAAGGGGTCTTTCCTATTACTTCAGTGCAGTCTAATGTTGATGAGATCAGGGATATAGAGATAGGACATGTGGACATGGCCGAGTTCGCGGACAGAATCAAACAGTCAAATCCTCCTCGGTATATGAAAAAGATCATCAACAATAATATTCACTTGGTTGCCTCTTTTCCTGTTGCTGCCCACAATCCTGAGTTTGTTCTTCAGGTAGATAGTCATTATAACAGGGATACTAGAACCCTATTTGATTCCCAAGGGAATGTGATCATGAGACTCGATGCGAAATTTCTTGACAAAATCTTCATGTGTCCTCCTATTGTAAATATTGGACAAATTGATTTTGCTCAAGGGCAAAAGGATTATGATGAAGATGTGGAAGCCGCGAGGAGGCATATAAACAGTAAGTGGTTGAAGATTCCTTGGAGTAGTTCGACCAGATGGCCGAAAGATCTCCCGAGGAGTGACTTTGTTGAGGAGGTCTGTGACTTGATTACACTGTTGAGTCGTATCAGAGGTCTCCCTTCTTTGTCCAAGTTTCAGGAATGGATGTACACATACATCAAGGTGATTCTCAGTGGTACACAACAAATCTTTTGGGGAGAACAGATTAGCAATGCTCTGCATGAGCAATTGGAAAAAGTCAATACCACCTTCAAATTTTATATGACTTCATATCTGGTGTATGCTGCTGCGAGTTGAAAGGAAGCTAGGTGTGCGGAAATCGCTTCCTACACTAATCTAATGAGAAGAGATGTATGCAAATTCAACTTTAATTCTTACAACTACAACAACATAGAACATCTAATAGAGATATTTCAGCAATACACATACACATAGAAAGTAGACAGAAGAGAGAGAGACAAGATATACGTGGGGAAAACCCTTACGGGTGAAAAACCCCACACTCCAAAACACAGCTCAAATGTATTACAGTAAACAATAACAGATTACAATACAGTTTCAGAGCCAATGCTCTTTCAGGAGTCTTCGAATGTCAAATCTGGAGATATTCTGGTAGCATAATAGTACTTGTACCAAAGTTATCTATCTCCCATCCAAGCACCTGTTTATATAGAGTTACAAGGCAAATATGGAACCTTCTAGAGATGGGCGCCCATCTTGGACTCATGCCCCAGAACCCACGCCTAAGGACACTTGTCCAACATCCCATGCCAAAGTGGGCACCTAGTCCCAAGATAGGTTACGACAGATGCTCTTACGCACCTTACAGTTGTCATAGAATCCTTCATAACTGACAACACTTACAGTTGTAAGAGAATCTGTCATACACAGACTAAAAAAATCATATTTCTCTTACAACATGTCATAACCTCCCTTGACCTCCCAAAGATGCCTTTCTCTCGTACAAAGATACTGCACTACCCCTCGACCCCACCATGTACCACGACAGGGAGTGCTGCCCCTGGACCCCGCAAGGGGCGACGCCCCTTGACCCCGTCTTGGGGGCGCTGCCCCCAAACCCCCGTTAATTATTCAAGGGGGAAACCACGGCTGCCAAAGTCACCAAAATTTATCCTGCTGCATATACACAAGGTGCTGACTATGCCAACTCAACATGGGATAAATAAATACAACATTAGGAATTTGCAAAGGTTGAGACACCTTAATTCCCAACATTCTCCCACTTGTCAAATACCTTGCAAGGGCCAAAAGCAATGACAAGATTTAACTGCTAGGGACCAAGAGGCCCATAGACTCTAAACACCATCTGAACTTCTCTATGCCCACTAGTTTCGTCAATGCATCTGCAACATTCTTCAAAGTATCTACCTTCTCCAAATTTACCTTTCCATCCTCAACCACGTCTTGCACGAAGTGAAACTAAACATCAATGTGCTTTGTTCTAGTATGGAAAGTTGGATTCTTCGCAAGGCAAATTGCACTCTGACTGTCACAACTGATCGTGATCTGACCCACATCAACACCAATATTTGAACACAATTTCTTAAGCCCAAATGGCTTCCTTACAAGCATGAGTTGCTGCCATATACTCAGCTTCTGTTGTGGACAAAGCAACAACAGGTTGTCGCTTACTCATCCAACTAATAGAACCACCAAACAGTGTAAACACATAAGCACTGGTGGATCTCCTACTGTCAATGTCACCTACCCAATCTGAATCCACAAATCCATGAATGTCAATAGAATGTGGAGGTCCTGTAACATTACCATGATAGAAAATGGAATACTTGGAAGTACCCCTCAAATATTTGAACACTCACTTAATTGCATCCCAATGAACCCGTCCAGGATATTCATTGGGGTCACTGACTCCCACTGCTTGGACAATGTCTGGTCTTGTGCAGACCATAGCATACATCAAACTGCCAACAACACTAGCATAAGGTACTCTGCTCATGTCCTCCACCTCACTAGGAGATTTTGAACAATCCTTAACAGACAACTTTGTCCCCAAAGAAACATGAACACACAACGGTCTACAATCTGCCATGCTGAACCTGTCCAACACGGTCTTCACATACTTACTATGGCTTAACCAAAGTTTTCTGTTGGTTCTGTCTCTTTTGATTTCCATTCCTAGAATGTACCTGGCTGCCCCTAAATCTTTCATTTCAAACTGTGCTGACAACTAAGATTTAAAATCAAAAATCATATTCTTACCCTTCCCAATGAGCAGCATATCATCAACATACAGTGCAACAATGAGAATACGATCACCATCAAATTTATAATATACACAGTGATCTGATTTTGATCTCACAAATCTAATTGACAACACAAAGGCATCAAACTTCAAGTACCATCTCCTAGGGGATTGCTTCAAACCATACAAAGACTTTAAGTTTGCAAACCAAATTTTCTTTACCTTTCACCATGTAATGCTCTGGCTGTGACATGTAGATTTCTACCTCCAAGTCACCATGAAGGAAAGCTATCCTCACATCCATCTGTTCTACCTCCAAGTCATAAGCTGCTACGAGAGACAACAAGAATCAAATGGATGTCAGCTTTGTAACGGGAGAGAAGATCTCACCATAATCTATACCCTCCACTTGTGAATACCCCTTCGCAACCAATCTGGCCTTATACTTCTCAACACTGCCATCTGCACCAAATTTCTTCTTGAACACCCATTTGTATCCAACATGTTTCCGTCCAGGAGGCAAAGGCACCAAGTCCCAAGTTTGATTCTTTTCCAAAGAAGCCATTTCATCCTCCATGGCCTCCTTCCAAGAACCTGCATCTTTCATGTCCATAGCCTCTGATACAGTTCTAGGTTCATCACTGTTAGTAACCAAAGCATAAACACAACTAGAATCAAGCAATGTAAAACCAAATCTTTCAGGTTGCTTTCTTATCCGTGTAGACCTCCTCAAGAGCTAGGTTGAGGTTCAACTTCTTCATCTGAGCTTTTAGAGCTGCTAGAGCTCTCCTCATCATCAGGTCCAACATTGTCTTTCTGTTCAGTCTTCTCAGGGGTAGTAGGAAACTAAACAACATCCTCTTTCTTTACTATTTCTTCTGGCTGCAAAACAGTGGAAGAAGGTGTAAGCTCTCTGAAGATGACACTTCTGCTATACAACACTTTTTCAGCTACAGGGTCCCAAAGCTTTTATCTTTTCACACTGACACCATAGCCAATGAAGATACACTTAACAGCCTTGTTCTCCAATTTTGACCGCTTCTCCCTAGGCACATGTGCATATGCCTGACAACCAAAAACATGAAGATGCCTTATTGAAGGCTTTCTACCAGACCACACCTCCATGGGTGTCTTATCAACAAGAGCTGATGTAGGAGATCTGTTTACCAGATAGCAGGCAGTGGCAACAGCTTCAGTCTAAAACTTTTGTTCTAGGCCAGCTCCACTAAGCATACTCCTAGCCTTCTCCATTAGTGTCCTGTTCATCCTCTCTGCAACTCCATTTTGTTGTGGGGTGTATGGAGTTGTCTTATGTCTTTCAATCCCAAGTTTCTTGCAATACTTATCAAATTCTGTAGAACAGAACTTGCCACCGTTGTCAGTTCTCAAACATTTAATCTTTTTACCAGTCTGATTTTCAGCAAAGGCCTTAAACTCCTTAAACTTGCTATAGACTTCAGATTTGCTTCTAAGAAAATAAATCAATGTCCTTCTACTATAATCATCTATAAAAGATACAAAATATACAGACTTTGATAACGAAGGAACATTAATAGGACCAAACACATCAGAATGAATAAGGTCCAACACACCAGAAGACTTATGAGAACTCGAGTAAAACTGAACACGGTTTTGTTTTCCATAAATGCAATGTTCACAAAAGTCAAACTCAAGATTACAATCATCTAACCCCTCAACGAAGTTCTTATTTTTCAGGGTACGCAGACCCTTCTCACCAATGTGGCCAAATCTCTTATGCCATAACATTGTCTTTTTAGCAGGAAGTTTAACTTCCAAAGCACGATTACAACCATCAAGACTAGAAACAACAGATTTCTTCACTGCTCATTCAGATGGTGGGGATGAAGTGACTACTTCCCTCTTCCTTGAGTCAGAAGAACTATTGCATTGTGAAATGCATGCTTCCAGCTGAAACAGAGTACCTCTCTAAGTACCCTTAGCAAGCACCATAGCTCCTCTAGTCATCTTGCATTCTTCTTTCAAAAAGACAACCTGCACACCTGCATCATTCAAACTACTTATAGAAAGAAGGTTCTGTGCTAAGCCTGGGATGTACATAACCCCAGAGATCCCCTTCACTCAACCATTAGGGAATCAGATAGAGACTCTTCCATGACCAATAATCTTCAGATGAGAGTCGTCACCCAGATACACCTTTCCACCATCGAACTCCTCATACTTAGTGAACCAGTCTCGATGCGAGGTCATGTGGAATGATGCACCATAGTCGATCAGCCACACATCATCAGATGCATGGGTTGCCAGGGCTGCGATGAAAGCATCACCGTCATCTTGTCCTTTTCCTCATATGCCACATGTTCTGAATCTTCTTTGCCTTTGCCATGACATGTTGTACTAGTTTGGTCCTCTTGTGTCTTGGACACACCCATGATACCTCATGTTTGTCTCCCAATTGAGTTCCAAAAATAGAGGAAGACTTCTTACTATCATTCTCATGAGTAGGATTATGCAAATCCCAAAGACCATTGTTCCAAATCAGAAAATTAGAACAACTATCATACCTTTCCATAGTGTCTTCATTCAGAACTACATACCCTTCTTACTTTCTCTCCTCAAGGGACTTCTCCTTTGCGTGCTCCACTACTACGCATTCTTCCCTTGGAAGAAATAGAGATCTAAGGTGTGACTCCTTTAGCCTCTTTTCTTGATCTAACTGGTTACAATGTTCCTTGACCTCTTGCAAGTGTTATTTTTCTTGGGCAGTCAACATCTTAGCCTCCTTTGCTCTTCGTAGCCAATTGTCACACAAGTCTTGAGTTTTCTTGACATCCTCCAAGGTATGATGAACAAATTTAGACTTCTTGTGGTTTGAATCTTCCATATCTTCATTATGTTCCTTACCCAAATCACAAGTGCCCATCTTGGAAGATTCTTCTACCTCATTTTCTTCATATAAAGTGGCTGTTATGAATGAAGGAATAGGTCTGTTATCTTGAATCTAAAAATCATACTCTCTATCAATTCTTATCATGCCATCCTCTAGCTCCCCAATCACGTCCTCTTCCTTATCTTCATGTTCTCCTACAAGTGTAGTCCCAAAAGGTGACTCCAACTGAAAATCACTTGTCTCCAAATGAAAACCAAGTACGTCATGTACCATAACATCTGTCCCATGGCTGTAAACTGAGTCATCATGTATATTTGTCTCTTTTACCTTCATGTCTTCATCATATGACCTTTCAAGTCCTTCCTCTATGTCTCAATTCTTTGTCATCTTCTAAAAAATCTTATCCTCATGTTCTTTTGATTTTTGAAGAACCCTTTGAGTGCCCTTCAAAGAATCCACTATATCCTCAAGCTCAAGGGTGAGCTTGTCCACCTCATCTTCTTGTCTTCTTAGAGCATCTGAGTATATCCTCACCAAGTGTGAGGAGATGATCTCGATCAACAAGTAAGTGTATGTAGTTTTCTTTCACAACCACCAAAGCTTCCTCGAGTTTGTGCAAGTCATCAAGAGATATACCTCCTTCCAAACCTTTATGATCCATTAGTGCCTTCCAACACCAATCTATCATCATCTTATGGATATCATCGAAGTGAGTTAGGTCTACCACAATCTGATTATCATTTGCCTTCAATTGCTCTTCTAAGTGATGTGACTTATGAGATTCAAAACCTTCATGCAACATTTTTGCTTTGTCTTTATGCCCATGCATCTCCAAATTGGTCTCCATCATGACAACCTCTCTACTATCCTCATTTGTGAAGGCTAGGTCTTCAACATGTGTGCTCAAAGGATCACCATCAAAGTAATGAGTAGAGTCTTCTACATCAGGAGCCTCTGCAATAGCTAATTTAGGAAGTGTATGAACAACTACATCTTGTAATGCCAAATCATTCCTATCCAACCCTCCTTGTTCATTGTATACTAAAATTTATGAGTTGCCATCATATAGGCGAGCAACATCACCTTCATAAAACTGACCATTCACTACTGATTTTGCACATTTTGTGACAACATACCCTTCTACCTTGTGAACATTATAAAGGCACATGTGCTCCTTATTGATTGATGCAAGAAGTGAATCCTTATCCTACTGAAAACCTATGAATACATCTTCTTCAAGTGTTGCATTCTTAGCACTAGATCTCAACATCATTGGTTCATTCTTGCATGTGAGTTCCATATTTTCAGACCAATTCCAAGGTGTAATGTTCATGATAAACCATACATTATCAAACTGTAGAATCTTCTTACTAGACCATCCCTTAGTTTTTATGTTCAACTCTTCAATAGAATGTTTCTCATACAACTTCCATAGATAATCATCAAAAGTGATAGGTATGTAGCTTTGCCTCATGAACACCCTTCCATACATACCCTTATTGACTGTTCCAAAAGTTGTATTCTCCATCTCACAACTGAAATCTGCCCTTTCATGTGAAAACCACCTCATAGGTGTGATGGCCATAGATGACTATTTTCTTGATTTGTCATCTTCTTCATCAAATTTCTGTTTTGAATCTAGAGTTACATAATCATCAACAAGTTCCTTGAATTCTTCTTGATGAGTTAGGTCCTCTTTCAAGTCTGAAATAATATTCTTTTCCACGCAACCATCTCCCTCTTTTTCTTCAATCCCAAATTGAACATTTCCATCATGCCATGTACTAGGGTTTTGATCTAACATATCCAAATCAATTTTCTCACCACCTTCCTTGTCACTATGTTGTAGAGATAATGTGGCAATGCTCTGCTCAAGGAATGGATCATTAGCAGGACCCATGTCTTCATGTAGCTGATTATAGGGAAGCACTTATTCTTTTACCACTTGGACAATTTCAACATGTTCTTCAATGAATGTTCTAGAACCTTGTTCCTTTGTAGGATGAGTAATAACTACTAATTCACCATTCTCCCAATCATTACCCTTGTCAAACTCATCATAGAGACTTCTAGATATTTCATTTGTATATGTGGATGAGTTGCTATAGTGCCTCAATTGCCTTGATATGGAGTCTTCATACCGCTGCAAGCTACGAGCTACACTCCATTGGGTCTGCATAAGATCTCACCTTATTTGAGTAAAACCATTCAAGATGTCCTCAACACTTGGACTCTCATGACGCTTCTTAGGCTTTTGTGCTTGTTTTTGCTTCTTTCTGGCTGACCAACATTCCAAGTAGCAACTAAAGGATAGACCATTTGTAAATTCTTATGGAAGTGCTAGGAACTCTTCATAAGCAACCAATATAACATTATCAACTTCGGAACCGATGATTCGCAACTCCCGACTAGGTCAAACGTTTCACACATAACACCCGAATAAGACTGAGTCAAATCTCAACTCAATGAAGGTGGATCTAACTTCAAATCTTATGCTCAAGAATGCTATTGGAATAATTCTTGACTTCCGTCAATACCCAAATACCCTCCAGGCTGGCAGGATCCAAGCTCTGATACCATTGTCATGTCCCGTTCTAGGTTTGAAACAATATTTCTAAATTTGCAATTTCAAATATGAAACCCTAGGACTATATACAAATTTTATTTTTGCACCTTCAAATATATCTCCTCCAAGCATGAAACACGAACTAACATATGCAAAATTGATGATAGAACAAAATAGATATTGGCAGCCTTATCAATGTGAATTACAACATGAAATGCACATTACAATGATAACAATGGATGAAGAAATAAATAACACCACTGGTGGTATGAATTCAGTTTGTTCAAGCTTTCAATTACATCAAGTTGATTACTCTAACATAGCCAATTACATACACCAAGATTCTTCTACAAAATCAAATGTAAATGATGGATGCACATACCAATCACAATGCAACTCATATCTGATATGGACAGGTCTTCAAATGATGTTGGAATACAAAGAAAATGAAAATATAATGTTGTCACACCTCCCCAAGGCTGATCACTGGTCTTCTAATCCTAATTCACTACTATAATGATGATCAATGGTGACTATTTAATGTTGAGCATTGCCTCAATATGGGTTTGCTACAGATTGTACCTCACTTGATAGTTGATTATGATACCACAAACTTCAAAATGCAGCCAATACTTGGCTGATCTCCCACCAAGATGTAGTTGCTCCCAAGAAAGGTTGTCTATCCATAAGAATGGTGACAACTAGTATCTACATGTCCACACCCTCCTTAAATATATGCTCTCTGTTGTATAAACCATGGCTGAAATGTAAATCAACGCTCCAAACTAGCAATGTGATCTTCTACAAAATCAAGGCTCAAGTGCAAATGAATTACAAAGTCTTCATTGATATACAAAATGATCTCCAAGATTTAAATCTCCAAGAATGGCCTCCGACCAAATCTTGGAATGATGTATCAATGGTGCTCAAACAAATCTTCAAGTCTTCAATGAAGTGCAAATGTGAACTCTGTATGAATCCACCTCCTAGATGTAGTTGGGTTTTCATCCAACACACCTTTATTCGCAAGGGTTTTTGTCCTTGGAATAGAATGAAAATAAATTGCAGACCAAATGCAAAGTTGACATGCCAAAATATAATCCAAATGATGTCAAAACCCTTTTATTTATACACGCTTCTTCCTTTTTTCCTTTTTTCTGGCCGACTAGAAAACTATTATTATTTTTTATTACTTTACCCTTCATCAAAGATAACCTTCTCAAGTGCTAGCGCTCATATTGAAATTTGAAATCTTTTATTTCTATTTCCCCAAAATAGGGCCGACTTGGGCTGACCTAGAGATGTTGGCCAACCATCTTCAAAGCTTGGCGCCTAAAATTTCAATTTAAATTTATTTGTTTATGGGCTAACCTAACACCATAGATTTGGGCCAACCTAAACCCACAACTTGGCCTACTTAAATGTCTTTTTGGCTGACCTCCTCCAAATGTAGGTGCTAGGTTTATTTGCAAATTGAAACCAAAGCTGACCTTGATTGTTTTCAAATTAAAGATTTGAAAATCTTTTTACCCATCTCCATGAGGTTGTTTTCTTATGAAGGCAATTAATTCATTTGCAATAAATACACCAATATGAAGAGAAGAATAGGATAATCCATTTTCCATGATCAAATATTCTCCCAAAATTCCTAAGGTGTCAAAATTTGTCCAATTGTTTTGCAAAAATGACCACTCCAGAAATGGGGACATGACAGTCCTCCCTTCCCGAGATTGCTTGTCCTCAAGCAATAGCAAACATGCATCCTGCGAGATAGTATTACCTAGTGTCAGTTTGTACTAATAATGGTATTGAAAAGCCTCTGTCAGATTGGAAAGTAGAATTTGGTAGCATAGTTCCTGGTCTCCATCAAATCAATCATTGTTGGGAGCAAGATTGAATATGTGCAATGTAATGCTGAAATGAACAGGCTACTGAATTTATAATATGGCTTGAGAAGTTTCATAAAAGAAACTAAAATATCCTTAGACACCAGGTACTTAACTTAAATGGAAAGAGTTGATAAAACTTTGAAGTACAACTGGTCGGAAAAGGAGGAATATAATGCATGGATGTAGAAGTATTTGATGTAATCATCATTTATAATTTTGTCTGCAGTCTATGTTTAAGAGCAATAAATTATAGGGGGTTTTGGGCTGTGAGTACTTTTGTATGATGTATTCTCCCCACTTGAATTAAATGATAGAATGCAAACTGTTTATGCATCTTATCTCTATTTGTGTTTTTTTAAGTGACGACTGAGAATTAATACAATCAAGGATTTATAAATTATAACTTCTCTCATGATGAATCTTACTAGCGGTTTTAATTATTTCTGATAACTTATAACTTTTACAGTCACTTAAATTAGGTTTAGAATAAGGTTTTAATCTAATCAGGGTTATGGTTATGTTTATACTTTATAAATCTCGTTAGCGTTAAATATAATATATGATAATAATATAATTATTATCATATATTATTTATTAATAATAATTATTGTATAATTATTATTATAATATAATCTATTATTAGTGTATATTATATAATATAATATATGATAATAATTGTATTATTATAATAATATAATTATTATAATACATTATATTATATAATATACAATAATAATTATATAATATATATAATAATAATTATATTATATAATTATTATTTTATATTATATAATTATTATTCCTACTACGGCCAAAGGGATACATGGCGCCTTATCACACTGTCGCAACTTTAAGTTTTAAGCTTAAAGCAAGGTTGTGATGAGGCAAATCCTTGCGACAAGACAAGAAAGATCACCACATGTTAGAGGCTCAAAGGGGATACACCCAATAAATATTAAACATATATCAAAATAATATTAAAATAGATCGGAGCGATTAAAAACAAGGACCCACATGGACCACGTGATGTCTTCGCGCACCGTCATGGCTTCAGAAATATAGGCTGCGATGCCCGCAATGAAATCATACTTAGAATAAAATAAATGGGCTCGGGGCTGGTAACTTAGAACAAAGGGGCCGGTAACTCGATGATCACCAAGGGGATAAAAGAACAACTTAAGTTGGGGAGACTGGCTACATAGATCAGCGATCAATTAGAAGGATAAACCCTAAACACCTTAGACAACACCAACTGCAGTGCTTTTACTTGGGGATTTTGTAGAGTGAATCATGATAACATAAAAACCCTAAAATTTTGAATTGACCTAACACATCCATTTATCTTTGCCCTTTTTATACATTGCTATACATTTCCATTGAACTCATTTATCTTTTCCATGTGATGAATGTTATTTAATATTAAAAATTTGAACCATCTGTATACATTGAAATTTTCCATTGAACTCATGTCCATTTCAAACCGTAATTACTTATATATTTTTAATTAAAATTTAACAGCACTATCAAAAAAATTGGGGAATTACATCGTACATGAACATCTAACCAACCTCAAAGTTCCAAACAAAACTTTTATCCTTCGACCTTGAATCCTTTCTTTGGTCCTCCAAAATCTTTTTGGTTCCTCTTTTCAACGATGCTTAATGAATATTTCACTGTAGTCCATAACTATCCTAGTAACATGCAATGTCTCTATTACAAATTCAATTATGTACTCAATCACAATGTCACTAAATGATTTTCTATGGAACATTGCATTATATGTACAAGAAACCACTAGGTATGGGTAACAATAAGGCCAGTAAAGGATAATTAAACTGATTTTCTCGAGGTCACTAGCAATTGAGTTGCAATACCAATTCCATGTGTTCATTCAAATTTCTAGTTTCTCATACATGCATGCATGTGCGGGAGATTGAACCCACCACCCAGAATAGAATGCGTCATTTGCAAATGTTAAAAGTGTCCATTCTTGACATGATTTATTCCACTTGATGAAGGCTTCTATTTCTTCATTTTGAGAACTGCAAAGCAATAACATCTTGCATAGCCATGCACAAATAAAATTTTCTATCATACTTATTACTATTCTACATCTGTGAACTCTATCACACAGTTAAATTCAAATTCATGATTGAACACAAAATAAGTACTTGATAACTTACTTTCTTCGCATAACTACTGTAATGAAAGCCATTACTTTTAACTTTTATAGTTTATTGATTCTTCTACAATCTGATACTTAATAATGCAATATAAGGTTGAAACAATAAACACTATCATATATACATGACACATGTACTGTCATGAAAAATGGGTAATAACAAGCAACTCCATTTAATTGACTTTGTCGTACCCCAGAAATTCGCATTGGCTAATCTATGTGGTTTGTCACTTGCCATTAATGAACTCAATTGGCATTGGCTAATCTAGTTGGTTAAGTGCTTTCAATCATATCAATCATATGACTCTAATTAATAATAAATGTACTACAAGTGCAGTCTATCCTATCTATCGTGTGACACTATTTCAAATCCATCCCAGTTGAGATCACAATTAACCCACTGTAAATGGAAATAAATGTTGGCGCCAGGTGTGAATGTTATGTATAATGTGGCATGTTGTTATTGTACATTTTCAGATGTGACACAATAAATATAGCCCTAAGCCTCTTCTATAAGTTTATTAGGCACCCTCCTTTTTTGGTTGTTTCTGTTTTCACAATTTCATGGTGAATTGCTATCATTGAGATTTAAGATGGGTCATTTGATTTCTCATTGTGTTTCTCTCTTGCCTTGCAAGTGGGAAATGACTGATTTAGATAGATGTGATGAGAAAAAATTGAGGAAGGTGTTTCTGATTGACTCCCCCCTGGTTGATGATGCTATCTGGGATATTATTTGCCATGATATTCTTTCACAATATCCTCAAAAAAATCTTTTCATTGACATCGTCTATGCATTTTTGTCAAATTTAATGGACCTGCTCAATGATCCAAGTCTGATGAAGATGATAGGGAAGACAATGATTCAATAATCACTTATCCCTGGGGATAAGCTTGATTTAGCTTTAAATGATTATGATTGTGATACCAGACCATGGGATAAGGCTAGAATTTTCCCTTTACATTTGTTAGAGCGCTTGGGCACAACTAAACACATTCTTAAGGAGGCAAGGAGGGCAATTGTTAGAGGCTCGTTGGAGTGCTTTAACATGGCCCTTATTGTACATAATGATTTATATGACTGTTACTTAAGAAGGGAAAGGTCTATTGTCTATGCTACAGATTTTCTTCTTCACATGGCAGTTGTTAGAAGACAAATGAACGGTGGCCACTAACAACTTTATTTTGAGTTTTTAAAAACTTAAACTATTTTGAATTTTCCCTTTTTTGTGTATGCCAACTTTATCCAAAGTTCATGTTAGGGTACCTTGGATTAGGACTATTAAAAAATCCTCTATAGACTGTAAACTGAAACTCTTTTGTTTAATATAATATGGGTTATCGATATAGATTACAATTGTTGTCAACATTTTAATTTTTTGTCTTATTATCTATTATTTTTCGATAATAACATAATTCTAGAAATTTTATTATTTATGGTTAGATTGATTGAATGATTCTGGAAGTATTATAATTCAGAATATATGTAAAAAATATGTTTAATCAAAATCATTCCTTGAATCCTTCAGAAAAGTGACTAACAATGTGTGTAATTAATGAAATTATCAAATTATAATTAGAATCATCTCTCATTTTATTGAGTGAAAAAACTTAAACAACTATTACAAAAAGATGACAACACAAAGATGGCATCCCTTTATAATAAAGGTTACATGGCAAAAGAAGAAGCCCTCGACCCCTCGTTGGATGAATATTTCCAGTTGATAGAGAACTAAACATTATGTATTTCCCTCATATTTTCCTTACAACACAATAAAGAAGAAGCCTTCGTTTGAGCCCTAGCTGGTGGAGTGGGAAGAATATGTGAATGAAATTGGGAATAAAATTGTGGCTTTCATCCAAATTTAAGAAGAAAGGCTAACATGGTGAAAGAAGAAGCTTCTACAGTCTGAATTGTCTAGAAGGAAGCCAGAAGACTTATCATACTAAGTTAACTACTAGAAAGATGAACCAATGGAATGGGAGAGACCACTGTCCACAATCCATCACTAGGCTACCAGAAAGATGCGATAATGGATTGGGAGAGAACACTAACCACAACCCATTAGATAGATTGAAGACCATCTAGCATACATTGCCAGATGTATTTACCTGCGGAGCCAAGGCACTTTCCAATTGCAGTGAAAAAATAATGTTTCCAGAAGGCACCATTCTCCTTCCACTTTATTTCCCAAGTAGTGGGTTGTTATCTTACCAGATCCTACCATGTCATACATGGAGTTCCCATGGCTCATTTTTTTTCATCTTACAAGAACTAGGTCCTTCAAGGTAAGGATAACAACCCAATTGTGTAACCATTCTAACTACTTCCTCTATTGAAAAAGAATGCATTCTAATTGAATAATTCCCTTCAAATTAGCTAACAAGGAACAACCAAAAGTTGAAATTGATTGTCAAAAGCAACTTTCTCCATCCCTTATAGCCATGAATATTGGGAATTCAAAAAATCATTACCTATCCATCAGTATATCTTACTAACCCTACAAATAAATCTCCAGAGGCCAAAATGTCACTTCATATCATACTCTGAGAGTGTTTGGGCATCCAATTCAAGAAATCCTCATATGGACTTGACATATTACTCGTATGGACTTGACATCTCGCATCAGAAAGTACCTTGGCTCCCTTTACAATGCTTGAATTTTACATCCACTTGATTGCCTTGGGTGACTGATGTGACCACCAAAACATCAACCATCAGAGAAAATTGTTCCACTTGTAAATTGTTCCACCATTTGATGAACAAATGATGAACGGTTGTAGTTCAATTTCAGAAGGTAGATCTCCAATGCTACACATTGCCAAAAATCCTCCGGAATCAACCAAGAGCAGTTAGATATTATTAGATCAACGGTTGATATATATATATATATAATATATTTAATTTGATTATTGTATACTATATTGTATATAATATGAATTATTTAATATAAAATAAAGGTCAAGGTGGTGGCAGAGTGCAAGCCCTCAACTGTGAAGATGGACCCACTTGCTAATTTTGCAATGTACATGAAACATCACGATGCAATCATGATGAGCCACATGGCATACAACACAGTCCACTTTTCTCTATTCCAAAGACTTTATGTAGAAATTTGGGTGTGTTAGTACTTTGGCCCAAAATAGAACCTATGTCGTCGATCTGCGATCATCTAACAGTAAAAAAATATTAGAATATCATAAGTACATCGATCTAAATTGTAAGCTATTATCAAAATTTTTATTCTTTATTCTTTTTTGTTCCCTCCTTTTTTCTTTATTATTTTATTCTTTAAGCTAAGTCGTGACCTTTTACTTAAGTGTTTTCCCTTCGTAGTCAGTGATTTCATGTTTCTCAAAACCTTTGTCTGCGGGTTTCAAAGTTTTAGAACTTGTCGATTCCCTGACTCTTCTTCAAAGTCTAGAGTCATGTCTTCATTCTTGTTCTTTTGTCGGTCCCAATGTTAAGTCCTTCATAGTCGACAAGTCGGGAGTTCTTCAAACTTCTGAGCTCCCAATCATTGGTTCTCAAGTTTTGAAACTTGCTGATCCTCCGACTTAAAGCATGGTTCACTTTTTGAGGCACCAATTTTCCATTTATTGACATGCATGGAGGAAGTGACATCTATCCTTTCATAATAAATAAGGAAAATCCTGAGAAGCACAATTGTACATTTTTCAAAAGGGAATTTACACAACTCATTTATGAATCGTACAACAGTACATGCTGCTAAAATCAATAAAATTTATGGAAACATTTTATTAGGTGTACAACCCTCGCAAATACCTTATTCTGCATATTCACTGATGTAATTTGAAGGAGCTCTAGATCGCGTCTTCTACAGGTGTTGAACACGAGCTTTCACAACCAAGTTAGCTAATTGGTTCTCTTTCTTGCCCATTTATTATAGTGATAAATTTTAATTCTTTAAGTCAGCTGGGTGGGAAGAACAATTATTTTTCATGAGTCTAGACTATTTGTTTACCCCAAATGTTCTCGAGATTTATTTGGTACCCTTAGCAGTTACATAAGCTTTTGTTTACTGGTTTCTCAAACAAGTAAAGATGAAGTACAAATATTAGGGTTCCCTTGTGGCTTCAATTATTGAGAACGGTTTAGCTAAGGTGAAGGATACCGAGCTAGGACATATAGATTTGGAGGATTTCTGGGTTTGATTAGAGCAAAACCCCAAGTCACCTATAACCAAGAAAATCCTAACAAGTGGGTTAGCTCTTGTTGGGGCTTTCCCACCTGTTGTGCCATGTCTGAACCTGGTTGTTGCATGTGCAAAGAACTATTATCATGAGTCACAAGAGATAAGATATTTTGATGGGTCTATGGCAACAAGAATTGATTCTGAAGTAGTTTCTCTCGCTCTAAATTTACCTGATAGAGAAGAATTCATGGAGATGTCTGTCGTCATGGGGTGGGGTTTTTTCCATGATAAGAAAGATTGGTGCTTGAACTCAATTGCTAGAAATTGGTTGAAAGTGGAGAAGAAGGGAACGTCTCAAGTTCCTGCTAACCTGAAAAGAGCCCATTTCAAAGAAGAGATTTCAGACATAATCACTCTATTAAATCAAGTTGTTGGAAATGTAGAGTTTAATTCCTTCGAGATATAGATGTGCCAATTTATTTTGGTGGTGTGCAGCGAGTGCCAATATGTTGATTGGGCCAAAATGATCAGTGACCATATGAATGAACAATTGGCTAACTTCCTTCAGAATATCTCTTTTCACATGTACTCATATTTGTTCTACATTCTAGCTAGTAAAGAGGTTGTCTGGGAAGGGTTAAGGACTCAAGGATCTTTGACTCCAGACACACTTGTGTATGAATATTTCCCTCAGTTGAGGAGAGAAATTGGTTTGAGATACTATTGTTGTGTTAGTGATTCTTTTCTTATGTTTTCTGTAAAAAGGTTTGAAAGAAACCTTGGAGTAAGAATTTCTCCTGCAGCAGCCTCCTTGGTTATGAAATATGGGAGTTTCTACATTTAGTTTGATTAGTTCACTTATCTTCGAATCGGGGGTTATGAAAATGCCCCATTGAAACTACCAAAATATGTGTGTGATTATTTTATTCTTTTAGAAATCTATCGCTAGATGGCGACTGTGAACAATAAGTATCATGGGATGAAGAAGAAGGGGTACATTTTCCCCATGTCACTATCATTTTTCACTTGCAAGACAAGAAATATAGAGAAGATTTTGGCAGAATATAATTTTGGCCCTCTGTCTGTAAGATCATTCTTTGATAGTAAAAATTTTGTTAAGAGGAATTTCCATGGAGGGAATCTTTGTGAGCACCAGCCACACTTGGAGGATTATTGGGAAGATTGTGCAGATGAGAGAGAGGTACAGAGAAGGGATTGGATGAGGTTTACCTTGGACCAAATCAATGCCTTCAACTTGCCTCTGCAAATTCCAAGTGGTCTTGAATTTGATGATAATTCTAATATGATTGATGAAGAGTACCATGATGTTGTCTCTAGACCCCTGCCTCGAGTACAATGGTCTGAAAAAGAAGTGACTGATATTAAGGTCTGATCATCCTTTGTTTTGGAGAAGACCGAGAGGTGGCTTAAAGGGAAATTTTGAGAGCACACTGGTTCTTCTTCAGTGCATAAAGAATTAGGAACAAGAGAGCAAGGAACCTCCTAGGCCTCTTGAATTTAGAAAACTTCAACTGGTGTGGAGACAACTCATTGCAAAGTTGGTTCACAATCTAGTGGGGATGGAGAGCAACATGAAGATAATAGGAAACTAAAAGGTGTATGTGAAAAGGATGGTTAGCCTACATTCGTGAAACTAGGAGTAGAGAAGAAGTTGGATGATTTACAACAATTGCAGGTAGATCACTTGACTTCTCCTATGTCTCCACTTGGTAATGATTCTTCCATTTTTCAATAGATTGCTAATGATAGTACTTTTGATTTCTTGTTTGAGATTCCAGCCTCCCCCGTATCAAATGAAATTCCTGTGCAAGATACTCCTAATCAACTAGATAGAGTTGTCTTGGGTACAAGTGATAGTGGTACAATTTTTTCTTCCCCTTCCTGGCTAAAGAAAGTTGTTGAGAAAAAGAGAAGATATGCCCCAATGACAAACATAAACATTGACACTGTAGCTAAATTGTTGCAGACTACACCTAAGCCTAAGAAGGCTAAGAGGATGTCTCGGATGGTAACGAAATCTTCCTCAGGGCATAGAATTTTGGAGATTGTAGACCCCATCAGGAATAAAAATGGAAATGAAGTCACGGAAGCATATTTTAATATGAGCAAGATTGACATGGGTCATCCTACCATGGAAGGTGATATATATCATGCAAAATTCTCTATAGGCATGCTAGCAAAGAGAGTTAAAGATGAGAAACAAGAGAACACAAAGCTACAAGCCCAAGTAAATTATCTGACATCTTTCATTCAATCTATTTTGAATATTACTTCTCAATCTTTCGATGCAACTCTGAGTGTTTCTGTTGATGGAATGGATCCTATCATGTTTCAACAAATCAAGAGATATCAAACTCTGGCTAAGGCCACTGAGCAATGGGTATAACAAGTCACCATTGATGGTTTGTTGTACATCGAGGAGGTCATGAAACTTTATACCTTCACTTCTGATAAAAGGAAAGGGTTAGTTGCAGAGTTACAAAATGTAAAGAGGGAAAACAATAATTTGCTCATGGTATCTACAAAGATACAAGAGATGATGAAAATTGATACAAATATTCTTGTAGCTGAGAAAATTTTAAATGATCCAAAGGAGAATGATTCTATGTCTTAGATAGATGCACTACAGAGGAAGATGTCTGTGCTAGGGGATTTTAGTGGTGAAATAAGAAGAATTTTGAATCAATATCACACTGATATGGTTGATCTTAAAAATAATTGTACCATCCTAGAGGTAGAGATTTCATATGAAAGTAGAGAGAACTTGCTTGATGTTAAGGAAGTAAATCAAAATTTTAAGATGATGCTTATTGAAGAGCTTGTTAGTGCTGACACAGTTAATGGTGAATCACTAGGGAAGCTTGGACATATAGCAATGTATCTTAGAACTTTCAGCCATGAAATTGATGATGTCTATAAGAGACTAACAGATGTGGAGAGAATGATAAATAAGTGGAGACTTTAGGCACACATTGCCTATAGTCTAAGTAGCAAGATTTTAACTCCCATCATTACTAGGTACAAGAGTTACAAGGAAAAACTGAGAGCACATGTGGACTCGACTACTGCTGGTGAAAAGGACAAGGAAAGTGAAGTGACTCGGGAGGAAGACCAAATTGCTGCCACGTGATGGCATTTCTTATTTTTATGTTATTTCTTTAAACACGCTCTAGAAACTCTTGTGGAAAAAGACATTATTATTTTATGTTTTAAATCGGCTGTCCCCAAGAAGTCTTTCAAAGACATTTATTTTATGACAAGGCTATATATACTAAGCATTTCGATGCATTTAGGATCTTTTGGCAAACTTTGTGTTGTTGATAGGTCAATTTTGTGTTACTCTATATTTTAGTTATTTTCAATATATGAATGAAAGCTTGAGGAGTTGATTTCTAAAGTCGTAAACTTTGTGTTATGGTGGATGAATCTGTGTTCTTCTTATGTATCCTTTTGAATTTTCTTTTATTAAATTATTATCTATTAATTTTCATTAATTTGAATTGTTCCTTCATTGACACTTGTCTCTATTCCAGAGACTTTATGTAGAAAGATGGGTGTGTTAGAACTCTAGCTCGGAATAGAACTAATACCATTGATCTCTGATACTGAATATCCATTGATCTAAATGTAAATATTTTTAAGCTATAAATTTGCTAAGTAAATTAATCATTATAATTTAGCATTTGATATTTTCACCAGCCACATTATGATTTTTCAAAAAATTTCTAGCACATTTGCCAAATAATTTATTTTATATTTTTGAATATCTATATAATTCACCACATAATTTATTTTATTTTTTGGAATACAACTATAATTCACCAATGAAATTAATTTTTTTTCAAATCTATATACAATTCACTAGCAAAAAAACCAATGTTGACAAATTTGAAAAATTCACTAATGCAATTTTTTTTTTCAAAAATAGGCATAGATTCACCAACATTTTTGTGTCCTCGGGCTAGGATTCGCAAGGATTTGATAAGTTTTTTAAGGGGGGGGGGGGGGGGGTTCCTTAAAGTTATCCTTGATGATCAATGGTAGAGATCAATGGTTTAGATTGAGTTGGTTGGGTAGTTGGAAGATGAATGATGTAGGATAAAAGAGATTTTTGATTGTTTTAATTGATTTTTGGGAGATAGTTAGAAAATGAGTGGAGAAGAATAAAAGAAATGTTTTAATTCTTTTATTCACTTTTTAGGTAATTAGGTGGGAAAAAAAGGTGAAATTAATTAAATCATGTCCATGAAAGGGACTAGGACTTAGGGAAAGTGATTTAGGATTTAGGAAAAATTATGGAATAATTAGGATAAATAATGGAGTGATTAGGATAAATCAGGGAATTAGGACTTGAGTAATTTTCAGGTGTCTACATTTTGCCCTTGTTTCAGATGATGTGACTGAGAGAAGCAATGCCATCTCAAAGAAAAATAAAATATAAATTTTTAGGATGAGGAAGGATGGGATTTAAGAAAAAAGGAGGATTAGATGATGCCCCCTCGAGAGGATAGGTGGGTGTGAAGGACACGAGTAGGCTCTTGAAATGAATGGAAAGGAAAGATAAGGGTAGTATATTGGATGACAAATGAGGAAGAACATGATAGTCATGTTAATCAGTATGAGCAACATGGTGTTTGATATAGCACTTGACATTATACACCATGATATCAAGGCCATGGTGACGATGTGTCTCATGTAGAAAGGATAACACACATAAGCAAGCAAGCAAGCATGCACAAATGATGCAAAGACAAATATGATGTTGCCTTTGGTCAAGTTGAAAATTGATGATTGATTGATTAATTGATGATGATAATGATGATAGCGTTGTTGATGTGGGAATGATATATCCTGAAAATAATGCAAGGATAGTGCTGTTGATGTGGGAACAATATATCTCGAGAACAACACAAGGATTGTAAATGATATATCCTAATGATGATTATTGATTTAAGTTGATTAGGATTTGTAGAAGGCTGGGAGCAAGATCGATGGATGCTTTGGAATGATAGGATAGATTGCTTGGTGTATTAGGATTGCTTGTGGTAGATTAATTGCTTTGGGATTACTGCATTGGATTGCTTGGGATGACTACGCTAGATTGCTTTGGATGACTGCATTGGATTGCTTTTAAATGGGATGGTTTGCACTAGATCACTTTTGGATGGTATTGTTTTCTCCATATGATAAATAATGACAAGGGAACACCCAATCTAGAAACAAGGATGGGAGATGAGTTGATTTAGGATGATGTTCTTGATGGATTGCATGGATGGATTAAGGGATTATCAATAGTGGATGGAAATGAGGATAGATGATGATAAATGGAAGGGTGCAAGATGTGACCTCCAAGGACTATGCTACATAGGAAAGCATGCCCCTACTATATAGATGTTGTTTAGGATGCTGGACTAAGGAGATATAGTGGATAACATAAGCTTTAACAAGATAGTTAGAGGATTTGTTGCAGAAAGATTTGTTGTGTCAAGAGACTGCCAAAGCATGTTTCAAGATCATGCCTCAGTCCTTATCAAGATCAAATTCAAGCAAAGTCCACGGAGGGGAATGATAGCAAGGATATGTTGCAGTCACGGTAGGAGGGTTCACAGAATGAACTATCTAGGCCATGCAGGAAGAGTAAACACAATGAAAACAAATCAAAGATATGAAACAAACAAAGATTCGGTCATTCAGTATATAATAGAATTCAAATACAAATGGGATGGCAACATGTGGGCTTACAATTCAGCTCACAGCCCTAAAATCAAAATATACACAAGATATGGCTTTGAAGTCCCTTCACGAAGAATATAAACTATCGATCTTCTAAATCATGAGAACTTGATAACTGCTTTCCTAAGGATCTATTACATCAATATATATCATCTCCAGTATAAAAGATTCCTCTGCGTCAGCCAAGGAAGGTCACAAACTCCAATGAAGAGCTGTAACGTGTGTACACGAATAGGTCAGACCTAATCATGAAGAATTCTTCTGCAAATAAATGGAATGATGTAAAGATCTCAGGAAAGGTCGGCCACAAACCAAAGATCATTGAATGATGTGTCATTAATCTCCACAAGTCAAGGAATGCTCCACAAGTCTTCTCCTTTAGCTGATTATCAGAGTCTGTCAGGATGCTTTGTTATGAGAAAATAGTTGATCTTCTGATAGTGATATGTTTCCGATACTTAGTCCAAATGCTCTAAATTCTAGATATGGTGTAGATGAATGGATCTAGATGCTAAGTCTAGCTTTGCAAGATGTGAAATGCAACTATGACAGAATGCAGACCAAAATACAGAAACTGCTATTGACTGAATTGCTTGAACTGAACTGGAAAATGAAAGGAAACAAACTAAACTACAAATGAACTGAAATGCAAATGTTTTTGGTTGATGCAAGATTGCTCTTGAACCAGGGATGCTCCTGCATTAGACATCCAGGGTTATTGAAAAAGTGAGTCCCTCATTTTGCTAGGGCTAGGGGAGAACCAAGACGGTCCACCTCAGTCTGAGAAATCCATGATGAATCTTCTTCTGGTCTACCTTTCCACTTCACAAGATATTCTTTGTATTGTCTTCCTCTAGTGCTGCATCCAACTCTGTTATCCAAGATGTCTTCAATCTGTTCAGGTGCTTGTTGTGGTAACTGCTTCTTCAGGTCTTCTTCCATGTTGTCACTGAACTCTGCTTCATGATATTGATATAGGTCTGCAATGTTAAAAATAGGAGATATACCCAATGTCTCCGGTAACTCCACATCATATGCATTTCTTGAATCAAATTTTTTGAGTATCTTACAAGGTCCAAACTTCTTCATCTTCAACTTGTTATATGTCTCGACTGGAAATCTCTCTTTTCTCAAATATACCATACATCATCTCCTACTACAAATTCTTTATGTCTTTTCTTCTCATCTGCCTTTTCCTCATACTTATTGTTCATATCCTCCAAATGCTTCTTCACCTGATTATGCACTGTCTTCATGTGATCTGCAAATTCCTCTGCTTCTGTACTTCACTTTTCTTTTGTGCCAATGTCTCTCAATTCTGTAACTCCTCTAGGATTTATTTTGGTAACAATCTCAAAAGGTGTTCTTCCAGTACTCCTATTTACTAAATTATTGTATGCAAACTCTGCTTGTGAAAGAATCAAATCCCAACTTCCTATCTTCTCTCCAACCAAACATCTCAACAAGTTTCCCAAACTCCTATTCACTACTTCTGTCTATCCATCAGTCTGTGGATGAAAAGATGAATTGAACTTCAAATATGTCTTCATCTTCTTCCAAAGTGTCTTCCAAAAGTATCCAAGAAATCTGGTGTCTCTGTCTAAAACTATACTCTTAGGTAATCCATGTAATCTCACAATCTCCTTGAAAAATAGGTCAGCTACATGTACTGCATCAGTTGTCCTCTTACAAGGTATGAAATGAGCCATCTTTGAAAATTTGTCAACCACTATGAATATTGAATCATGTCCTCTCTGCATCTTTGGAAATCCCATTACAAAATCCATGCTTATGTCTTCCCAAGGTCTCTCCGGTACTGTCAAAGGTCTATATAATATAGTATTCTGACTACTCCCTTTTGCAACTTGACAAACTCTACAACTCTACACAAATCTCCTAAGATCCTTATGTATTTGAGGCCAAAAGTAGTTTTCACTTACCAAAGCCACTGTCTTATCAATGCCAAAATGTCTTGCCAATCTACCACTATGTTTCTCTTTGATCAAATTATCTCTCATTGAACTCTTAGGTATGCACAACTGATTTCCTCTAAACATCATATCTTCCTGAATAAAATAATCCAACCACTTACTTCTATCTATCACAATAGGTTCCTTACATGCTTTCCAAGGTTCTACAAAATCAGTGTCTCCCTCATACATGTTCTTCAATTCAAAACCCAACACTTCAACTCTTATTTATGTCAACAAGTTTCTCCTTCTACTCAACGCATCAACAACTTTGTTTGATTTTCCACTCCTATGCTTCAACACAAAAGTGTAACTCTGCATGAACTCTACCCATCTCATATGTCTCTAATTCAACTTACCTTGACTGTTCAAATACTAAAAAGCTTGATGATCTGTATATAGTACAAACTCCTTAGGAAACAAGTAATGTCTCCACTTCTTCAAGGCTTGAATTATGGCATAGAACTCTTGGTCATAAAATGAATATCATCTCCTTGCATCATTCAACTTTTCACTGAAATATGCTATAGGTCTACCTTCTTGAATCAATACTGCTCCAATTGCATTTCCACTTGCATCACAATCAACTTGAAATACCTTATTGAAATCTGGTAACGCCAAAATAGGTTGCTCTGTCACCTTCTGCTTCAACAACTCAAAACTTTTATCTACTCCTGATGTCCACTTGAAATCTTTTCTGTCACCTCTCATTGTCTCTATCATAGGGTTACATACTGAACTGAAATTTCTGATGAACTTCTGGTAGAAACTAGCCAATCCATAAAATGATCTAACCTCTCCAATGCTCTCCAGTGTAGGCCATTCAACAATTGCTCTTATCTTCTCAGGGTCCATCTTTAATCCTTCTGCAGAAATCACAAATCCTAAATATACCAATTCTTCCTTCATGAAACTACACTTGTTGATGTTTATCAACAATTTCTCTTCTCTCAACCTCTGCAAAACTTGTCTAATATGCCACAAATGTTCTTTTGTCTTACTAAAAATTAGAATGTCATCCAAATATACAATAACAAACTTACCCAAGAATCTCTTTAGAACTTCATTCATCAACCTCATGAAAGTACTTGGTGCATTTTTCAATCCAAAGGGCATCACTAACCACTCATATAATCCTTCATTTCTCTTAAAAGTAGTCTTCCATTCATCTCCCTCTCTGATTCTAATCTAATGGTATCCACTCTTCAAGTCTATCTTTGTGAAAAATCTTGCTCCACTCAAACAATCCATGATATCATCCATCCTAGGTGAAGGAAATTGGTACTTAACTGTGATTTTGTTTATTGCTCTCGAGTTAGTACACATTCTCCATTCTACATCTTTCTTAGGTGCAAGCACTACAGGTACTATACAAGGACTCAAACTTTCTCTGATCAAACCTTTCCTTAGCAACTCCTGTATTTGTCTATTCAACTCTTCATTCTCTGTCGGCATCATTCTGTGTGCTGCTTTGTTAGGCAAACTTGCTCTCGGTATAAGATCCATGTGATGACTGATACTCCTTATAGGTGGCAATCCTTCAGGCACATTATCAGATATGATATCTTCATACTCTGTCAGCAACTTTGTTATCTCCTCCGACTGTTCTCCTCCAATCTCTTTCTTCAATGTTTCAGGTTTCTTAGGAATCAAGGCATAACACATATTCTCATGTCTCAAACCATCAAGAAATTTTCTTCCATCTACCAAACAGATTCTAGCATTTCCACATACTTTGCTCTTAGGATCATCTTCCAAAGGAATCAAAGTAATTCTCTTTCCATTTGTTGTTATCGTATAAGTATTCTTTCTCCCATCATGTATAGCTTTTCTATCATACTGCCAGGGTCTACCCAACAAGATATGACAAACATCCATAGGCATAATATGACACAAGACTTCATCATGATGAGATCCAATATGGAATTTCACCAAACATTGTTCACTCACCAGTACCTTATGATCATCCTGAATCCATGCTATCTGATAGGGTTTAGGGTGTTTCAATCTTTCCAACTTCAGCTTAGTCACCATCTCCTCTGAAACTAGGTTATCTAAACTACCACTATCAATCACAAGTTTACAACACTTACCTCCTGATTTGCATCTTGTCCTGAACAAACTTTTCCTCTGTGGTGGTTCCTCATTGGTTTCTACTTGAAATAGTACTCTCCTCATCACCAATGATTCTCCTGTCTCCGGCTTACCAACTGAACCCAGTGATCCAACAGGTTCTTCTTCAACATAGGTTGCTCTTCCACTATTCTCCATCTTCTTGCTTATACTACCTTGATTACATTCAAATGCTCTATGTCCTTCACCTCCACACTTGAATTAAGTGCCTCTGAATGTTCTCTTATCAAATCCTCTTCCCTCTCTTTTGTATCCTTTGTTCTGGTATGCACTAGAGTTCTCTTTCTGGTAAAAAATTCTGCCATCTCTCCGGTAAGCATTATTATCTCTATCCTCCTTTTTGAATGGGTTGCCAGGCTTGTTCTACTTTGAATGTGATCTGTTTCCACCAGAAAATATTCTACCTCTCTAAAATTTACCTCCTCTGCCTTTCTATCTCTGATCATGTCTTTTATTTATCTTCTCTTCAACTTTCAGGGCAAATTGATATGCTTCTTCCAAAGATGTCATCCTTACCAAGCTCAGTTCTTCTTGAATGCTCAATCTCAGTCCATTGATGTATCTAGCCACTTTCTCCTTGCTTACTTCACTGTGTCCTGTCCTTATAATCATCTTATGAAATTCCTCAGTATACTCTTTCATAGATTTCTCCTTCTATCTCAGGTTTTGCAATCTTTTCAAAAGCTCCAACTCATAGTCAGCAGGTATGAATTGATTCTTCAATTTTGTCACCATCATATCCCACTTCGTAATCTTTTCTTTTCCTCTTTTGTTTCTTTCCAACTGAACTTCTTTCCACCATATAGCAGCATGTCCTTTCAATTTTGTCTTTGCAAACTTTACCTTCTCCAGATCTTCAATCTCTTCATATTCAAAGTATTGTTCCATGTCATTTATCTAGTTAATCAATTCTTAAGGGTTCAAATTACCAGTATAATTTGGCACATCAACTCTAGGTCTTTTTCCAATCTTCAAAATAGCTTGCAACATCTTTACTTGATCTGATTCTTCTTCTTCATTTCCTCCTAGGGTCTCGTCAATTTGTTCGACAAATTGAAATTCTTCTTCATCATCACTTTCAACATTAGGTATCGGTGTTAATCCTCTTCGTCTATCTTCTTCAACAACATCCAAATGAATTCGCATCATTTCCATCATCTCATCCATTCTACCAGACATTGTCCTAATAGCAACAACTCTCCTCGGTGACATTCTTCCTAGGATCAAGTGCAAACTGCCTCAGATTCAGCAATCGGGCTACAAGGTGACAATTGCCTCACAATCGGTGATCGGTTGTGACACAAGTAACTTACCTTAGTTTGACGATCTGTCCACAACAAGATCTTATAGAATTACCTCACCAACTTCTCTCAACTCACTCCCAAAGATTCAAACTTTCACTCTGATACCACTTGGTGTAGTCACGGTAGGAGGGTTCATAAAGTGAATTGTCCAGGCTGTGCAGCAAGAGTAAACACAACAGAAACAACTCAAAGATATGAAACAAACATAGATTTAGTCATTTAGTATATAATAGAATTCAAATACAAATGGGCCGGCAACATGCGGGCTTACAATTCAGCTCACAGGTCTGAAATTAGAATATACACAAGATATGGCTTTGAAGTCCCTTCGCGAAGAATATAAACTATCGATCTTCTAAATCATGAAAACTTGATAAATGTTTTCCTAAGGATCTATTACATCAATATATATCATCTCTGGTACAAAATATTCCTCCGTGTTGGCCAAGGAAGGTCACAAACTCCAATGAAGAGCTGTAATGTGTGTACACGGATAGGTCAGACCTAATCATGAATAATTCTTCCGCAAATGAATGGAATGATGCACGGATCTCGGGAAAGGTCGGCCATGAACCAAAGATCATTGAATGATGTGTCATTAAGCTCCACAAGTCAAGGAATGCTCCTCAAGTCTTCTCCTTTAGCTGATTATCAGAGTCTGTCAGGATGCTCTGTTCTGAGAAAATAGTCGATCTTCTGATAGTGATATCTTTCCGGTACTTAGTCCAAATGCTCTGAATTCTGGATATGGTGTAGATGAATGAATCTAGATACTAAGTCCATCTCTGCAAGATGTGAAATGCAACTGCGGCAAAATGTGGACCAAAATACAGAAACTGCTACTGACGGAATTGCTTGAATTGAACTAGAAAACAAAAGGAAACAAACTAAACTGCAAATGAACTAAAATGCAAATGTTTTTGGTTGATGCAAGATTTCTCTTGAACTAGGGATGCTCCTACATCAGGATATATGTGTATGATGGATTAGGATGATATGAAGGGGATAAGATGGGATAGATGAGACAACTTGCCCCCAAGTGCAAAGTGAATAGATAATCAATTTACACATGACGCCCATGAATGGGTTTTCATCATGGTACTTATCCAAGGCACCATAAAATGGTTTTCACCATTGGACAAATGATTTCTCTTTACAATCTTGATTTTTTTTATTTTTTTAAACTTTTTTAATTTTTTAATTTTTTGATTTGCTGATTGGATAACATTGATAGCTTGATATTCAAAGGTCACATGTCCTTTTCTGTTTGTGATAGTCGAGGTATATGTTCTTGTCTTAACATGCCAATAATGACCTACTTGAAGTAGTTGGTTCGTCAAGATTAAAGTGCTCTTGTACAATCCTTTGATGTTGGCATTATCCTCATTGATAGGGTACCATTATATCCCTTATGGTGAAGTGTTGCTGCCACAATATGACGGATTTGGGATGTGGATTTTTTGGATTTGAGATGTGAGTTTGGATTTAGATGGGGGATGTTGGATGTGGAATTATGTGATTGAGTTATATTGGGTTTAGATGGATAAGCTAGCAATTTAGATTGGGTTGGCATATTTTTGACTCACCATACTTGAGATGGTGGATTGTGGAATGTTGATTTTGGATTACAAAGTTTAGATGTGGGATTATGATGGTGATTAGGTGATTGTGGCTTATTTGATTTAGATGGATAGGTAGGAGATTTAGATTGAATTGGAGTATTTTTGACTCACCATACTTGGGATGGTGGATTATGGAATGTGGATTGCGGCACAAAGTCTTCAAGCTATTTTACACTCACAAACATAAACACAATCCTCACAAATGATTTGATAACACAAAGTCTATCACAATCAAATTAAGAACACTCTTTAATCACTTGAAACAATCTCCACACTTCAATTATTACCAAAGAAGATTATGATAGTAAGACTTAAGAACAATGCTATCATAACACAAATAACCCCAAGACAAATATTGGAATTGAACTTGCTTTCTTGTATTGATAAATATTTGATAATTGATTCTCACAAAGAAGCACAAAGTCTTGATTTGCTTTTCAATTCGCCAGAGTTTTTTTGCAATAGACAAAAGATCAAAAATTACAATAGAGGTCCTCTTTATTTATAGTGAGAGGCCTTGAGCTAATCTAGGAAAAAGTCTAACTACTTTGACTTATTCAACAAAAGAGTCCTTTTTGAATTAGGAATTTCTTTGTTCCATATGTAATTACATTTTAGAAAAATACATATGGATATGTCCAAAACTGATTACAAATTACATATCAAAACTATGAAAAAAAAGCTAAGGCAGGAAGAAATAATTTCAGCTGCCACCATCATTCTTCTTCAAGAAATTTTGGTAGATAGTCTTTACTGCTTCCATTTCACAAACATCTAGTCCAGCTATATTCTCTGACATCACATGATCCTTGACAATCATATCTTTTATTTCTTTGATTGCCTTCTCATGTTTTTCAAGATTATCTTTCAGATTATCAAGAGTAGATTGATAATCATGAAGCTTATCCAATGAAGCAATTGAAAACACCTCATCCTCAAAATGCCTTTGAACCATTTTCTTAAATGCATCAACCATATCTTTAGTAGAAAGGAACTTGTGATTTTCAGCTGTGAGGGCACATGGAAACTCTTTGAGTCTATGCAAAAGTGTTACACAATCATCCTCACTGAGTTCCCGTACACTTTACAAATCTTCAAAGCACACTTTTTAGCACATTGATGCGATGGATCAAAGATTTTTTAGTCTTAATATAAGACTCCCGATTTGATACAACACCAATCACAATCAAATTCTTTACCTTTATCTTCTTCATTTCAATCCCTTCTTCTAGAGTGTCTTCCAGATCTTGAAGTCCTTGGGATAATGAGTCAACAAGCTCATCAAGCTTAGCCCTTGCCTTTCCCATTTTTTCTTTTCATTCCACTATAGTCTTTAGAAGAAATTTACCTTGCATGAGAATTCTATCTACGAATTCACCAAAAACCCTTCCTCTAATATGTACCTTTTCAACTTTCTAGATCAAAGGGTCTTCAACAGTGATTGACATAGCCTCTACAATTTTTGAAGACATTGTGATCTATTGAAGGACTGTAACCAACTGTTTAGCTTTAGCTTTGCAGTGCTCTTTCTCCCTTTTCTCTTCATCATATTTATTGAGTAAATAAGTGGATATAACTTGAAAATCTGATTTGATGCCTTCATGAGTAAGTTTACCCAATTCAACTCTAGAAATCATGTAATCATTCACATCAAAAGAATCTATTGTAGCCTCAGGAGGAGGTTTGGCAATCTCTGCACATCTGATTCCTTTGTCATCAATAAGCCTAGAGATAGTCTTGGGCTTCTTCTTCTCTACCTTTGGTTTGGTAGGAAACAACTTCTCCAAATAAATGTCCTTAGGTGAAATAGCTTGCTTCTTTATCTTCAGAGTATAAGCTGATAACCACGGAGGCAATGTGGAAAAATTTACACTCAGGGGTGGATCAACCGTCTTCTCAATAGGATTCATACAGAAACCTGTGATGGTAACAATTGGAGATGTGGTAGTAAAAACTATACTTGTAGCATCAACATTCTTCTCAGGAGTATTAAGAAATTGATCTAACATAGTTTGTTCTCCAATATCAAATGAGGGTGAAGATAAACTAGAAAGTGAACTAGTAGAATCAAATACAATTCCAAAAGCAATCTTTACAAAAGTGGGGTTAGAATCAGAAGACACAACAATAGGGGAAGTGAGAACATTAGAAACAATTGGAACATTATCAAAGAAAAGAACATTTGGTAAAATAGCAGAATCTTGTGGTCCTTGGGGAGCATTTTTATGAGGAGACTTGTGTGAATCATCAAGCTGTTCCTGATCTACATTTGTTTATGTTTCATGCTTCTCATCCTTTTAGTCATTTGATTTCTCCTCCATTTCCACATCTTCAGTCTAAGGTTCTTTGACATTTTGTTGTTTTGCCTCTGCATCTTCTGCCTATGCATTATCAATATTCATCTTGTTTGCACCTGAGTCCTCAGTATTAGAACTTTCTATGACCTCTTTTGCCTTCCCCCCTTTGGAAACAAACTTAATTCATGTCTTTGTTACCCTGGAAGAAGGAGTGTCACTTTTGTTCCTAGTTCTGTTTTCCACCTTCTTTCCTGTTTGTTCCTAAGTCTCAGTCTCAGACCCAGTAAGGAATTATTTCAAACTGATACCTTTGCTCTGCAACCATATATTGGTGTTATCTAAGATAGGTTGAAACCTTTTCCGAAGAGAAGTCTCTTCTTTCACTGACCATTTGATCTATGGTAGAGGTGACGCCTCAATATTCTCAGTATTATATTTGGGATCTAGAACATCCCCCTCATCCTCCATGCCATCAGGAATATATGCTAACCTAAGTTCTTCTATTTGACTCAAATGAAGCCTGTAGTAATCCAACTTGCGAATATTATTTTGGGTCCTTATGTCAACCCAAACATCCTCCACCATGGGAACATGAAATATTGATTTCCTTTTAATCTTATCTTGCACTCTACGGAAATCAAAGTTATCTTTCCTCTTGAATTGTTTTACAGTAACAAGCTGCATCTCTGTTTCAATTGCTTTTGCCTTTGTGGCATATTGAACTGAGTACCTTCCAATTTCAACAGGAAACTTGATCCCAGTCTTTTTCAACTCCATCTGTTTATTATGGACAACAATCAACTACTGACATAGCTCCATCAAAACCATCTTATCACTTGGATACCTAGGCAACATTAATGGGTAGCCTTGGTAGTATCCAACTCTCAGATATGTGAATGTAGAAAACTACAAGAATAAACAACCAAAGGAATTTACCACTTGCCAGGCTTCATCAGATACTCTTTTCTGCTCCAATTCCTTGTCCCATAAACACATGAATATTGTGAAGAAAGAATCATTTACCCTCCTAAAATGGTGAATAGACCCTTTGAGGGTTATTTGAGGATAATACTTGAAAACTGGTACAACTCTCCTGTCTCCCTCTTGAGTCAAGCTTGGAAAGATTCTCATTGATGCCACTGCATATACTAGGTAAGAGATCATATAAAATTTGAAGTTGGTATGGACCTTGAGCAGTTGGTCATGCAATGCATTACTAATTTGCTCCCCCCATAATATCTTTTGTTGTCTTTTGAGGATGACTTTGATGTATAGGTACATCCACTCATGGAATTGAGAGGAAGAAGAAAGACCTCTGATTCTTCTCAACAAAGTGATCAAGTCACTAACCTCCTCTACAAAGTCACTTCTAGGAAGAACTTTGGGCCATCTTGATAGATTGCTCCTAGGAGTTTTCAACCATTTGCTATCAATGTGCCTCTTGGCAGATTCAACATACTTATCAAACTCTTTCTGACCTTTTGGAAAGTCAATTTCCCCAACATTCTCTATGGGTGGACACATAAAAATCTTATCAAAGAAATCAACATCAAGTCTCATGATAACATCCCCCTTAGAATCAGTCACTGTTCTAGTATCTTTATCATAGTGACTTGCCACTTGAAGGGTAAATTCAGTATTGTGACCTACCACTGGGAACGAGGCCACCAAGTGTATATTACTGTGAGGCCTACTTTTTCATTCCCTTACATTGGACTATTATTTTACTGTTGATGATACATTTAGACTTGTGGGACTGTTGATCCTGAATTCCTGAACTATTAGACTTTATGCTGTATGTGGATTGTTATGCTTAGTATGTTTACGATGTGTTTAGACCTGGATATTGCTTTATTGATGATGTTAATAGATGGTTTATATTATGATGTTATGGGAAAACTAATTGGGTGATGTTAGTTAGAAATTTGTTTTGTGATTCAATCTTGGGAATGGATGTTTGAAATGCAGAATTTAGAATCTAATTGTAATGTGACTTCCTTTATGCTTATATAAACTTGTGATATTTTATGCGAGTGTATGTTTCAACTTTGCTTCGGCTATTATATATATGTGGAATTAACTTTTCAATTGAGTGCACAGGTATTTCTAACAAGCCACATAAATTGGAGATCATCCCACACACGATGTTGTTTTCCCTTGTGAAGCCGATCTAGTTCCACGAGGAACCAAGATCAACTCTGTGCATGTTGAAATTCTGTAATGTTGATTGCATGCTGTTAGTCGGGCTAAGTCTACCCCTATTTTATTTTGAATTCTAATTGGTGTGGTAAGAATATTGTCTTTTGAATTTCATTTTTTAAATTTTAAATTTTGAGACCCCTTTTCATGTGCTTTAACTTAACCCTTGGTGCTCAAAATGAGCTAAACTTGACCCTAGGTTGTACCCCTTGGGTCTAGGGACCCTTTTGGCTTTGGTAACCCAAGGTAAACCTCCATTTGGTCACTTTAACTTCACCCTGAAGTAAAGTGACGAAATTGGAGGCATGGGAGGGAGAGAGTGAGTCAAACACTCAACTCCATCCTTACCTCTTCCCTAGGTTGGGGATAACTCCAAGACCCCTCAATGGTGGAGGAATTTACTCCAAGTCTCTTCCACCATTGGTGAGGGAACCTTGGGGTTGTGTGGTCCTCTTGGGAGGGAAGGAATGGGACACATGTGTCACCCATTCCCTCTTAAGCTCCACTTTTCTCTCCCACATGTTTGAGAGAGGACAAGTGGAGGGGAGAGAGAGACTTGGGGATGGGTGAGTGACATGTGTCATCACCCATTCCATGGGTCTTGCTTGTAGTTGGGAGGAAGAGTGAGGAGGTGACAAGTGTCACCTCCCCATTCCTCAAAGCTCATGGGTAGAGCTTATTTTAATCCCACTTGGAGAAGGGTATGGGTGGTTGAATTTTTGGAAAATTTTATTGTTTGGAATTTTACTTTGGGGGGAAAAGTTAGAGAGATTTTTGTGGCTTATGTTGGAGGAGGATTTGGAGAAGCTCTACATCAACCATCTACCAAAATAGGCTTTTTAAGGTTGGTTTCAAGGCTAAGACCTTCCCTTAAATATTTTTATGTGTTTGTGTGATGCTATGTGTGAGATCTATTTTTGAGTTTTATTTGTTGTGTGGGGAAAATCGTAAGGGTGTTGTAAGAGCCTCTCCCACTTGGGAGAGGATGCTCAACAAGTGTGGGGTGGGGGAGGAGTGAACCTCCTCAGGGTCATTTCCTTGATTTTGTGGTGTTGTAGCCTTGAGGGCAATATGAGATTTTATGTATTATGTGAAATGGCTTGAGAGCCAAAATGGAAGCTTTGTGGAAATTGTGTTAAAAAGAGTTGGCTTGAGGCCTTAAGAGGTATTTGTATTTGGGATATTTGTAGGAGTGGCACTCTTGAGTTGAGTGTTGTCCACTCCCCTACCCCTTTGAACTCATCCTGATTGAGTTCTTGTGATGTGTTAACCATGGGAATCAATTGTGTTTGGTCGTTTGAATGCCTTGTTGTGATGTGGAATGAGTTCCCAAGTGTGTGGATGACCTCCCTAGCTTAGGGGTGACCCTCTTGTGGGTCTATGGTAGGGAGGAGAGCAAGATGTGTGGCTTCTTTCCCCTTGTGATATTGCAGGTTCATTGGAGCTAAGTTTTGTGAAGTTGGAGAAAACACCTTGCTCTTGGAGTTGATATCCTATTTCATTTTAGCTCTTGAGAGAGAGCTTGGCCTATTTAGGAGTTTGCTTCATTGTTAGTTTTCAAGAGGAGAACATTGTTCTCTCTGTTGTTGTAAAAGTTTATTTTTTTTGTATTGTGTGTAAGCTATTTACATTTGGAATAGAAATTTAAAATGTGTTGATTTTAATGCTTATCATTCAAAAAAATGTTGAAGGGAAAAGATTTGGTTTCAATGTTATTTCACTTGTATGTTTATTTTAAAAAACATCAAATAGGAAAGTTGTGGTTTTAATTTGAGACAAACATGAAATTTGTATATTGTTATTATGAAAAAGAAAATTAGTTGTTGTTGTGTATTAGAAGTATTTATTTATTTCATTGTTTCTTTCCTTTAAAAATGCAAATATCAACAATATTACAATGAGTATATTTTGAAATGAGTTTATTGTCTTGTAGAAGATTTGAAAAAAAAAAGATATATATCTTTGTTTATTTGTTTTAAAAGAAAATTTGTAAGTGATTAGAAGGAGGATTATAGTTGAAAATATAATTATATATATGCAAAAATATATACATATACATATATATATATACATATATATATATATATACATATACATATACATATATATACATATACATATACATATACATATACATATACATATACATATACATATACATATACATATATATATATATATTATGTGTATTTTAAATGTTTGCATTTATATGTTTTTGTTTTTAAATATAAAATGCTTTTATTAATTCTGTCAAACAAAAACAAAATTTACATTACCCATATAATCAGAATAAATGTATATATATATATATATTGTCATATTTTTATTATTAAATAAACTAAAATTGTGAAAATTCTGTGTATATATATATATATTTAAATCCTAAAATAATCATTGTGCAAAATGATGGAGCGACTATTTTTCTTTATAGTTCGCAGTTTGGTTTTAATAGAAAAAAAATATGAAGTGGTGGGGGGGTTCGAACCCACCCACCGTTGCCATTGTTAATAAGGGTGTGGGGAAGGGGGCGGAGCCCCCACCCACACCCCATTGTATGGGATGTGGGTGGGGGCTCCGTCCCTCTCCCCACACCCCCTACTCGCTACTTCCCCCGCGGGCCACACACATACCTTCCCCGCGCAGTCTGTCGTCTGCAAACCTCTCCACCACCGCAGCCTCCACTGCTCCCCTCTCAGGCACCTCAACACCTCCACCGCCGATCTCAACCCCACTACCGGTCTTAAACACTGCGGCCTCCATGAGATCCGCCACTCCCCTTTGTACACTGCGGCCTCTTCCTCACAGCACCGCCCTCCACAGACCTACCACAAATGACTTAGGGTTTTCAGTAGAGAATTAAAAATATAAATAAACAATATTTTTATAAATAAAACACAGCAGTATATATAATCAAAATATATATATATGCCATCATATCTATTTCATATGTGGCCACCATTAAACCTGCAACACAACCAAAGGCAAAATGAAAGAAAGAGAAAGAAAGGAGAAGAGAAAACAAAGAGGAGAAAATGAGAAATGAGAAGAATAGGGTTAGGGCTTTTACTCATAAGGAAATTATTTTTTTAATAGAGAGGATTTTTAGGGCTTGTATTTTAAAATTGCCCTTATATTCTTTTCCCATTCTCTATTATTTTTCTCCTTTTGTTTTAAAATTTATTTTTGAATGGGTTATTGTGATCAATTAAATGTGTAAAACTATATTCTTGTTGGAATATTATTTTGATTTGTTAGTGGATGTTAATAAATAGATTAGATCACGATAGAAGGATTTATTTGATTCAACTAAATTTTACACAATTCAAATATTGAGAGGTATTTATTTTAAACAATTGGGTTAAATCTTAGATTATAAAACCTAACTCGACGAGGATGATTTAAACTACATCGTTATTAATTAAAATTTAATATTCTTTTAAATCATTCTTGGGGCAATTAAATTAACAAATTTAAATTAGACATTGTCTTAAATCCAACTCAGAAACCTAGTGAATCATTTAAACGAAGTTAGTAAAACCTGTTTCCGAGATCTGATCTACCAAGAAATTAGGAATAATGTAAATGATGCAGAGATAACTCTGATTGATCGAAAATGTGAAGAAGAAAAAATTGATCGAGCTTTGTTGAAAACGTTTTAAATTATAGAAAATGTGAAGAACAAATTGATCAGACTTTGTTGAAAAATGTTCAATTAACTTATTCATCTAATCTACTTATTCAACTAGTGAGACGTAAGTAATTTAACACCAAACCTTGTTACCTTCGATCAAATTAGTTTTAGTTCAATAAACCCTAATCATGCCTGTGAGGCGTTATGTTGCCAGATTTTTCAAGAATTTAGGGTTTAGCTAGGTTAGTGAAGTTTAACCTTGTTTGGGAATATAATATTGTTTTTTTTGCTGAGTATCGTCATTTGATTTTTGTATTTTATCATCCTCTCATGCACTTGATTTTTGGTTATTGATTTTGACTTACGTCAAAATCCCTTCATTCACATAGGATAACTTGGGGTTTCGATCGTTGATCCTAACCCTATTGGCGACGTTAACTGCGTCACGTTGACCCCCAGATGGCCTTCATTGCGATTGGTATGTGCACATGAATGCATTAACCCGCATTCAACTGTATTGTTTACACCTTAAGCGTAACGCCAACGAGCACACTTACGTGTGCGAGGGGGTTTCTAGGGAAGCGTGGATTTTTTTTTGATATTTCGTGTCATGACCACATGACAAATGTGGACATGACACGTGTGATGTGTGTTGTGACCACATGGGAAATGTGGGCATGACATTTGGTATCAGAGCCGAAGTTTAAACACTAGGCTTAGTTGGGCACGTTACTTATTCTGTAACTTTGATTAATTAGTGCCTACCTTGTTTTGTAGGATGCCTCCCCGACGTATTCGGCGAGCACGATCGCGTAACACTGCGTCCGCTGAGGTGCACAGTGATTCCTCTGTAGAGGGACAGATACCAATAGCCTTAGCAGATCAGCCAGTACCACAGGCACCACCAGTACTTGATATATGACCTCATATTTTACAGACATTACAGGCCATGTTAGAGAGGCTACTGCTAGTTATACCAGCACCACGTGACGAGCCTCGCGTTGATCTGCGAGAGGAGCCACGTGAGGAGCCATATGTTGAGTCGTGAGCTGAGCCACATGTAGAGCCCTGTGTTGATCCGAGAGAGGTACCACGTGTGGAGCCTTTTGTAGAGATACCTGATACTACAGTGGAGGAGGTAGGGTCAGCTTATAGAGCACGGAGTAGGAGTCCTCCGTGACATGCGAGATGAGATGAGATTATGAAGGTTGAGCAGATACATCATGGACCTTATGAGTATGGTATGGATGAGCCAGTTATAGGACATAGAGACAGAGGAGATCCGATCAGAGACCTACTTAGGCTTAATCCACCTACCTTCACAGGAGCTACAGAGGGAGACGAGGCTGAGGCTTGGCTCATCAATCTTGACAGATGCTTTGCATTGCAAACTTATGAGAGCAACATGAAAGCACGTGTGGCAGTACACCTCCTGAGAGATGCAACAGCTACCTGGTGGCGCACTGAGGAGTGCAAGCGCCGGTTATTATTAGACACACTCACATGGGACACTTTCATAGAGCGTTTTAATGCGCGTTACTTGTCAGATCATTATAGGTAGCACCGGATAGATGAGTTCCACGACTTACATTAGAGAGGACTCACGGTTGCATAGTATGAGAGCTGATTTATTGAGCTCTCACGTTATGCAGAGTATCTCCACAATGAGAAACTCATGTGCACAAATTCATCAGAGGTTTGAATCAGGAGATAGTAGGACCAGTGCGTATGGTAGACCCCCAGACTATGAGTGAGGCTACCGAGAAGGCTTATATTGCAGAGGAGATTCATGGACGAGGGCATAATTCATGCCCGCAGTTTCAAGACCGTAATCATCAGCAGCAGCAGAACTTTCGTAGACCACCACCAACACCACAGAGAGGAGGATTTAGTTCTCCATCATTACCTCCTAGGCCTCCACAGCAGTAGCAGCAGCATCAACAGAGGTCTAGACCCCAGTAGAGGGCATAGGGAGGAGAGAATCGTGGTTGGTAGTAGTAGGGCCCGCGTAGAGATCAGAGACAACAGGGATCATCTGTGGGACCCACAAGGTCACAAAAGTTGTATAGAGGTTCGCAGGGGTCCACAAGATGGACTGGACAACAGCAGTCGGGTAGGACTCAATCAAGGCAAATATAGGCTAGGGGCCCATGTTATGTTTGTGGTGGGGTAGGGCATTTGGCCAGAGAGTGTCCACAGGGTTTCACGGCAGGGGGACAGCCCCATTCAGGAGGGTCAGAGTAGACTGTAGGAGATGTGGGCAAGTCCCACCGCATGTTTGCAGTGGTTGATAACCGCTAGGCTAACTATTAGGCATCCATGATTGAGACATCAGGTATGATCGGGGATGCCCCCATCTCTATTCTTTTTGACTCTAGAGCTAACGTTGTAGGATGGTGGCTTCTAGGCAAGACATTAGGTGGGAGGTTGAGTTGGCCTCTGGGGCCAGGATGTCAGTAAATACCTTGGTTCGGGATTGTGAGATTTCCTTGGGTTCCTTCACTACATCATGTGACCTTAGAGTTATGCCATTAGGATCCTACGGTGTGGTTTTGGGTATGGACTGGCTTGCGGGTCATAGAGCCAAGTTGGATTGTCGTCGAAGGGCGATTAGCTTCTTAGATGATCATGGTGCACCGGTTGAGATAGTGGGCATTTAGAAGCCCACGACAGTTCGTATGATATCCGCTTAGCAGCTTAAGTGCTGCATGCGGAAGGGATGTTAGATGTTTGCTATCATAGTTAGTGACAGATTAGAGGATGAGCCTGAGGCTTCATTGGATGATCACCCTATCCTGAGAGAGTTTACCAATGTGTTTCCGCTGGAAAATTACCAGGTATGCCTCCACGCAGAGAGGTAGATTTCCACATTGATCTAGTGACAGGTGCAGAGCCAGTGTCTCGTGCACCCTACAGGATGACTACACATGAGCTCACGAAGCTCAAACTGCCGTTAGAGGAGTTACTTGAGAAGGGACACATCTAACCTAGCATTTCACCTTGGGGCACTCCGATTATCTTCGTGAAGAAGAAGGATGGATCTCTTCGCTTGTGCATGGTTTATAGGTAGTTGAACAAGGTGACGGTGAAGAACCGTTATCCTCTGCCTAAGATTAATGACCTTTTTGACTAGATGTAGGGAGCCAGAGTGTTCTCAAAAATTGATCTGAAATCTGGGTATCACCAATTACGCATCATAGAGGCAAACATTCATAATACTGCTTTTCGAACTAGATATGGCCATTACGAGTTCACAGTGGTACCCTTCAGTTTGATGAACGCCCCTGCAGTGTTCATGAGTCTCATGAACGGGGTGTTCCACACTTACTTGGATCGGTTCGCGATCATATTTCTTGATGATATTTTGATCTATTCGCGGACCGAGGAGGAGCATGTGGATCATTTGCATCAGGTTTTGTAGTGCTTGTGAGAGCAGCAGCTTTATGGCGAGCTGGCGAAGTGTGCCTTCTTCAGGACAGAGGTACAATATTTGGGGCACATCCTATGAGGCGATGGCATCTCCATAGATCCATCAAAGATTAGAGCTATCCAGGATTGGCTAGCACCCACCAGTGTGACAAAGGTCAGGAGTTTCATGGGATTAGCCAGTTATTATCGTAGATTGGTAGAGGGCTTTCCCAGGATAGAGCACCCCATCACTTCCCTTCAGCGGAAAGGGAAGAGTTTCACTTGGACCGAGTAGTGCGAGAGGGCCTTTGGAGTCCTCAAGGAGCGTCTTATCAGCGCTCTCATATTAGCAGTTTCAAATCCTACTGAGGATTTTGTAGTTTGCACAGATGCATCACTTGAGGGTTTGGGAGTCGTGCTCATGTAGGGTGGTAGGGTGATTGCATATGAGTCGCATAAGCTCAAGCCACATGAGTTGAAATACCCTACTCATGATTTAGAGCTCACAGTAGTGGTACATACTCTTGTTCGTTGGAGATACTTTCTTTTGGGTTGTCACTTTGAGCTCCATTCGGATCACCATAACTTGTAGTACATATTCACATAGCCGAATTTGAACGCCCGTCAGTGGCGTTGGATGGAGTTTTTATGTGAGTACAACTTTGATGTCCACTACATCAAAGGGAAGGAGAACGAGGTTGCTGACGCTTTGAGTCAGAGGCACCACGAGATCCTGACCTTGACCTTGAGTGTGGATTTGAGAGAGCGTATCATACAGCATCTGCCTGAGGATGAGTGGTTTCTTGAGGTGCAGCAGGAGATCCATAAACAGAGGGCCTTTAAGGACAGATTTGTAGGATATTCCCTTGAGTCTGATGGTTTGCTTAGACATTGACAGTGCATCTATGTACCCCGTGTGGGTGATCTTCATGTAGTGGTTCTTTCAGAGGCTCATAGAGCACCTTATGCAGCACACCCAGGGGTGCATAAGATGCATGCCGATTTACGACAGTTATACCATTGGGCAGGTATGAGACGAGATATTGCAGAGTACGTTGCTCATTGTCTTGAGTGCCAGAGGGTCAAGGTTGAGCATCAGCATCCAGCGGGTCTTTTATACCCTCACGAGATACCTAAGTGGAAATGGGACACCATTTCCATGGACTTTATTATTGGTCTTCCTATGTCATCACACCGCCATGATGCCATCATGGTGACGGTTGACAAGTTGACCAAGGTGGCGCATTTCTCACCTGTACACATGATGTACAATGCACCATCTATGGCGAGAGTATTCTTGGATCAAATTGTTAGATTTCATGGGGTCCCTCACTGTATCATTTCTGACAGGGACTCGGTATTCACTTCAGCCTTTTGGAGAGCCTTACAGCAGGCGTTGGGCACACAGCTCAACTTCAGTTCTGCTTATCATCCTGAGACCGATGGACAGAAAGAGAGAGTTAATCATGTTCTTGAGAATATGCTCCACATCTATGTCATGGATCATTAGAATAGATGGGAGGAGTATCTGTATCTGGTTGAGTTTGCCTACAATAATGGGCATCACAGCTCGTTGGGTATGCCTCCTTTTTAGGCTTTATACGACAGAACATGCAGGACACCATTGAGTTGGGATCGGATAGAGGATAGGGTTGCCATTGGTCCAAAGTTAGTTCAGGATATGGAGTAGCAAGTCACATTGATTAGGCAGAGACTTCAGGAGGCACATGATAGATAGAAGAAGTATGTCGATGCTAAGAGAACTGATCGGAGCTTCTCAGTGGGTGACAGGGTATTCCTTAGAGTGCGACCACACAAGAGTCCAATCCGTTATGGAAAGGGCTCTAAGCTTGCACCACGGTTTGTAGGACCTTTGTAGATCTTGGAGCGGATAGGACCTATTGCCTACCGTCTAGCATTGCCACCTAGCTTGTCGCGTATCCATGACGTTTTTCATATTTCAGTTTTACGGTGTTACATTTTTGACTTATCTCATGTATTAGATTGGAGTGATCTTCGGGTAGAGGCAGATGGTCAATTGGTTTTGGAGCCAATTCACATATTGGCTCGTCAGACACTGGGCCTTCGAGGTCAAGAGTTGGACCAGGTTAGAGTCCAGTAGGACATGTACGATGAGGTCACAACGACATGGGAGGATGCAGCGAGATTGAGGGCCCTTTATCCTCACCTCTTTGACAACTTCCAGGAGGAAGTACAGTCTTAGGGGGGAGGATGTGAGGCCTACTTTTTCATTCCCTTACATTGGACTATTATTTTACTGTTGATGATACATTTAGACTTGTGGGACTGTTGATCCTAAATTTCCAAACTATTAGATTTTATGCTGTATGTGGATTGTTATGCTTAGTATGTTTACGATGTGTTTAGACCTGGATATTGCTTTACTGATGATGTTAATAGATGGTTTATATTATGATGTTATGGGAAAACTAATTGGGTGATGTTAGTTAGAAATTTGTTTTGTGATTCAATCTTGGGAATGGATGTTTGAAATGCAGAATTTAGAATCTAATTGTAATGTGACTTCCTTTATGCTTATATGAACTTGTGATATTTTATGCGAGTGTATGTTTCAAATTTGCTTCGGCTATTATATATATGTAGAATTAACTTTTCAATTGAGTGTGTAGGTATTTATAACAAGCCACAGAAATTGGAGATCATCCCACACACGATGTTGTTTTCCCTTGTGAAGTCGATCTAGTTCCAGGAGGAACCATGATCAACTCTGTGCATGATGAAATTCTGTAATGTTGATTGCATGTTGTTAGTCAGGCTAAGTCTACCCCTCTTTTATTTTGAATTCTAATTGGTGTGGTAAGAATATTGTCTTTTGAATTTCAATTTTTAAATTTTAAATTTTGAGACCCCTTTTCATGTGCTTTAACTTAACCCTTGGTGCTCAAAATGAGCTAAACTTGACCCTGGGTTGTACCCCTTGGGTCTAGGGACCTTTTTGGCTTTGGTAACCCAAGGTAAACCTCCATTTGGTCACTTTAACTTCACCCTGAAGTAAAGTGACGAAATTGGAGGCATGGAAGGGAGAGGATGAGTGAGTCAAACACTCAACTCCATCCTCACCTCTTTTCTAGGTTGGGGATAACTCCAAGACCCCTCAATGGTGGACTTTACTCCAAGTTTCTTCTACCATTGGTGAGGGCACCTTGGGGTTGAGTGGTCCCTCTTGGGAGGAAAGGACTGGGACACATGTGTCACCCATTCCCTCTTAAGCTCCACTTTTCTCTCCCACATGTTTGATAGAGGACAAGTGGAGGGGAGAGAGAGACTTGGGGATGGGTGAGTGACATGTGTCATCACCCATTCCATGGGTCTTGCTTGTAGTTGGGAGGAAGAGTGAGGAGGTGACAAGTGTCACCTCCCCATTCCTCAAATTTCATGGGTAGAGCTTATTTTAATCCCACTTGGAGAAGGGTATGGGTGGTTGAATTTTTGGAAAATTTTATTGTATGGAATTTTACTTTGGGGGGAAAAGTTAGAGAGAGTTTTGTGGCTTATATTGGAGGAGGATTTCGAGAAGCTCTACATCAACCATCTACCAAAATGGGCTTTTTAAGGTTGGTTTCAAGGCTAAGGCCTTCCCTTAAGTATTTTTATTTGTTTGTGTGATGCTATGTGTAAGATCTATTTTTGAGTTTTATTTGTTGTGTGGGGAAAATTGTAAGGGTGTTGTAAGAGCCTCTCCCACTTGGGAGAAGATGCTCAACAAGTGTGGGGTGGGGGAGGAGTGAACCTCCTCGGGGTCATTTCTTTGATTTTGTGGTGTTGTAGCCTTGAGGGCAATATGAGATTTTATTCATTATGTGAAATGGCTTGAGAGCCAAAATGGAAGCTTTGTGGAAATTGTGTTAAAAAGAGTTGGCTTGAGGCCTTAAGAGGTATTTGTATTTGGGATATTTGTAGGAGTGGCACTCTTGAGTTGAGTGTTGTCCACTCCCCTACCCCTTTGAACTCATCCTGATTGAGTTCTTGTGATGTGTTAACCATGAGATTCAATTGTGTTTGGTTGTTTGAATGCCTTGTTGTGATGTGGAATGAGTTCCCAAGTGTGTGGATGACCTCCCTAGCTCAGGGGTGACCCTCTTGCGGGTCTATGGTAGGGAGGAGAGCAAGATGTGTGGCTTCTTTCCCCTTGTTGTGATATTGCAGGTTCATTGGAGCTAAGTTTTGTGAAGTTGGAGAAAACACCTTGCTCTTGGAGTTGATATCCTATTTCATTTTAGCTCTTGAGAGAGAGCTTGGCCTATTTAGGAGTTTGCTGCATTGTTAGTTTTCAAAGAGGAGAACATTGTTCTCTCTCTTGTTGTAAAAGTTTATTTTTTTTGTATTATGTGTAAGCTATTTACATTTGGGATAGAAATTTAAAATGTGTTGATTTTAATGCTTATCATTCAAAAAAATGTTGAAGGGAAAAGATTTGGTTTCAATGTTATTTCATTTGTATGTTTATTTTAAAAAACATCAAATAGGAAAGTTGTGGTTTTAATTTGAGACAAACATGAAATTTGTATATTGTTATTATGAAAAATAAAATTAGTTGTTGTTGTGTATTAGAAGTATTTATTTATTTCATTGTTTCTTTCCTTTAAAAATGCAAATATTAACAATATTACAATAAGTATATTTTAAAATGAGTTCATTGTCTTGTAGAAGATTTGAAAAAAAAATAGATATATATCTTTGTTTATTTGTTTTAAAAGAAAATTTGTAAGTGATTAGAAGGAGGATTATAGTTGAAAATATAATTATATATATATATATATATGCAAAAATATATACATATACATATACATATACATATACATATATATATATATATATATATTATGTGTATTTTAAATGTTTGCATTTATATGTTTTTTTTTAAAATATAAAATGCTTTTATTAATTTTGTCAAACAAAAACAAAATTTACATTACCCATATTGTCATATTTTTATTATTAAATAAACTTAAATTGTGAAATTGTTGAGTGTGTATATTGTCATATTTTTATTATTAAATAAACTGAAATTATGAAAATTATGAGTATATATATATATTTAAATCCTAAAATAATCGTTGTGCAAAATGATGGAGTGACTATTTGTCTTTACAGTTTGCAGTTTGGTTTTAATAGAAAAAAAAAAATGAAGTGGTGGGTGGGGTTCGAACCCCCCCACTGTCGCCATTGTTAATAAGGATGTCAGGAAGAGGGCGGAGCCCCCACCCACACCCCATTGTATGGGATGTGGGTGGGGGCTCCGTCCCCCTCCCCATACCCCCTACTCGCTACCTCCCTCGCAGGCCACGCACATACCCTTCCCCGCGCAGTCTGCCATCCGCAGACCTCTCCGCCACCATAGCCTCTGCTGCTCCCCTCTCAGGCACCTCAACATCTCCACTGCCGGTCTCAACCCCGTCGCCGGTCTTAAACACTGCAACCTCCATGAGATCCGCTGCTCCCCTTTGTACACTGCAGCCTCTTCCTCACAGTGTTGCCCTCCACAAACCTACCACAAATGACTTAGGGTTTTCAACAGAGAATTAAAAATATAAATAAACAATATTTTTATAAATAAAACATAGCAATATATACAATCAAAATATATATATATATATATATATATATATATATATATATGCCATCATATGCATTTCATATGTGGCCACCATTAAACCTGCAACACAACCAAAGGCAAAATGAAAGAAAGAGAAAGAAAGGAGAAGAGAAAACAAAGAGGAGAAAATGAGAAATGAGAAGAATAGGGTTAGGGCTTTTATTCATAAGGAAATTATTTTTTTAATAGAGAGGATTTTTAGGGCTTGTATTTTAAAATTGCCCTTATATTCTTTTCCCATTCTCTTTATTATTTTTCTTCTTTTGTTTTAAAATTTATTTTTGAATGGGTTATTGTGATCAATTAAATGGGTAAAACTATATTCTTGTTGGAATATTATTTTTATTTGTTAGTGGATGTTAATAAATAGATTAGATCATGATAGAAGGATTTATTTGATTCAACTAAATTTTACACAATTCAAATATTGAGAGGTATTTATTTTAAACAATCGGGTTAAATCTTAGATTATAAAACCTAACTCGACGAGGATGATTTAAACTACATCGTTATTAATTAAAATTTAATATTCTTTTAAATCATTCTTGGGGCAATTAAATTAATGAATTTAAATTAGACGTTGTCTTAAATCCAACTCAGAAACCTAGTGAATCATTTAAACGAAGTTAGTAAAACCTGTTTCCGAGATTTGATCTACCAAGAAATTAGGAATAATGTAAATGATGCAGAGATAACTCTGATTGATCAAAAACGTGAAGAAGAACAAATCGATCAAGCTTTGTTAAAAAAATTTTAAATTATAGAAAACGTGAAGGAGAACAAATTGATCGGACTTTGTTGAAAAATGTTCAATTAACTTATTCATTTGATCTACTTATTCAACTAGTGAGACATAAGTAATTTAACACCAAACCTTGTTACCTTCGATCAAATTAGTTTTAGTTCAATAAACCCTAATCACGCCCGTGAGGCGTTATGCTGCCATATTTTTCTAGAATTTAGGGCTAGCTAGGTTAGTGAAGTTTAATCTTGTTTGGGAATATAATATTGTTTTTTTTTGCCGAGTATCATCATTTGAATTTTGTATTTTATCATCCTCTCATGCCCTTGATTTTTGGTTATTGATTTTGACTTACATCAAAATCCCTTCATTCACATAGGATAACTTGGGGTTTCAATCGTTGATCCTAGCCCTATTGGCGACGTTAACCGCGTCGCGTTGACCCCCTAGATGGCCTTCATTGCGATTGGTATGCGCACGTGAACGCATTAACCCGCATTCAACTGTATTGTTTATGCCTTAAGCGTAACGCCACTGAGCACACTTACGCGTGTGAGGGGGTTTCTAGGGAAGCATGAAATTTTTTTTGATATTTCCTGTCATGACCACATGACAAATGTGGACATGACACGTGTGATGTGTGTCGTGACCACATGGGAAATGTGGGCATGACAATTACTGTCAATGATTTTTTGCATGTATCGGGGAGGATTTGACTGCTTAGTTCTCTCTACAAATTCTTCCATGTCAACATGACCTATCTCAGTATCCCTGATATCCTCCACATTTGACTGTACTGCAGTTACAGGGAAAACCCCTTGATACTTATACTTCATTGTCTTAGCTTTGGACGGAGATGGCTCGGACATCAGCTTTTGAAGGAATCACTAAAATTGGTGTCGACAATAGCTGTTGCTTGCAGAAACTGCAAAAAAGTCATGATCTCGCAGTTAGGGGAAAAATTGACATTTTGGGAAAACTGTGTAATGTTGACCATGTTCACAGGGATGAGCTTGAAAGGGCTAGAGCACACACAAGTCAAGAAATTAGGCGAAAGCGGGCCAAAGGCATCATTTTCAGGAATTTCCCAGTGTTAGGGAAATTTAGGAAGTCATGCACGGGCGGTCAGAATGACCGCTCCTACAGGTTGACAGTTTAGATTTTTGATGTAAGGGCGGTCAAAATGACCGCTCCTATAGGTAGGTAGGTCAAGCAAATTTTTTGCATGTATGAGCGATGGTTTTAACCGCTTTTGCATGTTGATAGGACTCAATAAATTTTTTATGTATGGGCAGTCGAATTGACCGCTCTTACATGTGAGTAGATAAGGTGAAAATTAAAAAATGTTTGAGCAGGCATTTTTACCCCTCTTACATGTATAAACTCAATTTTTTTATGTAGGGGCGGTGATTTTTACCGCCCTTACACTTGAGGTAACACAAAAGAAAATAAAGGCATGGGCGGCAAAAATCACTGCCCCAACACATCTTATAAGACAAGTGAAGATAACATGTATGGGCGGTTGAAATGACCGCTGATACATGTGAGGGAATAAACAAGTCATGTGTCACACACAAGCAGTGGGAAAAACTGACCCTACCAGTGACAGATTTTCATTAGGAAAAATGAAAAGAATAAGGTTTTTAGACTGAATGACGAAAATCGCCAGGATATCATCAAAAACACAAATGAAACTAAAAAATAGAAACCATAGTTTTTAGAAAGACGATTTCAACGTTCTACAAACATTTCAAAACACAAAACAAATACACCTTATGATTAATCAAATGAAATTTTAATCAAAGGAAAAAATGATTTAAAGAAGATATAGATTAAGAAAAGAAAACACGAGAAAAACTTAACCGATATAAGCACCAAAAAACAAATGGGAAAAATAAAAATTACCACTAAAATCCACACTGGCCATTAATATTGATAGCTTGGGCAACCTCAGGGATGCAAAACAATCACGAGATTGAAGAAAATGAAAAGAAAAAGATTTAAAATACCTATTTAAACCTCAAAACATATCACTTAGAATCACATTAATTACACATGAGTTCAACTCGAAGTGACTTCGGAGATGCCTCGGCAGCGAATTTCACCGCTCGCACACATACAAGAAAGATATGACACATGGGCGGCAATTCTGACCGACTCTACATGTTTTAATAAAACAAGTAAACATATGCACGAGTGGGGTTTTTGACCGCTTGTGCATTGGATTGAAATCAAGTTACATGCAATGTTGGTGATTTCAACTAACTTTGCATGTGAACTATAAAAACTTTCTAACACCTTAAAAAGGTCAAAATTGAGATTTCGACGAACCTGCAACCTAGCCAAGTTTCATGAATTTTGAGAAACTAACTTAGGGAAATGTTACAAGCCACTTTTAAGTGTCAGATGACCATGCATGAGATCAAAGTATCTTGCCTCAAAAAGCATTCTTAGAGTGTAGGCTATGGAACAAACAAGTTCTGTAGGGGACGTCCTACAAAATGAGCGTAGCTGATTTTGATGACAATAGTTGGCTCTAACTAGGGAGCTTCCTTCAATCATTCTTTGAAACAATCAAAGGGAGAAAAATTCCAGTCTCTGAGTGCCTTCATCCATGCCATTGGACCATAGAGTCAAGTGAACAAAACAAAAAGACACAAAAAGACTAAAAATGAAAATGAAAAACACAAACTGTACAAATATACAAGTGAACTTATCTGGCGCTTCATGGATTGAAAAGCTTCAGATGTTGTCCACTATGCGGCAACAAGAATGGTGTCCCATCTTGATATTGCAGCAAGAAAATATTCTCACCACAGAATTGGTGAATGATAAATGGGCCTCTCCATAGGGAATCAAATTTCCCATGCATTCCCTTTGGCTCTCTCCTCTTGTCCCACAACAAGACTTGATCCCCAATCTAAAAATCTTTGGCCTTTTCTTTCTTATCAAACAACTTCTTGACTTGACTTTGATGTTCAGCTATATGGTCCACCACCATAACTCGTTGCTCTTCAAGTTCAGAAAGATACATATGCGTTTATCAATAGAACTTTCAAAAGTTCCATCCTCAACCGCCTTTGCCAACTTTAAAGCTGGCAATTCCAAGGTGATAGGTATCTCTGCATTCAACCCATATAACAACTGAAATGGTGACATACCAATAGCCCTCTATGGGGTAATTCTATCTGCCCATAAAGCATCAAACAATACCTTATGCCATGTTCTTTGATTATCCTCTACCAGCTTGTTGATAATAGTAACTAGATTCTTATTACTTGATTCTGCTTGACCATTCCCTTGCGATAATAATCAGATGAATGTGAAAGAATAATCCCATATTCAAAGCAAAAACTAGTAATCTCATTAGAGGAAAAACATGTAGCATTATCTGCCACAATCTTGTTTGGAAAACCAAATCGAGATATGATATTTTCTTTGAGGAATTTACACACCACTTTAGAAGTAGCATGCTTAACTGGTATAGCTTCCACCCACTTGGTGAAATAATCAGTTGCAGTAAGAACATAACTATGTCTTGCACTTGATGGTGGATTCATAGTGCCAATGAAGTCAATGCCCCACTGTTGAAATGGTTCTTCAATTACAACTGGCTTCAATGGTAGTGCAGCCAACTTTGGTCTACCCACAAACTGTTAACAAAGTGCACATTTACGCACCCAATCATATGCATCTTGGAACAAGGTCAGCCAATAATAACTGGCTCACAAAATCTTGTGAGTTGTTACTGGTGCTGAGAAGTGTCCTCCACATGCCAAATTATGGAAAGACTCTAGTAACTTACTTTGTTGTGCTTTATCAACACAACAGAGGAAAACTCCATCAAGACTTCTCTTGTATAAACCATTATCCCATAAGACAAAGTTCGTAGCCTTAATCTTGATAGTCCATTTCTCCTTGTAGGACAAATGAGAAGGGCACTCACCATATGTGAGAAAGTAAGTGATATTAGAATACCACTCATCAGTTGTAGTAACAAAAAGGACAGTTGGAACATCTTCAACCTCTGTCTCTTCATTGAACCTATTTCCTTTGGGACATTATCAGCAATAAGCTAACACAAACCTCTCCCACACACAAGCTTGGTGGGTTTAATATCAAGATCAAATTCTTGAATTTTGGCAATCCAATTGCCTCTCTTAGTCCCAAACTCCTGTTGAGTCAAGATAGATTTTACTGTTGTATCTGGCACCAAAGCAACAGTATGTGAGTTCAATATGTAAAATCTAAAATATTTCACAGCATTTACTACAACATAAGCATGTTTCTCCATGTTAGAATACTTGAGTTCATGAGCTTTCAATGGACAACTCATGAATGAAATTAGAGATTCTACACCTTCCTCATTCTGCTGAACCAGAATTGTTGACAATGTATGCTCTGAAGCATAACTATACATAATGAAATTTTTGTTGTAATCGAGACACACCAAAATCGGAGCATGGGATATGGCTCTTTTTATGTCCTCAAAAGCTACTTTACCTTCCACACTCCAATAGAAAGTGGTCTTACCTTTCATCATATTAACAATATGATGAGTCTTCTTTGCAAATTATGGAATGAACCTTCGTAGGAAATTTACTTTCCCGAAGAAAGAATGAACAACTGTCTTACTTGCAGGCAAAATAAGACTTTGGATGGATTTGACCCTTTTGGAGTCAATCTTAGTACCTTCTTTAGACACAATGTGACCAAGAAGTTTACCTTTTGTAACCCCAAAAATTGACTTCTTTGGGTTAAGAGAAATACCATTTTGACGACATCATTCCAAAACTTGCCGCAAGTGGTAAGCATGATCTTGACATTTCTTGGAGAAAATAGTCAAATCATCAAGGTATACCACAATGAACTTACCCATTTCATCTCTGAATGCCAACTCCATTTCTCTTTGGAAAGTAGTGCCAGTGCTGATCAACCCAAATGGCATCCTGCGATATGCAAAAGTGCCCCATGGAGTTGTGAAAGCAGTTTTGTATTGATCCACCTCACTGACCTCTACCTGATTGTAGCTTGAAAAACCATCCAACATAGATAGCATCTCTAAACCGGTTACTGTTTGTAACACTTGATCCATTATGGGCAAAGGGTAGTTATCTTTCAAAGAAGATTGATTTAGATTCCTAAAATCTACACAGATATGGATCTCTTCGTTCTTCTTCCTTATAGGAACAATGTTTGCAATCCAAGTTGAATGATGAATAGGGAAAATTATCCTAGCATTCAACATCTTTTGGATCTCAGCAAGGATAGTACCTGATATTTTAGGATTGTACTGCCTCTGCTTCTGTTTATGAGGCAATGATCCTACCTTGAGCGGAATCTCATGTTGAATCTCTTGTGGTCTGATGGACTTCAAGTCATCATATGAATATGCAAGCACATTGATTTAATGGCGTAAAAGTGTTGTGAACTTGAACTTTTCATCATCAGTGCAACATTTCCCAATATTGACCATCTTAGGATTTGCTTCTATATTCAGGTTCACTTGTTCAAATTCCATTGATGAACTTGAATCAAGTTGATGCTTTTGCTTGATATAACGATCATGTTTATCAAATACATTTTCAAGGGAAACTAAACCTTTCAGAATTTGCTTCCTTTCAATTGAAGAAACTCTTCGCCAATCTTTGAGTTTACTTCATAAACATATTCTCGAGGCAGAGAATCACTCCCTCAAAGTATAGTTCATCAAAGCTATCTGTTTTCTCTAGAAAAGATATAATCTGATTATCACCATTAAAAACTTGCCAATGGTTAGCATTATCAGGTATACTTGGCCGAAAGACCAACTCAATAATATACTTATCACCCTTAAAATCCTTATGTAGGACCATAAGGGTAGCTGATACGGCTAATGAGTCAACTCTGTCATTATACTCTCTAGGAATAGCAGAATTATCAAATGCATCAAATTTATCAATGCAATCCCATACCCAATTTTGATAATGCTTTAACCTTTCATTTTTTGTCTGGTATAGATTTCTTACCTGACAAACAATCAGCTCCACATGTCCTTGTGCATGAAGATTTCTGATTCCCTATGTACAAGCAACCTCCATTCCGAGTAACAAAGACTCATACTCAGCAATATTGTTGGTATTGTCAAATTGTAGCTTATATGAAAAAGGAAAAATATCACCTTGAGGAGATATCAGGACTACTCTAGCCTCGGATCCTATGGAAGAATAGCTACCATCAAATTCCAGAGTCCAAATATCATTTGAACTTTCTAGTTCAACATCTCTATGATCAGCAGACTCTTCACACGAAGAAAAAGAAGAATCTTCTATCACCATTATTTCATATGAATTATCGTCTGATGAACTAGAAGTATATTCTGTAGTCAGGAAATAGTTACCTAAACTTGAAGATTCAAATAAAATTTGAGCTTTTGGGTCTTCAGATTGAGTGACAATATATTTTGCTTCCCTTTCAGGAAGCAATTTCTGCACGACACCTTTGATGGGTATCCTAGCTTTAGCTAAATCCATGTTAAGCTCTCCTCCTACATCTTTACAGAAGTTTCGTCCTAGTAAAATACCATATGAAGCCGGAACATCAACAACTAGGACAGTCATCTTTATTCTTTTCTCCGGAAAAGTAGCAAATGCAAACTTCACATCCTTAATCTGGCCTAACAAAGGCACCTATTTGTTTTCCATTGAAAAGCACCTTCCAAAGGTCTTTGTTAGATTCAATCCTAGAGCATTTGCTACCTTGGCAGGCATAACATTGTCACAAGCTCCCGAATCTATGACACAATTACTAAGTTTGTGACCATTGATTAACAAACAAACATAGAAAGGTTCAAATTTCCTTGAAGCAATAAGAGGAGTGGTAACTAGGTTATTCTAAGCAAACCTAGCCTTTGGGGGGTCAGGAATTATTCTGGAAGTGTCTTGTTCTATAGAGGAAGTCTTATTTTTAACAAATTCAGCTAACCTTTCAAATTGGTTGGGGTTAGCTTGCAAATATTCTACCTCAGACATTTGAATTTTGGTTTTCCTAGCATGGTCAATTATATCAAAAAGCTAAAATGAATTGGACATAGAAGTAGGGAAAATTTCATTCTGAGGTTTCATTGTGGAAGTACTGGTCTAAGGAATAGCAGCAGAAGAAGTAGGAGCATTAGAAGAACTTACTTGTTTTTGACTAGCCGGATCCCTTGATTGAAAAGGTAAAGGAGTTCCTCTCTTAGCAATAGAAATTACAGATTGAGAATCTTCTTTCAATTTATCTTTATCAGTCACTTGCTGGTTTGACTGATTTTGAGATCTGGTGAAAACAACATACGCTCCACCATATACATCTCCTCCTCCTTCTACCTCGTCCTGATAGTTTAGAAACCCAATATTCGAATCGCCAGCCAATTCCTCTTCTCCTTCCATAAAGAGATTGGCACTGTTTTCCTGATCCAAATCAGGTTGTGAGAAATTTTCATGCTCAGCTTCATAGTAGCCAATTGCTGAGTTAACCAACGATGCTTCTATGGCAAGCCTCCCTTGTGTTGGCAGAAGCCTATTATGACCTTAGCTCCTAGTAGCATTGCCCTGATATTAAGCATTAGGAAATGTCCTCCTTGGTACATCCCTATAGGAAGGAATGAACATACTTTGAGACATCCATTTCTTCAAAACTAACAATTCATTAGCTAATTTTTGCACCATAGGATTAGTGGTGCTAGTGGAAGAATTATTAGTAGAGGGCTGCCCTCTACTTCTGTTTGTATCGTTTCTTATCTTACCAGCAAGGATAAGATCATCTTCAATCTCAGTAGCTAGAGCTTAAGCTACCGCCAAGTCAGCCGAATTAGTCCACCATAGAAGAAAACTTACTTCTGGCAGTTGAGTGTTTATAATGAAACACTTTAGATTTTTTGCTATGGGTTGAGCAATGGCCAGACTTCTGTTGGTCAACTTATTGAACTTAGCAATAAATTCCCGCATGGGTTCTTGTGGTTCTTTCTTCATTTGTGTAAGTTGAGCTAACAAAGCATGAGCATCTTCAGTAGGTTTGAACCTAGCCTCAAACTTGGTTCATAGAATGTTCCATCCATTGATGGTTTGAGAAGGGAGGTGATAGAACCAATCTACCGCAACACCTTGCAGCGTCTCAACAAAAAGTCTCACTGATACATCTTCATGCTCAACCCCAAGAACACCATATGCAATATAAAAAGCTGCAATATGTTCATCGGGGTGAACTTTTCCATCGCCATAGAACTTTGGAAAATTCTTTCTTGAACTATGGGGTAGCTCATGCAATGGTGGGGTAAGATTCAAAGGCCTGAAGGCATTTCCCCATGGGCCCGCAGGAGGTGATTGAGCCATTATGTGCCGATTAAAAGGTGGAATTACAAACATTGAAACTTGTACAACCAGCGGAGTCCTGTGTACACTTGAGGCTTCACTTGGTATAGGTGACCTTGCATTGGTTGGAGGAAAACTCCTTGTACGCTGAAGTCAAGATTTCAGAGGCAAAAGATTGAAATTATTTTGCTACATTAACTCAAACACAGGATCAATAATTCCTTGAGCTCTCGTACTTCTTGTATACCTTGAGTCTACCAGAATGTAGTACACTTAACAAGGATAATAACTTGAAAAGCTTATTACAAGCAATGAGGCCGATATGCTTCAACTCAAAGCGTGAGTCTCTAAGTTGCGCGTTCAATCCCCAGCGGAGTCGCCAAAAAACTGTTGGGTGAATATTTTTTCGTTAACTCATTAACGGAAAAATGGTTATATCATCCACAGCTATGATGAGACAAAGTCTCCCCTCTCAGCAAGGGGAGGTTCCCTCTAGTTGCTTAACTATTACAAACAAATAACGTATGAAACTTATGTACACTAAACACTACATTTGTGGTGTTTCCATTTCATCCTATTCTCTTTTTTTAGAATAGATGATTCTACTTCAAGATGATAATTTCAATGAAACTGATATTAAAGAACTTATAAATTATCACAAAACTACAGAAACACAAAGTCTTTTGTCGCCTCACTTACTAATTGCAAATAGAATTATTTGAAGTTGAATGCAGCCCAAAGTCTTCACTCTTCTCCAAGATGATAAAAGTATATTGAATACAACAACTTGCAACACAAAGTCTTCAAGTTATTTTACTCTCATAAACATAAACACAATCCTCACAAATGATTTGATAACACAAAGTCTATCACAATCAAATTAAGAATGCTCTTTAATCACTTGAAACAATCTCCACACTTCAATTATTACCAGAGAAGATTATGATAGTAAGAATTAAGAACAATGCTATCATAACACAAATAACCCCAAGATAAAGTTTGGAATTGAACTTGCTTTCTTGTATTGATAAATATTTGGTAATTGATTCTCACAAAGAAGCACAAAGTCTTGATTTGCTTTTCAATTCGCTAGAGTTTTCTTGCAATAGACAAAAGATCAAAAGTTACAATAGAGGCCCTCTTTATTTATAGTGAGAGGCCTTGAGCTAATCTAGGAAAAAGTTTAACTACTTTGACTTATTCAACAAAAGAGTCCTTTTTGACTTAGGACTTTCTTTGTTCCATATGTAATTACATTTTAGAAAAATACATATGGATATGTCCAAAACTGATTACAAATTACATATCAAAACTATGAAAAATAAGCTAAGGCAGGAAGAAAGAATTTCAGCTGCCACCATCATTCTTCTTCAGGAAATTCTGGTAGATAGTCTTTACTACTTCCATTTCACAAACATCTGGTCTAGTTGTATTAGTTGACATCACATGAGCCTTGACAATCATATCTTTTACTTCTTTGATTGCCTTGTCATGTTTTTCAAGATTATCAAGAGTAGACTGATAATCACAAAGCTTATCCAATGAAGCAACTGAAAACACCTCATCCTCAAAATCCCTTTGAACCATTTTCTCAAATGCATCAACCATCTCTTCAGTAGAAAGGAACTTGTGATTTTCAGCTGTGAGGGCACATGGGAACTCTTAGAGTCTATGCAAAAGTGTTACATCATCATCCTCACTGAGTTCCCATGCACTTTGCAGATCTTCAAGCACACTTTTTAACACATTGATGCGATGGATCAAAGATTCTTTAGTCTTAATATAAGACTCCTAATTTGATACAACACGAATCATAATCAAATTCTTTACCTTTATCTTCTTCATTTCAATCAATTCTTCTAGAGTCTCTTCCATATCTTGAAGTCCTTGGGATAATGAGTCAACAAGCTCATCAAGCTCAGCCCTTGCCTTTCCCATTTTTTCTTTTCATTCCACTGTAGTCTTTAGAAGAACTTTAGCTTGCATGAGCATTCTATCTAGGAATTCACCAACAGCCCTTCCTCTAATATGTACCTTTTCAACTTTCTGGATCAAAGGGTCTTCAACAGTGACTGTCATAGGCTCTACAATTTCCAAAGACATTGTGATCTTTTGAAGGACTGTAGTCAACTGTTCAGCTTTAGCTTTGTAGTGCTCTTTCTCCCTTTTATCTTCATCATATTTATTGAGTAAAGAAGTGGCTGTAACTTGAAAATCTGATTTGGTGCTTCATGAGTAAGTTTACTCAATTCAACTCTAGAAATCATGTAAATCATTTACATCAAAAGAATCTGTTGTAGCCTCAGGAGGAGGACTAGCAATCTCTGCATATCTAATTCCTTTGTCATCAATAAGCCTAGAGATAGTCTTGGGCTTCTTCTTCTATGCCTTTGGTTTAGCAGCCAACAACTTCTCCAAATCAATGTCATCAGGCGAAAATGCCTGCTTCTTCCTCTTCAGAGTATAAGATGATAACCACGGAGGCAATGTGGAAACATTTATACTTGGGGGTGGATCAAATGTCTGCTCAATAGGATTCATACTGACACCTATGATGATAACAATTAGAGACGTGGTTGTAAAAACTGCACCTGTAGCATCAACATTCTTCTCAGGAGTATTAAGAAATTGATCTAACACAATTTGTTCTCCAATATCAAATGAGGGTGAAGATAAACTAGGAAGTGAATCGGCAGAATCAAATACAGTTCCAAAATCAATCTTTACAGAAGTGGGGGTAGAATCAGAAGACACGGCAATAGGGGAAGCGGGAACATTAGAAATAATTGGAACATTATCAGAGAAAAGAATATTTGGTAAAACACCAGAATCTTGTGGTCATTGGGGAACATTTTTATGAGGAGACTTGTGTGAATCATCAAGCTGTTCTTGATCTACATTTGTTTCTATTTCATTATCCTCATCCTTTTCATCATCTGATTTCTCCTCCATTTCCACATCTTCAGTCTGAGGTTCTTTGACATTTTGTTGTTCTTCCTCTGCATCTTCTGCCTCTGCATTATCAACATTCATCTTGTCTTCACCTGAGTCCTCAGTATTAGAACTTTCTATGTCCTCTTTTGCCTTTCCCCCTTTCAAAACAAACTTAATTCGTGTCTTCGTTACCCTAGAAGAAGCAGGAGTGTCACTTTTGTTCTTAGTTCTATTTTCCACCTTCTTTCCCATTTGTTCCTGAATCTCAGTCTCAGACCTAGTAAGGAATTCTTTCAAACTGATACCTTTTCTCTGCAACCATATATTAGTGTTAGCTAAGATAGGTTGAAACCTTTTCCGAAGAGAAGTCTCTTCTTTCACTGACCATTTGATCTCTGGTAGGGGTGATGCCTCAATATTCTTAGTATTATATTTGGGATCTAGAACATTCCCCTCATCCTCCATGCCATCAGGAATATCTGCTAACCTAAGTTTTTCTATTTGACTCAAATGAAGCCTACAGTAATCCAACTTGAGAATCTCATTTTGGGTCCTTATGTCAACCTAAACATCCTCCACCATGGGGACATGAAATACTAATTTCCTTTTAATCTTATCTTGCACTCTACGGAAATCAAAGTTATCTCTCCTCTTGAATTGTTTTACAATAACAAGCTACATCTCTATTTCAATTGTTTTTGCCTTTGTGGCATATTGAACTGAGTACCTTCTAATTTCAACATGAAACTTGATCCTAAACTTTTTCAACTCCATCTATTTATTATGGACAACAATCAACTGCCTACATAGCTCCATCAAAACCATCTTATCAATTGGATACCTAGGCAACATGAATGGGTAGCCTTGGTAGTATCCAACTCTTAGATATGTGAATATAGAAAACTGCAAGAATAAACAACCAAAGGAATTTACCACTTGCCAGGCTTCATCAGATACTCTTTTCTGCTCCAATTCCTTATCCCATAAACACATGAAGATTGCGAAGAAAGCATCATTTACCCTCCTAAAATGGTGAATAGACCCTTTGAGGGTTATTTGAGGATAATACTTGAAAACCGGTACAACCCTCCTGTCTCCCTCTTGAGTCAAGCCTGGAAAGATTCAACCATTTGCTATCAATGTGCCTCTTGGCAGATTCAACATCCTTATCAAACTCTTTCTGACCTTTGGCAAGGTCAATTTCCCCAACATTCTCTATGGGTGGACACATGAAAATCTTATCAAAGAACTCCGCATCAAGTCTCATGATAACATCCCCCTTAGAATCAGTCACAGTTCTAGTATCTTTATCATAGTGACTTGCCACTTGAAGGATGAATTCAGGATTGTAAGCTGCCACTGGGAATGAGAGCACCAAGTGTATATTACTGTCAATGATTTTCTGCATGTTTCAGGGAGGATTTGACTACTTAGTTCTCTCTACAAATTCTTCCATGTCGACATGACATATCTCAGTATCCCTGATATCCTCCACATTTGACTGTACTGTAGTGACAAGGCAAACCCCTTGATACTTATACTTCATTGTCTTAGCTTTGGACGAAGATGGCTCGGACATCGGCTTTTGAAGGAATCAATGAAACTGGTGTTGACAACAGCCGTTGCTTGCAAAAACTACAAAAAAGTCATGATCTCACAGTTAGGGGAAAATTTGATATTTTGGGAAAACTGCGTAATGTTGACTATGTTCACGGTGACGAGCTTGAAAGGGCTAGAGCGTGCACAAGTCGAGAAATTAGGTGAAAGTAGGCCAAAGGCATCATTTTCAAGAATTTCCCAGTGTTAGGAAAATTTATGAAGTCATGCACGGGCAGTCAAAATGACTGCTCCTGCAGGTTGATAGTTTAGATTTTTGATGTAAGGGCAATCAAAATGACTGCTCCTATAGGTAGGTAGGTCAAGCAAATTTTTTGGATGTATGAGCGGTGGTTTTAACCGCTTTTGCATGTTGATAGGACTTAATGAAATTTTCATGTATGGGCAGTCGAATTGACCGCTCTTACATGTGAGTAGATATGGTGAAAATTAGAAAATGTTTGAGTGGGTATTTTTACCGCTCTTACAGGTATAAACTTGATTTTGTATGTAGGGGCGACGATTTTCGCCACCCTTACACTTGAAGTAACACAAAAGAAAATAAAGGCATGGGCGGTGAAAATCACCACCCCTACACATCTTATAACACAAGTGAAGATAACATGTATGGGCGGTCGAAATGACCTCTCATACATGTGAGGGAATAAACAAGTCATGTGTCACACGCAGGCGGTGGGAAAAACCAACCCTGCTAGTGATGGATTTTCATGAGGAAAAATGAAAAGAATAGGGTTTTTAGATTGAATGGCAAAAATCACTAGGATATCATCAAAAACACAAATGAAACTAAAAAATAGAAACCCTAGTTTTTAGAAAGATGATTTCAAAATTCTACAAACATTTCAAAGCACAAAACAAATACACCTTATGATTAATCGAATGGCATTTTAATCAAAGGCAAAAATGATTTAAAGAAGATACAGATTAAGAAAAGAAAACATGAGAAAAACTTACCTGATATAAGCACCAAAAAACAAACGGGAAACCCTAATAAAAATCATCATTGAAATCCGCTCTGGCAATTAATATTGATAGCTTGGGCAACCTCATGGACGCAAAGCAATCACGAGATAGAAGAAAATGAAAAGAAAAAGATTTAAAATACCTATTTAAACCTCAAAACATATCACTTAGAATTGCATTAATTACACACGAGTTCAACTTGAAGTGACTTCGGAGATGCCTCGGCGGCAAATTTCACCGCTCGCACACATACAAGGAAGATATGACACATGGGTAGCAATTCTGACTGACTCTACATGTTTTAATAAAAATAAGTAAACATATGCACGAGCGGGGTTTTTGACCGCTTGTGCATGAGATTGAAATCAAGTTACATGCAATGTCAGTGATTTCAACCAACTTTACATGTGAACTATAAAAAAACTGTCTAGCACCTTAAAAAGGTCAAAATTGAGATTTCGACGAACTTGCAACCTAGACAAGTTTCACCAATTTTGAGAAACTAACTTAGGAAAATGTTACAAGCCACTTTTAAGTGTCAGATGACCACGCATGAGATCAAAGTATCTTGCCTCAAAATGTGTGCTTAGAGTGTAGGCTATGGAACGGACAAGTTCTGTATGGGTCGTCCTACAAAATGAGCACAGCTGATTTTGAGGACAATAGGGATGATAGGATAGGTGGTTCTTGGATAACAATGATATGCTTTGGATGGTCTACAACATAGTTACACAATGGATTTTGACTTGAGCTTGCGATAAGAAGCTCTTGGATAGACTTAGTGGGCATTGATTTGCATGATAGTGTTTGTCTTTGGACAAGGATAGGACTAGCAAAATCTTTGATGGGTTGGATAGACATAGAATTACATGATGTTGTATGATGGATAGGCATGGTACTAGGAGGCTCTTGTTCATGCATAAAAGGCTTAGGATTAATAATATATTTGTATGGTGGTACTTGATCTTGGATGGACATGTTGCTTGGATTTTGATTGCATGGTGGTGTTTGATGGATAGACATGGTACTATGTGACTTTTAGATAGGCTTGGAAGAGGCACGCTCATTGGATTTGTGATTTCTCATTTGATATTTTTCCTCTATTAGTAGTCCTTGAAGGAAATTTGAAAAGGATGATTTTGATGTCATGGGTTTGGATTGTGGGTTAGAGTTTTGGAATGATTGATGGTTGAATTGATGGGATGAGTTGGTGTATAAGGATGAAGATGAATGATCTACATAGGATGTAGAGGATACATAGTGCTCACATGAGGTTGAGGTTGGAAATGTGGATCAAATATGAGGACTTTGATCTAGAGTGGTGCTTCCCTTGTCAAAGATATCATAAATATGATCAATAGAATGTGTTTAGGATTGGCATGAAAACTAGCACTAACTGGTTCTTGGTTGTAAGGCTCTTGCATATTCATGGGTGAGGGATGAAAGTTTATGGAAAGTTTGTGTGCAATAATATCATCATCAAAGTTATTGTCATCAGAATATTCATCTTGATCTACAAGACTATCATCATCATCATTGGTAGAGGGATTTTTATTTTGGTTTGGATAAAATATTTTATCTAATGGATGCATAGTTTGAGGAGCTTCTTTGATTGTGATCTTAGACTTTGCATGAGTTTCACACAAGGTAGTAGGCATAGGGGATCTATCTTGCATAATAAAGTTCTCAAACTAGGGGTCCATGATAAAAATGATCAAGGATGACATAGTATTTGGATGCAATTGTGAGCTAGGATGCAGGTTTTGATTTGCTAGATTTGGCATGAGACCGCAATTAGGCAAATAGATTCCACATAGGATGATGTATGAAACTGTGACTCAAATAAATAGATTTGGAATTATTTCAACCATTTTGTGAGAAGATTTAGATGTGGTCTGCTCAAAGTGAGATTTTTTCGTTGACTGTTTGTAACTAAAGTTTTAAGGTTTGGACTCAAAATTTATCTAGGATTGTTTGCAAGAGGATTCAATAAAGACAAAAAACACTTTGGTCAAAGGTATGGATGCAAGGATATTCACTCATTTAGCAAAATAAATCACATTAGACACATCAACAACCTATTTTATTCAAGTGGGTGTATCAATTTCCATGGGCTCACAAATCTCCTATCTACTAAGTTGTAAATAACTAGGGAATGCAAGGATATGTACCACCTATACACCCATTATTGTGGAGGAAAAGGCCTTTACCATAATGAGATCTAGCTCAACATACTTAGAAGCACAATTTGATTAACTTTCTAGGCCTAATTGCTTACTGGTGCACCACAAAAAAAAAAGGATCTTAATCTAGGCTATATAGGTGACTAGGGGATGTCCTTATTATACGCTAGGTACATGAGGCCAAAATCCATGAACTAGTGTGTTATCTAAGGTGTGTGATTGCTCACTTTGCTAAGTATCACAGCCTTGGCGTGGGCCCAAAATGACAGCTCCATTTTTGAGGGACAACTTTCACTTTGCCTCCTTTGTATACATTGCTAGAACACAACATTTAGGTTATCCCCTAAGGTGATGAAATCCTTAGGAAGGCCTACTAAAGGGAAAGAAATCCAAGTTTTTCTAATTCCTAATATCTCTTAACAACATGAATGAAGAGCATATGCAACTTGGACTCTTGGGATAATATAAAATAAAGAACTTAAAAGTGTTTCTAATTCCCAAGATCAGCTTTCGATGTGAGGGAAGAGCATACGCACTTAGAAGCCTTTATAGAAACAAAAAACATTTGTTCATTTATAATTAAACAAAAAGATATGTAACTAAACTAGTGTTTATAATTTGGTCTTCGACAAATGTAGCTGCACAAACAACTTAGTAGTTTCAAGATTTTGGGTCTTTGAGGAGCATTTAACTATAGGAAAAATGTATTAGCATGAAATTCAAAATCTTGAAAAAATAAAAATAGATGTTAGCACACAACAAAATTGATGTCACCACAACATTCTTTATGATTTTTTATGCAATTTGAAAAAAGATTCGTTGGATTTTTATTTCTTATGTGAAGGTTATGCTTGTTTGAAGTTTGTTAAGAAAGACTGAGTTCAAACATATATACTTGAAAATATGAATAGAATCTAGAAAAATGACCTTCTCCACAATGCAATTCTTTGAGCTATCTTTCCAACACCTGCAAGAATGCAAAAATTTGATATTGTATGAAAAAATTACACCTAATTGAAAAAAAGAGCTATTTTAGCCTCAAAAGGTGAAAGGGGCTTGATCTAGCGGTCTGCAAACTGGTAGCACCTAACTTGTTGTGGTCACATGTAGACACTTAATTGTTGAAGTGGATAACTTTTATCTTGCGATCACACAAAATGTTAAGGACTCGATGGTTAAGGGTCAATCGTAGTTAAGGCAAAAGACTGGCGGTTTTAATGCCACATTTAAGTGTTAAATTAATTATTAGTAGTTAAAATGAACAGTAAATGTGAAGTACGAACAATATAATATCTTATGCTAACATTATACCTAATAATAAAAAGCAACAATGATGACCAAGGTAAATGTTAACACTAAAGTCGGCCAAGAATTCTTAGCGATTAATGCTATTATTAACACAAAATGCTAATAGAAAGTGTTAGCGTAAACACAAATACCCATAGAAAACTGCCATTAAAGTGACAATAAATACATTAAATTTAACAATAAATCTAAACCCAATGAAAAAACAAGGATTTAGGAAAAATAATTAGCAAACAGGTAAGATAGTTAGGGCTAGTTGTTAGGTCGATTGTTTGAACAAGAACCCTTGGTTAAAAGTGTTGCAACCAACAGTTAAAAATTTTACATAGCAAACATAGCCGAGCCACTAGAAATTATCCAATGAATAAAATAGACTTGTAGAGCACAAAAAAGGATTAATACCCTGAGGATAAAATCTTTACACAATGGACAACAACATTACCTAGAGGACAACTACATTACCCAATGGACAAACACATTGCACAATGAGCAAAAACTAGAGTCAAAATCTATACAGAGGGTACAAGCCATACGGTACAACCATACAACTATACAAGGGGATAGGTCTGAAAACAAAAAAAATTACAATTTTTTTCGTTACCAAATATAGTACATTATATGTCATTTTTCATCTCTCGATCTCTTCAGACGCAATGGTGACTTTTGTTTTGGCCCAAGAGCTTCCTGTGAAATCATATTCCCAAATTTCTCCAAAAATCTAATGAAAAGCTGCAAAAACAAAATAAAAAACACCTAAAAGACAACGATTAAAAGTGACAAGGAGTCCCACTGGACATGCTAAAAATGTGAACAACAAAATACAAAATTAAAACAAGATTCAATCAAAAATGTAAAAACCTTATTTGGTATTCACTATGCACCTCCATTAGAGAAAAGAAACTGAAAATCAAATGAATAAACAAGTTTACCCAACATTTGATTCCTGTTGTACCGACATGGTAGATGTGCTCAAAATGATTGCAATGAGAAATGTGGTTGTTCACAAACTAACAACATGACGTTGCTTTGATGGATGATTGATAAACATGGATCCTAAAGGGTCCATTTATAGGCTTGCAAGTTGGACGATCAATTGATAGATTAGTGACTCAGATCGAGTTGGTTGGGTAGTTGGAAGATGAACGATGTAGGATAAAAGAGATTCATGATTGTTTTAATTGATTTTTGGGAGATAGTTATGAGATAATTAGAAAATGAGTGGAGGAGAATAAAAGAAATGTTTTAATTCTATTATTCACTTTTTAGGTACTTAGGTGGGGAAAAAAGGTTAATTAAATCATGTGTGAAAGGGACTAGGACTTAGGGAAAGTAATTTAGGATTTAAGGAAAATTATGGAATAATTAGGATAATTGATAAAGTGATTAGGATAAATTAGGGAATTAGGATCTGAGTAATTTTTAGGTGTCTACAGGGGATTTATAAGACCCTTGGCCTTTGGAGAACAAGCAGAGGCTCTAGTCCCTGGCACTAAGTGCCCTTTGTTGTGCCTAATACCAGTGGTTCCAAGTGAGATTTGACTGTGTCTTACTCTTCATTGTGATAACATGCCTATTCTACCACTTAGTCATGCCTAGACATAATGCTGCAACAAAGTTAACACAAATAAGAATACTGGTTAATACAAATGCAAATATAATATAGTACTTGAACAATTAGTTATTAAAAATGTATAAGAAATAGCAATTTATCTGTCTTTTATGTAAATTTAAATTGTAAACTAATAAACACAATGTGTTAAAAATGTTGAATATCAATATATTATTATATTCAAAATGATGATTACATTGAAGTACAATGGGGAGAGACGTGTCTCTATGGAACACTACAAATTTATGCTCTTGCACTAGAAGTCCCTTTGACAATTAAGGATTTTATTGTTAAGTAATACTTTCTAGAGATTTTCAATTAAAAGGAGGAAAGCAGATCATGCAGTTTCTTATCTTCTCTTAGATACATGTTCCAAGGAATGACTTCTCAAGGAGGATCTCTAAGTAAGGGGACACTGATGCCAATGCTGCTTCCCTAAAATTTTATAGTGTTAGCTATATCATGCTTTGACATTCCCATCATTTAAGTTCTGAACTATATTATTATGACTTTCCAAAAGTTCATCTCTCTTTGACCACGCAAATACCCATTCTTATTTTCATCTATCTTGCATTACTACAATTATGACTAGTTTATGCATCATTTATTTTGTCTATAATGGTGATTAATGGTTTTATGTGATTTCTTATTAGCAACAAATTTGTAACAACCCCAACTATTTAAAAAAAAAACTTTTACAATATTTGAATGAAGCAAATGCAAGCCCTCATAGTTTCTAATCACCTTGATGTCGATGTGGGTAAGGTAAGAGAATACAGCTTTTGGGAACACTATCTAGATGACTACAATGCTAGAAAAGTAAATAAGTGACATATCTGACTGGAGCATACAAGTGGCATAGTCGACCATATCAACACCTATTCGGTATACAAGTATGCAAATATGCTCAAAGCCACTGGAAAATAATATGTAGGTATGATAAAGCCAAATTGGCCAATGCTACATCATAAATTGTCCTCCTATATGGAACGGTATAATTTCCCTTGGTTTATCTCCTCTCCTTTGGTGTCCTTTTAACGTCTTTGTTTCTAGCCTCCCTAAAACCCTGATTGACCTATGTCTAGCTTAAAAAAGTGTCATTTTCTGAGGTAACTATTGACTGAACCTAAAAAGGGAATTTGAATTTTGGGTCCCTGGAACCTCCCAGAGACAGATCTAATTGGAAAATGGGGGACTAGACTCAGGCACCCGTGCCCTAGTCCTGCCCCATTTTTCAGGATTGTGAATCTTGGTGGGGTGTCGACTCCCGCCGTGCATCTCAGGATTCCATTTTCAAATTTTTGGTTTTCACGCGATGTTGAGACATTATTTCAAAATTTAAAATTCCTAAGGTTAGATATTTAAATACATTTGAAAATCATTTTATCACACACAATCTATATGCAAGCTTGATGCCAAAACTCTGCTGAAATTGCCATTGAAGATTAGTGATTTGTTGAAGCTCTTGAAAGTTATTTGAATTTATTATCATGGAGACAATGGATGGAGATTAGGAATCAAGATCTTGAGACTATCTTGCTCTTCCTAGGGTTTGTACACCTTTTGCATGATCAGGAGAAGGGTTGAAGCCTCCAACATCAAGCTTGGGAATCCTCTGCGGATACGACTACCTTGCCTTCTTGTTCATGCAAGTCTTCATTTCTTTCATATCCTTGAAGTGAAGTTGTGTTTGTTCATTGAGTTGAAGCAAGTTATTAATCTTTCCTTGATGCTTGAGTCATCTAGGGTTTGATATTTCTACATACACATTTGTTGGGTGAATACACACACTTCTGCAGATCTTTATCTCTGGTTATTGTTGAGGTAGGAATACTGAAAATGGAGCTTGACTGAGGCAAGCTCCTATATAGCCACAAACATCTTTCTTCTCTCTTTGTAGGTGCAGATCATGTTCGAAAGAATATGGTGAAAAGGAACAATAGGAAGACAAATATTGGGGATACAATTGTCACAGAGTTTTATACTTTCAGATCGTAATACTTTCAAGACTAATGAGCAGGCACCCTAGTCCACCTAGAGAGATTCCTTAGGATCTGGGAGCTGCCAGAGATTGTCAGACATTTGATACAGAAGGTTTTTACAGACAAAAAGTTGCGGGACTAATGAGTGGGTGCCCTATCTAGTTGGTCCTCATTTTCTAGGTGCATGATCCCTATACCTTATTCTATGTGTTTTCGTGATCTGTTCATTTGGATTTGTCTTTGAATTCAGCAGGTTATAGTTACATGGTATAATTAGGGTTTCATGATTGGTGAGTGAAACGAACTTGTAAAATCTTAAGCTAAACACCTGATCAGACTTAGTTAGCATAAGGGAATGTATAAGAAATCTATATCTTGACTCCAAGCTTGGTTATTATCTTCCTAATGTTTGGTTTGTGAAAGAATTGGACTTAATCTTGTTTTAAGGAACCCTACTTTTTCACACTAAACATTTTGGTGAACCCGAACTCTAAATAATTTGCATCCTTTATAACATCAGATCTGAATTAGTTTGTTGTTTTAAATCACATTTAGATTACAAACCCTCTTTTATGAAAGTGCATGCATTGGATCTTGAATAATTTTCTCTATCCTTTAATTAAAAGAGTTTTGAAATTACAACTTTGTGTTTTGCATAGTGCTATTCTATTTCATTTTCACAAAGTTTATGCTCTATCATTTTACATTTAAGTCTTGGGTTAATTTGAGCATGTTATAATGTCAGATTACTTTTTGCAAGACTTTCATGTGTATGATGAGCCATTTAGTTGTGATGACTTCAATATGTTAGATGAATCCCTTAAGGACTTTATCTTGATTGAACATTACACTACGACTCCTAAACCGTCGTTGTTTCAAAGACTAGTAAATGCAATCTATGTTCCTAAACCTCAAGAAGAACCTGTGAAATTGAAAATAGTAGTCACCTTGTGTTCAGATGTGGTTCAACCATCTTCTAAACTAGTGCTCACTATTAGAGGTCTCCCGCCTTCTTCTTGACCTCCTGATTATATTTATAACTATGCTAAACAAATAACACATCGAAACTCACAACCTAGTAATACTGTGGTTGCCCATACATATAATACTCAAAATAATAAACAAAGCAAACAACAATCAAGCATTCCGATATCCTTACCATCTTCTCAACCTATGCTTCCTCAAGCACCTTGTTTAACACATAAGGTTGTCAAGATTATGATCTTGTTGAGCAACTTCGTGCTACTCCTACTAAGATATCTCTCTGGGATCTTATACAAACTTCGCCTACATACCATGGAATGACCCAAGAAGCTTTACAAAAGGTGATTGTACCACCTGTTGTCAAGCCGAATGATGTAGCAACTCTATTAGATTGTATGCATGAGACAAAAATAGACATTCTGTTTCAACAACATGAGTTGCGATCTCTTGAAGTTCAAAATTCAGTATGATCCTTTGATTATTTTCATTACAATAAACAAGAAACTGATTAAATGAGTTATGATTGATAATGGATTAGCTCTTAATGTTTGTAGCATCAATTTATTACATAATATTAAAGTTGATACATCTCTGATTAAGCCAAATAGGATAAGTATCCGTGACTTTGATAATATTGGAAGACAAGCCGTAGGCACAATAACTTTACTTGTACAAGTTGGGCCTGTAACTTTATCTACCCTGATTAATGTCATACCTGGTTCTTTATCATACAACATGATTCTTGGAAGACCTTGGATTCATGCATTGGGGGCAGTTCCTTCTACCCTTCATCATTCAATCAAGTTTGTTTTTAAAGATAAACTTTATACTATTCATGCTGATCCTGAACCAGTTAACTATTTACAAATTGAATTACAAAAACAAGTTGTTCATCATAAGATCTTAAATAACTTGATAGTTGACTCGTCAACTCCTCTTGCCACAGATAATGTTGTGCAAGAGTCTAAACAATTGAATGCATTTCTTGATGATGATTGAGGTTCGTTAGATTTTACATCCTCCTCCACAGGTGAATATAAAATTAACAGCCCTACTCCTAAACATCAAGTGTTGCATCGATTTCATCTAAATGTTCAAGTACAAAACCTAAAGTCTCTTTGCTAACAAATATAGATAATACTTTTACTTACACTATAGATTATGAGACTTATGAAGCCCCACCTTCTTTCAAGGAAATGGCTTCTCTCTATGGTCAAGGATTTCAGATCCTTTATAAGAATTGTGATTATGTAGGTAATGGATACGGTATTAATCAACAAGGGATTCATGTACCTATAGAATCCGCTTTGCGACATTACTCAAGTGGCATTGGATATAATCCTTTCAAGGAATCTAAAGCTTGTAGATGTCCTAATATTAATGTGAATACAATATTGACGCTTAATTTGATGTATCCTGAGATGATAGACATGAGTTGTTCTATGGGAGATATTCCTTTGGATATGTTCTCGATAGATGAAATGATAATGGAATTCTTAAGAGCTTATGATAATATCCCCCGTTACCATCACAAACGTGGACTACCTTATTGTTTGAACAATAGTGCATATTTTGGAAAGTCCACTAGCATGATAAGCACCACTTTAAAATCTGAAGACTTACCATAATCACCCGATCTCCTAGACCACAATACTCTACTTAATGGAAAGATTGTTGATGTTTTCATGCAGAAAGATAATACTAAAAAAGTTATCCCTATAGGTGATTGTTTGAATACAGAAGAAAAAGAAGAAATGACCAAGTTGTTACATGAATTTTCTGAATTGTTTGCTTGGAACTGTTGGAATTAGACTGGACAACTGAGAGGGGGGGTGAATCAGTTGTCCCAAAATTTAACCTTTTCTTTCTTTTAATCTTCTTTCACAATTTGAAATTGATCAATGATGTAAACATTAAAGCATGAAACAACATCACATAAGTAGAAACATAATCAACACATTTGACACCAAGATTTTTGACGTGGAAATCTGGTTAAGGGAAAAACCACAGTGGGTGTTAGCCCACAAGATTTGTACCCTGTTAAAAGTACTTAAAAAGAATGGGGAGGCACTTGCCTTTGGGCTCACTGCCTAGAACTCACTGCTCAAAAGAGAGGCTCACTGCCTACAAGAAATTTAAGTTTTAACATAGAAAGAATTAACTAAGAAATAGCATCTACTTCATGCCTCGTTCAGTTTCATTGAGTGCTCATAAAACTTTTGTTCTGCTTCCAAACTCTTCTTCACTAACTCTTCACTCTATTCTTCTTTTGTTCTTCTGCTCCTCCTCTTCTTTGTTCTGCTCCCGATCCTTTCTTCAGATTTATTATTTTTGCTCAAGGATAAATTTCCATGACTCAACTACACTCCTTTATATGCTCCATCAACCTTGGAATAAACATCAAGGTCGACACACCAAACATCTTACTTAAGTTGTCAGCCAAACATAGCTAAGACTTGAATCTTCTTTCAACAACATGCCACGCTCTAGAGAATTGCTTCTGGAACATCCGCAATATGCTTGAATCATCCGGTCGACCAGGACTAGGAAGAACAGCAACACCAAGAAGGAAATCTTCACCAACAAGCTCAAACTTCAATGCGAACATCCAAGATAGTAGTCACATGATCTAGAGACCTCCACAAGCACAATGAATTCAACAAAAACATCCGCACTCCTCCAAATCATCAGAATCACTTGCATCTTCATCTTGAACCTCAAGAATACTATCTGCCATGACTGTCATCTTAGAAAGATTTCTTGCGGACCTCCAAACCATGAACCACTTGAATGGATGATACACACTGATTTCCCAAACATGCCTCTAGATCTACAGATCATTATTTGACATATCCAGAATGATCCAAACCACTTCTTTGTCGCTTTGTCCCTTCTGAATACTACAAAACCGGTTCTACTCAGATGGCCATAGTTTCTTCAAATCTTTATGCAGACCTCTCAAATCCTGACTAGAGCTACTTCACACAATCCTCTATACTGCCGTATGATTTGCATCCATTGATCTTTATTAATTTTCTCAATATCCTCAACATTCTAGTCAGGCAACAAGATAGGATATAGTTGACACCAATGGCAACAAGAATATGTTGACATCAATGACAACACCGATTAGGCACATATTTGCAACAATCCCCCCTTTGTCATTGATGGCAACATATGATGTGAAAAACTTATTCAACCATCAAGACAAGAGCTTCTCCCCCTTTCTCTTATCACTTCTGCAACCGCTATCTTCACGGCTCCCCCTTTCAATAGCAACTAGTTTTTCACACGACTTCTCTCCCCCTTTGACATCAATGGCAAAGGGCACATATTTGTGATCTTTTCTCCTTAGTTTTGTTTCAGACCAAACTCAAAAATTGCATGCAGACTACTCCCCCTGAGTAGTGCTTCCTTAACATCAATCTAGATCACAAGATATGACTGTGAATTCCACCAGACTGATGCACTCTAGTGCATCTTAATTTTGATCAGGAGGGGTAATAACCCCTAACTTCTCTCTGAGATACTCAAAAGTATCATTGGGAAGAGGCTTAGTGAAAATATCCGCAATCTGATCCTTTGAAGACACAAACTCCAACTTGACTTCATTCTCATTTACCTTCTCTCTCAAGAAATGAAACTTGATGGATATGTGCTTTGTCTTTGAATGCAACACTGGATTCTTTGAGATGTTAATTGTACTTGAATTATCATAGAAGATTGTAACAGGCTCCTCAAATACCACTCTGATATCCTTCAACATTTGCTTCATCCACAAAACTTGAGTGCAATTACTTGCTGCAGCTATGTACTCTGCCTCTGCAGTAGACAGAGATATTGCCTCTTGCTTTTTTCTCAACCAAGAAACTAATCTATTTCCCCACAATGCACCACCACTAGTACTTTTCCTGTCATCCACATCTCTTGCCCAATTAGCATCTATATATGCATGAAGAGTGAAGTCATTATCCTTTAGATACCATAATCCATAATCAATTGTCCCCTTGAGATATCTAAAAATTCTCTTGACTGCCATAACATGGGATTCTCTAGGATCAGCTTGAAACCTAGCAACAAGCCCAACTGCATTCATGATATCAGGTCTGGTCTGAGTCAGATAGAGCAGTCCTCCAATCATTGATCTATACCTTTTCTGATTTGCCTTAGGGGAGTCATCATCTTTACTTAACTTACATCCGGTTACCATGGGTGTACCCACTTGCTTTGAATCTTCCATCCCAAACTTTTTTAGCAATTCTCTCACATACTTGGATTGAGATATAAAGATAGCTTTATCTGACTGAGTGATTTGCAGACCTAAGAAGAAATTCATTTCACCAAACATGGACATCTCAAATTCACTTTGCATCTAATCAGTAAATGTTTTACACAAAATTTCATTCCCACTAAAAATGATATCATCAACAAATACCTCAATAATCAGAATGTGTTCATGATCAATCTTGAAGTAAAGATTACTGTCAGCAGTGCCTTTGTTGAATCCTAGCTTTAGCAAATACTTATCCAATCTTACCTACCAAGCTCTTGGAGCTTGTTTCAGTCCATACAATGCTTTCCTCAATCTGCAGACCATATCTTTCTGATCAGACTGTCATGTCCCCATATCAAGACACTGTTAAAGTAAAGATTTGAACATGGTTTGTAAAATATTATTTCGGATGATAGAAATAATTGCATACATTATATAATATTATTGTATGAATATTTTATTATAATTAAAATATAATATCCATATTATAAATAATAATATATATAAATATATCTAATAATATAAATACAAATATTCTTATAATTATCTTACATTATAATATAAATACAAATAATATAATATAAATCATATATCATTTATTATGATATAAATGATATAGTATAAATAATATAAAATATATCATATATCATTTATTATTAGATAAATGATATAATATAAATATAAATAAAATAAATAAACATCTTTTAACCTATCCTCTTATGATAACGGAGTTACGGATGGTTAGAACTAGTTTTACTACAAAAGGGAATTAATATAAAGTAATAAAAATAATAGGAGACATACCTCTTTGAACATATCCCTTGAAAAGGAAATAAATAAATGTTGTGAGATAGAAGGAAATCATCATGGGAAAAAAGAAGTAATAAAAAGAAATAAATAATAGCTATGAATTCAATAGAGGCAATAAAGAAGCAACATCATTTGAATTCATCAAAGATGCAGCAAGAAGATATCACAAGGAAGACAAGGGGGTAGCCAAGGTAAGTCTGCAACTATCACAGGTACGTTGTTCATTAAGTAATTAAATATATAGTATAATATATGTTAGTAATATTTCATTATATATTGTGTAAGGTAAATAATGAATTTAGAAAGGAATGAAATTAAATAAATTAAGATATGTCAATAGGTAAATAGCATTTCATGATTATGAATGAGAAATATAATGCTAGAATAATATAATTATGGCAGAAATAAATGAATTATGATTAGTAGTGAAATAAGGTATTGGTTAATTATCTCATGCTTGAAAGTAAATATGAATGATATAAACTATATGATAATAATGTGAATCTAAAGCAATGAAACCATTTATATGTCAAAAATAAGCATAAAATGAATTATCAATGAAGCCTGGTATGAGGCTATCAATAAGAATAAATTGAGGTTCCATGAAAGAACAAGAATAGAGATGTAAAGATCTCAAATTGATAAAATTGTGCCTCACGAACTCATGATGTAATCAAAAGGATGTTCAAGCCTCATCCTTAATCACTTTAATCAACCCATGAGTATGGGGTTAAGTTAAGGATGTAAAATTGGACCTAGGTGACCCTCAAGTGGATGAAGAACACCAGGTGTGTGTGAAGTCCCTTGAGCCAAGAGACGAAGAACTCCAGGTGTGAGTGAAGCTCTTGGGCCTATGGTATTATGAGCTCATAATAAATGTGCCCGACAGTTGGTGACTCTCAATGGGATGAAGAATACTGGGTGTTGCGTGAAGTTCCATTGAGCCAAATGGTGAAGGACCCCGGGTGTTGGGAGAAACCTTTGGGCCTCCGTGTGGGATGGTTAACGCCTTAACAAACCATGCTTATGTGGAAGACAAGGTTGATTAATGATAGGGCTAACCAAGAACTCTTTTTAGATAATGCATGGGAACGATGAGAGAAAGAATATGAATATGAAATGTATGAACATCATATGAATCATAACTATAAGTATAGAGATGAAATGTATGTGATTATAATTAAAGATTATAATCCTTAAATACAATTGTGGAAAATATATGAGTTTGATACTTAGTTATTAACTCTAATCATGATTGTATATTAATGTTCTCTTTTGTAAGTTGAAATCTTGTGCAAGGTTAAGGGAAAATTTGACTTACTAGAAGGGGACACTACATTGGTATCAGAGCAGTGATCCTACCATTCTGTGAATAATAGTTAAATAAAAATAAAAAAATAAAAAAAATAAGAATCAATGAAACCCAGGCATGAATTTGCTGGAATAATAGTGTTTAATACATTGATAAAATATTTTAAATATATAGATGTAACATTAAAAGTTAAAATTTACTCAATATGTTATGATGCAACATTAAAAAATTAAAATTTACTTACAAATATCTAATTAATAAATAATGAGTAAATAAGGTAAAAAATAAACAAGAATAAAATAACTCTTAAAATTACATTAAGCAAATATACTAAATGAAATAGTAAAATAAAATAATTAAAATATCTCTATGGGTAACCTACGGCTTGAAATGGCATGAGAAAAACAAATTAAAATATATGTAAACAACTAGCTCCAAATATTTATTGTGTACATAAACCTCAATAAATATAATGTTATAAAATATTATAGGATACCTAATTATAGTTGCTTGGGGACAAGCAATCTTGAGTGGGGAGGGTTGTCATGTCCCCATATCAAGACACTGTTAAAGTAAAGATTTGAACATGGTTTGTAAAATATTATTTTGGATGATAGAAATAATTGCATACATTATATATTATTTAATAAATAATATTATTGTATGAATATTTTATTATAATTAAAATATAATATCCATATTATAAATAATAATATATATAAATATATCTAATAATATAAATACAAATATTCTTATAATTATCTTACATTATAATATAAATACAAATAATATAATATAAATCATATATCATTTATTATGATATAAATGATATAGTATAAATAATATAAAATATATCATATATCATTTATTATTAGATAAATGATATAATATAAATATAAATAAAATAAATAAACATCTTTTAACCTATCCTCTTATGATAACGGAGTTATGGATGGTTAGAACTAGTTTTACTACAAAAGGGAATTAATATAAAGTAATAAAAATAATAAGAGACATACCTTTTGAACATATCCCTTGAAAAGGAAATAAATAAATGTTGTGAGATAGAAGGAAATCATCATCAGAAAAAAGAAGTAATAAAAAGAAATAAATAATAGCTATCAAAGATGCAGCAAGAAGATATCACAAGGCAGACATGGGGGTAGCCAAGGTAAATCTGCAACTATCACAGGTACGTTGTTCATTAAGTAATTAAATATATAGTATAATATATGTTAGTAATATTTCATTATATATTATGTAAGGTAAATAATGAATTTAGAAAGGAATGAAATTAAATAAATTAAGAAATGTCAATAGGTAAATAGCATTTCATGATTATGAATGAGAAATATAATGCTAGAATAATATAATTATGGCAGAAATAAATGAATTATGATTAGTAGTGAAATAAGGTATTGGTTAATTGTCTCATGCTTGAAAGTAAATATGAATGATATTAACTATATGATAATAATGTGAATCTAAGGCAATGAAATCATTTATATGTCAAAAATAAGCATAACATGAATTATCAATGAAGCCTGGTATGAGGCTATCAATAAGAATAAATTGAGGTTCCATGAAAGAACAAGAATAGAGATGTAAAGATCTCAAATTGATAAAATTGTTCCTCACAAACTCATGATGTAATCAAAGGATGTTCAAGCCTCATCCTTAATCACTTTAATCAACCCATGAGTATGGGGTTAAGTTAAGGATGTAAAATTGGACCTAGGTGACCCTCAAGTGGATGAAGAACACCGGGTGTGAGTGAAGCTCTTGGGCATATAGTATTATGAGCTCATAATAAATGTGCCCGACGGTTGGTGACTCTCAATGGGATGAAGAATGCCAGGTGTTGCGTGAAGTTCCATTGAGCCAAATGGTGAAGGACCCCGGGTATTGGGAGAAACCTTTGGGCCTCCGTGTGGGATGGTTAATGCCTTAACAAACCATGCTTATGTGGAAGACAATGTTGATTAATGATAGGGCTAACCAAGAACTCTTTTTAGATAATGCATGGGAACGATGAGAGAAAGAATATGAATATGAAATGTATGAACATCATATGAATCATAACTATAAGTATAGAGATGAAATGTATGTGATTATAATTAAAGATTATTATCCTTAAATACAATTGTGGAAAATATATGAGTTTGATACGTAGTTATTAACTCTAATCATGATTGAATATTAATGTTCTCTTTTGTAAGTTGAAATCTTGTGCAAGGTTAAGGGAAAATTTGACTTACTAGAAGGGGACACTACATCCGGTTACCATGGGTGTACCCACTTGCTTTGAATCTTCCATCCCAAACTTTTTTAGCAATTCTCTCACATACTTGGATTGAGATATAAAGATAGCTTTATCTGACTGAGTGATTTGCAGACCTAAGAAGAAATTCATTTCACCAAACATGGACATCTCAAATTCACTTTGCATCTGATCAGTAAATGTTTTACACAAAATTTCATTCCCACTAAAAATGATATCATCAACAAATACCTCAATAATCAAAATGTGTTCATGATCAATCTTGAAGTAAAGATTACTGTCAGCAGTGCCTTTGTTGAATCCTAGCTTTAGCAAATACTTATCCAATCTTGCATACCAGGCTCTTGGAGCTTGTTTCAGTCCATACAATGCTTTCCTCAATCTGCAAACCATATCTTTCTGATCAGACAGCTGAAATCCTTCCGGTTTCTCAATGTAGACTTCTTCTTCCAACTCTCCATTTAGAAAAGTTGACTTGACATCCATCTAATAAATCTTGAAATCTTTATTAGTAGTGAATGTAAGAAATAGTTTGACTGCTTCTATTCTTGCCACCGGAGAAAAAGTTTCTTCAAAATCAATTCCTTCCACTTGAGAATATCCCTTGCATACCAACCTTTCTTTGTTTCTTACAACATTCACCACCTTCATTTAGTTTATTCCAGAAGACCCACTTGGTTCCAATCACATTTTTGTCTTCAGGTCTAGGAACAAGATCCCAAGTGTGATTCTTTTCAATTTGCATTAGTTCTTCTTCCATTGCTTTTATCCAGTTTTCATCATTGTAGGCTTCACTTATAGATTTTGGTTCAATCTTTGAAATCAAACAAATCTCTTCTTGTTCTTTAGCAATTCTTCTCCTAGTTCGAACACCTTCATTTCTATCTCCTATGATCTGATCTTCAGGATGGTTCAGTCTTACATACCTGGGAGTTTTGGGATTTGCTTGAATTTCTATTTCTTGAACTTGTTCCTTAACTTCTGCATTGTCCTCTGGATTTTCCAAATCAAATTGAATCTGTGTCTGAGTTTGAACTTGTCTTCCTTAATTTTGACTTTCATCTTGATCGTCTAATTCATATCCGCAAGACCTAGAATGTATTTCTTTGCTCTCATCAAATCTAACATTTGCAGTTTCAACAATCTTTTGTTAAAGCACTGGTATGCCTTGCTTTGAGTAGAGTAACCCAGAAATATCCCTTCATCACTTCTTTCTTCAAACTTTCCTAGATCCTCATCTCTTTTGATACAACACTTACTACCAAAACTCTGAAATACTTTATAGTAGGAGCATGACCAAACCATAGTTCATAAGGGGTCTTACCAAAATTACCTTTGATATGAACCCAGTTAAGAGTGTAGACAACAGTACTCACATCTTCTCTCCAATAGACTTGTGGAACATTTGCTTCCATCATCATGGTCCTAGCAACTTCTTGAATGGTCTAGTTCTTTCTTTCCACAACACCATTATGCTGAGGAGTTCTAGGAGTAGATAACTATCTTTTTATTCCTTACTTCTCATAAAATGAATCAAACTCACTGGAGGTAAATTCTCCACCTCTGTTGCATATCAAACACTTTATCTTTACACCAATCTCATTCTCCACCATGACCTTGAACACTTTGAATTTGTCAAGAGCTTCTAATTTTTCTTTCAAGAAGGTTACCCACATTATCCGGGGGTAATCATTAATCAGCAACATGAAATTTCTGTCTCCTTGTATACTTCTAATTCTAGCAGGACCACAAAGATCAGTATGCACAAGTTCCAACAATCCACTTGATGACTGTTCTTTACTCTTGAATGAAATTTTGTTCTATTTACCCAATTGACATTCTCTACACATGCTATCAGTAGGTTTTACAAGTCTTGGAAGATCTCTTACAGCCTGAGTGGAACTTATCTTAACAATGTTATCAAAATTCACATGACACATTCTCCTTTGCCAGAGCCAACTCTGATCCACATGAGAAATCAAGAAAATTTTACCAGAACTACTTAAATGAAAGATGTTACCTCTAGTCTGAGTACTGGATGCAATTTTAGTTCCGGAGCTTTCCAAGATTCTGCATTTCCCATCCTTGAATCTGAGATCATAACCTTTTCAACCAACTGTCCAACACTGAGAAGATTATGCTTCAGTCCTTCCACATACAGAACATCATTAGTGTTATTCTTACCATCAAAAGAGATGGATCTGTTGGTGCCTGATTTCACTGTCAGTTTCTGAGCAATTTTCATGCAGGCACCTTCCCTAAATATCCAAAAGATGTTCTAAGTGTTGGACCTCCTCAGCATTTTTCAGCTGCAGCATCATATTTTCTTCGAGGAGGAGGTCATCATCATCATGTTTGCTTCGATGGTGGTCAGCATCATCATGTTCTCTGTCTACCGGTTTCTCATCAGGATCATCATGTTTCAATATCGGGTGATGTTTTGATATCATCCCGATCCTGCTGATGAGCTACAGTGTGCCTTAGTTTTCTTGCGGAGGGTGATCTTTCACGTATCCGGTGATCTCCTGATTATCACCCTGCCCTTTTATGATGATGATGTTGCCCCGATCTTCTGAAGGGGTTATTCTCTAAGTTGTTCGACCTGACTTGTTTTTTCTTAAGGGTCGTCATCATCATCATCATATTTCCAGTTATCGCCGTGCTGCTTGCGAGGGTCATCATATTTTCTGACTGCATGATATTTCGCCGGGGTGATATTTTATCATCGGGTGATCTTGGTTAAGATCATCCTGATGATGTTGCTACAAAGTTCTAAGTGTGACCCGATATTCACCGGGGTCATCATATTTGAACATCAGGATGATCTTAGTCAATATCATCCTGATGATGTTGTATCATTTCATGTTCGATATTTTATCATCCTGATGATGCTGACGTCATTCTTATATCAGGGTGATATTTATTTCTCTGCCTATCTGCATCATGATATTTCTGAAGGGAGATATCCGCCTGTCGGCTTCATGCATTATCCAGTGGGGGGTGATCTTTTCAAGCATCATCATATTCATATATCGCCCTGATCTTAAAGCGGAGCTACAGTGCAACATGATATTTGTGCATCAGGATGATATTTCCAAATATCCGGTTATCTTCCGAATATCATCCTGATGTCGATATGATGATGACGTCATCAAGGTCGGGGGGGTCATATTTCTAACACTGATCATCTTGTGGAGATCCCCCGATATTTGCGAATATGATGATGACGTCATCCGGATATGAGGTGCGCAGTAGGCAGATATGATGATGACGTCATCAGGATGTTCATCGGCCAGACTTTTGGTATAGGCTCAGCAGGAGGATGTTCTTACGATTGATCAGGTTGTGCAGATGAAGGCGATTATCATGCAGGTTATATTGCGATATGATGCTGACGTCAGGGTGATTTTTCGAGCAACAGGATATCATGCTGCTGGAGGATGATGATGATGAAGTCTTATACTAGTGTCGTCAGGAGAAAAAGCACCGACATCATATATGCTCATGACCTAGTATATAAAGTGTTAAAGAGGTCACCGCGGGGTGCATGTGGGATAATTGATATCCTGCATATTTTCAATTATCATGATGATGAATCTCGGCGGGAAATGGTTGCGGCGCAGAATTGATGTTCTTCCCAAGGTTGCGGGTTGGTGCGCCATAATGGCGATTGTTGCAGAGGTATGGGCGATGGCGTGGGCGGATGTAGTACCCGATTGAAGATCTGGATCCCTGGGTGATGGCGCAGGGCTCGAGATTTCTTCCTGTCTCCTCTCCCACCTGCTGCATTGAATGTTTGAGCGCCATTTTTCCTGATACTGTGTATCTGGCGGGATTTTTAGTCAACCATGTAATTAATTGCTGAGCACCTACCTGGCTGTTATAAGCAGGTTGTGTTGCTCATTTGAAGGTTGTTGAAAACTGGACATTTTGGCTCTGTAATAAGATACAAGCTGGTTTTGGTTGCTCTGTGCAGCAAAACTTGTGAGTTTATGTATCTCCTGTTGTACGATTTGGCATGAATCCACTGATTTCATGGTTAATCTTATATGAATAATGCTGTGTTTGCATGTGTTATGCTGATTCTGTCTCCAGTTTTGTATGTATCTTCCTTACTGCAATAGGGATGCCATAAGTATAGACAGCTTAACACCCTTTATTGGGAGATATCTGTAAGGCAGAATATCATGTGTATCCCCCTGAAATCTAGTTTTAGCTATTCATGCTGATCATTCACAGGTGTATGTCTACCGACTCCAAGCCCTGGATAGGCACCAATCTAGCTCTGTGTTGAGGTTATACACCAGGTCCAGGTTTGCATCCAAACATCATTTCAAACCATTTCATACTTCCACCTGTTAGTTGTAGGAGTAGGATTAGGAACCCCCTGCATGCTCTCATATCCAACCAGACATCATGTCCAAGAACGTTGCCCACCTTGTGATCTATCATACAGATCTTGGTCCATACATGAGAGTATTCTGCCTGTTGTTGTCAAGTTAGATCTTTCTATCTTTGAGCCAGTCAAGGTTACATCTTGAGTTATAGGGACACCCCCCTTGGTGCGGCAGAACCAGAAGTGAAGGGGAGGAGCTCACGCAACCTCCTGTATTAGTTGGCTGAATCTACCTGTGCATTAGAAGTGGCAAACCCTAATGCTGATTCAGAAGAAAAACCAACAGAATGGCGACTCTGCTGGGGATGGACTAAGAAAAAATGATATATTTGTGGCCCATCTGAGTCACCAACAGAATGGCGACTCCGCTGGGGAAGAAATTTGAAAAAGTGTTATATCCTGTGACCCATCCGAGTCACCAACAAAATGGCGACTCTGCTGGGGAGATCAATGTCATATCCATGAAAGTTTGAGTCTATAAGATTGAAAAAAATCAGATCTGGATGTGTTTGTTGCAGCAGAGAAAAAGGGTTATATATGTGACTCTGCTGGTGGATGACCCAGAAAGAAAGAAATCAATTTGCAGCTTCAGCTTGTTTGAAGCTCATTCCTCTTCAAGGAGGTGGCGACTCTGCATCAAAGAACCTGATAAAAGAACAAAATCAGTCAGAGAAGAATTTGCAGCTTCTGCAACATATCCAGGTATTTCATATTATTTGACAGATTCCCTATTTGGTGAGAAAGCACTGGTTAAAAGGGAAACATTGGTGAAAGCAGAGCTTGCATGCTTTTGTTAGAACTTACTCTGTATTTCAAAGGGCATGCAATGTTGCTAAAAAGACTCATTTAATGGACTTTAGGAAAGTTTGAAAAAATAGTCTAAATTTTGAGTGCCTAAAGTCATTGTTTGTAGAAAATCTGAGTAGAGAGGTGGGTTGCAAAAACATAAAGGATGTATTATCTGCCTATGCACCCTTGTGAAGTGTCAAATGCAAAAATGTATAACAGTCAATCCCAACAATGTAATGAAAGAAGTTTTAACATAGATAGATATAAGCCCATAAATTTCAGTGGCATTTGTGGATACCCAAATGCCTTTCCACCTAAAATCAGAAATTTTTTGCCCAAATTCAATGGTATAAAAGATGAATCAGCTGAGAGACACTTGCAGCAGTTTATGAATGTGATAGATGACTTTGAGATTGACCATGAGGATGTGGTTATGAGATTATTTGTTCAATCTCTAGATGAAGATGCAAGGGATTGGTTCTCCTACCTTCCAGCTCACTCTGTCAGCTCTTGGCATGGTTTTAAATCTGCATTTCTAGTACAGTATGGTGAAAGAGTTTCTGAATATGCAGCTATTAGTGACTTCATGTACATCCATATTGAAGAAGATGAGTTGATCCCAGCTTTTAACCTCAGATTTATGAGGGCATTGAATAGAATTCCAGAATGCATGAGACCTAATGATGCACTGTGCTTAGTTGTCTATTTGGGAGCCTTTGATAAGAAAATGAGTTACAGATTAAGAGACAAGGAGCCCACCACATTGCACCAGGCACATCAGTTTGCAATTGATATTGAAAACAATTGGAGGTATGGAATACAAAAGGGTTATTTTTCTAAAAATTTTTGTTCTCCTGCAGCCCCCAATGTTGATGAAAGTTTTAATTCAGGCATTGATAATGAATGTCATAGCACTCACACCCCTGTTATCCCAGTTTTTGCATCATTCCAAGTGGATGATGTTTCTATTATAGAGGAGGATGTCTTTTTTTGCCCAGCAAGTGAAGTTGAAAATAATAATTTTTCAAGTAATATTTGCATACCAGTCCTAAACAAAGAGCCTTCATGTTTAAATGATCCAATTGTGCAGAGTTGTGATCATATGGATCAAGAATCAATATCAGTTTCATCAGAAAGCATTGGAGGGCTGAAAAATGATGCAGATTGTTCAACTTCAGAGTGCATTGAAACAGTAGCAATCTTGTATGTGGGGCAATCAGATGATAAAAATGATATCCATGACCAGTGCATGGATCAGGTTTGTTTTTCTTATGACTCTGGATCTGATAGTAATGAAGAAGAATTGGAATGTCATGAAGAAGAAGCAGAGGCTTTTGCAGTGAATGTTAATCCCCTTTATGATGAGCCTGCTGATGCATATGATGTTGTGAGTCATGACCTTCATTGGTGCAGGATTAACCCTTTGTTTGAAGATGATGATACTGATTTGCAAATTGTGAATAATGAATGTTCATCATCACCTGATTCAGACATGTGCAACATTGGGTGTGTGGGTCAGGATTTGTTTTCAATATTAGTAGATATTGGGGGTCTCATTTTTTCTGAGTATTTTGAATTGTTGGATCAGCTGGATGAGTGCCTGATAATGTGCAGCAGCCAGATAAATGATAAAGAGTGCCAAGAGCAGTATGATGTACTGTCTGAGGGACATAACCTACATGTGTTGCCTAATGTTAAAGAATATTATGTGTATGGTTATATGTCTAATTTTGAAATCCAAAATGACAGAGCTGAAATTGATGGTGGCAAGCTTTCAAAACTGGTGGAATATCTATTCAAGCAGATGACATTATGGGCAGACTATGCCAATCTTTTCAGTTGGGATTGGGATCTTCCAGTTTGGAATCAGGCATTTGACAAGAAAAAATTATGGTTCTTCCTTTTTGGTTGCCCGGGGCCGCCAAAATGATGTTTAAAAATAATGAGTTGGTGATGCAGATCAATATAAGTATTTGACTCTGTGCCCAATAGATAAGGGACTGGTCTGCATCCCAGAGGTCTGGGGTTCTTGCTGCAGTCTTGCACCTGCACGTCCCCAGACAGAGCCACTGTTGGTGCCTGATTTCACTGTCAGTTTCTGAGCAATTTTCATGCAGGCACCTTCCCTAAATACCTAAAAGATGTTCTAAGTGTTGGACCTCCTCAGCATTTTTCAGCTGCAGCATCATATTTTCTTCGAGGAGGAGGTCATCATCATCATGTTTGCTTCGATGGTCATCAGCATCATCATGTTCTCTGTCGACCAGTTTCTCATCAGGATCATCATGTTTCAATATCGGGTGATGTTTTGATATCATCCCGATCCTGCTGATGAGCTACAGTGTGCCTTAGTTTTCTTGCGGAGGGTGATCTTTCACGTATCCGGTGATCTCCCGATTATCACCCTGCCCTTTTATGATGATGATGTTGCCCTGATCTTCTGAAGGGGTTATTCTCTAAGTTGTTCGACCTGACTTGTTTTTTCTTAAGGGTCGTCATCATCATCATCATATTTCCAGTTATCGCCGTGCTGCTTGTGAGGGTCATCATATTTTCTGACTGCATGATATTTCGCCGGGGTGATATTTTATCATCGGGTGATCTTGGTTAAGATCATCCTGATGATGTTGCTACAAAGTTCTAAGTGTGACCCGATATTCACCGGGGTCATCATATTTGAACATCAGGATGATCTTAGTCAATATCATCCTGATGATGTTGTATCATTTCATGTTCGATATTTTATCATCCTGATGATGCTGACGTCATTCTTATATCAGGGTGATATTTATTTCTCTGCCTATCTGCATCATGATATTTCCGAAGGGAGATATCTGCCTGTCAGCTTCATGCATTATCCAGTGGGGGGTGATCTTTTCAAGCATCATCATATTCATATATCGCCCTGATCTTAAAGCGGAGCTACAGTGCAACATGATATTTGTGCATCAGGATGATATTTCCAAATATCCGGTTATCTTCCGAATATCATCCTGATGTCGATATGATGATGACGTCATCAAGGTCGGGGGGGTCATATTTCTAACACTGATCATCTTGTGGAGATCCCCCGATATTTGCGAATATGATGATGACGTCATCCGGATATGAGGTGCGCAGTAGGCAGATATGATGATGATGTCATCAGGATGTTCATCGGCCAGACTTTTGGTATAGGCTCAGCAGGAGGATGTTCTTACGATTGATCAGGTTGTGTGGATGAAGGCGATTATCATGCAGGTTATATTGCGATATGATGCTGACGTCAGGGTGATTTTTTGAGCAACAGGATATCATGCTGCTGGAGGATGATGATGATGAAGTCTTATACTAGTGTCGTCAGGAGCAAAAGCACCGACATCATATATGCTCATGACCTAGTATATAAAGTGTTAAAGAGGTCACCGCGGGGTGCATGTGGGATAATTGATATCCTGCATATTTTCAATTATCATGATGATGAATCTCGGCGGGAAATGGTTGCGACGCAAAATTGATGTTCTTCCCAAGGCTGCGGGTTGGTGCGCCATTAATGGCGATTGTTGCAGAGGTATGGGCGATGGCGTGGGCGGATGTAGTACCCGATTGAAGATCTGGATCCCTGGGTGACGGCGCAGGGCTCGAGATTTCTTCCTGTCTCCTCTCCCACCTGCTGCATTGAATGTTTGAGCGCCATTTTTCCTGATACTGTGTATCTGGCGGGATTTTTAGTCAACCATGTAATTAATTGCTGAGCACCTACCTGGCTGTTATAAGCAGGTTGTGTTGCTCATTTGAAGGTTGTTGAAAACTGGACATTTTGGCTCTGTAATAAGATACAAGCTGGTTTTGGTTGCTCTGTGCAGCAAAACTTGTGAGTTTATGTATCTCCTGTTGTACGATTTGGCATGAATCAGTTAATCCACTGATTTCATGGTTAATCTTATATGAATAATGCTGTGTTTGCATGTGTTATGCTGATTCTGTCTCCAGTTTTGTATGTATCTTCCTTACTGCAATAGGGATGCCATAAGTATAGACAGCTTAACACCCTTTATTGGGAGATATCTGTAAGGCAGAATATCATGTGTATCCCCCTGAAATCCAGTTTTAGCTATTCATGCTGATCATTCACAGGTGTATGTCTACCGACTCCAAGCCCTGGATAGGCACCAATCTAGCTCTGTGTTGAGGTTATACACCAGGTCCAGGTTTGCATCCAAACATCATTTCAAACCATTTCATACTTCCACCTGTTAGTTGTAGGAGTAGGATTAGGAACCCCCTGCATGCTCTCATATCCAACCAGACATCATGTCCAAGAACGTTGCCCACCTTGTGATCTATCATACAGATCTTGGTCCATACATGAGAGTATTCTGCCTGTTGTTGTCAAGTTAGATCTTTCTATCTTTGAGCCAGTCAAGGTTACATCTTGAGTTATAGGGACACCCCCCTTGGTGCGGCAGAACCAGAAGTGAAGGGGAGGAGCTCACGCAACCTCCTGTATTAGTTGGCTGAATCTGCCTGTGCATTAGAAGTGGCAAACCCTAATGCTGATTCAGAAGAAAAACCAACAGGATCCTCTGCCATGGATTTTACCAGCTGAGTTGTCTCCAAATTTCACAAATCCACCTTCATATTTTTCAAAGCTTACAAACATACTTTTATCCCCAGTCATATGATGAGAACATCCACTATCAATCACCCATTCATCAACAACTTGAGCAGCCAAGGCACTTTCCACATTTGTACAACTAGCAAATTCAGTAGACATTGGATTTTCTTCTTTGATAGCAATGAACACCCACTCTTTTTCTCCATGATCAAATTCATCATCTGTGACTCCTTCTCCAACTTCTTGAACATAGTAACAATTCTTCTAACTTTTATATCTATTAGCGTTTGGCTTTGAAAATTTTTTTGGACATCTTGAGGAAAAATGACCAATCTTATTACAAGCAAAACATTTGAATGACAACTTTCCTTCATACTTACTGGATCCTCTTGGCATTCTTCTAGCAATAAGAGTTTCAAGTTCTATAGACTCAATTTCATCATCTTCAAGATCCTTCCTTGCCTTAGCAAATCTGTTTGATCTTCTTGAAGAGATTTCACCTGGATCATATCTTTGCTTCCCATGAACACTAGTTTTGAATGCAGATTCAGACTTAGGAAGAGAATCACCAAACTCACTTAATTCAAAAGCTAAAATTATGCCAACCAGCTGATCTCTTATAACTTTTGAGACAGTCCTGATCTCCTCTATAGCAGTAGCTTTATGTTTGTATGAATCAGGTAAAGATCTAAGCACTTTTACCACAATCTTTGATTCATCCAAAGTTCCACCAACACACCTGATACCACACACAAGTTCATTTATCTTTTGCATGTAGATTGTGATGTTTTCATCTTCACTCATCCTCAGATTTTCAAATTTCCTCTCAGACTTTGTAGCTTGGCACATTTGACATATTCATCACCTTCATAAAGATTCTCCAACTTCTTTCAGATTTGATGAGCAGTTTTTAGTCCAAAGACATTTGTCATTTCTGAATCAGTCAAGGCACTCAACAAGGCTTATTTAGCTTGAAGGTTGTTTTCAACATTTTTGACTTCATCTGGAGTTGAACGATTCTCTAGAGGAATATACTCATCCTTAGTTATCACCCAATAAGCACTACCCATGCATTGCAAATAGCACTCCATGTGATCCTTCCAAATAGAGTAATTTGTTCCATCAAATCTCAGACTATCCTTCTTGTAGGTCGACATCTTGGATCTCCTCAAGCGGTCAAGCTTCTTTTAGAGGAACTCACTCTGATAGCAATTGTTGGAATTAGATTAGACAACTGAGAGGGGGGGTGAATCAGTTGTCCCAAAATTTAACCTTTTCTTTCTTTTAATCTTCTTTCACAATTTGCAAATTGATTAATGATGTAAACATTAAAGCATGAAACAACATCACATAAGTAGAAACATAATCAACACATTTGACACCAAGATTTTTGATGTGGAAACCCAGTTAAGGGAAAAACCATGGTGGGTGTTATCCCACAAGATTCGTACCCTATTAAAAGTACTTAAAAAGAATGGGAAGGCACTTTCCTTCGGGCTCACTGCTCAAAAGAGAGGCTCACTGCCTACAAGAAATTTAAGTTTTAAAATAGAAAGAATTAACTGAGAAATAACATCTACTTCATGCCTGGTTCAGTTTCATTGATTGCTCATAAAACTTTTGTTCTGCTTCCAAACTCTTCTTCACTAACTCTTCACTCTATTCTACTTTTGTTCTTCTTCTGCTCCTCCTCTTCTTTGTTCTACTCCTGATCCTTTCTTTGGATTTATTATTTTCACTCAATGATAATTTTCCATGACTCAACTACACTCCTTTATATGCTTCATCAACCTTGGAATAAACATCAAGGTTGGCACACCAAACATATTACTTAACCTGTCGGCCAAACATAGCTAAGACTTGAATCTTCTTTCAACAACACGCCACGCTCCAAAGAATTACTTCTGGAACATCCGCAATATGCTTGAATCATCTGGTCGGCCAGAACTGGGAAGAACAACAAAACCAAGAAGGAAATCTTCACCAACAAGCTCAAACTTCAATGTGAAGCTCCAACACAATAGTCACATGATCCAGAGACCTCCACAAGCATAATGAATTCAACAAAAACATCTGCACTCCTCCAAATCATCAGAATCACTTGCATCTTCATCTGGAACCTCAAGAATACTATCTGCCATGAATGTCATCTTAGAAAGATTGCTTGCGGACCTCCAAACCACAAACCACTTAAATGGATGATACACACTGACTTCCCAAACATACCTCTAGATCCGCAGATCATTATTTGACATATCCGGAATGATCTGGACCACTTCTCTGTCGCTTTGTCTCTTCTGAATATTGCAAAACCGGTTCTACTAAGATGACCATAGTTTCTTCAAATCTTCATGCGGACCTCTCAAATCCTAATTGGAGCTACTTGACACAATCCTCTATACTTCTGTATGATCCGCATCCATTGATCTTTATTAATTTTCTCAATATCCTCAGCATTCCAGTCTTCTAGTCAGGCATCAGGATAGGATACAGTTGACACCAATGGCAACAAGAATATGTTGACATCAATGACAACACTGATTAGGCACATATTTCAAATAGGAACTATTCAGATATGCCTGATATTGATCCTCAGATTGTAACACATAATATTGTATTGAAATCAGATGCTAAGTCATTTAAACAAAAGATTTGTAAGATGAATCCTAAGTTTGCATTACTCGTTAAGGCTAAGATAGAAAAGATTTTACAAGCTGGCTTTATCCACCCTATTGATTACTCACATTGGATTTTGAATATATTGGTCGTCGCTAAACTTGATGGTTGTATTTGCATGTGTACCGATTTTAGAGATTTGAATCTTGCATCTCTGAAAGATGATTTCCCACTTCCTAATATTGATATGATTGTAGATTCTATAGTTGGCCATGAATTACTCTCCTTCATGGATGGTTTTTCAGTATATAATCAAATCTTGATAAATCCTCAAGATCAATATAAAACAAATTTTATAACACCTTGGGGAACATTTTGTTGGGTGGTCATGTCGTTTGGACTTAAGAATGCAAGAGCAACTTACCAACATGCTATGACCCTTATATTTCATGATTACATGCACAATATCTTAGAGGATTATGTCGATGACATCTTGGTGAAGTCCATTCATCACCAAGATCACGCCATGACTCTTCGACAAATCATTGAGTGAATAAAGAAATATAACATGCGATTAAATCCCCGTAAATGCGTTTTTGGTGTAGACATTGGAGAATTGTTGGGGTTTATAGTTTCAAATCGCGATATTGAGGTAGATATGAAAAAGATTGATGCAATTGTTAATATGCCAACACCTAAGAACATATCTCAACTTTGTAGTTTGCAAGAGAAGATACAGGCCATTTGCCAATTTGTTTCACAACTCACAGATAGGACTCACCCTTTTACACAACTACTGAAGAAGGATTCAAAATTTCATGTAATGTGCCGCACCTATTGGTTCTTTTTATGATCTTTTAGTGTTATTTTTAATTTTTAAAGTGTTCTTTCAGACTAGAGAGAAGATGTAGAAGGGGTTTTAGTTTTCCTACAGATGTGTGTTACCGGAACAATACAATATCTAGAATATATTTCAAACCCAGAAAATATACAATAGATATGAAGAAAATATGTAAGACCCAGATCATATATCAGCAAATAACAAAGTTCTAACACATACCCATGTTCAGATTTGCAACTTTAGTTTTATGCTATTGCCAGACTAGCAACTAGGTACATACAAAATCACTCCAAATCTCCAAGGGATATAAAATAGAGTACATACAATAGCTAACAATAGTATATGAGCCCTAGACACCCCCAAATAGAAAGATATGAGGCAACAATCAAGCAATATTGAGTCTCCAAAGACCCACATCCTCTATGCAACTGTATGGATGGATGGAATGAATAATAGCTGCAAACTAGCACTAAATCTCCATGTATTACCTATGTTTTTGATCTGCAATCAAATGTGAAGCTAGTGACCAAGATGGGAAGGTTAAACTTGCACAAACCAGCACCAAAGTCTTCACAAGAGGGTATGACATATCCCTAGTGATGTAAGGCCAACAATGGTAGCATATAACTTGTTCCAAACTCCACTAAAATCCCTCAAATCTGCCTCTATTCCTTTGCCTTTGACTAATTCCATAAAATCTGCAAATGATGTATCAAGAAATGCTCAAACCCTCAACATATCAAACTCCGTTGAAGCCCAACTGTGAACACTGGATGTATCCACCTCAATTAGCACCTTTGGATGGTATTGCACATCTGTAGAATGCTGCTACTCAGGGAGGTTTTCATCTCCAAGAGACTCTGGTTCGAATCCCTCAAACCCTTACAATCAAACCCTAGTAGAGCCAAGTGGGGGCGTTGGGTTTTTAGGAGGGAATATTATAATTTTAAAACACTTTATTACCCTCCTAGAGATGGGCATCCAAGCTCATTACATAAGTGACTTTTAAATATTTCTTTTTTCTAAGTCACTACTGAATATTTATAAAGTCCCATTAAATAAATAATATAACTTTTGGACTTTAAAATAAATACCGATGATGTCAGAATTTGATGATCCATAGCTCGTCGGAAAGGTCTCGACTAGACGAATCCATCCCCACTTTAAAAATCCCAATCTGACACCGAACCCAAACTTACTAAAAATAGTAAGTATGCCATAAGGCACCCAAACTGCCACTGACTCCTACCAATTGGATCCAATCCACATCTACACCTCTGAATTGCCCATCCAAGGCCAAACCACCATGGTTCCCTAACCAAATTGTTAGTCTACGAGAACCCAATGATAGACTAACACTGTAGCTAGAAAGGGGACATTATAGTCCACCCTCCCTAAGATTGCTTGCCTCAAGCAATCTCAGATCAGGATGCTCCACTATCTGCTCATTTTCCCAAGTGGCATCCTCCACTGGCAGGTTTTTCCATTTTACCAGGTATTCTCTGATAGTCCTCCTCCTCAAAGTGTGTTCCCTGGTATCAATTATAGCCTCGAGTACCAAAATCAATTTCCCTTCTTCATCAAGAGGAGGTAACTCTGCTGATGGTGTCACATTATGCCCCAATGCCTTCTTGAGGCGAGATACATGAAACACATTGTGTACCCTGCTACCTACTAGCAACTCCAGTTCATAAGCCACTTCTCCAATTTTCTTGGAGATCCTGAAAGGTCCATAATATCGTGGCTTAAGCTTCTCTGCTCCACTCTTCTTAAGAGTGGACTTCCTGTATGGCTACAACATCAAGTATACCATGTCACCTATCTCAAATGATTGCTTAGTCCTCTGCTGATTGGCATGCTGCTTTTGTTGATTCTGAGCCTTCTGTATATTCTCCTTCAAAGACCTCATGATATCCTGACTCTCCTGAAGAAGGTCTTTCACCTTAGGCACTCTGCTATCACCAAACAATAAATCAATAAAGCTCGGTGGCTCATACCCATATAAAGCCATGAAGGGTGACATCTGGATAGACATGTGATAAGTGGAATTATAGCAATACTCGCCCATGTGAAGCCACTTAATCCATGCCTTTTGCTGCCTTGCTACATAATTTCTGAGGTATCCTTCCACCCATTTATTAACAATCTCTGTCTGGCCATATGTCTGTGGGTGGTAGCTCATGCTGGGGGTGAGCTCTGTCCCTGTCAACCTGAAGAGCTCATGCCAAAAATTACTAAGGAACTTGCTATCCCTATCACTCACAATACTCAGTGGTAACCCATGTAGACGGAATACCTCTCTGAAAAATAATTCTGCAACCTAAGTTGCAGTGTAAGTGGTAGGAATGGCAAAGAAGTGAGCATACTTTGTCAATTTGTCCACTACCACATAAATGCAATCCGGACCCTGGACTTTAGGTAACCCTATGATAAAGTCCATAGAAATACTATCCCATTTCCTCTCAAGAATGGGCAGGGGCTGCAGTAGTCCACTTGGAAAAGAGTGTTCTTGCTTGTTCTGTTGGCATGTCAGGCACTCTCACATATCTCAACACTTATGTTTTGAGGCCTTTCCAAGTGAAACTCTCTCTGACCTGCCTGTATGTTTTGAAGTAACCAAGATGTCTAGCCATAGGCAAGTCATGGAATGCTCTCAAAACCTTCTGCTTCATTTATGACCCTGGCACTAAGAAGATCGTGTCTGTGTAAATGATCAAATCATTTACCATTGTGTATTTGTCATCCTTGATAGTGCCATCTATGATCCTAGTAGCCCATTTGTCCTTAGCATATTCAGCAGATATCAGCTCTCTCCAATCATCAGAAATAGCACCTAGTGCACACAAATGGGGTCTCCTAGACAAAGCGTCAGTAATTATGTTTTTCTTTTCTTTGACATAAACAATGTCAAAGTCGTAGGCCTGAAGTTTGTTGACTGCCTCTCATTCAGGTCCTTTTGCCCAAAGAAATGTTTCAGACTATTGTGATCCGTTTTCACCACTAACTTGCTCCCAACTAGATATTGTCTGAACTTAGCCAACACATGCATGATGGCTAACATCTCCTTGTCATAAATGCTATAACTCCACTCCACACCCCTCAATTTCCTGCTCTCATATGCTATGGGGTGTTTATCCTGCATGATTAGTGCACCAATGCCTTCCCCCAAGGCATCACACTATAGCTCAAAAGGTTTGCTAAAATTTGGAATAGCCAACATAGGACAAGTGCTCATAATCTCCTTAAACTTATCAAAACACTCTTGTGTACCTCTTGTCCAACTAAATGAATCCTTTGGAGTCAAGTCTATGAGGGGGGCAACTGACTATGAAAACCCCTTCACAAATCTGTGGTAATACCCACAAAGACCAAGGAATCCCTTCAGCTGAGAGAGATTCTTTGGTGGTGGCCAGTCAATGATTGCTTGAATCTTCTCCGGGTCCACCTTCACACTACCAACACTGATAATATGACCCAAGTATAACAACTTGGTCATCCCAAACTCACACTTTGACATTTTTGCATATAATGACTCCCACTCTAAAATGCTCAAGACAATGTCAATGTGTTTCAGGTGCTCCTCCCAAGTCCTGCTGTAAATCAATATGTCATCAAAAAATATTAGCACGAATCTCCTCAACTACTCTTTGAACACCCTGTTCATACATGATTGGAAGGTGGTTGGTGCATGGGTCAAACCAAATGGCATGACTAGGAACTCAAAGTGGCCATAATGGCACCTGAAAGTTGTCTTCTCCACATCTTCATCCCCGAACCATATTTGGTGGTAACCGGATCTCAAATCTATTTTGGAGAAGTAACAGGCCCCATGCAACTCATCAATCAGCTCATCGATGCGGGGTATAGGGTACCTATTTTTAATGGTCTTCTTATTGAGCTCCCTGTAGTCAATGCACATCCTGAGAGTCCCATCCTTTTTCTTCACTAAGACCACTGATGACGTGAATGGGCTTTTACTTGGCCTTATGTGCCCCATCTTGAGAAGTTCCTTGATAGACTTCCTGATCTCATCCTTATATCTCTTCAGGTGCCTATAAGGTGTAGTAATCATTAGCTTAGCACCCTCCTCCAACTCAATAATGTGCTCAATACCCCTATCAGGGGGTTTACCTAGTGGTATGTCACTAAACACTTTGGTGTGTTTAGTCAAGAGAGCCTGTATGTCAGGTGGATCCTCATGCTTCTGCTATTTTGATACTGTAGGCATCACCATCACCTCTGCTGCCCACTGCACCTGATCATGTTGAATCAATCTCTCCATCCTCTTGAGTGAAACCACTCTTAATCAACCATCTGAAATGCCCCTGAGCACATGTCATACTCCATTCACCTCAAACTTCATCTCCATCATCCTCGGGTTGAGTGTGAACTCTCTAATGTCATGCAACCATCGCATGCCTCACACCACATCCATCTCACCCATGCTAACAATGTAGAAATCTGACTGGCATGTATAATTGTTCAACAATATGGTGAGATTAGGTATTCTCCTAGTGCAAGTGAGTACGAATCCATCAGCTACCCTCACCTTAAATCCTTCAAACTCTTTAGTCTTCAACCCTCTCTTCGAAACCAAGCCCTCATCTATGAAATTATGAGTGGCACCTATGTCAAGTAGTGTAATAACTCGTTGTCCACCCAGTACTCCTCTCATCTAGAATGATCCCTCCCTTTGAATGCTCGAGAGATGTGTTATAGGTAGGGCAGTCTCCTCCTCCTTATCTGATGCTTTAGATGCAACATCAGTCACTGAATCATCATCTTCTGCTTGCTGCTCTGAATGTGTCTCTGATTCTACTGACTCATCTACTGAAAAGTATTCTAACTATTTTGCTTTTCCTTGGGCAACACACTTGTGCTTAGGATCCCAAGGCTCTCTGCAGTGAAAACAGAGCTTCTTCCTCCTAAGGTCATTCAATTGGTCATTATCTAACTTGGAAGAACTCTTATGCGGCTATCATGAATCTCTCTGAAAGTGTCTTCTATCCTTCTCCTTATCTCACCTATGCTAAAAACCCTTGGATTGAACTTATTTCTCCACACAAAAGACTCCATATCATGGGCCTTTTTCATGGCCTCCTGTAATGATGCAGGGTCTAAACCCTTAACCCAACCTTGAAGAGGATCTGACAACCCATCAATGAAGATCATGATCAATCTACGCTCTGAAATGTCTGAGACCATCACTGAAAGGTCCTGGAACTCTGATATGTAAGAATCTACAGAGCCCACTTGTTTCAATTGAGCCAACTCCTTGAATTGAATTTCAACATCCTTCTTATCAAATATGTCTATGAGTCTGGCTGTGAACTCCACATAGGAAGTAATCTGATCATGTCCTAGAGTGACCTTGCTATTGCTCCACCACTTATGCGCACTGCCCTCCAAATGTAAAGTGGCATAAGTTATAGCATCTTCTTCTGGCATAGGGCTAATCTGCAGGTAACTGTCCAATTTTTGGACCCATGCTCTCACGGTGGTTTTACCAGAACCATCAAAATATGGTAGAGTCATCTTGCTAACATTTTTCTAAAGTTCTTGGTTTTGTGGTCTGTTTCCCCTACGGGGTCTATTTCTCATCCTGATGTCAGAGTATTCACCAAATGTCATTTCAGCCCTAAACTCTGCACTGGATGCTCTCCAATCTCTCAGGATCTCATCTTGGAACTTAAGTTGTGTGGCATCCTGTTCAGGAACATTGTTCCTAGGTGCAAATGTAGGAATACTAGGTCTATCACCAGCTGTTAGCTGAGTAGCTCTCCTATTCGTGACTAAGGCTTCACCTTCATCATCTCTATCTCTGTGTCGATCTACATTTTGTCTATCACCATTCTGCCTGTCTCCATTGTTCTTGTCACCCATACGCCTATCACCACCATTATTTTCTATGTTCCTTTCCCCAAAAATTTTCATGTTGCCTCCATTATTATTGTTGTTGTTCCTGTTGTTTCAATTTTTTGGAGGTACCAACTGACCAAGGGTATGGTTTAGTTCTGCCTGTGACTCTCTAAAAGTCTCATCTATTCGCAAGAGTCCTCTCTCTATATTATGTTGTCCCCTCCCTAATGAATTTAGAATATTCTGCAAGTTGGGTTCCTCATTATCTCGATCACCCATCTCTTCAATCTGTGTTGGAACCACACCTGAAAAGGGATCTGTCTTCGGTACTTCAATATCTTCCTCACTGTAAAAGACCACTAGTTGTTTCTCCACGGCTACTACCTATGTATTTGTATCAAAGGGATCTATTTGTGGAACCTGTAAATCAAGCCTTGACCTATTCCTTCTGAGATAATATCTACTAGTAATCGGCTACATGTCTCATTTTCATTTCTGCATGTCTGAAAATGATCTCACAGGATGGTAGGAAGAGTTGTGCTCTGATACCACTATAATGTGCCGCACCTGTTGGTTCTTTTTATGATCTTTTTAGTGTTATTTTTAATTTTTAAAGTGTTCTTCTAGACTAGAGAGAAGATGCAGAAGGGGTTTCAGTTTTCCTGTAGATGTGTGTTGCCGGAACAATACAATATCTAGCATATATTTTAAACCCAGAAAATATACAATAGATATGAAGAAAATATGTAAGACCCAGATCATATATCAACAAATAATGAAGTTCTAACACATACCCATGTTCAAATTTGCAACTTCAGTTTTATGCTATTGCCAGATCAACAACTGGGTACATACAAAATCACTCCAAATCTCTAAGGGATATAAAATATTGTGCATACAATAGCTAACAATGGTATAGGAGCCCTAGACACCCCCAAACAAAAAGATATGTGGCAGCAATCAAGCAATATTGAGTCTCCAAAGACCCACGTCCTCCATGCAACTGTATGGCTGGTTGGAATAAATAACAGCTGCAAACTAGCACTAAATCTCCATGTATTACCTTTGTTTTTGATCTGCAATCAAATGTGAAGCTAGGTGACCAAGATGGAAAGGTTAAACTTGCACAAACCAACACCAAAGTCTTCACAAGAGGGTACGACCTGTCCCTAGAGATGTACAGCCAGCAATGGCAGCATATAACTTGTTCCAAACTCCACTAAAATCCCTCAAATCTGCCTCTATTCATTTTCCTTCAACTAATCCCATAAAATCTGCAAATTATGTATCAATAAATGCTCAAACCCTCAACATATCAAACTTCGTTGAAGCCCAACTATGAACACTAGATGTATCCACCTCCATTAGCACCTTTGGATGGTATTGCACATCTGTAGAATGCTGCTACTCAGGGAGGTTTTTTGTCTCCAAGAGCCTCTAGTTCGAATCCTTCAAACCCTTACAATCAAACCCTAGCAGAGCTGAGTAGAAGAAAATATCATAAACATAGCATACCAAATGACTTCTCTTTTTCCTCTTTTATTTCCTTCCATGTGGGCGTTGGGTTTTTAGGAGGGAATATTATAATTTTAAAACACTTTATTACCTTCCTAGAGATGGGCTCCCAAGCTCATTACATAAGTGACTTTTAAATATTTCTTTTTTCTAAGTCACTGCTGAATATTTATAAAGTCCCATTAAATAAATAATATGACTTTCAGGCTTTAAAATAAATACCCAGATGATGTCAAAATTCAATGATCCATAGCTCGTCAGAAAGGTCTTGATGAGACGAATACATCCCCACTCTGAAAATCCTGATCCAGCACCGAACCCAAACTTACTAAAAATAGTAAGCATGCCACAAGGCACCCAAACTACCACTGACAACTGCCAACTGGATCCAATCCACATCTACATCTCTGAATTGCCTATCCAAAGCCAAACCACCATGGTTCCCTAACCAAACTATCTAGTCTATGGGAACCCAATGATAGACTAATACTGTAGCTAGAAAGGGGACATTACATTTCAATAGAATGTTGAATGTCAGAAAGCTTTTGAAGATTTAAAGACTTATCTAGCTAATCCTCCTATTTTACAACCTGTTGTTCCTGATAAACCATTCCTATTGTATATCTCAGCATCTAATAATGCTCTCACAACTTTATTAGCACACCATAACCTTGAAGGCAAAGAACGAGCTATATATTACATCAGCTGAACCTTACTTGATTATGAAGTGCAATACACTATTATCAAGAAGCATTGCTTAGCTTTAGTGTTTGCAACACAGAAGCTTAGACATTATCTCTTAAATGCTGAAATACATGTGATGGTGAAATTCGACCCCTTGAAACATCTTTTCGCTAAAACTGATTTGTCAGGTCATCTTGCTAAATGGGTGATGTTGTTAACTGAATTTGATCTTAAGTTTATTTCTCAGAAAACAATTAAAGGACAAGAGTTAACTAACTATTTAGCTGAAGCACCTTCACCTTTTGCTATACAAAATCAGGACACATTCCCTGATGATCAAATTCTAGCTATTAATAAGGATGATAAATGGGAATTGTATTTTGATGGATCAAGATGTCGAACTGGCTCCAGTGCTAATGTTATACTAATACCCCCTATAGGTAAGCCAATTCCTATGTCTTATCATCTAAACTTCTCATGTACAAACAACATCGCTGAGTACGAAGCCCTCATTGCGGGACTTCATGCTGCTTTGGCTCTTGACATAAAAAACATCACTATATATGGTGATTCACAACTAATTGTACAACAAATAATTGGATCATATCAAACTAAACAAGACAAGCTATCTTAGTATCACGACTTTGCTTCATCTCTATTAAAATGATTCACATCGTTTTCAATAGATATTGTTCCCAGGAAAGACAATCGACATGCAAATGCAATGGCAAGCACAACTTCCCTTATATCCCCTGATGATTCTCCCAAGGAATTTACTTTTATTATTCATAACCTTAAAACACCAGCTATAGAAGATCTTATAGTTGCGAGTACTGAATTATGTGGTAATACAAATTCAGATGAATGGTTCTCCCATATATTCAATTATTTGTGTGATGGAACCATCCCTAATTCAAAATCTAAGAATGCCTGAGTTTGTCTATGCAAACTTGTGGCATGTTACATCATCCTGTCTAATGTCTTATACATATGAAATTACAATGGTGTTCTTCTTTGATGTCTAAGTAACTCAGAAATCCCGATATCTTTAGAAGAAGCTCACTTTGGTGCCTGTGGAGGAAATTTTGGAAGAAAATCATTGGTACAAAAGTTACTACGAATGGGATATTATTGGCAATATATGGAACAAGATTCCTTTGCATATGTTAAAAAATGCCCGCAATGTCAACAACATAATCATCTAATCTGAGCACTCGCCCAGGAACTTCGTGCCCAAGTTTCACCTTGGTCATTTTCTGTTTGGGGCTTGGACCTAATTGGTAAAATCTCTCCACCTTCCTCTCAAGGGCATACATTTATTATCACTGCTACTGATTACTTCACAAAGTAGGTCAAAGTTGTTCCCTTACGATCCACGACCGCTAACGTAATTTGTCAATTTATACAAGATAACATCATTTCTCGATTTGGTATACCTTCATCCCTTGTTTTTGACAATGGTACACCATTTAAGAACAAGGATGTGAAGAAATTTATTAAAAAATATCATATTCAACATCACTTCTCTACGCCTTATTACCCTCAATCAAATGGCCAAGAAGAAGCTTCAAACAAAGTTATTAGACAGATTTTATGAAAAACTGTTAATAAACATAAAAAAGATTGGCATACTCAACTATCCTATGCATTATGGGCCTATAGAACAAGCATTTGTACAGCTGCTAGGAATACACCGTATAATCTTGTCTACGGTGCAGATGCGATAATGCCTTTGGAGTTAGGAATTCCTTCACTAAGAATTTCCCTAAGAGACATTATTGATGATGATACAAAATGTGAGAAGAGCTTACAAGAACTTGAGATGCTTGATGAATGACGTATAAACGCTCTTGAGCACCTCAAGGCCCATCAGAAAAGTATACAATGATCGTACAATGAACATGTTATATAGTGTTCATTCGACGTTGGAGACTTGGTACTTTATGAGAATCAATGTAATGTAAATGCATCTCTGGGAGAAAAAGGAAATTTTAGCCCTAATTGGCTTGGACCATAGGTAGCTATTGAAGCCTTTGGATCAGGAGCATATAAACTATTTGATGAACAAGGTACGTCGCTTAAAGAACCTATTAATGCCGCTACCTCAAGAAATTCCATGGTTAAGATTAGGGTGTTAAATGTTACTCTATAAAGAAAATTTAGTAATTAAATTAGCTTCAATTTTGACAAGATATGATTATTTTGTCTTAATTCATTTAACATTACATCTTTGTTTGGTTAATCAATGTTGTATCTTGCTTATACATGCTTTATTAAGATCACTTTTGCATTAACTGAATGTAGCATAGAATTTTGGTTATATGTGAAATTTGTTAATCGTTGTGCTTTTTACTATATGTTCTACAAAGAATTGTTTAGTATACCACATTAGCATTAATCACATTTCCATAAAAGTGTTTAACATTTATCACTAGTTGCATTTCATATAAATCACATGTAATAGATTAAAACATTGCGAACAGAGAGTAAGAATATATATATATATATATCATTTCAATATACAAGAGTCGACTATACCTTACAACAAAATGGGATGTCGTAGTACATGAGATATATCACATAGTTGAACCTCGGTCACCAGTCCCCTCGGGACCTGGTGTTGTGTGTGTGTGTGACTGAAGGCTGACCACGTGTGGCTATGGATTGCAAATGACTCCTAGAGACACTTCACGACCGTAACCCCCTAATCTCACCTCTCAATCCTAGCACCTCGTCGTGTGCCTCCTGATACATCCGCTGATATTGGTCTCTCTCTATTTGAGATCTATCTCTGTCAGCTCTTGCCTGACATAACTCAAGAAGTAAGACCTCACTGATGACATGATCTCTCTCAGATGTGGGTACCGCTACAGTGCGATCCCGTTGTGCCTAGAGCTTAGCCTCGGCACACTCAACTCTCTAAAGTAACTCCTCTCTCTCACGTGTAGACCAATCTAGGATAGCCTCTAAGGCCACCCTATATTTGACAAATAGCATGAATATATTTGCATGTCGTCCAGCGGATGGCCATGGAGAATACCCCACCCGCACCCGCTGCTCAGCTACATCGGTAGGTACTATGTCCGCTATGATGCAACTCACAAAGTCCTGCCATGTGTCTATCCCAACTATAAAACAAAAAATGGAATAGATATTAGACTCTCATAAGCATTATAAATAATCATAACCATAAGAACATCAATCTAATAAAAACCTCACCTAGATCTCCATCTCGCCAGAATGGATCTTAGATCGCTGAAGGTGTAATGAGCTCTGTAGTCTAATCTATAGCTAGGGGCACAGGCCGACTAGTCTCCCCTCGCTCGTGCTGGCTAGCTCTCTCAACACTTGTAGGGACTAGACCACGAGCTCTAGATTGTGGCCTCAACTCAGTCTCCTCATCAGTGTCCACCTCCTGCTAATCCCACCGTGGTCTCGCTCTGAAGACATACTGCGATGGGACCTCCTCATCATTATCGTCATCATCATCCACATCCTCCTCTAGATCATAGTATCTTGCAAAGTCACTAACATCATCCTCTACCCCTGTGTCACTAGCGTGACCGACCCAAGGTTGAGGATCACCTGGAGGGTGACCAGAAGGATAGATAGGAGCAGGCCACATCATATGCCACCAGGTTTGATACGCTTGGGTACAATTGACTTTGTCTTCATCTGATGCCAGCTCTGCATCCTTGATACCATCATCGTCACTAACGGCTACATCTGCTATCGTTGGTTGTCGGGCATTGTTCACCCTGACTGCACTATGCATGGAGTGTGCATAGCTCAGATGTATCATAGGGACATCCTGTATGCATCCGAACTACTATGCCACCTTGTCAAAGTAGAACCAATCAACAATATGATCAAGGCAACCGACCATCAACTGATCCCTCTACATCCTTGCTAATTGTCTCTGCTGGCCTAGCCATACTATATAGCCATGATATGATCTCCAAATAATATCATTGGGTTGTAGCCTATCAAATACAACTCTCTAGTACAACAAATCACTGTGTCTCTAGCATCTGACCAATGGATAAGCATGAACACGTGGATGGGTGAACGTTGGCTCTATAGGGAATCCTATTGGTTGCGTATACCTGATATAATCAGGCTGTGTATCTCATAATGGACATATCATCCCAAGTCGTAGTAGAGGTGTGCAAGCATACTGCGCCCCCACGCGTATACAGTCTGATGCTCCTCCATCACTCTAATGGTGTGAACGAGACCCTGTGAAGGTGAGTGCCTCGTCCATCAGGTGTGACAATGACCATCATGATCCTCCGAACCAAAGGGATGTCCATGCATCCTTGCTCTAGTAGCCAGAGCTGAATTTGTCCTTGTTCCGCATGAGTGACTGTATGACCCAGACAATACAGTTGACTCTCATGAGTATACTCCATTGAACGCTGCTCCATGAACCTCATTGTCTCTCCTCAGATAGGCAATCGCATGATCCTATACACATCCTCTAGCGTGATAGTGATCTCACCTGTGGGTAAATGGAATGTGGATGTATCTGTGTTCCATCTCTCCATCAGAGCCATCAACATGTTGCAATGAAATCTTATTGTGGGCATGTCAAACACCCACCATAAACCTACCACTTGCAAGTGACCCCTCTCTGCATTAGTCATAGTATTGCTATGCTCTCAAAGTAGCACCATCAGGCGACCACCTATGTGCTCTCGTGTCTCTGGGACGTCCTGTAGGTCAAACAATAAGAAATGATGTCATCTTTCATTATCAAATCATCAATCAATACCTAAACTAGCATAGTGTGCCTAAACCTTAGGGCCCGTGTCCTTTTTTGGCCCTGGGTGCCCCAGAAGGACACTGGCGCCCCAGGGAGACTAGGGCACCCTGGTAGGACACTGTGACAAGGATCCCTATCCGTTAAGACCCTTTTTGCATGGAAAATGAGAAAAAGTAACTAAAACAAAAGCAAAATGATGACATAAGTGCAAGATTAGAACCTTACCTCGGCCTCGAAACGTCTCTCTGCTACTCGGGCTCGGAGCATCTCTAGTCATGGGGGCTGATACAAACATCGGCTCGGCATGGTTGTTCTCCTCTTCTCCAAAATCCTTCTCTCCTCTACACAATGACAAGTAACAATGAATAGTGAGAAGTAAAAACTCCCTTTACATATAGTAAATGGATGAGAATCCCTATCACTATCTAGGTGCAAAATTGAACGATTTCACTCTTAAGCCTCTATTTTGAGCTGCTGAACTTGGATCTTCACACCATTTGTTGTGTTGGAATCCTCATTACACTCTCTAACCTACCCAATGTGTTGTGCTTGGGCATTGTTTGTCAAAACAACCTCAATGCATCTCTCATCAAGTTTCCTCGAAATTGACGTGCGTAGATATCTCCTTGTATCTTTTTTTAGACTAAGCAAGCAGAAATAAGGGGGGCATATATCTCCCTTGATTTCCTCCCTCATCATGTTTCATCACTCAACCCATTAGTGTTTATGGACTGGCTTATTAGTGGTGGTTGTAGGTTGATTTGATTTTAATTCTCTGACAAGTGTTCCTTTGCAGGTTGTGGTTCCTAACTTTGTGGTCTTGCAGGATTACAAACTTGGGGGCTTCTTCCTTTTCTGCAAAAACACTTCAGCTTCCTCTACAATATCCTTTGGGTATCCTTTTCATGATTGATGTATTTACTTTCCTTTAGTTGCATACGCATGTAGTGTCATATGGCGACTAAAGTGGGGGCTAAATGTTACGTCAAAAATTGTCCTCCTATATGGAACAGTACAATTTCCCTTAGTTTAGCTCCTCTCCTTTGGTGTCCTTTTAACATCTTTGTTCTTGGCCCCCCTAAAACCCTAAATGTCCTATGTCTAGCTGAAAAGAGTGTCATTTTCTGAGGTAACTATTGACTAAACCTAAAAAGGAAATTTGAATTTTGGGTCCTTGGAACCTCCTAGAGACTGATCTGACTCGAAAATGGGGGATTGGACTTGGGCACTCGCGCCCTAGTCCTGCCCCATTTTTTGGGATTTTGAATCTTGGTGGGGTGTTGGCTCTCGTCGTGCATCTTGGGATTCCATTTTCAAATTTTTGGTTTTCACATGATGTCGAGACGTTATTTCAAAATTTGAAATTCCTAAGGTTAGATATTTAAAGACATTTGAAAATCATTTTATAACACATAATCTACATGCAAGCTTGATGCCAAAACTTTTCTGAAATTGCCATTGAAGATCAGTGATTTGTTGAAGCTCTTGAAGTTATTTGAATTTGCTATCATGGAGATAATGGATGGAGAATAGGAATCAAGATCTTGAGGCTATCTTGCTCTTCCTAGGGTTTGTACACCTTTTGCATGATCAGGTTGAAGCCTCCAACATCAAGCTTGGGAATCCTCTGCGGATACAGCTGCCTCACCTTCTTGTTCATGCAAGTCTTCATTGCTTTCATCTCCTTGAGGCGAAGTTGTGTTTGTTCATTGAGTTGAAACAAGTTATTGATCTTTCCTTGATGCTTGAGTCATCTAGGGTTTGATATTTCTGCATACACATTTGTTAGGTGAATACACACACTTCCACAGATCTTTATCTCTGGCTATTGTTGAGGTAGGAATACCGAAAATAGAGCTTGACTGAGGCAAGCTCCTATCTAGCCGCAAACATCTTTCTCCTCTTTTTGTAGGTTCATATCGTGTTCGATAGAATATGGAGGAAAGGAGCGACAAGAAGACATATATTATGGATACAATTGTCACAGAGTTTCAAATTTTTGGATCGCAATACTTTCGGGACTAATGAGCAGGCACCCTAGTCCACCTAGAGAGATTCCTTAGGATCTGGGAGCTGCTAGAGATTGTCAGACATTTGATACAGAAGGTTTTTATAGATAGAAAGTTGTGGGACTAATGAGCGGGCGCCCTAGTCTAGTTGGTCCTCATTTTCTAGGTGCATGATCCCTATACCTTATTCTATGTGTTTCTATGATCTGTTCATTTGGATTTGTCTCTTAATTTAGTAGGTTACAGTTACGTGGTGTAATTAGGGTTTCATGATTAGTGAGTGCAACAAACTTGTGAAGTCTTAATCTAAACACCTGATCGAACTTAGTTAGCATAAAGGAATGTATAAGAAATCTGTAGCTTGAATCCAAGCTTAGTTCTTATCTTCCTAATGTTTGGTTGGTGAAAGAATTGGACTTAATCTTGTTTTAAGAAACCCTACTTTTTCACACTAAACAACCAATAACAATGCAGACTTGATGAATGCCAAAGGGGGTCTGGAATAAAATGTAATGCAAATGGATATGGAGGTAAACTTTCAAGGATCCTTACAATATTAAATGCAATGTTATCCAACAATAATACCATCCAGATTTACAATTAAGCATGTACTTGAAACTACTAATAAATTACTTCTAAGAGCACAAATAATAACACAACTAAAAAATGATTCCAATCAACAAAACATCATAGTTGCAACAAAGATTAGTCTAGAACAATCAACAAGATTTATTAATATCAACTCCATATGGACAATATGGATAGAATATGCCAAAAATTCACTGGAAGTCTGAACATACACTAAAACTCTACAAACACGCCAAGATCTAAATTGTACAACCTTCCCAGAAGACTGTATCACCCACTCAAAGCACACCAAGACTACTGCAACTCAACTTCAAATGGTATGATTGTACTAAAAAATGGTACAACCATGTTTTAGCATCAAAATAGTCCTCAAGTAGCTATGGCACAAATAACAATCCAAAACACACCCTTTACAACTTGTACAACCAAGAAAGGTCAAAAATAGTATGACTTGTTGCAAGTTGAAGTAATACGGCTTAAAGAAGAAATGTATGGCTCACATAATAGAAAAAGGTACAATTTAGCTAGCATAAGTAGTACGGATAGGTTCTATATGGTCCATACAACAATGCTCCTTTACAATGGATGATTAGATTTACAATAGGAAATGAAAAGATAACTCCAAACCACTAAACTGAAACACTCTAAAAAGTCTCCAGCAAATTGAAAAACTTCACACCATAACCAAACTAGAAAATCCTTTTAGCTAATCAACACCCATGTAATCCTAGAGTGGAATTACTTATTTGGTAAGGAGGTTTTTCATCCTCAAAACCATCTTGCCAAATAGTTTTCATCCTCAGGAAAAACACAAACTCATCTTCATTCTCTAGAGCATAAAAAAGAGTAAATAAGCATGAAGATCTTTTGTACACAAACCCTCCTAATATAGATTTTTTGAGGGAATACAATTTTATTTTTAATTCTCTTTCCTTTTCCCACCAACTTAATTGTCTAAAAAGTTCCACCACCATTTGGACCCCATTCCTAATGACACTTTTTTAGTCCCACTTTTTAAAACAATCTTTTTAATAATAAAACATAAGTTGCCCTTTTTAAAATATAACACAAAGTTATTTATTGGACAACTTAAGTTAAATTATTAAAATATTTCCCTTTTTCCCCACCCCATTAGCCTACAGGAAAAAAATTGAAAGAACAGGCTAAGGGTCTTCACTAGACTTATGCCTAAGAAGGGTACATGATAATCCTCCCTTCCTAAAATTGCTTGCCCTCAAGAAATTATAGATTCAAATTCTCAAGAATTTTCTCTCCTTCCTAAGTAGCATCCTCCGATGGAAGATCCCTCCAAAGGATCAAGTATTCAGAAGTACTCCTATTTCTGAATTTCTTTTCCCCCACATCTAAGATGGATTTGGGAACCAAGACCAACTTTTTCCATCATCAAGTGGAAGCAAATCAACAGAAGGTGTAATATGTTGACCAAGTTCCTTCTTGAGGCACGGAACATGGAACACATTGTGAAATTTACTTTGTTATAGTAACTCCAACTCATAAGCCACTTCTCTGCTCCTCCTCAAGACCTTCTATAGGCCATAGAAATGTGGTTCAGACTTTTAAGCTCCACTATTTTTGAGGGAAGATTGCCTCCAGGGTTGCAATTTCAAGTAAACAATATCTCCCACATCAAATTTACTTTCCAATCTATGCCTATTAGCATAAATCTTTTGCTGATTTTGAGCTTGTTGTAGATTTTTTGAGTGCCTTCAAAATCTTTTGACTCTGCTAAACCATGTCCTTTGCTCCTGGCACTTTGATGTTAGTAATAATCAAATCTACAAAAGTTAAAACATCATAACCATACAATGGTTTGAAAGGAGTCATACCAATGGACATATATATGTGGTATTATAACAATGCTCTCCTAGATAGAGCCATTTAATCCATGCTTTTTGTTGTCTTGCCACATAGTTAAATCTCATATAACCTTCAACCCACTTGTTGACAATTTCTATTTGCCCATCCATTTTTGGTTGATAACTTGTACTAGGAGTCAATTTCATATTATTCAACTGAAGGAACTACTACCAAAATAGACTAAGGAACCTATTGTCCCTATCACTCACAACATTCTTTGGCAATCCATGGAGTCTAAACACCTTAAAAAATAGATCAACTTGTAGAGCCTTAAACTTTGAAGAAATTACAAAGAAATATGCATATTTTCTGAGTTTATCAACTACAACAAATATACAATCCTTACCCTAAACTCGTGGAAGTCCCATGATGAAATCCATGGAGATACTCACCCATTTTTTCTCTTGTATTGGTAAGGGCTGCAATAGGTCTATTGGAAAAGTTTGCTCTAACTTATTTTGTTGGTAAACTTCACACTCTCTAACATGTTTAAGGACACCATCTTCTTGTCAATTTCGTAATACCCTGGATGACCAGCTAAGGGGGTATCATGAACTGCTCTCAATGTCTTATCTTTCAACCTTGATTTAGAAACAAGTTATACTCTATTCTTGTAGAGTATGTGATCATTTTCTATTTGATACTTGTCATCTTGTAGTTTTCCTTCCATAATATCAATATCATACGCATTCTTAGAATATTCCACTAAGATATGAGCTTTCCAATTAGCTAAAATTTTAGCCATAGAACATAATGTGGGTTTCTGTGACAAAGCATCACCAACTATGTTTGTCTTCCCCTTAACATACTCAATGTTAAAATCATAAGCTTAAATCTTTCTTACCCACTTCTGTTTCCTTTCATTGAGATTCTTCTGGTTAAGAAAATAATTCAAATTATTGTGGCCAGTCTTAATCACAAATCTACCACCCACTATATACTTCCTGAACTTGGCCAATGTGTGCATGATGGCCTAAAATCTCTTTGTTATAGATTGAGAACCCCTTTTCAGAATCTTTGAGTATGTAGCTCTCAAAGGCAATTATATGCTTATTCTACATCAACACTACTCCAATCCATTCACCAATAACATCACATTCTAGCACAATAGGAAGAGAGATATCAAGAATAACTAAAGCAAGACGAGAACTCATAACTTCTTTCAATTTATCAAAACTTTGTTGCACTACACTAATCCATGAAAACACTCCTTTCTTGGTCAAATTGGTCAAAGGGGAAGAAAACTATGAGAATCCTTTGACAAACCTTCTATAGTATCTCTAGAGACCAAAGAAACCTCTCAATTGAGTCAAAGTCTTAGGAGGAAGCCAATCCAAGATGGTATGAATCTTTTTTTGATCAACTTGAACTCCTTGGGCACTTATGATGTGTCCAAGATACATAATCTTTATCATCTTGAACTCACATTTTGACTCGTTGTCAAACAATGTTTGAGTTTCAAGAGTGCCCAAAACTTCATCTATGTGCCTCAAATGATCTTTCTGAGTCTTGTTGTAAATGAGGATGTCATCAAAGAAGACTAAAATAAATTTCCTCATCTGATTATTAATCACTTGGTTCATGAAAGATTGGAAGGTAGCAAGTGCATTAGTCAACCCAAATGGCATGACCAAGAATTCATAGTGTCCATAATGTCACTTGAAGGCTATTTTTTAGATGTCCTCTTCACGGACTCTGGTTTGATGATAGCTTGATCTAAGGTCTATTTTTAAGAAATAAAAAACTCTATGAAGTTCATCAATCAACTCATCGACACTGGGTATAGGATATTTATTCTTGATTGTCCTTTTGCTTAGAGTTTTGTTGTCTATGCACATCCTCATGGTTCCATTTTTTTCTTAACCAAGACTACAGATGAAGTAAAAGGGCTTGAACTAGGCCTGATATGCCCCATGACCAAAAACTCATTAATAGCCTTCTCAATCTCTTCCTTGTGCCTTTTGGGATGATGATAAGAAGTAGTGATCATTGGTTTTACTCCTAATTATATCACATCCTTGAAACCTCTATTAGGTGGCCTCCCTGGAGGTATGTCACTAAAAACTTGGCTATGCTAATCCAGAAAAGATTGGATGTCTACATGGTAAGACTTCTTGCCATCAAAAGAAGTTCTAGGAGTTATCAATCATTAGGCTGCCCAAGCAAATTGACCATGATGAAAAGTTTTCTTCATTATTTTGGCTAAAAAAATTCTAGGTGCTCCATTAGACATCCCATGGAGAACTATCTTCTTCCCGTCTGCATAAAATTTCATCTCCATGGTTTGAAATTTTTGATAATATTTTCCAAGGGAATGCAACCATTGAATTCCTAAAACCATATCAGTCTCCTATGCCAACACCATAGAAGTCATATGTCACCTTGTAGTTTCCCAAAGTGATTCTTAACTATGAAATCCTCTTCATGCAAGGCATGATGAAGCCATCAACTATGGTCACTTTGAATCCTTCAAAGTCTTGAACCTCAATACCTCTTTTGGCCACCAAACCTTCATTAATGAAATTGTAGGTTACCCTACTATCAATCAACACTGTTAATCTTTGTTTATGAAGGACTCCTCAAAATTTGAAAGGGTTTTCCTTTGGAGTACCAAATAATGTGGCAAAGGTACCCTCAACAACTTCCTCATCTTGCCTCTTAGATTCAAATTCAACCTCTTCTTTCTCACTTTCAAGTTTAGGTTCTTTTATAGATTCTTCATCTAAAACAACCTCAATGTAATGAACTTGTCCTCTTCCCAAGCACCTATGGCTTGGCTCTCAAGGTTCCTTACAAGAAAAACATAGCTTCTTTCTTTGAAGCTCATTTATAGCCTCTTCTTTTCTTGTCTTCTTTGGCCACTCTTTCTGAAATGGCTTCTTCTGCTACTTTGCTTGTGGAGTCTTTGAATAAAATTTGTTCTTTGCAATAGGACGTTCCATGTTCATTTCTCTTTTGATGGCATCTTGCAAAGAAGGTGGTTCAAATGCTTTAATCCAACCCTTGGGGGGGTTGGTCAAACCTTCTATGAACAAAACAATAAGTCTCCTTTCGGACACATCATGAAGCATAATAGATAGCCTTTGGAACTCTGTCACATAACTGTCTATTGAACCGTACTGCTTCAATTGGGCTAGCTCCCTGAAATGGACCTCAGGATCCTTTTTGTCAAATCTATCAATGATTTGTTAGCTGAAATCAATGCATGAGTCAATCAAACTATGCCCTTGTGTGATTAGTATACCACCATTCATGCACTACTCTTTCCAAGTAGAGGGTAGCATATTTGATAGCTTCTCCTTCAAACATAGGATTAAGGGAGAAGTAGGTGTCCATATTTTAGATCCATGGGTGAGTTGGACATTTATTCAAACAATTAAAGGTGGGTATTGATAGTTTAACAAACCTACGCTTCAAATTTTGATTGTTATTGTATGAATTTCTCTCCCTCCTTGGTTTATTCCTCATTTGCAAATTACATAAATCGGTGAAATACATGACTGCATGAAATTAATCTCCCAAAGCTTCATATTCATGCAGATAATCAATAAAGTTGTCTCCTCGATTTTGATTTTGTTGCTTTTCACCCCTCCCAGGTTCTTCTTCGCTTTTCAAGAACTTGAGCTAAAAATTTCTATCTAACAAACCAACAATTGTTCTATTATGACTATTGTCATTATTGGTGGAGGTACTTTCTTCACCATTTTGATTTTGGGCTGGCTTGGAGGTACTTAGATTATGATTCAACTCTCTTAGAGCTCATGCTATTTCAGACATAGATTCTCTCATAGAACTCTAAACCTCTTTGGCTAATTCCTTATGGTTTCGACTAATAGTTTCATGTAGATTCATTTCTTTTCTCTTGTCATGGTCACCCATGAATTCCTCTTCTGTCACAAATTGTATCTCTACCTTCTATTTTTTTGGAAATTGAACTTTCTAATTTTCCCTCTAATAGTATCTAAATTCTTAGACATCACTACCATGCATGAGGATTGTTCTGCATCAAAGGGTTAGTTGACTAAATAGGTTGGCAAGATCACCAGCTCTTATACCATTGTGATAACTCCAACTAATTTTTTGGAAACTTTTACAATATTTGAATGAAGCAAATGCAAGCCATCATGCTTTTTGATCACCTAGATCTTGATATGGGCAAGGTGAGAGCATATAATGTTTAGGAACATTATAGATGACTACAATGCTGGAAAAATATATAGGCGACATAACTGACCGGAGCATACATGCGACATAGTTGACTAGATCAACACCTATTCAGTGGACAAGTATGCAATATGGCTCACTTCATGTGGTATCTTTTTATCAAGTCCTTTCTCTTAGAGAAAAAAATCATTCCTTGGCACTTTTTCATCCCAAATATCAAGCATGTGCTCATTGTGAGACTTTCAAACATTTATTTTGGACTTTCCCTCATTCTCAAAGTGCATGGAATTAGATTTAGAGTCTCTTTTCTATTTCCATCCTAAGTTGATCAATTGATGGATTGCTCTTTTTGAGGATTATGCTAGCTCACCAAAATATGTTTCTTTTGTATGGAATCATTTTGGAGCTTCCTTCTTGTTTTAGTTATGGAGACCTAGAAATTAGGCTGTTTCTATAATGGACTTATTTCTTGGGATTTTGGGACCATTGAAAAAGAGCATGTCTTTAGTGTGATCATTTTTCATATTCAAGCTTAGGCCAAAAAGGTGTTGTAGTAATTTCAACACCTTCTAGACTTTATCACTGAGATAGTGCACCATGAATCACGTTTTGCTCAAGCTACCTCTTACTAGCTCTCCAAAAACAAGGCATCAATAGTGACACAACTACTCTCACAACCATTTGTATTATGCTATCATTTCCCTTCATCCTTCTCAACAAAGAAGGCAAACTTCACCAACCTTTAAGCCAAGACCTTAGTTGTCACTCTGTGTGTTCTTATTGGACCTCTCCATTGCATGAGGTGAAGGTTCCTTCTCTACCTTTCATTTTCTTAAGTGAGATCCTTTGATTACTTTGGACTCTTCTCATCACATCACTCAAGACAATTGGGAGGTTTTAGATCCTCCTACAAAAAAAAAGTCTCTCCCACCTAAAGACAATGCTCCTCCTTCACCTAATGTAACAACATATGCTTAATTTTTTATTATATTATCTTTTAACCATGATTGAACCAAACTTGATACACACTACTTTACTTTTATATAATTACAGCAACTCTCACAACCATATGTATTATGCTATCATTTCCCTTCATCCTTCAACAAAGAAGGTAGACTTCACCAACCTTTAAGACAAAGACCTTAGTTGTCACTCTGCATTCTTGTTGGACCTTTCCATTGCATGAGGTGGAGGTTCCTTCTCTACCTTCCATTTTCTTAAGTGAAAACCTTTGATTACTTTGGACTCTTCTCATCACATCACTCAAGACAAGTGGGAGGTTTTAGATTCTCCTCCTACAAAAAGTCTCTCCCACCTAAAGATAATGCTCCTCCTTCACCTAATGTAACAACATATTCTTAGTTTTTACTTATATTATCTTTTAACATGCTTAGTTTTTAATTATATTATCTTTTAACCATGATTAAACCAACCTTAATATACACTACTTTACTTTTATATGATTGCCCATGTTTAACCGGTCATGAATATATAGGGACCACCCTTTTTAAGTAGGATTAATAGAGATATAATTTTGAGTCAACCTTGATATGCACTATACTTTTATATATGATTGCCTAGGTTTAGCCGGCCATGAATATAGAGGGGCCACCCTTTTTAGGTAGAACTAATAGAAATCATTAAGTATCTTTCAAACAAGGAGAAAAGGTCACTTTTGCATAAAATAAAGAAATTACAACTCCAAATGAGAAGGTAGGTCTCCAATTGGCCTATTATCTCTTTAGAATAAAACATAGAGAATTATATTTAATGTTGGAAACCCAATATGTGTCCATGAAAGCTATAATAACCTGTCATAGGCCTTTGTACTAATTATTGAATGGCCTGAAAAAAGATTCCAAAGAAATAACACATGGATGTGGAATATTAGGGCATTTCCCTCCACCTTGCCCTCTGGAAGCTCCACCACCACGCCCGCCGCCGCCACCACGCCCGCCAACGAAACCACCACCACCACGACCGCCTCCTCAACCGCCGCCAACGCCACCGCCATCGCCACGAGACGCGTCTCCTCCGATTCTTTCTTCTACCATACATAATGCGCCATGAAAAGCAACAGGAGCGCCCTTTTCTTCATCATACTTGACCACATTATTGCCCGAATTCAATAATTTCTGGGTCTCATTGCAGATTTCTATAATGGAAGCAGATTTCTTGATGAAACAACAGATTTCTATTATGGAAGCAGATCGGAATTTGCAGAATCCAGAGCCAGAATCAGATTTCGTTCGATGCAACAACCCTGTAAGAACCCTCAAAATTTGAAATTTATTTTCGATTCGTTGCGTAGGCGTAAAGTACGCGTAAAGGCTACCGCTTACTTGTAAGATTTGTGAATCACCGCATATAGCGATGCTTGCTTTGAATCTTCTCTGCGCTGTCTTTCGCGAATCATAGCTCAGAATTTTTTTGTTCTTGTTTGACTATTGACAGGTAAAATGGCTTATGACAGTTGTTCAAACTAGAAACAAAGTTCCAATGGTGGAAAATTTTGTATTCAATTGGAATCGTCAATTTTATCTGCTTCCATAGAAAATTGTTTATTATTTAATACCCACAACTAAAATGTGAAGGGCTTCGTAGAAGCCAACCTGCTACAAGTAGGTAAATTACTTTAATGTTTGTCGCCGGGCTTGTGGAATTGTAAGGGCCTTTTGGTACTATAGATTGTCTGGTTGTATGGACATTATTGCAATCTTTCATTTCATTTTTTTATTCAAATAGAGTAGCTTTTTTTCAAAATAGATTTTGACCTAGTATAAAGGGTATATTCCACTTTTTTATTCAAATAGGATAGCTTTTTCCAAAATAGATTTTGACCTAGTAAAGAGGGTATATTCCACAACAATGCTATGTTGAAGGAAAATAAACTCATAAACTCTAATTACAATTATTCTAATTAATTGCATACAAATAAGTTTTAATCAATTTAGATAAATAGATGACAGCTAAAGTATTGATATTATTTAATTACGATTATTCTATTAATTGCATACAAATAAGTTTTAATCAATTTAGAGAAATAGATGATAGCTAAAGTATTGATATTATGGTAATTTACAATAGTTATAAATGTAAATAGAAATAATTTTACTTAGCCCCATAACTAAAGACGGTACAAACAATGAAGAAGATTAACTACATAATAATAAGTCTTAATCAACTTAGGTAAATAGGTGACAACTAGAGTATTGATATTATAGTAATTTACAATAGCTAACAAATGTAAATAGAAATAATTTTACTTTGCTCAATAACTAAAGATGGTACAAATAATGAAGAAGATTAACTACATACAAATAAGTCTTAATCAACTTAGGTAAATAGATGACAACTAGAGTATTGATATTATGGTAATTTACAATAGTTAATAAATGTAAATAGAAATAATTTTACTTAGCTCCATAATTAGAGATGGTACATTGATATTATGGCAATTTACAATAGTTAATAAATGCAAATAGAAATAATTTTACTTAGCTCAATAACTAGAGATGGTACACACAATGAAAAAGATTAACTACATACAAACAAGTTTTAATCAACTTAGGTAAATAGATAACAACTAGAGTATTGATATTATGGTAATTTACAATAGTTAATAAATGTAAATAGAAATAATTTACTTAGCTCGATAACTAGAGATGGTACAAACAATGAAGAAGATAAACTACATACAAATAAGTTTTAATCAACTTAGGTAAATAGATGACAGCTAGAATATTGATATTATGGTAATTTACAATAGTTAATAAATGTAAATAGAAATAATTTTCCTTAGCCCAATAACTAGAGATGGTACAAACAATGAAGAAGATTAACTACATACAAATAAGTCTTAATCAACTTAGGTAAATACATGACAGCTAGAGTATTGATATTATGATAATTTACAATAGTTAATAAATGTAAATAGAAATAATTTTATTTAGCCCAATAACTAGAGGTGGTACAAACACTGAAGAAGATTAACTACATACAAATAAGTCTTAATCATCTTAGGTAAATAGATGACAGCTAGAGTTTTGATATTATGGTAATTTACAAAAGTTAATAAATGTAAATAGAAATAATTTTACTTCGCTGGATAACTAGAGATGGTGCAAACAATGAAGAAGATTAACTACATACAAATAAGTTTTAATCAACTTAGGTAAATAGATGACACCTAGAGTATTGATATTATGGTAATTTACAATAGTTAATAAATGTAAATAAAAATAATTTTACTTAGCTCGATAACTAGAGATGGTACAAACAATGAAGAAGATTAACTACATACAAATAAGTTTTAATCAACTTAGGCAAATAGATGACAACTACAGTATTAATATCATGGTAATTTACAATAGTTAATAAATGTAAATAGAAATAATTTTACTTAGCTCAATAACTAGAGATGGTACAAACAAGATTAACTACATACAAATAAGTTTTAATCAACTTAGGCAAATAGATGACAACTAGAGTATTAATATCATGGTAATTTACAATAGTTAATAAATGTAAATAGAAATAATTTTACTTAGCTCAATAACTAGAGATGGTACAAACAAGATTAACTACATACAAATAAGTTTTAATCAACTTAGGTAAATAGATGACAACTAGAGTATTGATATTATGGTAATTTACAATAGTTAATAAATGTAAATAGAAATAATTTTATTTAGCTCCATAACTAGAGATGGTACAAACAATGAAGAAAATTTGCATTTGATATCTTAGGACCAGGAATGACTAATATCATATTGGTGATCATCTAAGAATTAGAATTACCTATTGATTATATGCAAGGATGAATTTGATTGTCAACAATATATTGGCAAGTGCAACTTGTCTTGCACCCATGAACTTGACCTGTGTGATTTGCAAATTATTCTTCCTCACCTTGCTTGAGATGTCTTGATTTCTTATATGCTCCTTAATTATGTGAAGGTTGGTGGTATTAGAGAATACCTTGGTAGGGTTATCCTATGAATGAGTTGTAAGGGCATTGTGCCTTGATCTACCTTGTGAAGTTGAACAATGTCGAAGACAACACTCTTCAATCATACAAATGCTCTTAAAATGATTGTGCAATGCTAGGTTCCTTTTAGAGCACCAACTAAAGTGTGTAGATGCAAATGATATTTGAATTACTTGCTTGATCTTTTGATTTATAGATGATTAGAATGAATGCATATAATGCATTTAAATATAAGGACATAGAGAGATATCTCACAAACTTGTGTTTGGTTGGCTCTAGGCCAAAAGGGTAAAGGTGGGAAGTTGGTCAAATTTGGATTAGGGTGAGACAAGTCTACAACCATGAGGATGATCTTGTGACCTTGAACTAGTTTAAGGATTAAAAGGAGGCTAGTTCATAGTGGATAGCATGTGCATGGGAATAAGTGCAAACATGTCATGACCCTCCCCATGACATTTAAGTTTAGCTTATGATTTTAATTATTTCTAGCAAAATTGGTTTACTTTAAGGGAATTGATGAATGGCAAGGTTAGTAGGTGTGACTATGTTACTGCTTTATTAGCAAAAATCTATCAAATGAATGTGAATTAGAGGTTTCTTATTATGCAGGGTCAAGTGATTGGAATCACCTTTCATGTGTGGGGTATGTAGTGGGGAGCCTGTGTGGAATTGACTTCCCTTAATATTAGATATAAAAATATTAAGTTTCTTTGTAGCCTATAATACTTGATCTATGCAAATTAATGAATTTTAATTTTAAATAGATACCCTTGTTCTATTCTAAAAGGAAAATACTGTAGCTATTCATGGAAGAACCTAGACTAATCTAAAGCCTAAATTCTTCAATACAAATTATGTTATCCTTATACTTGAAGTTGGTGAGATCAATGTTTAAACCTATAGTGAGAAATTGATTGGCAATGACTTCTTCCTTAATAACCAAAACCACCATTTAAACATATGTACATGGCAATTTAACTACTAATAGAATTGTGGGTACACAAAGAGTTAATTGGAATTGCATATGGAGTGAAGGGAGGTATTCTTGACCTTTATTTTGTTCTTCTTGTTTTTCATGTTGTACATAGTGGCATGGTTATCCTTATTTATGGAAGGTAATGGATATGTTGAAGCTAAAAATAATGTCATGTATAAAACAAGTACCATGAGTATTTATTAAGATCTCTATATTATGATGGAGGTACTTAGCACATATAACTCAATACTTGGAAATGAATACTTGAAGGGGGTAAGATATGTTTTTATACTTACAATTTAGAGTATTGGGCCAACATTCATTTATGGGGGGTGTAAGGAAGCTAAGGTAGCGGAACAACTGCTTACACTAATCTTGAGAGGAGGATAATGCAAAACTTTACAGATCTTTAACAGTTACAGAAACTTAAATAGAAATAAACATAAATATCATGCATACCACAACACAGTGATTTATGTGGGGAAAACCCTTTTGAGAGAAAAACCCCACACTCCAAAAGCCGCCCAATATATTATTTAGAAATCACACAGATTACAATATACTTGTAGAGAAAGCTTCTCACAGGAGTATCACCACCAGAGATCTAGAGACAACACGACCGCTATCAGACTCTTAGAATACATCACGATACCGCAGCCGTAATACAATGCCCTCATAAAATAGGGTTACCTTCTAGGGCAAGACAAGCCAACAAAATTTCTACCATCAAATCTAAAACCTAATAATGAACAGTCCAGATTTACAATATATCATTAATTTAATGTACGACCATTTAACAATTTTTGTTAACAAAAAAATGTTAAACACACATCCCACTCCACCCCATGCTCCCATTGTATATTACACCTATCGATGTAACTAGGATATATATATATATATATCCTATCAACAATAAACCTTATATAATTGCAAGGTTGAGACACATTTTCCCAACAATCTCCCACTTGTCGAACACCTTTCAAGAGCAATGGGAGGGAGTAAACATCATCTCTTAATTGCTAGGGGCTAAAAGGCCCATAGTCTCTGAACACCATCTAAACTTTTCTGTGCTCACAGGCTTAGTTAAAGAATTAGCAACATTCATCAAAGTCTCTATCTTAACCAGCTTCACCCTACCATCTTTGACCATATCTCTAACCAAATGATACTATACATCAACGTGCTTGGTCCTGGCATGAAATGTCAGGTTCTTAGCTAGACAAATCGCACTCTGACTATCGCAATAAATTGTCACTGCACCTTGTTTTATTCCAATATTTGAACACATTCTCTTAAGCCAAATGGATTCTTTGCAAGCATGAGTAGTTGTCATATACTGAGCTTTAGTAGTGGACAAAGCAATCACAGCCTATCGCTTACTCATCCAACTAATTGCACTACCAAATAAAGTAAACACATAAGCACTGGTGGATCATCTACTATCAATATCACCTACGCATTTTGAATCCACATAACCATGAATATCAAGGGAAATATCGCCTTCAATCAAATTACTATGATAACACAAGGAATACTCTAAGGTACTGCACAAATATCTGAAGACTCTTTTAACTGCATCCCAATGAACTCTACTAGGATTAAACATATATTTGGAAAGAACTCCCACTGCTTGGGAAATGTCTGGTCTAATACAAACCATAGCATACATCAAACTTCCAACTGCACTCTAGTAAGGCACTCTGCTCATCTCTTCCATCTCTGATGGAGATGTTGGACAATCTAAAATAGATAACTTTGTTCTAATTGAAAAGGGAACACACAATGGTCTACAGTCCTGCATGTTAAACATCTGTAAAATTGAATTGACATACTTACTTTGGACAAGCCATAGTTTTATGTTCACTCTATCTCTTCTAATTTCCATCCCAAGAATGTGTCTAGCTGCACCAAGGTCTTTCATTTCAAATTTAGCAGCAAGTTAAGATTTTAGTTCTAAAATCATACCTTTCCCTTTACCAATAAATAAGATATCATTAACATATAATGCAATAACTGGAAATGATCACCATCAATTTTATAATAAACACAATGATCTGATTTAGAATGCTTAAATCCCAAACTCAACACATATGTATCAAATTTCTGGTACTACATCCTAGGACTTTATTTTAGGACATACAAATATTTCTTCAATTTGCAAACCAAATTACCTTTAACTTTCACCACGTAGTGCTCTGGTTGTGTCATATAAATATCCTCCTCCAAGTCACCATGAAGGAAAGTAGTTTTCACATCCATTTTCTCAACCTCTAAATATAAGAAACATCAATAGAAAGCAAAAATCTAATGGATGTCATTTTTGCAACATGAGAAAATATCTCACCATAATCAACACCCTCAACTTGAGAGTAACCTTTCACAACCAACCTTGCTTTGTACTTCTCAATACCTCCATCTGAACCAATCTTTTTGTTGAACACCCATTTGCAACGAACAAGTTTTCATCCTTCAAGCAATGGTACAAGATCCCATGTATCATTCTTTTTCAAAGATGTCATTTCTTCATCCATAGCAATCTTCCAGGATTCTACATCATTCATACCTAATGCCTCTTCTACAGATTTGGGTTCATCCATGTTAGTATTCAAAGCAAAAAAACATCTCCAATAATAAGGTGAATAGCTTTCAAGTGGTTGTCTATGCCTTGTAGACCTATGAACAAGTTGAGTTAGAGGTTCTTCCTTCTCTTCTGAAGATTCAGAGCTAGATGAGCTCTCCTCAACTTCTTGTCTATCCATGGGCCTTGATTCAACTTTCTCGGGTGTAGAAGGAAATTGAATCACATCTTCCTGTTTAATTTGTTCTGGCTGCAATGTAATAGAAGAAGGCTTAGTTTCTCTAAAAATAACACTTCTACTATATATTACCTTTTGTGCAACATGGTCCCAAAGCTTGTATCATTTCACACCATAATTGTATCTGATAAAGATACATTTCACAGTCTTGTTCTCCAACTTTGTTCGCTTCTCCTTTGGCACATGTGCATATGCCTCGCAACCAAAAAATCTAAGATATCTTAATGAAGGCTTGTGACCCGACCATGCCTCTATAGGCTTCTTATCAACAAGAGTTGATGTGGGAGACTTGTTAATCAGGTAACAGGCAGTGGCAACAACTTCAGCCCAAAACCTTTGCTCTAGACCAGCACCACTCAACATACTCCTAGCCTTCTCCATTATTGTCCTATTCATTCTTTTTGCAACTTTATTTTGTTGTGGAGAATGTGGAGTTGTCTTTTGTCTATGAATACCACAATCTTTACAAAATCTATCAAAATCATTAGAGCAAAATTCACCGCCATTATCAGTCCTCAAACATTTTATTTTCTTTCCAATTTGCAACTCAACCATTGCTTTAAATTTTTTAAATTGACTAAAAACGTCAAATTTACTCTTTAGAAAGTATACCCATGTCCTACTATAGTCATCAATAAATGAAACATAATATGTGGATTTTCCAATTGAAGGAACATCTATAGGACCAAACACATCAGAATGAATAAGATCCAATACACCACAAGATTTATGAGAACTTGAGTAAAACTAAACACAATTTTGTTTTTCATAATGCAATGCTCACAGAAATCAAACTCAAGATTACAATTAGACAACCCTTCAACAAGGTTTTTATTTTTCAAGATCCTTAGACCCTTTTCTCCAATGTGGCCACGTCTCTGGTGCCATAACATAGTTTTCTCTGTAGGTAACTTTGATTTAGAAGAAAGAGCACCCTTGGGTACCTAAAATCCATGACCATCTGTTGTAGATGAAACCCTCACCTCTTCCATAGACTTGCTTTTCATAGAAGTACTATTGCACTCAACAGTGCATGCAACAAGCTTATATAATGTGCCATATCTAACAACTCTAGCAATCACCATAGCACCTCTAACTAGATCTTGCATCCTGCATCGAAAATACTACTTGCACACTCGCATCTATTAGTTTGCTCACAGATAACAAATTTTGTGCTAATCCAGGGATATGCAACACACCATTAATCTTTTTTATTCTGCCATCAGGAAACCTGATTCTAACTTTACCACATGGCCGACAATATTTAAATAAGAATCATCACCCAAGTACACCTTACCTCCATCAAATTCTTCATATTCATAAAACCAATCTCTATTAAAGGTCATATGGAAAGATGCACCTGAGTCAATTAACCATGCATCATTACCTGCATGAGTTGCAAAATCTGCAATGAATGCATCACCATCTTCCTTCTCAGACTCAGACTCAGAATCAAATCTCTTCTTTTTCTTCTTCTTTTCTTCTTTGCAATCCTTACGAATATGTCCAAGCTTACCGTAGTTCCAACAAACAAATTTGGACTTTCCAAGAGATTTGGATCTCCCCTTGGACTTGGATTTATTACGCTTCTCATTCTTCTTGCCTTTTTCCTTAGGTCTTCCATGAACATTTAGGGCCTCCTTGCCTTCCTCCTCATCTCTTCAGAAAGAAAAGAACCCACCACATCTTCAGTCTTCAATATAACAGAAGTACTCCCAATAGCCATAACAAGAGAATCCCATGAATCAGGAAAAGAATAAAGCAATATCTGACGTTTCTCCTTCTCATCCATTTTGACACCAACTAATTCCAATTGAGCCACCAACATATTGAATGCTTCCAGGTGGTCTGCAATTCATCCACCTTCTTCAATTCTCAAGGAATATAATTTCTTCCTCAAGAAAATCTTGTTCACTAAAGATTTGGCTTGATACATCTCACCAAGCTTCTTCCATAGTTTCTGTGTAGAGGTCTCTTCACAGACATTGATTAAAATAGATTCTGCCAAACACAATCTGATTAGACCTTTGGCTTTACGGTCCATAACATCATATTGAGCAACCAAAGTAGGATTTGCAAGCCTTGAAACCTTCTCATCAATAACATCCCACATATCTTGATCTATCAATAGATCCTCCATCTTCAGCTTCCACATTTCAAAATTATTTCTAGAAAATTTATCCACCTCTATTCTCCCTGATGAACTTTCCATCTAAAAATTCCTGCAACAAGATCACAAAGTGTCTTCTGCACAACCTCCCACTCAAATTTGGATTAGTTCAAAAAACCCAACAACCCACAACTGAAACCAAAGGTGACCAAGCTCTGATACCACTTGTAAGGAAGCTAAGGTAGCGGAACAACTTCCTACACTAATCTTGAGAGGAGGATAATGCAAAACTTTACAAATATTTAACAGTTACAAAAACTTAAAAAGAAATAAACATAAATATCATGCATACCACAACATAGTGATTTATGTGGGGAAAACCCTTTCGAGAGACAAACCCCACACTCCAAAAGCCGCCCAATATATTATTTAGAAATCACAAAGTTTACAATATAGTTGCAGAGAAAGTTTCTCATAGGAGTATCACCACCAGAGATCCAGAGACAACACAACCGCTATCAAACTCTCAGAATACATCATGATACTGCAACCATAATACAATGCCCTCATAAAACAGGGTTACCTTCTAGGGCAAGACACGCCAACAAAATATCTACCATCAGATCTAAAACCTAATAATGAACGGTCCAGATTTACAATATATCATTAATTTAATGTATGTCGGCCATTTAACAATTTTTGTTAACAAAAAAATGTTAACACGCATCCCACTCCACCCCATGCTCCCATTGTATATTATACCTATCAGTGTAACTAGGAAATATATATATTTATATATCAACAATAAACCTTATATAATTACAAGGTTGAGACACATTTTCCTGACAGGGGGAAGGATGTCTTGATCCTCCCCATGACTAAAATTTAGCTTATGATTTTGATTATTGCAAGAAAAATTTGTTTACTTTAAGGAAATTTATGAATGGTGAGGTTAGTAGGTGTGACAATGTTATTACTTTCCTTGAAAAATGCATCAAATAATGAAAGGAAGCAAGGTATGTGGAAACAACTTCCTACACTAATCTAATGAGGAAAGTTATGCAAATTTTTATCTTTTACAGTTATAGATTATGAGATGCACATTAACAGAAAGGTAACAACACATCAAAAACAAGTACAATGCTCACAACACAAGATATACATGGGGAAAACCCTTTTGGGTAAAAACCCCACACTCCAAAACTTGCACAATGTATTATCAAATCAAAGGATGATTACAACACACTTGCAATGCAAGTTATTTCAAGAGTTAACAAATGTCGATTACTGGACTAATTCTGACAGCATAATGATAAATGAACCATACAATCTACTCCCACAAGCTCCTTATTTATAGCGGGATACAAGCATGAAGGAAGCTTCTAAAGAAAGCAACAAGAGATGGGCGTCCAAATCCATGTGGCACACTTTTCAAATACATGTTTGACTCCTATGACACTTGTACAATATTCCTTTACACCTCTTACAACCATCCATACTTGGGTACCCCAAAATTTCCCAAAATATGTATTGACAGATGCTCTTACATCGTCATAAAATCTGTCATATATGACAACACTTACAGCTATAAGAGAATCTATCATAATTGACTATTAAAAAATGATTCTCTTACAACTTGTCATATCCCAAACTTGGGCACCCCAAAATGGGCTAAGTCAAAGATTCCTCTTACAATGTCATACATGCAAATGACACTTATCTCATCCCTTCTATTTTCGGCTCTTACAATGTCATAGGATCTATCATAGTTCTTACACGTCATAAACCTCTTACAACACCCAAAATATGCTGACACATGGAAAAATACCTCTACCAAAAAATGAGACACCTACCTCCTCATATGAGGACAAAAATACATCTAATTACCTTCCATGTAGGATGACACATCACCGTGCCAACTCCCACAAAGTGACAAAATAAGATTTACATACAAATTTACAATAGTAGGAAAAAATATATAAATACTATAACATTAAGAACTTGCAAAGGTTGAGACACCTCAATTCCCAACATTCTCCCACTTGTCAAACACATTTCAAGATCCAATAGATAATTAGGGACTAATTGCTAGGGACCAAAAGACCCATAGACTTCGAACACCTTATGAACTTCTTCGTGCTCATGGGTTTTGTCAAGGAATCTGCAACATTCATCAAAGTGTTAACTTTCTCCAAATTTACCTTCCCATCCTCTACCATGTCACGAACAAAATGGTACTGGACATCAATATGCTTAGTCTTCGCGTGGAAAGTAGGATTCTTCGCCAAACATATGGCACTCTGACTGTCACAAAAAATGGTAATCATCCCTACATCAAACCCAACATCAAAACACAATCTCTTAAGCCAAATGGCTTCTTTACAAGCATGAGTTGCTTCCATGTACTCTGCTTCAGTAGTGGACAAAGTGACCATGGGTTTTTGCTTACTCATTCAACTAATAGCACCACCAAACATAGTGAACACATAAGCACTGGTGGATCTCCTACCGTCAATGACACCTGCCCAATCTGAATCTATAAATCCTCGAGTACAAAGTGAATGCCAAGGTCTTATAGGATAACCATGATAACATAGGGAATACTCAAAAGTACCCTGCAAATATCTGAACACTCTCTTCACTGCATCCCAATGTACTCATCCAGGATTAGCCATAAACTGACTAAGGACTCCCACTACTTGGGCAATATCTGGTCTTGTACAGACCATAGCATACATCAAGCTACCAATTGTGCTAGCATAAGGCAGTCAAATCATATCCTCCACCTCAGTAGGAGATTTTGGACAATCCTCAATAGATAACTTTGTCCCCAACAAAAGAGGACCAATCAATGGTCTACAAGTTGCCATGTTGAATCTCTTCAACACCAAGTTCACATACTTACTCTATCCTAACCAAAATTTTATGTTAGCTCTATCTCTATTAATTTTCATTCCCAAGATGTACCTGGTTGCCCCTAAATCTTTCATTTCAAATTGTGCTAAAAGTCGAGACTTCAAATTAGAAATCAAATTCTTACCAGTCCCAATGAACAACATATCATCAGCATACAATGCAATAATGAGAATGCGATCATTATCAACCTTGTAATAAACACAATGATCCAATTTCATTCTTAGAAATCCCAAACTCAATACAAAAGCATCAAATTTCTAGTACCACATCCTAGGAGATTGTTTCAAACCATACATAGCTTTTCAACTTGCAAACCAAATGCTCCTTACCTTTCTCAATGTAGTGCTCAGGCTGTGACATATAAATTTCCTCCTCCAAATCACCATAAAGGAATGGTGTCTTCACATCCATCTGCTCAACCTCAAGATCATACGCTACTGCAAAAAGTGATAGTAAAAATCTAATGGATGCCATCTTTGCAACATGAGAGAAAATCTCACCATAATCTATTCCCTCAACCTGGGAATAACCCTTCGCGACCGACCTTGCATTAAAATTTTCAACACTACCATCTAAACCAAACTTCTTCTTGAGCACACATTTGCATCCAACATGTTTACGTCCATCAGGTAAGGGCACTAGATCCCAAGTATTGTTTTTATTCAAGGAAGCCATTTCTTCCTCCATGGCCTCTTTCCAAGAATCTACATCACTCATACCCATAGCCTCCCTTACGATCCTAGGGTCATCAGTGTTAGAAATCAAAGAAAAAATACAACTAGAATCATGCAATGAATAACTAAACCTATCAGCTTGTTGCCTTATCTGCGTGGATCTCCTCAAAAGTTGAGGTTAAGGTTCTCATCTTCTTCTAAACTTTCAAAGTTGCTAGAGCTCCCCTCATCATCAGGTCCAACAGATGTTTTCAGTTCAACTTTCTCAGGGGTGGAAGGAAGTTGAACCACATCCTCTTTCTTCTTTTCTTTCTCTGGCTGAAAAACAACAGAAGAAGGATTGAGCTCTCTAAAGATCAAAGTTTTTCTATACATAACTCTCTCAGCAACTGGATCCCAAAGCTTGTATCCTTTCACACCGATGCCATAATTGATGAAGATACACTTCACAGCCTTGTTATCCAACTTAGACCTCTTCTCCTTAGGCACATGTGCATATGCCTCACAACCAAATAGTTGAATGTGTCTCAATGAAGGCTTTTTACTAGACCACACCTCCATAGGTGTCTTATCAACAATCATCGATGTAGGAGACTTGTTAACCAGGTAACAAGCAATAGCAACAACTTCAGTCCAAAACTTTTGTTCAAGGCTAGCTCCACTTAGAATACTCCTAGTCCTCTCCATCAATGTCATGTTCATCCTCTCTGCAACTCCATTCTGTTGAGGGGTATAGGGAGTTATCTTGTGCCTCTCAATCCCATGTTCTTTACAGAACTTGTCAAAATTTGCTGAACAAAACTCACCACTGTTGGTAGTCCTCAAACACTTAATCTTTCTATCCTTCTGATTCTCTGCAAGAGCTTTGAACTCTTTGAATCTACTAAAGACTTTATATTTTCTTCTAAGAAAATACACCCATGTCTTTCTACTATAATACATTCATTCATACCCTCAACTAGGTTTTGTTTCCATAAATGTGAATTGGAGGTTGTCTTGTTATGCAGGATTAGATAATTAAAATCACTTTTCATGTATGGAGTATCAATGAGGACCTTGTGTGTGTCTAACATTCCCTTAATACTATATAAAAATATTAAGTTTCTCTATATATTACAATACTTGATCTATGCAAATTAATGAATCTTTGTTTTGAATAAATACCCGTGTTCTATTGTAAAAGGAAAATAATGCAACTATTTAAGGGAGAACCTAGACTAATCTAAAGCCTAAAGTTTTTGATAAAAATATGTTATCTCTATCCTTACTTGAAGTTGGCAAGACCAATGTTTAAACCTATTATGAGGAGTTTATTGACAATCACTTCTTCCTTAATAACATTCACCATTTAAAGAGACATATAGGACAGTAACTACTAGTAGAACTATGGGTACACAAGGGGCTATTTGGAATTGCATATAGAGTTAAGAGATGGATTTTTGAGTTTTATTTTGTTCTTCTCTTATTTCATGTTGTATATGTTGGCATGGTTATCTTATGCCACACAATTTGAACTAGGAATATATATATATATATTCTAGAGAAATAAGGATTCTTATCTAAAAATGGTGGTGTTACCCTTCATGACTTCCAAATGTTGAAACAACATGCATGTGCTAATGAGTTAGGAGGTAATGCTAAGATAAATATTGTATCCACAAGTAAGTCCATCTACCTATGCTCTTGATATTTAGGAAAGCATTTAAGTTGAAGTAATTTAATTGTTCTATTAAGATTGAGAAGATTGAGTTTATTTTATTGATATTGAATATTCTAAAAGGCTATAAAGGAAACTATTGATTTTTATATAAACTATGTAAGGAGAAGGGGGTCTTATTTGATGCCCAAGAAGATAGGGTTTTGTTCTCTTATGGTGGACTCTTTATAGGTAGAATTGGGTGAACTATAGAACATACTATACAATGCAAGGAAATTGTGAACCAAGTCTAGATTTGGTATTGTGAACGCTATAGTATTGTGAGTTTCATGCACTAATCCTTGTGTGTTGTTACCACATTTTAAAACTTGCCATTTTTCTTGTCAATGTTTACATTTCCTCCCTTAGTATTTTATTGTTCGTCCCTTTAAAGAGTTTACAGCCCTTCCTAAGAATTGTTCCTTTGCAATTGATATTTTTGAACTTTTCAAAACTTCTATCAACGAGTTTGAAGTTTCCAAAACTCACTGATTAGCCAATGGAACCTTGAGTTGTGAGCTAAGCCCTCTTCGTTGGTCTTATGTTTCATTCCCAAAGTTGAGTCATTCTCAATCGGTAAGTTGCAAGCTCTCCAAACTTCCTAACCTCTGACTAGTTCAACCTTTGTGGTTCATATGTTTTGAAAATCATTGATTCCCCGCTTTGTCATCCAGTTTCTGAATCTAAAGCAAATCTTCCATTTATTGCTATGTATGGAGAACGGGACACTTGTCTCTTCATCTTAAATGCAAATTATTTTGAAAAGCTCAGTCACACATTTTAATTGGAGATTTAAAGTGGCTCATCTATGAAGTATACTATTGTACGTGCTGTCATATTCAATGGTATTTATTAAAGTACTTCTATAAAGGCCACCACCCTTGTAGACATTTCATTCCATACGAATGCTAGTGTGCTACTTCTGAGAGTTCTAGCGCAGTGTCTTCCACCAGCATTGTGCGTATGCCCTTCTATCAGGTCAGCTGACTATAATTCTTTCTCACCTGCTTCCTTCTGCTGTGAATTTGAATTTTCTTAGTCACTATAGAAAAAAGAGCATTCATTTTTGATGAGTTTGAATTATTCATTTTCCCCAAATGTTCTAGGAGTTTTATTGGTGCCCTTCGTAATCTTAGAAGTGTACATTTATTAGTTACTTAAACTGGTGAGGATGAAATACAAATATTAGGGTTTTCTGATAGCCTCTATTATTGAAAATGGCTTAGCTAACGTAAGATACATTGAGTTGGGGAACATTGATTTGCAAGACTTTTGGGATAGAATGGAGCAAAACCCTAGGTCACCATTGGATGAGATAACCTTGACAAGTGGGTTAGCTTGCACAGGGGGTTTTCTGCCAGCTGTGTCTTCCCCAGACCTAGTCCTCACTAGTGTGAAGAACTACCACCCAGAGACGTCTTAAGAAATAAGAGCCTATGATGGCTCTATGGGAACAAAAATTGATGCGGAAACTATCTCCCATGCTTTAAGATTGCCTGAAAGAGAAGAATTTGTGGAAATGTCTGTTGATATGGGTTGGAACTATTTTCTGAATATGAAAGATTGGTGTTTAACTTCCATTGTGAAGAATTGGCTAAAAATGAGAAAAAAGGGGAAATCTCAAGTACCCTTTAATTTAAAGAGAGCACATTTTAAGGAAGAGATATCAGATATGATCACATTACTACATCACGTGGTTGGTAATGAGGATTCTAATTATTTCAAAAATGGATGTGTCAGTTCATTCTGGTTGTGTGTAGCGAGTCACAGTATGTCGACTGGGCCAAATTGATACCATCTGAATCGCCAACTGGCCAATTTTCAACAAAATAATCCTTTTTATATGTGTTCATATTTATTTTATGTGCTGGCTAGTAAAGAGGTTGTTTGGGCAAGGTTGAGAAATCATGGTTCTTTAACACCAGACACACCTGTGTATGAATATTTTCTACAATTGCAAAATGATGTAGGTTCTAAAGATTACCGTCGTGTGAACAATGTTTTTCTAATGTTCAATGTGAGAAGAATTGAAGGCAACCCAGAGATAACAATATCTCTTGAAGCTACAAAATTGGTTATGAGGTATGGAAGCTTTTACATCCAATTCGACATATTTACTTATCTCAGGATTGGTGGGTTTGAACACGCCCCATTGAAATTGCCTAAGTATGCCTCTGACTTTTTCATCCTTTTAGAAGTTTTATGCCAGATGGTGTATGTGAACAATAAATACCACAGTATGAAGAAAAAGGGTTATGCCTTCCCTATGTCTGTCATTTTTCACATGCAAAACAAATGATAATGCCAAGATTGTAGAGAGAATTCTTTTTGAATATAATTTTCACCCCTTGACTATTAGATCATTCTTTGACAACAAGAACTTTGTCAAAGGGAATTTATATGGATGAAGTATGTATGAGCACCAACCTCACCTTGATTATTGGGAAGATTGTGCAGATGAAAGGGAGGTACAAAGAAGAGATTGGATGAGACTGACTCTAGATTAGATACGTGCCTTCAATTTGCCATTGTAAATTCCTCTTGGAGTGGATGATAACTCAGACATTATTGACAAAGAATTTCTTGTGGTTACTTCCAAACCTTTACCACATATCCAGTGGTCTGAAAAAGAGGTCACTGACATTAAGGTCTAGTCTTCTTTTGTCTTAGATAAGACCGAGAGATGGCTTTAGGGGAAAATCCATGAGTGTACTATATCCTCTTCTTCATAGAAAGAACCTGTAGTGAAAGATTAGGGGCCCTCCCATACCACCAAAAATCAAAGGGCTTTAACCAGTGTGGAGATAACCCAACTCGGGGTTGGTTCATAATAGGTTGGAGATGGGGAAAACCCTAAAGAGAGTAGGAAATTGAAGAGTGTGTGTGAAGAATATGGTGAACCAGCATCCAGAGGGTTAGGAGTAGAAAAGAAGCTTGATGCTCTGCAACAACTTCAGGTAGATCATATGACCCCTCCTGTGTCTCCCATGCGAGGTAATGACTCCTTAATTTTTCAATAGCTTGGTGAGGATAGTGCATTTCACACTTTATTTGAAATTCCAGCTTCTCCTATTTTGAATGAAATTCATGTACATAATACTAAGAGCCAGCCAGACAATGCCATTTTAGATGCCAGCAAGAATAGTGTAGTGTTACTGTCCCCTTCTTGGCTCAAGAAGGTAGTAGAAAAGAAAAGAAGGGATACTCCCATGAATGATATGAATGTAGATATTGTAGCCAAATTGCTACAAACTAGCCCTCAGCCTAAAAAGGCTAAAAGGATGTTGAGGGTGGTCATGGATTCTTCTTTGGCACATCAAATTCTTGAAATTGATGACCCCATTGGGTACAAAGATCAGCATGATGTTATAGAGGCAAATTTTAACATGAGTAAAGTTGATATGGGTCCTCCCACTATAGAGGGAGATATTTATCATACCAAATTGTGTCTGTGGGAATGCTAGCTAAAAGAGTTAAAGTAGAGAAGCAAGAGAACGTAAGGTTCCAGACTCAGGTGAATGCTTTAACTTCATTTATTCAGTCTATTGTAAATAATACTTGCCAACCCATTGATATAGCTCTAGGTGTTCAAATTGATGGAGTGGACCCAGGAATATTACAACAAATCAAAAAGTACCAAACTTAAGCTAAAGATACTGAGTAATGGATTGAAAAAGTTACTATTGATAGTTTGTTGTACATTGAAGAAGCAATGAAATCATATGCTGTCATTTCCAATAAAAGAAAAGAGTTGATTATAGAACTACAGACTTTTGAAAGATATGAGAGCACATTACTCATGGTGTCCAAAGAAGTACAGTAGATAATAAAAATTGATACTGATATTTTGGTGGCCGAGAAAGTTTTAAATGATCCTAAAGAAAATGATTTTGTCTCTTGGTTGGATGCAGTTGACTAGAAATTGTCTGTGTTTGGACAGTTTATTAGTGAAATAAGAAGAATTCTGAATGAATACCACACTAACCTGATAGATATTAAGAAAAGTTATGCAATTCTGGAGATGAAGATTCTTGATGAAAGTGGAGAATATTTTCTTGACGTGAAAGAAGTGAAGCAATGCTTCAAGAAAACACTCAATGAAGAGATAGTTGGTGTTGATATTGTAAATGATGCATCATTGGGAAAACTTAGTCACATAGAAATTTATCTCAAAACTTTCAGAAATGAAATCGATGATGTCAATAAGAGACTGGTGGATGCAGAGAGAACTATGAGTATGTGGAGGCTTCGAGTACACATCACTCTGAGTCCAAGTGGAAAGATTCTAACTCCCATCATTTCTAGATTTAGGAGTTAAAAATCAAATCAAAGGTCACAGGTGGATTCGACAGATGCTAGAGAATAGGAGAAAGGAGGTGAAGTGACTTGGGAAGATGATCGTGATGTTGCCACGTGATAGCTTTTCTTGTTTTATGTTATTTTTGCATGCTCTGAAAACTTGATGGTTCAAAAGACTTTATTATTATTTATGTTTTAATCAGTTGTCTTGAAGAAGCCATTATATTGTTTAAGACAGTTATTTTAAGACAAGGCTATATATATGGAGCTTGTCGATGCTAGTAGGATCTTTTGGCAAACTTTGTGTTGTTAATTGGTCATTTTCTGTTCTATTTCTTTTTCAGTTATTTCAATATAAATGAGATTTGGAAGTTGTAGATAGATATTGTAGACTTTGTGTTACAGTAGATGGATGTTGCATTCTTCTTTTATTGAATGTTATCAACTTTCTGGATTACAATTTTATATTGAAAGAATTAGGATATTTATCTAAGCTCATTGCTATGGATTGTTTCTCTTTTGATAAATAATTGCAGTGGTGATTATATTATGCAAAATATTAGATTGTGAATGTTGCTACATGGAGTCTTTGTAGTTCTCTATTCTTTAATTGTTCATTAAGATTGAATGCCTTTATTACTTTTTGGTTAAATGCACCACTTTTTTTGCTTTATGGTTAAAAGCATACCCTGTTTTCATTCATTTTAAATCTTTCGAAGGTAGCTACTCCTTGTAAAAAATGTAGGGAGTCATTGCAAATACAATTGCAATTGAACTCAACTGTTAGTTCATTTGTCATTACGTGGGTGTGAGAAAATAGAGTTTAGTGACAAATCTGTAAACTAACATATTTTTGGTGACTCTACTGGGGACTATTTGCACTCAGTTGTATTATAAGTGGTCTTTATGGTACTCCAGAGGAAATTTGGACATGTAATTCAACCTAATGTCAATTGGCTGAACGTAGAGCAAGAAGATATTATAATTGATTTACGTAATCTAGCCTGGAGACATAGGAGAACCAACGAACAATTTCATCAAGTGGATAGAATCTTGGATGGAGAAGAAGAAATTGGACAAGACTTAAGAAGACAAGCTAGGGAGTTTGGTGTTCATGAAAAATTCATTGTTGAAAGAATTGTACCAGTTCCTAGGAGGGATAGACCTTTTCAAATTCACGTTGTTCCCAATAACTGACCAAGGTACCAAGTGAATAACCCATAAAATCAGCCTCAATGGAATAATAAAAAAGAATCAAACCCAATGAAGCTTCCTTATACTACCATCAATCTTACCCCTTTACCTTGTCTTCCCCAAAGAAACCTAAATAATACAATATCATAGAACAATTGTAATTGGTGTAGTCTAGAATTGGGGTCTTCTCAAACTACCAAATTCTAGTAGCTAGAATAATAATTTGTACAACAACAAAGTTCAAACTATTTTATTCAATTCACAAGTTTATATATATTACAATAGCATCAAGAGTACAATCTACATAATTTCAATCAATTGATTCTTCCAAAATAATACTTTCTTCCATAACCAAAAGACCAACAAAAAGACCCCACAAAATAAAATAACTTCCTTATATACTTTAGGGTCAAGAAAGTTGAACCATTTTGCAAGCATATTAATCATTACAAAACTGAATCAAATTCCAAATAATAGGTTTTGGGTCTTTAGATGGCCTCGGAACCAAATCCATGACTTTCGGCACTCGAAAGAGTTTTTGAAACAAAGGTAATCGTCGAAAATGATATGTTTTAGCAGTTCGGTGTCGATTTGAACTTCCAAACTTTCTATAAAGTGCTCTTTCAACAAATTGGCACCCTTTCAATCCTTTAAACTTTGTCATTGGTGATTTGGCCCTATTGTGAACCATGGAACTCTTCATCAATGATTCTTTTAGTTCAAGAACTTAAGAATCTGCCGAAACAAACACCTTTCGACATGTAGAGGAGTTCACAAACTCTAAATTTTGCTGAAACACTTTTGAAAACCCTTCAAGCTCTTCCACAACACCTTTTGGCTCAAAGAAAAGTTCATGAACTTTGGATTTTGCCAAAAAAGAAAGATTGAGAAGCTCTTTCAGCACAAAGAAAAGTTCATGAGCTGAAGATTTTTCCTAATTGCTCCAAACTTCACCCAATTACTCTAAACTCTACCAGATTGAAACTATAAATGCCCATGTAGCCCTTCTACAAGGTGATATCCTTAACTTGACCAAATTGAATCTAAAATTTCTCCTGAAGAAAACTATCAAAACCAACTGAAAGACAACAAAATTAAAAGAAATGAAAATAAAACTTGAGATATTTTTTTGGTTGATACAAGATTGCTCATGGACCTAGATGCTCCTGCATTAGACATGCTTGGTAAATGAAATGTTCCGTGAGTGAGAAGGTCATGAACATTTGGCAAAGTCTGGAATGGAAACTCCATGCTTAATAAGGTCTATGACATTCACCCAAGTAGCTTCATCAGTTGCTTTGTTCTTCCAATGGTCTAGATATTCCCTATACTCCTTTCCTCTTGTTCTTTTGATCACTTGGGAGTCTATTATTGTATCAATTTCCTTAAGTTATTTTTTAGGCAGCTATTATACCAATGTTGATTTATCAAGCAAATCTAAACTTGTACTTCCTTTTCCACTTGTTTCCCCTTCATAGTAATGATACAAATCTGCCACTTTGAATATGGGAGATATATCTATTCCTTTTGGCAACTCAATTTCATATGCATTGGCTGAGAATTTTCTTATCACCTTAAATGGTCTTATGTTTTTCCATTTCATCTTATTATATGTGCCTTGTGGGAATATCTCCTTTCGTAGATGTGCCAAAACCAAATTGCCCACCTAAAATTCTTGTTCTCTCCTCTTCATATTTGCATATTCTTTGTATTTTATGACACTCTTCTCCAAGTTTTCCTTCACTTCTCTATGTAGTTCTTGTAGATACTTAGAAAAATCCTCTACAATAGCACTCTTTCTTCCCAAATCTGCACTATCCCTTAATTCATCAACACCCATAGGACTATAATCATAAACAATGTGGAATGGGCTTTTCCCTACAGTCCTATTGACTAAGTTATTATATGTAAATTGTGCCTAAGCCAATATCAAATCCCATTGATTGGGTTTGTCCCCTACCAAATATCTCAACAAATTACCAAGACTCCTATTGACAACTTTAGTCTACCCACCAGTTTGTGGATGATAGGATGAATTGAATCCTAATTGTGGTCCCAATTTCTTCTACAAATTACGCCAAATGTGGCTAACAAATTATGTGTCCCTATCAGAAACAATACTCTTTGGCAATCAATGTAACCTGACTATTTCTTTGAAAAACAATGTTGATGTTTGTGAAGCATCATTAGAATTCTTGCACAAAATAAAATGAATCATCTTTAAAAATCTATCAACCACAACAAATACATAATCATTACCTCTTTGTGTTCTCAGTAATCCAAGAACAAAATACATGCTTATATGCTCCCATGGTCTCTTCGGTATAGGCAATGACTAATACAAGCCTGCATTTTGTCTCATCCCCTTGGCATGTTGGCAAATTCTGCAACTTTGTACCATTTTCTTTACATCTACCTTCATCCTAGGCTAGAAATAACCTTGATTTAATTGTGCCAATGTCTTGTCTAGTCCAAAATGTCCACTAAGACCTCCACTATGTTTTTCTCTTATCAAATTCTCCCTCATTGATCCCTGAGGTATGCACAATCTCCTTCCCTTAAATAATAATCCTTCTTGTATGAAATACTCCATCTATGGAGTTCTATCTATCTCTACTGGACTTTTACATGTTGCCCATATTTCCTTGAAACCCACATCCTCTTCATATAACTCCTTCATAGCATCAAAACCAACAACATTCATTCTTAACTCATTCAACAACGAACACCTTCTACTTAATGCATCAACTCCCTGATTAGATTTGACACTTCTATGTTTTAAGATAAAATAATAGCTTAGAAGAAACTTAACCCATTTCATATGCCTTTGATTCAACTTACATTGGCTATTTATATACTGTAGTACATGGTGATCTATGCACAACACAAATTCCTTAGGTAGCAAATAATGTCTCCATTTCTTGAGTGCTTGTTTAATAGCATAAAACTCTTGATCATACACTAAATACTTCCATTTGGCTTCATTCAATTTCTCACTAAAGTAGGCTATTGTTTTCCTTCTTGAATTAGGACTCCTCCAATTGCAATTCCACTTGCATCACAATCTACCTGGAACACTTTACCAAAATCAAGAAATGCCAACACTGGATGTTCTATCACTTTTTCCTTCAATAACTGAAAACTTTTCTCAGTCAAGTAGCTATCCAATTCAACTCTTTGACTACCACCCTTCATGGTCTCTATGATAGGTGCACATATTCCACTTAAATTTTTTGATGAACTTCCTATAGAAGCTCGTTAATCCATGAAAACTTTTGGCTTCAAACATACTCCTTGGTGAAGGCCAATCTACAATTGCCTTGACCTTTTCTAAACCCATTTTCAATCTTTCTTCTAAAACAACAAATTCTAAATAGACCAACTCCTTCATGAAACTACACTTTTTAAGATTGCCCAGAAACTTTTTCTCTTTCAATCTTTACAAAATAGCTCTCACATGCATCAAATGTTCTTTTGTTTTACTAAAAATCAAAATATCATCTAGATGTACAATGACAAACTTACCAAGGAAAGGTTTCAACACTTCATTCATAAACCTCATAAAGGTGTTGGGTGCATTTGTCAATCCAAATGGCATTACTAGCCACTCATACAAACCATCCTTTGTCTCAAAGGCTATCTTCCATTCATCTCCTCTTATCCTTATCTAATGGTATCCTCTCTTCAAATTTATTTTAGTGAAGTACTTGGTTCCACTCAAACAATCCATCATATCATCCATCTAGGGTAATGGAAATTTTTACTTTATAGTTATCTTATTTATGGCTCTTGAGTTTTTACACATTCACCATTCTCCATGTTTTTATGTGTGACCAATACTACTAGAACAACACATGGACTTAGACTTTCCCTGATCAGACCCTTGTCCAACAACTCTTTCACTTGTCTATTGATCTCTTCATTCTCCATTGGTGTCATTCTATACGGTGCTTTATTTGGTGAACTAGCCCTAGGTATCAAGTCCATGTAGTGGCTTATGTTTCTCACAAGTGGAAATCCATCTCGTAACTCCATCATGACATTTGCATAATCAAATTCAGAATTTCTTAAATTTTCATTAGCAATTCTTCACTTTTCCCTATTGTCTTAGCTTCTACAGGCTTAGAAATGAAAGCAAATCATGCCTTCTCCTTCTTCAACTTGTTCAAAACTTTCTTTCCAGAAATCAAACAAACCCTTGGTCTGCTCTCTACTTCTTCCTCTTTATCCTTCAATGGGTTCAAAGTATATTATTTTTCGTCTTTCATGATCTTGTATGTATTCATTCTACCATCATATACAACTTTTCTATCATATTGCCAAGGTTTTCCCAATAGAATATGACATGTGTCCATAGGCATCACATCGCAAAGAATCTCATCCTTATAACTACCAATCTAAAAATTTACTAAACACTATTTTCTTACCAATAATTGGTGTCCCCTTTGCAGCCAAGAAATTTTGTAGGGACTTGGATGCTTCACCTAATTCAGCTTTAACTTTTCCACCATCTCTTTAGACACAAGATTATTAGTACTTTCATTATCTACAATTACTTTACAACACTTTCCACCTGATTTACATTTTATTCTAAACAAATTTCTTCTTTGAATGGGTTCTTGCTTTACATTTTTAGGATTTAACAATATTCTTCTCAGCATCAGGGATTCTCCATCCTTGGGATCCTCTCCATGCTTTGGTGAATCTACACTTTCTTATTCTGCTTGTGCCACATGAATTCTTGTTTCTTTACATTTTCCATTACTTTGTTGTATTTGAGGACATTCAAATGCCTTGTGACCAATCTCTTCACATTGATAACACATACCAGTGAATCCTCTTCCTCTTCCACTTCCAAAATATCCTTTTTTATTGGAATCATCTCCTCTGCCTATTGAATAGTCTCCTCTTCCATTGTTATCATGGGTGTAATTTCTTGTTTGAGAGGTGTTAGCTTCTCCTTGTTTTATTTGATACCCTCTTCCTCCACTTGACTATCCTCTTCCATGAGAGAATCTTCCTCTACCTCATGAGTTATTTTTTTGATTTTTTTGTTTTCTTGCCAAATTTTCCTCTACCTTCAAGGCATATTGATAGGCTTCTTCAACACTCTATATATGAACTATACTAATCTCGTCTTGAATTGAATAATGTAAACCATTTACATACCTTGACACCTTCTCAGCACCATCATCAACATGTCCAACCCTGATATTCATCCTATAGAATTATTTTGTATACTCCTATATGTTCTTCTCCTTTTGCTTCAAATTTTGTAATTTCTTGAACAAACTTATCTAATAATCAGTTGGCAGGAATTTTTCTTTCAACTTCATTACCATTCGGTCCCATGATTTTATTTTATCCTTGTCTTTTCTTTGTTTCTCTATCTGCACATGATCCCACCAGAGGGATGCATGTCCTTTCAATTTTGTACAAGCAAATTTTACCCTCTTTAGGTATTCTATTGATTTGAAATCAAAATATTTCTCCATTTCTAAAATCCAGTTGATGAGTTCTTCTGGATTCAAATTACCTTGGTAACTTGGTGGATCCAATCTTGGTTTTCTATTGAGTTTGGACATAGCTTGCAAAAATCTTCCTTCTGGTTCATCCACTTCATCCTCTGTCTCAATGTCTTGTTCTTCATTCTCATCCTCACTAATATCCTCCGCACATTCTACTCTTCGTTGTGATGCCTCCATCATGTCCAATCTTGTCATAATACCTCTTGACATCTCTATTATTTCACCATCTCATGGTGCTCCACACCACCACCATCCTCTATGTACCATGTCCCCACTCGAGTCTTCTATAGTTGTAGATCTCTCATTCAATCACCCACAAAAAAATTATCATAACTCCTCTTGACACAACCACAATCAACCCGCTCTTATACCACTTGGTGCAGTCTAGAAATGGGGGTCTTCTCAGACTACCAAATTATAGAAGCTAGAACAACATCTTGTACAACAACAAATATAAAACTATTTTATTCAATTCACAAGTTTAAATGTATTACAATAGCATCAAGAGTACAATCTACATAATTTCAATCAATTGATTCTTCTAAAACAATACTTTCTTTTGTAACCAAAAGACCAGCAAAAAGACCCCATGGAATAGAACAACTTCCTTAAATACTTCAGGGTTGAGGAAGTTAAACCATTTTGCAAGCATATTAATCATTACAAAACTGAATCAAATTCTAAATAATAGGTTTAAGGTCTTTAGATGGCTCAAGAACCAAATCCATGACTTTGGGCACTTTAAAGAGATCGTGAACTAAAGGTAATCATTGAAAATGACATGTTTTGGTAGTTAGGTCTCTATTTGAACTTCCAAACTTTCCATAAAGTGCTCTTTCGACAAATCAACACTCTTTCAAACGTTTAAACTTTGTCATTGGCAATTCGGCCATGTTGTGAACCATGGAACTCTTTGTCGGTGATTAATTTAGTTCAAGAACTTAAGAATCCACCTAAAGAAACTCTTTTCAGTGCACATAGGAGTTCATGAACTCTAAATTTTTCTGAAACACTTTTGAAAAACCTTCAAGCTCTTCTGCAACACCTTTCATCTTGAAGCAAAGTTTAAGAACTTTAGATTTCACTGAAAAAACAAATTTTGAGAAGTTCTTTCAGCACAAAGAGAAGTTCATGAACTAAAGATGTTGCCAAGTTGCTCCAAACTTTATCCAATTTATCTAAACTCCACCAGATTGAAACTATAAATGCCCATGTAGACCTTCTACAAGGTGATATCCTTAACTTGACTAAATTGAATCTAAATTTCCTCTTGAAGCAAACTATTAAAACCAACTGAAAGACAACAAAATTGAATGAAATTGAAAACAAAACCTGAGATAGTTTTTTGGTTGATATAGGATTGCTCATGGACTAGATGCTCCTGCATCAGTATCCTACCCAATCTAAGATATCCTTTTGGGATCTTCTAAAGACTTCTTCTCTTAGAGATATCCTTCAACAATCTTTATATAAAATTTTCATACAATCTTCTATTCACCCCACTAAACTAGCCTCCATGGTTAACTCTATGCAATACATTTCCTTTCCTCCATTTGAAATACCACCCATTTCAATTCTTCAAGAGACTCTCTCATTAACCATAATTGTAGGATATAAGAATATTGGAGTTAAAATGGTTCTTATTGATAATGGTTCTGAGACCTTCTTGAGCATGATCACATTAATTATTCAAACATAGAAAAATCTAACCTCTCCATTTGTGGATTACCTATCACAATAAGTTCTATCACTCTTGATACCATTTTTATGTCATGCCTGAAAAACTTTCTTATAATCTTCTTCTAGGATGATCATGGCTCCATGTGATACATGTTGTTCCCTCTACCCTTCATCACTATTTAAAATTCATATGTAATGAAAAAAATTATACTATCTATGCAAATAAAAATCCCTTCCATCATTGTCAAGCTATTGAATCACAAGCTCTCTTTAACCTGACCATGCACATTTCAACCATTTCTTAAATATTTACTAAAGAGAATTCAACAAATTTATCCTTTGATGATTCTTTAAAGGCCTCTACTTTATATAATACTCCTTAAAATTATGCTAATCCTCCTCCTCCACATTTGAATGACACACCTCCTACATCAAATACATCCATAGGTGATCCATCTTCACCATCTAACCCCTTGCTTTGGGATGATTGGGGTTCTTTTGATTTTAACCCCCTTATGTGTACAAAAGTAAACAATCACTTTACATAGACTTCCATACTTATAGTTTACCACCTTGTTCTCACACCTCTTCATCCCCTCTTGTTCAAAACACCACTACCAACACTTAAACTATTAAGCCATCTTCATCAACATCCATTGATTACATGCCTTCTTTGAAATTCACTCCCTCTAGCTTTGATGAATATAAGGTTGATCTCATAGGTTTTGTATTTCTACATTACCTATTTGTTGGATCTAGGGCATACAACTGAGAGGGGGGGGGGGTGAATCAGTTGTATAAAACTACTTGCTCTTTCAAACACTTGATTCTTTGTTGTTAGTTAGTAGCATATCAATTAATCATCCATGGAAGCATAATACATAAACACAAGAGCAGATAAGCATCAACACATTGAACACCAAGATTTTGACGTGGAAAACCCGGTTAAGGGAAAAACCACGGGGTGATTAACCCAAGAATTATTCTCTGTTAGAAGAATAAAGAAAAATGAATGGCACATGCCAATTAGGGCTCACTGCCCGAGCACACTGCTCACAAAGAGGCCCATTGCCTACAAGGAGACACACTGTCTACAAAGTGATAAAAATCACAGTCTTGAACTGGAGAATGACATCTCTACCATGTCCGGATCAGTTCCAATTAAGCCCAAAAATCTCTATTCTGCCTTTTGCACTTTTCTTCGCTATGCCACACTTATCCACACACCACACACCGAAATGAACTCACAGACCGTTATTTATACAAGACATCGACTTAGGATCAAACATCTAAGTTGGCAAACAATCATAAGAGTATCCGCAAGATGAATAACACATCCGGTCGGTCACCACAAGAACATTCGCAGGATGAACAACTCATCCGGTCGGCTAAACAGAGCAAGAACTTCATCCGGAAGAATAACTTCAATTCCGGGCTCTACTATCAATGCAGATCAACAACACAACCTCAATACGATTCAGAAAACTTCACAAGCCTGCCTGAATGTCCGGATACATCCGCACTTCCTTTGCTTGCTGGAATCTCTTGTCTTCCTCATCCGGAACTTCAAGAACACAGTCTGTCGCCACTGTCATAATGCAAGAGGTACTTCCGGACCTCCAAATCATAAACCACTCGAGATGGCACATCACAAGGACATCCCAAATACTCTTTCCAATCCGCAGATTAGGATTGTACAATTCCGGACCTCACCGGACCTTTCTGTGATCCTCTGTCACCTCTAAGCACTTGCCGGAACCGGTTCCACACAGACAACCATAACTTCTTCAGGTCTTCATGCGGACCTCTGAAAACTTGACTGAAACATCTCAAGACTCATATCTGCAAACCCTTTAATCCGCATCCTCCGGTTCTCAACCTATCCAATATATTTGCCTTCTTCTCATCACTGTTCTTCACTGTTCCTGACTGAGGGTAATTTTCTCAATATCCTCAACACACAGCTCATCCAATCCTTCTTGTCGATGTAATATGAGTATGTTGACATCAATGACAACACTTGTTCACCTCATACTTGCAACACTATTGACCAACTTACTCAAAACCACTCTTCTAATGAAACATCATCATATTCTCTCTCTTCATATAAATATGTCCATTCAACTAATCATACTATTACAAACCATCCTATCCTTCACATCATAACATTAATTTAGCTACTCCTAGAACTACTGATCCTCCATTTTCTTCTCCTAAACTTGATAAACTATATGGAAAAAGATTCAAAATCTTAGCATAATCTAGATATAATGGAAAAATCCTTGGACCTTGAGAAAATGGTATTACTAAACTTCTTTACCTTAAGCCCTACCTTCGTAAAACTAGCCTTGGATATTTTCCTTTTGTGATTCATCTACCCCCTTTTATTCCCATCTTCTCCATAACTATTTCTACTCTTTGATCCCTTATCACTAGAGGTATATCATATTACTATAGATTTGCACATTATTATCCTTTTCTTGTACACTATGAATGGTAAGGCACTTTTTTGAATACTATCATCCTATGCATGCCTAATTCACTCATGCTGTACATATCCATATAGCACATTAATATCCATCTTTCCCATACCACTAATACTATGTTGTAACCTATTATCTCCTACCATGATTGTTCAATGCTTTAGTTATACTAGTCTTAGATTTTTGAGCCCTCCACATGTCACATAGCCATCATTACATTCACTCATCTAGTTTTGATAAATTTACTACCTCATACTATTTTTGATCTCTATGTAATTCCATGCTAGTTCTTCCCACTCTTCTATTCTTGATATCCATGCTTATTAGTGATTCCTAAAATCTTATAGGGGGGTCATCTTCCCCCTCTTTCCTTGTCTAGTTTTAAGTGACATTATGCATGCATATGTATGTACTCCTAGGTGAAGGATCTAGCCAAATCTATGAGGGTGGCATCTAATAAAAGAAATGACCATAACCACCTAATGGTGATCCCTTGCATCCTAATAGTTACATGGGGTTAGGCTATGGGATGGCATTAAGAAATAAAATTAACATGCAATCCTAATAGACAAAATACAAATCTATATTAAATCAACTCAAAGGAAATTTTTTAAAAACAAAGTCACAAAATCACAAAGAAAAATCACTCACTCAATATACTAAGTCAATATGTTCCTACCTCTCTCTCATTTTCTACTTTGATCTTCCTTATAACTTATTCTAGGTCGATCTTGTGAGTTAGGATACCTTCTTTCCCATTTCTTATCACATGGCCTTAGAAGTGATTTTTCTACTATAACATATTACTCCATCCTTCCATCCCCCATTCCACTATACATTTGTCTTTCATTATTCTATCAGAATCCAAGATTATGCATTGATTGGTCCCTTGAGTGATTCATGGTAAGTGTTGACAATAAAATATAGGTTTGAGGTGTAGATTATTTATATCAAAGAAGTAATTCTAGCGTGATGTAATAAGAAGGAAATCAAAATAGTGTGGTAGATACCATATGCATAACACAAATGTTTAAACAATTTTACACATTTATAGAGGCCATAAGATAGGTTTGCTTATGTATTCCTATCATATATCCTTTATACAATGTACATTCTTTACCACAAGCATAAATATACACACCACATATGCTTGGGTAGCATCTATTATTGCCATAGGACCATTATCTAGGATTTTCAACCACAAGAACAAACATATTGAGTTCTAGCTAGGCTTATATCTTTATTCTTCTTCCTTTCTTTTTTTATTGTTATATTCTATTTTTCTCTCTTCGGTTATATGTTATACTCCTTGTGGCAAGGCTAGATGTCCATATAGCCTTCTTCTAGTGTGGGGATGTATCCCTTTATGTATCCTTGTGTCTTTCTATCCTTGAATTGGTACCACATGTTGTTATTTGCTACCATAATGGTATTCTAGTGACTGTTAGTCTATTCTGGTTCTAGTTCTTGACCTGCCAACATCCTAGGGCCTAATATTTTGTCTTGTTCTTAAGACAAATTCTTCTAATAAAATATCTCTCAAAATTTAGGATCATGGTAAAAAAAATTATAAGATTTCTTGATCTATTCATATGCATTTTCCTAGGTTAATACTATGTGTTGGATGTGTTGTGCCCAGACTAAAATTTTGTTGTAAGACCTTTCTACTATAGTGATGGTAGCTAGATCTATTAGTGTGGGTACCACTAGTTTGATGTTCTGGAAAAGTTTGAACAAAATTGATAAATATATGTTTACTTTGACCTCTAATTCATTCATTTGAGTTACTATTTACATAGTTTGTTCACTTAGTTGGCTATGCTACAATTTGAGATTCCCCACCTATTGCTATTGTGACCCATCTAAATCAGCCATAACATTGTAACACTCTAAAATTTAAATAATTTGGGACTCTTATTGGTCCATCTAGGTCTTTTGTTGAATTTTAAGTTATGGTCAAGTGATACACTACTAGTACAATACAGAGGTATTACGACAAGTATCTTCTAACTTCACCTATCAGTCCAAATCTTTCCAACCATTTCTCTATTTTTTATGATTAGCTTAGATTTTCTTTTTCATATTCTATAATTATTTATCCCCTAAGATTTTGTTTTTTCTTCTCCAAACTACTTATTTAATTTAACAACCCTTGTATGGCCCCTTCCAGTTGGAGTTTTATTCTTTTTGACGAGTCTATCTATATTTGTGATTGATTTTTCTATATCAGTTGGAGCACAATTTCTATGACTTCCTTTAGTGTGACATTCTTATACATCAAATCATGCTTTCCACTACTAGTAAATGTATCCCCTAATTCCATTTTTTAAATTGGTGATATTTGAGTGAAATCAATCTAGGGTCCTGTAAGAGTATGCATGAGAATATGTGGACTTATTTTTATTGTGAAGGTTGTTTGATTTAAATTGATATCCAAATATTATTTTATCTTACTCATGGGGTCACTTACCAATTTTTTGGTGGTGTGATTAGATCACATGTGGATGCTTCCCCTATTTCTTTTCCTTCTTTTGTCTCCTCTTATATTTTTCTTTCTTCTTCTTGTTCTCTCAAAGTTATTTTTGGAGACTATCTTCAGATTTTGTTTCTACTTGGCTCAGTTCTTTTTTAGTTTGTGCTTCTGGATACTCTGTAGAAATTTCCTCTATTTGTACCAATTTCTTTAGTTGATGGGCATGTGGTGGTGATTGCGGCAGTGTAGTATCTTTGAGTTCTTCCTTTTGTATTTGTCTACTCTCCATAACCTTATTACAATCTTGTTGAACTACCCCAACAACTTCTTCATATAGTTTTTGTTAAATTTTTGTATCATTAGTGTTGTAAAGTAGGGTATCTACCCTATGTTTTGTTCTCAATTCTTGATCTTGTAGATTTTTTTACCTTGCTTCTTGTTGTTAAAAGATTTTATTTAACCACTTCTTTTGCTACTCTTGCCTTTATTGATATCTCTATCTTGAAGCTTTCACTCTTTGTGTGGTAACATGCTTTTGTAGAACTGTTATTAGCTCCTTCAAAAATGCCTCAATGATTTGTTCTATGGAGTAAATCCTAGTGGTGATGAAGTCAACCATCATCTCCATAATTAGCTCTTTATTAATTGCAATGGAAGTAGGGTATATTTGAGCCAACTCCAATGGATTTCCTACCATTTACAATATTCTCAATAATTTCTTCCTATCTAGAGTAGGTGCTTGAGGTTTTTCTTGAATTACGTTTTGCTTTGTTCTCTATGGTAAATATTTTGCCTTTGAGGTTTCCTCTTCCTCCTCCTTTGAACTATCATCATATTGTACCAAATTTCTTTGTGCTTTTTGTTTGTTTGTTTTTTGTTTTTTTTTGCCTATTTGAATCCTCCTTTTTCTTAGAGCTCATTTGTAACTAGCCTTTTATAGTTTCTTCCACTAGATTTTTGGCTTGTACGGACTATCCTCTATCTAAACTATTTTTACCTTAGTGTAACTCCTCCTTTTCTCTCTTTGTAGTTGCTCTTCTAGTATTTTCCCCTTTTGTGGTGGAGTGCTTCCATTAGCAACCCCTAGTCATTCTGATTGCTACTTTGGGGGTTTTGTAGCTTGTTGCTTTGTAGTTTATTTTTATGAGATGTCCTCAATTATTGTAGGAAGGGGATCTTGCTTGTTTTTATTTTATTTTTACCAATTTCTTATTTTTTCTTCTTAATTTTCTCCTTGACATCTTTATTTGCCTTTTTATTGATGTACTCTTTCTAGGTTTCAAATATTTCTACAGTTGTATCTTTTGGATATATGATATAGGTAGTTGTTGGCAAGAGAAATAATAGGACACAGTCCAGAGGTCTGAGCCTAGCTTACTCTTATGTAGTTTGTTTATACCCAATAGTGGCAGTGATAGAATAACATATATTTGCGGTAAGATTACATCATATTCAATACATAATAAATATCATAAATGTTCAAATATTACACAATAGTTCTCATATCATATATATATATATATATATATATATATATATATATATATATATATATATATATTCCCTCTTCTCATCACATCTATATCTCTTCCATATCTTCCATCTTCCTCTCTTATTATGCTTCTTCACATCATCATGCTCTTCTCACATTCCTCTTCCTTATACAGGCTCTTAATACCCTTTCATGGTGTCTTACCTTTATGTCCTTTCCTAAATACTCCTAATTAACTCCCTTCCACAAATTCACCCTTTCCTTTGTGGTATTTATCCATATTAAGGCTTGTTAAGGTGTGTTAGGGTGTGTTTAAGGCTATTTAAGGCCTATATGACCCATAAATGGGTCTAGAGATGATCCAAATGGTACTGCAAACCCTTTGCAGCATATGATAATGTCATATAAAGTACAGTGGTGTAGTTTGGAATACTCCTGATCACCTGCTAACATTCTCCCTAGGCCTAAAACAATGTCTTGTCCTCAAGACAATATTTCTTTCATTTGTTTTAATCAGTAAAGTCTCAGTATAACCCACCACATTTCATTGCATGATCATATACATATGGGCCCCAAATCAAATGTGGTGATGTAGGAATGGAATAATACCATGCACTTCATAACATAATTTCTACTTGACGAAAATTACCTACACATGCTCTTAATTATTGGTGCACAATCCCAAATCACTGGTGCAAGCTCCTAGAATTTTATACAATCATTCTTTATGCAAACCAGTAACATAGTCTTCACCCTGTTGTCTCTAGATATCTTTTTAGTAACTCAAATATCCTAAATTTGGATCAAACCTACCTTTGGAATAGCTCTATCTATCCTCCAAACTGCAAGACTAGAAAACTAACTACAGTAAAATGCAGTGGTCTCCAATGACACCTCTTGGTACCCTACAACTCAACACCTACTAACCCACATCAACTGAAATGAATTCAGGATGCCCCTACATCAGACTCAAGTGAGGTTAATTAAAAAGTGATCCTTTTCACTTTGACCCTCTATCCTCCCCAAACTGCTAGATCATACAACCAATTGCAATGAAATGTGGTGGTCTACTTGCACATGAAATTGATAAGTTTGGTGATCTGATCATAAATCCTTACAACTGCCTAAGTTTGGCAATCTGTCTACAAGATTGTAACTACCTTATAGTTGATGTTCTATTGACAAAAATTGCAGGCTACCTCAAGTTCTTTCCCATTTATGGTGATCTAAGCTCAGCGCTCTGCTTACAAATCGTTGCACTACCTCAATGGTTGGTGGTTTGAACAAGTCCTCTTTGTAAGTTGCCTCATGTTTTTTCTTCCTGATGGTTCCTTTTCATTTGTAGTGCTTTCTCTTCATTTGTGGTGATTCTTCTCCATCTATGGTAGTTTCTCTCCTTCTACAGTGGTGCTTACTATAATTTTAGGGTACCACACATTCTTCCAACACTTTGTATATTCTCAATAGATTTGGAAATAACATCAAGATCTTAGAATATTACCTTACTTTAATACTTAATTAGTCAAGATATTCTTGATCTTTCTCTGTGGTGCTTTCTACCCTCTTAGACTTGGTTGTAACTCCTACATATGTAGAACTTATTTGGTTCCCTATCCACACAAATTGCCCCTATACTCCTCTTTAATTCTTTATCAGTAGTTCCTTTATTGCGGTGTGATTTCTTCTTCTTTTGCAGTAGAATCCTTGGTTATCCATTCTTTTACTATAGTATGGACTTATTTATGCTCCACATAGGTTCCTTCCTTGCTGCATTTTATCCTATGTCCTCCTTCCTTTCCAACACGTGAATACTTAAGCCTATACACCCTTCTAGACATACATGTAACATGTTTCCAATATGATCTATCCAACCATCCACAATCCATCTGCATACAATTTGTCCTAGATTCTTTCTTCCACATGTTATTCCAATGCATCATTTTAGAGTGATTATTCAATCCACAAATGTTACAAGGATGAAGATCCCAACACATCCCACTTCTATGCCCATGTTTGTTACAATGAGATCACTGCATACCTTGCATACCATGAGCTAGTTTGTTTGAACATGTGATACCACTTTTATTTTCTTTACCCTTGACATATCCAAGGCCTTCATTCCTTGGTCTCACTATTGGATCAATGGGTTCTCTAAGTCCTTGTCCATATTTTCCCAATCCTTTTCCTTCATATCCCATTCTTGTCATGATTGTATAACCAAGATTGTTTTGATAACTTCTTTTGTCAGTAAAAATATTTGTATATTCAATTACCTTGTTATCTTGAGCCCCGCTCTCCTTAACTATGGAAGCTTCAATTGTATCACACAAATCATTTGTATCACATGAAACATGACAAAGGACAGGCTTAGATCTCATTCATTTTCTTTCATGCATGCTACAAGTGATAGATCTAGTTGATTAATTTGTTCTTTCAATCTTGATATTTCATTCTTCTGCAATTTTTTTCCCTTTCTAAATTCTTCAAAATTTCTTCCAAATCTTCATTCTCCCTTTTAACCTTATCAATTTCATAATGTTGATTTTTATTAGGGAAGAGGGTCTCTTCTTCCTCACTATCTTCCTCTTCAGTTTCAATGTTTTGAAGGTTTGAGATATTTGTGCCCCGCCAAGTTAGTATTGCATCTTTGTTTTTCCCTTTAGTTTTCTTATTTTTAGATTGATCATGCTTGACTTCCTTACACTGGTTCTCTTTTTCTAAAGACTTTGTTGAAGATATATCCATTTGACCATCTTTTTTTCTCTGGCAGGTTCTTGCTACTTGGCCTTGCTCTTTGGGGACTCTCTGGATTGCGCGAGCACCGTTTTGTGACATAAGATTTTCTAATTCATCACTCTTCGACATTGGTGAGTCCATCTTAATTTCCTTCTATTTTTAATGCTTTCAATGAGTTATAGGTTCCTTCACCATCTTTTGTTGTTTAGGTTTATTCTTTCTCCCTTTATATCTTGTCAACTGAATGTCAAAATAATCTTTCCCCAATAGTTCTTCACAATTTCTTACAATCTCTTGCTCTATCTCCTCTTGTCTATTGATTATTTGTTTACTTCTTCTATGGAATGTTGGAAACAATCCAGACAACTGAGAGGGGGGGGGTGAATCAGTTGTCCCTAAACTTTAACTTTTAAAACTTCTTTACAACCAGATTAATGATGATAACATTAAAGCATCGATCAACACATGAGAAGAAACAATATGAACACATAACACCAGAATTTTGACGTGGAAAACCCGGTTAACAGAAAAACCACGGTGGGGGTTAACCCACAAAAATGCGTACCCTGTTAAAAGTACTTTAGAAAATAGAAGGCACATGCCTTCGGGCGCACTGCCTAGAGCTCACTGCTCAAAAGAGAGACTCACTACCTATTGAATTTATATATAACATAAAGAATTAACTAAGAAATAGCATCTACTTCATGCCTGATTCAGTTTCAATGAATGCTCAAGAACTTCTGCTTTGCCTCAACTTCTTTTCACACTCTATACTCTCTCACTCCTCTTCTTCTATGCCATGCTTCTGATCCTTTATTTGGATATTATCTGATTTGCACAAGGATGCTTTTCAATGACTCTTCAACAAGTATTTATATGCTTCATCAACCTTGGAATGATCAACAAAGTCGGCTAAACTTGATGCAGATCTTCACACTGTCAGCCAAACATAACTGAGACTTTAATATGCTTCTACAATTACTCCACGCTTCATAAAGATGCCCTTAAGGCATCCACAACATGCTAGGAACATCCGGTCGGCCAAGACTGGGAAGAACATCAACCTTAAAGAAGAAATCTTTAATCAACAAACTCAAATTTCAATGCGGACCTTCAACACAGTAGCCACATGATCCAAAGACCTCCATAAGCACATTGAATTCATCAATAACATCCACTCTATACCAAATTGCCAAAATCATTTGTATCTTCCTCCGGAACCTCAAGAACACTATCTGCCATGACTATCAAACTATCTTGCGGACCTCCAAACCACAAACCACTCGAGTTGAGGGAACACACCAACATCCCAGACATGCCTCTAGATCTGTAGATCATAGAGTGGTAATACCAGACCAATCCGGACCAACTTCTTGTTACACTGTCTCTACTAAATATTGCAGAATCCAGTTTTGCTCAGATGGCCATAACTTCTTCAAATCTTCATGCGGATTTCTCAAATCTTAACTGGAGCAACCTCTGACAATCCTCTACACAGCCATATGGTCCACATGTATTGATTGTCATTAATTTTCTCAATATCCTCAACAATTTGGTTTTCTATACAGACAACAATATAGGATACAGTTGACACCAATGACAACAAGGATATGTTGACATCAATGACAACACCACTTAGGCACATATTTGCAACAATATCCCCCCTTGTCATTGATGTCAACATATGATGTTAAAAACTGAATTCAACCATCAAGACAAGAACTTCTCTCCCTTTCCTTTCTCACTTCTGCAATTTCTTTCTTTACTACTCCCCCTTACATTAGCAACTAGTTTTTCACATGACTTCTCTCCCCCTTTGACATCAATGGCCAAGGGCACATATTTGCTATCTTTTATCCCTTTTTCTTCAGACTGATCCCAAAATTTGCATACTAACTACTCCCCCTTTGAGTAGTACCTCCTTAACATCAATCTAGATCATGGGATATGAATGTGAATTCCACCGGACTGATGCACCTTATTGCATCTTAGTTCTGATCAGGAGGGGTAATAACCCCTAACTTTTCTCTAAGATACTCAAAAGTATCTTTGGGAAGAGGCTTAGTGAAGATATCCGCAATCTGATCTTTGGAAGACACAAACTCCAACTTGACTTTATTCTCATTAAATTTCTCCCTTAAGAAATGAAACTTGATAGATATATGCTTTGTCTTTGAGTGCAATACCAGATTCTTTGAAATGCTTATAGCACTTGAATTATCACAGAAAATTGTGACTGGCTTCTCAAACACAACTCTGATGTCCTTTAGCATTTGCTTCATCCATAGAACTTGAGAACAATTATTTGCTGCTGCTAGATACTCTACCTCTATCCTTGCCACCAGAGAAAAAGTTTCTTCAAAATCAATTCCTTCCACTTGAGAATAACCTTTACATACCAACCTTGCCTTGTTTCTTACAACCTCTCCATCTTCATTTAATTTATTCCAGAAGACCCATTTAGTTCCAATCACATTTTTGTCCTCATGTCTAGGAACAAGATCCCAAGTGTGATTCTTTTCAATTTGCATCAATTCTTCTTCCATTGCCTTAACCTAGTTTTCATCATTGCAAGCTTCATTTACTGATTTAGGTTCAATCTTTGAAATCAAACAAATCTCTTCTTGATCTTCAACAACTCTTCTCCTAGTTCGAACACCTCTATTTTTATCTCCTATGATTTGATCTTTAGGATGATTCATTCTTACATACCTAGGAGTATTGGGAATTGTTTGAACTTCTATTTCTTGAACTTGTTCCTCATCTTCTACACTAATCTCTTGAGTTACTGGAGTTACTAGATCAATCTGAATCTAGGTCTGGATTTGAACTTGTCTTCCTTGATTTTGACTTTCATCTTGATCATCTAAATCATATTTGCAATACCTGGAGTGACCTTCTTTGCTTTCATCAACTTTAACATTAGCACTTTCAACAATATTTTTCAATCTTTTGTTGAAGCACCTATAAGCTTTACTTTGAGTTGAGTATCAAAAAAATATTCCTTCATCACTTCTTGCCTCAAACTTGCCTAAATCCTCATCTCTTTTGATATAGCATTTACTACCAAAAAGTCTGAAATATCTCATAGTAGGAGGATGACCAAACCATAGTTCATAAGGAGTCTTACTAGAATTTCCTTTGATCTGCACCCGGTTAAGAGTGTAGATAGTAATACTCACATCTTCCCTCCAATAAACTTGAGGAACATTTGTTTCCATCATCATGTTCCTGACAGCTTCTTGAATGGTCTGGTTCTTCCTTTCCACAACTCTATTTTGCTGAGGAGTCCTAGGATCAGATAACTATCTTTTTATTCCATGCTTTTCACAAAAAGCATCAAACTCACCCGAAGTGAATTCTCCACCTCTGTCAGATCTCAGACACTTCAATTTCCCACCAATCTCATTTTCAACCATCATTTTGAACACCTTAAACTTATCAAGGGCTTTTAATTTTTCTTTTAGGAAGGCTACCCACATCATCAGGGAGTAGTCATCAATCAGCAACATGAAGTATCTATCTCCTTGTACACTCCTAATTCTAGCAGGACCACAGAGATCAATATGTACCAATTCCAATCTCTCACTTGAACCTTGTTCCTTACTTTTGAATGAAATTTTGTTCTGTTTACCCAATTGACATTCTCTGTAAATGCTATCTAGTTTCACAAGTCTTGGAAGATCTCTTACAGCTTGAGTGGAACTTATTTTGACAATGTTATCAAAATTCACATGATACATCCTCCTATGCCATAACCAACTTTGATTTGTTTGAGAAATCAAACAACTTTTGCCTAAACTACTTAAGTGAAAGATGTTACCTCTAGTTTGAGTACCGGTTGTAATTTTAGTTCCAGAGCTTTAGAAGATTTTGCATTTTCCATCCTTAAACCGGAGATCATAACCCTTGTCAACCAACTGTCCAACATTGAGTAGATTGTGTTTTAGTCCTTCCACATATAGGACATCATTGGTGTTGTTCTTACCATCAAAAGAGATGGATCCTCTGCCGCAAATTCTACCAGCTGAGTTGTCTCCAAATTTCACAAATCCTCCTTCATAATTTTCAAAATTCACAAACTTACTCTCTTGTCACCAGTCATATGATGAGAGCATCCACTATCAATCACCCATTCATCCTTCTAAACAATCTGAGCAGCCAAGGTACTTTCCACATTTGTACATCTAGCAGATTTGGTAGACATTGGATCTTCTTATTTAATAGAAATGAACACCCAATCACCTTCTCCTTGATCAGATTCATCATCTGTGACTCCTTCTTCTCCGGCTTCTTGGACATAATAACAATTCTTCTGACCCTTGTACCTATTAGGGTTTAGTTTTGAAAACATCTCTGGACAACTTGAGGTAAAATGACCAATCTTATTACAAGCAAAGCATTTGAGTGGCAACTTTCCTTCATACTTACCGGATCCTCTTAGCATCCATTTGGTAATGAGAGACTCAAGATCTATAGTTTCAATTTCAATATCTTCAAGATCCTTCCTTGTCTTCACAAATCTATTTGATCTTGCAGAAGAGCTTTCACCCAAATCATATCTTTTCTTTCCATACACACTGGCCTTAAATGCAGATTCAGACTTAGAAAGAGAATCACCAAACTCACTCATTTCAAATGCTAAAATCTTGCCAACTAACTGATCCCTTGTGACTATTGTTACTGTCTTGATTTCTTCAATGGTTGCAGCCTTGTGCTTGTAAGCTGCAGGTAAGGATCTGAGCACCTTGGCAACAATTTTTGATTCATCCAATACATCGCCTACATTTCTGATACCGGTCACAAGTTCATTTACTTTCTACATGTAAGAAGTAATGTTTTCATCTTCACTCATTACCAATCTTTCATATTTACCCTTCAGGCTTTGTAGCTTGGCACATTTAACATATTTGTCACCTCCATATAGATTTTCCAATTTACTCCAGATTTCATGAGTAGTTTGCAAATCCAGGACATTTGTCAATTTGGTGTCAAACAGGGCACTCAACAATGCTTCTTTGGCTTAAGTGTTGCATTCAACATCTCTGAGTTCATCTATATTTGAAGGTCCATTCTTCAGAATCTTATACACATTCTTGGTTATTGTCCAAAAGCCATCACCCATACACTCCAGATGACATTGCATGCATACCTTCCAAAGGGAGTAATTTGTTCCATCAAATCTCAGACTTTCCTTCTTTTAGATTGACATCTTGGATCTCCCGAAGCGGTCAGGCCTCTTTTAGAGGAACTTGGATTTGATACCAATTGTTGGAAATAATCTGGACAACTAAGAGGGGGGTGAATCAGTTGTCCCTAAACTTTAACTTGTAAAACTTCTTTACAACCAGATTATTGATGATAACATTAAAGAATTGATCAACACATGAGCAGAAACAATATAAACACATAACACCAGAATTTTGACGTGGAAAACCCAGTTAAGGGAAAAACCACGATGGGGGTTAACCCACAAAAATGCATACCTTGTTAAAAGTACTTTAGAAAAATAGAAGGCACATGCCTTCGGGCGCACTACCCAGAGCTCACTGCTCAAAAGAGAGGCTCATTGCCTATTGAATTTATATAGTACAGAAATAATTAACTAAGAAATAGCATCTACTTCATGCTTGATTCAGTTTCAATGAATAATCAAGAAATTCTACTTTGCCTCAACTTCTTCTTTACACTCTATACTGCTCTCACTCCTCTTCTTCTCTGCTCTGCTCCTGATCCTTTATTTAGATATTATCTGATTTGCACAAGGATGTTTTTCAATGACTCTTCAACAAGTATTTATATGCTTCATCAACCTTGGAATGATCAACAAGGTCAACTAAGCTTGATACGAATCTTCACATTGTCGGCCAAACATAACTGAGACTTTAATCTACTTCTACAATCTCTCTACGCTTCATAAAGATGCCCTTAAGGCATCTGCAACATGCTAGGAACATCTGGTCGGCCAAGACTGGGAAGAACATCAACCTTAAAGAAGAAATCTTCAACCAACAATCTCAAACTTCAATGCAGACCTTCAACACAGTAGCCACACGATCCAGAGACCTCCACAAGCACATTGAATTCATCAATCACATCCACTCTATACCAAATTGCCAGAATCATTTGTATCTTCCTTTAGAACCTCAAGAACACTATTTGCCATGACTGTCAAACTAGAAAGATTGCTTGTGGACCTCCAAACCACAAACCAATCAAGTTGAGGGAACACACCAACATCCCAGACATGCCTCTAGATCCGCAGATCATAGAGTGGTAATACCAGACCAATCCTAACCAACTTCTTGTCACACTATCTCTATTGGATACTGCAGAATCTGGTTCTACTCAGATGGCCATAACTTTTTCAAATCTTCTTGCAAATTTCTCAAATCTTAACTGGAGAAACCTCTAACAATCCTCTACACAACCATATGGTCCGCATGTATTGATGGGTGCTGCCATAATAATGGGTTACACTTTCTGAGACATCCCAATTTTTGCTGAAATCACATATTTTTAGAAAATATAATGATTTAAGCCTTGAAAGGTTCCATTTAAAGGATTTTAATTGAAGAGGGTTTGATCAAACCCCCTTAGATTCAAACCCCCTTAGATAGAAACCCGCTAGTTTTAAACCATACCTATAATGGAGTCTCCTCTACACCTATCAAAATGCTGATAAAAAACCAATTTTGATTTATCTTTTGAGTGATCAAATGAATTCATTTAAAATTTATTCTTTGTAAGTATGTAGTCCTTATTATAAGCTTCCCAAAAAATATAATTTTAAATCTATTTAATTTGATTATTATATTTTTTTAATTTCTTGTGAATGTATGTTTTTCACCGAACATCAAGTTCTCTATTCTACACACATGGAAAATTAGTAAATTAATGAAAAAAAATTCTAAAAAATATCTATGCACTAGGTATTGAAGTCCTTGTTTCAACAAAAGAAAAAAATTTGAATTTTGATACATACAAAAAAAGTTATGTTTTACGGAATATGCCTATGTCTAAATTATAATTCGTTTGACTTCAAAAATTAATTAAAAAATATATATTCAACAAAACATTATAAAACCAAATGAATACACTATATATCAGTGTTACCAATCTAAATTAAAAAGAATTAGAATTTTATCCTTTGTAGAAAAAAAGTTATGTGCTACAGAATACACATCACTTTAAAAAAATGTTGTTTACTATTAAAAACCAGTTATCAAAGGAGATGAAAAAATTTACAATTTAACTCCAATTTTTTTTAAAAAAAAATATTTAGAATCTACAAACAAAATCTCACAAATCACTAGTTTGCATCATCTTCAAATTCCTAATGGTTTAGCGGCTATAGGTGTCAGAACGTGAAGATTTAGTTCAAAATATTGATTTCAATGTCAAGTTTGGCCAAAAAGTGTAACCCAGTATTGTGGGATGACCCTGATTGTCATTAATTTTCTCAATATCCTCAACAATCTAGTCTTCTATACAGACAGCAGTATAGGATACAGTTGACACCAATGACAACAAGGATATGTTGACATCAATGACAACACCACTTAGGCACATATTTGCAACATGGAAATCCTTCTACTTTTAAAAGGCATAAAGGGTGACTCCTTGTCCGGGGTTTGTAACTGTTCAAAGTCTCTTCATTTTGGGAGATAACTTTTTGTTTGTAAACAACATGTCATTCGTTAACGTTATTAATCTACTTCCTTCTAGATTATACTCCTAGGATCCAAATTGCCAAGTACCGTGCTTCCTTCTGTATTTGTTATCTATAATATACTTCACCTTACCACATCATCTAGGTATTCTTCATCTAAATTTAAGGAATTGTTTATGGATTTATTATTTATGGAGGTTGATTCCCTTCTTTATTCACCATTTCAGCTACACCCACAGTGGCATGCTCAGCAACACCCTCATTGGTGTGCTCATCCTCATTCTGTTCTTTTTCTTTCACAACCGTTCTGGTGCATTCCTCCTCTATTTCCTTTGCCTTTTCAATTCTTTTATGGTATCGCTCCTGTTGATCCTGAGTCCGTTTTCTCCTTTTCTCTTCCATATTCATGTCCATTGCAAATTTTATGATTTCACCAATCTCTCTTAGTTTCTTGTTATCTCCCTTGGCCATGGGTGTTTTTGATATTGTGTTTCATTAATCCTTATGTATCCCATGGTTGACTTACTTTGAATGGTCAAATCTTTTAAGATCTGTTGAGATCCCTTCCCCTTTCCATTTGTCATCCCTTAGGTGTCTTCCCCGTCTCACAAGGGTAGGAACTAAGAGATTTCTACCACAACTCTTAAAAAAAATTCTCTTTCTTCTTTCCTTATTCTCCACTGTCCTTACCAAGGTCCTATAATGGAACCAATATTGGCAAGAGAAATAATAGGACATAGTCTGGAGATCTGAGCCTAGCTTACTCTTATGTAGTATGTTTATACCCCAATAGTGATAGTGATAGATTAACATATATTTGCGGTAGGAAATAACATAATATGGTAAGATTACATCATATTCAATATATAATAAATATTATAAATGTTCAAATACTACACAATAGTTCTCATATCATATCCCTCTTCTCATCATATCTATATCTCTTCTATATATTCCATCTTCCTCTCTTATTATGCTTCTTCACATCATCGTGCTTCAGCATGCTCTTCTCTCTCACATTCCTCTTCCTTATATAGGATCTTAATACCCTTTCATGGTATCTTTCCCTTATGTCCTTTCCTAAATACTCTTAATTAACTCCCTTCCATGAATTCACCCTTTCCTTTATGATATTCATCCATATTAAGGCTTGTTAAGGTGTGTTAGGGTGTACTTAAGGCTATTTTAGGCCTATATGACCCATAAATGGGTCTAGGGATGATCCAAATGGTATCACAAACCCTTTGTGGCATATGATAATGTCATATAAGGTATAGTGGTGTAGTTTGTGGAACTCCTGATCACCTTCTAATAGTAGCTAAGTTGTGCTTTTGTTGTAGTTTCATATAATACCTCATAGGGTAATGGTTGTACCGAGAAGGTGTACAGTTCCAATATTTTTAGGTGGACGCAATCCTTTCTGATCATAAAACCACATCATTTTCCAACTTTATGATAATGTGATTACTCAGTTAGTATTGCTCTTACATTTTATTCTAAAATTTGTTAAATAATGATTCATACCCATACCAACAAATGGTATCACTGAGGAAACCCTCCATGTTCTCCTTTATTTTTTTCTATTATTGCATTTGATCTCCACACACATGGGGTAATTCCTAGTCATTGCCTTAGGAAATATAGAGCTAAGTAAATATTCAATGGGCCATACCTAAATTAATGGTGGATCTTCTTTGTTTTCTCCAAGTTGTCCATTAATTTCTCCCTTAGAGTTTTGACAGGGTGTCATTGAACCTTGTACTTTAACTTGATTTATCAGTTTGTCAACCAGGGTAGTGTCCAAGGATATTTACAAAAGGAGACTAGGTATCTCAATACAACAATATTTAGTCTTTTAAAATGAAAAATACAAACAAGTTTCTAAACTAGAAAGCATTAAAAATTAATCTAGGAAAGCTTTTGAAAACTAAACTAATAAGCATGATAAATTTGACTATAAAAGAAAGAAAGATTTTCAACTAAAAAGCATGTGAAATTTATCTATGAAAGCATGTAAACTCTAACTATGATAATGAACAATAAAATGGAAACATAATTTCTTTAATGCAAATTCACATAACTTTGGAACTTCGACACCTTTTTCAACCATGAAATGGAAATTACAGAATTGACTTACTTAACAACACCATGATACTACAAAACTACTACAAAGCCTGCAAGCTAACACATTATACTCAACACATCTTAAAGATAGAGAGTTCAATACTAACAGAACTTATTATTGACACACATATCACATAAAGAACAAATACTTATCTATATGAATCCTTCGAGTGGCTAGCTCTCTGGAATATGCAGTAAAGACTTGTCAAGCTTCAAAACATTATTTAGAACTCCAAAAATTTCATGACATAGTACTCAGAATTTTTCAGAACTATTTTGAAATTTAAAATAGTCTATTATCTTTGTATCTCTTGAATCATGGAACAATGCGAATATTTTCTATTCTAAAATTATGCCTAAGATCTAGAAGCTAGTAGTTTTAGATATTTGTCGCCTATAAAGTCTGAACTAAAAACATTAAATTTTTAAGTCTTCTTTAATCAAACAACTAAAAAGAAGTAAAGGCTCCAAGTGGGAGCTTTCAAGTACAGACGTCTTATATAAAATAGAAGAAATGAGCATGTTTTATGTGAGGGACAATACATAAAACTGAGACTTTTTTTGGTGGTCCCTAAGACTTGTTTTGAAGTCTCCAACTTCTAGATCTAGATTCCTAGAGCACTCCTTCCTCCATAAAGTCTTCTTTCTCCTTACTGTGAACCCTATTTAACAAGAATGGATCCTTTACAACCACACTTCATTAGTTTAAGAGTTTGATTTAGGAAAAATGAAAAGTGTAGTAATTATACATCTTTTTTAAGTAATAAACAACAATCTATCATATAAACCAAATAATATTGGCAAAGTAGGCTTATTCGGGCTATGGAAAAGGATCATTTGGGCTGGTGATGATGAAGGTAATTTCCTACCTCATCACTTTCTCTCCTTCCTAATGTTGAGCAGGTCCTCCTACTCTTTGCTGAGTTGGTCCACTTGCTCTAGCTTGTTTTTCTGCCTCCCTTCTCTTGTTATGCTCCTCAAATAGTGCACTATTATCATATACTGATTCTGCTGTGTTATCCCATTCCCTTGGATCTTGAACAAAACCTTTACCCAATTATATTTTTAGTCTCTAGGTCTAATACTCCCATTAGAATTGATTTGTAGTCACATTCACTGGAGGAGGTGGCTAAAGGAGTAATGGTGGTCTAAATCTCATCTCTATCCATTTTAATTTGAGTTGGCGTATCAGTTCTACCACACCTTGTGCTCTTTTATAAGACCACTTAAGGTTAGTAGGGGAGATTTTTTCCCTTCATTTCAAATGAATGGGTAGGGGTGTGTACCTTTATTCACATGATGCCCAAGCTCTATTTATTAATTGGGGACCTTCACCTTGAAATTTTTTATAACAGAGCCTGAGACTTTCACCATATTTTTCCTTCATAACATCAAACTTCTTTATTCTCTTGAATTATTTTTAGAAATCAAAGGGTTTTTGGTGGGGATGCCTCATCAGCACTAGGCCAATTTTCTTTTCTGCTTGAAGATAGTCTCTAGTCCTATCTTGCCAATGTATTTGATTCTGCAAGGTGGAATAAATGATCTCAGTTGAACTTCTCCTACAAACAAATTGATATAAATTCTATGTGTTTTTTAAGCAACAAATTGTGTGTGAAGAATTCACATGATAAATTTTGTTGTGCAGAGGAGGATGCCTTAAAAGCTTCCATAAATTGTTTGTCATCTAGATCATGTGGGAGATTACAAGAAATCCTCAATAGCTTCCATCTTAAAACTTGTTCATTCAAAAACATAGAATATAGTCTTGAGGGCTCCCTACATGCTAACAGTAGTTCCCCAGTCTTACAGGCTTCTATTTTGGCTTCATACAATCTATTATATTCCTTGTGTAGCATGACAAGATCTTCTTTTAATCTATTATTCTCAATCCCTGCTTTCCTAAGGAAATAATAGTGTTCCATCTACTTTTGCAATAGAGGAGGAATATGTATTTGGAACCACTTCATCTTAACTGGTTTTGTTTAAACTTATTTTCTTTCCATGGGTGGTTTGATTTTCAATTCTCTCAATTCCTCCTCCAGTTCTACTGTTTGACTTAATGTGGCTATTAGTTCCTTTTGTCTTTCTATAAATGCTGCTAGAAAATCCACAAAATTATTTTTCAAATTTCTACTTTGTTTGTCCTTATTTGAAAATTATTCTGTATTTCTATGTCTACCATCTCCTTTCCTTTTGACCGGTTTAATTGTGTTTGCAAAAAATTAGTTTCTTTATTTTTATCCTGCACAGAAGTTTCTAATTCTTGCATTTTATGTTGTTTTAGAATGGTTTCCTCACATTGAGCAATTGTCTATTTTTGCTATAGAACTATCTGCTCATTCTGGGAGAGCATATGTTCTAATTGCAAAACTTTTTTCTTCAAGTCAATTATCTAATTTTCCTGCTACTTCGTAATTGTTTCAATGTGTTCTTGTGAGGTGACTCCAATATCAAGCATTTAGAGAATTGATGCAGTTTCTAAAAATGATTGTTCTATCTCTTCCTCAGAATTTCCTTGTGTCCGTTCATTTTGAATTTTTTCTACTTCGTAATCAATAGGAATTTTCTGCTCAGTTAGTAAATGAGATTCCATTGCAATTGATATAACTATATTTTCTTCTATGTTTGTTTGATCTAGCCCTAAAGACTTTTTACCAACTTCCTCCATTTATTTCAAAGGAGAAGTTGATATCTCTGGCATGTCCCTTGTTGGATTTTCATCAACTGTTTGGGTCTCAGAATTTTTATTCTGCTTACTCCTTTTTAGATTTGGCATTTGCTCAAAAATAGTAGGGGAATCAATATCTGAGGCCAGCCGTTTGCTTCTTTGAAAGGGAGGAGGTTTTGCAATTTTGTTTTGACCTCAGCTTTTTAGCAACTAGTGTCTCTATTTCTCTTTTCTCATCATACACTACATTTCAACCTTTTCTGACTCTGCCAAAGATTCCTGGACTTTTAGTGGCTCTTCAATAGTCTATGCAAAATATAAATCCAGAACCTCTTATGTTTTAGGAGAATCTAGGGTTTCTATAGATTTTTGGGTTGTTATGGGTTTTGAAGTCTCTGAAACTTCCTATTCTTGTTGAAGTTCTAGAGAAACTCCTTCTAGAGTTATGACTACAACCCATAAGGATTCCCTTATTTCTAAGTTTGTTCCAAGTTCCTGTCTTTCAAATTTTTGAAGGAACTTATGCCATCTCTTTTATGTTTTGTGCCATTTTAGAATTTGATGCTTGCAAATAAAGGTGATCATCCCATGGTGTTTTAATGGCCCATTCCCAATTTTATATTTCTCAATCATATTTTCTAAGGAGTGAAATAGAAATGCAAGAACATTGATCTTTAATTCAGGATTAATTGCATCGTGGCATAGGTGGGTCAACAAACAGAATGGTGGGCCTACTATTGTAGCGCATTGGCCCTCACAGGTGAAATACTTTATCACCTAGGCCACTACTTTTTTCCAAGGTTCAATGAGGGTTTTCCTATTTATTCCTTTATTTTCACCCTTTTTCCCCATTACCATCTGGGGTTGAGGTTCCCCTTCTTGGACAAAATTATCAATCATTTTCTAATATGTAATGTATTTTTCTTGAGACAAATCTAATCCTTCTTTAGGAATTCCAGAAATTCTAGAGAGAATTGAGGTACTAACCTTAATTTTCTTTCCTCTGATGACTACATGGTCGTTCTCAAAATTCTCTATGAATTCCTTCTCCAATTCTATGTGATAGCCTTTGAATTTCTTCAAAAATTCCAACCACTTAGCTACCTAAAAAATTAGTCACACTCTATATTGCTAATAGTTTGTCTACTGAAGTTGGCTCTACTTTCTATTTGGCACCCATGATTGCAGATGGAGGAGAAAGGACTGGTAAACTAATGGGGTGAATTGGCTTGGAAGCTTGACTAAGTTAAGTTTGTAAAACTCTTGAATTGTTCAACAAGAATGAAATAAATTTAAAATAATTGAATAACATAATTATACCCTTCAGACATATTGCATTAATTACTCCATACTTTCTCATCATAATTTTCTTGCATGCTTAGTCATGCCACCTCCTTTTTTGTCAGTTCAAGTGAAGATCATTATGGGTTTCTATTTTTGGAAAAAGGGAATACTCGTGCTAATTTATTGATTTTTATGATATAATTATTGCCTATTAAAAAATTATGTACTACCTTCTTTCCTAAATTGATGTCAATCAAGACTTGTGCCGCTTAATGGAAGATGTGGTGTCCAAATCCTTGCATAGTTGTTATCTGCAGACAAGACACTTTATTAATGATGATGGTGAGGTTTATTAATGGTGAAGGCACATGTTTTGAAAGATGACATCATCTGTGTCCTTACGAAAAACTTGAATTTATTATGATTGATAGTCTCAAAGAAGCATATGGGTACCGTGACGTTGATGAAGAAATTATTCTAACACAAGTGACATAACATAGGTTCTGGAGCATCAAAAATCAAATACTATCAGAATGGAAAACAAAAGAGGTTTCAGAGAATCGTTGAAAGGATGCTTTTGGAATGCAAACTGAAACAAGAGGGTTCCGAAGCATTGTTGAAGGGATTCTATCAGAACGTGAACAAAAATGGTTTCAAAGCATCATTGAAAGGATGCTATTGGAACATGAACAAGAAGGGTTCTAGAGCATCATTGAACGGATGCTATTGGAACATGAACAAGAACAAGAGGGTTCCAGAGCATCATTGAAAGGGTGCTTTTGGAACTCAAACATCAACAAGAGGGTTCCAAAGCATCATTGATAGGATGCTTTTGAAACTCGAACATCAACAAGAAGGTTCTAGAGCATCATTGAAAGGATGCTTTCAGAACTCGAACATGAACAACAAGGTTTCAGAGCATTGTTGAAAGGATGCTATCAGAATGTGAACAAGAAGGGTTCTAGAGCATCGTTGAAAGGATGCTATCAAAATGTGAATGGGAACAAGAGGGTTCTAGAGCATAATTGAAAGGATGCTTTCAGAATGTGAACATGAAGGGTTCCAAAGAATTGTTCAAAGGATGCTATCAAAATGTGAACAGGAAGGGTTCTAGAGCATCATTGAAAGGATGTTATCGAAACATGAATAGGAACAAGAGGGTTCCGGAGCATCATTGAAAGGATTCTTTTGGAACATGAATAAGAAGGGTTCCATAGCATCATTGAAAGGATGCTATCAGAACGTGAATAGGAAGGGTTCTGGAGCATCGTTGAAAGGATGCTATCAGAACGTGAATGGGAAGGGAAGGTTCTGAAACATTGTTGAAAGGATGCTTTCGAAACGTGAACATGAAGGGTTCCAGAGTATCGTTGAAAGGATGCTATTGGAACATGAACATGAAGGGTTCCAGAGCATCATTGAAAGGATGCCATCAGAACGTGAATAGGAACAAGAGGGTTCTGGAGCATCGTTGAAAGGATGCTTTCGGAACTCAAATAGGAATAAGAAGGTTCCAACACTTCAAGAGGTATTCTACAAATAAACAAGTAATTCAAGAGTATTTTTTAAAAGGTGTTTCCAGAGAAAAACACTATGCAAAGCAATACATTTCCAAAGCATTTTAAAGATTCTTCTGAAGAAAATACTACACAAAATAATACACTTCTGAAGCATTTTAAAAATGCTTCCAGAGAAAATTTATTTTTTATTTTTATTTTTTTTGAAAATAGGGGTTATTGTCTTATTTTTCCATTGAAGGAGTAAATTCCTTCACACAACAAATGTCCGTTTTCATTTCAACCATTTTTGTAAATTCCTCTTTAAGTACTAGTTTTTGGTATAGTCACAGGGTATGACCATTTACCAGAAATGTCTATGTGTCCCCATCAATTAGTTTGAGTTGCACAACTCCATTATTAAATACCTTAGTTACTTCATATGGCCCTAACCAGCATGTTTGAAGCTTTCCTCTTAAATCCTTATATCAAGAGTCAAACAACAACACCCATTCTCCATTTTAAAACTTTCTCTCTTTGATATGTTTATCGTTCCAAGTTTTCCTCTGTTGTTGCACTAGTTCAGTGTATTGTATGTCTTCTAGACAGAGTTCATCTAGTTTATTCAGTTGAAGGACTCATTCCACCTAGGATTTATCTAGATCCAAACCTATTTCCATAGTTGTTCTTAATGTTTGGAGTTCAAACTCAATAGGGAGAATGGGTTTCTTACCAAAAAATACTTCATAGGGAGTGAAGCCTATGGTTGGTTTCCATGTAGTGTTATAAACCCATATTGCTTCATGTAGCTTTCTAGCCCAGTCCTTTCTCCCTGATGAAACTGTCTTGGTGAGTATATTTTCTAGTTCCCTATTGGTGACTTCAACCCTACCATTTGCCTATGGATGATATGGAGATGACTTTTTGTGGCTTACCTAAAAATGGTTGGTAAAGGTCAAGAGGACTTTGCACATAAATTGGGGTTCATGATCTGTGACTATGAATCTGGGTGCTCCAAATTTGAGGAATATTTTGTTATAAAGGAAGTCAACAACTTGTTCTTCTCTGGCTACTTTCAATGCTTGAACCTCTGCTGACTTAGTAATATAATCAATGCACACAAGGATGTATTCTTTTCGTTGAGAGGATGGGTCTATGGGTCATATGAACTTCGGACCCCATTTTTCGAATGGCTCTAGGATAACCTATAGCTGAAGAGGCATTTCACTAGATGGTATTGGTTTTCCTATTCTCTAGTATTCATCACAATGTTGGACATATCTTTTGATGTTTTTATGCATGGAGGGCCAATAATATCCAACACCTAAAATTTTATGAGATGTTCACTTTGCTAAATAATGACCTCTTGAAGGATCATCATGACAAGCCTAGAGTATACTGTAGGTTTCATCTGATCTTACGCACCTGTGCAATATTAAATCAGGTCCACATTTGAATAATAGACCATTTATCCATTTGAAGTGTTCACTCTCTCAGATAAGTTATTTTAAATTCAAGTGGAAACTCTAATGTAGCTAAGTAATTAGCTACATCTACGAACTAGGGTGTTTGAGAGGATATGGAAAATAATTGTTCATCTAGAAATTTGTCCTGGACTAGTTCACAATCCCATTTTCTTGATGTATTCTAGACAGGAAATAAACCACCACATTAAATTTCCCAAGTTTGTCAATGATAGTCACATTGAATTTCTAGAGAAGCAATAACCATCTAATTATCCTTCCACTCATAGTAGGTTGTTCATAAGGCATTTAATTGCTGAGTGATCTATATAAAGAATCACTTTATAACCTATGATATAGTGGTAGAATTTATTGATGGCATACACAATAGCCAAGAATTCTCTCTTAGTGGTGGTGTAATTCCTTTCAATTGGGGTTAAGTTTTTACTAACAAAATAGATAGTGTACTTCCCATCAGTTTCATCTTCTTGTCCTATAACTACTCCTATTGCATGATTTGAAGCATATGTAGAAATGTAGAATGGAAATCTCCAATTGGGTCCACACAATACTGGTGCAGACATGAGTTTCTCTTTAATGTTTTCAAATGAAGCTTGGCATTCTGGGGTCTAGGAAAAATCAATATCCTTTTGAAGCAAGGAGAACATAGGGGCTACAATTTTGCTAAAATTTTCAATAAATCTTTGATAGTAGCCCACATGTCCTAAAAGGATTCTAACATCCATTTGGTTTTTTGGGGGTTCAAGTCTTTGTATCACTTCAATCTTCCTGGGGTCAACTTTAATATCTTTAGCATAAATGTGATGACCCTGTTTAGGATGAAAAAGGAGGAGATGGGGTTTTCAATTTTGATGGATGTGTGGGTTAAATCCTCCTTTCTCAACAAACATTCAAGGACATATCAACCGAGTTGAATCACACTTTTGCAAGAGGATTCACCTACAGGTTAGGCTGTCACTTGGAATAATGTGGAAGCTCAGATATTATCAACTAATATATCAATTCAATGCTCAAGTACCCTTGAAACCCTAATTATGCAAAACAGTAAGCAGACTGATGAATTACAACAAATGCTTGCAGACTAAGGTAGTAGGCAGAGATTAAAAACTGACCATTTTTTGAAGTTCAGAGTGCAAAATACTCAGGGAGGTTGGCGCTAACACCCCTATCCAAGGCGGTGTTCTCTTTGTGGAACTCGATCTCCTTCTGACACTGATATTCACCATACTTTCCGTTTCTATCCCGTGAGATGCAGAGGACACTAGCATTGGCACCTAAGTCCAAGTAATCCTTTTCAAGGATCTGAGATCTGCACACTATCTTACTATTCCCTACAACTCCACTCCATCAAGATGTGAAACCTGTAACCTGCAATCACAAGGAGAGTGGTTGGGGGTTGTGGTTTTTTGAGGCTTTCCTCAGTCAAGCCCCAGAGAGACATTCAAGTCTTCCAAACACTATTTTTTAGATAGAGAATGCATATCCCTACGAGATAGAGGCAAAAACAAATTGATAAATGATTCAAACACAAATGGATATCACCTTGGAGGTGTAAATCTCACATAGATGAAGGCTCTTCAACACATGAGAAGATGAATCTAAATCTGCAATCACAAACACAATAACAATGCTCTGCTCTTTTTTGATTCTGCATTGTGAGTTTGCCAGAGAAATATGGAGTAGAGTGCTTCTGAACTTTGGACTGTAGTGGGTCTACAATAAAGATATTAAGGTTGTCATTACTAACTAGATTCCTACATTTTCTCAACCCTGGTTAGTGGAGCTTTGGAACCAAACCCTTCCCTTTATTGGTTGGACATTTTGGAAGGAAAGGAATAACATAATTTTTAGAGAAGCTGTCAAAGATTGTTCTCAATTTTACCAGTCTTTCTCTAAGACCCTTATTGAAAGTGTTACTAATTCTCATGTCAAAACTGCTGACAAACCTCTCACCCAACAAGAGGAAAGTATGGCTACTAATTAGGGGATACTTAATCAAATCCCTGCCTTTGACAACTTAAAGCAGCTCCTGAGATTTAATACTAGGTGGACCCGCCCCCCCCCCCGAAGTCTGGTTGGCTCAAATTAAATTTTGATGGGGCTTCAAAATCTAATGGTAAGGCTAGTGGTGGTGGGGTTATCAGGAATGACAGAGGGGAGCTAGTTGCTGCCTATGCTGGAGGATTAGGTCTCCAAAGTAATAATTTTACTGAGGCATCAACACTTTTATGGGGTGTTAAACTGACAATCACGTTGGATATACAGAATTTGCATATAGAGGGAGACTCTAAACTTGTAATTGATATTGTTACCAAGGTTTCAGTGTGTGGGTGGTAGCTTAAGGATATCACTTTTGATAGACAAATTCTTATTTAGAGTATTACCCAGGTGGATTTCTCTCACATCTACAGAGAGGGGAATGAAGTTGTTGATGCTCTTTCCAATCATGGTCAGCAATTTGAAAATTGGCGATGTTGGCGCCAATACAATAATATCCCCCATGCTATAGGGGAGTTAATTCAAAAAGAGATGACTTTCCAATGATGCCACATCACATTGTGAATGTCAACTTGGCACAACCGATTTCTTGTGGCAAGATGAGATGGCTGATTAAGGACATTGTAATTATGATGTAGTGTACTTTTCTAACAAATGCCATTTCAGCATTGATGATCCCCGCAATAAGTTGAGTTGGATGTTTGATGTTGATAGAAATTTTAAATGTATGATTTTGGAGCATGGGAAGGACTCGCAACGATTGGAGAATGAGGAGGCATATCTGAGTAATGATGACTTAAGGACACCGAATAATTTCCTCATTTATTTCATATTCATGCTTCTTTACGCTAGTTGAGTTAATACTCGAGGGTACTTTGAAGAAAGAGAAAGAAGCAGTGATTTTTCTAAGTGCTATTCTCCTTTGCTCTGTGGTTTTGAAGGAAAGGCGATCATGGGGGGGACAGAATTGGCACTGAACCCATATCTTATAGTGAATTCAAGGATAATGTTGTTGTGTGGCACTATTGTAAAGGAGGCATTATTTCTTTCCTCGAATGCCTCAATGGTCATGATGAAAACCTTTCTGTGCAGTGTGCCTTGTCGTGGGATAACCGCAAAGTTAAAATTGGCAAGATTGGGTTTGAAATTTTAGAGGAAATCATCACGATGGCTACTGGCTTTTCCATGAAAGGCACGAAACTGAAGAGAAAGGCTAAGGTTGCTGACCACCACAATCAAAAGCTTTTTTTGGGTGAGGGGGAGGAACTTGTCCCATATCAAGGAGGGTTTGATCGTGCAAAGCTCCCAGAGCCATGGGATGATATGTGCTACCTTCTGATCAAATATTTCACCTTGGAAGGACATTTTACCATGTTCTATAATTATCACCTTCCCCTTCTTAACCATTTTAGGTGAAATTCTCTTATTAGATTTCCTTTTTATTTGATGTCTTCATTGGAACACTCTATTCACCATGTGAAAGCTAAGTTGGATAAGAAACCCTCAAAGCGACCGATTCCCCTTCACCAAGGCCTTATCCATCATATGTATAAGTTTCATCTCGCCTTGGACCCGCCGAAACCAATTCAACCCACAATTGTTGAAATCCCTGTGGATATTCCCCCCAGTGCTGCTATATCTTCTGAGGAACCCTGTCATTCTACCCCTAACACCCAGGAAATAAAAGGGATTTCCTTTTCTAAATCCCTGGAGGAGAATACTGCGAAGGACATTGATACTCCTACCTCCAAAGGAAGTGTGAAAGGGAGGAAATGAAAATTTAAGGAGATGGTTTCTACTGTGGAGGTTACTGAAGTGGAGGATATAATGAGGGCCCATAAGAATCAAAACAGTGATAGTGAGGGACCACCGAAAAAAGATAAAGCTAAAATTGCAGCCAAAGCTAAGAATGAGGGTTACTCTTCGGGTGTCAAAAGGTCTGGTAGAATTGCTAGCAAACCGGCCCCTCAGGCAAAACTAATTGATTACTCTAAAAGTGACTCTGGGTCTTCTACTTGGGGAGATGAGCAGTCTAAAGGTGAAGACATTGAGGTTCAAGAGGTCTCAGAGGAGACTAAAGGGGTGGAGGAAAAGGAGACGCAAGCTGAGGATACTGATGGAGGGGATTTTGGACCTGATGATAATGCTCAAGAGGGGGAGAGGATGATTGTGGAGAAGGCTGAAGAGGTTGCTAAGGAGGAAGATGATGGTCATGTGGATGATATTACTGTTCTCAGAGGCTGTGTGGAATCACTGGAGTAAAAGGTTTGATCGATGGGATGTTTTATAAACAGTATGCTTTGCCACTCGACTATGCTCAATTTGACTCTGCTACAGGAGCACGACACCCTTGCCCATGGCGTGGATGAAGAGAAATTTAAAGAGTTTGATAAGATTTATGAATTTCTGTCTAAAGGCTGGGAGGATGTTTCTCCCTAGCTTTGTTTATTTTCTTTCTATTTATATGCCATTAGACTGCTACTTTTTACTATCTATTATTTATCGGTTGTTAATGTTGTTAATGTTGTAGCTATGTTTGGTGGCTCCTTTTGTTCGTGAGCCTTTGCTGTTCTTTTTTGGGATTCTATTGTAAGGGTTTGGCCCCTAGTTTTTGCCACCTTATTATATAAAAAATAATGCTCTACTCTGCTACAATGAATATCATGAATACTCTAAAATCATAAGTTTGCCAAAAGTTCACAATCATCTTCTAGTTTACAAATGAAACCCTAAACATGCTTATATATGCAACTAAACACATTCCCGCTAAGAATTTCATAATTCAAACTTAAGATGTCAGTCTGGGACCTAATTAACGGTCACAAAACTGACATTCAAATTTTGGACCTGCCTGAAATAGGGCAGGACAAGGGTGCTGGTACCCATGTCCACGGGTCCTTTTCCAAGGTGGGATTAGAGGCCACAATGTTCTTCATGCCCCATGTGACATGGGTTTTAGGCCACCTTCTGGGAGTCAAATATTAACATGTAAGATGCAAACCAAGGGACCCGAGAGCTAAACCTAGGAGGGAAAAGTCTAGGGAGACATTTTCTGACATAACATTTAGCCCCCACTTTAATGTATGTATAAACACAAGGCCCATACATGCATTAAAGTATGGTCAAAACACAACAAACATGCCAAGCACTTGAAGCTAATGCATACACAAAGATTGAGGAACTATTCCTAGTCCCCAGTCTTAGGTAGACATTAGAGAAAACACATCACAGACATGCCAAACATAGTGAAGACAGTAATAGGCACGTAAAACATGGAGAAGACAATTACAGTCATGCAAAACATGGAGAAGACAACATTGAAGACATGCAAAACATGGAGAAGACAACATTGAAGACACACAAAACACAGTGGATACAGTGAATACAATGATTATTTCTTTTTCATTTTCACATATATGAATGCAAATGCAAGTACATGGAAAGTAAACACACCACCCAAAATGTAGGAGGGACTCATCGCTACATGTCTTTAGACTGCATATGGGGCAACAGACATGCAATACAAATCAAGCACGCCATACAAATCCCAAAGCATAGGAGGGACTCATCGCCACACGTCTTTAGACTATGCTTGGGAAAAAAACACGTCATACACACACACATGGAAGACATGGAGAAAACATGACAAACAAGTGATGGAAGGAGCCTATTGCTAGGTTCACCACCATCTCAGGCACATTATAGGCACACCTGATGGTTGGGCTTTGCCACAACAACCTCTAAAGACATGATTAAGGGAGGATACACCAACCCCGCCTACTCGGAGGACTTTTAGAATAAAAAGGATGTGCACTAGCTCAAGAGATACACCATCCCTACCTCCACAGAGGGCTTAAAATAAAATTATATGCACGATATCCCACCTCTATAGAGGGATTAATGATTGCAATATAAAATAAAGAGGTGCACTTGCTCAGAGATACAACATTCCACCTCTGCAGAATCATCAAATAGCTTACCTTATATATGCCCCCACCTTAAGGTGGTTGATATCGTGTATCGATATCAAGCACTTTAAGGTAGAGAGAAAACAAACAAAGGAACAAGAGCTTTCATAAATCCCATGCCCCCAGAAGTGACATGCACTTTACGATCACCGAATGTTCCCACAAACACACAATTTCTTGCAAGACAAGAGGTCAAAAATCTTTCCATAAGATAATAACCACATCACATGATCAAAGCAATGCATAAACATAATCATATCGAAATCTGAGGTTATATACTATGGATTTGGAACCCGAGTATAACCGTGGGGCTATACTGCAGAGATCTCAGAACTGAGTATAAGCAAGGTGAGACCCAAGATAAACAAAGTGCACAGAGCAATATTATTGTTATGGTTTGTTAGTGTGATAAGACATCATCAAAATATCACATAGAGTGATTCTACTAGGCAAGCGTCAGATAATATATATCAACCCCATCGTCATGCATGGATTGGTCCATTTTTGCTTACTCGCTAAAGGGACATGTGGTCCATATCAATATTATTTATTTTTCATCATCTGCCAACTAGATAGAATCACTAGAGGAAGGTAAACAATAAATCAAGAGAGGAGAACAAGAGCCTTAGGGTCATCATGTAGGAAGGTGCCCCCAGGTCACCAATCACAACGCTATGCCCCTAGGACATGACACACAACAATGAAAATAGAGAAGTGATATAGAAGAATGATGATGCAAATAGAAGAAGGGTCACAATAAATGTGGTCTCCTGATATCCTTGACCTTACAAGAGTATCAAGGGTCATCCAAGGAGGCCTAAACAACACAAAACACATCATGCGGGAAACACAACAAAGAGGCAAAGGGTTAGAAATACTTACCTAAAGGCACAACACAATGGTAACAACTTATATATTTAGGAGGACACCCTTGAGAGCAACTAGAATAGGTGCTACAATGAGTGTGGCTTAGGGAGGGGGAAATACACTTATTCGCTATCCTTTTAGGAGGTGGAAGAAGTGGTTTGTTTTTAGTGACCTCGACATCCATCCATAAGGGATTTAATGTGACAGACCTTTCTTGATCCATTAGTGCTACATCTTTTGGAGAGAGAGCATAGGAATGAAGGAAAGGTAAGGTGATGTGAGGATAATTGTTAAATTTTGTATCTTTAGTGATGTTCAAAGAATATGCAACCAAAGGAGAGGTAGGAAATATTTTTAAATTCTTAGTGATGTCCAACTGACTTGAATATTCAATCAAAGGAGGGAGATTAAGGGTCTTCTCTCCCTTCATGAATTCCAAAGTATGTGAATGATCAACTAAATGAGGAAGATCGATGAGATGATCCAGAGAGACTTCATGCACTCTGGTAGGGATAGAAGTTTTAATATTGTTAAATGAGTTCTCATTAGCTACCCATGGAATATTCTTTGTTAGAGAGGGTCCTTCATTCACTAATGATTCATCTTGGCCAAAGAGAGCATTGGAATGGAGAGATGGTGATGGTTCTTCATTCACTAATGCTTCATCTTGGCCAAAGAGAGCAATGGAATGAAGATATGGTGGTATGATGTTAAGGGATGTGTCAATGAATTCCTCCTTTTTCGCCAAAGTGTCCTCATAAGTGGGAACAACTTTGGGAGAGAGATCATAAGGTAGAACTAAGTTACCATCACATGTTTTAGCAATATGAGTCATAGTGGAATGTTCAATAGAGATAAATTCATCTAAGGGTTCATCTAACATATTGAAGTCATCACTACTAAATGTATTAGTGGCTATGAATTTAGTGAGATCATCTAATATCATAGGATATGTTCCTATGAGGCTTGTGAATCTATCAAAATCAGATATATAGCAAAGGATTTCATATGTGGAACACATAGAAATATCAATATCATATATGCATGCTATTTGTTTCAAGACTTGAGGATATTCATGAGTAAATTTAGAAAAATTATCAATGTCTATGATGTATGCAAACAAAGCTTCCAAAGATGAATAACAAGAAATATCCATGATGCTAATTTAAAAGAACTCCAATACACACGAATTTCACAATGAACAACAAGGAAAAATAAGTGAGACTATTTCGCACTGAAGCACTTGTTTGAGGGAAACGGGTACTAAAAGACACATGGAGTCCACAACAAACATAGTGGATAGGAGGAAAGAGTAAAACACAAGGCTCAATTGATGATTTTAGAGGTTTTGATCAAGAGATGTGAATGAAGTGTGTGAACAACTAGTGTTGAAATACACACCATGTAATTAAAAAGATACCAATTTTCACACAATTTAATGAAATAATGCCAAATTTTCCAATGATAATTGAATGAATGCTTTAATATGAATGTAAGATCTTAAATGAAAGAGATTTAGGGTGAATTTAATGAAACAACACCAATTTATGTTTTCTTATGTGCCTAAAAATGTTCAAATTTTCCACTTTCTTCAAATTTTTCAATGCAAATGACTAAAAGATGAAGTGTTGTAATGAAATTGATGAGGGGAAGCAAATAAAAACTTTTATAACAGTCCAATAATGCAGCAATATCCTTCACAAACACACCTATAATGCAAATCTAGATGGATGACAAGGCCAAATATAGTGAAAATGCTAGTTTTTGTTGAAATTGACTATGTGAAAATGCAAAATTTGAGATGTAAATGCAAAAAAACACTATGATGAAACACTAAAATCAAAAATCAGTCCTAAAAGAGTGTTTAAAGGAGTAGTAAAATATGAAATAATATTTTAACTACAAACCCTAGCTAATGCAAAAACTAGGTTATATGAAAAATGCACAATTTCAAGCAATTTTTAACAATTTAAACATGAAAATGCAATGCAAGTAATTAATTAATGATGAATTTATGTAATTTAAATAAGATCTAATAAAAATATCTGAAATTAAATGCAAATTATTTCAAATTGCAAGCCTAAAATGCCAATTTTTTAAAATTTTCATTTTTTTTGTGTAACTTTTCAAATGCAATAAGATGAATGAATACAAATCTAGAGTACAACACTCAGTAAGGTACAAAATTCAAATAAACACGGGTTCACCAAAATGTTTAGGATGAAAAAGGAGGAGATGGGGCTTTCAATTTTGATGGATGTGTGGGTTAAATCCTCCTTTCTCAACAAACATTCAAGGACATATCAACCGAATTGAATCACACTTTTGCAAGAGGATTCACATACAGGTTAGGATGTCACTTTGAACGATATGGAAGCTTAGATATTATCAACTAATATATCAATTCAATGCTCAAATACCCTTAAAACCCTCATTATGTAAAACAATAAGCAAATTGATGAATTACGATAAATGCTTGCAGACTAAGGTAGCGGGCAGATATTAATAACTGATCATTTTTTGAAGTTTGGGATGCAGAATACTCAGGGACACTGGCACTAACACCCCTATCCAATGTGGTTTTTTCTTTGTGGAATCCTAATCTCCTTCCAACACTGATATTCATTGTACTTTACGTTTCTATTCTGTGAGATGCAAAGGACACTGGCATTGGCACCTGAGTCCAAGCAATCCTTTTCTTCAGGGATCTAGGATCTGCACACTATCTTATTGTTCCTTGCAACTCCACTCTGTCAAGATGTGAAACTTGTAACCTGCAATCACAAGGAGAGTGGTTGGGGCTTGTGGTGTTTAGAGGCTTGCCTCAGTCAAGCCCCAGAGAGACATTCAAATCTTTCGAACATCGTTGTCAGATAGAGAGTGTGTATCCTTGCAGGATAGAGACAAAAACAAATTGATAAATGATTCAAACACAAATGGATATATCACCTTGGAGATGTAGATCTCACATAGATGAAGGCTCTTCAACACATGAAAAGATGAAGCCAAATCTGTAATCATAAACACAATAACAATGCTCTGTTGTGCAATAATGAATATCATGAATTCTCTAAAATCATAAGTTTGCCAAAAGTTCACAATCATCTTCTAGTTTACAAATGAAACCCTAAACATGCTTATATATACAACTAAACACATTCCCACTTAGAATTTCGTAATTCAAACTTAAGATGTCGGCCTGGGACCTAATTAACGGTCACAAAACTGACATTCAAATTTGAGACCTGCCTGAAATAGGGCAAGACAAGGGTGCTAGTGCCCATGTCCACAGGCCCTTTTCCAAGGCAGGATCAGATGCCACAGTGTCCTTCATGCCCCATGTGACATGGGTTTCAGGCCACCTTCTTTCGGGAGTCAAAATTAACATGTAAGATGCAAAACAAGGGACCCGAGAGCTAAACCTAGGAGGGAAAAGTCCAGGGAAACATTTTCTGACATAACAGACCCAATACAATCCCTTGCTTCACCATTATCAAGAATTTTTTGTGACTTAGGGATAGATGATTCTCTTCACATCACTGGAGAACTTTGTCTATATTTTGACGTGCTTCCTCATGTGGTTCCATAGACTGTGAATTCATCCATATAGACTTCTACACAATCATTTACAAGTTCTACGAAGATAGATAGAACTGCTCGCTAAAATGTAGCAGGAGCATTGCATAGGCCAAAGGGAAGGAACCTGTATGCAAAGATTCTCGATGGACAAGTGAACATAGTTTTATCTTGATCTTCAACAACTTGTATCTGATTATAGCCACTAAACCCATCTAGGAAGGAAAAAGTACTTTTTACCAGCCAGATTGTCAAGAACCTGATATATAAATGGTAAGGGGAAATAATTAGAGACATTAGGTTTCCACAGTCCATAGTATTGCTTGTTTGTGCTTCTAGATTGAAAGTGTGTAAGTTTTTATCATCAACATTTTAGATCACACTTTGTGATGCATCATCAAAATAGCTAGAGCCAGAATATAGGTTGCCTTGTTAAGTTCCCTGTAATCCACACACACCCTCTATTTCCCCCTTTTCTTAGGGACTACCACTAAAGGTGAAACCCATTTTCTTTCTGAGATAGGATAAATGAATCCCAATTGTAGGAGTTTCTCAATTTTAGTTTTAATGATATCTCTGAGTGTAGGATTGAGTCAACATTGTGGTTGGTGAACTGGTCTAACATCCTTGGTATAGATGTGATGATTACAAACTTTTGGATTAATCCCTCTCATATCATTGTAATGCCAAGAAAAAGCCTTTGATCAGTTCATGAGAACATCAAATAATTTGAGTTCTTGTTGTTTTGAGAGCTAGTTGTTAATATTGAGGGGTTTTCCATGTAATACCATTATTGATTTCGTCCCTAGATAAGTGGAGGAGACTATATAAGTTTCACTCATCAAAGTATTAAGAGGGCACCTGTGAGGTTACATGTGGAAAGTAGTTATATCTTTGAGGAAACTCATAGTTATAGGGATCAGATTAGCCAATGGACAGTGAAATGCTGTAAGAAAGTCTTTCTTTTCATCATGAGCAAATTCTATTATACTTGTTTGGATAAGACTTTCTAAGTTTTAAACTTTTTCCAAGTGCTCTTCACTGTCTGTGTGGGTTCCACTATTTTATTCATTATTTGTATCGAGGTGGGTGTCATGATCCCATTTGTTTTCCATGTCTTTGCCATGTTGTTTAATGACTACCATCACCCAAGAAGCCAAATTGTCTTGTTGACTACATTGATTTGGTTCATCCACTCATACTCTACTAGTTTTATTTGCAGAGGGATGAGTAGGAGGGTATAACAACAATTGTTTACTATTGATGCCATTTGAAATGGTCATCCCTCTAGATCTACAGTCTATTTGGGCTGCTACTGTAGCCAGCCAAGGTCTTCCCAAAATCAATGGGTAATTATCCTTAGGGTTTTGTGATTGGATTACTTGAAAGTCAACTGGATATTCCCAGTTTTCAACTTTAACTGGGATATTCTCCAAGATTCCCTTAGGAATGGCAATAGATTGATCTAACATTTGCAAAATGGTGGTCATTGGTTGTAAATTTGTTAGTGCCAACATCTCCATGACTTTCATAGTCATTACGCTGATTGCGACCCCTAAATCAACAAGTGCATAGGAATCTTGACCTCATTAATTAAAATAGTTATAACCAGACTACTAGGATCACCATATTTTGGTGGAAGAAAGTCTCTAGAAAGAAGATTGGCTAGATAGCCATCATTTTGCATAGTATTAATTTGTTTTGTTCTTTCTTCTTGGTGTCTTAATACATAACTGTTTAACGAGTTGGTTTAATTCTGGAATCTCTTTGATGGCCTAAAGTAGTGAGATTTCAATATTTAGACATTTTATTTCTTGAATGAGGTTGGTTTCAGTTGATTCCATTAGTTCCAGAGAGATTTTAGGAGCCACTCCAGAAAAGGAGCTTGATGCTTTCCTTTATTCATATGGTCAACTTCTGGAGAAGATTTAGAGTATGGTTAACTAGTATCCTCAGCGTCGGACTCTAAAAGCTTGTTGGAAGGTGGTTCCGAAGAATTTTTGGAGGCCAACTTTGGAACTTGTCCCGTAGTTTGTCCATTTATTAATACCTTACGGGGATGATGCAGATTTCTTGTGGGTTTCTCCAATCTGGATATCCCCTTTGTTTGAATGTGTTTCTTCCTCATTTGTGACTTCAACTATAGTGGGTTAGAGAAGTGTTTTACCTTACCTTAATTACATGTTTCCACAATGTATAACATTGATTCCTTCCATATTCTCTTGTTCAGTAGAATATACAAAGATAGCTTGGTGATTATTCTTTGGATTCACCGATGGCTGATCATATAATTGTGATTGATTAACTTGTTCATTTTGTTGTGGATTCTGGGGAGGTGGTAAGAGGTTTTTCTATTGAGTTTGCATTTGTCAAGGTCCTTGGTAGAACTGATTTAATGGTTGATTCATTGAGGAATAAGGTTCGGGGTATACCAGGGTTGCATTTGATTAAACCATTGTGGGTGTGTCCATTGTTGATTTATCCATTCTAGAGGTCCCCAGAAATAAGGTCCCTAGTTGGGTGGCCCCTGAGGCCAAGGTGTTGTCCATTAGTTATTATTCCAGTTATTTTGAGGGTACCATGATGGATTTGGATTTTTTCCATAGCAAAATTTCCTCCAGGCCTCTGTCCCAGATAATTGACTTCATCTTTTACTTGGGACACCTTCTTCTTTGAGTTTTTAATCACACTCAACAAGTCACATTGATCTGTGGAATGGTTTTTATCATAAATTTGGCAAATATCAATTTTATCCAGAGGACATTTTCGTAATAGATGTTTATTCCTACATCTAGGACAATTTATGGAGAGTGTCTCTGGATTATGCATTTTATCTTGTATTCCATCTAGCGTGGTGTTTAGTTGGACGAGGATATCATTTTTTAGATTTTAAATTTTCTCCCAAAGTTTACCAATTTCATTCAATCCTCTGGTCAAGCTAGACTTCCTAATACCTCCCTGAGTTCTTGAATAATTTCTACATAAAGCAAAAAAAATTGTGAGGTCTAGTTTAGCTACATCACCCTTCCCCATCAAGTCTAGGACTCTATGAGCATCCTCATCAAGTCCTTTGAGGAATATAGTTTTGATAAGATCAAGGTTCATTGTTTCTTCACCACAGTGTTTTACTATGAAGATGAACCTATCTAGAAAATCTTTCAAACTTTCATCCTCTTTTTTTATGCCTAAATAGTTCTTCTTTTCTATCACTAACCCTATAGTGCTCTTGATATTTGTCTATTAAGTCAGTTTCCATTTTGTCCCAAGAGTTGATTGATCTTGTAGCCAGTCCCATGAACCATTGCATAGCTGAGTCTCGTAGAGTTGAAGGAAATAGTTTTAGTTTTTGGTTATCATCTTGTAGTCATATGTTTGATAGAGGACTTTGAACTCAAAAAGGAATTAGTCTAGATCTTCTGAAGCCAATCCTCTAAAGGTGGGTAGTATAGAAAGAGAAATGTTTTTCATTAGCGAAACTTCATCTAGGTTGAGAGCGATAGTAAAAGTAAATATTCATTCCAATCTCCTTCCATTCTAATTATTTTGATTATTATTGTTTTCTCCCATCATTACTAAGAGGATGGGTTCCTCTATAGGATTTTGTTTTGACAACTGTATAACCAAGATACTTTGAGAAGTGTCAAGTTGGTCTTGATTGACCAGTTCGTATTGAAAAAGTTCTTCAACTAAGGCTTCTATTTCCCCAGATTTAATAGTTGGAACGTCTATTTGGGGGCTTTTTTCTATGAATCTTCTGTGTGGACCCCTTTTTCTGACCATGCAGAATAAGGAGTTGACAATCTATTTTGAACTACTATTTGAGAGTTACCTAACTATTTTCCTAATAACACAATGTGCATGTTCCCTGGCAACGATGCCAAAAAGTGACAGGGTGTCGTTCAACCTTGTACTTTAACTTAATTTATCAGTTTGTTAACCAGGGCAGTGTCTAAGGCTATTTGCAAAAGGAGACTAGGTATCTCAATACAACAATATTTGGCCTTTTAAAATGAAAAATAAATAAGCATGATAAATCTGACTATAAAAGCAAGAAAGGTTTTAAACTAGAAAGCATGCGAAATTTATCTATGAAAGCATGTAAACTCTAATTGTGATAATAAATAGTAAACTAGAAACTTAATTTCTTTAATGCAAATTCATAGAACTTTGGAACTTCAAAACCTTTTTCAACCATGAAATGGAAATTACAAAATTGACTCACTTAACAACATCACAATACTATAGAACCTGCAAGCTAACACATTATACTCAATACATCTTAAAGATAGAAAGTTCAATACTAATAGAACTTATTACTGACACACATCACATAAAGAACAACTATTTATCTATATGAATCCTTCAAATGGCCAGCTCTCCAGAATATGCAATAAAGACTTGTAAAGCTTCAAAACATTTCAAAACTCCAACAATTTCGTCACATAATACTCAGAATTTTGTCGAACTATTTTAAAATTTAAAACAGTCTATTATCTTTGTATCTCTTGAATCATGGAACAATGTTATATATTTTCTATTCTTAAATTATGCCTGAGATCTAGAAGCCAACAATTTTTAGATATTTGCCACCTATAAAGTCTTAATTGAAAACATTAAATTTTTAAGAAGTCTTCTTTGATCAAACAACTAAAAAGAAGTAAAGGCTCTGAGTGGGAGGTTTCAAGTACAGATGTCTTTTATAAAATAGAAGAATTGAACATATTTTATGCGAGGAACAATAAATAAAACCGAGACTTTTGTTGGTGCTACCTAAAATTCTTTTCAGAGTCTCCAACTTCCAAAGCTAGATTCCTAGAGCACTCCTTCCTCCATAAAGTCTTCTTTCTCCTTGTTGTGAACCCTGTTTAACAAGAATAGATCCTTTACAACCACACTTCATTAGTTTAAGAGTCGAATTTAGTCAAAATAAAAAGTACAGTAATTATACATCATTTTTAAGTAATAAACAACAATATATCATATAAACCAAATAATATTGGCAAAGTAGGCTTAGTAAGGCTATGGAAAAGGATCATTACAACCACACTTCATTAGTTTAAGAGTCCAAAATAGTCAAAATGAAAAGTACAATAATTATACATCATTTTTACGTAATAAACAACAATCTATCATAGAAACCAAATAATATTGGCAAAGTAGGCTTAGTAAGGCTATAGAAAAGGATCATTATAACCACACTTCATTAGTTTAAGATTCCAATTTAGTCAAAATGAAAAGTATAGTAATTATACATCATTTTTAAGTAATAAACAACAATCTATCATATAAACCAAATAATATTGGCAAAGTAAGCTTAGTAAGGCTATGGAAAAGGATAATTTGGGCTGGTGATGATGAAGGTTACCTTATAAGGTTTCACAATTATTATATTCTTTGTCATTTATGACCATTTTGTATGCCACATGAATATAGGTAGTTTGGGACAAATATTCCCTTCTAGTATGGAGAATTTTATAAGCTATGCATTTAGTGGTGTACCTTACTTTGGGGTCCTCAATTTTGTTGACAGTGAGAAATTTCCCATTGAAGGTGGCACCTCTGAGTATAATGACAAATTTGTTATCAACTTTTTTAGGTTTGTCTCCTTTGTTCTAAAATCTAGTCATATGATGGATAGCTTCATTGGTGATGAGGAAAGGTTTGTCCAGGTATAAAAATTCTCCATGAATGTGGCTTAGAATCAACCAAATACACTTTTTTTCATTACCAAAATTTGAGAAATTTTCTCAAATATCTAGTTTTAGCTATCTAATATTAGCATACTATGTAAGGAATCCTCCAACTGTTTCATTTCTTAGGGATTTTCTCTTTTGAAAAGCTATTGTGATCCACCTCTTTTAGTTTAGCATGAATATATTTCCATACTTCTTTTGCATAGATGACCCCATCAGGGATATCTGAGAAAACTCCTTCTAGGTCATTCTCCATTGATTTCCATGGTAATGTATTGAATACAATCCTTGCAATATCTTTAACATCTATCAATTATGGAGCATATGTGCTTGCCATGGATCAACTTGTTCTTCTTCTCTCTTTACTCTTCCTCTAAAAACACTTGTTACTTGCTTGTTACACAATGACTTATATTTGCAAATTTATTTTTTGTGTTTTATGGTGCCCCTTGCTTCCTTTTATGTTTTTTTATCCCTCAATGTTGATGTCATAACTTTCATCATTAGTGTTTCACTAGTGATGACATATGTTGTCATGTTATGTGGGAACTTATTTCCTATGCTAAGTACTTTTTATGGTGCATTATAATTCATAATATTCATTGATGTCTAGTTCTATGCTTTAATCTGGTTCATAGAAATATTTTAGTCATTCTCTATTAACATATCCTTCCAAAATTTCATTGTTTAAAGTCTTAAATTGAACCACAATGGTTGGCTACATATGATTTAACAACCATATTTTAGTTTATCCAGTTTCTTAAACTTTGTCACACCCCATTTTTGGTTATTTATTTGAAACCTATTAATGTGTGGATTTAATATTTATTATTCCATTTTGTATTGCATTATAATGGGACAAATGATACATTGTTATCTTGATAGAATATTCATGATATGGAAATTGATTTTATGTAGTTGATATTTACTCAAATTATGATTATGATTACAATTTATTCTCCTAATGGACTAACTAATATTTGGATGGATACGAGGTGGATGCAAGATATCCTTTTCCCCACCCACACAGTGAGGGAGAGTATCATCTAGGAGAGGATGATAGATGGAAAAAAGTTGGCAGTTGAACCAAAATATTTGAGAACCACACACACCTATATGAGTTAATAATATGACTATATGTGATGATTGATAAATGTCTAGAAGAATGTTAGGTGTTGTTGAAGAAAGTCATCATGGTTTATTCTATTAGTCAATTTAATATTTAAAGAGTCAATTATTATTAATGTTATTATAACATAATATGGCTATGAAATATCTATGGTGTAGACACTCGTAGGCGTAGTATCATTACAATCAATTTGATTATAAATATAATATTGTATAATGATCATGATCTTAGTTTGAATTTATGATTTATAATGGAAAGCCAATGATATTATTATTATTCTATTTTAACCCCCCTACATGTGGAAATCATTGTCAAAAGGGAGAATATGGGCAATTAAGGTGCATACATGATGGTGGAGGATAAAAATAGCCAATGTAGTGAGGAGAAATAAGGGAGGAGTAGTGTTGAAACATTCATTCAATTTCCTTTTCTCTAGCTATTGCTTAGTCTAAAAGAAGAAAATCATTCTTTGCATGTCGTAGCATTCTATAGTTTGAGCATTAGAAGGGGTCAGTTTTGGTATGCCACATTGCTTTGGGGAGGAAATTGGTTAGTGTGAAGTTCAAGTAGATTGTAGGAGAGTCTACAGGTGTGAACACCTTGGTCAATCTATCCATGCTATGTTATTTCCATTGGATAATGTTTGACTAGACAAAGTATACAAAGCATACTATATTTGAAATTTGCATGTATCAATTTGGTTATCAAAGTGGTGTGATATATATTCTCTAGTTATATCAAATTGTTAATAGTTATACTTCAGTATTACTTGTGTATGGTTGCTATGCTGTGGAGGCATGAGCTCACACTATTTCAGGCCATAAGGTTATAGAAGGTTATATATATTACTAAGTTGCAGTGAGTTGTGGCTAAAGGTTGCAAAGGCTTATAGTTGTGTGTAATGTATTTTGCATTAAGCCATCTCTAGAGGCTATGAAAGGACCATGAAGTCCTCAACCACAGTCATATGTTATCACTCTCCTATATTGTTATCCTTCTTGGTCAATCGATCTACTCTCTACAAATGCTATTGTTACCATTTTTTTAGACCTACTGGCTCATCTGGGTGGTTGTTGTGACCATTACTTAGTTGTTTGAAATATTATTAACTATATATAGATCCAGTGCTTATGTATATCAGTTGTTACTAGCTTAGAGGGAATCAAGACCCTTATTTAGAGTCAATACATCTGTACTTATATAGATAACCATTGTGTTATATTAAAGCACCTTATTAGTAAGATCAAGACCCTGAGTTGGGGTGAAATACTTTTGTGAAGCTAAGTATGAATCTCCTTACATCTATGTGTTGTGAAGAAATTCCATCTTGCCATGTATAGCACCGACTAAGGTCAAGTGTAAGGCCAATCATAAGTTATTGTGTCTATGTATTAGAGAGTCATTCAATTGTTGTAATGACCATGTATAAGCAGTCCATAAACTGGTATGGGAAGGCCATAGGTCTTGACTAAAGTCTAGTCTCACTACTATGGTATGTGAACAAAATCTTTAAGTAACTATTCTCTTTAATGTCCTCATATATGGTTAGTCGACCACATAGTATAGAAGATCACTCAAGTCGATAAATGTATAGTGCTACCTAACTATGGTATAGGAGATAGTTTAGTGTATACTTTTAGAATTATGGGCAGAATGCATGTCATTATTTATAAGTCATTGTCATTGCATTGATCCATAATGGTCATGAGGAACCCGATAATAGCATACATCTTCGTATGAATTACATATGCCCAAATTCTCATTTATTTATGGTTATATAGTGTATTAATACTTGTGTTAATGTTATTATGTGGGTGTAGTTTCATAGTTGTAAACTAGAATTATTATTGTATTATTGTATGCCAACTCAAGGGTAGTGGTATATCAGGAAAATAGAAATTATAGTTATCATTATAATTAACCATATCAAGGTAAGAATATATTGGGAGAATAGAAACCTAGTTATTCCTATGCTTACAATATTGTATTCACTAAACTATCTCAAGGGTAGAGCACACTAGGAGATTTGGAACAATAGATATTGTGTCATTGTTCATCTTATCGAACTATATAAGATGAGACCATCTTAGGGTAAGCAATACCAGGAGAGTGGAACTTGATGATTATATATCGAGATCTAAGACCATATTATATAGAAAAAGTCTAGTAGGACCATCTCAAGGTAGGGAATACTACAAAATTGGTGACCACAAATAATATATATTTTAGGCTACACTTTCATTTTGTTTGTCACTAGTCATCAAGAGAGTCAAGCAGGAGATAGTAGTGTGTGAATGGATGACCCGCATTTATGTGACTGAATATTGAAAGCTTTGGCCAAAGTGATGAAATAGTTGTAAGCATTGTCAATTCACTATATCTATAGACTCATGTTAGTCAGAAATCATGGAAGCCAAAGGGTATCTAGGGACTACCTGATTGACTACATGTTATAGGTATTCACATTTGCACTTAGTTCTTAGATTTTTTTGTTGCAGACATTCCCATCTATCACCCTCATCAAAGATGTGTGGGGGACTGCTAGATCTGTTGTTAGAGGTAGAGCACTCGGATGATGCTCTTCCTTCTATAGCTAATCAACCATGTTGCTTGCACTCAGATGTGATGATTATGATTGAATGTCAACCCATATTTCAATGAAAGTCAAACATGTATAATTGATTTATTTAAGTGGATTAGAAGGATAATTGTCCTAATTTGAAATTATATCATATTATTCCTTCAATTGTAACTTGTATCTTGATAGACTATGTAATGATGTAATGTTAGCATCTTTATTTGAAATGTCGATTATATTTATGCTTTTGAAAAAGGAAATTCAAATTGTGGTATTTTTGTGTTATTTAATTTCCATATTTCTTATATTATTTCTTATTATTAAGTTGGGTGGTTTGTTACATGTGGTATCCAAGGCTAGGTTCAAACACTAGGGCTTATGAGCCTACTTTGTTTGAATGCCAAAACTTTTGAAACCAAGAAAACCTAGGCTAATTCAAAGTGATTTTATTTCTCTCAGTACAAAGATGGGAGGATCTAGATCAAGGAAGCAATCTAGAAATAAGAGAAAGAGTCAAGCCTAATCAAAGGGAAAGTTCACCCAACCACATCTCAAGGAAGAGGAGATATGGCTATCTAAAACTAAGATCTTAGCATTGGCCATGGGTTGTATAAATTTGAACAGAGAGAAACAAGTTAAACCCAAGGTCGAGATTAAGCCTAAGCCAAAGAAACCATTAGTAGTGTGTGACATGCCCTTTGGATATGGATTCTACACTCCTATTGTAATCAAGGAGGTATTAGAGGAGTACCTACTTGTACATCCTACCTCTGGAAGTGTGGAAGTAAACACAGAGGATGAAGATCCTAAAGAGTGTGAAACACCTAAATAGTATTTAAAAAAAAAGAGAAGAGATTTTGTAACCAAGAGACCTTATTATAAATAAGGATGTGTAATATCCCATTCCTATCAATAAAATTTTGCTCTTTTGAGAATTTGTGTGATGGATCTTGTCTTGAACATCAAATTTAATAAACTAAGTTACTTATGCTAATAAATGATAACTTACCTTTACTAGGTCAATATGGTATGAAATAGGAAAAATATGGGAAGTGGCCCTGACAATTCAAACCAAGCTACAAATGATCCTACCACAAAATAATGCAGGTCAGGGTTCAGGAATCTTATTAGATAGCTAAACCAAGTAGCAAATGATGGTATCACAATACAACAACAAAAGTGGAACAGTAGAACAACAACGCTTTATTCATATGCAACAGAGATTACAGCAGGAGTACAGATTTCATTACAGAACATTGGGCTCAGCCTTACAATACTACAAGATGCAGATCCAATAGATCATGCATTTAGGAGAAATCTTCAAGAAGACTCCAACACGTACTACCCACCAGAAGCCCCCTAAAAAGATCAAATCCCAAGTATTTATAGACTTCTTTGGTGACCATCGACCTTCATTAATGTTCTTGACATGTGTCATGATCTAATTTGTCCTTGGAACAGCCGCACAGACTGTCAAAATTGACCTTTTGTCATTTCTGGTTTGCTGGCGGGAAAGTCGGTCCAACTGGATTTTAGTGCAACAGGAAAAAGCACTAGATTTGTCTTCTTCCAACCTTTACTGGGAAAAGCATCGAAATCGGTCTCAACCAACCTTCGCAAAGGAAAGCGCTAGAAGTGACCTTTGCCGACTTAGCGTGGAATTCGACTTGTTTGACTAGCGCGGATTTCACCCTCTTACTTTGTCAGTGCAGCTCCATTTTAGCGCAAAGTCAGTGAGTTAGTCTTTTAGCGCAAACAGTGTGAAATCGCCCAGCGGGGAATGATGACATCGCCAACTTAGTAGAGGATTCAAAGGTGTCTGACTTGGCAGGGAATTTGAAGGTGTCAGGCTTTAGTCGGTAAAAGATACTTTTTGCGCAAGTCTAAACCCTTGGATTTTTAGCGCAAACTCCTTCATTGACTGCCAGTGTGGATTTTCGGTGTCATAGGATTTTAGCGCTAGGTCGATAGGACTCAAAAGTCGTGCTAGAGCATAACTTCACCAATTTTGACCAGATCTTCACCAAAATCAAGGTATGGATACCCATTTGGGCCTTCTTCAAGATCAATCCTTTACTTGGCCAACTTCCTTAAGAAATTTCTCCAAATTTGATCAATTCATCCCTGAGGCAACTCCTGCAGACAAAAACAGACAACAAGAACGTAAAAAAAATAAATCTTTTTGGTTGATGAGGATTGCACATGAACCCGGATGCTCCTGCATCAGACACGCCAGGTAACTAAAATGTTCCATGAGTTGAAAACTCAAGAACATTTTGGCAAGTCTGGACCAGAATACTAAACTTGACAAGTTCTACAGCAGTCAGCCAAGAAGCTTCATCAGCAGCTCTGTTCTTCCATCTGACCAAATATTCCAAGTACTCCTTGCCTCTAGTCTTTTTAACCACTCGGGAGTCAATCACTTTATCCACTTCTTCCATCTTCTTTTCAGGCAACTGATCTATCCACCCTTGTGTATTAGGTGAATGTGAATGTATCCCTCCTTATGTACTTGACTCTCCTTCATAGAACTTATACAGAGTAGTAAAATTGAAAATAGGTGATATGTCAATCCCTGCTGGCAACTAAATCTCATAGGCATTGGATGAGAACTTCCTTAACACCTTGCACGTACCTATTTTCTTGAATTTCAATTTATTATAGGTTCCCTGCGGAAACCTTTCTTTCCTCAAATGTGCCAAGACTAAGTCTCCTACCTAAAATTCTTGTTCCCTCTTATGCATGTCAACATACCTCTTGTACTTGCTAGCACTCTTCTCCAACTGTTCTTTCACTTCCTTATGGACCTCATGTAGTTATTCTACAAAATCTTCTGCAACAGCACTCTTCCTGTTCAAATTTGCACTATCATGAAGTTCATCAATACCTCTTGGGCTATACCCATAAACTATTTGAAAAGGACTCTTTCCCGCAATTCTATTCACTGAATTATTATAAGCAAATTCTACCTATGCCAGGATAAGATCCCATTGATGTGGTTTATCTCCCACCAAACATCTCAATAGATTTCCTAAACTTTTGTTCACAACTTCAGTTTGTCCATCAGTTTGTGGATGGTAAGCTTAACTAAATCGTAATTCAGTGCCCATTTTCTTCTATAAGGTACGCCAAAAATGACCAACAAATTTTGTGTCCCGGTCTGAAACTATGCTCTTAGGCAACCCATGCAACCTGACTACCTCTTTGAAAAATAATGTAGCTATGTGGGATGCATCACTAGTCTTCTGACATGGTATAAAATGAACCATCTTTGAAAATCTATCCACAACAATGAAAATGGAATCATGACCTCTTTGTGTTCAAGGCAATCCCAAAACAAAATCCATACTTATATGCTCCCAAGGTCTATCAGGTATGGGTAATGGCTGATACAGTCCCATATTCTGTCGTACTCCCTTGGCATGTTGGCAAATTCTATAGCCTACAAGTACCAATTTCTTCACATCTGCACTCATTCCAGGCCAAAAATAACTTTCATTCAGTTGTGCCACTGTCTTATCCACTCCAAAATGTCCACTTAAGCCTCCATTATGCTTTTCTCTAATGAGATTCTCTCTCATTGAACTTCTAGGTATGCATAATTTCTATCCTTTGAACAACAAAACATCTTGGATAAAGTATTCCAACCATGGTGTCCTATCTCTAGCCACTAGACTTTTCCTAATAGCCCATGCTTCCTTAAAATTAGGATCATTTGGATACAAATCTTTCATTGCATCAAAGCCAACAACATTAACCCTTAACTCATTCATCAACAAACATCTTCTGCTAAGTGCATATGCTACCCGGTTTGACTGACCACTCTGATGTTTCAAAATAAAGGAATAACTTTGCAAGAACTCCACCCATTTCATATGTCTTTGGTTTAACTTACCTTTACTATTGATATACTGTAGGGCATGATGATCAGTATACAACACAAACTCATTGGACAACAGATAATGCCTCCACTTCTTTAAGGCCTACACTATAACATAGAATTCTTGGTCATAGACTGAGTATTTCCTTTTTGCTTCATTGAGTTTCTCACTGAAGTAAGCAATGGGTCTACCTTCTTGGCTTAACATTCCTCCAATTGCACTACCACTAGCATCACAATCCACTTGGAAAACTTTGTTAAAGTCTGGCAATGCCAACACTAGCTACTCTGTCACCATCTTCTTCAACATCTGAAAAATCTTCTCTGTTGTAGCTATCCATTGGAACTCTTTCCTAACACCTTTCATTGTTTCAGTGATCGGTGCACATATTCCACTAAAAAAATTTATGAACTTCCTGTAGAAGCTCACCAAGCCATGAAAACTTCTGACCTCAAACATGTTTTTGGGTGAAGGCCAATCCAGTATTACCTTAACCTTCTCTAGATCCATCTTCAACCCCTCTTCAGATACTACAAAACCTAGATACACTAGTTCTTTCTGCATAAAATTGCACTTATCCATGTTCACCAGTAACTTCTCTTCTTTTAATATTTGCAAGACTACCCTTAGATGCAGTAGGTGCTCCTCCTTTGTCCTGCTGAAAACTAAAATGTCATCCAAATAAACTATGACAAACTTTCCAAGGAATGGCTTCATTACCTCTTTCATCAATCTTATAAAAGTGTTGGGTGCATTTGTCAACCCAAATGGCATCACTAACCACTCATACAGTCCATCCTTGGTTTTGAATGCTGTCTTCCACTCATCTCCTTCTCTAATTTTGATTTGGTGGTATCCGCTCTTCAAATCAATCTTGTTGAAATACTTTGCTCCACTCAAGCAATTCATCAAGTCATCCATATGAGGCAATAGAAACCTATACTTAATGGTGATCTTGTTTATAGCTCTTGAATTAGTGCACATCCGCCATTTTCCATCTTTCTTAGGTGCCAATACTGCAGGTACAACACACAGACTGAGACTTTTCCTAATTAGCCCCTCATCCAATAACTCTTGCACTTGCCTATTCAACTCTTCATTTTCCAAAGGTGTCATCCTATATGGTGCCTTGTTTGGTAGGCTTGCTCCTAGTATCAAATCCATGCAGTGACTTATGCTTCTAACTGGAGGTATTCCATCAGGTAAGTCCTTCATTAGTATGTCATCAAACTCACTCATAATTTCTTGGACCTCTGTGGGAACTGCTGCCCCTTTCTCAGCTATCATAGGTTCTACAAATTGAGGTAGGAAGGCATAACAAACCTTCTCCTTTCTGATTTCCTTTAGGAATTATTTTCCACTTACTAGACACACCCTATTACCTCTCTCAATATCCTCATCCTTATCCTTCAAAGGATTTAACACATACTCAACCCCATCCTTCTTGAGTGTTATCCAGTTACTCTTGCCATCATGAATGGCCTGTCTGTCATATTGCCAAGGTCTGCCCAACAATAGGTAGCATGCATCCATTATCATAACATCACACAATATCTCATCTTTATAATTTTCAATATGAAATTTGACAAGGCATTGTTCACTTACCAATAACTGATGTCCCTTTTGCAGCCAAGAGACCTTGTATGGAGTGGGGTGCTTCAATCTTTTCAAATTTAGTTTCTGCACCATTTCGTCTGATACTAAATTGTCAGTACTGCTGCTGTCCACAATGACCTTGTAGCATTTTCCTCAAGACTTACATCTAGTTCTAAATAGACTTTTTCACTGTTCTGGTTCCTCCCGTACCTTCTCTAGTGCTAGAAGAGCTTTCCTCATCATCAAGGATTTTCCATCCTCGGCTTCTTCTCCACGCTTTGGTGAGGCTGCACTAGCCACACTTTCCTCTTCAACCTATGCTATATGGAATCTAGTCTCTTTTCCTTTGCTACTGCTCTGTTGTACTTGAGGACATTCAAATGCTCTATGTCCAACCTGTCCACACTGGAAACATGTTCTACTGAACCGTCTTCCTCTTCCAGAATTTTCTCTACCTCAGGAATAATCACCTCTTCCTCTACCTCCCTGGGTATTGAAGAACTTGCTTCACCTTGTTTATCTCGAAATCTACATCCTAGATTTGACTGTCCTCTTCCTTTAGAGGATTTACCTCTCCCTCTAGAGCTATTCTGCCTTCTGGAGATCTTTTCTTCTACCTTCAATGCAAATTGATTGGCTTCTTCTATACTAGTGATCCTAACCATGCTAATTTCTTCTTGGATCGAATAATGCAACCCATTTACATACCTGGAGATCTTCTCAGCATCATCCTCAATGTGACTAGCCTGAATGTTCAATATGTAAAACTCTTCGGTGTAGTCTTGTACATTTTTCTCCCTCTGCTTGAGGTTATGCAACACCTTGAACATGGTGATCTGATGATCGATGGGCAAAAATTTTGCCTTTAACTTGGTTAACATCCTCTCCTAGTCTTTTCCTTCCCTTTTCTTTGTCTCTCAACTTGCACATGATCCCACCACCGAGATGCATGTCCTTTCAACTTTAAAGCTACAAGTTTTACCCTTTTAGGGTCTTCAATCAATTCTAACTCGAAAGATTTTTCCATCTCTACAATCCAGTCTATCAACTCGTCTGGTTTCAGACTTCCATTATAATTGGGTAGCTCAACACAGGATTTACTGGCAATCTTTGTCATTGCATGTAGAAACCTCCCCTCAAATCCATCTTCTCCTTCTTCTACTTCCTCTTCACTGACTTCTACCTCCTCATTGTCACTTACATCTGCCACAGGTACTCCTCTGCTCTGCGTTCTCTCCATTGCATCCAGCCTAGCCGTGATGCCTCTCAACTTTTCTGCCAATGCTGCATCTCTAATCCTTGGATGTGGTCCTCTCCTTCTTCTATCTTGGTGCATCATGTCTACAGACCCTCTGCAACAATCCCACGGCCTCAAGGAGTGCGAAATCTCGCTTTGATAACACTTAATGTAGGTCAGGGTTCAGGAGTCTTATCAGATAGCTAAACCAAGCAGCAAATGATGGTATCACAACACAACAACAAAAGTGGAACAACATAACAATAACACCTTATTCATATGCAACAGAGATTACAGCATGAGTATAGATTTCATTACATAACATTGGCCTCAGCCTTACAATACTACAAGATGTAGATCCAACAGATCATGCATTTCAGGAGAAATCTTCAAGAAGACTCCAACACATACTACCCACCAGAAGCCCCCTAAAAAGATCAAATCCCAAGTATTTATAGACTTCTTTGGTGGCCACCAACCTTCATTAATGTTATTGACACGTGTCATGATCTGATTTGATCTTGGAACGGCCGTACAGACTGTGAAAATTGACCTTTTGTCGTTTCTGGTTTGCTGGCAAGAAAGTCGGTCCAACTGGATTTCAGCGCAACAGGAAAAAGTGTTGGATTTGTCTTATGCCGACCTTTACTGGGAAAAGCACTGAAATCAGTCTCAACCGACCTTCGCAAAGGAAAGCGCTAGAAGTGACCTCTACCGACTTAGCGCAGAATTCGACCTTGTCCAACTAGCACGGATTTCACCCTCCTTCAAATTTGTCAGTGTAGCTCCATTTTAGCGCAAAGTTAGCGAGTTGGTCTTTTAGTGAAAACAATGTGAAATTGCCCAGTGGGGAATGATGACGTCACCAACTTAGCAGAGGATTCGAAGGTGTCTGACTTGGCAAGGAATTTGACGGTGTCTAACTTGGTAGGGAATTTGAAGGTGTCCGACTTTAGTCAGTAAAAGCTACTTTCCGCGCAAGTCCGAACCCTTGGATTTTTAGTGCAAACTCCTTCATTGACTGCCAACGTGGATTTCTAGTGTCATAGGATTTTAGCGCCAGGTCGGTAGGACTCAAAAGTCGCGCTAGAGCATAACTTCACCAATTTTGACTAGATCTTCACCAAAATCAAGGTATGAATACCCATTTGGGCCTTCTTCAAGATCAATCCCTTACTTGGCCAACTTCCTTAAGAAAATTCTCTGAATTTGATCAATTCATCCCTAAGGTAACTCCTGCAGACAAAAACAGACAACAAGAACGTAAAAAAAAAATCTTTTTGGTTGATGAGGATTGCACGTGAACCCGGATGCTCCTGCATCACAAAACTGGACCAAGTTCTTGCTAATCTAAATGAGACTAGGGAAAGAATAGTTTCTTTGGAACATCATGTTAGAGGACCTAGAGATCAAGAAGATGAAGTAGATCAAGAGCAAGACCCTAGCATTAATAAAAGACAAGATGAAATTTAACCCAACCAAGAGGAAATTGGAAGATAGGTGGAAGTAAGAGACCATATAGAAAATGAGTTGGCTTAGGATATGAAAAAGGTCAACCCATCTAAATTTGATGGCAAAATTATGGGAGACAAAGAAGAATCTTGGCTTAGTGAAATGGAAAAATATTTCAAAATCTACAACTATTTTGAGATAACAAAAGATATTTGGGGAGTGTATCAACTCTCAAGAGAATCCTCTACTTGGTGGGATAATAAGAAATCAGGAATGGGAATTGATTCCACCAATTTCACTTAGAATCTATTTGTGACCCTATTTAGACAAATATGGTTGCCCCTGGTATACTTTAATAACAAATTTATTGACTTTCAAAACCTAAGGCAAAGAGACATGATAGTAACTAAATATTGGGAGAAATTCATCTGGCTTTTTAGGTATGTTCCTTAGTATTAGTGAGATGAGTAGTTTAGAATATAGAAATCCATCATGGGACTAAACCCCAGATTGGAGAAGTGGATGTTCATGGACCCTCATCCATGGACCAGGTTTTTGAAAAGGCCATAAATCAAGAATAGAAGATTAAGTCCATTGCTACATCAAAGCATAAGTACTACAAAAGGTTTGGAAGCTCAAAATCCTCAACATTTAAAAAGAAAAAGTGCAACTAGAACTAGAATTCCAAACAAAAGTCAAGTGGTGCAAAGAATAACAATGATTCAAGATTTAAGGGAAAGAATAATGAGTCTAAGGGAATGAATGGAAATAGGGAGAAAAAGAGGTCTGATAGGAGAGGACCTCCCAGAGGATATTTTTTCTTGTGGAGGTGATCATTATTCCAACAATCACCCAACTAAGAATTAGGGAAACAACTTCATAAATCCTCTGCCATCACAATAGACAGCTTTCCAACAAAGAATCCATGTAGCAATTGATAACTTCCAAGTGAAGTTCCAGATCACTTTGATTGAAATCGTAGGTACACTTTTTGGTTGTTCCATTTCTATATTTATTGATATTGGAGCTATGAAGTGTTTTGTGGCACCTAGATTGCTTAATAGGATTCCTAGGAGAGTAGGATTTATGGAAAATTCATGGTCTATGCAATATGAAAACCAAGTTAAAGCAAGAGAAGAACAATGCTTGTTTAAAGCTGAGTTAAAAATTTCCACCTTATCCACTAAAGTGAACCTTTATGTGGAACCCTTAGGATCTTACGATGTTATCCTAGGGATGAATTGGTTTTGGCACCATAGAGCAAGAGTAAGTTATTTTGTAAAAATAGTTGAATGTTTAGATGACTTGGGAAACTATGTTCAAATCCAAGGGGTTAAATAGGAAATCAAGATGAGGCAAATTTCAGCTATACAACTTAAGAGAGCTAGAAGAAAGGGGCAGCGAAATGTATGCCATTAGTGTGGATGAGTTACAAGAAATCAAGGAACTTATGTGTCAAGATTATCCTTTTCTTCAAGAGTTCTAGGATGTTCTTCCTAAAGAGCTACCTAGACTACCTCCTAAGATGGAATTTGATTTTTTTAATTGACATAATTCTAGGATCAGAGCGTCAATCCAAGGCTCCATATAAAATGACCACAACAGAGCTCATGGAGCTAAAAGAATAAAGGATTAATTTGACCTAGTGTATCTCCTTGGGGTGCACCAGTATTTTTTGTCAAAAAGAAGGATGGAACCTTGTACCTATGTATAGATTGTGTGATGCTTAATAAGGAAACATTCAAAAATAGATACCCTTACTGTGCATTGATGACATCTTTGATCAAATGCCTAGTACCACTATTTTCCCTAAGATTAATCTAAGAGCAGGGTATCATCAATTAAGAATAAAGGAGGAAGATGTTCTTAAGACCACCTTCAAGACGAGGTATGGCCATTATGAATTCATAGTATTACCTTTCAGATTAATCAATGCACCAGCAACATTCATGAGTTTGATGAGTAGTGTTTTTAGAGACTTCTTGGATAAATTTGTGCTTTTCTTTCTAGATGATATATTGATATATTCAAGAAATAAGGAAGAGCATTTTCATCATTTGAGGCTAGTAATGCAATGTCTGAGAGAATATAAGTTGTATGGAAAATTGTCCAAATGTGTATTATTTCAAAAGGAGGTGCAATATTTAGGTCATGTTATCTCTATTGATCTGACAAAGATAAGAGTGATTGTGGAATGACCTACACAAAAATTATTCATGAAGTGTGAAGTTTCATGGGCTTGGTAGGCTACTACTAGAATTTTATGTTACATTTCTCGAGAATAGCCAACACCATAATGTTGCTTCAGAGAAAGGTTCAATTATTTGTGTGGTCAGATAAGTGTAAGGAAGTTTTTTAATTTCTAAAGGAGAGATTAACTTCATCTCTAGTTCTTAGAGTCCCAGATCTTGAAGGTCATTTTGTGGTTGTCACAAATGTGTCAGGAGAAGGGTTGGGTGGTGTACTTATGCAGAATAGTCAAGTTGTGGCCTATGAGTCTAGAAAGATCTTCCTAAATGAAACAAACTATGCCCCATGTGATCTAGAACTTATAGCAATTATGCATGCATTACATGTTTGGAGGCATCACTTGTTCGGTAAGCCATTTGAATTGAAAATAGATAATTTGGGACTCAAGTATATTTTCACTCAACCTTATCTAAATTCATTCCAAAGGCATTGGCTAGAGTTCTTATTAGATTATGATTTTGATATCAGTTACATTAAGGGCAAGGAGAACTAAGTGGTTGATGCTCTTAGTCGAAGATGACACATTTCTACAATAGCTACAATGCGGACAACCTTCCAAGAGAAGGTTCTAAGACAATCTTAAGGAGATGAATTTTATGAAGTTAAGAAATGTCTCTCTAAAAATATGTGAGACTATCAGCATGATGGGTATCAGTTAGAGCCTAGTAGGTTGTTGAGATACCAAAATTGAATGTGTGTTCCTAACCAGGGAGGTTTGAGGACATTTATTCTAAGAGAGATTCACTATGCACCTTACTCAAGTCACTTAGGAGTAACTAAGTTAATGGCTGATCTAAAACCACTATACTTCTAGAAGGGAGTTAAAAAGGAACTAGCCAACTTTGTGGCTAGGTGTTTAGAGTGTCAGTGGGTTAAGGCTGAGCACATACATCCTATAGGATTACTCTATCCCATGATGTTCTAGAGTGGAAATGGCAAGTAATTAGCATTGATTTTGTCCAAGGACTTCCAATGTCCATAAACTACCATGATATGATCCTAGTAGTAGTAGACAAGCTCACTAAGGTTGCTCACTTTATTCCTAGAAACTTGATGGAAGGTGTGCTAGTCCTTGCAAGAAGATTCATTCAAGAAATCTTTAGACTCCATGGAGTTCTAGAAAAGATTATCTTAGATAGTGATGCATGGATGACTTTGAAGTCTTAGAAAACCTTGTTTTTAGCATTGGGAACATAGTTTAACTTTAGTTTAGCTTATCACCTAGAGATCGATGGTCAAACTAAAAGGATGAACCAAGTATTGGAGGATTTATTACAAATGTATTGCATGGACTAGCAATATGGAGTACCTACCATTAGTTGAGTTTTATTATAATAATTCCTATTACTCTACTTTGAAAATGGATCTGTTTGAAACATTGTTTAGTAGAAAATGTGAAAAACCCATAAGTTGGGATTGACTAGAAGATAAAGTGTACATTGGGCCGAAGATGCTAGTAGAAATGGAAGAGCAAGTCAGATTAATAATAAATAGATTGTTTGAATCCAATGACAAGGGGAAAATTATGCGACCTTAAGTAGCCTACAAGATAATTTATCGTGGGAGACAAAGTTCTTCTTAGAGTCAAACCACATAAGAGTTTAATTAAGTTTAGCAATTTAGCTAAACTGGCACCCAAATATGTGGGTCCTTTTGAATTATTGGAAGTCATTAACCTAGTTTCATATAGATTAACATTACCACTTGCTCTTACACAATTGCATAATGTCTTTCATGTGTCCTATTTGAAAAATTATATTGTAGATTTTTCTCATGTCTTTGATTGTAACTCCTTACAGGGTTTGGACCCAAGAGTGGTAATGGTATCACCTCTTAGAGTGCTCAAGGTTCACAAGATCCACTTGCATAGAAAAGAAGTGACTCAGTACAAGGTCTCGTGGGACCAATATTTAGAGGACAATGCCACATGGGAGGACTACGAAGAGTTTTATAAGACATCCTAATATTTTTGCATAATGAATTTAGACATTTTAATGTTTCAAAACAAACTTTATTTATCATGTTGATTGAGCCATCGGGATGATGACTTTTTCCAGTTGGGAAGGATGCCACACCCCATTTTTGGTGATTTATTTGAAACCTATTAATGTGCATATTTAATATTTGTTAATCCATTTTGTATTTCACTATACTAGAACAAATGATACTTTGTTATCTTGATAGAATATTCATGATATGGAAATTAATTTTATGTAGATATTTACACAAATTATGATTATGATTTATTCTCCTAATGGACTAACTATTGTCTAGATGGATATGAGGTGGATGCAGGACAGACTTTTCCCCACCCACACGCTGAGGGAGAGTATCATCTAGGAGAGGATGCTAGATGACCACAAGTTGGTAGTTGAACCAAAATATCTGAGGATCACACACACCTACGCAAGTTGGTAATACGATTGTATGTGATGATTGATAAACATATAGAAGCATGTTAGGTGTTCTTGAATAAAGTCATCATGGTTTATTCTATTAGTCAATTTAATATTTAACAAGTTAATTATTATTAATATTATTATAGCATAATATAGCTATAATAGATTTATGGTGTAGACACTCATAAGCATAGTATCATTATAATCAAATTGATTATAAATACAATATTACTTAATGAGCATTATCTTATTTTGAATTTATGACTAATAATGGCAGGCCTATGATATTATTATTTTATGTTAACCCTCTCTATGTGGAAATCACTATCAAAAGGGAGAATATAGGCCAATAAGGTGTATACATAATGGTAGAGACTAAAAATAGCCAACTTAGTGGGGAGAAATAAGGGAGGAGGAGTGGCATTGAAAAATTCATTTAATTTCCCTTTCTCTAGCTACGTCTTAGTTTGAAAAAATTAAATCATTCTTTGCATGTTGTAGCATTATGTACATTCTGAGCATCGGAAGGGGTCAGTTCTAGTAGGATGCATTGCTCTAGGGAGGAAATTGGTTGGTGTGAAATTCAAGTAGATTGCAGGAGAGTCTATAGGTTTGAACACCTTAGTTGATCTATCCATGCCATTTATTTTCATTTGATTTTGTCACATTAGACAATTTATACAAAGCAAACCATATCTAAAATTTGCATGTATTGATTTGGTTATCAAATTCATGTGCTATATTCTCTAGTTCTATTGAATTGTTAATACTTATACTTTTGTATTACTTGTGTATGGATGCTATATTGTGGAGCCATGAGTTCACACTATTTTAGGTCGTAAGGCTACAAAAGGTTATTTAAAAATATATATTGTTATGTTGCAGTGAGCTATGGTTAAAGGTTGTGAAGGCTCATAGTTGTGTGTAATGTATGTTACATTAAGTTGTTTCTCAAGGCTATGAAAGGACCATGAGTCCTCAACCATAGCCATATGTTATCACTCTCCTATTGTTACCCTTGTTTTAGACCTATTGGCCCATTTGGGTGGCCGTTGTGACCATTACTTAGTTGTTTGAAATGCTACTAACTATATATAGCTCCAATGCTTATCCATATCAATTGTCACCACCTTAGATGGAATCAAGACCCTTAGTTATAGTTGATACATTTGTAAATCACTATGTTATATTAAAGCACCATGTTAGTAAGATCAAGACGCCAAGTTGGGGTGCAATATTTTTGTCAAGCAGAGTATGAATCGCCTTACCTATGTGTTGTGAAGAAATTCCACCTTGGCATGCATAGGATTGGTTGAGGCCAAGTATAAGGTCGATCATAAGTTATTATATGTCTTTGTATTAGAAAGTCATTCAAGTGTTGTAATGACCATGTATAGGTAGTCCATAAACTGGTATGGGAAGACCATCTAGGTCTTGATTAAAGTCTAGTCTCACTATTATGGTAAGTGAATAGACTCCTTAAGTAACTCTTTTCTTTTAATTCCCTTCTCATTTAGGTTAGTCGACCACGTAGCATAGAGGATCACTCAAGTCGATAAATTTATAGTGCTACCTAACTATGGTATAGGAGATAGTTTAGTGTATACTTCTATAAATATGGGTAGGATGCATGTGATTATTTGTAAGTCATTGCCATTGCATTGATCCATAAGGGTCATGAGGAACTTAATAATAGCATACATCTCCATATGAATTATATATACCAAAATTAGCATTTATTTGTTGTTATACAATGTATTAATACTTGTGTTAATGTTATTATCAGGATGTAGTTCCACAATTATAAACTAGAGTTATTCTTGTATTATTGTATTCCAACTCAAGGGTAGTAGTAAATCAAGAAAATAGAAATTATAGTTATCATTATAAATAACCATCTTAGGGTAAGAGTATACTCAGAGAATGGAAACCTAGTTATTCCTATGCTTACAATATTGTATTCACTAAACCATCTTAAAGGTTGAACACACTAGGAGATCTAGAACAATAGATATTGTCATTGTTCATCTTATCAAACTCTGGAAGACGAGATCATCACAAAGTAAGGAATACCAAGAGATTGGAACTTAATGGTTATATACCGATCTAAGACCATCTTTTATAGCACAAGGCTAGTCTAGGATCGTCTTAGGGTAGGGAATACTAGGAGATTGGAGTTTGAAGAATAATATAGATTTTAGCCTACACTTGCATTTTTTTAGTCACTAGTCATCAAGAGAGTCAAGAAAGAGATAGTAGTGTGTGAATGGATGACCCACACTTATGTGACTAAATATTGAAAGATTTGGCCAAAATGATGCAATAGCTATAAGCATTGTCAATTCACTATATCCTTAGACTCGTGCTAGTTAGAAATCATTGTAGCTAGAGGGTATCTAGGGACTACCTAATTAACTACATGTGATGAGTATTTACATTTGCACTTAGTTCTCACATTTGGTTCTATTGCAGATGTTCCCATCTATCACTCTCGTTGAATGGTTGGGCCCCTTCTTATAGGAAGATGTGTTGGGGACCTCTAGGTCTATGGTTGGAGGTAAAGCACTTACATGATACTCTTCTTCCTATAGTTGATCGACCATGTTGCTTGCACTCAAATGTGATGATTATGATTGAAGGTCAACCCATTTTGTAATGAAAAGTCAAACATGTATAATTGATGTATTTGAGTGGATTAGGATAGTTTTTACTAATCTAAAATTGTATCTTATTATTTCTTCAATTGTAACCTTTATCTCTACAAAATATGTAATGTTAGCATTTTATTTGAAATGTGGATTCTATTTATGCTTTTGAAAAAGGAAATTTAAATTGTGGAATTTATGTGTAATTTAATTTCCAATTTTTTTATTTATTTGTTATTGTTAAGTTGGTTGGCTTGTTACAAACTTGCTATCATATAGTAGTATTATATCTCCCAGTTGAAATTGTTTGATTTTATATTGCAGTTATGTCAAGCCTTTTGTTTCCTTTTCTCTTGTGTTTGATTATACATCACAAGTAATCAGTTGTCACTCAATTTCTCTAATTCCACTTAATGATCTTTAATAGAATCTTCCTCATTTAACCTTGTAGTGATTGTAGTTCTTATGTTAGGAACTATATGTTGTGTTGGAAGTGTTGCATCTAGTCCATAGACTAATTGAAATGGGCAATATCTTTTTAACCATTTATATGTTGTGTGGTAATCCCAAAGCACTACAAGTATCTTTTTGTCCCAATTTGATTCATCCTCATTGCAAACTTTGGTTAATTTTTTTCCCAATATTTTGTTGAAGGATTCACTAGCCCCATTTTATTGGGGGTGATAAGGTGTGCTCTTGTTATGATTTATCATATTTTTTTTCAAGAGTTCTTTAATAGTTTGATTGATGAAATGTTTCCCTCGATCACTAGTAATTTTAGTGAGCACTTGAATCTTGTGATGATGTTTTCATAGATAAACCTAGTTGTTGTATTTGTAATGCAATCCTTTGTTGGTTTTGATTCTACCCATCTAGTTAAATATTCAATGCTTTTTTTTTATAATTAAGCATGTCTTAATTTTCTAGGAAAAGGGATTAATAGGTCCTATAAAATTAATCACCCATTTTTTGAAAGGTTCCATGACTAGTACTAGTTGTAGTGGAATCTTGTCTCTTGTGGTTGGCCTTTTAGTTCATTGATTCATATCACAACTATGACAATATTTATTGGCATCCTTGAATAGGATTGGCCAACAAGGTCTAGCCAATAGAACTTCTCTTGTAGTTCTCTGTCCTGAGTTATGTCCTATAGAAATACCTTGATGTGCCTCTTCCAAGATTTGTCTTCTTTTGTGATCCAATACTACTCTATGAAAAAATCCATCTTTCCCTAATATTTATAACTCTCCTCTTATGATAGTATTGAAAGGAAGCTAGGTGTGTGAAAATCACTTCCTACACTAATCTAATGAGGGGAGGAGAGTGCAAATTCAATTTTATCTTTACAATTACAGATTATGGTAACCCACTAATAGAGATATTGCAGCAAACACATACATAAGAATGTAAGACAAAAGAAGAGAGACATAAGATATACGTGGGGAAAACCCTTATCAGGTGAAAAACCCCACACTCTAAAACACAGCTCAAATGTATTCCATAAACAATGAAGGTTACAATACAGTCATAAGCCAATACCCTTGCAGGAGTCTTCGACACTCGTATCTAGAGATGATCCGGCAGCATAATAGTACCTGTTAATCACACAATGCATCACCTCACCAAAGCACCTGTTTATAAAGAACATACAGGGCAAAAATGGCTCCACATTAAGATGGGCGTCCAACATGGCCTCATGGCCCAAAACCCACGCCTATGGACACTTGTCCAACATTGTAGGATGTCCTTGACACTTGTCAAGTCACCCCATCCCAAGGAGGTCGCCTATTTCCAAAATGGGTTATGACAGATGCTCTTACAACCGTCATAGAATCTGTCATAGTTGTCATAACTTACATCTGTAAGAGAATCTATCATACACAGACTATAAATAGAATATTCTCTTACAACATGTCATAGTCCACCTTGGGGCACCCAAAGATGCTTCTCGACACATGTCCATACCTGTCATAGGATCTTCCATTTCCAACTCTTACATGTCATAACTTTGTCATAGGAATCAGTCATGACCGTTTCGGTCAATATTCCCTTACACACATTCCAAGATACTGACACATGGAAAAATATTCCTACCACTAAGTGGGATGCCTATCTCCTCATGTGAGGACAAATTTACATGTGGTCATATGCCATGTAGGATGACACATCACCGTGCCAACTCCCACAATATAACAACATAGGATTTGCATCCAAATTATACAATAGGCAATAAATAAATAAATACAATGAAATAATACAAGGAATTACCAAGGCTGAGACACCTTAATTCCCAACATTCTCCCACTTGTCGAACACCTTGTAAGAGCCAATAGAAATAACAGGATTTAACTGTTGTAGGCCGAAAGACCCATAGACTCCAAACACCATCTGAACTTCTCTATACCTACTGACTTTGTCAATGCATCTGCAACATTCTTCAAAGTATCTACCTTCTCCAAATTTACCTTACCATCCTCTACCATGTTACGCATGAAGTGAAACTGTACATCAATATGCTTTGTTCTGGCATGGAAAGTTGGATTCTTCACAAGGCAAATCACACTTTGACTATCACAACAAATTGTAATTTGTCCTGCATCAACACCAATATTTGAACACAATCTCTTAAGCCAAATGGCTTCCTTGCAAGCATGAGTTGCTGCCATGTACCCATCTTCTGTCATGGACAAAACAACCACAGGTTGTCGCTTACTCATCCAACTAATTGCACCACCAAACATAGTGAACACAAAGGCACTGGAGGATCTCCTATTGTCAATGTCACCTGCCTAATCAGAATCCACAAATCCACGAAAACAAACTGAATGTGGAGGTCCTGTAGCATTACCATGATAACATATGGAATACTTAGAAGTACCCCTCAAATATCTAACCACTCGCTTAACTGCATCCCAATGTACCCATCTAGGATTAGCCATAAATTGACTAAGGACTCCCACTTCTTGGGCAATGTTTGGTCTTATGCAGACCATAGCATACATAAACTACCATCAACACTAGAATAAGGTACTCTGCTCATGTCCTCCACCTCACTAGGAGATTTTAGACAATCATTAACAAACAACTTTGTCCCCAATGAAAAAGGAACACACAATGGTCTACAATCTACCATGTTGAACCTATCCAACACGATCTTCACATACTTACTATGGCTTAACCAAAGTTTTATGTTAGCTCTGTCTCTTCTAATTTCCATTCCTAAAATGTACCTAGCTTCCCCAAGATTTTTCATCTCAAACTATGCTGACAACTGAGACTTCAAATCAGAAATCATATTCTTACCATTCCCAATCAACAACATATCGTCAATATACAATGCAATAATGAGAATGCGATCATTGTCAAATTTGTAATACACATAATGATCTGATTTTGATCTCAGATATCCAATTGACAACACAAAGGCATCAAACTTCAAGTACTACATCCTAAAAGACTGCTTCAAACCATACAAAGACTTATTCAACTTGCAAACCAAATTTTCCTTAGCTTTCTCTATGTAATGCTCTAGTTGTGACATGTAAATCTCTTCGTCCAAATCACCATGAAGGAAAGTTGTCTTCAGATCCATATGTTCTACCTCTAAGTCATAAGCAGCTGCAAGAGATAACATGAATCGAATGGATGTTAGCTTTGCAATAGGAGAGAAAATTTCACCATAATCAATTCCCTCCACTTGTGAGTACCCCTTCGCAACCAATCTAGCCTTGTACTTTTCAACACTACCATCTACACCAAATTTCTTCTTGAACACCCATTTGCATCCAACGGGTTTCCATCCTTCAAGCAAAGGCACCAAGTCCCATGTTTTATTATTTTCCAAAGAAGCCATCTCATCTTCCATGGCCTCCTTCCAGGAACCTGCATCTTTCATGCCCATAGCCTCTTTCACAGTTCTAGGCTCATTAGTGTTAGTAAGTAAAGCAAAAGCACAACTAGAATCAAATAATGAATAACCAAACCTATCAAGTTGCTTTGTCATTCGTGTAGACCTCCTCAATGGCTAAGGTTGAGGTTCTGCTTCTTCTAAGCTTTCAGATCTGCTAGAGCTCTCCTCATCATCAGGTCTCATAGGGTCTGATTGTTCAGTCTTCTCAGGGGTAGAAGGGAACTGAACCGCATCTTCTTTCTTTTCTCTCTGTTCTGGCTGTAGAACAATGGAAGAAGGTGTTAGCTCTCTGAAGATAACACTTCTGCTATACAACATTTTTTCAGCCACAGGATCCCAAAGCTTGTATCCTTTCACACCGACACCATAGCCAATGAAGATACACTTAACAACCTTGTTTTCCAATTTAGACTGTTTCTCCCTAGGCACATGTGCATATGCCTCACAACCAAAAACACAAAGATGTCTAACTGAAGGCTTCTTACCAGACCACACCTCCATAGGTGTCTTACTAACAAGAGCTAATGTAGGAGATCTGTTTACCAGATAGCGAGCAGTGGCTACAGCTTCAACCCAAAACTTTTGTCCGAGGCTTGCTCCACTAAGCATACTCCTAGCCCTCTCCATCAATGTCCTGTTCATCCTCTCTGCAACTCTATTTTACTGCAGGGTATATGGAGTTGTCTTATGTCTTTCAATCCCTTGCTCTTTACAGAACTTATCGAACTCTGCTAAACAAAACTCACCACCGTTGTCAGTTCTCAAACACTTAATCTTTTTACTAGTTTGATTTTTACCAAAGGCTTTAAACTCTTTAAATTGACTAAAGACTTCAGTCTTGCTTCTGATAAAATAAACCCATGTCCTTCTATTGTAATCATCTATGAAAGATACAAAATATACAGATTTGGAAATCAAAGGAACATTAACAGGACCAAACACATCAAAATGAATAAGATCCAATACATCATAAGACTTGTGAGAACTAGAGTAAAATTGAACATGGTTTTGCTTTCCATATACACAATGTTTACAAAAGTCAAACTTGAGATTACAATCATTTAACCCCTCAATGAGGTTTTTATTTTTTAGGGTTCTAAGACCCTTCTCACCAATGTGGCCATATCTCAGATGCCATAACATAGTCTTTTCAGTAGGAAGCTTAACTTCCAAAGCATGTGCACTACCATCACAACTAGTTACAACAGATTTCTTCATTGCTCGTTCAGATGGTGGGGATGAAGTGATTGCGGCTCTTTTCTTTGAGTCAGAAGAACTATTGCACTGTGAAGTGCATGCCTCCAGTTGAAACAGAGTACCTCTCCGAGTACCCTTCGCAAGCACCATAGATCCTCTAGTCATTTTGCATCCATCCTTCAAAAATACAACCTGCACACCTGCATCATTCAACATACTTATAGAAAGCAAGTTCCGTGCTAGGCCTAGGATGTGCATAACCCCAATGATCCCCCTCACTCGTCAATCAGGGAATCGGATTGAGACTCTTCCATGACCAACAATCTTCAGATGAGAATCGTCACCCAGATATACTCTTCCACCATCAAACTCTTCATATTTCGTAAACCAGTCTTGATGTGAGGTCATGTGGAATGATGCACCAAAATCAATCAACCACACATCATCAGATGCATGGGTGGCCAGGGCTGCGATGAAGGCATCACCATTATCTTGTGACTTGTCAGAATCAGAATCAGGAGCATTCTTCTTCTTCTTTTTCTTCTCCTCTTTGCATTCCTTTAGAAAATTCCTGGTTTTCCCATAGTTCCAAGAGAGAGCCTTGGACTTTCCAAGAGATTTGGATCTCCCACAAGATTTGGATCTACCCTTTTCACCTTTCTTGTCTTTCTTCTTCCCTTTCTCTTTGGGTCTTCCATGAACTGCAAGAGCCTCTTTGGCTGCCTCAGAAGACTTTCTCCGCATCTCTTCAGATAACAGCGAAGATACCACATCTTCCATCTTGAAGGTGGTAGTGGTGCTTCTGATATCCATGACAAGATGATCCCATGAATCTGGCAAAGAACAAAGCAGGGTCATACACCGATCCTCATCCATTTTCACACCCATAGATGTCAATTGTGCAATGATCATGTTGAAAGAATTCATATGGTCCACAATAGATCCTTCGTCTTCCATCTTCAAAGCAAACAACTTCTTTTTCAAAAAAAGTTTATTCACCAAGGCCTTGGCCTGATAAACATCACCCAGCTTCTTCCAAAGGTCTTTCGTGCTCTTCTCCTCATGGACATTCAACATGACAAAGTCAGCTAAACAAAGTCATATGAGACCCTTAGCCTTCAGATCTTTGAGGTTCCAATCAGCTTGTGACATTGCTATAGGTTTTACACTGGATACAGTTTCCCATAGGTCACGATCAACAAGTAGGTCTTCCATCTTGAGTTTCCACAACTCGAAATTAGTGCCATTAAATTTCTCCACCTCTAATCTTTCGGATGTGGTTGCCATCTCCTTCCTGCAACAAGATACAGAATACTCTGCACAAACTCCCACTTAACCTAAGATTAGCTCAAAAAAACCCCTACCCAGCAGCTAGAACCAAAACTGGCCAGGCTCTGATACCAACTGAAAGCAAGCTAGGTGTACGAAAATCGCTTCCTACACTAATCTAATGAGGGGAGGAGAGTGCAAATTCAATTTTATCTTTACAATTACAAATTATGTCAACCCACTAACAGAGATATTGCATCAAACACATACACAAGAATGTAAGACAGAAGAAGAGAGACACAAGATATACGTGGGGAAAACCCTTATCAGGTGAAAACCCCCACACTCCAAAACACAACTCAAATGTATTCTATAAACAATGAAGTTTACAATACAGTCACAGTGCTAATGCTCTTGTAGGAGTCTTCGACACTCGTATCTGGAGATGATCCAGCAACATAACAGTACCTGTTAATCACACAATGCATCACCTCACCAAAGCACCTGTTTATAAAGAACATACAAGGCAAAAATGGCTCCACAATGAGATGGACATCCAACATGGCCTCATGGCCTAAAATCCATGCCTATGGACACTTGTCCAACACTGTAGGATGTCCCTGACACTTTTCAAGTCACCCCATCCCAAGGAGGTCACCTATTTCCAAAATGGGCTATGATAGATGCTCTTACGACTCTTACAACCGTCATAGAATCTGTCATAGCTGTCATAACTTACAACTGTAAGAGAATCTGTCATACACAAGCTATAAATAGCATATTCTCTTACATGTCATAGTCCACCTTGGGGTGCCCAAAGATGCCTTTTTCAAAGATGCTTCTCGACACATGTCCATACCTATCATAGGATCTTCTATTTCTGACTCTTACATGTCATAACTTTGTCATAGGAATCAGTCATGACCATTTCGGTCAATATTCCCTTACACACATTCCAAGATGCTGACACATGGCAAAATATTCCTACCACTAAGTGGGAAGCCTATCTCCTCATGTGAGGACAAATTTACATGTGGTCATATGCCATGTAGGATGACACATCACCGTGCTAACTCCCACAATATGACAACATAGGATTTGCATCCAAATTATACAATAGGCAATAAATAAATAAATACAATGAAATAATACAACGAATTACTAAGGTTGAGACACATTAATTCCCAACAAGTATATGGGAAATCTTTTGTGGTTAGTCTTTGTTTATCTTATTTTCTGTAATTCTTTGGAAAGGTACCAATAGAAAACAATTGGGTAATATATTGTAGTTCACTAGGTACCACACTTGTCTAGAATAAGTGTGTGTTGGGGAAATTAGCATCAATTTATCCTACTCCTTCACCATTTTCAATTCTAGAAATATAGTCTAGTCCTTGATTTTATTTTCTATATTTAACCATAATCTTGAAATAAAATTCTTGAAAGAGCATTAACCATCAACATATTCAACCATGTATTACCAATCTATTCATCAGGTACTTTAGCAATTCATGGTCTGTATAAAAAATGAATGGGGTTGCTAAAATATAATGTCTAAATTTATGCAAGGAAAACATCATGGCTATGGATTCTCTTTCTATTGTTGTATAGTTCCTTTCAACTATCACAAGTTTCTTTCTGGCAAAATAAAATAGATGATCCTTCTTACCTCTAGACCATGTTAATACCATGCCTATTATGGTTTTATATGCATTGACATGGACATGGAATGGTTAAGTCTAGTATGGAAATATTAGTATTGGGGATTCTTCTATTTTATTCTTAAGTGTATCAAATGATTTTTGGATTGATCCATCCATTCAAATTTCTTGTTATGCTTTTTCTTTAACAAGTCTTCAAAATACCTAAGTACCTAGCTGAGAAGTTTGAATAGATCCAGAAAAAATTCATGTGGTTAGGTGTGGAGGAAAAAAGAAGGTTAGCCTTGGTTAGTTGGGACAAGGTCTGTTTGCCCAAAACCTAGGGGGTTTGGGTTCAAGAAAAATTCACCTTATGAATAAGGCCCTTTTGGCTAAAATTGGATGGAACTTGATCAATGGCAGAAAAGATTGGGGGGACATCATGAGAGCTAAATACTTCAAGGGGGCCAGGCTATCAATTTCCTCTCAAAACAAAATCTCCCTAAGGGATCGGTCATATGGAATGGTACTCTAAAATCTAGAGGGCTCTTGTGCAAAGGTATCAGATGGAAGGTGGGTAATGGCAGGTATATCAACTTTTGGGGGGACATACGGTTAGGGGAGTAGCCTCTCAAGTAGCTAAGTTTTGGTAGGTTGGCTAACAGAGCCAGCTACTTCTTTGGTTCTGTTGTTTCTTCTTACATTGGTCATAACGGTTACTCCAAAAGTTGGAAATATCTTCTTTATTGTTGTATTGATCAGAATGGGGATAGACAACTTGCTTTATAGCTCCAAAGGGAATTGGATAACTATAGACTCTCTTTGTTCCCTAGAGAGGACCAAATTGTCTGGGAGAAAGATAGTAGAGATCTTTTTATTGTGAAAACAACATATGGTCTACTGTTAGACCTTGTGGAGGATAGATTTTGGCATAAAGTTTGGAATTTTAGACTCATCCCTAAAATAAACTTCTTCTGGTGGACTGTTAATTATCACAACAAAATCCTCACTTTGGATAACCTAAAAAAAAGGGGATTTCAACTCCCTAATAGGTGTGCTCTTTGTCTTAAGGATGAAGAGACTATTCCCCATATGTTATGTTCTTGTGAATTCTCTAGGGAAGTTTGGGGTTTAATGTTGCAGAGGATGGGTGTGGAGTGGGTGTTTAATGAAAACCTAAATGCTTTTGTCAGGGAGTGGGTGTCCCCCTTTTCCTTCCCTATGGATGGAAGGAGCTATGGAGACAAATCCCCCCTCACCTTGGGTGTAATATCTGGGAGGAGAGGAATAATAGGATCTTCAGGGACACCTCCAAAACTCCCCTTGAAGTCTTCTAGGCCTTCTCCAGACTCCTTATTGAAAATTTGAACACTTGCAATTTTGAATCTGTTGAGTCCCCCCCTAGCCAAGCTGAAGTAGATCTTCTAAATTTTTGGGATGTTACAAACGATCTTTGTCAAGTGGACAACTCTAGGAAGCTTGCACATGCCAAGACTAATTGGAAACCCCCTTAGAAGAATTCGTGTAAATTCATCTTTGATGGAGCAGCCAAAGGCAACCCGAGACGGGCTAGTTGAGGAGGTATAATTAGATCTGACATGGGTGTATATATGGCTGCTTATGCTGGAGGCTTAGGGATCAAAAGTAATAATGATGCTAAGGCTCTTGCTATGTTATGGGGAGTTAAACTTGTTGATTCTTTGGGTATCAAAAAACTCCATGTCAAAGGAGATTTCAAACTTCTTGTTAATGTTGTTCTTGGCACAACTAACCCTGGTTGGAAACTTATGGATGTGGTCAGGGAAATAAAAATGCTTCTAAGTGGCTTTGAGGAATTTGTAGTCTCCCATATATATAGGGAAGGCAATGTTGTTGCGGATGCTATGGCCAATGTTAATATTAACAACTCCTCTTGGAGATGCTGGAGAAAGGCTACTAATGTGCCTAGTAGAGTTCAAGCCCTCATTGTCAAATATGGTAGTAGACCTTGAGAATATTTTGGATCTTAAGCCTCACAGTGGGAGGATCGACAGCCAAGATAATTCTAGTTGGGTTATCTGGACCATGTTCCTTTGCATGGGTGTTGGTATAAGTGGGGTTGTCTTGAAAGGGTGGGATGTGGATAGGACCACGAAAGGGAAAAAGGCCCTTAGGGATAAATTCAAATGAATAATAGATCCATTGGGAATCAAATCCTTAAAAGAGGGAAGGCTAATGTGGATTGGAAAGCCACGAGTCAACAACCAGTTGTTGACTGGACTACTAGCATGGAAGACAGCCCACTTGCCAAGAATGACTAGCAGATAGGATGGCATTATAGCAATCATTATGATTTTATCTCTGATCACCTCTGCATTGATTTTGACATGAGGTGGCGGGTGTATGTTTTTCCCCTAGTGGTGGAGCAAGGTGGTAGGAGCTCCCCAAGTCTGATCTATCATTACAACTCCCATCAAATCCAGTGTGGCACTTATTAGAGTGATACGAGGTGCGTGGAAGGATTGAGAATCCATCGTGTCATTTATCACTTAGCTTGGTTCAATTCCTATAGAAGAGAAAAATGTATTTCTATGACGTATTTGTTACTGTGTTAACCTGAGTGCTACCATGGGAGGAGACATTGTGAAAATGGAACCCTCTTCCCTTGATGAATTTAATCACGACCCTACTATCTGGTATATCCTCTAGGAAGGGCAGTGACCTCCTTTCTTGAATTCTGAAAGGGCATGATGAGAATCTCTCTCATCAGTTTGTGGATTCTTAGGACAATAGGCATGTTCAACTGGGTGGTATTGGCTTTGAGGTAACTAAAGAGATCATAGGCCAAGCAACTGGGATGTCTATTGAAGGGATGAAGTATTGCTGCTAGAGTAGGGTCACCGATCCAGAAAGTATGGTGGCCCTCTTCAGAGAGGGGGGATCTGCAACCAAAATACAAGGGTGTTTTGAGTAGGAGAAGCTACAGACTCCGTGGGACTAGGTGTGTTTGGTGGTTATGAAATATTTTATGCTTGAAGGGTGATGTAGGTTTACTTTCATTATCACTTCGCTTTGCTTAACCACTTTCATCACAGCTTTGAGATTATCTTTCCTTTTTTTCTTTTATCTTTCCTAGAGAACTCTATTAGGGTGGCATGGGAATCCCATGCTAAGAATCCCAATACCTCGGTCATCCCCTCCACCAGAGCCTTTTTTTTGTCTCTACCATTTCCATTTAGCTTTGTGTCCCCCTAAGACCATCAAGGTCAGTTTTCTCCATGACTCCCCTCCGAATCCTATTACTGCCAGCCCTAGTGTTAAGGGTAAAGGGAAGAAGTATGTTGTGTTCCAAAAAGAGGTGGTTTCCCCTTCTCAAGCCCCCAAGAATTGGCCTATAATTGAGGAAATACAGGATTCCCCGTCGGTAGAAACTCCTAATCCTAAATCTAGTTCAAAAACCCCCAAAGGAAAAACCACCCTAAAGAAGCAAAGCAAGAGCCCTAAATCTCAGGCTACTGATGATAAGAAGGGGGAGGTCTCCTCTGCTAAAAGAGTGATGGAAATGGAAGGAGAAGGAAGGTCCCAGCCCCATAAAAAATTAAAGGAAGTGAAGGAGGCTATTCAATATGAAGTGGTTGTGTCAAAATTTATGGATTTGGATGTTGTTGGAAAGCAAGGTGGAGGTGGTGATGTATTGGGGAATACTGGTAAAATAGCCCAACGGGTTAGAAGGTCCAGTCGCATTGCAGGCATTCCTTAGGTAAATCCTCAAGGGATTGAGCTTTCATGTGAGTCTGAATTTGTGGAAGACACCCTGGGAGAAGATGAAGGGCATACCCCTGAAGGGTCTGTGTAAGAGGAAGAAGGCACCAATCATTCTCATAAATGAACCCCCCCTACTCAGAAGATGAGAAGGATACCCATGATCGAGAGGAGGGAAAGAGGAAATGTACCCTATGTGAAAAGACTGTGGAGGAGATTTTTGATCTTAGGTCTAAGGTTAGGGAGATGCAGAAGAATTGGAAAGTGATGGCCGGGTTTGCTGCCAAAGTTCTGTAATGTGCTGCTATTGCCTTCTTTGTTGTGAAGGAGTTTGATGACAAGATCAGGGCATTGCGATTGAAATCCTTGGGGATTATTAGGAGATGTTCAAATTCCTCACTAAACATGGGAATGATGGGAATCCTTAGTTGTTCCTTCTATGTTTTCTGTTGTTGGTTTTTTCTTGAAGTTGGTTTGGTTGGGTTTTAGGTTACTCTACTATTTCTCTGCTATTAATGCACTATTTTTGGCCTATGTGATGCTTTTCCTCTACCCTTTGGGCTATTTTGTATAGGGTTCTGGACCTTTTTTCTAGCTGACTTTATTAAAAACAAGTCTTCGGTGGAACCAAAGATAGCTACATAATTCTTTATATTATTTTATGGTAACCTATGTATCCCAAGAATGTTTTTGTTTCTATTATGTTCTTTCAGGTTGGTATATTTATAATTATATCTATTTTAAGAGGATCTACCATCATTCCTTCTTGATAGATTATATGTCCTAATAGGGTGTTGAATGGAGTTGCAAATATGCATTTTTTCAAATTGTGCAATTCTTGGACTATGACATCTTTCAAACATTAGTTTTAGTGCCTAAATATGATCTTTTAACATCCCATATAGGATCCATTCATTTAGATATACTTCAAGAAAATTATTTATGAAATCTCTAATTGCACTAACCATGATTCTACTAAATACCACAAGTGCATTCTTTAGTGCAAAAGGCATGAATATACATGTATGATCCCTATTCTATTGTAAATGTATTCTTTGGCTAGTCTTCTGATATATTTACCTAGTGGTAATCGAAAAAGCCATCTATGAATGAGTAGACTTCTAGATATCAGCAATGCTTTCCAAGACTTCTATAAATGGTGTTGGAAAAGGATCATACTCACAAGATTTATTAAGTTCTCTAACTTCTACACATATCCTTATGTCCCCTATTTTCTTATTTTGAACTACCATAGGACTTATCCAATCAACATTTTCTACTAGTTTAATGATACTACCAACCAACATTCTATATATTTCAATTTTTACTTTTACTTTTAATTTTATGTCAAGACAGTAAGGTCTTTGTTTATGTAGACTAGCATTTTCAAGTTTAAGTGGATCTTCATTACTCCATCTTCCTCCTTTATTCCTTTCAATTCTATAAAGGTTCTTAGGAATAGGTCTTCATATTCCTTTAATGTTTCTACAACTTTTGCTACTTCCTCTTCTTTCCAATAGTCTACAATTTTAGCTAATTTTGGTTCACCATTCTTAGCTAGGTTTCTTCTTTAATCTTTAATGCTGATAAAAATATTGATTTTTATTTTAGATTTGTCTATTATTTCTCTTTCATCCTCCCCTATTTGTATATTTGAACTTTTAGGGTCATCCCCCTCTTAAAGGATTCTTATCTCCTTTCTTTATTGAATAGCAGATTCTTTGTGGTACCAATATTGTTTGTGGTATCATTTCATTATTTTCCTAGCTATTTTCTTCATTTCATGTGTTTTCTTTGCCAAAATTTCTTTTTACTTCTTCTAGTAACATTATAAATTCTTTAACCCTTTTTAAGATATTGTCTATCTGTGGATTTGGATCCCAAAACTAAAAAGTTCTACAAAATTCTACCTTGGTTGTATCCCAATATCTTGTTTCTCCTCTTAGTTCCTAATGAATGTACCAAAGTCTAGTAAAATAATTATATCCTTAGCCTTTTATCAATTTCTCCTATCTCATCCATAGTTATTCACAACTTGTTATATGGTATTCTAGGTTTCCTCTTGCATTGTATTCAATTATCCCATCAATATTTCCTTCTTCTTCTAGGTATCTATTCTTGACTAAAACTTTTGAGGCTTTCCAAGTATGTATATTTAGTTTATGGGTGTTCCACCATTGTGCAATGCTTAACATTAGTATTTCATCTATGGATTTCATTTTGAATTCTTCATTTGTGAATGTTCTTTCCATTACTTGAAGATAGTTCAATGAATCTCCTACTCTAGAATAATGTGGTAACTTGGCATGTTATACTCCTCTTTGGATGTGGTTTACTTTCTTATTGTGTAGTATGTTTTCTTGATCTACAATATCCATTTACGTAGTTTTGGGAACTTTTCAAACCATAAGTAATTTCCTAAGCATGAATATCTTTTTTATATACTTTCTATCTCTTCCCATGCCTAGGCTTCTACTACATCCTCTATATTAGTTGAAGAACTATCATCATCTATGATTACTTCACCTTCAGAATTGGGTTCTCCATCCTATTCTTTCCTAGGTATTATGCCAATTGTATATAGTGTTTTTTTCTATCATCTCCTTCATCCTTAGATTAGATTTCCTCTACATATGTGCCTTTCATTCCTTCATTAAATGGCATGTGTATTATTCTTCCACTTCCTTGTAATATTAGTTCTTCCTTATCTACATTATTCACAAACCATTCAATATCCAGTATGATGTCAAATACTTCTTGGGATCCTTCATACATATCTATAACTTCAAAGTCAACTTTATATTTATTCCCATGAAATCTACTTATATATATTTCTGTAAGTTCCTATGGGGCATATAGAGCTCATGTATTTTTGGTTTGTCAAATTCTTCCCAAATATCTTTAGGCATAATATTAGTGTTTGCTCCTAGGTCCAATAAATATTTTCTACCCATTTTTCCATTTACTGTGATATCAAGTAAGACTCGTTTCTTTTTCCACTTCTTTTGGGTTTTTACCAAAGATCTAATTTGAGGTCTCTTTGGCTCTATAGCCTTTTTAATCTAATGTTTGGAAAATTGTTTAAATTTTTCAAGTAAGTTTTCATCTTCTATTAAGTTGGCCATCTCCTTTAAATTTTAGGCCTCTTTTTCTAAAAAATAGCCCTTTATTTTCTTCTTTTTACGTAATTGTTCTATTTAACCATTATGTCATGATCACCTTTATTAGGGTATTCACTTTCTTCTTCACTTCCATCTTCTTCTAATATCTACTTATTGTTGTTTGTATCTATCCCTCCACACATTATTACTATTGCTCTACTCTCTTTTTTCTTAAATTTCTCAATAGCCTCTTTCCTCAATTATTACTTCCTTTGTTTGTATTCTTTTTTCAATAATTCTTCTTTTGTCATAGAAGGTTCTCTCATCTTGTATTTGGACCCTATATCAATTTTCTTAAATCTCCTAATACTTTATCATGAAAGGAAGAAAGGTACATGGAAATCATTGCTACACAAAACTTCTAAGGAGAGTGTTGTGCAAATTTTAATCCTTTTAACAATTACAAAAAGTAGAAACACATATAAACATAAAATAAATACTATACCATAACACAAGTGTACACAAGGTAACCCATTTCAAGAGAAAAAGCCCACACTCTAAAGTATCCCAATGTATTGTTTCAGTAAACAACATAGTTATAGTACACTTTTAGAGAAGTCCTTCACAAGAGTATCACTATGTAGAGATTTGGAGGAACTCTAATAGCAAAACAATACCTACAAAACTTGCTATCTCAAAATCTCCATCTCAAGCGCCCAATAAATAGGAGATGAAATACATGAAACCCATAAAATGGTAATTAGGAAACCATGAGCTAAAACCACTCAAAAAAGTGGCACCCAAATCCTTAGTTATAAATCCAACACCCAAATCCCAAGTTGAGCCCACAAACTAAAAATAACATATTCCTTCCACCTATCATAAACATGTTATAATCCACTCACCAAATTGGGTGTTCCATTTTGACTCAGTTATCCCCATACAAAGATAACTTATGACATGTCACAACACATGTCATAAGTTGCTCAACAAGTGTAACTCCCCTTACATCTCATTTATGTGTCCTAGACATTTTTACATTTCCAATGCAGGAGCCCAAACTTTTGGAGGCCATAACTTTTGATTTTGGAGGCTAATTAGGCCCATTTTTGAAAAAATTATAGATCTCAAAGAGGTCCACATGATAGGAACTAGGGAATTAATGCCAAACAACCAAAAAATTTTATTTTGGCCAAAAACTAACTTTATAGCCCAAAATTTAAGTTTTTCTATTATATAACTTGAAAATCACTCTTTTTTGTAATCTTAACATTAGGATCAAGGATGAGAGACCTTTACTAATATTATCCCACTTGTTGAACACATTGGAAGAGTAGAGGAGAAAATCACCAACACTAAAATATAACTGCTAGTAGTCAAGAGGCCCATAGACTCACTACACAACCCAAACTTGTCTATGCTCATGGCCTTTGTCAATGAATCTACAACACTCATTAAACTATCAACCTTCCATCATCTACCATATTATGAACAAAATATTATTGGACATCAATGTTCTTTGTACTTGCATGAAAGGTCAAGTTCTTTGCTAGACATATGGCACTCTAACTATCACAATGAACCATAATGACTGCTACATCTAGCCCAACATTTGAACACAATCTCTTAAGCTAGATGGTTCACACTTTTACATTTGAGTGTTTTCAAATTTTTATTTTTTTTTTCTAATTTTCACACAAGTGACTTGGCCAAGTCTTCCCAATGGCATTCACTATGTACTTGGATCCTGATTCCATGGGCCTCATTTGCACTTGCTCATCTCGATACTCACCAAGTCTCTTTGATCTCTTACAAGTTTTGTATCTATGGTTCGAAGTATGAATGCATAGACTCCAAAAATTTGTTTGTAAGTGATCTTAACCATCAAACCAACTAAATTTCAAACACTTGAAGGTTCAACCTCCTTTAAGCCCCCCTTAAAAGATGAAAATAGAAGTTTGCATCCTTATGTTTCCCTAGCAATCACTAGCTCTAAGAAAATATGAATTAGCTGAATATGTAACAATAATATTGAGTGGTAATTATTGGGTGAACTTCCTCTACAACTTCCCCACCCAAAATAGCTTATTTGAATTTGAATATGAGCTGGAATGGTGGTCGATAGCCCGAGGAGGGTCCCTATGGCCCCATCAGGTCTCCTTGAATAGGGCATGTCTAATAAATTCATGGGAAGCACCCAAGAACACATGATTCCAGCCTTGGGTTTAGGGCCTAAGGGCTGGAAAGTTGTCCTTTTGGGAGAAGACCATGCTAGTCATTCTAAAGGGATGACTATCCATCTGTTGTCTGAGTCCAAGGAAGGAATGACTTTGAACCTACCAGACTTGACTATTCAGAGGGTGGTGTTAACAATGGAAAATACGTTGGTGGGCAAGTTTTTTGCCTATCATCCCAATATTGACCTAGTTAGAAGGTGGGTAACAGTTCAACAGAAGCTTAAGGGTAGTGTTTCAACAAGTGCCATGGCGGGTGGTATGTTTCTCTTTAAATTTACCTCTAAAGAAGACATCCTATGTGTCTTATCTGGTGGACCATGGATTTATGGGAAGCATTCTCTTTCTATGTCTAAGTGGAGACCTAGATTTGCCCCTAAGGCAGATCTAAACCAATCAACCCTAGTATGGGTAAGGCTGCCTGGGTTGCCCCTAGAATACTAGGATGAAGAAATTTTTCTTGGATTGGTAATACCTTTTGGAGATTATGTAACAGTGGATAAGGTCACCAAAACAGAATCTAGGCTTGTCTACACCAGGTTCTGTGTTAATGTGGACATCCTCAAAACCCTCCCTACTTCCATCATCCTCGAGTCTAAATTTGGAAATGGACCTAGAGTATTCTCTATGAAAACTCTAGGGTTTTCTACTAGAACTGCATGAAGCCAGGTCATGTCATTACATAGTTTCATGACCCAAAACGACCTATTCCAAAGCCAAAGGAGTATGTGGAGAAGATGAAGGAGCTCTCAGAGGAATATCCATTCAAGGAGTATATTCTGAATCTTATTAGTTATCCCCTTGCTTCCCCAATGAAGACTACAGATGGAGAGCTCAAGGAGGAAACTCTAAATGGCCCTACTCAAATGAGAGGGAACAAGTTGAGGAGGGTCTAGTTTTGCCATACGAACAATACACAAACAACGGTAGTGAAGAGAAACAATTGATAACTCATAATGTTGCAGCACAAAAGATAGGCAATAGTCCCCAGGAGACTAAATCTACTATCCTGGTGATGCAAGAGACAATCTTTGAAAGAGAAGAGGGTGAGATCTTCCCACCAATGGAAGACATGGGCTCTATAGTAGAAGGCACAGAAGCACAAAATTTACCGGTGCAAATACTGGAATAGGCCAAATTTCTTAGTGCCCCCAAAAGGAAAGAGGTTGTTCTGGTAAGTTAAGCACATTTGGGGAGGCTTTCTCTCCATCCCCAGGGGTAGGTCCTAGTAAACTTACCAGTGATACTAAGGGTTGGTCTAGGGCTAAAAGGAAGGGTAGTAGGAAGACTGATGATGTTGGCGTTGACCTGAAACCTAGGAGATAGCAAATGGAAGGCAGACCACATTGCAGATGCCTTCTAGGAAGTTGAAGAGATGAAGATTCTCTCCTAGAATATTAGAGGACTAAATAATCCTCACAAATAGTTTTTGGTTAAAAACTATATTTTTGAAAACAAGATTGATATTTTGTTGTTACAAGAAGTGAAGATGTCTGAAAGTAATTTTAAACTTTTGCCAATAACATATGGCCTAATGCTAACTTTGCAATTAGTGAAGATCAGGGGGCATTTGGAGGCATTGTTACAGTTTGGGGGCACAATGTGAAGGGTTCTGTTGCTAGCCACACTAGGCACTGACTTGAAGTCTCTTTCTCCTATCAAGTCAACAATTGGTCTATGGTCAATATCTACGCCCCTAATTCTAGGGTGGGATGAAAGGAGGTTTGGGATTCTTTGTCTTCCAAAATTAACCATAACAAAACACTTCATTGGATGGTAGCAGGTGACTTCAATACCCCTCTTTTCCCCTCAGAAAAATTGGGAGGTAGTATGGACTATTCTGATAGTATGGTAGGTTTCATGGAGTTCCTGAATAATGTCGGCCTTATGGATATCAAACTCTCTGGCCAATATTTCACTTCGTCCAATAAGCGTCAAGGAGACCACCTTATCCAGGTTAAGCTAGATAGGGTCCTTGTTTCTTCTAACTGGAATATTTTTAACCTTCTCAAGCTAGAGGCTCTCCCCAGAATTGGTTCTGATCACAACTCTCTCTTGTTGAATTGGCAGGAAGTAACTCATAAAGGACCTTATCCCTTGAGGTTTGAAATTATGGGTTGTTCATTCAAACTTCAAGGATTGTTTATCCAACTGGTGGAGAATTCCAGTCCAAGGGCTGACTATGTTCAGATTGGCCCAAAAACTCATTAATGTCAAAAATAGGGTGAAGGGTTGGAATAGGTTCTCCTTTGGGAATATGTTGCAAAAAAAAAAGGTTTTGGCCAATAGACTGTTTGCGATTCAGACCAGAATGGAGCAGGGGGATAGTTCGGAGGGGCTTTTTTCTCTAGAAAATCCTTAACTAAGGATTGGTATTCAGTTCTATGGAAGGAGGAGCTCTTTTGGAAGCATAAATCCCGTATCCAATGGTTGAAGGAGGGAGATAGAAATACTTCCTTCTTCCACAAATCTACCCTTAGACACAAGAAAATAAATACTATATCTAGGTTGTTGGATGAGGAAGGTATGGAAGCTACTTAAGATAAGCAACTTGGGGATCTAGCATCCTGGTATTTTAAATCTTTGTTGGTAGCCCAGACTATTAGTTTCTCCCTCTTTGAAGAAGAAACATTGTTGAGTCCTATTCACTCACTCCTGTTTGAGGAAGATAACTACCTTTTGACCAAACCAGTCATGGAGGATGAAGTTAGGGCTATGGTTTTCTCAATGGGGATGTTCAAGGCTCCAAGGTTGAATGGGTTCCCCCTAATTTCTTCCAAGAATTCTGGGAAATTGATGGAAGGATGTTACTAATGTTGATAAAGATTTCTTTAGGACTGGGAAGATTCTGTGGTAGTTGAATAGCACATTCTTAGCTCTTGTCCCTAAAAAGCCTGATCCTATTTCCATGATTGATTTTAGACCCATAAGTCTTTGTAATGCAGTTTAAGATTTTTACTAAGATCATGGTGTTTAGGCTCCAACCTCTGTTGGATAAAATTACTGTTGTTAATCAGAAAGGCTTTGTCCTAGGGAGACAAATCCTTGATGCGGCCATATCCACCCATGAAGTCATCCACTCCATATCCAAGAGTAATATTAGAGGTATGGATTTTAATCTTGATATCTCTAAGGCTTATGATAGGGTCAGCTGGGATTTCTGGTTCAAAGTTCTCAAGAGATTTGGGTTTCATGAAAGAGTTATTAGCTTGATAAAGGAGTGTGTTTCCAATGCTAGATTCTTTGTTCTTGTTAATGGAATCCCTTATGGGTTCTTTCCAATTGGAAGGGGAATTAGAAAAAGGGACCCCTTATCTCCCTATCTCTTTATCATTATGGCTAAAGTCTTGGGAAGAAATGTATGCAATATGTTGAGGAAGGGTTCCCTTCAAGGTGTCAAGCCAGCTTCCACAGCCCAACCTTTGGTCATTCAACAATTTGTTGATGATATGATCTTGCTTGGTATTGCTTCGGTAGTTGAGGCTAGCAGGTGGAAATATCTCCTAAATGACTATGAGTTTGTTTTTGGTCAAAGCATCAACTTTGAAAAGAGCCAAATTTACTTCCTTAATACCCCTGTTGATCTACAACTCAAAATTAAAGGTATTATGGGACGCTCTAGTGCACTTATGTATGTTGCTTATCTTGGGCTCCCTCTCACTGTTAAAAAGTTACCCCTGACTATTGGCATTCAGTCCTTGAAAGAATTCAGAAGAAATTGGAAGGATGGAAATGCAGGCTTCTTAATCAAGCTGGGAAGTTTCAGCTTCTAAAGGATTCTCTGCAGGGAATTGCCACCTATTTTCTTAGTCTCTTCAAAATCCCTAAATACATAGCTATGAAGTTTGAGAAGATCCAAAAAAAATTTATGTGGTCGAGTGTGGAGGAAAAAAGAAGGTTAGCATTGGTTAGTTGGGATGAGGTCAGTTTGCCTAAAACCCAGGGGGGCTTGGGTATAAGAAAAATTCATCTCATGAATAAGGCCCTTCTGGCCAAGGTTGGGTGGAACTTAATCATGGGCAGAAAAGACTGGAGGGAAATCACGAAAGCTAAATACTTCAGGGGTGGCCATGTCACCAGTTTCCCCTCAGAACAAAATTTCCCCAAGGGATCTATTATTTGGAATAGTACCCTAAAATCTAGAGGGCTCCTATGCAAAGGTATCAAATGGAAAGTGGTCAATGGCAGGAATATCAACTTTTGGGAGGATAGATGGGTTAGGGAGCAGCCTCTTAGGGAGCTTAGTTTTGGCAAGTTTTCTGAAAAAGCTAGCAATTTCTTTGGTTCTATTGTCTCTGCTTATATTGATCACAATGGTTGCTCCAGAAGTTGGAAATATTTGTTAGATTATTGTCCTGATCAAAATGAGGTTAGACAACTTGCTTGTAGCTTCAAAGGGAATTGAATCACTATAGACTCTCTTTGTTCCCTAGAGAGGATCAAATTGTCTAGGAGAAAGATAATAGAGGTCTATTTACTGTGAAAACTGCATACAGTCTTCTGTTAGACCCTACTGAGGATAGATTTTGGAATAAAGTTTAGAATTTAGACTTATTCCTGAAATTAATTTCTTCTGGTGGATAGCTAATCACAACAAAATGCTCACATTAGAAAACCTTAAGAAAAGGGCATTTCAACTTCCTAACAAGTGTGTTCTATGTCTAAAAGCTGAAGAGTATGTTTTCCATATGCCCTTTCCTTGTGAATTTTCTAGGGAAGTTTGGGGTTTAACATTGCAAAGGATGGGTGTGGAGTGGGTGTTCAATGACAACCTGAAGGCCTTTGTTAAGGAATGGTTGTCCCCCTTTTCTTTCCCAATGTTCAAAGAGCTTTGGAGACAAATCCCTCTTCATCTTGGGTGGAATATATGGAAGGAGAGGAATAATAGGATTTTTAGGGACACCTCCAGAACCCCCTTGAAGTCTTTCAGGCCTTTTCTAGACTTCTGATTGAAAATCTATCCACATGAAATTTTAAGTTCGTTGAGTCCCCTCCTAGCCAAGCTGAAGTGGACCTTGTGAACTCTTGGGAGGTTGGGAAGGATCTCTGTCAAGTGGATAACTCTAGGAAGCTTACAAGAGCCAATAATCATTGGAGACCCCTAGAAGGATTGGTGCAAATTGAACTTTGACGAGGTAGCTAAAGGCAATTTGGGTTAGGATATTGGAGGAGGTATCATTAAATCTGACAAGGGGGCCTTTATGGCTACTTACGATGGAGGTTTAGGAATCAAAAGTAATATTGATTCTGAGGCTCTTTCTATGTTATGGGGAGTTAAATTGGCTCACTCTTTGGGTATCAAAAGACTCCATGTGGAAGGAGATTCCAAACTCCTTGTTAATGATGTCCTTGGTATTTCTAATCCCTATTGGCATCTCATGGATGTGGTTAGTGACTTAAAAATTCTTCTAAGTGGCTTTAAGGAATTTTTTGTCTCCCATATTTTCAGAGAAGGTAATGTTGTTGCAGATGCTATGGCTAATGTTGGCATTAACAACTCCTCTTGGAGATGCTGGAGAAAGGCTACAAATCTACCCAGTAGAGTTCAAGCTCTCATTGTTAAAGATGATAATAGCCCCTGATTTTATTTTGGATCTTAAACACCACTGTGGGAGGATGGATAGTATGGGGAGACTTAGGTGGGTTATTTGGGTCATGTCTCTCTGCTTGAGTGCTGGGAGAAATGTGTGTGTGTGGAAAGGTATGTATTTCGATAGGACCATGGGCGAAAAAGTGTCCTTGGGAATAAAATTCAAATGGAGGATGGAGCCATTGATTTTTAAATCCTAAAAAGTAGGAGGGGTGACATGGACTAGGAATTTAAGAGTTAGAAACTTGTTGACTGGACTTTTGATATGGAAGGCAGCCCAATTGTTAGGGAAAGCTGATGGATAGGATGGAAAAATAGCAATCATCATGATTTCATCTCCTATTGCATATGCATTGAGTTTGACACGAGGTGGCAGGCGTACATTCTCCTCCTGGTGATGAAGCAAGGTGGTAGGAGCTCCCCGTGTATCATCCATCATTACTACCCCCATCAAATCTAGTGAAGTACTCATTTGGGTGATATAGGGTGCACAGAAGGATCGAGAATCCATCATGCCCTTTACCACTTAAGTTGGTTTAATGCCTACAGAAAAGACAAGTTGCCTATTTCCACGACGTATCTTCTACTGTGTGAAAATTATAGAAGCGCTGCCATTGGAGGATACATTGTAAAAATGAAACCCTCTTCTCTCGATGAATTTAAACAAGACCCTATCATTTGGTATATCCTCCAGGAGGGGGGGTGACCTCTTTTCTTGAAAGTCTGAAATGGCATGACGAGAACCTATCTCATTAATTTGTGGATTCTTGCGACAACTAGCATGTTCATCTTGGTGGTATAGGCTTCGAGGTCACTAAAGATGTCATCGGTCAGGGGATGGGGATGTCCATAAAGGGAGGAAGAAGTGCTACTAGAGCAGGGTCCCAGACCTAGAAAGTATGGAGGCCTTCTTCAGGCAAGGGGAATCTATGAGCAAAATGCAGGGGGTTTGAGTGGGAGAAGCTTATGAGTCCATGGCACCGTGTTTGGTGTTAATAAAATATTTTACCCTGGAAGGGCAATATAAAGTTTACTTTCACTATCATTTTTCCTTGCTTAATCGCTTCTGCCACAATTCTGAGATTAGTTTTCCTTTTTTTCTTTTATCTTCCTTCAAAAATTCCATTAGCGCAACGAGGGAAGCTCATGCTAAGAATTGCAATAACTCAGTCATCCCCCTCCACCAGGGCCTCATTCTTCTCCTTTACCATTTCCACTTAGCTTTGTGTCCTCCCAAAACCATTAAGGTCAGTATCCTCAATGATTCCCCTTTGAATCTTGTTGCAAATCCCATAAATGAATACCCCCTACTCGAAGGATGAGGAGGACACCCAGGTTCAGGAGGAGGACAAGGGTAAATGTGCTACATGTGAGAAGACTGAGGAGAAGGTTTCTCATCTTAGTTCTAAGGTGAGAGAGCTATAGAAGAATTGGAGAGTAATGGTTGGTTTTGTAGCTAAAGTTCTTCACCGTACTGCTACTGCTTTCTCTGCACTGAAGGAGTTCGACAACAAGATCCAAGGCATTAGTGTTGACAGTCTGGGAGACTACGAGGAGATGTTTAATTTACTTACCAAGCATGGGGTTGATGGAAATCCTTAGTTGTTTTTTCTGTGTTTTCTAGCATTGGTTTTTGCTTAAGGTCGGTCTAGTTGGGTTTTTTGGTTTCTCTATCTTCTGCTGTTAGTTTGTTGTTAATGCATTGTATCTTGCATGTCTGAGGCTTTTGCTCTGCCCTTTAGGTTGTTTTGTACAGGGTTTTGGACCCTTTTTTCTAGTTGACTTTATCAAAAACAATAATATTGAGTGGTCGATGTCAAATATTAGTCTACCCATCCATGATAATATAGAAACCTATCCTAAACCATGTTTGTCTTATATCCTCTATGAACAAGTTCATATTTGAATATTGTTTGCCAAGGAAGGTAGACAATATATATATTCTCAAGGGGGCACATGAGGATCTAATTATGTTTGTTTTTTCAACATTTCTTTGAAATATGGAGAATGTGCCATATGAAATGAGTTGTTGACCATAAAAAAAGTTTGGCTACAAAATCATCAACATCCTCACATGCTTGAAAATTCAAAAAACCTACCATTGTATTTCTCTCATCACTAGTGGCCTTCCTCCTTTATTAGAACCCTCTCCCCTCACATTGCTACTCACAAAAAAGGTAACACATTGGAATGCTCCAACATAGATTGTAGAGATACATTCCCAAAGTTTTATTTCACAAACCTTAACCCCATGTCTAGTCACACCTAATAAATGGTACCCAACCCTACTGTAACTCCCATGAAAATTAGTTTTGCATACATGACACACTAATGTCTACTCCCCCTGAATTTTAGGACTTGTGATTTTCAAAAATGGTGGCATACTGCAACAAGGGTCTCATGGGTTTGAATGGGCCATTTGCATATATATATTAACAATGGTTGAAGGGCATGCAAAAGGATTTAGTACAACACTTTTATTTGTAGAAAAGCCCCCAATGCTTAGTTAATTTACACTTATTTCACTTTCTCACCCTCCACCTCATACCCATCACTACTTCTCATTTTGATTTGCAAAAAAATTGTAACAACAAACTAAGAAAAATAGAAATATAATCTCTAAGTGAAAACAAAATTTAAAAACAACACTTATTTTCATCCATGGGGATTGTGGATTTCTTGGGAATGAATGAAAATGATCCTCAATTTTGAAAATGGATGCAATTTTGCCTCTTTTCTCCTTCCTTCTCTTTTTCTTTTCCTCTTTGGATACAAGTGCAAAAATTAGAAATGATTCTAGCAAGGCAAGTGTTAGTGGACAATGGGCTTTAAGCATAAGGTTGATTAGGGTTTCATAAGGGGTGTGTGAGGTCTTGTGGACCCCCACATGCCTTTTAAATTATTTTTAATTTGAAGTTTTTGATTGAAAAATGTAATTATAAACAATAGAGCACTTGGTTGTCTTTGGGACAGTTGAAGAACATCTCAAACATCCCTAGCTGTCCCAAGGACAACCAGGCATCTTAGGGATGGCCAAGGGATGTCCCTTGCCTTCCCGCTATCCCAAGGATGTTGTGGGACTGTACAAGAACACAGATTAAGGGAAGAGGGCATGTCCCAATGTTACATAAGTTGAAACACAATACTTTCATAATGCATGATAAAATATACTAAAAAAACATAAATATCGATCATTTTTTCTATTTTATTGCACCTAAGAACCCTTGTATTTTATAATGATCCCACAATTGGTACTTTTCTTGTGCTAGCAACTTCAAATTGTGTATAGACTTTCTGAGCCTTTCAAGAGAAAAAATGACCATATGAGAACATTGTCTTACAATACTAGGACCAACCTCTATTTCATCTATCAAGAAACTACAAGAAAGTTGAAAAGTGTTGTAAATTTTGGTTGAAACAAAACCCAAACCAGAAGGTGACAATCACCTTAAAAGTTTAACTAGAGATGATCTACAGATTAAAATTGTAAGGCCTCTACAATGGTTAAAGTGATCCTCCACACAATAATTTAATTCAAATAAGAATAGAACATAAATATCAAATTGAATTCCATGCCAATGTACAACCATTTACATAGGCCCATTTACTAGATAAAGAATAGATCCTACAACAATGACACCAATAATTTATCAACTCTCATTACTTCTCAATGTCTTGTAAGTACAAATTGTTACACTAGAAACTGCCTTAATGGTCTTCTTGCAAAATATGATTTGATTTGATTCATGGGGCAACCTTGGTACTTGTGGAGGATGAATTTTATATGGACAAGGCAATCAAGATAATCTTGTATTATTTTGCAATTAATTTGGAGCTATCAACAAATAATGTAGCAAAGAATGAAATTGATCTTTTGGCTTGAAATGAGCCTCATGAATGGTGATTAATCATTTTACTGTTGAAAAAGAATCCAATCTTATTATTAAAGAGATTACTAATGGATTGGCATTGCAGATAGCAAATAGGTAATTCAAGCAACTCTAGCTAGAATCTCATAATATCATATCAAGTTTTTTCCAAGTATAATTTATGCATATTCAAAGGGAATGGAACAAAATAGTAGACCATGTAAGATTCAATGAGAATACAAACACGTGAGCCAAGATCTAGGTGAGAGGAGACAAGTTACAAAAACTCCAAACAAACACAAATAATGTAGAATGCAAATATCAGGAATTCCAATATTGAGGATATGAAAAGATATAACACAAAATATTTTTTTACAAATATATAGGCCTCTTGGATGCATGTATAAAGAAGATAACATGTCCAAAAGGTCATGACTTTAACTCACAATCACTCCCAATCATGAGATAGTTAACTCAATCTAACTAAGAGGTCAAGAGTTAAACTACTAGTCAGTGGATTAGTTAACTCAATCTAACTAAAATAGAGGTGGCACCTAACTATTACCAATAAAGGATTGACGAGATGTTTACCCTTCTATCTAATAAATGAATACTTGAAATAATGAATAGAATTAATAATGCATACTAGATAGAGGAGTAAAATATATCTTTATTCGCACATCAAATTATTACAGAAGTAGACCAAAGATGGTTGGCCAAGGATCAGAGTCGATCAAACTAGATCATACTAGCTTCCTTGATGAGACAAAGACTATTTAAAAGACCTGATAGTTTCCAAGAGGAACACAAATGTTAATGAATTGACTCTGACTAATTAACTCTTATAACTACCCAACAAATAATTAATACATCATCGGATTACCCATATTATCAAATATAATAGTCATTATACACTAACTACATCATCCCCCCAAAAGAAAAATGCATCTTCCACACAAAGAAAAACATGAAGCATCAAGTAACATCAGGTAAGGTTGTCCAACCCAGTGACGATGTGGTAGACAAAAAAAATGATATGCAAAGATAGAACAACACATGGAGGAGAGGTAGAACCAACACATCTCGAACACCTGCCACTAGATGAAGAATACAAAGGACCAACCAACCAAGGGACCCAATCTTACTACACACTGAAGTCTAAAAATATTGCACCCAAGTGATCACAAAACCCTAGCAGCTCAAAAACATGCTATTCATGAAAATAGTGTTCAATATCCCCATATTTCAAAAATGTACTTGCATCTAGTTCAACAACCTGTAGCAGTAATTCTTTATCTCTGTAAAAATCACAAGCTAAGAAAATTCCAATTGTAGAAGGTTGGATAGATGCAACATAAGAGCCACTGATGACTACAACAATAGATTCTAGCAAAGGCCATATAATATCACTTGCATTCTGAATATGAACAAAGTGAACACTAGAGAAAGAATATTTTAAACAGATTAGACAGAGGATACTTCTCTTTGAATTGGTCATTCAAGATACCCTAGAACATATAGGAAGTAAAAACATAGGTTGTACATAAGCAAACCATACATACCAGAGATTTCATACATGGAGAAAAAATAAAAAATGTAAATGGTATGGTGGGGTCAATCCATATGGTGTTAGAAGGAATGTGAGTATGGCATAAAGAATGAAAATGATTAGTGATCATATGACATACTCAATAAATTGTATGATGAGTGCAATAAGAGAAAATCATACAATAGAATTTGGATGAGGGTCATACAGTAGTCAAGAAGAATCATATGATTTCTAAGAGGAGTACAGTTATGATTTTTGTTGTAATTAGTATTTTATTTTCTGATAGGTGTTGTACGATTTTATTTTCAAACCTTTTACTTGCTCTTGACCATATGGAAAGGAAATAAGGTGAGTTTTTATTTTTTATTTTTTTCTATTTATTTTTAATATATACTTTTTTTAAACTTTTATTATTTTTTTTAATTTTTTCTTTTCCACCCACTTTAGAAAAGGTGAACTTTTTTTTCCTTTTTGTTATTATTTTTTTCATTTGTCCATGTGGCACCCACCTTGTTTTTTCCTCAGTGACTTCAATATTTTGATTTTTTATCTAAAGTTATTTTTTCTTTTTCTAAAATTTTCCAGTAGAGTTGATCTGACTTGACGAGTATTCATACACTCCACGTCAAACATTTTAATATTAATTTTACAATCTTTGGTAAATTTGGGTGTGTCTATCATCTTTTACAAACCATGTACTATGTCTTGTACACATAAACTATCTAACTTGTCAAAATCATTTTTCATCTGTTGCTCTTCACAGATCCTTGTAGCTTCAATAAAATTACAAGATATAAATACCTCATAATCCTCCATTTGCCAATGAAATAGGTGTTGCAAATATGTGCCTAAGTAGTGTTGTCATTGATGTCAACATATCCTTGTTGCCATTAGTGTCAATTGTATCCTATATTTCCATCTGTATAGAAGACCGAATTGTTGAGGATATTGAGAAAATTAATGACAATCAATGCCTGCGGACCATATGGTTGTGTAGAGGATTGTCAAAGGTTGCTCCAGTTAAGAATTGAGAAGTTTGCATGAAGATTTGAAGAAGTTATGGCCATCTGAGTAGAACCGGTTTTTGCAGTATTCAAAAGAGACAGTGTGACAGTAAGTTGGCCCGAATTGCTCCGCAATGAAATACTATGATCTACGGATCTAAAGGCATGTTTGGGAAGTCAGTGTGTAGCATCAATTCCAGTGGTTCATGGTTTGGAGGTCCGCAAGCTATCTTTCTAGTTTGACAGTCATGGCAGATAGTGTTCTTAAGGTTCTAGAGGAAAATACAGATGATTCTAGTAATTTGGTTTAGAGTGGATGTTATTGGTGAATTCAATGTGCTTGTGGAGGTCTCTAGATTGTGTGGCTACTGTGTTGAAGGTCCGCATTAAAGTTTGAGCTTGTTGATTGAAGATTTCTTCTCTGAGGTTGATGTTCTTCCCAGTCTTGGCCGACCAGATGTTCCCAGCGTGTTACGGATGATCTAAAGAGCATTGTATGAAGCATGGTATGTTAATGGAGAAAGTTTCAAGTTAGAGCTATGCTTGGCCAACAGTGTAAAGATCTGCGTTAATTTTAGCTGACCTTATTGATCATTCCAAGGTTGATGAAGTGTATAAATACTTGTTGAAGAATTGTGGAAAATCATCCTTGTATAAAATGAATTAAATCCAAAGAAAGGATCAAAAAGGCAGAGCAGAGAAGAAGAGCGAAGGGAGTATAGAGTGAAGAGTCAGTGAAGAAGTATTTGAAGATAGGAGCAGAAGTTTTTGTGAGCCTTCAAAGGGACTGATTTAGGCATGAATGTAGATGTTATTTCTCAGTTTATTATTTTTGTGTAAATCATAATTTCTTATAGGCAATGAGCCTCTTCGTGAGCAGTGAGCTCTGGGCAATGCGCCCGAAGGCATGTGCCTTCTATTTTCTTAAGTACTTTTAATAGGGTACACATCTTTGTGGGAAAACCCCCACCGTGGTTTTTCCCTTAACCGGGTTTTCCACGTCAAAATTCTAGTGTTGTGTGTTTATGTTGTTTCTTCTCATGTGTTGATTTATGCTTAAATGGTTATGTCATTAATCTGGTTAAGAAAGAAGATTTAAAAGTTCAAAAGGGCTAAAAATTAGGGACAACTGATTCACCCCTCCTCTCAGTTGTCTGGATTAATTCCAACAATTGGTATCAGAGTGAGGTTCCTCTAGAAGAAGCTTAACCGCTCGAGGAGATCCAGTATGTCGACTTACAAGAAGGATAGTCCAAGATTCGATGGAACAAATTATTCTGTTTGGAAGAGTCACATGGAATGCCATTTGCAATGCATGGGTGATGCTTATTGGTTAATAACCAAAGATAACTATGAACCTCTGGAGAAAGGTCCTTCAACTCCAAATCAAGTCAAAGATGCAGAAAATAACCTTCGAGCTAAAGAAACTTTGTTGAGTGCCCTGACTAATTCAGAAATGACAAATGTCTTTGGACTGAAAACTGCTCATGAAATTTGGATGAAGTTGGAGAATCTGTATGAAGGAGATGAATATGTCAAATGTGCCAAACTACAAAGTTTGAGAGGAAAATTTGAAAATCTGAGGATGAGTGAAGATCAAAACATCACAATCTACATGCAAAAGATAAATGAACTTGTGTGTGGGATCAGGTGTGCTGGAGGAACTTTGGAAGAATCAGAGATTGTGGCAAAAGTGCTCAGATCCTTGCCTGAGTCATATAAACATAAGGTTGCTTCTATTGAAGAGATCAAGACTGTCACAGATGTTACAAGAGATCACCTAGTTGGCAAAGTTTTAGCTTTTGAATTGAGTGAATTTGGTGATTCTCTTCCTAAGTCTGAATCTGCATTCAAAGCTAGTGTATATGCAAAACAAAGATATGATCCAGGTGAAAGCTCTTATGCAAGATCAAACAGATTTGTGAAGACAAGAAAGGATCTTGAAAATGTTGAAATAGAAACTACAAATCTTGAAGCTCTTATTGCCAGAAGAATGCCAAGAGGGTTCGGTAAGTATGAAGGAAAATTACCACTCAAATGTTTTGCTTGTAATAAGATTGGTCATTTTGCCTCAAGATGTCCGGAGAGGTTTTCAAAACCAAACCCTAACAGGTACAAGGGTCAGAAGAAATGTTACTATGTCTAAGAAGATGGAGAAGAAGGGGTCACGGATGATGAAACTAATCATGGAGGCTCCTCTGAAAATGATTGGGTGTTTATTGCTATCAAAGAAGAAGATTCGGTGTCTACTGAATCTGCTAGCTATGCAAATGTGGAAAGTGCCTTGGCTGCTCAAGTTATTGAAAAATATGAATGGGTGATTGATAGGTGACAAAAGTAAGTTTGTGAATTTTGAAAATTATGAAGGACTTGTGAAATTTGGAGACAACTCAGCTGGTAGAATCCATGGCAAAGGATCCATCTCTTTTGATGGCAAGAACAACACCAATGATGTTCTATATGTGAAAGGACTAAAACATAATCTTCTCAGTGTTGGACAGTTGGTTGACAAAGGTTATGATCTTCGATTCAAGGATGGAAAATGCAGAATCTTGGAAAGCTTTGGAACTGAAATTGCATCCGGTACTCAAACTAGAGGTAACATCTTTCACTTAAGTAGTTTTGGTAAAAGTTGTTTGATTTCTCAGATAGATCAAAGTTGGCTATGGCATAGGAGGATGTGTCATGTGAATTTTGATAACATTGTCAAAATAAGTTCCACTCAACTTGTAAGAGATCTTCCAAGAATTGTGAAACCTAATAGAGAATATAGAGAATGCCAATTGGGTAAACAAAACAAAATTTCATTCAAAAGTAAGGAACAAGGTTCAAGTGGGAGATTGGAACTGGTACATACTGATCTCTGTGGTCCTGCTAGAATTAGGAGTGTGCAAGGAGATAGATATTTCATGTTGTTGATTGATGATTACTCCCGGATGATGTGGGTAACTTTCCTGAAAGAAAAATCAGAAGCTCTTGTGTTCAAGATGATGGTTGAAAATGAGATTGGTGGGAAATTGAAGTGTCTGAAATCTGACAGAGGTGGAGAATTTACTTCTGGTGAGTTTGATACTTTATGTGAAAAGCATGGAATAAAAAGAAAGTTATCTACTCCTAGGACTCCTCAGCAAAATGGAGTTGTGGAAAGGAAGAACCGGACCATTCAAGAAGTTGCCAGGACCATGATGATGGAAACAAATGTTCCTCAAGTTTATTGGAGAGAAGCCATGAGTACTATTGTCTACACTCTTAACCGGGTGCAGATCAAAGGAAATTCTGGTAAAATTCCTTATGAACTATGGTTTGGTCATCCTCCTACTGTGAGATATTTCAGAGTCTTTGGTAGTAAATGTTGTATCAAAAGAGATGAGGATTTAGGCAAGTTTGAGGCAAGAAGTGATGAAGGAATATTTTTGGGATACTCAACTCAAAGTAAGGCTTACCGATGCTTCAACAAGAGGTTGAAAAAGATTGTTGAAAGTGTTAATGTTAAAGTTGATGAAAGCAAAGAAGGACATTCTAGGTACTCCGGATATGATTTAGATGATCAAAATGAAAGTCAAAGTCAAGGAAGGCAAGTTAAAGTTTAGACTCAGATTTAGATTGATCCAGTAACTCTAGAGGTTAGTGCAGATGATGAGGAACAAGTTCAAGAAATAGAAGTTCAAACAATTACCAAAACTCCCAGGTATGTAAGGTTAAATCATCCTAAAGATCAGATCATAGGAGATAAGAGTAAAGGTGTTCGAACTAGGAGAAAATTTTCTGAAGATCAAGAGGAGATTTGTTTGATTTCAAAGATTGAACCTAAATTAGTAAGTGAAGCTTGCAATGATGAAAACTGGGTTAAAGCAATGGAAGAAGAATTGATGCAAATTGAAAATAATCACACTTGGGATCTTGTTCCTAGACCTGAGAACAAAAATGTGATTGGAACCAAATGGGTCTTCCAAAATAAACTAAATGAAGATGGTGAAGTTGTAAGGAACAAGGCAAGGTTGGTATGTAAAGGCTATTCTCAAGTGGAAGGAATTGATTTTAAAGAAACTTTTGCCCTGGTGGAAAGGATAGAAGTAGTTAGATTATTTCTTGCTTTTGCTACCTTCAGAGATTTTAAAGTATATCAAATGGATGTAAAATCAGCATTTCTGAATGGAGATTTAGAGGAAGAAGTCTACATTGAGCAAGCGGAAAGATTTCAGTTTTCTGATCAAGAAAATATGGTTTATAGACTGAGAAAATCCCTGTATGGACTCAAGCAAGCTCCAAGAGCCCGGTATGCCAAATTGGATAAGCATTTGCTTAAGCTAGGATTTAGCAAAGGTACTGCTGATAGTAATCTATACTTCAAGATTAATCATGAAGACATTCTAATTGTTGAGGTCTTTGTTGATGATATCATTTTTGGTGGAAATGAATGTATGTGCAAAGCATTTGCTAATCAAATGAAAAGTGAGTTTGAGATGTCAATGTTTGGCAAGATGAATTTCTTCCTAGGTCTGCAAATTGTTCAGTCAGATAAAGGTATCTTCATATCTCAGTCCAAGTATGTGAAATAATTGTTGAAGAAGTTTGGAATGGAAGATTCAAAGCCAGTAGGTGCACCTATGGTAACCAGATGCAAGTTAAGCAAAGATGATGACTCCCCCAAGGCAAATCAAAAAAGGTATAGATCAATGATTGGAGGATTGCTCTATCTGACTCAGACCAGACCTGACATCATGAACGTAGTTGGACTTGTTGCCAGATTTCAAGTTGATCCAAAAGAATCCCATGTTATGGCAGTCAAAAGAATTTTTAGATATCCCAAGGGGACAATTGATTATGGACTGTGGTATCCAAAGGACAATGACTTCACTCTTCATGCATATACAAATGTTGATTGGGTAGGAGATGTGGATGACAGAAAAAGTATTGGTGGTGGTGCATTCTTCTTGGGTAGAAGATTGGTCTCTTGGATAAGCAAAAAGCAAGAGGCAATATCTCTGTCTACTGCAGAGGCAGAGTATATAGCAACAACAAATAATTGTACTCGGGTTTTGTGGATGAAGCAAATGTTGAAGGACATTAGAATTGTGTTTGAGGAGCCAGTCACAAATTTCTGTGATAATTCTAGTGCAATAAGCATCTCAAAGAATCCAGTATTGCATTCAAAAACAAAGCATATATCTATCAAGTTTCATTTCTTGAGAGAGAAGGTAAATGAGAATGAAGTTAAGTTGCTAAGCCTCTTCCCAAGGATACCTTTGAGTATCTCAGAGAGAAGTTAGGGGTTATTACCCCTCCTTATCAGAACTAAGATGCACTTATGTGCATCAGTTCGGTGGAATTCTCAAACATATCTTGAGATTCGGATTGATGTTGAGAAGATACTCCTCTAAGGAGTACTCAGTATGAGATTGTTGGAGAGCAGTCTGAAATAAAAAGGGGAAGAAAAGATAGCAAATATGTTCCCTTTTCCATTGATGTCAAATGGGGAGAGAAGTCATGTGAAAAAACTTGGAAATGAATAGTTGCTGGTGAAAGGGGAGGCAGTGAAGAAAATGGTTGCAGGTGTGATAAGGAAAAGGGGGAGAAGCTCTTGTCTTGATGGTTGAATTCAATTTTTCACATCATATGTTGCCATCAATGACAAAGGGGAAGATTATTACAAATATGTACCTAAGTGGTGTTGTCATTGATGTCAACATATCCTTGTTGCCATTCGTGTCAACTGTATCCTATATTGTCATCTATATAGAAGACCAAATTGTTGAAGATATTGAGAAAATTAATGACAATCAATGCCTGCAGACCATATGGTTGTGTAGAGGATTGTCAGAGGTTGCTCCAGTTAAGAATTGAGAAGTTTGCATGAAGATTTGAAGAAGTTATGGCCATCTGAGTAGAGCCAATTTTTGCAGTATTCAGAAGAGACAATGTGACAGTAAGTTGGTCCGGATTGCTCCATAATGAAATACTATGATATGCGGATCTGAAGGCATGTTTGGGAAGTTAGTGTGTAGCATCGACTCTACTGGTTCATGGTTTGGAGGTTCGCAAGCTATCTTTCTAGTTTGACAGTCATGGCAGACAATGTTCTTAAGGTTCTGGAGGAAGATACAGATGATTCTGGTAATTTGGTTTAGAGTGGATGTTATTGGTGAATTCAATGTGCTTGTGGAGGTCTCTAGATTGTGTGGCTACTATGTTGAAGGTCTGCGTTGAAGTTTGAGCTTGTTGATTGAAGATTTCTTCTTTGAGGTTGATGTTCTTCCTAGTCTTGGTCGACCGGATGTTCCTGGCATGTTGCAGACGATCTAAAGAGCATTTTATGAAGCATAGTATGTTAATGGAGAAAGTTTCAAGTTCCAACTATGCTTGGCCGACAGTGTAAAGATCCACGTTAAGTTTAGCCAACCTTGTTGATCATTCCAAGGTTGATGAAGTGTATAAATACTTGTTGAAGAATTGTGGAAAATCATCATTGTATAAAATGAATTAAACCCGAAGAAAGGATCAAAAAGGCAGAGTAGAGAAGAGGAGCGAAGGGAGTATAGAGTGAAGAGTCAGTGAAGAAGTATTTGAAGATAGGAGCAGAAGTTTTTGTGAGCCTTCAAAGGGACTGATTCAGGCATGAATGTAGATGCTATTTCTCAGTTCATTATTTATATGTAAATCATAATTTCTTATAGGTAGTGAACCTCTTCTTGAGCAGTGAGCTCTGGGCAGTGTGCCCGAAGGCATGTGCCTTCTATGTTCTTAAGCACTTTTAACAAGGTACGCATCTTTGTGGGTTAACCCCCACCATGGTTTTTTCCTTACCCGGGTTTTCCACGTCAAAATTTCGGTGTTGTGTGTTTATGTTGTTTCTACTCATGTGTTGATTTATGCTTAAATATTTATATCATTAATCTGGTTAAGAAAGAAGATTTAAAATTTTAAAAAGGGATAAAGATTAAGGACAACTAATTCACCCCCCTCTCAGTTGTCCGGATTAATTCCAACAATAGGTTGTGGAGAGAATTTATTTCATCCTCTGAGTATGACTATAATTCCAAAATCCCTTCATCATTTGGCTCCATCAGACCTTGATCATACGTCTCTATCCATTCTTCTTCAAAGTCTGAATTTGATAAATCAAAGGAAGTTGCTTCCTTATTGATTGTTTGGTTTTTAAAATCGATTATATACTTCTGACCCTTATTTTCAATGGAAATATTATTTTTCAAGTTGTGGTTAGCTTTGGCTGCTACCAACCATCCCTGACCCAATAATTCATCATACGCTTTTTGTCATAATGAAATGACCACAAAATTTAATAAAAATGCTTAGGTTCTGATAATTACCTTTTGGCCCATTAAAAAACCAAGTACCTTAATACCTTATTGGTCTACACCCACTAGTTGAAAAGTTGGGGATCAGAGATTCATCTTATCTAGACTTCTCCAGGTATCTTTCAGAAGTATGTTCACACTAAACCCCCCATCAACAATTGTACTGGTGAGATTCCTTCCAAGGATCTCCATTTTTACCACCATTGATTTCTTTATCATGCTAATTGTTAATAACATGGGATCAATTACTTGGTCACCTGATAATGGGGTTTATTTATTGGGTCTTCATTCTCTCTAAATTCTAAATGGGTCATATCATGAACTATCTCATTCTTCCCTGATACAATAGCATTTCAGAGTCTAGGAATACATTGTAATAAATCTACTACTTTAATTGGTATGGTAGTTTGAAGTACTTGCCTTGCAATATTTTTCTCATATTACAATTAATTTGTTATCATAATTGCATTTTCATTTGAGTGGCGTCATTCGTTATCCATAGTCTTCTCCACTTCAACTCTTACTTTACAAAATCTTGCTTGTTTTGTATGTGGGTCTAGGTACATAGCCTTATTTTATTGGGTTTGAGTAATGACCAATATGTCATTTTTCCTTTCAACATCAATCAAGTCGATGCCGGTCTTTTGCTTTAGATATCCAGTGTCTTCATGGTCTCCAAGTCCACACCATTTGCACAATAATTGCACTTTGTCCTACTTTTTTTGGTAATATCTCACAAAGTGTCCCCATTCGTTACATTGTTGGTATTGTATGATAGGACATTCTTTGGGGTCATACTATATTTGACTTTGACCTCCCCCTCTTTGATTTCAATAACTGTCTGGAGATACATTATATGGCTTCGATGGAGTGGACTACTCTCCTTGTGTAAAGAGTACTTGTGTACTCCTGGTCTTCAAATTATATGGGTACTCTTTTATTGAATGACTCATAACTTGGTAAAACTCACAAAATATTTTTCTAGGATAGTTACCTTTGGTGTGACCTTCATTTTTTTTTTTAAAATGCACCATAATTCATTGGATTTTTTACTGGTTTCTTTCTCTACCTTTAATTTTTCATCATCTGAAGCATGTAATTCCATAGCACTTGTACCATTCCTAATTTACTATCACTATTGTCATTTGAACTTCCATATTCCTCTATTTTTATTTTGCTATGAGAGGACATTTTGTCTTCACTTTTTGTCCATCACCTAATTGTAGGCTTCCACATAAGAAGAGGGTAGTACTATCTTCATGTTTTTTCATAAGGACAGAATCAGGCCTTCGATGAACCACCTTTCCTTGAGACCATCAATAGGTTCTTTTTCTAACTTTACAACCAGTTCTTTAAGTCTATGATTATAATCCTATATGTTTTCATGCTTACTTTGTCTTGTATTGTAAATTTCTTCTACTACTTCATTATCATCTCAAAGAAATTTAAACTCTTCCTCAAAGGCCTTCTTTAATTTATTCTAGCATGTGTTTTGAGAGGCTTGGTCAAGTTCTATATACCAATCAATTGCTACACCTCGCAAGGTGGCTAGAGCCAAATTGCTTTATCATCTTGCCTATTTGTTGTCCAGATTGTTTCAAAAGTCTTACAATGCCTAATGGGATCCTCTGATCCATTGCCTATAAACTTGGCCAACTTCTACTTTTCTCCACTAGGGCTTACCATGGTTTTGTTCTAATGCAAACTTAGCACCTAGAACATGCTTTCTAGGGAGTTTTGATTCAGACATTCTAGTGTTTCTCTCACACTCTTGACCACGTGAGAATACTCTACTCCTCCCACAACTTTAGTGTTCCGCACACTTGTTTCACCTTCATATTTTATTTTGTGTTGGAATAAATGAACAATCTCTAATTTAATTATTAATCATCAAATCACCAAGATATGATACTAATTGGTGAGATATAAGGCTTAGACTACTACAATATGAAAATATGAAATTGTTTACAAATTTGAAATTAAGTTGCTTTAATATGGAATTACCATGAAGAGATTCAACTTCTTTATGATGTTAAAATCAACCACTTTAACATGCTTGATATAACCACCTTAAAATGAACTTAAAACAAAAATAACATCACCATAAGATAGTAGCAACAAAGAGGTACAAATTATCAACATAAGAAGGCAAGATCTCACGACACAAGGTAACAAAGGAGCAGAAGATCAAACGCATAACACATCGTTTACGTGGACAAACCCTTGCGGGAAAAAACTCCACACCCAAAGAGATCCAATGATTGTATTAATCTTTCAAAAAAGTTTACATCAACACAACATTTCTCTTTGAATTCCAGCAGCACTTCATTACTCCTTAAACTTATAAAAATCTCTCATCATACCACCAACCAAAGGCACCAATATATAAAGAGCTGGATGTAAAAATACCATTATGGTTTCTCAAAACAAGTGTCAAAACCACATGAAAAAACCATACACCCCCCTTTGTGGATAGCCAATAAACTCAGTGAATCACAATAAGTCTTCTCATAGCCTTCTCATGGGCACCCAACCCATAGCCAATCAAATACTAACAACAACAAGGGCTCAATTATTTACCAATGACATGCAAAACACATGCAAGCCTTGGTGCCCCAATTTGGATGACATGCAAGACACATGCAACAACATGCATGTACATACAAGTCTATATGGAACCCACCTCCAAAGTGAACTCTCACAAAAGACTCATGTAAGGTGTATGCAACAACATGCAATTCATGCAAATCCAAGTGGGTCCCACCTTTATGAATGCAACTACAATTAGTCATAGACAATTAAATAATAAATATTTTATCTCTCATGTCTCTAGGCATCCAAGAACACATTCCAAGGATCATGGAGACACGTGAAAATGACTCAGGATTGTAAGGTTAATGACACCTTATCCTAACATTATACACCCTTAGCTTAGCTTCTTCTCCTTTGATTGACAACTCTTTAATGACTCAAAGGTTTCTCTTATACACTTCTATGAAGGAATCTAACTCTAACTCCCAACTTCCCTCATCTTGAGAAGGTTATCTTGAATTTTCAACTTGATCTAAAAGGTCAATCCATGCTTCATCTAGTAGTGGAAGGTGCCTCTCTATATTCTCCCACTCTACCTTTGTTTGATTATTTGTAGTGGAAATGTGTTGTCTCTCCCAACTACGACTCCTAGTCATGCTCTGGCTCCAACTTCTACTTCAAGATGGGCTTCAACTTCAGACATTAACTTTGGTGATCTCTCTTAGTCTTCTTCTGCATTTTCTTTGTTCTATTAATCTTAGAGATCGTCAGATCTCTTTATCCTAACCACGTGGTCTCTTCCCACCTTTATTAGGGTCTAAGGGCATGAATATCTTATATCGGACCCAATTTCTTTTAGGGCAATAGCATCAATTTTTACCCTTCTATCTAATAAATGAATACTTGAAATAATGAATAGAACTAATAATGCATACCAGATTGAGGAGTAAAAATATATCTTTATTTGTACATCAAATTATTACAGAAGTAGACTAGAGATGGTCATCTAAGGATCAAATTTGATCAAACTAGATCATACTACCTTCCTTGATGATACAAAGACTATTTAAAAGACCCGACAATTGTTAATAGGAACACTATAAGAGTCCCCAATGGACTCAAGCTCCAAGGGTCACTTGTAAAACCAAAATTGGCCTTTGACAAGAGAGAAACAAGAGCATAATTTCTTGATTATGGTGCAACAATGGATTAATTATATTATTATGTACTCATACAAAATGTACATGAGAGACCTTACTTATAAAGGCAAGGTTGAGAGATAGGACTAAATAGGATGATGGCAAGTGTCTTAATCTTATGACATTTGACAACTAGAGGAAAAGATCGCATTTATACTAGAAACTTCTAGAAAGATTCCTAGAGCCCTAAGTAAACTTAAAATGTGAACATGTGTGAATAGGTCCTAACTAATAACTAGTTAGATAATGTGCCTTGTTCACACTATAAAGGGGAAATTACATAGGAAATACCCCTATTCACACCAATACCCCCCTTAAGTGCAACTTAGGGGGAATGAGAAACATGAAAATGATGCAATGATGGATGATGGATGATGGATGGGTCCTGGCTACAAGGCCATGTTAGGTACCCATGTACAAATAATCTCTCATAATGGAGTAAAGGAGAAAAAATTGTAGGAAAAAACCCCTCTCCAAAAGAGAGAAAACAAAGTGAAAGAAAGAAGGAGGAATCAACATGAACCCCCAAGGACTACTTTCACCAATATATAATCAATTACCTCCCCCCATAGGGGAGAAAAAATGATATAATAGATCCCCCACAAAGAAGTAGCACCTATGCCAATGAATGCTTGAAGACAAAAAACAATCCACTTCCTGCAAACATTTCTCCCCTTGGGAAGAAACAAATCCAATGGTGGATGTAGAAGAAACTCCCACAAGATATATATGAAAAGTGAATCCAAATCCAAATGTGTGCCTCAAAATATAACTCTAGTGACCTCATCTTGGAAAAAGATGTCTTCTCCAAATCAGGAAGGCAATGCCCAATGAAGGAAGTATAACCAAAAGATGAAAGATAGTGAATTGCATTTGAAAACACTGAAGATGTGATGACATCATTTCCATCAAAGAGGATAGATAACCCCTCAAATGTGTCCTCTAAAGCTGCAATGTGAGACAAACAAGGATGCAATGTTTGATAAATAGGAATCCGAATGAGGTGGATCAGGAAGACTGAAATGATCCTACTGCAAAGAATCACTGGAAGCTCTCGAGGAAGCAACCCTAAACTCTAAAGTAGAAATAGGTGATGGTGGAGTAGTGATCGTTGTTATATGGAGCCTAATAAGATTCAGAGGTTAAATTTACTCCACTTTTATTGGTGTGATTTCCCCCCAAATTCCTACGGGGTCAAGGGGCAGTGCCCCTTGCGGGGATTTGGAAGCAGTGCCCCCAAGACGAGGTTAAGGGGTAGCACCCCTTGCAGGGTCTAGGGGTAGCACCCTCGCGGGGACTCGAGGGGCAATGCCCCCGAAACCTCACACGGTTTTTATTATTTTATTAAGGCATCAAGTGTTATTTTCTCATTGGCCAACATTAAAAAACCCTATTTTGTAACCGACAAAAGTCATGATAAAAATGGCTAAGGATTAGGGTTTCTGTTGATGTATTGTAGCATTTTGTAGCGGTATTGAGTTGCAGGGATTGCTAGTTGTAATTGGTTTGATTTACTGGATAATAATATTGGACTCTCTATTTGGTGGATGTAGCCCAAGTTTGGGTGAACCACGTTAAAACTTGTCACTCACTGTTATTATTTCTGTGTATTTCCATTCATCTGTTTAATCTTTATTTGCATTTAATTGATATCTTATGTCGGTTAACCCTAACAATGATCTCAATAGGAGGAGAAGGAGAAGCAAGAGAAGTCTCTATGTCATCACAACTTCAAGATCTGCTAGATATTCAAGCTCGTCTTCTATATCATCATCAGAGGGTATATTATTTGCATCATCAATGGGTATGAGGCAATCCATAGAAGGATCATCTAGGAATGGATAGATATGAGGGTCTGCATAGATCTCCCAAATCGTATTCCAAAGTGTGCTTAGACATTCAATGTCTGACATAGCCCACATAGTCTCATAATCAACATGAGAATAAATCAATCCTACAATATGATCATTAGTATTTGCCCATGCATTTTTCTTCTAAGGTGTATCTAGTTTAGGTATGAGTCCATAAATATAAGGCAAAAGATTGAGCCACCTACAATGTGTGAGGATGACTTTTTATTAAGATTCATAATTATTCTTTTTCAGATTTATCACAGAAGGATGAGTAGAAAAACCCACGATATCTCCTTAAATGATTAGAGATCAAAAAATCACAAGATTACCCTCCAATTTCACTCAATCATGAGAACTCCCTAGCAATATATGATCATGGAAATTTATACTTAGTGCAATTACAAATTTTGCCACTTGCCAAAATAACCAAGTAGTCTTTCAATCTTAGTACATGCAACTGCCAAATTAGGCCTTAAACTAAAAGTACAATTTATGTGTAGAATGAGATCAAACTGATTATAGATCTAATAAGTACTCAAAAAATAATGCACTTTCAAAAAAATTCACCCAAAAATGTTATCATATGAACCCAAACAAAGCTTCAAAAGTTTCCAAAACAAGAACTACTTAACAATAGGTGTGAAAATCTAAATTTTTTTTTAAAACTAGGCACCAAAATCAAAATATAATTGCACCATTATGAAGCCTGTGAAATTCTAACTTAAATAAAAAAATGCTCGAAAAAAGGAGCCAAATTGACTAAGAAACGGGCCTCTAAAGTTGGACTACCAAATCAAAAATGTGGAAGAAGTAGGGGGTTGGATGGGGGCAAGAGGGCCGCTAACACTAGAATCATGGTGATGGAATATGCCCTTAACTGATAGAATATACCCTACTAAATTTTAAATGGTTAGTTGTTTTGTTAAAACTGCCTTTTAGATCACTAAACCACTATTTTTTGCCAATAAACTGTCAATCAGAGGCACGAGATTGCTTACCAAAAAAGAGAGGTGGTTTGAAGGGTGGATCTAAGGAATATTCCTAGATATTCCACCATCGATATTGTGATGTGGGCAGATTTTAGTTCTAACAAGTGGTTTCTTGGTGGAAGGTGGTTTTGATTACCAGCCAAGGGTAAAGCTGACATCATAAACTTTAAAACTACCAAAATATGTCTTTTACCCACTGGTCCAAGGATGGAATGGGGGCCCACACTATGTGGCACCCCTAGTTTGGCCCTGCACTCTATTGTGATAGAGTACCATGCATAGGGGACCTGTACCCTACTGAGGCAAGTACTCTACACGAAAAAACCCATAGAATAATAAAATTAGCTTGAAAATAAAAATAAAAACCAGCGAATAATACTTTTACCTGAAAAATGTTAAGTGATGCCAAAGATTATGATGAGGCATGTAGATTGTAACTGTGTAGAGGTCATACAATGGTACAGATCTAACAGAATATTCCCTATGAAATTTTCTCAAATCCTCAAGAAAGGCCAAATTTTTTTTGATGCCGAAATATGAAGTGTTTTATATAAAAATTCATATGTTTGGCATTCTGGACTCAATGGAAGGGTCCTTTTTAGCTAAAAATGTACCCAGCAAAAATTTCAAGTTTGACTACCTCCCAAATTTAAGAAGAGGCTTGCAAATCTAAAGCTCTGATACCATGTAAGAGTCTCCAATGGACTCAAGCTCCCATGTCACCTACAAAATTAAGATTATCCTTCTACAAGAGAGCATCAAGAGAATAATTGTTTGATTATGGTGTAATAATGGAATAATGATATTATTACACACTCATTCAAAATGTACATGAGAGACCTTTCTTATAAAGGCAAGGTTGAGAGATAGGACTACATAGGATGATGACAAGTATCTTAATCCTATGACATGTGACAACTAGAGGATAAGATCACATGTGTACTAAAAACCTCTAGAAAGATTCATAGAGCCCTAAGTAAACTTAACATGTGAACATGTGTGAATAAGTCCTAACTAATAACTAGTCAGATAGTGTGCCTTGTTCACACTATAAAGGGGAAACTAGATAGGAAATACCCCTATTCACACTAACAAACACAATTATCAATGAATCGACTCTGACTAACTGACTCTTATAACTACCTAACAAATAATTAATATATAGTTAGATAACTCATATTATCAAATATAATAATAGTCATAATGCATTGACTACATGATGCAGTGGTGGCACTTGTGTACCTCAAGCCAAGATGAACACGTCATTATTAGCTACCTAGGTGAGAATTACATATTTCTAATATCCTAAGTAAATGTATTAATAGGTGCAATATTACACCAAAACCCCCCATAAGTGCAACTTAGGAGAAAAGAGAAATGAGAAATGAGAAAAGGGTTCTAACAAGCTATATGAGGTAACCCATATACAATGAAGAACCCCCCAAAGAGAGAACATGAAGAGAGAAATTAGACAGTCACCCCGCCTCCAAAAAAAGTGATGCCTCCTACACAAAATTCCATGCATGCCAAACAACATTCCTTCCCTTAGGAAGAAGTAGACCCAAAGATACATTTAGAAGGTGTTCCCAATTCATGAAGGAAAATGGAAGAAAACACAAAATGAATGTCTCTGATAAATCAAAACACTATGGAAATTGTTGTAGAATAGGAGCCAAAGATGCAGGTACAATAGTTGTTTTGGAACTATCATCAAAGAGGAAGATCAAGTCCTCAATGGTGTTCTCCAGATCTATAAGGTAGGACTCACAAAACAAACTTGAAATATCTATCAAGTACTTGTCCCAATTAACTGCCTCTAGAAAAAATGGACCTTCTAGACTAAATCGTCTGAAGCTTTATCTAAAGCGATGTTGAACTTGGTAGAAGCAAGTGATGATGATGGAATCTCAATGCATGTCATCAAACTACACTCCTCATCCATTGATGTGTCCACATCAGAAGCCTAAGATGAACAAATGATAAATCTACCAAAGGTGGTGTAGAGGAGTCCTTAGCCTCAAAATCAACTGAAGTCTTTGGAGTTGGAGCATCAAGAGAAGTCTCCATGTCATCTTGATGTACAAGATATTCCCATTCTTTAAGCACCACAAACATATCACGATCATATGGTCAAAAGACATTAAGGTGTATAAGACTATCCATAGCAAGATCATTTGAGAATAGAGTAGATCTTCATACATCTCCCACATTCTATTCCACATGGCATGAGAGCACTCATTGTGCATGGTCACCAACATAATGTCTATATTGACCAAAATAGAATCAATCCTATGACATGATTAGTTTTTTTCCCTCCATACTAGCTTCTACCAAAAGGAGCTTGGTTCAAGAACCAATCCATAGAGAATGGGCAAGAGTTTAACCCATTTTAAATGCTTTAAGAGTCTATCTTACCAAGACTTATAGTTCCATCTATCCAATTTGATAACAATTATGTATTTTTTAAACTCATTATTAATTCCTCAAATTAGAATGATTAAGAGATTAGACTAGAAAAAACCAATATAAAACCACAAAATAACCCCCCTAAAATAAAACTTTATATCATTTCATGGAGTACAAAATGCCCAAAGCATAAAACCCCTTGACAATTACAAGTGTTGGCACTAAATAGCACAGTGTGATTGCAATGCATGTGTAACAAGGAGATTCAAGTTAAAATTATAGTCACCCTAACCAAAATAAAATAAAATAAATTACATCAGATTGTAAGGCTCAAAGAGAGCTTTCCAATGCCTATAAGAAGTCAAAAATTTGACAATCTAGGTAGAAAATATGCCCATTTCCATGCAAAGTATTTACAAAGGGAAATTAAAGCTCAGCCAAATTTAGAAATACAACAAAAATTAGAAGTCTCCTCCAAATTTGGCACCAAACTTTAAAAAATCTACTAAATATAGAAGTTATACCAAATAACTTTAGAGGAGATCCAAAATAGGTTTGCCAAAATAGATGCTAAATGTAGCAAACCTACCAAATTAGGGGGACCATTGCTAGCTTTAGAAATTAAAGCCAAATTTATCTATGCCAAAAATACCTCCAAACTAGGGTTTTGCTACCAAAGTTGACAGGCAAATATGCCACACAGGCTAGTGTGTAGGGGCATTAATGGGGTTGAATAAATTGCAATGGAGGTGGCATTTATGCCACAAGGGTCACTTACGCTGCTTGGATAAGAGTTGTGGACCAATGAAAATGTGGGCCATGGAGTTTTAAGATCCCCATGTGACATAGGGGTTGGACTTACAAACATCACCCGCCACTTATGGTGGTTGTTACCCCAAATTAAAAAGAGTTTTTACATTGCTATAGGGATTTAAGCCCTTTAATCTCTCTACCACTGGGGACCAAGCCCTTTGGACTCCCCACAATACAATACAAGTAGAAAGTGATCCTACAAGATACAACAAGTACCCCTTATTCCATCAATAATAAAAAAAATATTACAAATAAAAATAATACAAAATAATTCCACTCGTAATAAAATTATACTTGCATACTATGCCTACAAATGGATGATTCCAATGACGTAGAGATCCACCTATTCTATACAAACACAATACGCATATGCAAAGAGTATGGTCAGTATGGCCCAAATTGTCTTCAATTACCCTACTCTAAATTTGACAAATTTACAATCCATTTATAGGTTTTGACACCTTCTAGAAGCAATGGCGCAATGCATTTCAAGCTAGGAAGCCCCAAAAGTTGATCTCTCCACCAAATTTCCAATCTTGAAACCCCTATTAGAAATGAAGGTGCAAACCACACAACATAAGTCTAATTCAAACCTTATTAATATCCTCTAAATAATGTAGAATCAATGGAGATTGCAATAGAAATAAAACCCACTACACAGAGATAACATGCATTAAGAACTGAACACATAACACAATATGTAACGTGGAGAAAACCCTTTTGGGTAAAAAACTCCACCAATAAAAGAGGCTCCAAGTTGTATTATCTTCAAATATGATATTACAATACATGCACTTCCTCTTCTTCAGTCTTCAATCCAGCAGCGCCTGTTACTCTCAAACTCTGCTAAAAACATAGTCCAAATATATTATAAAAGGGGGTTGCCTTCTAGGGAAAGAAAACCAAAAAATATCGACTGTCAGGTCTGAAACCCCCTGTAACCCCCCATCACGGACGAATTAGCATTGGGTACCGGATATAAACATGTGGCTGAAACAAGATCACTGCAAGTGAAACCTCTCATCCCTTATGGGTGATTTACAAACAATAATAGGAATAATAAATTACATAGGATTTACAAGGTTGATGGAACCTTAATCCTAACAACCCCCAATCCTCAAAGGACGTGAACAAGCTCCAAATCATCCTATGGATAGGATACCATGATGTAAGATTCAATGAGAATCCAAACGTAGGAGCTAAGATCTAGGTGAGAGGAGATAAGTTACAAAAGCTACAAGCAAACACAAATAATTTATAATGCAAATATCAATTATTCCAATATTGAGGATATGAAAATATATAATACAAAAGATTTCCTACAAATTTATAGTCCTATTGGATGCATGAATCAAGGAGATGACATGTTTAAGAGGTCATGAGATTAACTCACAATCACTCCCAATCAGGAGGTGAGTTAACTCAATCTAACTAAGAGTTCATCTACCAATTAGTTGATCAATTAGCTCAATCTAACTAAGATAGAGGTGGTCTTGATTGAATAGAGGTTTCATCTAATTACCATCAATCAAGGATTGATGAGGTAGTCATGGCACTTGTGTACCTCAAGTCAAGGTGAACACATCATTATTAGTTACATGGGTGAGAATAATTAAATATTCCTAATATCCTAAGTAAACTTATTGATAGGTACAATATAACACCAACAAACCATTTACCAATGCTTGGGTCTGACCAAGCTATTATACAATCTTCTATTATGGAAGGAGCTTGATTTCTCAAGGCCAATGTGATATTATTTAATTTAATCTTATTACACAAGATTTAGACATAGTGTGATATGCATCTTATAGTAATATATGGTCCCCTAGCCTAACATGTATGTTCAATGTATAAAACTAGAATTACCATGGCATTTGAATGTAACTTTCATAAGTTAACCCTAAACTTTCTCATACAAGCTTCAATGTGATGCTCATCTAGTATAGTATCTAATACATAGATATTTGGCATTTGATGTTCAAGAACAAAGGTGAGGAGCAACATTTCAAATGCATTAAGGTTGGAGCTTGCCCCATTTATTCCTAAAGAATAAATTGCCAATAAACAAAGAAAAAGGTGGGAAAGAACTACTATAGATATGCCTAAATACCTAATCTAAGAAATAAAAAATTGGAAGATAGAAGTGGAAACTAGAGGTGAACATGAGTAGAGGCTACTAGAAGAAAAATTACCCACTTTAAATTGAGTTTGTTAAACTCTACAACTTAGAAGTCTTTAGGTGAGGGTAAAGTCTATTTGAAATTCCCATCATAAACAATAAGATGAAAGGGAAACACAAATCTCATGCTCTCTTGCCTCCAAGACCAACCTCAACCAATGATTGACACAGGCCATTGTTAGATGAAATATAAACAACTCTTAGATGAATTGGCAATTTTCACCAACAAAAAACTTCTCATTTTCTGCCCCTATTCCTCTAATCACTAGCTTCTCTAAGATGTTCCAAACCATCAAAAATTTGCTTTCTATACCAAGGACCAAGTTGTTGGCTTCAAAATCATCATATCATGTTTTACAAGTAATTTGGAATCCTACAATAACTCTTGACTGAAAGTGGTGATAATTGACCCCTTGGTCATGTTTCTTAGATTCATTTTTAGATCACACCTCCCCATTAAGGAGGATTTTAGCCCCAAAAATCTCAGATCAGATGTCCCTTCAACCCAATCAACCAAGTTTCTTGGACTCCTCACCTTGTCCTTATCTTCTTCCTATCAAGAGCCACATCATCCCCAACTCCTCTTGGTTGTTAGGAATTTACAGGTAGATCAAACCAATTCCACATAACCCAAAGCAAATAATGATGCATACAATCTTACAGATTTACCATAATGCAAATATCAATAGACAATCAACAAGATAACACAAGATATACCCTGGAAAAACCCTCATTGAGGGAAAAAACCGAGCATCCAAAAGCATCCATACTTAATGTATTATTCAACAATAAGAAATTACAATACACTCATAGAGTCTCCATGAGCACCTCTGAAACATCAAGCTCCTCTAATGCATCCTCCATGTATCCAAGCATGAATCCACACATCCCATGCCATGCTTTACAATATGCACTCACAAGAGAACTCAATACAATGATAGCCTCTCACACAACTTGTAAAATAAGAGCCAACCCTAACCACTAACCTTATGCTTGCTTTTGTAGACTCAAACTCACACAAATACAACTTGTGGTATTGGATAAAACCAATGTGACTCAAAACTATGAGCACAAAACCATTGACCCCAAAATTAATTATTTTGCACAAATAATAAATATTTGCCTTGTGTCTCCCAATGTTAAATACAACTTTTACAAGTGATACCAAATAAATATTTAATGTGGCTAAACACATCAATTAAGATGCACCACAAAAGAATATTTATTTTACATTATTAAATTAATTAATGTTATGCAAGGTGAACAACACCTTTTTTTCCAATATTCTCCCATTTGAATACATTGCATAAAGGTCAATCAATGAAATACATCATCATAGGAAAACATGAAATCACATGAATCTCCAACATGCTCTCGTGCTCCATCAAGATACCTGCAATAAAATCAAAGTAACCACCATCTCGAGCAAGAACTCCTATCATCCTCCAATGTGCCAGCTATGGAAGAAAAGGAACATGCCAAGGTGAATATGTACCAATCCAAAGAACACTAGCATCAAATCCAATTGATAACAAAGGCTCCAAGTAGCTATCAAATGTAAAAAACCCACATGACTAGAAATAGCACCCACAACATATGCTAATACATCCAACCATCCATACCTCATAGGTATCAATAACATCAATAAACTCATGCCAACAACATATCCAACCCATATACCACAATCATAATCTCCATGTATAAAACCTGTCAATGAAGAACACATACATCTAGGAACTCCCACTGCATGGGTAATGTCAAATCTGAAAATAGAGCCAAGGCATACCAAGTCTACCAATCAACACTCAAACCAAGGTGTGGCTCATCAAAAAGCTAACGTAGTATCAAGAACAATCACAATGATCCACACATGCAAGATAAAACACTGCATACTCTCTCACAACATATCACCATAACTATCCCAAGTCCAACCATATCAACATGATCCTCCAGGAAGTAGCCATAAGACAAAGGGAGAAAACCTATAAATCATAATATCCTAACAACACCTCAAAGTACAAAGTTGTGTCAAGTATGATCTCGTTTACAACCCCAAAAGAAAAAGCCTCAACAACACCCAACCATTCAATCTCATAAGATCAAATGAACATATGTAACATGTAACCAACATGGATGTAAGCCTCTCTAATCAAGGTAGATCAAACTCATAATCATTCCATAACTAGGAATAAGCCCAATCACATCTCCTAAACTCCTCATAATGAACATCATAAATCAAACCATATGAACAAGGAGATAACCATGCTAACATCCCTCAAACGAACCCTCTAGAACCAATAACCATAGCTCAAGATCCATATCTATGAGAAGATAAAACATAAAGCAAAATGCATCTAAAAGGATGGGAAATACCTTATAGATGATAAACTGCTGAGTAGACCAAGAGTGGGGAATGAGAATGCTCCTCCAAGATACAACACGCCACAATGGCTCTCTCCAAGAAGAATCTCCTCTAGGTCCATAATGAACTCACGTCCATATCTAGGTGTAGGCTCCTCAGTCTATCTGCTGAAACCTCCAATGAGTAATCATCTCAACAAGTGTCTCTATTCCAAAGAGAACTCCAGCCTCACCTAAGTCTCCAAGTATCCAAGAGTACCTCCATGATCAATCCATGCTAAACTCCAAATGCAACATCGCACTATCATGAAGCTCCCAAGCACATGATCAATGTACTCAATACCAAGAGAACCATACAAGATCACTGTCAAAGCCCCTACTACAGAATCAGAAACCCAATCATGACATCATGATCTAACATCTCCTCCAAGAAGATCACATGCACTACTAAACACATCCTATCTCAAGAGATCATGTATCATGCCAATACTCAAACTAGTATCCAGAGTAAACCAATACACAATATCAACATCTCTAAGTAAAGGATCAACATGTCAAACTGACAAGTCATAAACTGACACCTCAACCAAAGACACCAAGAGTCCTCCATGGTAAACCAAGATGTCAACATCTCCAAACACATGAAGATAACTATCTCTTGTCAATAGAACTCAAAATGTCCAAGAACTCTCACTACCAAGAGCTCCTCCATGACGCCAACATCCACTATAGAAGATCATTCATCACAAATGATGAGCCAAAGCTCCACTAAATCGTGACACCAAGCTATACATGGTAAAAAAGTAACCATCTCCTAAATGAAGATCATCCATGGCCCCAACACAATCAAGGAATCTTGTTGTAACATCAACAACTCCCAAAAGGTAAAGTAAAACCATGATCTACAAACTAAGAAGATAAAACCATCACTGTCAAAAGCTCACATAAATCCATGTATCCAAGCTATTCATGACATCGTGATAAACATGCTATAAGTCCCAATGTACACATGACCACAGACAAGGCCAACTAACAAAAATCTGCATAAACACTGAATCAATATCATGGATAAAGACAATCCACATACGATTCATCCCACTGTAGCCAAGGGGTAGCTAATCCACAAAACTACATAACTCAGAGATCCAAAACACATGTAACATGCAAACTCATCATCACATTAGTAACCTGCAAACTGAGATATCAAAGAAGACAACCTGTAGACTCCAAGACTCAAACACCAAATCAATGCTAGATTTGATTTGCCAAACAAGTCCACAATGCAAGTAACCACAATCAAGGAACTAATCAAGCATCTAAGAGATAAAAACAACCTCCTAAAACTACACCACAACACCACCTGTAATCATGAATCAAACATCATAGCCCATACATGTCAATCACATACATGATCATGTCGTACCAATACAAAAGTGTACCTACATATCCATGACACCATAATCATCATCACTGTACCTGTACTTAACTCCCACTGAAATAAGACTCCAAGTCTCACACGCATATCAACCATGTTCTCAAACCAGAAGACATGTGTACTTGTCTCCATCAAAGCTCAAACTCTGAAAAAACACCTGTAAACCTATAGCTGGAAGCACCAAATCTGAAAAACTACTATACCATGCTAATGGTCACATAGCGACATGCACTTCCACAAGTTTGTGCCCAAAAAACCATCCGAATACTCTCAAAAACGCACCCTGAATCTCAGGCTTCCACAAGTGATCAAACAAGTACCAAACTCTCTCTACACACCAAATTGAAATTTTACATGATCCAATTTGTAATACACAACAATATCTCTCCAACGGCTATCCGAAATCAAAAATTTGATTCCGTATGTAAAAGTTATGAGCATAAAACTGTCTCAAAGTAATGCCTAGCTTCAGGCACCAAATTCTGACACAAACAGAAAAATATGACAACCAAACCTGCATCATTATGTAGTGCACGAGAGACCTTTCCAACGCCTATAAGAAGTCAAAAATCTGACACCGTGGGTGAAAGTTATGCCTCCCGGAAAAAGATGCCCTTCGAGGGCTAAAAGGGGCCCCACGGGGATGTATCCATACCACTGACATCAGCGCTAACGTCATCATTGTCCTCTACTGATGTCATCATAACTGAGTGTATGGCATGGTGTGGGTCCCACTGATGCTGACATGGCACTGGTGTAGATAGTGGACTCCAAAAGGAAGTTTTAATTTGTTTAAATCTTCAAATTTTTCAAACTTAAAAAAACTGGACCCGATAGCAATATTAAAACGGATTTTATTTTTTTTGTTCACTATGATAAAAAAATTTCCACCATTGCTTAAATTTTAAATCCCCTGGGGGGGGACTTTGCCTACCGAAAGTGCTCCTCCCTGCTAACAACGCTCCTCCCAAGCTGGCGACACCCCTGTCGGACTGGCGGCCAAAGCTCGTCAGTCAGCCAATAGAGGGCTCGACACGGCTGATAGCAGGTTGGCGGGGCTGACCAACTCTGAGTTGGTGGTACCCACGATACCCTGTGCATGTATGGCAGTTTGCGGACCCCCCATGCAAAAAAATATATTTTATTTTTAAACTTGCTTTTTAACATGCAATTTTTTTATTAATTTTATAAAATTTTCCAACTATAGTTTCACATGCAAAATTAAATTTGTTTTTTCTTCAAACTATAGAAAGGAGTACAGTGCAGGAAAAATAATAATTTTTTTTTGTTGTACCTGTAGATCCGTACGATGGTACAGTCAACCTTGGGCGGCTAAAAAATTTTGCTTTTTTCTCCAGTGACCTAAATAGGTCAAATTTTATATCAATCTTCATCTCTCGAGCCTCCTGAATCCAACGGTGAGGTCCATTTTTGTACAAGAGGTCATTTGTGAAAAATCCATCCTTAAAACCCTCACGAAACACATTCAAGAAACCCTTTTTCCAACTCAAATTTATAAACCCAGATCTGTAAAAAATCACCACAAATCTACAACCCCAAAGCCCTCAAATCTTCAAACAAAAACCTGTACAAAACCTTCATATCCTGTATTTGTCCAAAATATTTCCTGCATTGTCATGGATTTAGCTTTGCACCAGATCTACACAAATAAGGGTTATAACAAAACATGAATCTGTGAAACCCCACAAACTCAAACCATGGTTCTGATAATATGGCTACTAATCTTATAGATCTAAAAAATAGTGTTAACACACAGAAGATCTACTGCAACCCACAATTCCTTCCAAAGATTCTCAAGATGGAGGAAAACACCTAGAACCGTAATTGTATAGATACATCACATGCAAGCACATACAAACAGCATGCAAGTACATGCAAGCCCTGAAAAGCCTTAAAGCTCTGATACCACTTGTTAGGAATCTAGAAGTAGATCAAACCAATTCCACATAACCCAAAGCAAATAATGATGCATACAATCTTACAGATTTATGATAATTGCAAAGATCAATAGACAATCAACAAGATAACACAAGATATACCCTGGAAAAACCCTCATTGAGGGAAAAAACCCAACCTCCAAAAGCATTCATACTCAATGTATTATTCAGCAATAAGAAATTACAATACACTCATAGAGTCTCCATGAACACCTTTGAAACATCAAGCTCATCTAATGCATCCTCCATGTATCCAAGCATGAATCTACACATCTCATACCATGCTTTACAATATGCACTCACAAGATGAAACTCAATACAATGATAGCCTCTCACACAACCTGTAAAATAAGAGCCAACCCTAACCACTAACCTTGTGCTTGCTTTATAGACTCAAACTCACACAAATACAACTTGTGGTATTGGATAAAACCAATGTGACTCAAAACCATGAGCACAAAACCATTGACCCCAAAATTAATTATTTTGCACAAATAATAAATATTTGCCTTATGTCTCCCAATGTTAAATACAACTTTTACAAGTGATACCAAATAAATATTTAATGTGGCTAAACACATCAATTAAGATGCACCACAAAAGAATATGTATTTTACATTATTAAATTAATTAATGTTATGCAAGGTGAACAACACCTTTTTTTCTAACATTGGCTACTTGGAGTTAATCCATCTATTGGGGGCAACAATATGTCCTCCTCTTCATTGAGTATTGAAGAATCAAACAAATAAAGATCCTCTACATTGGTCATTGAGTACATTTTCATGTATGGAGGAAATTTCCAAGAAAAAATAATTTTTGCCTACTTGTTCCATAATTTGGAAAGGGCCATATCTTAAGGGATTGAGCTTCCTAGCTTTCTCCTAGAGCCTATCCTCCCCCAAGTACAACCAAACATCATCACCAACTATGAATTTGCACTCTACGCAATGTTGGTCATGTCACTTTTTGTACTTGTCCTGTGACTCCCTAAATTTCTCATGAACTCATATGTATTTGCTAAATTTTTGGACGTTAGAATCCACATTCTCTAATTCTTTTATGGCTATCTCATTGCAACATCAAAGGGACTAGGTGGTAGGAAACCCAGACACACGTCAAATGGTGAAAAAATAGTTGACATATGGACTTCCCTATTGTAAAGTGTTGAATATATGCCAAATTACCATCCCATGTCTTTGTACACTCCTAATTATATCCTCTCAAGAGATACACTAAGGTTCAGTTCACCACCTCCATTTTCCAATCGGTTGAGTGGTGAAGCACTTCAATTGGGTGTCCATTTTTCATAGTGTGCACTAAAATTTCCCAAAGAACATACCATCACAGTTTGATATTATGTTTTCCAATAACCCAAAGTAAACCCATACATGAGTTAAAAATAGCTCCACTACCTCACTACCATTAAGAGTCTTTTTGCAAGGAATGGGCACATACATCTTACTAAATCTATCCACCACCATAAACAAATAATAATTCCCTTTCCTGGACATGGGAAGACCTACAAAGTCTATGGAGATGCTCTCCCATGGCCTTGACGGTGTTGGGAGTAGTCGGTATAGATCCAAATTATAATCATTTATCTTGCTTTTACAACATAGTTTGCAACACCAAATGAACCTTGAGATGTCTTCCAACATATATGGCCAAAACACATACCTTTGAAGGTTTCAATGTCTTTGCAACACCAAAATGAACATGTGCCTCATGCAAGAACAACAACCTTCTTTCCTTGAGCACACACAACATCCCCAACATGTATAGCAACCCCTCTTTGACAAAATAATCTAGTTTTGGCTCAAAATTAGCCAATTCACCTCTTTTTGTTTGCTTTTACATCTTACCAAAGTCTTCATCATGCTCATGGGTTCCAATTGAGAAAGGATGCCAATTGCTAAAAGTAGAGGTGGCCAAGTCAACGTATTTGCAATCTTATTTGTCACACCCTATTTGTTACTTGGCTACCAATAAAAAATGTTGCAAGAACCCCATCCACTTGTAATTCCTTGCTTGTTGTAGTCTAGTTTATGTAGTTAATGTACAATGTCAATTATTATGTTTTAATAATATGGTTTATTCAGCTATGTATTAGTTGTTTGTCATCTTTCGGGTAGTTGTAGGAGTCGGTTGGTCGATGGTTGTGTTCTTCTTGGAAACCATTGGGTCCTTTAAATAGATTTTGTATCATCAAGAAAAGAAGTATGATTTAGTCTAATTGACTCTGATCCTTGGTCAACCATCTCTGGTCTACTTCTGTACTAACTTAATGTGTGAATAAAGATATACTTTTTACTCTATATGGTATGCATTGTTGATTATGTTTTTTTTATTTCAAGTATTAATTTTATCAGATAGAAGGGTAAAAATTTTGTGCTTGCAAGTACTAAGAGGTTGATGATCCGTGTGGACAATCATTTCCTTGCCCATCAAATAATGCTTCCACTTTTTTACCACTTGGACTATAGCAAACAACTCTTTGTCATATGTGCAATAATTTAGGACTAAACCACGAAAGAGCTTTGAATGGTAGAATATTGGTCTTCCTCCTTGCATTACGAAAATCCCAATAGTGTATTTACTTGCATCCATTTCCACCTCAAATGATTATTGCAAATTAGGCAAAGCAAGAATAGGTGCATGGCTAATTTTATGCTTCAACTTCTCAAATGTCCTTCACTATTTTGTGCCCCATTTGAAGCACTTTCCACTCCATTTTATGACATGAAAAGGTATAGTTATGGATAAGAAAGATTTAACAAACTTCTTCATGTATTGCACAACCACAAAGAAACTCCTAGTCTTGGTGACACTAGAATCTCTTGGCCAATTCGCAATGGCCTCAAATTTTTCCAGATCAATCTTGATTTCTCTATTACCAAACCCATATCCAAGATAAATTTAGGCATAGAGTCAGACAAGTGCTTTTTGTGTAAACTCACATTTATTTCCACACATCTTGTTCTTCAAATTTTGTAAGAATTACTTGAGATGAGACAAATGCTCCTCATATGTCCTACTAAACATAAGAATATCATCCAAATATGCTATGATAGAAGAATCAATAAATGGTATAAATGTCTAAGAACCTCATTAATTAACCTCATGAAGGTAGATAGATAATCAATCAACCTAAATGGAAGCATAAGCCACTCATAGAGTCCTTTCTTTGTTTTTAACATTGTTTTACATATGTCTTCTTCTTCGATCCTTGGTGATATCCAAATTTGAGATCAATCTTAGAAAAGTACTTTGTGTGTTGTACTTGATCCAAGAGATCATCAATTCTTGGTAGTGGGTACCTATCCTTGATAATAATTTGTTTCAAGGATTTATAATTCACACACATTCACCTAGTTACATCCTTCTTTGGCACCACCAGAATTGGAGAACCACAAGGCAAAGTACTTGGTCTAATCACTCCCTATTCAATGAGAGCTTTCAGTTGCATCTTAACTTCATTGGCCTCAAGTAGGCTTTACCAGTACAAACCTATGTTTGGAAGAGGATAATCGGCTAGTAGTTGGATCCCATGCTCTATTGTTGTATGAGGGGGCAACCCCTTGGGCTCTTGGAACAACTTTGAAAATTGTTGCATGAACTTATCAACTCCTTTTTTCCTTATTAGTGTGCAACCCATGGACTGATTTTATTTCAGCACCACCCTTTTCCTCTTTCCCATGCAACAACAAAAAAGAAAACTTTCTATTTATATTTATTAATCTCTTGTCTTGAGTGGCACTCACCATAGGTTTCACACTTACCAACATACGCATTGAGAAAGAATTAGGCACCATTAAAAATCAGCCTATATTGATTATTTCTTCAGAACTAGATGGCATCCTGGATGTATAGATAATGGTTTCCAAAGATGCCATCACACACATCTAATGGTATCACATCAACCACTTCCTCATCCTTGAATTCTAGGCTAAGTCCAAACTTTATTTTTTATTGTTTATTGACTGAAATATCTGCCCTTTATTTCAACCATCCCAAGGAATATGGATTAGGATAACTTTCAATCTCCAAGCGAAGTTCATCTACTAACTTTTGTGAAATCAAGTATGCTAGTGAACACATGTCAAATAGAACATTCACTTTTCTTCCCTTAAATTTAATTTTAATATGGAAGAGCTTGGTTAACTCACGTTTATTTTGAGACACGTTATTTACAACACGTGCAATCATATATTTCAAAGCTACAATGAATATCCTTCCCCTTGCTCACATATGTAACATTCTTATTCTTCTTTTTCTTGTTCTTTGCATCAAAGGAGCCAACTCCAGATGCAACTTCCAATATCTTTCTTCCATATGCTTATCTTTATCAAAATGTGTGCAATGGAACTTATCCTTGCCATTTTTAGTGATAGTGGTTGTAACATTCCTCTTACCCTTCAACTTGCATTTTCCTTTATCCTTTTCACCACCTTGTTGTTGGTATTTACCTTGTTGTTTATGAGAGAAAGAAGTACTCATTTTATTATCTATCTCCAAATAATAGGCTTGGCCACAAGCCTCATTTATATCCTTGGGTTTGGCCATCAACACATGCCTCTTGATGTGTCCAAATAGGCCACTAATGTATTTCATGAGCACCTCCCAATATATAACATCCTTACCTAGATGAACCTATTTCTTTCTAAACTTACTTGTGTACTCTTGTACACTTTGGCCCTACCTTTATATAATAGTTCCATTGAATTTCCCTCTCTTCATGAAAAATATTGTAAAATTGTTTCTTGAGCAACCCCTTAAAATCATCCACTTAGAAATGGGTGGTACTTTCCATATTTGCAAAGATGAGGTGTAGTTTTCATACCATATGAGTGTGTATTCAAATAGCTTTAGCCATGCAAAATAGACTTGTTGGTGAGGACTCATATTGTGCAAACTAAATTAGACCTCCATTTGTGCAATCCATTGGTCCAACTTCTCCACTCCATCCTCTCCATAAAATAGTTGTATATCAATCTTAGCTTCAGCCTTGAAGAGTGTTAGGAAAGGTGTCTCAAACTTGCATCCTAATGTTAAGAATACAAAAATACATATTTCGGGCTATAGAACAAAAAAATCTCAATTTTTAGACTATTAAAGTCATTTTTTTGCCTCAAAAATATTTTCAAATAAGACAACATCAATTCTTAGATGCCTAGGACGTGGACCTCTTTGATCTCTACAATTTTAAAAGAAGGGCTCATCAACTTCCTGCAAGACCAAAAGAGAAAGGAAAGAAAAACTTCTGAATCTACCAAGGAGGCCCTAGCTATTTTGGAAGACCAAAAGAGAAAGGAAAGAAAAAGGACAAGAAGAGAGACAAGTGTAGATCCAAATCCTGTGGGAGATCCAAATCTCTTGGAAAGACCAAGGATAAATATTGGAACCACAGCAAGCTTGGGCATTTCAAAATAGACTGCAAGGAGTAAAAAAAGAAAAAGAAGAATGATTCAAATGATGATTAAGATTTTGAGAACTGATAATGTCAGTGAGTTTTTTCATCAGATTTTTATAGATTCTATAAGGAGCATGGGATAGAGAGACATAATACAACTCCATATACCCTTCAACAAAATGTATTTACAGAGAGAATGAATAGGATGTTGATGGAGAGGTCTAGGATTATGCTAAGTGGAGCCATCTTGGAACAAAAGTTCTAGGTAGAAGAAATTGTTATGGCTTTTTACTTGGTTAATAGGTCTCCCACATTAGCTCTTGTGGATAAGAATTCTATGGAGGCTTGGTTGGGGACAAATCCCTCATTACAACATCTTCATGTTTTTGGTTGAGGCATATGGTCATGTGTTTAAGGAGAGGTGGTCAAAATTGGAGAACAAGGCAGTTAAGTGTATTTTCATTGGTTATGGTGTTGGTGTGAAAGGGTACAAGCTCTAGGATCCTATGGCTAAGAGAGTTTTATCTAGGAGAAGTTTTACTTTTAAAGAGATTAAGACTTCTCCTATTGCTTTGCATCCAGAAGAAGATAGGAAGAAAGATGTGGTTCAACTAGCCCCAAAGATCGAGAAAGTTGAAAGTGAAGGACTTGAAGAGGAGAGACTAGATAGTTCCAAAGAGGAGGTAGAACCTCCACCTCAGCTCTTGAGAAGGTCCACTCAACATAGACAACAACCAGATAGGTATAATCTTCTTGATTGGAGATGTATTTTTGCTTTGATTACTACATAGATGAGCCTATAATTGTCTGAACTTTGGAGAGCAGCTATGAATGAGGAGATGGTTGCATTGAAGAAAAATCATACATGGGACTTAGTACCTTTTCTTGATGGTCAGAAAACCATTGGTTGTAAATGAGTGTTCAAAAGGAAGATCGGTTATGATGGCAATGTTGAGAAGTATAAAGTTGAACTGGCTGCAACGGGATATTCCCAAGTTGAGGGAATTGATTATGGTGAGATTTTTTCTCTAGTTGCTAAGTTGACATCCATTTAGTTGTTATTATCTATTGTAGCAACATTTGATCTTGAGATTGAGCAAATAGATGTGAATACAGCTTTCCTTCATGGTGATTTGGAGGAAGAGATCTACATGACACAACCAAAGCACTATGTGGAAGAAGGATGTGATTTGTAACTTGAAGTCTAAACTTTTAGCATGGTTTGAGATGAAGCACTTAGGGGCTATCAAGTATATTTTGGGTATGGAGATTAGAAGAGATAGAGTGAACAAAAATCTTTAGTTAAGCCAGAGCAAGTATTTGAACTCAGTGTTGGAGAGATTCAACATGACAACTTGAAAATTATTATGTGTTCCTATCTCAGTGGGAACCAAATTATCTATAGAGCAATGTCCAACTTCACCCAGTGAGATGGAGGACATGGCTTGAGTATCTTATGCTAGTGTTGTTGGGAGCTTGATGTATGCTATGGTTTATACTAGACCAGACATTGCCCAAGCAATGGGAGTCCTTAGCTATTTCATGGCTAATCCTGGACAAGTTCATTGGAATATAGTTAAGAGGGACTCCAAATATTTGTGGGTTACCTCTGAGTACTATATTTGTTATGATGGTGATTTCATGGGGGACTGAAACTCAATGAATATTTGTGGATTTGTGGATTCAAATTGGGTAGGTGATATTGATAGTAGTAGATCCACTAGTGGTTACCTTTTCACTTTATTTGGTGGTACTATCAATTGGATGAGCAAGTGGTAGGATATGGTCACCATGTCCACTACAAAAGATGAGTACATGGCAGCTATTCATGCTTGTAAAGAAGTCATCCAACTAAAGAGATTGTGTTAAGATGTGAGGCTAAGTTAGGAAGCTATTATAGTTCTATGTGATAGTCAAAATGCCATGTGTGTAGCAAAGGACCTGACCTTTCTTGTGAGGACTAAGTACATTGATGTCCAATACCATTTTTTCATGACATAGTAGAGTATGGGAGGGTGATGTTGAAGAAGATTGACACTTTGCAAAAGGTTGCAAATGCATTGATGAGGCCAATGAGCATAGAGAAGTTCAGGTGGCGATGTGATACTATGAGCCTCTTGGCCCCTAGTAATTAGTTGATAGTGTTGCTACTCCCTTTTCTCTTGAAATTTGTTCAACAAGTGGGAAAATGTTAGAAAAGGTGTCTCAACCTTGCATCCTAATGTTAAGAATACAAAAATATAATTTTTGGGTTATAGAATAGAAAAACTCAATTTCTAGGCTATAGAGGTTGTTTTTGGCCCTAAAAATATTTCTAGATAAGATAGCATCAATTCTCAGATTCATATGGCATGGACCTCTTCAACATCTACATTTTTAAAAAAAATGGGCTCAACTAGCTTCCTAGATCAAAAATTATGACCTCCAGGACTTAGGCCTCCCACATTGGAAAAGTACGGACATCTATGAGTTGTAAGAGGGAGTTACACTTGTTGAACAACTTATGACGCATGCTATGACACATAATAAAGCATCTTTTAATAGAGATAATGAAGCCAAAATGGAGTGCCCAAGTTGGTGAGTGGATTTTGACGAATTTATGGTAGGTGGAAGGAATATGCTATTTTTACCTTGTGGACTCATCTTGGGATTTAAGCATTGGATTTTTAACTAGAGATTCAGGTGCCACATATTGGGTGGTTTCAACTCATGGTTTTCTAATTACCATTTGATGGTTTCATGCATTGCCTCTCCTATTTATTGGGTCTTTGAGATGGAGGTTTTGTATAGTGGGTTTTGTATGTATTGTTATGCTGCCAAAAGTACTCCAAATTTCTTGTTGGTGATACTCATATAAAGGCTTATACTTTGAAAGTGTATTGTAACCTTTAATTACTAAATAATAAATTGAGATGCTTTGGAGTGTCAGGGTTTTCTCCTAAAAGGGTTTTTCCCACGTAAATCACTGTGTTATGGTATATTGGTTTTGTGTTTATTTCTTTGTAACTGTATGATTAGTTTAAATAGTGCACATATCTCCTCTCTTGTACCAATCTTGGGTTCAAAAGGAAACAAATTGCCACTTCCACTCAATCTTGTCACAAGCATAGAATGTTAGAGATATTCTCCTAACAATCCTCAATTATAGATTTACAAATTGTCAATTCAATAAACCACTTCCCCAAACTGAAAATTAGCTTAAAATTGCTCTACAAATTAGTTAGTTCAATCCCTTAAAGAAATGACATGAGAAAAACAAGATAAACATGTCCAACAACAACAGCAGCAAACACCATCAACTAGACACTTGGAGAAACCCACAAATGGGGGAAAAAATCCTAAAAAGTGAGTAAAAACTCCTCATCCCATTTAGTCAATTCCAAGTGTATATATTGTTTGAAGAATGAACTAGAACTCGTACATCATATACAATGAGCTCCTACACTTGTAGATGGTTGTAAATCCATGGAAAACCCTTGTTCATCTCTTGAAACTATAAAAAATGAACATATAGAACTAGATGTATAGAATTAGAGCCAACCCTTGCCCCAAATGTTCCTTGTCTTTTTATAAGTCTTTGGAATCCTCCTTGAGTGACAAATTTTGTTTAAAATGGTTAAAATTGGAAGCGACAATGCCAAAAACTTCTTCAAATTCCTCATAGATTGAAACCACTACAAAACAATAGTGGGAAATCATGTAACTATTGAGGTGGTTACAAATTTGACCAGTCTATTACAAAAGCAATGCCTATTGATATGTAGTGGCTATGAAATCATTTCCTATTGAAAGTTAACAGTTTCATCACCAACACAAAATCACTTATCTTCTACCCTTGTTCCTCTAATCACTAGCTTCCCTAAGATGTTTTAGAACATCACAAAGTTGCCTTCTATACCATGGACCAATTAGTTGGATTTGAAATCATTGTATCATGTTTTACATGCAATTTGGAGTTTTACAATAACTCTTGGTTGTAACAGGCAATAATTGATCCCTTGGTAATGCTTCTTAGATGTGTTTTTGAATCAACTTTTCTCTAGTCAAACATCAAGCCGCAATAGTACAACCCAATAAAGAAGGAAAATAACATGCAAACTGTAATGTGGAGGATTAATTTAACTTTCTTATAGTGGAAATTACTTTGATGGTGGATGCATAAACTTTTTCAATTTCGATCTTGCAAATTATATTTTAGACACTACATTTCATGGAAAGGATCATCATAAGAAATAACCAAGAAAATGAGATTGAAAATGCAAAACCCATATTAACACCTTTTCCATTAATTTGATTAACTTGAGTCTAACTAAGAGCTCCAAAGTATGAGATCAAGGATGACTTATTTTGGAAAGGTACTATAGCACTCGCATTTTCTATAATAGAACCAAGCAAAACATCACCTCTCACAAGCTTCTACAAGTGATATATTATTTCCATGCAAAGGTTGTAAAAAAGACATGTAGACCTTGTAATTCATCATATTTAATTTTTTAACTACACAAGAAAGCCTCCCATTGACTAAGTCAAATCTAGAACCTAAGAACTATTAGAGAGTAGCAACCTAGTAGTACCTCTTCTCATGCCACTGTACCATAAAATTCTTTTTCCAACAAATCTCCATTATCAAGAAGAGAGGTGAACTCCTTGACTCCCAAACTTTACTATATTTCTTAATTGATAGTATATATGCTTCAAAATATCACCTAGATAGATATTTATAGTTGGATCCTTGAATCAAACATGTTTCCCACTATTTTATACTTGCATAATCTAATGTAATGGTACCCAAGACTTATTCAAGGGAAATAACCTGATGCTTGTGGTCAAATGATATTACCTTTAGGAGATAAGTGTTTGATATTTATCTTACTTCAGTCCCATTATCCAATCCAACTAGATGGATCATCTAGCTCATTGGATATTTGGCTTTGTGATTTGCAAGATTCCTCCCAAATAGATTTTTCAAGTTACCCTTGCAAACCCACATAAGCCTAAGCATTTTCCTTTTGATTCCACTAAATAGGGCAATAGTCTTGGCACAATCTTAATGTTGGAATGTTAATGTTGCATTGTGTGGATTTATCTCACATGCATCACTTAATGATGTGCGAGTTCAACGTGTCAACATTTATGTGTGTGAATTTACCCACATGGATTATACCTAAAAGGTCACTAATCAAGTTAGACTTTATAATGAGCTTGATTATTCAATGTAATCATCATTTGAAAGTTGAATCCTTAAAGTGTAATCAATCAATGAAGTTAAATCATTTTAAATCACTTGCATGTCTTCTATCTTGCATCTTATGCTTGAACAATGCAAGTCTTGTGAATGTTAATTATGTGTTTTTTCTAACAAAGTATCAAATGTGTGGGTTCATGCATGGAGACTAAATTTGCATTTGCTAGGAACGATGATACTTTGTGGGTGTTTTTTAATCTATTTTGCATGTTTTGAGGTGGTATTAGTAATCAATCAAGGGTTTTCATCAAAGATGTCCTTATGTGAAATTTTGTGGCTAAGGTTGGCCAAGTTTTCAATTCATTTTTTGAAAATCTATAGCAATTGGAATATAATGTTATCTCCAATCTAGCATTTTGTGTTGCAAGTGCAATCAACATTCACTCTTTTTGTGGTTATGTTTTGGTGTCATTCATGTTGATAGGTTGTTTGACACACCAACTTAGATAGGGCACAAATCTACTCTATCTCTCCTAAAAAGAAATAAAATTTCTCTAAGGGACCTATATTACCAAATCTTGGTCATGCACAATAACCCATAGGCTAATATAAATATTTTTTAAATCAAGGGACCATAGTGAATTCAAGTGAAAGAAAGATGAAGTCTTATATAAATTGCACATTAGAAATCAGTACATTCAAATTTAACATATGATATCAACTGATTGAATCTATTCCATTACATGCATAAGTCCTGTAAACATGTAAAACCAGCAATGCATAATCACTTACAATCAATATGAATTCAGATTTATAAACCAAATCATAATTTAATTCTAAATCTAATCCTATCTAACCAAATGTGTAAAAAAATAGCAAATGGTTCAAGGGTAAAGAGAAAGAGGAATTATCTTATTTTGTGAAGATGCTAGATCTGACGCAGTTAAAAGACAAATCCCTTGAAAAACCAATCTTGTTTGACCTATATACACATAGACAAGAACACAAGAAGATGTGAGTGTTTAAGGATAACTTGAATATGAAGAAAAATGTACTAGACCACCATATCCATGCATAAAATCACACTATTCCCCTTGTACCATAAGTATGATATGTTAACTCAAATCTCTCTTATAGTAACCTATTGATATGTAGGATAGTTGAACCAACGACATAAGGTCCTGTGAACAACAAGAAGAGTATCAAACTTCTTTCATCAAATATTATGACTTCTTTCATCATATATTACGAGTGCCACAATAATTAAACTAAGATATGTGTTTTCAATATTACTACACTGCATGCTAAAAGTTGCAATTCTATAACTAAACATTCATTGAAAAATTTGTGCTAGACAAAATGATGCTTTATAACATGCACTAATCAATTTTCATGTCCTCAAATCTAAAATAAGCAATAAAAGTTATAAATATGTACCGTATCCCTAAAACATCAAAGGTGCATCCATGCAATATGACAAACAGAAAGACTTTCAACTCTTAGAATGCATCCAATCCTAACAAAATTCACATGGGAAGATGCAAGCATATTCATCAAACTCGTAATCACTATCACAACTAAATTTATCCAAAGATACCCATTTTGCGGCAAGATCAATGATTTCGAGTCATAGAATGACCAGTTAAAGAAATAAATGTGGTGGCCTAAATCTACTACAAAGTGCCACAAAATACAATATTGGAGACCTAAAGAAAGGGTATTCCTAGTTTTCCTCAAGGAAAATAGGGCATGTTGTGAAAGCAACAATAAATGGTGATTTTATTGGAAAATGCTCTTAAACATTTCAAAATAAAAGAACAAGTTTAAAACCTTAAATCTGTGTCTTAAAACAACAAATACAAAGGAATGAATTCTAAAGAAATAATAGAGGATTAACCACAAGATATTATCCCATATTTTTTCAAACTATAGTGTGTGCACTTGTATTCATTCCCTTTCCAAAAACTTTGAGGATTTGTCATTACAAGCCAAGTATCAAACTAGTGTTTGAATCATACTTTCAAATGAATAGCGGTCTCTTAGAATATGTAATATTTAAGTAGACATAGTCATTGATCACCTAGACATTGCTCTGTCACTAGCCAAGCATCTATAGCCCTATTGGAATTAGCTCTAGTCTTATTCTGGGTATAGCTCTATTGATGGCTAGGCATCCAGAGCCCCAATAGAGATTATCTGAATTACCCAAGGAATTGAGGTCTTTATATGTTTCTTTTCCTTTCCTTATATTTTTATGTAGCCTTATTCTATTTTCTCCTCTATTTATTTATGTATTTATTAAATTTATCTCAATTCTCAAGCAATGAAGCTTGTTTCTAGATTGGGGTTCATAGTGGCAATCCAAAATGTAGAATTTTAAGATTTTTTGCTTGATATCTTACCTATAATGGCTTATCCAAATAATCCCATAAATCATTAATATGTAATTTGTGTGAGGCTTAAGGGGAATATCTTTAGAGATCAGATAATTCATCCAATCATATTAAATCATGAATGCATTCACATCATACATAATGTGTCAAACATCAAAAAATTGTACTCCAAAAATAACTTTTATCTTAAAACACCAATCAATAGTAGAACCACCACCATAGTTTCTAGAAAACAAACCTATCCTTAATTTCAAAGGTTACTACATAATGCAAAATTTGAAACCTTAATCAGACAAAAAGGTGGAAACCACAACCAAAGACGAACACAACAACCAAACAAAAAATTAAAAACCTCTTATTCTAAAAAACAAAATAGTCAAAACATAAAAAGACTAACCTAAAAAATAAAAGGAACATAAAATAGGCTATGAAAAAAACAAACTCCTAAACTACTTAAACAATTCACCCTTGAAGGCTTAGGACAATGGATTTCAAAACTACCCCTGCTTTGTTGTCTTAGTGTGTTCAAGAGTAACAACTTGCCACTCAAAGCCCTAAATCTTGCATGTATGCCTTTATACTTTGAGAAGTAAGATGTAAGGAATATACTCATGTTCAAGATGTGGATCATGTGAAATTATAAGTTGTGGCAACTCACTATCATCATGTTCAATCCACTTGCATGTCTTCTTTTTAACATCACCATAAACAAAATAAATATAAATATAAAACATAGGTGGGGATAGAGAAACAACATGATTGGAGGTGTTTTCAATCATAGGTGTATGCTCATCGACTAATGTTTCATCTTTAGGAGCCCACATCTAATCATGAACCAATCATATTGATCATACACATGCACGTTACATGGAAAAACATAAGTTAGCAAAGCATCCCACCAATTCTTGCCAGTCAAAATTTCTTTTCTATCAATAGGATATGCATAATCATCAAATCCACACTACTAAAACTAAAGGAATCTATTGCAAGTATGGGCCTAACCGGTGTTGTCATTGATGTCAACATACCCCTGTTGCATTGATGTCAAGGATTGGATGAGTTGTATGCTGAGGATATTGAGAAAATTAGTCCTATCAGGAACAGAGAAGAATAGTGAAGACACTGAAGTAAAGATCCCAGCTAAGATGAAGATCAGAGGCTGCGCATCAAAGGGTTTGTAGATATGTGTAAAGGTGATCCAGTAAAAATTTGAGAGGTCCGCATGAAGATTACAAGAAGTTATGGCCATATGAGTAAAACCGGTTCTGGCAATTGTTCAAAGGTGACAAAGTGACACAAATAGGTCCGGTGAGATCTGGAAATGCAATATCTTGTTCTATAGATTTGGTGGAGTGTTTAGGAAGTCAATGAGAATTGACAAATCAATTGGTTCGTGGTTTGGAGGTCCGCAAGCATCTATTCCAATATGACAGTGATGACAGACTGTGTTCTTGAGGTTCCGGATGAAGGAGAGAATGATTTCTATAAGCAGAAGTAGTGTGGATGTTCTTGGTGATTCAGGCAAGCTTGTGGGGGTCTCTGGATTATGTCCAGTTTGTGTTGGTGGTCCTCATTGAAGATTGAGCTCGTAATTGAAGAATTACTTCCGGATGATGATGTTCTTCCTAAACTTGGCCGACCGAATGATCTTGAAGATGTTCTGCGAAGCATGGCATGTTTCTCAAAGAAGATTGAAGTCCCTGATCTGTGTGGCCAACAGTGTGATGATTCGCATGAAGTCTTTTGTAATAAGTCAAGTTGTATTTGTGTATTTGCTCTGTAAAGTATGCCGACTTTGATGATTATCCCAAAGTTAATGTCTTGTATAAATAAGAGTTGTGAAGTCATTTCAAAAGTATCTTGGTGATGATGAGAGTGTGGTAGAGAGGAGAAGAGCAAAAGGCAAAGAAGAAGTGTTAGACTTAAATGGAACTGACTCAAGCATGGTGAAGATGCTATTCTTCAGTTCAAATATGTAATATTTATCATTCTGTAGACAGTGTGTCTCCTGTAGGCAGTGGGCCTCTTGTGAGCAGTGTGCTCGGGCAGTGATCCTAATTGGCATGTGCCATCTTATTTTTCTTATTCTTTTAACAGATAATACAATCTTGGGTTAGTCACCCCGTGGTTTTTCCCTTAACCGGGTTTTTCACGTTAAAATCTTGGTGTCATATGTGTTAATGTGTTTCTGCTCTTGAATTATTGCATTGTGTTTTCATGATTGATTTATTATTATGCTGCTGAATTACAAGAACGATTTAAGTGGTTAATCAAAGGAAAGTTTTGGGACAACTGATTCACCCCCCCCTCTTAGTTGTCTGTCTTGAAACTAACAATTGGTATCAAAGCTAAGTTCCTCTAAAAGAGCTTAACCGCTTGAGGAGATCCAAGATGTCTTCCTACAAGAAGGATAATCTGAGGTTTGATGGAACCAATTACACTCTTTGGAAAAGCCGTATGGAATGTCACTTGCAATGTATGGGAATACAATATTGGATCGTGGCTTCAAAGAAGTATGTTCCTCCAAAGGATGGTCCGACAAGTATAGATGAAATAAAATATGCTGAAGACAATCTTCAGGCTAAAGAAGCTTTACTAAGTGCCTTATTTGATTTAGAACTGACAAATGTCATAGATTTAAAAACTGCATATGAGATTTGAGAAAAACTGGAACTTCTGCATGAAGGAGACAAATATGTTAAATGTGCCAAGCTGCAGAGTCTAAAAGGAAAATTCAAAAACCTGAAGATGAATGAAGATGAAAATATCACTACATTTATGCCAAAAATAAATGAGCTCATTTGTGGCATTAGGTGTGCTGATGGAATCTTGGATGAAGATGAGATTGTTGTCAAAGTTCTCAAATCCCTACATCCTTACAAAAACAAGGTTGTTGCTAATGAGGAATTCAGATCTTTTTCAAATATCACAAGGGATCAATTGGTTGGAAAATTAGCTGCATTTGAATTGGTCGAGTTTGGAGATGCACCCCCCAAGACTGAATCTGCATTCAAAGTTAGTGCCTCTGTAAAAGGCAAACAAAAGGTTGATCCAGGAGAGAACTCCTCAAAGAAACTATCATAGTATGAAAAAATAAGAAAAGATCTAGAAGAAGATGAAGCAGAAGCTGCTCAACTTGAAGCCCTTATTGCAAAAAGACTGCCAAGAGGATCCAGTAAGTATGAAGGAAAATTACCCTTTAAATGTTTCAACTACAATAAGATTGGTCATTTTGCCTCAAGGTGTCTAAAAAGATTTTCAAGGGCAAATCCAAACAGATCAAGATTCCAAAAGAAATGTTACTATGTTTATGAAGATGATGATGATGAAGGAGTAACAGATGATGAATCAGAGACAGGAAATAAATCCGGAAGTGACTGGGTGTTTATTGCCATCAAGGAAGAAGATCCAATGCCCTCTGAATCTATCAATCATAAAATGATAGAAAGAGCTCTGGCTGCCCAAGTTGAAGAAAATGATGACTGGGTCATTGACAGTGGATGCTCCCACCATATGACAGGTGACAAAAATAAGCTCATAGATTTGGAAAGTAATGAAGGAGTGGTAAAATTTGGTGATAATTATGTTGGCAGAATCAGAGGTAGAGGAACTATTTCTTTTGATGGAAAGAACAAAACCAGTAATCTACTATATGTTGAAGGTCTGAAGCACAATCTTCTCAGTGTTGGACAGTTGGTGGACAAAGGCTATGATCTCTGATTCAAAAATAGAAAATGTAAGATCTTTGAAAGTTCCAGAACAGAGATTGCATCCGGTACTCAAACAAAAGGTAACATCTTCCACTTGGTTGGTACTGGAAAAAATTGTTTATTTGTTCAAATTGATCAGAGTTGGTTGTGGCATAGGAGAATGTGTCGTGTGAATTTTGATAATATCATCAAGATAAGTAACACTCAGGCTGTAAGAGATCTTCCAAGACTGGTGAAACCTACCAATAGTTTGTGCAAAGAATGTCAGTTGGGTAAGCAGAGCAGAGTCACATTTAAAAGTAAGGAACAATCTTCTACCGGATTGTTGGACTTAGTACATACTGATCTATGTGGACCAGCAAGAATCAGGAGTTTGCAAGGTGATAGATACTTCATATTATTAATTGATGACCACTCCTGGATGATGTGGGTGACTTTTCAAAAAGAGAAATCTGAGGATCTTAAGAAATTCAAAATATTCAAAGCTATGGTAGAGAATGAAACCAGATTAAACATAAAATGTCTCGGGTCTGATAGAGGTGGAGAATTCACATCTAGAGAGTTCATAGAATTCTGTGAGAAACATGGGATAAAAAGATAGTTATCTGCTCCAAGGACTCCACAGCAGAATGGAGTAGTGGAGAGAAATAACTGGACCATCCAAGAAGCATCTAGAACCATGATGATGGAAACAAATGTTTCTCAGATCTACTGGATAGAAGCTCTAAGCACTGCTGTCTATACTCTTAATTGAGTATAAATCAGAAGCAATACTGGTAAGACCCGTTATGAACTCTGGTTTGGAATCACTCCCACTGTGAAGTATTTCAGAGTCTTTGGTAGCAAATGTTACATTAAAAGAGATGAAGACCTTGGCAAATTTGATGCTAGAAGTGATGTAGGAATATTATTGGGTTATTCTACTCAAAGCAAAGCATACCTATGTTATAACAAGAGATTGAGAAAGATTATAGAAAGTACAAATGTGAAGGTTGATGAAGGTATTGAAAAACCCTCAAGGTTTTATGAATATGAAAAAGATGATCAGAATAATGTTTTGGTCCAAGAAGTCCAAACCCCTTCTGAAATTTAGATCCAGACTGATCTGGAGAATTAGGAAGAAAAGATAAGTTTGAATGAACCTGTTCAAGAAACAGAAGTGCAAGAAATTCCCAAAACTCCCAGGTATATAAGACTAAATCACTCTGAAGATCAGATCATAGATGATAAAAGCAAAGGTGTTCAAACAAGAAGAAAGATTGCTCAAGACTCAGAAAAGTATTGTCTGATTTCAAAGATTGAACTAAAAATAGTGAGTGAAGCATGCAATAATGAAAGCTGGACTAAAGCAATGAAGGAAGAGCTGATGCAAATTGAGAAAAATCACACTTGGGATCGTGTTCCCAGACCTAGAAACAAAAATGTGATTGGAACCAAATGGGTCTTCCAGAATAAACTGAATAAAGATGGTGAAGTAGTCAGAAACAAAGCCAGATTGGTCTACAAGGGTTATTCCCAAGTAGGAGTTGATTTTGAAGAGACTTTTGCTCCGGTGGCAAGAATTGAAGCAGTCAGATTATTTCTTGCGTTTGTTGCCTTCAAGGATTTCAAAGTATATCAGATGGATGTCAAGTCTGCCTTCCTAAATGGTGACTTGGAAGAAGTATACATTGAGCAACCGGATGGATTTCAATTGTTTGATCATGGTGATATGGTCTGCAAGTTGAAGAAAGCACTGTATGGACTCAAACAAGCCCCAAGAGCTTGGTATGAAAGACTAGATAAGCATCTTTTGAAGATTGGTTTCAACAAAGGTACTGTTGACAATAACTTGTACTTCAAAATTGATCATGAAAATATTTTGATTATTGAAATATTTGTTGATGATATCATTTTTGGAGGAAGAGATAGTATGTGCAAAAAATTTGCAAATCAAATGAAAAGTGAATTTGAGATGTCCATGTTTGGGGAAATGAATTTCTTCTTGGGTTTGCAAATCATTCAAACAAAGAAAAGAATCTTCATTTCACAGACCAAATATGTGAAAAAATTGTTGAAGAAATTCGGGATGGAAGACTCAAAACTAATGAATACTCCCATGGCAACCGGATGTAAACTGAGCAAAGATGATGACTCTCCTAAGGCTAATCAGAAAAAATATAGGTCAATGATTGGAGGACTATTGTATCTTACTCAAACTAGACCTGACATTATGAATGTTGTTGGTCTTGTTGCTAGATTATAAGCTGATCCTAGAGAATCTCATGTCATGGCAATCAAGAGGATTCTTAGATATCTAAAAGGAACAGTTGAGTATAGTTTATGGTATCCTAGAGATCATGATTTCTCTCTTCATGCATATACAGATGCGGATTGGGCAGGAGATGTGGATGACCGGAAGAGTACCAGTGGTGGAGCATTCTTTTTAGGGAAAAGATTGGTTTCTTGGCTGAGCAAGAAACAAGAGGCAATATCTCTGTCCACTGCAGAAGCAGAATATATTGTAGCAGCAGGTAGTTGCACTCAAGTATTATGGATGAAGCAAATGCTAAGACACATCAGAGTGGAGTATGAGGAACCTATCACAATCTTCTGTGATAATTCAAGTGCAATAAATATATCAAAAAATCCAGTGTTGCACTCAGACAAAACATATATCCATCAAGTTTCACTTTTTGAGAGAGCAAGTGAAGAAAAATGAAGTCAGATTGGAGTTTGTGCCCTCCAAAGATCAGATTGCAGATATTTTTACTAAACCTCTACCTAAGGACTCTTTTGAGTATCTCAGGGAGAAGTTAGGGGTTATTACCCCTCCGTTTCTGAATTAAAGTGCATTGATGTGCATCAGTCCAGTGGATCTCACAGTCATATCTTGTGGTTTGGATTGATGATAAGAAGCTGCTACTCAGGAGGAGCAATCTGTATAATTCTGAGTGATGCAAGTATGTGTCATTTGCCATTGATGTCAAAGGGGGAGAGAAGACATGTGAAAAACAAAAAGTGGTTGCTGATCAAAGGGGGAGTAGTAAAGGAAGAGAAGACATGTGTATGGTTGTTGTTGATAGGGGGAGTTATGTCAGTCAGTGAGGAGAAGTTCTTGTCTTGATGGTTAAAATAGTTTTTCACATCATATGTTGCCATCAATGACAAAGGGGGAGATTGTTGCAAGTATGGGCCTAACTAGTGTTGTCATTAATGTCAATATACTCCTGTTGCATTGATGTCAAGGATTGGATGAGTTGTATGCTAAGGATATTGAGAAAATTAGTCCTATCAGAAACAGAGAAGAACAGTGAAGACAGTGAAGTAAAGATCCCAGCTAAAATGAAGATCAAAGGTTGCGCATCAAAGGGTTTGTAGATGTGTCTAAAGGTGATCTAGTAAAGATTGAGAGGTCCGCATGAAGATTATAAGAAGTTATGGCCCTATGATAAAACCGGTTATGGCAGTTGTTCAGAGGTGACAAAGTGACACAAATAGGTCCGGTGAGATCCGAAAATACAATATCTTGTTCTGCGGATTTGGTGGAGTGTTTAGGAAGTCAATGAGAATTGACAAATCAATTGGTTCATGGTCTGGAGGTCCGCAAGCATCTATTCCAATATGACAATGATGACAGACTGTGTTCTTGAGGTTCCAGGTGAAGGAGAATGATTTCTGTAAGCAGAAGTAGTGTGGATGTTCTTGGTGATTCAGGCAAGCTTATGGGGGTCTCTGGATTATGTCCAGTTCATGTTGGTGGTCCGCATTGAAGATTGAGCTTGTAATTGAAGAATTACTTCCGGATGATGATATTCTTCCTAAATTTGGCAGACCGGATGATTTACACATCTTGCAAATAATCTTGAAGATGTTCTGCGAAGCATGGCGTGTTTCTCAAAGAAGATTGAAGTCCTAGATCTGTGTGGCCAACAGTGTGATGATTCGCATGAAGTCTTTTGTAATAAGTCAAGTTGTATTTGTGTATTTGCTCTATAAAATATGCCGACTTTGATGATTATCCCAAAGTCAATGTCTTGTACAAATAAGAGTTGTGAAGTCATTTCAAAAGTATCTTGGCGATGACGAGAGTGTGGTAGAGAGGAGAAGAGCAAAAGTGTTGGACTTAAATGGAACTGACTCAAGCATGGTGAAGATGCTATTCTTCAATTCAAGTATGTAATATTTATCATTTTGTAGACAGTGTGTCTCTTGTAGGCAGTGGGCCTCTTGTGAGCAGTGTGCTCGGGCAGTGAGCCCTAATTGGCATGTGCCATCTTGTTTTTCTTATTCTTTTAACAGATAATACAATCTTGGGTTAGTCACCCTGTGGATTTTCCCTTAACCAGGTTTTTCACGTTAAAATCTTGGTGTCATATGTGTTAATGTGTTTCTGCTCTTGAATTATTGCATTGTGTTTTCATGATTGATTTATTATTATATTGCTGAATTACAAGAAGGATTTAAGTGGTTAATCAAAGGAAAGTTTTGGGACAACTGATTCACCCCCCCTCTCAATTGTCTATCTTGAAACTAACAGAATCGTCATCATGTTTAGCAATTTCAAAGGAATGCACATCTAATTCAATCTAATCATAAGCATCTATAAGCTCTAAATTTGAAGATTCATTCTTTTCATCAATAAAATCAATGATTTCAATATAAAATTCAATTTCATTTGTTCTAGGAGTTTCACAAATTTCTTGATTCCCATGCATGTCTAAATCAACCGATTTAAAATCATCATGTCATTATCTAAAATATATTCATAAGATCCATTTTCAGCAATAGCATAAGATTCTTTAAACTCTTCATCTAATTTTAGATAATTCTACATCATAATCTACACTATTATGATCAAGAAAATATGCATGCAAGATGTTATCATCATTGTCCAAAACCTCATTGCACTTTACCTCTTGTTCAATAGAGTGGTCCCTTGTAATGGGTTGTAACAACTACATGTTTTTAGCTTGTTGATTATTATCAGAGTCAGAGAACAGAGAATTTACATCGTTGTTAGCATTTCCACTTGTGAAATCAATTATTTATAGATTGTCAAGTGAATCATTTTTATGCAACTGATACATTTTTCTATTCTAATTCTATTGATCTATCATTTTCAAATTTGTGATAGCTAGTTCAAGGTTTGAGCCAATTTCTTCTTTGAAAAAATAAATCTAATGTTATCAAAAATTTAATACAATTTATCTCTCCATGTGATTCAATAGGATGGATCCTACATTCATTAGGTAAATCAAGATCACTTAGAGTGCTAGGAAGTCCTAAAATCATTATGTTTTTGTTCAAAGTCTCTATTACTCCAGGTATGTCTAGTTCAAAACTAGGAATAGAAATGTAATGTATCTACCATATCTATATGGGTATCTAAATTATCTTAACCTTCAATGAGTTCATGTTAGAAACTAGGATCTTAGGATACTAATCATTATAAACAAAAATAAAATAAATCTAAATGAGAATTATATAAACATAGATTTAACATATTACACAAGATATACATAAAACCCTTTTAGGTAAAAAAACCTCATAAAGCATCATTTCATTAAAACACTTACAAAATATAGTCTATTAAAAAATAGATTGAACTTGGGGATATACTCCTCTACATACTTCCACGAGGCCAATAATACCTCTTGTGCATAATTCACTATAAATATCCAAATTCCCTTACCTCTCAAATGAGAGAGAACCTCCTTAAATATAAGAGAAAGGATGGAAAAATAACTAAAGGGGTATTAGTCACACCTTTTCAAAGAAACCATTTGTAAATAATTAATAATCTAATAGTTATTAGATTATTAATTAATAAATGGTATATGATTTATAACATAAGGTTGTATAACCTTATATTAGAACAATATATAAATGTTATAAGGGTATGACCCCTAATAAAATTATGTTCTAACAATATCCCTTAATGTTAAAAGGGGGCATCACTAGTCAATTTCTATTAAAAAATGTACCCCAGTAATGTAGGTCTTCTTTGACAGTGATAAACAGGGACACAAATATATGCCAAAATGAAGAGCATGTATTTTGGACTACATGAAAGTCATCTTGTCACAATTTATAATCCCTGTGTTTTAAAAAATGATGCTTAAACAAAGTCTTATAATGTTTTTATTGGAGCTGGAACTCCTCAAACTAGCCTCCCCTAGGTTCATTACATACCTGTAGATCTTATATAATACAGTGTTTTTACAAGTGGAAGATTTACAGAGAAGAATTTTCAATATGCCCTTAGGGCTTACATATAATGCCTAGATGTCTTATGTTATGCCTGTTAAGTCTTACATCCAAGGAGTTAACCATATATAATGCCTAAAGGTCTTACTTTTTTCCTTTTAGGTCTTACATAGAGCTTCTATTATTAAGCACACTCTCTCCCCCTCAATGGTAACTCCTTACAACCAAGAATGGATTTGAATTTGGAGAATTTGGTACTGCACATAGGTTTGATGCCATATTTCATATATAATTTCTTTGTGATTATTGGGAGCTTAGCCCAATTCTTTTTTTATAATAGTATATATGACATCTGATAATCAGTCTAGTAGAGCTGGAGAATAATATTAGGATGGAAATAGTTTCCCTGGAATGAAGTTCCCATGAACTTCAAATGTGCTTTTATTTTTGGAAATAGGATTCTTTGGTAAGTGTAAATAGCTTTGGTTATCATCTAATAAAGTGGGACTTTTATTTTTGGAAATAGGACTTGGTTATTATTGGGAGCTTACCCCAATTCTTTTTTTATCATAGTATATATGACATCTGATAATCAGTCTAGTAGAGCTGGAGAATAATATTAGGATGGAAATAGTTTCCCTGGAATGAAGTTCCCATGAACTTCAAATGTGCTTTTATTTTTGGAAATATGATTCTTTGGTAAGTGTAAATAGCTTTGGTTATCATCTAATAAAGTGGGACTTGTAATACTACCCAGATGCAAAACTCTTCCAATAATCTCCTAAGCCACATTGATTCTTTTGTAGTCCACTTTTGATTGAAGGGCTATAGAAGATAGTTGTTTAAATATTACCCCATCCATGTGATAGCAACTACACCATATCTCGAAGACATAGATTTACCTATATAAGTCTTAAAAATGATCTAATGATCTTATCAAGGAAATCATATAGGATTTTCACAAGCATAAGAATGCATGATATGCCATGTTTCTACAAGGAAAATAAATATTCATTAAACATATAGTAATGATCCATAAAAATTAAAGCAACGGGTGAGCTATCCTTTCTAGGCTTGCTCCCCGAACAATTTATTACGGAGATACCCACCCATTACAAGTAGGTGCTTTTATACCCAATAAATTTAGAATTTTTAGAGAAAATACTAACCTCCTTAGATAGTTGTGAAAAATACTTATATACAATATCAAAATGTCATCATCTTGGATGTCTTTACCCATTTGGGCATACCTTTTCAACTTGTAGTATTACCCCTAATGGACTTCTCTTCTCCATGACATATAGGATAAAATTGCTTCTTGATTATAACAAATAACTAATATCAAATGTTATCGATCCCCTAACCATGCAAACCCATCAAAGGTTTTTATCAAATTATTACATATATAGGATAATTATTTGAAATTTGAGCCCTTATATATGATAATATCTTAAATTCATGAAAAAGAAAATCCATGTTTCATGCTTGAAGAAGGTTATTGGAAAAAAAAAATTGTAGCACAAACTGAGTTACTTGAGTTTGATGAGGAGGGAAGAATAGTTTTAGACCCTAAGAGAATTCTTCAAACACGCACAAAGAAGCTGAGGACAAGAGCAATCATAGAATATCTGATAAAATGGAAGAACTCTCTAGTTGAAGAAGCTACATGGGAAATGAGGATTTTGTGCTAAAGCATCCACATTTGATCAACGCTGAGGACAATGCTTCTTTGAAGAGGGGGGCATGCTATGCCCTTAATCCTATAGTGTGTATAGGGTTATGAGTAGTCGGCTTATGGCTACCTTAACTCTTAATTATGATGTATAATCATTATTATAGTCAACTATAGGTTATTAGGTCGGCCTAAGGGTTATATTTAAGTGTGTAAGTTGGCCTGGGTGGTAGCCAAGGCAGTATATATAGGAGCTATTGGTAAGTTTGTGATCATCATATTGTGAATTGTGTTATCAATGGAGATATTTGGAAGTTCACCCCCTCGAAGTGGCTTGCTATTTTCAGTTATTATCAAGTATTTACAGCATATTTCCTATTATATTCTTTTTTGTGCAAGTTATTTCATTACAGACTTCAATAGTAGCAGCTGCATTAATAGAATAAGGGGTTTTGAGCCATGAATAGGCCCTTTTGAAACCTATCACCAAAGGTAATAATGGATTCATTCTCCTCCCTCTTGATATCAAAAATTGACAATATAAGATAGAAGGCTCAATAGGAACCCCGAATCTATTGAGACAAATTTCCTCATAAAGGCCCATAAAGTGATGGATCCTATAAGTAGATTTATAAACCAATAATATGCTTCTTCTCCTAAGGAATATGGGAACAACCTGCAATCAAAGTCTTCCTTAGTTATTTTTAATCGACCACAAGCATCTAGGAAAATCTTGATATGTTCTTTTGTAGTCCTATTGGAGTTGTGAACTCGAAATTTGGAACATATCTTATCCACATTCTTAGGCATATCATGATAGTCCAAAAAGATGATGGGGGAAGGGTTTTAGCCAAACCAAGCCATGGGTGTAGCTTAAGGATTTCCTTGCATGAAGTAAAACTTTGTGGTATAGAACAATACACCTAGGTCTAGACTAACTCTTACCTTTCTTGGTTTTTCATTGTTGATCTAGTTACATAATAAAACTTCATCAGTAGAACTACACTGAGTCATCATTTTCTTGGTTCCATCTTGAGGCCCTCCTTCTAGTGGCAATCTCTTAATTAGTGTTTTAGCATGCTACAATTTAGATAAAATACTAAGTGTATTATCTCTCTTGAAAGGAATTAAATCCCAATGAATCAAAAAAATGGCTACCCTAAGGTCTCTCACAGCCAGGTCTTAGCCTTACAAGATAACTTAGTAGCTTGATGTTCTTTTGTTGTTCCAACAAGGGGCCTTACACAAATCTACATAAACTTTTCAACACACACAAGGTTAAATTGCACATATAAACCAGTCAGTTTTTAGATTTGACAATGCATACACAAACTAATCCTAACATATATTGCCATAAAATGTCACTTTTTAACCTATAACTATCAATATATTAACTCACATTCATGAAATGTCAACTCTATAATAGCACTATGCAAGTTAGGAAATCCTAAACTAACTAGATCTAATTAAAAAAATGCAAAAGAAAGGGAAAGATAGAGAAGGGTTAGAGACAAAACTAACTAAAATTCAATCTTTTACCAATATTTCAACCTCAACAATGGATAGATAAGTCTGCAAACATTAACCATTGTTGATTTGACCATGAGAAAACAACAATCAAGGTGGATTTCCAAATCATGAAGTGATCTTCACCAAACACCTAATTACTAGCGCAATTCAACAAGATTCTTCATAAAATGAAAGAAAAGATGTGTTTAGGCTAACCACAAAAATAAATTACAATCATCAAATCACAAGTACTATGAACATGAAATCCATCAAATACTCATGAAAACACATTCATAGACCATAAAAAATTCTACTAAGTGATAAGGAACCATGAAGCAAAAATTACAATCAATGACATAAGTTCAACAGATATCAATAATTTTTAACAATGAAGTGATAGGAAACCATGAAGTAAATTGATGTAGTAATCTCAAAAGTCCAACAAACATCAACAATTTCAGATCCTTCTACAAAGAAAAGTGATTGCCTTTTATAAAGGAGACAAGTGCACTTAGTTATCAAACGAATGGCTAGGATTCATCCTTCTCCAAAGGTCCAAATTAAATTACAATTAATTATTTGGGCCCAAATTCATCTAGATCACACATCTATAACAAATCTCCATCTAATTGCTATAATTAATTACAATTTTTTTAGGTCCCAAGATAAATCAGATTATAACAACACTTTCCCATCATCAAACACTTGGTTTGGAACTTGGTATACATTATATAATACCATTTCAAATGCATTCAACTTGCAATACCTCCTTTTCCTGACCTCATGATCATCTGCACAATTTTTCCAAAAATCCTCTAAATGTCGTATATGCTAAAACTCTTTTCCTACTAACTGTGTCATCTTCCCATGAGGATTAGAATTGGCCCTAGCATTATAAAAATGTAAATTATACCTCTAAATTTTGTATTAAACTCTTTAAAGTAGTAGGAAAGGAAGGACATGCATACATTCCATATACAAGAATTAGAGGGAACTATAACTTTGCTCTATGCTTGTCAATCAGCAACTATTGGGACTCACATATTTGCCTAGTCAACTCAAGTAGAATGATTTTATTAGTGGTAAACTTTGGTATTTATAAGTTGTCCTAGTGAACCCTTTAATCCTGATATATGAAAACTTAGGAAAAGGATTGAACCAAATTCCATACTTCTTGACCATCTAAGAAGCTTTGAACGACATCCTTTTATTTAAGTCTCCTTCCAAGAATCTAGTCATGTACATAGTGAAGGCATCATTCACTCTTTTGTAATGCCTCAAAGTACCTATCATCTACAACTAAGGAAAGCAATCATATACTTTGATTGTCCTGGACCTTTTCCTATTGCTCCTCTTCTTGTTAGACTAGGATATATGACATTTCTAGCAAGCATATAAATAAATATGAAGTCATAAAGAACTTCCTTGTAACCTCAACTTTTGACAATTATGCATGTAAGTTGTTAGTGATGATTTGTGACCAATGTATTACTTCCTCATTTTGCAACACCTCATAAATAAACTTGAGCATCTAATGGTAAAAGGTTGAAGTATTGGGTAACCCCATGATTCTACTTATCAAAGTCACCATGTCGCTATTTCAATTGAAAAATCAATCCTGAAGAATGTTTTGGGCACCTTACAAAAAGTACCCTTAGGCACTTTCATCCATCTATTGATTCTCCTCATATAAGTGTCTGAATCTTGATTGAAATACTCATGTCCTTGGTCTATGGTGACATTTACCATCACTAGAGGAAATGGAATATTGAATGCTTTTGTAATTGCATTTGCAAAAGGATCAACTGACACTATGTTATCATTAGTCATTATTCTCCTTAACACATCCTAGTAATGTTTGGCACATGCAAGGATCAATTCCAAACATTTTATTGAAGTGGGAAACCCCCTAGCCTAGGCTATTCCATTGTTTACCATTATGACTACTCTGTTGGTAGGATTCTCACCATACATTCTTTGTTTGAAATCTTCTAGATCATATGCCCAATGTGTGTGTGTGTGTGTGTGTGTGTGTGCATATATATATATATATATATATATATATATATATATAATTTTGTCCTAAGTGGAACTAACCTTGGAGGAAAGATGCACTCCCTTGAATTTGTACTTCATTTGCTTAGCTCTTGTTGACATCACCCTGCAAGAACAAAAATGCAATAAGATCTCCTTTTAAAATTCCAATTAATCTTCATCTTGACACAATTTAAATATTTGCTTATTTTATATGAGAAACTAGATATCATGAAATCTCATCTAAAAGCAAATTCTAAGACTAACTCTAATAATCTAAATTTGTAGGAAAACATAGTGGAAGTGGATGTAGTGTATTTACCTGCAACAATATAAAGCCCCGCAATCTCAACATGTAAACAAGTTAAAATGTGAAATGTGAGAATACAAGTGGATGCAAGATCTCATAGTTTTCATTATAACATCCAACTACTAATCGAAAGTCCACAAATTTCCCTTTGCTTTTGTTTGAACTTCATAAAACTTTTTGGCGAACTATAACTAGATAGGACATTAAAATAGAGTGTAAAGTGTCCACCTAATTGATAAAGTCCTACAAGGATTTCCTATGAAAATTTGACTTCCTACAAGATGTGAGGAAATCAACTATATTTGAATGTGTGGGGAAAGTGAAGTGCACCAGATGTTAAACTCAAATTTGAACTTCAACTCTAGATGATCTTGCAAATTAGGTTCAATGCATTTTCACTAAGTTTCAAGTTTTGCAGAAAATTTGTTGTCTCTTGGACACAGCTATCTAAGGCTTAAAATTTACATCCTAAATCAAAAACTCTACAAATTCAAACCTGTTTAACTTTTTTAATGTAAAATTTGTGTAGGAAACTTAGGAGGGATGGGATGAGATCTCAAAATCTAAAGTTGTAATCCTTCGATGAGCTTCCACAAGTAATCGCGAATTTATCATCTTTAGATTTACGAAAAACTAACCTAGGGTACAATATTTAAAGTTTAGCACATTTGAACTAAGAAAAAAAAAAAAATTTATTATTTGATGATTTAGCCCTAATTAGTGATGAATAATTTGTACTTACCCTAATCAAGCTAGGGTTTTGGTTTTGAACACTTGATTATTATGCCCTAGTTTAATCTAATGGTCAAAATTCAAACTCCATAAGTACATTTTACCAAAATGATAGTTCATAACAAAAATCCCATCACATCGCAAATATTACAATTTCAAATATTCAAATGCAAAGTGTTTTAGAATGAAATTGGACCGAGAAAAAAAAACCTACGTGTTGCAAAAATATTATCAAAGAACTAAGAGCAATTTGTTGTGATTCCCAAAATGCTAGCTTGCGAATCTTTGAGTTACACTTTGGAATGTGGTTGCAGAGTGTCTCTGACAGCACTAGCTCAACAATGTGATGGAATCTAATGCTAAATTTTATAGCTAAAACTCATTTTTATCTCAACGGTTCTGAGTGCTTGAAGTTTTCAAATGTGTAGTGTTCAAATGAACATTAAAATTGAATTTAATCCCTCAAAATCCCTAATTTGGATGCCATTATGCAGGTGAAGTGAGTAAGTGGATGTTGATGCCATGTTGAAGGAAACCTTTCTCTTTCACAAAAATTAGAATTGAAGGTGAATGTTGTGGGGAATAGTTGATGTCCTCGAGGAGGTCGGGAGTCTGTGAAAATATTTGCATAAGATATTTAACTTGAAATCCCATAATAAACCATTTTTGTAGAAAAAAAACTAGAATTGGAGGTTCACGAGGAATGCTAAAAGATCTGGATGTATGAGAAAAACTTGTAAAATGCAACACTAAAGCAGAACTCCACAAAAATTAATCTCAAAAGAATTTAACATTATAAGAACTTCTGTGGAAGAAATAGAAGGCAGAATATAAACAATATAGTCAAAATAACACATCATGCATCACGTTGAATATCCGCAAACTTCAAAATAAAGAAAAATATCTTTTGAAGAATCCTTGTGGGAAAGATCAAATAAACCAAATGGAATGACTTGCAACAACAGGGAGAAATTCCACATTCGGTAGTAAGACAAAAGTTTGCAATTTTGTAAAAACACAAGAAACTTAATATTCAACTAAGTTAAAACACTTGAAACCTTTTGCAAATGAATTAGGAATTTTAGAAATCAATCACTTAACCATTCAAAACCTTTCAAAAAATCACTCTAACACAAAAGAGAGAAAAGCAAAACCTGACATAATCCTAGAACCAAGCGAAAACGAAGAGGGGGTCCATGTTTTGCCAAAGCAAAATGGGACGTGTGCAAAGCACAACAAACACCATCTCAAAGAGGGGTAAAATGTAGACACCTAAATCTAACCACATCCTAACATCACCAAATTTATCCCTCATCTATCTTATTCTAATGTTAATTAAATAAATTACTTACTTAATTAGCCCATCTGATCATTTTCCTTACATTAATTAAATAAACTTCATCATTTATTTAATTGATTAATCATTTCAGCACTTCGAATGTTCCAGAATTTAATTATATAAATCAACATTTATTTAATCAAATCATCAATTCCTATGTCTATTCCTCCAAAAATTAAATAAATAGCCAACATTTATTTAATTCATCGATTTTCTCTCTCATCATTAGTTAAATAAACAAATCATGTTGATTTGACTAATTAACCACTTACACATGGCTCAACAAATCCACATCATCAATCTAAACTCAAACCAACTTTCAATCCTAGCCATTCACTTAAGCAATGTAATCTCCACTCTCCATTTTAGACATGTGAGATCAATCACATGTCACAATCACACATTCCTAGGTTTCTCACGTGTGATAAGTCTTACTTGTCATAATCACTATTCCCTATGCTTCTCACACATGTAAGAAGTCCTATTTGTCATAATCACAAATCCCCATAATCCTTCTCACACATGTGTGAGAGCTTACACAAGGTCCCAAAAGGGACCTTTAATTTTAATCCTCACCCTCCATCTTCTCCTAGAAAATCCTATACATCCATATCATCTCAATAAATGCCTCACCATGTGCATCAATCACTAAGTGCCACTTGGTGGCTTCTCATGCACCCTAAACTCTCAATCAATCTCATCCATTGATCTCTCAAATCAATCTCAATCATTGATCCTCCTATCTAAAAATCTATAAATCTAACATTTCTCAAGTCATTTCCAAGTTATCTTGGAGAGGAAAGCCATGTTGCAAGAATCTCAAGCAACCAACATCCATCCTTCATCAACAATCAAAGGAGCACATCTACAACACCTAAGGTTTGCATTTGGAGTTTTTATTTTAGTTTCATTGTTGTTTACATTCCTTATTTTTCTCTAATCTGAGTTGAGTTAATTGAAATAAGAGCTTGCATTTAGTGTTAGGTTCCTTATTGTTTCATTTTTAGTTCTTCATTTTGTCACACCTAGTAAAGTTAGGAAACAAGGCAAAAAAATTTAGAAATTTAGTTTGCTTTTATTTCCCTTCTCATTTGATACAAATTTAAAACAAAAAAAAAGATCAGAATTTTTATTTATTTCAAAAATCTCACAAAACTAAAGAAAAGACAACATGCCAATAAGGGTAGCATAGTTATCTTTTAAAAATTTAAATTTTGCAATATATGTCAGAGGCGACATGTTTTTGTTTTTCTTTCAAAACAAATTTTTAACATTTGATTTTCTTTAAAAAAAAGAGGGTGCGGGTTGTTAATCTTGCGCCCCTCGCATAACCCCCACACCCTTTCTTTAAACATTCACAAACAATAAAATTAAAGCACAATACAAAAATCTTAACACCTAAGCCTTCACCCTCCACTCCCCCATGACCTAACCCTACCAACTAACTCAGACTCCTTGTCAACCCCAAATACCCCACATCCTCTCATCCCGCATTCCTTGACCTAAGACCTATCCCACCCCATCCCTATCTCCTTCCCATCCCACACAGACACCTTGTCTACCCCATGAACAACCCCACCCCCTACAGACAATTTGTCTCCCATGAACCACCACGTGCTCCCCCTCTGCCACTCTACTGACTTTTGCAATCCTTCTCCACCCTACAATCTTTCTTCTCGCACCACCACTCCCTCCGTTGTACCCTCCATGACCTCCCAGCCACCCTCTGCAGATCATTCCCCCCTCTACACATGACCCTATCCCTCTACGCATTCCTTGGCTCCCCCTCTGTGTTCCACAACCCATGTCACTTAGAATTTGCCCTAACTCGTGATCCACTACCATAGCTTATGCCACTCCTCCCATGTGCCACCACCCTACAAATCCCTCCATTCATCTCCATCCTTCCATGCTCAACCATGTGCACCATCTGCCACCTGCAACCTGCCCTACCCCTCAACTTTCCCTTTCCCTCTATTTGCCCCTTAGTCTACCCTGTGGCCCACTCAGCCCTATTCCCCATCCGATTTGCTTAGAGAACACTCCATTCTCCCGATAGATACCATGTATGTTTGGCCCTGTCTTAGTCCCCTATCTAGCCTCATAATCTCAGACCTTGTCTACCCTATCCCAGATCCTATCTACATGTCCCAAACTATGTTCGTAGACTGCCTATTATGGTCCCCTATCCTATCCATAGACTTCTTATCATGGTCCCCTATCTTGTCTGCCCAATAGACAACCTATCCCCCTTCCTAGTCCCTATTTTGTCCAAATAGGTCTTTCTTTAAATGTAGGAGCATAACCTTCACCCAACACGGCCTTTTTTTATGTTTTTATAGGTGACAAAAATCTGACTCTATCACCTTCGCTACAAGCTAGACCATTTTGCCCCCTCCCAACATACACACTAGTTATCTCATTTTGAATCTTAAATTTACATATTTTTCTCATAACTTGTTCTACTAACATTTTTATTCCAACATTTTTCTTATGTTGAAAACATTTTTATCAAAATACTAACCTGTTGTGGGTGTAACATGCTTGTCGAAGATCTTTTTTTTTCACTAGCATAGTTGCGCACTCACATGATGAGGTGAATTAACTTGTTTTCCTTGTTTGTGTGTTTTTTAGGTGTGTATGCTCTCCCCTCGCACCAAAAGGTGATCTTAGGGATCAGAAACACCCTTGTCACTCACCTTTTGTTTCAATCTCAAGAACCCAAGTTGTGTATGCTCTTCCTTCATGTTGCAAGGCGATCATGGGAATCAAAAGCACTTAGGCTTCTTTCCTCATAGCAGGCCTACTTAAGGATTTCATCACCTTAGGGGACAACTCAAACCATGTTCTAGTGGGGTATATAAAGGGGGGAGAGCAAAATTTGTACCTCAAAGGAGGACCATCATGTTTGGATCAACCTTGTTGCCCATTTTCATAAGGAGACACAATGAAGTGGAATTGGACTTGTTCATGAACACATACTTCTAGATGGACTTAGGCATCATGTACCTTCAGGTATACTGAGGTATCCCCTAGAAAACTTGTATAGCCTAGATAGGAACCTATCAGTTGTATATACTTGTGATGCATCGGTAAGCAGTTAGCCTTGCGAAGTCACTCACCCAATTCTCTAAAACTGAATGTGTATGTCATGTATGCTCTCCCCTCATGCCATTGAGTGATCTTGGGTGATAAAAAATAGTTATCTCCTCATCATGGGATTTACACATCATGACTATGAAGGGAAATTTGCCGCCATAAAGACAATTTCCACATAACCCTATATGAATGATATTTATGCAAACAAGATTTAGAAATCTATATCCTAAAGAATAGGCAAACATACCATCAAAATGACACAAGATATACCCTAGGAAAACCCTCCATGAGGGAAAAACCCAACCTCCAAAAGCATCCACACCCATTGTATTATCTCATAAACAAATATTAAAATACATAGCCTCCATGAATACCTATGAATCATCAAGCTCTCTAATTGCACCCCATGTGAACAAGCAAATGAGAATCATGTAACTACACATCCCAATCCATGCTTCCTCTCCTCACATATGCAACCTACAAGAGAAGATCAACTCAATGGCAACCCACTCAACCAACCAACTAACCAACCCAAACTACTAACCATGTGCTTGTTTTTTATAGACTCAAGCTCACACAAATACAACTTGTGGTATTGGGTAAAACTATGTGACTCAAAACCATGAGTTCACAAAACCATTGACCCCTCATTTAATATTTGCAACTAAGTTTTCACTTTATGATACTAAGTTTTCCAAATATTAAATAATTTCCCAATGTGCAACCCCACATTAAATATTTGCTAATGTTACATACAACTTTTACAAGTGGTCCCAAATAAATATTTAAAGTGGCTAAACATATCAACAAAGATGCACCACAAATAAATATTTATTTTACATAATTAAAATATTCAATGTTATGCAGGGTGTACAACACACCTATTTCCTAACATTCTCCCACTTATTGTATACATTGCATAAGGGACAATCAATAAAATACATCATCATAGCCATACATGAAACCACATGAATCTCCAACATGCTCTTATTCTCCATCAGGATACCTGCAATAAAACTAAGGTGACCACCATCTCAAACAAAAACTCCTCTCATCCTCCAACATGCCACCTATGGAAGAAAAGGAACATGCCAAGGTGAAGATGCACCAATCCAACGAACATAAGCATCAAATCCAAGTGATATCAAAGGCTCCAAGTTGATGTCAAAGGTAAAAAACCCACATGACTAGAAATAGCACCCACATCATATGCTAATACATCCAACCATCCATACCTCCAATCCAAGGTATACTAATCATAACAAGTAGACCTTATTCCATCAACATATCTAACCCAAACCACAATGATCACAAGTCCATGTATATACTCTATCCTACATAAAGAAGTCCTCCAAGGTAACAACACAAACATGTGATTACAAACCTCAAGATTCTCAATATTGCAATATAATGAGAACATCCAACAAAGGACGCATATACATCCTGGAACTCCCACTGCATGGGTAATATCAAATCTAAAATAAATCAAGGCATCCAAAGATCCACTAATAGCACTCACATAAAAGATGTGGCTAAATCCTCTATCACATAGTGTCAAAGAACACATAATGATATGCAAAACCTCCAAACTAAAATAGTTGCAACATAACTCTCACCACAAGTCCATATCTCTCCCGAGTCCTCCACATCATAAGAGAAAGAGATCAAAGAGTCTCACAATGGCTCCATACAAACCTCAACTCTAATGTCATGTGAACACAATCATCCAGGAAGAAGCATTAGACCAACAAGAGAGAACTTGCAAATCAAAACCATGTCCTACCAACACCAATGTGCTATATCTATGAAAAGTATGATCAAGAAGCCTCCTCAACATCCAACTAATCAAGATGTAAGCCTCTCAAACCAAAGGTAGATCAAACAAACCTCCATTCCTAACAAGGAATATGCCCAAAGCCACTAACCATCTCCTTTAAACACAATAACCTCAATGAGACCAACAACCATTGCAGAAGATCATCCATCACCTAAGTGATGAATCCACACCATTGCCAAAGCTCCCACTGAACTGTGATACCGAGATACACATGGCATCATGATGACCATCTCCTAAATGAATATCATCCATGGCCCCAACACAATCAAAGAATTCCATTGCAACATCAATAGCTCCCAAAAGGTCGAGTAAACCATGATCTCCAAACCAAGAAGATAAACCACCACCAATAAACCAAGAATCAATCCAACACCACCAACAATGCATCTACTAATAACTATGTCATGCCAAAGTCCCAACCATACAAGGAACCTCCATTACACCATGATCACCACCCAATGTACCTGCATCAAACTCCCATCAAGTATCACACACTTGTACCATATAGTCAACATGTCTAGGTCCCATAACACAACTGTATGAGGTAACACCATCTCTCTCTATCTCATAATAACAACCATACCAATAAAATAGGTGACCAAACTAGGCCAACCAAATATAATCTGCCTAAACACTAAAACATCTATGGATATAGGCAACCCACATCCATAGATAGCCTACAACACTGCACAACTTGTAGATCTCACGATGCAATATACAAATTCAACCATACATTGGTAATCATGTCAACCAAGGATAATCAAAGATAAACATTTCCATAACTCAAACACCAAATCACCTCAAATTTTGCCAAAAACTCACAAAGTACCATAGTCAAAGGAACCAATAAATAGCTCAAACAGAAATGCAAGTGAAAAAATCACATACCAGCATATCCAAATCTGATCCACTGTGTAGTTCTTAGAAAATCCTTTCCATCGCATATAAGAAGTCCAAAATCAGACACTGTATACACAAGATATGACCATCCAAACCTGAAAAGTAAACCTCGCTTCCAACTGGAATTTTCTATCCAAAACAGTAGAATCTAGAAATGTCTTGACACCACAACGTAGTACTTGGAAAGAGCTTTCCATCGACTATAAGAATTTGAAAATCTAATTCTGGGCAAAAGTTATGCCCTTTGGAAAAATCTACCCAATTAGGCTTAAAGACCAAAACCTGGGTGGCTGCAGGGTGGTTCTATAATTTCTTCGTCGGTGGTGGCTAGGCGGCGGTAGCATCCTGGCAGTGCACAAGTGGAAAGAATGGGTGGTGGGTGGCGGGGCTGGTGGCTCGCCAGCGGCGCAGCCTGCCCACCACCCAGGGAGCTAAGCCCTTGCAGGCTGGGCGTGACCGCCCGTCGGGGCACCTCATGCCCAGGGGCTCCACCCCAAGCAACCAACCCTGGTTGTTGGGCGCTAGTCACCCACGTGATCAAGGGCTATGCCCCCTAGCGCTAAGCACTATTTCAATTTGTTTTAATTTTCAAACTTTTAATTTCTGAATAATTTTTTTTAATATTTTTCAGTCTGTAGACATACCTACGCTGACGCAAGACCTGTAGAATATTTCACTGATTGTACCACCGTACGGACTCCGTACAGTCATATGGAATCTTTTTCTAAAGATTCCTCCTAGGGCACAAAAATGGTCGAAAATTTTCTGTCTCCAAATAGTCATGTTTTATATGAAAATATAGGTTTTTGGGCCTTCTAGACTCAATGGTGAGGTCTATTTTTGTCTAGGAGGCCTCCAACAAAAGCTCACCCCCAAAACCCTCATACAAAGAGCCCAAACAAAAAATCCACTTGTCAAATGTCCATCAAAACCCCAGATCTGCAACAACCCAAGTCTGCAAACACACCTGTAACCTTGAAAATGCCTTCATTCCTTTCATGCAAATCCATGAATTCAACTATACACAAAATCTACTTATAGAAAGGGTTATAAAATTAGGGATATCTCCTCCCACAACCTGGAAACCAAGCTCGGATACCAAATAAAGGGAAATTTACAGCCATAAAGACAATTTCCACATAACCCTATGAGATATATTTATGCAAACAAGTATTTAGAAATCCATATGGAAAAGAATAGGCAAACATACCATTAAGATGACACAAGATATACCATGGTAAAACTCTCCATGAAGGAAAAACCCAGCCTTTGAAAGAATCCACACCCATTGTATTATCTCATGGACAAATATTACAATACATAGCCTCCATGAATACTTTTGAATCATCAAGCTCCCTAATTGCACTCCATGTGAACAAGACAATGAGAATCATGTAGCCACACATCCCAATCCATGCTTCCTCTCCTCACACATATGCAACCTACAAGAGAAGCTCAATACAATGACAACCCACTCAACCAGCCAACCAGCCAATCCAAACCACTAACCATGTGCTTGCTTTTATAGACTCAAGCTCACACAAATACAACTTGTGGTGTTGGCTAAAACCATGTGACTCAAAACCATGAGTTCACAAAACCATTGACCCATCCTTTAATATTTGCAACTAAGTTTTCACTTTGTGATACTAAGTTATTCAAATATGAAATAATTTCCCAATGTGCAACCCCACATTAAATATTTCCCAATGTTACATACAACTTTTACAAGTGGCCCCAGATAAATATTTAAAGTGGCTAAACACATCAACAAAGATGCACCACAAATAAATATTTATTTTACATAATTAAAATATTCAATGTTATGCAAGGTGAACAACACACCTATTTCCTAACAGACTAGAAAAGGCATATTGGTGGGCTTGCAAGTATATACACTCCCTCTTGAATAATCTATTGTGTTCATGTGCTTGGTGTGTTCATTTGTGTGAAACCAGTGCATTATCCCTTAAAATCCAAAACATTTGAAAATCAAATAATCCCCTCAAGTCAAAGTTGAAACGTATCAAATCCAAATCTTCAATCCAAATCCTTCCCTCTTTCATCCACCCATAAAAAAATCAAAATCCCCTCAAATCCCAAATTAAAACAATCCTTAATCAATCCAATCCCAATCAACTCATCTCAACCAAACTCCTAATCTTATCAAAATCCACAACCTTCATTCCAATCAAATCAAGGAAATCTTCATCTAATCGACCCTAATCCACCCCATCCCAAACCAAATCCTAATCCATCCAATCCTCAAACCCTAATCTATCCAATCCTCAAATCACATCCTAATCCATCCAATCAACTCCTTAATCCCAAAATAAAATCTCCATCAAGGTAAGCCCAAATCAAAAAGAACAAATCATCCCCCATTTAATCACAATCCAATCAACCCTAATCTAACCCATCCTAAGCAAATCCCAGCCCAAATCCAATCATCTCAAAATCTAACCTTCCACACTCAAAATCAAAATCCAACCCGTCACCCCAATCACAATCAGCTCAATCTTCATCCATTTTAATCCCTAAATCAAATCATCCCACTTGATTTTTGCAAACTTGATTAGTGTTAATTCATCCCATCTCCTAACACTATTGAACATCATCTCTAATCAACCCCATCTTAGTCACCCCTTACCTTAATTCTCTATCTTCTTAATCAATCCAATCAACCTTAATTGAACCCATCTTAATCAAATTAATCCCTCAATAAATCCTTAGATTCCAACCAAGACATTAATCCAACCACCATCCTTAATCCAAATTTGCTTAAGAACTTACCCTATCTCACGTAAATAATCCAAATCATCATCCCAAATTCCAAATCCACTTGACTCTTTAATTAAGAACTTAGCCTATCTTAAGTATAGGAAAGCATTTGATTTAACTGTCATCAACCCTTGCTTGAGAACTTAACCTATCTCAAGTATAGGAATCAACCCCATCCACCACTTGAACCAAATCCAAATCAAATCCTTAGGTCTTGACTTTAATCTAAATCCCACATTATCACTTAATCCACACCTAATTATCCATCCAAATCCAATTATCCATAATCACCTCAAACCACTTAAACCCTATCTTCTAAACATAATCCAAAATCAAATCTAATCAAGTTTGAGATCAAATCCCCTCATCCAAAATCAAATCAAATAGATTCATCCATATCAATATCCCAGGTTAATCCAACCTTTGTGAGCATCACTAAGGTCTTTTAAACTCTTTTTGATATCAAAGCAAATCTTACAGTCTAAGCCTTCAAAATCCACAATCATCAACTCATTCAAATATCACATCATCTCAAAATCAAATAATCCAAAATCATGAATCCATTTTGCTTTGATGAGTCCTCTCATCATAACCAGTATCAAAATCCCTTTTATGATGATGATGATGAGTATAGTCTTGTTGATCAAGACTAATATCCCATTGATCCCCTTGATGAGATTATTGCAAGCAAGCTTTCCATAAGCTATAATCACCCACCTATGACCATGCCAGCGCCTTTTGACCAATAATCAGCTAGTGCTTTCTATCCCACCTATCCTAAATGCATATATATTGGTCATCCACATGGTAACTTTGACAAGGGAAACACCACTTTAGCCTCCACCTTTTATCCAAGTCCTTCATCCTGAAAATCCTTGCAATCCAACTCATCCCATCAATCCAACCACTAATCAATTCAAACCGTCAATCCACAATCTAATCCTACCACATCCAAGTCATCCTTTTCAAATTTTCTACAAGGACTCCTAGCAAAGGAACTCAAACAAAATCTCAAAAGCAAACTTGAGGAGCCATGCAACTCTCCTCATGATCCTAATGTGATCATCCATACAAGTCTACCCATGTGGGAAAATAAATGCCACCCTTTCCATAAATCCATCAAATCTAAAATCCATAAGCATCAAACATACCTCACTCCCCCTTCTACCCAACTCAAAGCATATATCCATGCACTAATCAACACTAAACAACACTCCTCCATCTTATCATCCAAGCAAATCCAACTATGTCAAGAGCTTGTTCCAAAGCATGCCCAAACATATCCCCATCCACATCAAGATCCAAGCATCCAAACTAATCCCTTTCATGATCACATATCCCCTCACAATCAAAGCACCCCTATCAACACAATCCCCAAACCACAATCCTATCACCTTGGTTCCTCTACCTTTGTCTAAGGTGGTTTTCTTGCAGCTGAAGAGCACCTTGCATCTACCACCAATCCCTCCCCATCTAAAATTGGATTCATATCTTGTTTCCAAATGTAGCAAGTATCCCATCACCAATTGAATATGTCAAAACATGAACTATCAAGGCAAAGGCCTAGGCCTTTATGAGCAAGGAATCTTGGATCCTATACATGTCGGAGCAAATCAAGGCTTTCAAGGTCTCAACTACAAATCCCAAGGTGAGCAATCTAAAAATGTTGGTACCACATCCACAAATCCTGAGGAAGCTTCTTCCAACATCCAAGAAAGTGCCTCCCATTACTCCTACAAACAATTTTCTGCAACTAATCCTTTCGTAGACACTACTATCTCTACCACCACCTTTAACCATCCATCACCTCCAATCCCCGATCAGGATCCACAAATGGCCACATCATTGGAATTTTCCAACAAGATGAAACTATCACAAAAGCCATGAGATTCCAAGATAATAGCTCCCCATGGGACCACACCTTCGACATTTGAAGCAATTTAGATGCATCTGCATATGAAGCAAAGAATCCACAAAAATCTAAAGATTGCCATGTCGCAAAGCATCAACATGCAATAACAAATCAAAATTAGATCAAAAATCATAATGGACCACAAAGGCCACATACACCCACAAATAAAAATGCAACACAAAAATGATAAAGGTCCCAAAGCAAAGAAAATCAATAAATCCAAGTGAATCATCCAATCTGCATCTCCAAAGGATCATATCCTCCCCACATCCAAAGATTCCTATCCCCCATCCCACATCTAATCCTTCAATCCTAAATGCCAATCCCAACATCCCCATCCTAAATTTAAAAATCTTGCATCCATTGGGTCCCTAAATCCCAAAATCAACAATCCAGTACTCCCCCATCCCAATCCCAAAATTTGAAATCACGCATTTCCACTCATCCTAAACATCAATCCAAACCTCAAAATCCATCATCCCATCCCATGCAAATCCAATTGCCAAATCCATCATGGTGTGTGCAAATGTTGATCCTAGTTCCCTTTGGTCCCATGCACTTTTCTCATGCCCCTATCATCCCATCCTTCCATAATCACATCCATTATCCCCCATACATCCACAATCACATCCATGTAATCTTATCCTTTGCATAATCATTATCCCTTCATCCTTCATCCAATCTACCTTGCATTCCACTTTCCTTGGTAGCATACTCTAGACATTAGAGTTGTGGTGGTACCATGTTTCTATTTTGGAGAAGCCCACTTAGTGATCAATAAGGTTTCTACCAACATCAATGAGCACAACAACAATCGACATTGTTCTTATGCAACAATCCTTCAAGATGAGATACTCTCAACTTGATATGGCAACAAATTCTTGAGTCCCTCATTCCTAAATCCCATATCCAAATCCACCCATTCCCTCCCAGCATCCAATACCTAAATTTAAAAAAAAAAAAATTAAAAAGTAGAAAAAATTAAAAAACATCAAAAAATCAAAACAATCATAAAAGCAAAAATGTAAAGAGAAAAAATCATACAATGGTGAAAACTATTCTTATGGCACCTTAGACAAGTACCATGATGAAAACCTATTTGTGGGTATCATGTGTAAATTAGCTAGATATGAGCACCTACACTTGGGGATAAGCCTCATTTATTTTATCACTCCCTTCCTACCCATCCATGATCCACATATCTATCTCATCATCTTCCCAATCCATCCTCCCTTCCTACTTTCAACCTTGATAAGGATAGGGGCATAATGTTGAAACATACTTTGGACACCTCTTGATGTACCTAATATTTTGCAACACATCCTACCAACCTATTGTCACACACATTATTACATAGCATCATGAGTGGCATATCTAGAGTGAGGCATGTTATTCCTATGTGATGCAGTCCTTGGAGATCACATCTTGAACCCCTCCATCCATCCATCATGAATCCCCCATCCATCACATCCACTATAATCTTTCCATCCAATCCTTCTTCCATCCTTGTCCTTCAACTTGGTCTCCCTTGTCATTGGTACCAAGCAATAGGCTACCCAAATGCAATCCAATGCAATAATACCAAACAATCCCAAAGTAGTCCGGTACAACACAATAAATCCCTAATCCATGCAAATCTTGCTAAGCAATCTAAGTGAATTATCCAAACACATCCATCAATTTTATTTCTAACCTTGTTGCAAACCTTGATCTTGTGTAATCCTCATGTTGTTTTTGGGATATATTGTTCCTACATCAATAATGCTATCATCATTATTGGAATATATCATTCTCAATTATCATGTTCTCAGAATATATCGATCCCACATCAACAACACTATCATTATCCTCATCAATCAATCCATCATTGATTTTCAACTTGACAGGGGCAAAATTCTTGTTTGTCTTTGTGATCGTTTGTACATGATTGCTTACTTGCTTGTGTGTTATCATTTTTGTCTTGTATTTGTATCAGTCCTTGCAGCATACCTACCATAGTGACACCATGGTCTTCCATACCATGGTGCCATATGGCACGTGGCTACTTGCGACCTTTTCTTTTGAGTTAGTCCTTTCTACATAGAACACATTGTCATCCTAGTTTTTATACTTTGGTGCATAACATCTAGTGCAAGTGCTATATCAAACTCGAGGGTTGCTCACCCAATGTAGCATGACCTATCATCTAATCACCTCATCAATTTATTCGTTGTATCATTTCTATCCACCATCCTCAATCTATTCTATTCAATCCTCTAGCCAATCATGTCTCCTCCTTTTTGCTATCCCTTCTATCCATCCATTTCAAGAGCACACGTGTTCTTCAAATCTGCCTATCCTCTTGAGGGGGCATCTGTCATGTCCCTATACTAACGAGTTATAATTGAAGTGATTATGCAAATCGATATAGACTTCAATATATTTAAATAATAAAATAAGTGTTATTTACTAAAACAATGTTATAAATAATATATTATTAAATATATATATATATATATATATTTATATATATATATATATATATATATAAGTGAAGAGGCCGATCCCACACATATTGATCCCTCCCAAAGAAAGCACATGAGGCAAAGCCTTATACAAGCATCGGTTGACAATAAAGACAAAAGTTCAGCAAACAAGACTTAAGACTAATTACTAAGGGATCGATTAGAATCCAAGCCCAGCAATTATGATATTTAGGAGACAACAATAAATAACACTTAATGATTAATGCAGCGCTTCACATATAACGATTACAAAGAACTACGCTGGTGCGGATGTAATATAAGTTAATAAACATTAAGAGTGACGTTCTTTAAGAATAGCGGTGGTATTTGCAAAGTTATCAATGATGCAGCAATCTCTATGAAGAGTGATGTCTCCTTGAAGGGGGGGGGGGGCCAACCTTTCAAAGATATGAATAGGGATTACAATTCAAATACAATCAGCTCATCACGAAATCATCAATGGAGAATTAACAATAAACACAGCAGTCACAAGCAATACAGTTCATCGAAGAATCAAATCAGCAATCTCATCCAACCATTCGTTGAAGACTTAGTTTAGGAAGATAATCGAGGCAAGGGAGTCACAATTGGTCCATCATATGCGACGGCAGAGACATTACATCTGAGACGGTATTAAAGTCGGACTTTGTTTTATTAGAGAGTTTGCATGGAGCATCCTTAGCGCCGGCTTCAACAGGGAATCGTGGTGGCTTTGTATTCACTATCCATTGTCAAGGAATTGCCACTATTCACATAAATTGGCATTAGACTACTTTGAAGACCGTAGCATTGTTGGGCATAATTGAAGAATCCATCGTCTGAGATGTTGAAGACTCCAACTTTGCACGTCGATAACAACTTGGTGATATCCAATATTCAATATTCAGTGCTAGCCTTTGGAGGCTTGTTTAGCATCGGGTCATTGGCATCATAATTAACATCAAGGAAGGAGCAATAAGTATAGGGACAACTCTCAACACTCGGAAGTCAATATCAGTGGTGAAGCAATATCTGAAGTCTGGTCAATGTATATTCGAAGAATCCTTAATGGCCAGCTTGCATTGGATAGTTTCAAGCTAATCGAGAACAGATTGAAATAAGCTATAACATCATTTGCTATCTACTGGACTGTGTAAGAGCTGTGTAAGTTAATGTAACCAAAGACTTAATAATATTGATAACATCAGCATTGAAGGATTAGTATTCGCTTGAACTGGATTATCATAAAGCCACGATTTGATTGAAATCTTTAATTTGAATCACTATCTATATCAAATTGCAAGTGTTGATCCATATTTTAGCATTTATCCCAAAAGGGGGCATTACAGCATCCCTACCTTATTCATCTCCCTTCCTTCCAATGATTGGGGCATCTTGCCACTAGTCACATCTCTCTGAAAACCTCTATACTTTATCTTTCTTTGAAATGTTGTTACTTCTCTTAGTCACAACACCATCTCAAAGAGGGCCAAAATGTAGACACCTAAGTCTGACCACATCCTAACATCACTAGATTTATCCCTCATCTATTTTATTCTAATATTAATTAAATAAATATCTTATTTAATTAACCCATCTCGTCATATCCCCAATATTAATTAAATAAATTTCATCATTTATTTAATTAATTAATCAATTCAACACTTCTAATATTCTAGCATTTAATTAAATAAATCAACATTTATTTAATCAAATCATCAATTGCTATGTCTATTCCTCCAAAAATTAAATAAATAGCCAACATTTGTTTAATTCATCCATTTTCTTCCTCATCATTAGTAAAATAAATAAATCATGTTTATTTGATTAATTAATTACTTGCACATGGCTCAACAAATCCACGTCATCAATCCAAACTCAAACTGACTTTCAATCTTAGCCATTCACTTAACCAATGTAATCTCCACTCTCAACTTCACACATGTGATTCTTACACATGTCATAATCACGCATTCCTAGGTTTCTCAGATATGTGAAGTCCTACTTGTCATAATCACTCTTCCTTATGTTTTTCATACATGTGTGAAAAGTCCTACTAGTCATAATCACAAATCCCCATAATCCTTCTCACACATACCTTTTAATCCTCACCCTCTATCTTCTCCTAGAAAATCATATCCATCCATATCCTCTCAATCTATGCCTCATCATGTGCATCAATCATCAAGTGCCACTTGGTGGCTTCTCATGCACCCTAAACTCTCCATTGACCTCCTCCATTGATCTCTCAAATCGATCTCAACCATTGATCCTCCTATCCAAAAATCTATAAATCTGACATCCCTCAAGCCATTTCCAAGTCACCTTGAAGAGGAAAGGCATCCTACAGGAATCTCAAGCAACCAACATTCATCCTTCATCAACAATCAAAGGAGCACATCCACAACACCTAAGGTTTGCATTTGGAGATTTTATTTGAGTTTCATTGTTGTTTGCATTCTTTGTTTTGCTCTAATCTGAGTTGAGTTAAATGTGAAATGGGAGCTTGCATTTAGTGTTAGGTTCCTTATTGTTTTGTTTTTAGTTCTTCACTCCCATAACATCTAATGATTTCACCTCAAATCAACATCCTGATCACATTCAAATCCTTCAAAACGTACTTCGCAAACAACTCAAGGATGTACTGTGTATTTTTAGTAGCAACTTCAAAATAGAATTGAAATTTGGCATCACAACCTGGAAATTCAAAATCAAGGTGATCATGAGCATCAACTGAATCCTTAGGCTGCTTAAAGAATCTATAAATTCTATCATTCTTGAATGTACCTGCAAATACTTAAAAAGCTAATCAGCAATCACTAAAAGCTTAGACCAGGAAGATAAAAGGGTTTGTGAGGATGACTACAAAATCAAAGGAAGCCTACAAATCTGATGTTGGGTGTGTTGTCACCATCATCCTTGATGAGGAGTGCAAAGGAGAAGAATTGTCTTTGCCAAGTTGCTAAGCCTAGTAAGATCTTAGCTTCCAGCAATCTTGAATATACTCCAAATAAGAGTAATAGTTGCCTTGTCTCTTTCTTTTCTCCTGTACTCATGAACTTGAGCTACATTCTTGTTCAACCTCTCAAAGTGTCTGCTACTACTAACTTGTTAACTAGAAACATGCACTTCCTGCATCTCTCCATCTAGAATGAATCCCAGTATCACCACCTCTTGTCTTTGGATCGTACAAACACCTTGCGCCATCCAATTCCACTCAAGCTTGATGGCCAATACATGCTAAGTATAAGCCTGCACATCTAGAGCCAAACCCTGCATCCCCACCCTCTCAAAAGCAATCTTAAACCTTCTTAGGATCCCAAAACACATTCCTATAGCATGCCCAAGTCACTTTGGTTTGGCAAATTCTAATGTCACTCTCAATGGTCTCCTAAAGGCTATTGAACACCAGACCACACAGCGAGGGTATACACAAAATCTCAAATCTGTTACATGGTAACCTTCATGCCATCAAGGACAATCAGAGAGCTATCATTAGTTGCCTCAACAAACAGGAGGAAGGCCTTCTATCCTCCAACATTGCGACACATTGATACCAAAGTGTGTTAAACTGCACAAAGGCTATCGAATGTATTCTTAGCACTGATAGCATGAGAAGAGATAGTGCTGCAACCGTCCAACAATTCCAGCAATTCCACACTCCCAAAGGGTCTCCAACCTCAAAAAACTTCAACTTCGATGAAGCTATCAACTCAATTGAACCATGGAATTCACAAACTAGCGATCTAAGTGAGGGAGTTGTGGGATGGGTCCAGAACAATGATGGGCGTACATCACCACCACCTCACACAGGCAAGCATTGTTGCAACATAAACAGAAACATTGGATGAAGTGGGGTCTAGGGATAGTGACCCTCGTGGGGTCCGAGCCTTCGAGGCCATATGAACCTTCATAGCGCATGTCATTTTAATAATTTTATGCCCTTTTTTGGTTTTCCAAATTTTAATATTAAATGACTGCTTTTTTTCTACAATCTGCAAGGGATATCCTGTTGTCCCTTGGATGTATGAATGTGCCCCTGGGTCTAGGGATAGTGACCCTCGTGGAATCCGAACCTTTGAGGCCATATGAACCTTCATAGTTCATGTCATTTTTAATAATTTTATGCCCTTTTTTGGTTTTTAAAATTTTAATATTAAATGATTTTTTTTTAACAATCTGCAAGGGATATCCTGCTATCCCTTGGATGTATGAACATGCCCCAGCCATAGCAAAGATGATTGGATGCCCCCTCTAGAGGGGAACACCCCCAGAGACATCCCTTCTTTTGCAGGAGCATTTCGGGATGACTTGTGGGGGCTTGGTTGCAGAAGATGATGTGGAGACATTTCATCTCTATCCCACCGCACCCAGGATGTCCCCCTTATGGAAAACAGGATAATAACCTTGGGGATGCATCCCTGAGGTGCACTGAATGTAACATTATTCTGTACTGAATTTAACATTATGCTGCACTGAATTTAACATTATTCTTTGGATCTTCAAAAGTGAGCCATTGGCACAAATCATAGATTAGCAGATTGTTTCTTTAATTTCATTGAGAAAAATAGTCTTATTGATTTGAACTTTGACAAAGGTTTCTTTACATACTGCAACAAAAGGAAAGCGTTAAGATATGTAGCAGAAAAACTAGGTAGATTTATCATCTTTGAGAACCAGTCAAATTTCATTTGGCCAGCTTCAGCCTTTCTGCATTTGTATGCTTTTGGACTGTTGGCCAATACAGCTACAAATCACCCAAAGTACTACGCATAAAGGCAGTTCTTTTATATTTGAAACAATTGAAAGCATATGGTTTCAACATCTTGATATCAGGAATAAAATTCAAGAATAGTGGGCAGAATGCAACTCCATTCACTGGTTTGAAATGTTTATAATAGCAAGAAAATAATGCCATGTCAATAAATGTCAAGGATTGGAACATTCTTGGGATTTTTAATGTAGAAGTATTCATTGCGAGCTAGAAAAGTAAAGACAAAATTGCAGGATTGTTAAGAAGATATAATGAATAGTGCTGACTAGATTCCACCATAAGTATATTAAAGACAAGACACAGATAATATAGCCCTTGCTTGCAATTTTGTAAAAGTGGATAAATTAAAACAAACTCTATAAATTAAGAGGCTAGAGGGTGAAAATCGCAAAGTGACAAATTAAACTCATTGTTCTTTCTCCTTCACTAACAAATGTTTAAAGGTGCCTGTGTGCTAAGTGGGTAATGTTGCCTTGTAATTATTACCAACATAAATGAGGGAAAATGTCATTGGCGTAGTTACTCCTCATGGAGGTTATCTTGAGATGGTCTAAAAGATAAATGGGTCAAATCCCACCAAAATAAAACAAACTAATTAGTAATGCCTGTAAAAGACTTTACTTAACCATAAATTCATGTTAGGCAAGTGCAAAATGGGACAACAAAATCTCGAGACTTCAATGATGGAACTTTGTATTGCTTCAATGTTATAAAAAATTCAAAAATACAGTTTTCATTTCAAAAATCATACTTTTGAGATTATTATAATTCACTTCACAATAAATTGGATAGGAAACTCTCTCAAGACTACATCTGTGCAAAAACTTTTTTTTTAATTTGATCCTATCTTATTCCAATGGACAAAACAGTTACCACAACTACTCCAAAAGATTATTTGAATATACTAACTAGAGGTGGAACAGCTGTCACTCTTTTCTTATTGTTATCCTTTTCCAGGTGTGCTGCTACACCTCTGTCAGTATTTGTTATGTTAGCAGCCTTTTTGTTAGCTACCTCCTGTAGTCGGTCATAATTGTAGTCGGTCGTAGTCGGCCAAATAAATAATCATAAATTAATTAGTGTTGTTATGTTAGGAGTGTTATCGGGAATTAACCCCGACGGTTGGATAGTTATAGAGTCGTTGCCAACGGTTGGTATCTCAACCAACCTTGGCCAAGTTATATATTGGCTTAATACTTTGTAGTCGGGGCGACCCCACAGCATTGTAACATTGTAGTGTAATACTGATATATTCAATGAATGGGAACAATGCTTTATTCTGTGCAATGCTGTTATAATTTCATGCTCTGTGTTATGCACTATACTACTTAATTCTGTTTACTTCATATTCTGTGAAACACACCATATTGCGGTAAACATTTGGCGTCGTTGCCAGTTCGAAAACGGGTCGAGGGTGACAAGTCGATGACAAGTTGAGTCGTCTGATGCTATCGGGTGATAAGTCGACGACAAGTTGAGTCGTCCGATGCCATCGGGTGACAAGTTGAGACCATCGGATGAAAAGTTGGCTATCGATGACAAGTTGAGTCGTCGAAAACCATCGGACAAGTGACATCGTCAGAAACAAGCAAACCGTCGGGTGTAACCAGGGTCGAAAAAAAAAAACACACACACACACAATGAAGATGGCATCGTGATGGGGCAGCCGACCGAAGAGCCAGTACAAACAAACGAGGATCAAGACGCTCTTACGGAAGACCTCTACAGTTTACAGTCGGTCATCTGGGATCAAATGCACGTCAACCAAGAGGTTGACCATCTCCTCACCCAAGTAGCAATTAATGCCCATACAACTCAATAAGGATAAGAATCGAGTACCAAGTGGGCATGAAACACCAGAGGAAAGAACACGAAGATCATTGAGATTAAAAGAACAAGAAGAACGAAGGAAAACACTGAGACAAATTGTCAATGAACATCATCATGCCAACGAAGGAATTTTCAAGACACCGCTGACAAATAAAGAAAAAGGGAATGACAATGAATTGATAGAAGAAATTGAAAACAGCATATGCCGCATCAGAGAGTTATCCATATCGGACGACGAAGGGCCGAGAGTTGGAAGATCTGAGCCTAAGACCCCAGGGCAGAGGGAGTATCAGAACGAACCCGAGGAGACTCAAGGTGTAGAGGACGCTGACAGAGGACGCGGGAAAGACTCGAACGTGGCCGAGAGTGCAAGTGACGCACTGGGACGTTGCGAAAGAACCAATCCAGTCAGGTCCAACGCACAAGGAGGGCATCGGGGAAGGATGGTGACTCCGCCAGCCGAGAGGCAGAAGCTACCAAAATTTATGGGGGATGGGTCAGAAGATCCAGTACGACACTGTAAGACGTGCGAGACAATTTGGATAGCCAATGGGCAAGATGATGTGGACTACTGGCTGAAAGCATTTCCAGCGACACTGAGAGATAGTGCCATCGACTGGTACACAGAGTTGGCCCAAACATACAGGGCATCATGGAGATTACTTAAGAAGGCATTCCAAGACGAATTCAAACTTCTGAGGGATGACAGTGAAATTGTAGCACAGATCTACAGTACGAAGCAAGGGAAGCACGAGAACGTGCGAACCTACAACCGGAGACTGAAAGAATTGTTGGGAAAACTAGAGACTCAGCCGGCCAACGGGCTGAAGAAGCGATGGTTCATCGAAGGGTTGCATCCATCGCTGAGTAAGAAAATGAAAGTCGTGCCTCCGTCATCATACGATGAAGCGTACAATCGAGCGATGGATATAGAGAGTGAAAATAAAATATCCTTCCGAGGGAAAAGGAAGACGGACGATGAGGATAGTACGGATGACAACAGTGACAGTGAGTCCAAGACCGTGCAAGCACTCAGGAAGGACATGATGAGAATGATGAAAGAACTAAAGGCCGACAAGGAGAGTACGAGGGAAGCTAGAGAACTGTGGTGTACAGATTGCAAGGGGGAAGGTCGTACAAAGGCAAATTGTCCGAAAAAATTGTTTTGTGATATCTGCCAAGTGATGGGACATTCCATCAAGGAATGCCCATACAATCTGAAAGCAAGGGGTACGCAAGTACTCTTCACTCACGGAGAACTGTCAACACCGCCAAATACACCACCAAAGCCCCAGTACAATAGCCATGCATCCCCTAGAGGTTACCAAAGCAATAGAAGTCCAAGAAACAGATTGCAGTACGACAACAAAGGGCGACCTATGATACAGTGCCGACAGTGCAACGAGTGGGGACACTTTGCAAGAGAATGCCCGAACAACAATCAGAACACAATAAATGCATTGTGCAAGTGGTGTGGGCCTGGTGACCACGAAAAAAAAAGACTGCCCGAAACAGAAAAGGGTAAACCTTATCAATCTCAAGGAAAATAATGAAGAAATCCTTGCTATCACCCAAGCACAGTGGAAAAAGGCCACTTATCCAAATCCCCGTACGGAAAAAGAAAGACTTCGTGAGGCACGAAAGGAAGTAGAAGCTGCCATGAAAACCGAACGGAGGAACTCAGACAAGAAGGTAATTGCAACCCTATGATCGGAATCGAATAAGAACATAGCAAGTCAAGTATTGCAAACTACCGTACCAATCAAATTGGCAGACCTCCTCCAAAGCTTACCTCAGTTAAAAGTAGCACTATCCAAGGTAATAGAAGGTAACTCGCACGCAGACGAAGCCCACACAACAGAAGATGTTATAGTGGAACCACCGCCAACAGGAGAACAAGTACTCGACCCGAGGTTGCTAGCAGTTGACACCGGGAAGAAACCGGCCGTAATGCATATGGATATACTTGGGAGAAATTTGACAAATACAATAGTCAACGGGGGATCTAGAGTAAACGTATTACCGGAAGAAACCTGGAAAAGCCTCGGGAAGCCTACTCTATGGCCACAAAACTTCCAGTTAGTGGGAGCCGACCAGCACGGGATCAAGGCGCTGGGAGTGCTAATGGCTCAAAAAGTAAGAATCGGTACCCAACAATTTTTGTTAAATTTTGTAGTCATAACAGCACAAAATGCATCATATGATGCATTACTCGGCCGAGGATGGCTAATAGCCGCCAAGGCCAACCACAACTGGAAGAAAAACACTCTGTCCATAGAAAATAGGCATAAGAAGTTTGTCATTGACTTGAGGACACAAACTGTCAGTGAAGGGTTGGCCTCAGATTCTGACTCGGATGGAGGGGACTCGACAGAAAGTGGGAAAGGGTCGATGGAGCCTGATGATGAAGGGGTGCTGGAATTACAGGAATGCTCAGAAAACGAGACATTCATTCAGCGGGTTATTCCACTGGCAGATGGAAGATTACGAGTTCTTTCAACCGGAATGTAATATGATTTCAATAAAAGAAGTCGGCGAGAGCTCTCTGATGAACAATGCAAATCCTAGTAGTGCAAGTCCTGGCAATGCAAGTCATGGCAGTGCAATTCTTGGCAAAACTCGGTCGAAGTGTGAAACACTCAGCAACTCTCGGCCGACGAATGAAAGTCTGGGCAACTCTAGGCCGACGAGTGAAAGTTTGGGCAACTCTAGGCCGACAAATGAAACATTGTTCACGAATGAAGCACTTGATGGATTGACAAACACTCGACCACTTGGTAAGAAGGAACCAGTAATGGGTGACAAAGGGGAGGAAGGCAATAATCAGCTGAAAGTAACAGAGCAAATAGTGGCAGAGACAAGTCGACCAGAACAGACAAGTCGACCAGGAGAGGCACAGAAAGAATATACAGAGGGTGAAGCGAAGATAAATAATACACTTGCACATAAATTTGAACCAGACAAGGTGATCAGGTATGAGGAGCCATTGGCAAACAAAGTGAAATGGGGTGATGAAACTAACGACGGGAACACGGCATTGAAAACTCCGCCCAGAAAGAGACCATACAGAAAGAATAAAGACTATAGAGTATTTCCATCGACTTGCAATGTTTTGGCGATCGGTGACAATCAACAGAGAAAAAATAATGTTCAAAAGTCAGATAGTTTAATTTTTTTGAAGACAACAATTCCAGTCGGAGTTGTAGATCGAACGTGGAACCCGTCGGAGAAAAATAGACAAATCAGAGTCAGTTTGACATGGAAAAGACGAAAAAAATAAAATGTCAGAAAAATTTGAAAAAATTGGAAAAAAACGTTTGAAAAAAAAAATTGATGGAAAAAAAAAATTAAGGCAGGTTGTACGACGCACGACCAAGCCGTACGGTTGGAAAAAATAATTTTTAAAAAAAATAAAAAATAAAAATTGAAGTCGTACGACGTACGGCCACACTGTACATAGTACGGTTGAGTCGTACGACGTACGACGTACGGCCAGCGGCAGAAAAAGGTCGTACTTGGCCGTACTAGGCCGAACTGGGCATTCAAAGAGGAGGGCCGTACCAAGCCTTACTTGTCAGTTTTGAAGTGGCATTTTCGTCTGTACTTGCATTCTCTTGGCATTCTCGAGGTCGACCGTTGGGGGAAAAGCAAGCATCCGCTCAGCATCGGCTTGGCATCGGCACTTTGGCACTCAAAATTGGATAATGGACAAGGGCAAGAAGATTGCAGACGAGTGTTCGATTTTGTTAGAAAAATGATGTGTGCAATGAAGGTCCGAATGGTTTTGAAGGTGTTATTTTGGGCTTGGCGGCGGGGGCACTGCCCCTCGACCCCGCCCTGTATCGCGACAAGGAGCGCGCCAAGGGCGCTGCCCCCGGACCCCGCGAGGGGCGCTGCCCCTCGACCCCGCTGGGGGCGCTGCCCCCAAACCCCCATCAAATTAGTACTATCTTGATCCAGTGAGCAATAGGGTGCAACATTCGCAGCATTCAGTGTGCTATCAGATTGGGTCCCTTGGTTGGTTGGTCTACTGGCAGGTGTTCCAAATGTGTTGGTTCTACTTTTACACAGCTCCTACTTCAGCATTGTTGTCGGCAAAAGCTTACTTAATGTCACTTGATGGTTTTCTGTCGTCTGGAAGACGACTAATTTTGTGGGGGGGATGATGTAGTCGGTCATAATTGTAGTCCGTCGTAGTCGGCCAAGTAAATAATCATAAATTAATTAGTGTTGTTATGTTAGGAGTGTTATCGGGAATTAACCCCGACGGTTGGATAGTTATAGAGTCGTTGCCAACGGTTGGTATCTCAACCAACCTTGGCCAAGTTATATATTGGCTTAATACTTTGTAGTCGGGGCGACCCCACAGCATTGTAACATTGTAGTGTAATACTGATATATTCAATGAATGGGAACAATGCTTTATTCTGTGCAATGCTGTTATAATTTCATGCTCTGTGTTATGCACTATACTACTTAATTCTGTTTACTTCATATTCTGTGAAACACACCATATTGCGGTAAACACCTCCCTGGAAGCTTCTTTTTTACTTAGTAGGCACTACTTTGTCAGTAGTTTCTTGTACCACTTGGAAACTCAAGGTCTCTATATCCTCAATTCTAACACCAGTTCTAGCTGCAAGATTAAATACCCAACAATTTGTTTATGTATTCTTATAATCTGTGCTTCAGTGATGTCATAAATACTGGCCCTTTGCATTATTTAAATTTTCAATCAATCAGCACTGATGTCTTTGGCTATGTGAGACAATACCTATTGTTTCATGTTCTCTTCGACATACTTGGAAAACATCTTCCTCTGATCTCAGCTTATCTGTGAAATTACAAGCTGGGACACAACAATAAGGACAAAACTTTTGACCTCCCAATCAGTACCTATAGTGTTCAAGAACAATTCATTATAAGGCTTGCCTTGAACTTCAAGTCAGCAAATTTTGCCTTGAACGTAACTGAAGCCAGCCAAATACTGCTTGCCATAGATTGATCTCCATCCAATGGTGTGCAGGCTTCTTAAAGATACCGCACCTTGTGCCTTTTCAATTAAGTGGAGTGGACACCTGATGATGTGTTTCCTCTGTGGGATTTTGAGAGGGATTTTACCAACACACTCTTAAAGTTCCCCCTGCCGTCAATCATCATCTGGTTGGATAATGTTGAATAAAGAACCTGTCCTAAAGGTTCGTTATGGCCCAATATAAAGGATGTTGTGAGGTCTACCTGTTTTGAAGAAAAGACAAGAGGAGAGACGGATGCCACACACACACATGGAATCAAAAGACCCCAAGGTTTGATAACTTCTCAAGATCGCACTTACCATCAACCTCTCCGCACAACAACATGATCCAATAGCCGATGTACTTTGATGGAAATCCTGAACACTACACTCATCGTGGATGATTCTATGCCATGTGGCCTCTCCCTTATGGGGCACCATCCATCTCAAATAGGTGACGGTCTACCATCCAATCAAGATAAGATGCATGCCTCCCAAATCTTTATAGCCGATGGAACACAAACCCGTGAAACCATGGCACTTAACCATATGATCCAGAGATGGGTTGAGTCCAAGTTTTAGAACGATTTGTGAATACAAGAAGACTGCCCATAGATCAAGTACCTTAATAGATCATCCTGTGGATTTAGCGCTCAAATTGACATGTCTTTTGTGTCTAAGTTGTGTGGCTCACATCAATGCATGTGGCACAATTTTGCTGCTTCTTTTGATTGTAGAAATGTGGTCTTTTGCTCTCTTGTAAATATCTTTTATCTCTAGAATTTTCTAGCTCCTTAGATCTTTGATAGAAACCTACTCTTAGCATTTTTCTATCTCCATTTCAATATATCTTCTAGCCTTCAAGCTCTGTGCAATTGTGTGTAATGAGTAATTAATGAAAGATCTCATGGTTATGTTCTACTCTTGGTTTGGATTTGCATGTGGATTTGTGCTTTCATTATATGATTTGCAAAATAGAATAAACATTTTGTGCTTTCTTTTCTACCAAGTCAATAAATGATCAACTATCTTGGTGCATCACCTCATTTTGTTTTTTAAATTAGGATAGCTTCTAATCTTTTTCTCCAGCAAGCAAGTAGAATTAGTAGTGCATTAAGATAGGGGGGCTGGGCCACTCTGGACGTTGCTCAAATTTAAGGAAATTGTGTTTGAGCTTTCAAGCTGTGAATTTGGACAAACAGGTGCAACATCAAAAGCCCGGTTCACCTAATCAAGAGTTCCTAGCATGCCCATTGGGACATTGACAGAAGAAGCCCTTGGTCTAAACACTAAAGTCTCATTAATCCAAAGCTATAACACCTGTATGTGGTGAAGGTCTTGGATAACCACTTCAAAAGAGCATTCTATATTCTTCACTAGTTAACTCCTAAACTAGTTCAAATCAGACTCTCTATTGTAGATTGGTGGCATATTAGAAGGATCCAAATCAGGTCCTCAACAAGAAATCAACAATACCTATCCATTCTGCACTTTTGGAATCTAAAGCCTTCACTGATGCATTCAAAATAAACTTCTTCTTCATCAAGTTAATCTTCCTTCATTGATCTTTCCTTTTGACAGGTTTCCTTTAGAGGCTTTCCACATTTGCCTCTATCTTCTGGTTACTTATAGCTGTGCTACTTCTCTTTGATGTTTGTTTTTCATGGATATCATACTATTTCAGGTGGATAGTAGATTATCTCATCCTTTCCAAGCCTTCTAATTTATTATAAAACCTTATGTAGAATTATTCATTCTATGTGAATAGTCCTTAAGAGCTCTCCCAAATGTTGTAAACTCATGTACTTGCGGAGCAGTTTAATTTTCCCCTTTAGAATTAGCTAAAGAAGCATTACTCATAAAGGAGTTGGAGTAGACACTTTCATTATCTGTCTAAGATATCTGTTTGAGGAATTAACCAGAGCCTTCAAATGATCTATCATTGGTTCAGCTTTATCCAATTGTTGTACGGTCAGTTCTACATAAGTTTAAATGTCTTCTTCCTTGCTTCCCAAGTTCATGCATTGATAATTTGATACTAATTGCCTTCCTGCATGATAGTCCTCTTCTGTCATGTCAGCGCTGTCTTTATTAGCCTTTGGAATAGCCTTATCAAAGGGCAGTTGAATTTAGGTCTTTATCAAACTTGAAAGAAAAGAGCAGCTTTCCTTTCTTAGCTGATTTTTCACTAATACAAAAGTTCAGATCAGGTAAACATCTGTTGGAAACTTGGAACTTTCCTTTTTCCTCTGAAAGGCTCTTTATATAAAACTTATATTGGACCTAGATGCAACTAACACCTGTTTGGCTTGATTGGTTTTTTGATCCTGTTATGTCTGCTGGTTAGAGGAGACAGTTGACTTCTCTGTTTTATATCACAGCTTTTTCTGTATCTGTATCAGCAATTGATTTTTGTATTCTCTGTATTTTTGTCACAGATAGTAGGGCATTTGCCATCTGTGACTTCTTATTTGTTTGTTCATCTCCGGTATTTTCCCTTGCTCCTATAGCATTAGGATCCTGTTTGGAGTTGTCCTTGAGCTGTCTGAATTTCCTTTGAGGCTGGTAAATATGGTGGCATTTCCTTTTATTTTTCTTGTATTCTGATTGTCATCAGCAGATCCTCCAACAGTTGTTACCTTTTGACAAACCAGACCTTCTGGCACTAGTTCTATTACTTTGTGTACCCCTCCTTTATCTCCTTGAGCTGAACTGAGAATATATAGGGCAGATACAGGGGAGGAAATTTTACCTAGTTACTTGTATAAAAAGTTCTTATGAAATATTTAATGGCAAATTTTCTATTTTTTCAGAGTAACTGAAACTGCATCATTTACTTCGTCTTAAACATTTCCTGTCTCTAATCCCGGTAACCGATGAGTCTTAGGTGCTTCATCATTATCATTTTGATTGTAAAATTCTCCATCCTATTCATCACCAGTCTCATTATAATCCTTTGAATACTTCTTGTCAAAATCTGATGAAGACTCAGAGCTCTCTCCACCTTGTTTCCTGTTTCTGATATGGATATTATCTTCACAGTTGGCACAAAACTCCTCATGCCTCCATGTGTCTGTATGACTGTTGTATTCCTCTCTGTAATGTTATTCCAATTTTTGGAAACAATCATAGCATTAGCTGTAAATAATACATACTTTTGAACCTCAACCTTGCGATGTTTAGCACATTTTATTTTGCATGTTTAAGTCCCAACTACAATTTTGTGTTAAGTGGGCAATTTCGTTTTGGATTTGCCAGAGAATTCCTAATAAACAGTAGATGTTTGTCTAGCAAACTCCATTAGGAGTTTATCATACACATCTCTTGGATGGTGATAAGTGCATCCTTCATAGCCAAAAGGCATGATATATGAGAAATTTGCGTCAGATGTCCCATTCTGCCCAATTTATGACAATCTGAATTGAAATCTTTATTCAGTTCTTCAGTCACTCTACATATAAACCTGTCATGGATCATTTGGTAATCTCCCTTCACTTTTTTATTAAAAAACCTAGGGTAACCTTCATAAACTATTTTCCTGTCCTTAATGTTTCTTTTGACATTTTGTCAACAGTAACTGTTATCTTGTTCTTTTATTATATCAAGGAGCAGACTGGGAATGAAGTAATACAGGACTTCAATGTTTGTTCTACTTGCTACAGGTTCTCATGAATAGCATCACTGATAAATATAATGTGGGATCACTCAAAATTGATCCTCTTTGCCAACACACATCCAATATGACAGAACATTAACTGTTTTAAGTTAAATGCATCTGGCTCACCTGCATTCACTCAAAATTGATCCTCTTTGCAAACACACATCCAATATGACAGAACATTAATGGTTTTGAGTTAAATGCATCTGGCTCACCTGCATTCCTGCTTAGCAGAATAATGGCAACTTTAATTCTTCTTTTAAATCTGACTTCTTAGCAGAAAGAATGTAAAATAAGAATTTCTTCTGGTTTAAATTTATCCTCCTCCTAGTGTCTGTCTACTGAATAGGTTCTCAGGGAAGTATGTTACTCCCACTCGGAGGACCTATTTTTTAGTGTGATAGGTTAGGAAGGGTGGACTTAAGAGGGTGCTGATGCCATGATCAACAGTTTGTTTGGCACTTGTGGAGTATTAGGAGGAGCTGTTGCCGGTGAGTTCAGCACTCACTTATAGCTTGTTTGAGATGGTCATGAGTCTTTCTTGCCTTATCCAATTCATTAGATGTAATAACCAACCTAGTTTTTTTTGTTCTTTTGAAAATTTCAACTGTAAACAAGATGCTAACATGCAATTTCTTCAACACCTTCTGATCACCCAAATCCCGAGATGGGCAAGGTGAGAGCAACAATGTGTTGGATTCACAAAAACTATCCAATGCAGCTACACAGAGTATACAATGCTCACGCGACACACTAGGGGGCCATGCCGTCCACAATCTGCGCTTGTTCAGCGGAGTGGTCAATGCAACACAAGATGATCACACTAGGTGGCTAAGCCGACCACAGCTACACTTATTCAGTGGAGTGCGAGATGCAACAAAATGAACACACAAGGTAGTAGAGCCGACCTTATCAATGCTTATTCAGCAAACGTGTGTAAAGCAAGCCACTGGCAAAATGTCTAAAGCTTGATCGGACCAAAATGGTTGATTGCTTGCAAGCTTGTTCATGCCAAACGAGCTAAGATATGAAATGTTATAAATATTGGCAGTAAACCATCCAGTTTACAATATGAAAATGCATGATAATATGACCCATGGCAGTACTACCATCTAGGGTTTACAAACACAAATTCATTGCAACTATAGAATGTACTGCTGCAACACATAGAAACTCACTGAAATCACAAGGAAATATGATAGAAAGCATGAATTAACAACCAACACTATAAGGCACTGAGATATACCATCCAAACTGTAACTAGAAGGTCTGGTTGGAGATGAAACCTCTGAAATAACTGTTGTTGCAGGTCTAATACAATGTAGCAACACTGTAGAAACCCCTAGCAGCAGACCAAAATCATCAGGGACTCTTCCAAAACCCCCAAGTTCACCTCCAAACCTTCATAACCATCAACAATGATCCTAGGCACCACCAATTATCAAGAAATGCAGTCAACAAGGGAGGCATTTCACCCTACAATCCTCACGCCCTGCCTGAGATGGTACGGCCTAGGTACAATAGGGTACGGTCAGCAAGAAAGTCACTCCAAACACAACTAAATCTGCACTAAACAACTCCAAAATGTATCTTTAATCCTTGCACCTGGGTATCAATAGATTTTCAATCCAACACAATGAATTTTTAATGAGGATTCCAGCGCCCCACACAAGGTACGGCTAGCCAGAAGTACAGCCCACATGAAGAATCAGTACGGCTTCATCAAGTCTTCATTTCTTGCATCAAACACTGCAAATCTCCAATATCAAACATCAGACCCCAAAAAACTCCAAAATACTAAGCTCAAATCACATCAAATATGTCCATTTTCAATAGCAGCACAAATAACTTCACTTGCAGCACAAGTGTGATCTCAGGATGAAATCACCATATCTAGCTAGAAGGGTTTTCGTCCTCGAAACTGGTATTTATAGAGGGTTTTTATCCTCAAGAAATAAGGAGGAACTCAAGTTCTCTCACAGAGCAATAAACAAACTTCAAAATGATAGTCTAACCCTTCCAATGAGCTCAACTCCTTATAAAGGCATTTTTAGGGCAACTCAGGAGGGAATAAAATAATAATTTCAATTTTCCTTCCAATTCTCCTCAAAGAAATAAAATAAACCTTTTAAGTTGCTCACTTAGGTCACTTTATAACCCCCATGCCTAGCGCCCCCTTTCTTGCACATTGAAAAGTTACTTTATTAAATAATTATAAAGTTGTCAACTGGATAATATGAAGTAAAGTTTCTTTATGACAACTTAAATAATTATTTAAATCAATTTTCCCTTCTAACATCCAATTAGCCAATAAGAAAACATTAGAAAATAGGCTAATGGTCTTTGAACACCTTGCAGGTGAGAAGGGGACATTACAGTCCTCCCTCCCTAGAATTGCTTGTCCCCAAGCAATTGCAAACTAGAATGCTCCAAAATCTACTCACCTTCCCATGTAGCATCCTCAACTGGAAGATTCTTCCACTTCACCAAATACTCCTTGATGCTTCGATTCCTCAAATTGCACTCTCTGAAATCAATCACTGCTTCAGGGATCAAAACAAGCTTCCCTTCTTCATCCAAGGGTGGTAACTCAACCGAAGCAACCACATTGTGACCAAGTGCCTTCTTAAGGCGTGAAACATGGAAGACATTGTGTACCTTGCTGCTCTCAGGTAACTCCAACTCAAGCCACTTCTCCAACCATAGAATCGTGGCTTCAGCTTCTCAGCTCCACTCTTTTTGAGAGTAGCTGCAACCTCAAATAAACCATATCTCCTACTTCAAAAGTGCATTCAACTCTATGTTGATCAGCATACAACTTCTGTTGATTTTGGGCATGTTGGAGGTTGTCTTTTAGTGATTTCAAGACATCTTGACTCTACTGCAACAAACCTTTAGCTTTGGGTACCGTGCTATCATAAAACATGAGATCAATGAAGCTAGGAGCTTCATAACCATATAATTCCATGAAAGGAGACATCTTAATAGACATGTGATAAGTTGAATTATAACAATACTCTCCCAAATGAAGCCATCTCACCCAAGCCTTCTGCTGTCCCGAAACATAGTTTCTTAGGTACCCTTCCACCCACTTATTTACAATCTCTATTTGCCCATCTGTCTATGGGTGATAACTCGTGCTAGGAGAGAGCTCAGTTCCCGTCAATTTGAACAACTCTTGCCAAAATAAGCTTAGGAACTTGTTGTCCCTATCACTTACAATATTTTTTGGCAAGCCATGCAATCTGTACACTTCTTTGAAGAACAAATCAGCAACCTTAGATGCTCTAAAATCTGCAAAAATAGCGAAGCAGTGTGCAAACTTTGTCAATCTGTCAACAACATAAATACAATCTTTACCTTGCACTTTGGGCAACCTGATGATGAAGTCCATTGCTATACCTTCCCATTTTTTATTGGGAATGTAATGTCTCCATTTTTGGAGTAATCACCACTGGAGGACAGGGGGACTTGTTTTCACACTCAAGGGGACTTTGGAAGGCAAACTGAGGTTTGAAGGTATTCTCCTAATGATGTTGATATGACTTTCATTTAATATTATATTCTTGTCATGGGAGCGAATCACTTGGAGGAGTTGCAAGTATGGAGATTTGTCATCTTGAGGGATTGTGAGTGTGGAGACTTGTCATGTTGAGCAGTTTTAGCCAAGAGATGAGGTTGTAGCTAATTCTATGTTTGATGCCACCTTGATGATGAGACAAATAATATTGTTTGGATCCTATGCATGTGTGCACCAACCTTGTGAAGATCTTTTTCTATACATTGTTGATTCAAGACGACTTGTGATTGAAGGATGAACAACAAACTAATACCTTTCCTTAGCACTTGGAGGGAGATGGCGTGGAAAAGAATAGGAGAATCATAAATTCATATCTTTAATTTGAATTTACCTTGGCGCCCATGAGACTTGATGTTGGTCGGCCCTTTTAGAGGGATAAGTTTATTAAAATAAAAAGAAATAACTCTCCCTAGGTCGGCCAGGGGAAAAGGAGATAAATTATGTATAAATACAAGGTCAATCTGTGGCATTCAAATCATCATTCAACATTCATTCATTCATACTTGGAGTTATCTCTTGGAGTAGGAGCTTGAGACGAAAACCTTGAGTTCCTAGGAGGAGTTGGACAAAACCCTAGCTCTTTCCTTTGGAGGATTCTGTGACGGGAATTCACTTGTCCTTCATTGATATTTTTTGGAGAAGAAGAGCAGAATTTTAAATCAGATTGGAGATCATTGTTGGTGGCACTTCCTTGGTGTGAATTGATCTTTTGTGGAGGAGACCTAGTTTGAGCGCCCTTCATTGGAGGAGGAGCGATTTGGCTTTGGAGGCATTTAGGTGGTTCTCGTGCATGATTTTCTGATTTGGAGCAGCAAAGGAGCAGGCCTGATTTGCCTTAGATTGGAGTGGATTCATTGGTGGATTGGAGCTAGCTTGCCTAGGGTTTGTCCCTACTTCATGAGCGCCACCTTTGGAGGATCTTTTGTTGGAGTTGTTGTCTTCTTGTGACATCATTTGCATCATCATTTGGAGCAGCGAACATCTCAGACCTGAGCGCACCCTTTTGGAGCAGATTTCCTTTGCATTGGAGAGTTGAAAACCTAGGGTTTGATGCCCTAATTGGAGCAGCATTCATTGGAGATCTTTTCCTATCATTTTGAAGGTCATTTTGCTATTATTTTGGTATGTGTAACCCTTAGGGTTGGGGCAGAACATTGCTGGACATGTTTGTCATGTTTGCCCTATTTTGTTGGTGTACTCAAAGACTTGTAAAACTCAGATTTTGTAGCAGCAGACTTCTGATTTTATTTTCAATCATTTGTGTTGGATAAATAAAGTGGATTTGATGCTCAATTGATGGTGAAATGCAAGTATATTATGGTTGATCATGTTTATGATGTTTTGAGGTGTTTTATGGGCTGCCCTAGTTGATTGTTCAAGTCTGATTTTTGCTTCAGAAATTAGGGTTTGAGCAGAAAACTATTTTAGATATTTTGGAAAGCCCGTAAATCAAAATTTGTCCTAAATATCCCATTTTGGGATATTACAGTGGTATCAAAGCTTGGATCATGCCAGCCTGCAGGGTTCATGTGGAGTTTGTGAAGTGGTGATCATCTAATGTTGGCTCATGAGTTTTGAAGACAGGAGATACATCACTTATAGGAGAAGGCAGCGTATTGTTGGGTCTGAATTGGAAGAAGGCAATATGAGTGACCATAGTCATGAAGAACCTAGCACAAAAAAGATGATCAATAACCTGGCACGAGGGCAACATGAATTACTTCAGCTTTTGAACAGATTTATGAGGCAACACCTTGGCAACAATGGAGGCAACGACAATAACGGAGGTGATAGAGGCAATCAAAACAATGGGCACAATGATGCAAGCACTTCCGGGAATCAAGGTGGAACTCCGGTGCATACATCTCATACAACCATAGCTAGACCTCTCATGCCTACATTTTTGGATCAGCAAAGGGTTGCGGAGAATGAACCACAAGCTCAAGGTGAGACTTTTGATGATTATAGGAGAGAGTGGTTGGCACTAAGCGATGAATGCAAAGAATCCTTGCCATGGATCGATTTCTATCAAGTCAAATACCGAAACAGGGACCAACCTCGAGAAGGGAGGAGCAACAATCACACAAATCATGAATTGCAAAAGAAGTTGGGAAAGGTCAATATCACTCCATTTGATGGCTCAAGGAGGATCACGGCACGGGCTTGGATTCAAAAATTGGACAACTACTTCACGTTGAACCCTATGTTCGAGAAGGATGCCATACAATTTGCTACACTCCACCTGGAGGGTGATGCTCTTGATTGGTGGTACAACGGCATGGTGACTCAAGGCCACGACCTCATCACTACATATTTGGAGTTCTCACAGAGGTTGATCAATAGATATGATGAGTCAAATCCGGAGCAATTCTTCAAGGAGTTGGCACAGCTCAAACAGGAGTCATTGGATACATACATTACAGAATTTCAGAGGCTTGCCATGTTGGTGCCAAATGTTTCGGAGACCCGGTTGACATTCCTCTTCATTGAAGGACTCCAGGAGCCAATTCGTGGATGGGTGAGAGCCTTAGATCCACCAACATTGAGGGAAGCAATTAAGAGGGCTCGAGGAATGAAGTTTTTGGCACCATCCAAACCGAAGTTTCAAAGCAAGTCCTTTCAGAAGGATCCAAAGAAGAACTTTCCGAAGGATGGACCAAGGAAGCCCATAATGGATTTCGTGACAAGGAATGAGCTACGAAGGAACAAGCTTTGCTTTACATGCAAGGAGCCATGGGTGCCGGGGCATAGGTGTCAAGGCAAGGGCAAGGCATACCACATTGAGGTTTTTTCCGACGAAGAGGAGGTTCTCGACACTAGCCCGGAGGAAGACAAGGAGGAACAGCAAGAATTTTGACGATACACAAGGTATTATTGCTTTCCTTTCTGGTGTTCCAAAGCATTATTCTTTTAAGCTTAGAGGTGTGGTAAAAGGGCAAAGAGTATCTTGTTTGGTGGATAGTGGAGCCACGCATAATTTCATTGATGAAGGCTTCATAGTTAAGAAGGGATTGCAAGTAGAGGAATTTCCATGGTTCAGTGTTCTATTGGCGGATTCATTCAAAATGAATTGTACAAAGAAGATTTCTCATCTAAGCATTCAATTGGAGGACTACACTTTTGAGGATGAGTTTTATGTGGTTGGCATTGGAGAAACAGAAGTTGTCTTGGGAATTCAATGGCTCAAATCTCTTGGGAGATATATACAGGACTTCAACAAGATGGAGCTTGAGTTCACTTCGAATGGCAAGCAAATTATATTAAAGGCCATCAACAACAGCACACCTATAAGCATGTGTAATATCCCACCCCTGATAGAATATTTAACTCTCTAGGTTTTTGCCTGTCTATTTTAGTTTGTCTTTGGTTTCTCTGATATTTTGCAACAATATAATGCAGCAAAAAGGAAGATATTGCAATAATAATATTCAACTCAAAACTGAACATTACACACAGAATACATAGCTGAAAATTCCACATTTTAATAGTAGCTTGGATACTCAGTATTTTCACAAAATATCGACAACCCAGTTCATAAAATAGACCCTATTATCTAAAACATCAATACCCAAAAAAATAGATAGCCAAAATAGTGAAGTATCCTACATACCCACTTCGCTGTCCTTGTATTTCAGTGCCGGAATGAAGGTACAGCAGTAACTAAATGCACAAATCTTACAAAATGATGTTTACAAGGAACTATTTCATCTAATGATGAGGAACAACAGTCAAGACGCCTCACATAGAAAGTGGAGGAACAATCTAAACACAATGTTGAAGACTTCCTAAGAGTCCCATGCCCCAGCTGAAACTGTACGGCCTTGACTGAGTATAACAGCAGCAAATAAATGGCTTAATCCCCTTCCCAAACTCTTCAAAATCTCTGCACACTCTGTATGAAGCTGGACGCGAAGGATTAATGATGGAGATTTGCTCAAACTTCCCAAAAATGCAAATTTCACCTTCACAAAGGGGTACGGCCAGCAAGAATAGGACCAAACCCCACTCCAAACTCTTCCAAATCACGCCAAAATCAGAATATGTGGTCCTCAATATGCAACAATAATTATGGAGGAAAATAACTGATGATCCCACTGAGTTTCCCCCTCCGCGACGAAGCTCTGAACTCTGAAGCTGAATAAAATGAAGTGCAAATGTAACCACTGAGTATGGCTACCTCAAAGCTCCCTTGGGTGGTCTCTCACACTTGCAGAAAGCTGCTACTGATGGTGGTTTTCGTCACCAAAAGCCATGGCTGGAAGAAGTTCTCCAAACCCTCATTTGCAGAGCAAATAGCAATAGAAAATATAATGTTATGAATAAATGAATTGCTTCTCACTTTAGCTTTTATAATTCTTTCTTGAGGGTCGACCCTTTTTCAGAGGGAAAATAACTTTATAATTTTCACTTTAATGTTTCTCCTCATGAGGTGTCCAAGTCCTTAGGTGACTTATTTTTGCCTTTTTATAATTTTCACTAAGTCACCGCACTAATATAAAGTCCAAACATTTAAATATAAATATTAATTTACGGACTTTAAATTGAAAGGGCAAACGGACTCGGAATTTGACGAGCAATAGACCGTTGGAAAGATCTCATTGAAACGCTCCATCTCCAACTTTGAGATTCCCGAAATGGACAGAAACCCTAAATTACTAAAAATAGTAAGTATAGGCAAAGGGTCAAAAAACGCTTTGGGAAGCGTCATCACGGACTCCCGACATTATTGAGCTTAATGCAACACCTGGAAAGGCCCTGAGACGGCCGAACTGCCATGTCACCAAAATAGTGCCCAAACTGACACTTACTAAAAATAGCAGTGTTCACTGAGGACCAAAGAGAACAAACCCAGAAAAACCCAAAAATATTGTCACCATGCAAACACTTACTATAAATAGTAAGTACGGCTAAGTTGCCTGAAATCCCTCCGAAAAGTGTCATACGGCTCCACTAAACACCTAAGCTGGTGACATCGAAATACTCCTCTGATCAGGCTGTCACAAAGCCAGAAAGTCAGCTCCAACTGCGCTGCAAGAGAACTCAAAAATGGAGACATTACAGTCCGCCCTCCCCAAAGATTGCTTGTCCTCAAGCAATGCCAAACAACCCCACGATCATCAAACTGATCCAAACTGAACCCAAGAGTGATCCCGGGGTCCCAAATCAATCTATGGAAATATCCATCATGCTGTCGCTGCGCTACTCTGATAAAAACTGTTAATCCATAGCACCGAGCCTGCACTCTCTCCTCCGGTAACCCCATAATGTAATCAACATCATCATCCAAACTGAAATATCCGCAAGGGCTAAAATCTATAACATGAAAAGTCTCCTGCCAAGGCGCCATAGTGAGGTCCATATCTGAAATCCCACTACCTAACTCGATCCTGGTCAACAGAAAAAATAATCTACTCATCCCCAAAGAATAACCCTCAGCATAATCCCTCACAGCATCCCAAAAGTTATGGCAATCAGTCCAAGACCAGAAGCCGATAACAATAGTGCCATCCCGATCATAGTGTTAACCCCTCATCGACACCTAATCTCCAAGTGTCAACATGCCCATATCGAGCATACCAACACATCCAATCAACTGTAACCATCACAGTAACATCTGTAGATATATCCATCAACATCTCGAACTGATTGCAGTAACCATCATTCATACTGGTGGAGGCTAAAAATAATGGCTCTTACTCTGTAAATCCACCCACAACCCCAAAAAGCATAGGAAATGTGAATGTGGGAATGACCAAAGGAACTCCTCCAATAACCACATTACCTCTACTAATCAACACCATCTGAGAATTATTCCACGGTTGGATTGGAGGTATAGGCCAATCCATTTGCATACGATCTTTCAATGTCCCATGTAGGCTAATCGGAAAGTGGACAGCGGTACCAACTCTAATGTTTTTCCCACCACTCCAATTTTGAATCAACATCACATCCCAAGTAACTGTACCTAGATCCCAAATCACCCTATCATCACATCCGACAAACATGAAGAGTTGGAAGCATCCCAAAGTGCTAGGGACACAAACCCAATCTCCAACTCCTGTAGATCTCCCATGGATGTGAAGAATACCCAACATAGGTGCGAGAAAGTGTATAACAACTTCTTCCAAGTTGCTAATTTAGAGCAGAACAGCAACCTCATGACTGAAAATCAGACCTATGTGGATGCACCTAACACAGCCAAGGCCATAGGATGATAGAGTATCAACCCTATGCCACTCTCCAAAGGTGAGGAGATGATGCAAATCTCCTCCAAACTCCCAAACAGCCGTTGTCCTCCCAAAGTTATGTAAGAAACCCATGTTCCAAAAAGTAGAACAGCCATCTCCTATCAATGTAGGGAGTAGATCCTCACGAACTAAGGCTGGAACACCAATGCAAACATGTTCACCTCTACGCTCAACACCATAGTCCAGCCACAAAGCAAACATTAGTGCCTCAAAACCACAAATCATAGTAATGTCTCCATACCTCGGCTCAAAAGTCAGCTGCCATCTAAAAGTATGCCCATCAAATGCAAGTGCTTCCATGCTATGCATCACAAAACTCTGAACTAGAGGAACTACATACCCTACCAAAGAGTCATCAACAAAATGAGACTCATCACAAGCAAACTCCTCAAGTGCTCCACGAATGGTCAAAGGCCAAACCAAATCTGCACCACCCATATCTCCATCTACATATGTAGTCATAACACTAGTGACTGATCCACAAAGTGTATGCTCCATAATGCCATCCAAGTGTATGATACAACTATTCAAATGGCTCTCCAAAAGAAGTGACACCAACTGCCGATGTGAACAAACAAAGAATTCCGAATCATACTTCAAACCTGATTGCTTCACACCCAAATCACAAGTGCCAATCTTGGAAGATTCTTCTACTTCATTCTCTTCATGTGACTTCATTTATAACAACCACTTCACATGTGCCAATCTTGGAAGATTCTTCTACTTCATTCTCTTCATGTGAAGTGGTTGTTATAAATGAAGGAATAGGACTGCTGTCATGAATCAGAAAATCTAACATGCTGTCACATCTTATCATGCCATCCTCTAGCTCTTCAATCACGTCCTCTTCCTTGGCTCTATGTTCTCCTACAAGTGCAGATCCAAAAGATGGTTCTAACTGAAAATCACTTGCCTCCAATTTGAATCGAACCTCTATCCCTTTGGCTACCATGTCCTTGTATTGTGAAGGTAGGGGACTGTCGTTACACAGAAAATCAATCCTTACCTCCATGTCTCCACTCTTTGTCAACCTCCAACCAAACTTATCCTCATGCTCTTCCAATTCTTGAAGAGCCCTTTGAGTGCTCCTCAAAGAATCCATTGTATCCTTAAGCTCAAGGGTGAGCTCGTCTACCTCTTCTTCTTCTCTTTTCAAAGCATCTGAGTATATCTCACCAAGTGTGAGGAGATGATCTCTATCATCAAGTGTAGGTAGTTTGACTTCACTCCCACCAAAGCCTTCTTGAGTTCGTGCAAGTCATCAAGAGATATACCACCTTCAGAACCTTCACGTTCCCTTAGTGCCTTCCAACACAAATCTGCCATCAACTTATGAATATCATCAAAGTGTCTAATGGCTGCAATAACCTAGTCTTCATTTACCTTTAGCTGTCCTGTTAAATGATAGGACTCCTGAGACCTATCAACCTCATCCAAATTTTCTAATTTGAAATCAGCATCATGCAACACAAAATCAGATTTGTTATCAGCGTTCATAACCATACCGCCAATGCCACCAATGCCGTCAATGCCATCCTTCATGCATAACTGTGGAGATGAGGTTAGATTAGCACTATAATCAAAAGGAAATTCATCCCAAACCGGATCCTCGTCATACTTAGGTGCCATCACACCTGGATCCCAACTGCTAAAAGGTTGATTGCTCTGTTCGGAAAAAATGTGCTCACTGTACTCCTCATGTTTGGTTGCCTCTGTCAATAAATCACTCTCCAACTCCCTAGTACTGGCATCCTAATTGCCATTCCCCTGGATAGGCTTAGTTTGGTTTTCAAACCAAACACCATCTGTGTCAACATCTCTAAAATTGAATGTTGAGCCGTCATCATTAACTGATTTGAAGGTGTCAACATAACTGCTCACAATATGCGGCCCATCATTAGGTCCTGACCCATGAGGTGTATCACACTGAAATCCAATCTCATCACCTGCTGCAACATTTGTCCCATGATTGAAAATTGCACTCTCAAATGACGATTCCTCCTCGAATGTAGCTGCGATAGATGACTGATTTTTATCTTCCCCACGATCACCTGTAGGTTGCGAGTCACAAACCAAAACTTCTTCGTCCTGCTCTAACCCTTCTTCAAGGGTAACTTATGAATTTCTATCTTGACCATTCAAGTTCTCATGCTCTACTGGTGTGTAAACTGGAAAGGCTACCAAACAATCTTCTGATTTTTGAACATTCTTCTCTTCAACAAAAGAATCAATGCTCTCATTAACCTTTACAACATCTTCTCTCGAACTTGATTCCCTTCGTTTATGTCTTGCAACCATCTGTAAATATGTCTCTTCATGTCTGGGTCCCTCATCAGATTATATAGTTCTTGCATCAACTCATATATAGACTTGTCTGTAGACATCTTTTTAACTCTGCTCCTAACAACTGCAATTTCTGATTGTAACTGAAGAAACTGTGGCAAATGTTAGAACTTCAACAGGCTGGCAGGAAAACCAACTCTGATACCACTGTAATATCCCACCCCTAATAGAATATTTAACTCTCTAGGTTGTTGCCTGTCTGTTTTAGTTTGTCTTTGGTTTCTCTGATATTTTGCAACAATATAATGCAGCAAAAAGGAAGATATTGCAATAATAATATTCAACTCAAAACTAAACATTACACACGGAATACATAGCTGAAAATCTCAGATTTTAATAGTAGCTTGGATACTCAGTATTTTCACAAAATATCGACAACCCAATTCATAAAATAGCCCCTATTATCTGAAACATCAATACCCAGAAAAATAGATAGCCAAAATAATGAAGTATCCTACTTACTAAAAATAGCTATGTTCAGCGAAGACCAAAGAGAACAAACCCAGAAAAACCGAAAAATATTGTCGCCATGCAAGCACTTACTATAACTAGTAAGTACGGCTAAGTTGTCTAAAATCCCTCCGGAAAGTGTCATATGGCTCCACTGGAACACCTGAGCTGGTGACATCGAAATACTCCTCTAATTAGGCTGTCACAAACCCAGAAAGTCAGCTCCAACTGCGCTGCAAGAGAACCCGAAAATGGGGACATTACAGCATGGCAGCCAAACGGATGGAGGTTCGATTCAGATTGGAGGCAAGAGATTTTCAATTGGAGGCCCCTTTTGGATCTGCACTTGTAGGACATGCGGCGAAGGATGAGGAGGAGATTGAGGAGCTAAAGGACAGCTTGATGAGGTATGATAACAAATCTGATTTTCTGATTCATGACAGCAGTCCTACTTCTTTCATAGCCGCTAATTCACTTGAAGAACTCATAGTAGAAGAGGCCCCCAAGATGGACACTTGTGATTGGGATATGGAGCATGAGGAAGATATGAAAGTTGCAAGTCACAACACGCCTGAATTTATCCACCATACCATGGAAGATGTCAAAGAACTCAAGACCTATGTGATGATTGGCTGCAACGAGCAAACAAGGCGAAGATGTTGGCTACCCAGGCAAGACAGCACTTGCACGAGGTCAAAGAACGGTGTCATCAGCTAGATCAAGCAAGGAGGCAAAGAGAAGCACATCTACGATCTCTATTTCTTCCAAGGGAAGAAGGCATCACGGTGGAACAAGCAAAGGAGGAGCCTATGGAGAAGAGCAAGCAAGAAGAGTATGCAAATTTGGGTGGGCAAGTAGAGAGGTATGATTAAGAAATTCTTGTACCTGATTTGCGTCATGAGTTGCCTTTGTTTGGGAGCCCCTTGAAGGCTCAAGTATTAGAGGGGATTGGAGTTGTTGAGTATACACTTAGTGGATCAGCGACTAGTGTCATGGCTTCACTTGAAGAGGGAGTCACAAGGGATTCAGTTTGTGATGGTCCCTTGATCATTCTGTTGTTATATGGAGCCTAATCAGACTCGGAGGTTAAATTTTTCCTACTTTTATCGGTGCAATTTCCCCCCAAATCATTTAACGGGGTCAAGGGGCAGCGCCCCTTGCAGGGTCCAAGGGCAACGCCCCTGGCGCGCCCTCACACGATTTTTATTATTTTATAAAGGCGTCAGGAGTTATTTTTCTATTGGCCGACATAAAAAAAACCCTATTTTTGTAACCAACATAAGGCTTGATAAAAGCGGCTAAGGGTTAGGGTTTTCGGTTGATTGTATTGTAGCATTGTGCAGCGGTATTGAGTTGCAGGGATTGCTGGTTGTAATCGGTTTTGATTTACTGGATAATAATATTGGACTTTCTGTTGGTGGATGTAGCCCGAGTTTGGGTGAACCACATTAAAATTGTCTCTCGCTGTTATTATTTCTGTGTATTTTTCATTCCTCTGTTTAATCTTTATTTGCATTTAATTGATATCTTCTGCCGGCTAACCCTAACACATTCTTGGAGGAGATGTAGAGTTGGGTGATAATGTGATACAACTCTATCATTCTATTGATCCTTTGGGAGTATTGGAGGTTGTTCTATGTCTGAGTTTGGTGATGCATACTACAGAGGCACTTGCATTGGATGGGCATACTTCGGAGATGTAGTTGGTTCATATGTGTAGGTATGGAGACATTGCCCTAATTTCTGATTTTGAGACACTAAGGTTTGTATTGCAGCTGGGCTATGACATTAGATTTGAGGGTGAGCATGATGGCATTGACATTCTAGCTATAGTCCATGAAGATCTTTTGCATGCATGGTTTAGAGATGACTATTCTACTTTATGGTGCATGGATTTCCTACTAAGTAGGTGGAGGACAACAGTTGTTAGGGAGTTGAGAGGGGAGTTGGATCATCCTCTTATTATGGGAGGACGGCATAGTGATGATATCCTATCATCCTTTGCCATTGGAGATACCATTTGCACTCACATAAGACTTGTTTACCATCAAGAGGTTGCTGTTTGGTTTCATATCAGCAACTTAGTGGGAGCAGTCATACATTTTCTTGCACCCATGTTGGGCATACTTCACATCCATGGGAGGTCTATAGGAGTTGGAGGATGGTTTGGTGTTGAGGACACTTCGAGATGCTTCCACTACCTCATGTTTTATGGATGTAGAGGTGTGATGATTTGGGATCCAGGAGCTGACAGGTTTGACACTTCGGATCTAGATGGGTTACTTCACAATCTTCAAAGCATGGATGATGACAGTGTGAGGCAGTCGAGGCTTGGTGACAGGTAGACATGCTTCAGAGTTCACACTCTTCACCACTTGTTGAAAGCCATGTTTCTCTTCAAGGCTTTGATTCGGACTAGCTTTTTGTTTTTGACGGATGGAGCCTAGGGAGTTATGGAGATTGTTGCACTAGTGGTTGTGGGCATATTCTCAGAATTGGGAGGATGGGGCCAGGTCGAGCTCAAGTGTGTATGGCTACGGCTACCAGAGCTCACTTCGCATTACATTCTTCACATTCTTCTTGGAGGGTACAGCCACAGGTGGAGACTTGGTGTGATCACAGGGCATTTGATTGGATGGAGATACATGTCACTTGACACTATCTCATAGGATGCAGGATATTCGGGTGGATGGAAGTACATGTCATTTGACACTACCTCACTTGTTGCATATTTGCCATTTCTTGAGGACAAGCAATTCCGAAAGGGATGACTGTAATGTCCCCATTTTCGAAGTGATCACCACTGAAGGACACGAGGACTTGTTTTCACACTCAAGGGGACTTTGGAAGGCAACCTGAGGTTTGAAGGTATTCTCCTAATGATGTTGATATGACTCTTTCATTTAATATTATAGTCTTGCCATGGGAGCAAATCACTTGGAGGAGTTGCAAGTGTGGAGATTTGTCATCTTGAGGGATTGTGAGTGTGGAGACTTGTCATGTTGAGGAGTTTTAGCCAAGAGATGAGGTTGTAGCTAATTATATGTTTGATGCCACCTTGATGATAAGACAAATAATATTGTTTGGATCCTATGCATGTGTGCGCCAACCTTGAAAAGATCTTTTTCTATACATTGTTGATTTGGGACGACTTGTGATGGAAGGATGTGTTGATAACTGAGGGGGGGGGGGTGAATCAGTTATCTTAATTATTTCAGCTTTCTGAACTTTCTTAATAATTAGTGCAGCATTAATTCAGACAAGCAAACATAACCATGAAATAGAAATACACATGACACAATATTTTTGACGTGGAAACCCTGTTAAGGGAGAAAACCACGGGGTGATTAACCCAAGATTGTATTCTTTGTTAGAAGAATGGAAGTACAAAATGGCACTTGCCAATTAGGGCTCACTGCCCGAGCACACTGCTCACAAGAGGCACACTGCCTACAAGAGACACACTGTCTACAATTTATAAAGAGTGTAATACAATACTTGAACTGATAAGGAGCATCAACATATGCTAGAGTTCAGTTCCGGTTAGGCTCTGTATACTGATCTGCTGCACTTCATCTTTCCTCTTCTTTTATGCTGCTCTTCTTTCACATACTGGATCTTCCTTTCTGCTTTTATTCGGCTCTACTGCTTTTCTTCGCACATCACTTACTACCACAACACCTCTCATAACCAGATCCATCTTGTATATATATCCGCACAAGTGATTTCATCACCTTTCTAGTCGGCACCCGAAATAGTCAATATTTTCCATAAACTCTGATCTGTCGGCTGAATCCTTGCTTACCAAGTAATGCGGATCAAGGATATATTTGTGGAAATCATTAATCATGTCGGCCAAACATAATTTATGCCTTCATAACCTTTACCAACATCAGAAACACATCCGGAATAATGTCTGATGTTCTGCCAGTCAGTTCTTCCTCTGTTCACACTGTCACTTGGGAACCCGACACTCAAGCATTCATATCTCTTTATCCTTTCCACACCGGAGGCTCAAACCTTGGAATCTATCAGTCAAGATACTCCTCTTGACTTCCCCAAATCCGCACTTCACTGAGATACTTCTACTGAGAGATCCGGACCTGTCTGTCGGACCTTACTAACTACTCTGTTCTTGCTTACCGGACCTCAACACTTCTTCAATCTGACTTCCGGTGAGGACTTATCATGCATTGCGGATGTGTGGGATAACCTTTGTTGCCATAAATGACAACATTCATGAATCCATATAGTGTCTCTTGCCAACAGGATGAATAACAAACTAATACCTTTCCTTGGCACTTGGAGGGAGATGGTGTGGAAAAGAATAGGAGAATAATAAATTCATATCTTTAATTTGAATTTACCTTGGCGCCCATGAGACTTGATGCTGGTCAGCCCTCTTAGAGGGATAAGTTTATTAAAATGAAAAGAAATAATCTCCCTAAGTCGGCCAGGAGAAAAGGAGATAAATTATGTATAAATACAAGGTCAATTTGTGGCATTCAAATCATCATTCAGTGTTCATTCATTCATACTTGGAGTTATCTCTTGGAGTAGGAGCTTGAGACGAAAACCTTGAGTTCCTAGGAGTTAGACGAAACCCTAGCTCTTTCCTTTGGAGGATTTCGTGACAGGAGTTCACTTGTGCTTCATTGATATTTTGTGGAGAAGAAGAGCAGAATTCTAAATTAGATTGGAGATCATTGTTGGTGGCACTTCCTTAGTGTGAATTATTCATCTTTTGTGGAGGAGATTTGCCCTAGTTTGAGCGCCCTTCATTGGAGGAGCGATTTGGCTTTGGAGGCATTTAGGTGGTTCTCGTGCATGATTTTCTGATTTGGAGCAGCAGAGGAGCAGGCCTGATTTGCCCTAGGTTGGAGTGGATTCATTGGTGGATTGGACCTAGCTTGCCTAGGGTTTGTCCCTACTTCTTGAGCGCCACCTTTGGAGGATCTTTTGTTGGAATTGTTGGCTTCTTGTGACATCATTTGCATCATCATTTGGAGCAGCGAACATCTCAGACCTGAGCGCACCCTTTTGGAGCAGATTTCCTTTGCATTGGAGAGTTGAAGACCTAGGGTTTGATGCCTTGATTGGAGCAGCATTCATTGGAGATCTTTTCCTATCATTTTGAAGGTCATTTTGCTATTATTTTGGTACGTATAACCCTTAGGGTTAGGGCAAAACATTGTTGGGCATGTTTGTCATGTTTGCCCTATTTTGTTGGTGTACTTGAAGACTTGTAAAACTTAGATTTTGTAGCAGCAGACTTCTGATTTTATTTTCAGTCATTTGTGTTGGATAAATCAAGTGGATTTGATGCTCAATTGATGGTGAAATGCAAGTATATTATGGTTGATCATGTTTATGATGGAATTATGATGTTTTGAGGTGTTTTATGGGCTGCCCTAGTTGATTGTTCAAGTCTGATTTTTACTTCAAAAATTAGGGTTTGAGCAGAAAACTATTTTAGATATTTTGGAAAGTCTGTAAGTCCAAATTTGTCCAAAATATTCCATTTTGGGATATTACAGGGAACGGGTAAGGGCTGCAACAAACCAGCACAGAAAGTATGCTCATTCTTATTTTGTCGACATACTTCACATTCCCTAATGTGCTTAAGGACATCATCCTTAAGCCCCTTCCACGAAAATCTCTCCCAAATCTGCTTATATGTTTTGAAATATCCTTGGTGACCAGCCAAGGAAGCGTCATGAAAAGTCCTCAAAATTCTTTCCTTAAGCTTATATTCAAGGACTAGAAAGATTCTTCCTTTGTAGAGGATCAGCCCATTAACCACTTCATACTTCTTATCCTGCAGAGTAGCTTCCAAAATGTTAGTGGTAAATGAATTCTTGGCATACTCTATTAAAATCTTATTCTTCCAATCTACTGTAATTTTCGTCATAGCACTCAAATGTGGCCTTCTTGACATGGCATCAGCCACTACATTCTTCTTCCCCATGACATATTCAATGTCAAAATCATAAGCTTGCAATTTACTAACCCATTTATGTTGCCTCTCATTGAGATCTTTTTGACTAAAGTACTTCAGGCTATTATGATATGTTTTCACAACAATTTTTCCACCAGCGAAATATTGCCTAAACTTAGCCAAGGCGTGCATAATGGCAAGCATCTCCTTGTCATAGATTGAATAACTTTTTTCCATCCCTTTCAACTTCCTACTCTCAAAGGCAATTGGATACTTATTTTGCATCAACACAACACCAATTCCTTCACCTGAGGCATCACACTCCAGCTCAAAAGGCTTGGGGAAACCCAGTATGGCCAAAATAGGACATGAAGTCATCACTTGCTTGAACTGATCAAAAGATTGTTGCACTGATGGAGACCATGCAAATGCCCCCTTTTTTGTCAAATCAGTAAGTGGGGCAGCCAATTGTGAAAACCCCTTCACAAACCTTCTATAGAAGCTGCATAAACCAAAGAAACCCTTCAAATGTGTAAGAGTCTTTGGTGGAGGCCAATCCAAAATGGCTTTGATCTTCTCTTGGTCAACCTTCACTCCTTTAAAGTTGATCACATGACCCAAATATAGAATTTCAGACATACCAAACTCACACTTGGACTCCTTAGCAAACAAAGATTTAGCCTCGAGGATTCCCAACACCACATCCAAGTGTCTCATGTACTCTTCCCAAGTCTTACAATAGATTAAGATGTCATCAAAAAACACCAAAACAAACTTTCTGAGCTGTTGGTTGAAGACTTGGTTCATGCAGGATTGGAAAGTTGCAGGTGCATTTGTCAAGCCAAAAGGCAAACTCATAATGCCCAAAATGGCATCGGAAAGCAGTTTTTTGAACGTCTTTCTCTCTAACTTTGATTTGATGGTATCCTAACCTTAAGTCTATTTTGGAAAAATAGATGGCACCATGCAATTCATCAATGAGTTCATCAATCCTTGAAATTGGATACTGATTCTTGATCGTCTTCTTATTGAGAGCATGATAATCTATGCACATACGCATAGTTCCATCCTTCTTTTTTACCAATACAACAGAAGATACAAAAGGGCTTTTACTAGGGCGTATGTGCCCCATCTCCAAGAGCTCCTTAATAGCCTTCTCAATCTCTTCCTTATGCCTTCTATGATGGCGAGAAGGAGTGGTGATCATAGGTTTTGCACCTTCCTCCAACTTGATCATGTGCTCAATGCTTCTATCAGGAAGCCTTTCCGGTGGTATCCCATTGAAAACCTTGCTATGCTTATCTAACAAGGCTTGTACATCCGTATGATACTCTCTTTTCCATTCACGAGAGATAGTAGGTGTGATGATGCATTGAGCTGCCCACTCTACTTGCCCATGATGGAATAGCCTCTCCATTCTTTTTGCCGTCACAACACGAGGTGCACCAGTAGACATACCTCTCAAAACCACCTTCTTTCCATTAGCTTGGAGTTGAAATTCCATGGATTGGAGATTCAATGCGATCTCCCCCAAAGATTGCAGCCACTGAATTCCTAGGATAGCGTCAGTATCTCCAATACTCACCACATAAAAATCATCCTTAACTTCATAATTACCTAATTGGAGACTCAACTTCGGAATTCTTCATGAACAATGAAGGGTGAAGCCATCCGCCACCATAACATTAAACCCTTCAAACTCCTCGGTTTTCAAACCTCTTCGAGTAACAACACCTTCGTCTATGAAGTTATGAGTGGTCTCAGTTTCAATCAAGGCAACGATTCTTTGGCCACACAAGACACCACGGATCCTAAAAGGATCATTTCTATGGTTGCTCGAAAGTTGAGCAAAGGTTCCCCCGTTGTTCTTCTCTTCTTCAACCTCTTCTGCAATCTTTTCTTCCTCAAACTCCTCATGATCAGCCTGCTATTCTGATTTTTCTGATTCAGATTCTTCGTCTGAACACACTTCTATAGAGTGAACTTGGCCTTTTCCAAGACACTTATGCCCTAGAGCCCAAGGTTCTTTGCACGAAAAGCACAACTTCTTTCTTCACAGCTCATTTTTAACTTCATCATCCATTTTAGGAGGCAAAATCTTGGGCTGATTGTATGGCTTCTGAAAAGGTTTCTTGGATAAGAAACTCTTGTTATGAAATTGGTGTTTAGGGTGTGTAAATTCAAGATCTAAGGATTTCTTGATTGCTTCTTGTAGAGTGGTAGGATAAAATGCCTTGACCAAGCCTCTCAAATTTTCTGATAGACCTTCAATGAACAACATAAATACCCTCTTTTTGGACATATCTGGGACTATGACAGCAAGTCTCTGGAATTTGGTAATATAACTATCAACACTGCCATATTGCTTAATGTGAGCTAGCTAACGGAAGTACACTTCAGGATCCTTCCGATCAAACCTCTTAATCAATCTCTTAGTGAACTCATCATAGGAATTGATTAGAGCATGATTTTGGGTAGTCAACCCAAGGTGCCACCATTCATAGGAAACTCCTTCAAGGTGAAGTGTTGCAAACTTTATAGCCTCAACCTCTAGCATTGGTTTCAAAGTTAGGAAAGTATCCAACTTTTGTATCCATGCACAAGTTGTGCTCTTCCCACTCCCATCAAAAGTAGAGAGTGTTAGTTTGCCCAAGGCTTGTTGGTACTCCTTTGGTTGTCTTTTGGGCTTCTATTCTTGTTTGGACCTTCTTTTGTCTTTTTTCTAATTCATGAATTGGTTCAAAGTCAACTCCCCCCGAATATGTTCAGGAAGTGTGTGATATTCATCATAAATAGCCACAACCTCATCTACCAAGGGTGTCTCCACTTTAGGCTCTGGAGCTTCTTCTTCCTCTCTTTGTATGAAAGTCGGTTGGAAGGGCCTTTCAATCCCACTTGTAGCAGTTCTTACTATGTTATTAATATTGTTTTGGTTCTTGGTTGAATTACTGCCCTCTGCTTGCAATCTGTGTGTGCCCATATTTTGTGACATCTGAGCAATTGCAGCAATCAACTGCTGCTGTGACTGGGCAAATTGATTCATTATTTGTTGTCGTCCACGTGCAAGATCATTCAAAATACTCTCCAAACTTGGCATCTCAAACTTTATTTCAGTCCTATCATGAGGACTTTCACTACCTGAACTTTCCTTCCCTTTGTCCATTGTCTCAAACTCAACTGTTGATTCAACTATAGGGGACTGTCTTGCAGCTAACGCTGTTGACCAAGTGTCCTCTTTTGAGTATCTGGGAGTCTGAAATTGCATTCTCTTTTGCTCTCTCTCAAAATATGATATATCTTCTTTCCATGTCACTCCTGTGCATGGAGCAACTGCTACATGAAGAGATTAGTTTCTAAAACTCATAGACTGGCAAGAATTTCAGCTCTGATACCACTGTAATAACCACCCTAATTTTTTTTATTTTATTTTTTTTGAAAATTTCAACTGTAAACAAGATGCTAACATGCAATCTCCTCAACACCTTCTGATCACCCAGATCCCGAGATGGGCAAGGTGAGAGCATACAGTGCATTGGATTCACACAAACTATCCAATGCAGCTACAGAGAGTATGCAATACAATGCTCACGCGACACACTAGGTGGCCATGCCATCCACAATCTGCGCTTGTTTAGCGAAGTGTTCAATACAACACAAGATAATCGCACTAGGCAGCTAAGCCGGCCACAACTACATTCATTCAGTGGAGTGCGAGATGCAATAGAATGAACACACGAGGCAACAGATCCGACCTTATCAACACTTATTCAATGGACGTGTGTAAAGCAAGCCACGTGCAAAGTGTCTAAAGTTTGATCAGACCAAAATGGTCGATTGCTTGCAAGCTTGTTCATGCCAAACGGGCTGAGATATGAAATGCTATAAATACTGGCGGTAAACTGTCCATGAAAATGCATGATAATATGACCCATGGCGGTACTACCATCTAGGGTTTACAAACACAGATCCATTGCAACTATAGAATATAAATACAATGATAAAGGAGTTGCAATATCAACTTATATTTCTGATATCAAACTGAATATACTTCTGCAACACATAGAAGCTCACTAAAATCACAAGGAAATATGATAGAAAGAATGAATTAACAACCAACATTGTAAATCACTGAGATATACCATCCAAACTGTAACTAGAAGGTCTCGTTGGAGCTGAAATCACTGCTGTTGCAGGTCTGATACACTGTAGCAACACTGTAGAAACCCCTAACAGCAGACCAAAATCATCAAGAACTCTTCCAAAACCCCCAAGTTCACCTCCAAACCTTCATAAACATCAACAATGATTCTAGGCGCCACCAATTATCAAGAAATGCAGTCAACAAGGGGGGCGTTTGACCCTACAATCCTCACGCCCTACCTAAGATGGTATGGCCCAGGTACAACATGGTACAGTCAGGAAGAAAGTCACTCCAAACACAACTAAATCTGCACTAAACAACTCCAAAATGTATCTTTAATCCTTGCACCTGGGTATCAATAGATTTTCAGTCCAACACAATGAATTTTTACTGAGGATTCCAGTGCCCCACACAAGGTACGACCAGCCAGAAGTACGACCCACATGAAGAATTAGTATAGCTTCATCAAGTCTTCATTTCTTGAATCAAACACTGCAAAATCTCAAATATCAAACATCAAACCCCAAAATACTCCAAAATACTAAGCTCAAAACACATCAAATATGTTCATTTTCCACAGCAACACAAATAACTTCACTTGCAACAGAGGTGTGATCTCGGAATGAAATCACCATATCCAGCTAGAAGGGTTTCTGTCCTTGAAACTAGTATTTCTAGAGGGTTTTTGTCCTCAAGAAATAAGGAGGAACTCAAGTTCTCTCACAGAGCAATAAGCAAATTTCAAAATGATAGTCTAACCCTTCCAATGAGCTCAACTCCTTATAAAGGCAATTTTAGGGCAACTCAAGAGGGAATAAAATAATAATTTCACTTTTCCTTCCAATTCTCCTCAAAGAAATAAAATAAACCTTTTAAGTTGCTCACTTAGGTCATTTTATAACCCCCATGCCTAGCGCCCCCTTTTTGCACACTAAAAAGTTACTTTATTAAATAATTATAAAGTTGTCAACTGGAAAATATAAAGTAAAGTTTCTTTATGACAACTTAAATAATTATTTAAATCAATTTTCCCTTCTAACATCCAATTAGCCTATGAGAAAACACTGGAAAATAGGCTAATGGTCCGGAACACCTTACGAGCGAGAATGGGACATTACATTAGAGAATATGATCACTAGTTGATTTGATGAGAATCACAGAAATTCGTATATCAAAAAAAAAGAGAATCACAGAAATTCAAACATTTCATGAAAGCACACCTTGGTGTAGTCCCAAAATAATGAAAAGGGAACTTTATCAAAAACTTAAAGTACTAAGCTCATGGACAAATGATGGCAAACAATGTCCCAACCACTTTAAGTACAATGGAGTGTCGGAAATGTTGTCATTGATGTCAAAATTACATAGACTTGTTGTCATTGATGTCATTGATGTCAAAGGTTGGAGAAGATCGTCATCATCGAATCATATTCCATGGCCGTCATAAGAAGCAAAGGCAAATGTAAGACAAGCTGATAAGGTCGACTATTCGTTATAGTGGCATCTCCATTGAAGCAATTTGATGAAGGATAAAACATTAAGAAAGAGTTTGATTTCATCAAAGCCGACTCCTCAATAAGAAAGATTATAGCTAAGTTTAAATTAAAGATTTAAACTTATGTTTGGAAGAAATAAGAATTTATTATCCTATACATGGGCCGACCCATGGTGAATATTTATTTTAATCAAAGAAGGCCGACCTTTAGAAGTTTAAGTTTCAAATAAATTAAATCGAAATACAAAGGAGGCTGACCTCCTATTGTTTGCTCCATATAAGACAAAATGTCTTATTAAAATAAAAAGAAAATGATTAAGATGCCCGATGAAAAAAAAAGAGATGAGGTCCGATCAATAAAGGAAAGAGTGTGCTCCAAATAAGACAAAGATTGTCTTAACTAAATCATGATTTATATATTATACAATGAGCGATTGATATTACAAAAAGGCAACGATTTGTGAATAAAAGGAAGGGCAACGAATACATTTTAAATGAGGCCGACCTCATGTGTGATGTGTGCCTCACAAAAAGACAAATTGGTATATAATGAGAAGTGATGTGATTTGTTTATAGAGGTGTGACTTGTATATGTGAAAGGGCAGCAATTTGTGTTTGAAAAGGTGTGATCAAATGAAAGGTTATTTCCTTTTTGTAAAAGACATATCTATTCAAAAAGGACGCCTCTCTTGAGCAAGTATAAATAGTGAAGGAAGGTATGAGTTGAAAGCAAGCAATCAATGATTTATTTTCTGAATTTTGAGCAGATCTAGAGGAAGAGAAAGGGCAGAAATATGAAGTGTAATTCTGATTTATTTTAGAAGGAAGTATGTGTGATTGCATGAAAAAGATATGAGCAGATTTGTGAGGAAAAATATTGATATACTTAGTGATCAAATTTGAATGAAGATATTGATATAGATTGGATCAATTTTATGAAAGAAAAGTGTACATCATTTATAGCAGATTGATGTGTGGCCCTGATTTGCAAAGATAAGACTTACATCATTCAGAATCAGAAGTGGTAATCAGATTGTGAGTAAAGGAAAACAATATCATCTATTGAATAATTCATAGGTTGGTGCCTATCAAAATAAGAGATTGGTGTCTCTTACTGAGTTGGTGCTCAGTTGTGAGGATTGGTGTCTCCAGTGGGTTGGTGCCTACAAATTCTACAAGCGGGGATTGGTGTCTCCAGTGGGTTGGTGCTCACAAAAGAAGAATTGTAAGAGAAGTAGGTTGGTGCCTACAGAAGAAGATCAATACATATAAGCAATATTTTGCCGTGGTTTTCTCCCGCAAGGGTTTCCACGTAAATCGTGTGTTCTTCTTGTGTTCTTAATTGCTAGATCTTACATGTGTGATTTATTGTGATTAGTTAAAGTTTGTGTTATACTGATTCAACCCCCCCCCCACCCCCAGTATAACCGTGTGCTCATCATGGAGGATGGAATATTTTGAAGATGGTTAAGAAGTTAAGTGTTAGAAAAACACAAAATTTACATTCATAGGACCTGCATTGTCGAAGGAAAAGATTGCAAGATAGATGGCATACAAGCAATTTAAAATGGGTACATTGGGTACCCTTTACTTGATCGAATGCACTTTAAGGATACAACTTTTAGATGATTACATTGCACAATTAACTTCACTATAAAAAGTCACTTGACCAATGACCTATGAGGTACAACCCCATGGGGTAAATCCACACATTTAAATGTTGACAAATTGTACTATTACATTGTTAAGTGATGCATGTGGGATAAATCTGCACAATACAACATTGATATTCCAACACCCCCATTAATGTGAAATTTGGAGGATTTACAACACATTTAGTGTAACACAAAAAGTACATTGACAAGTAAGAGTGTCACACTGATAATCCTCCCTTTATGACAAACTCTTTGAGAAATAACTGCTCTTGCAACTTGATAAAATTACTCTCCATCAATGGCTTGGTGAAGATATTTGCTAGTTGGTCCTCTGTTCTAACATAGCCAATCAAAATCTTCTGAAGATCCAAGAATAATTGAACCTTGTAGTATCCATGTATGAAATATTGGATTCTTGGCAATCTGAAGAGCACTCTAATTGTCACAATGAGTCATTGGCATGTCTTTCAGCACATGTAAGTGAACAAGCATCTTGCATAACCACATTGCTTCATTCAACACTTGAGCCAATCCAATGTGTTGGGACTCCTATTTTCAAGCCTCATAATTGCAAAATCTCGTCTGACTCATCAAAATTTTCTCGGGAGGTCCCTGTGTGTTTACCTTGTTTTGTGTATCTGGTGCTATCTCCCCTGAAATTTGACTAAGTCTAATTTTTGTAAGATCCTCCAAAATCTAGAATCTACATTATAACACCTAGAGATCCGAAATCACTCTCAAACATCCTGAAACTATACACATGAAATATAACTTAAAGTGAGATTTACATTTACTTCCTTCTACTTAAATGTTATATTTCATGTATACATGCGGGCCTTTAGGTTCCTCCGGCACTTTGGAACTTTCCCCTTTGTTCTTGGTTCCTCTGCTTCCCCACTCCTTGCTCCCTTTCCCTCTCTGGACCTCACTCCCTTTCCCTTTCCGTGGTTCCAGGCCAGAACTTTTTCCCGGCCCAAACCTTCGCCTGTCAACACGCAGAAACGCACTAACAACTCCCAGGATGGCTATTATTGTTTGATTTGACTTCTCCAACTGCATTTTTTGAGTGGGAAACTTTTGTGGCACATTAGGGCATGGATCTAATTGGTATAAATAGAAGATTGAAACTCATTTCAAGGGTTGGCTTGTGAGCCATCTTGGATTTGGAAAACGCCTAAGGAGGATTTAGGGCATCAAATCTCACCAATCAGGTTTGCAAACGAAGGAATACACCCAACAGTTCGTAAGAAGTACTTCAACGAATATCTTCATGCAAAAGTATGTCTCCATGGCAGATTGTGATGATTCAGGGGAATATATTAACCCAGTTATGTATTTTCTTGTACCACACTTGCTAGTATGTTGTAACAGAGTTAAGATTAATGTGTGACAGCATTCTAAAGCAATATAAAGGCTTTGTATTGGTCTCCACTATGTCTTTTGTATGATTCATATATTTTGTATTTGTATGTGAATACACTTCATGATTCTGTTGATGGTTGCTATGTATCTCTTTCCTCTTTGTTGTCCATAGGCACCGGTCTAGTTTAGGGAAGGATCAATCACTCTCATTTTATCAAACCCTCGTTATGTTATTGTTAGGAGTAGGAGTAGGGTTAGGTTTAGTCTTTACATGTTGCTCATGATTCAATGTAAAAACCAAGGATAAATTGGAAGTGATGCAAAACTGTTTTAATCTTTTGGAATCATGATCACGTATGTCTGCATCTTGCCATTGTGTAGATTATCAAATGAATTCATCTTATGGGAATGTAAATGCTATCATTTATGGGTGCATGCGCAAGATGCTTGATCAACTTAATTAGAGGTTTGTGCAACCAATCAGTCTTGATCTAGTGACAATCATAGGGGATCAAGTGTATAGTGGGTATGGTTGTGGGTGTATTTGTGTTCTATTTGTGCCTCAAAGAATATCCCTTATGGGTTTAGTTGAGCCCAAAGTGCAAGAGAGTGTACCCACTCTCGTTTGTTGGCCTTTAACCATCCAAGATTTGTTGATGAGCGCCTATTTTACCTTCTTGACATCCCCAGGCCTAGAAAGTAAGAACATACTCTGGGGTTTTGGACCTGCGGTTTTTGGACCCAACAGATTGGCGTCGTTGTTGGGGATAAAGTTACTTTAGCCATCACCAGGTTGTAGGCAGTTGGAACATTCTTCATGCCCCTGTAATAGTGGTTTGCAGTTGTGTAGTGTGTTTGGATAAGTTTGGTCTCCCGTCAACTTATGCCAACAGATTGGCGCCATTGTCGAGGATGTATTGTTGGGTTAAAAGGAATTTGAAGACTATACTGGTGAGTTGGGCCCAGAATCAATTTGTGACCTTCGAGTTTTTTCATGCTTCAAGGATTTCCTCTTGAGAAAGAGGTGGCAACTCTGCTGTCAAAGAACGAAGAAAGTTTGTTACTGCTGCCCCTTAGTTGTTGTTGGTGATTCAGGATCCCACTTCAAATGTGCAACAACTGGTGTTTAAAGGTACACATGGTTTTCTGAAGTGTACCACCCCAATTTTTTCCAAAAACAACACTCACAAATCTGAATTTACTGTGCAAGCATATGGTCAAACACTTTCTGTTTGTTGACTTCTATTGTGCAGGCATTTTTCCAAACATTTTGCAATTGGATCATTGACTGAATTTTCTGAGTGGCTGTTCAAACTGGTGATTCTGAGTTTATGTGTTTAAAGTAACTTACTATGGTTTGTGAGCTTGAAAGTCATTCAACATTCCACGTCAATTCATATATAAATGATAGGCATTAAAGTGAACAGTTGGCTGTTGTATAATTATCAATGTAACCAGCATGAAGAACCATATTAATGCTGAGATAAATCAGAAAATACAGAGGTAAAGATGGCTATAGAACTCTAACCTTCAGAATATGGATAACAATATGAATGCTAACCTTCATTGCAGCTGTTGGGAAAGTCTGATAGGCTGTTACAGCAAATAGTTCAACTCAGAAACATTTCTGAGTTCAGTCCTTAATGAATTAGGAGTCTCCACATCCCTTCAAAAAGGTGATTTTTGTCATTACTTGGCTGGAGCAGCTGCTGTTAAACAATCCTAAATCACTTAGGACTCCTCAAACTGCTACGTATTCCCTTTAATACCCAAAAGAATGAGGGATGACTGAATTTGTCCTATATGCCTTACTTTTTGGAAGTCCTATTCACCTTAGGACTCTTCGAATGCAACAAAGGAGTTCCAAGTATTAATTTAAGGCAATGCTTCTTTTTTTAAAATCCTCACGTATTCCTTTAACAATGAGCATCTCCAAAGGTTGGTGATAAAGTTATTAAAGTAGGACTCCTCCAAAAGCCAACGAAGAGTCTTGAACTCCCACGCCTCTCTTTTATCACTTCACGGCTCCTTTAATACCACAAATATGTAGCGGCCAGCAACTTTAGACATTTTCAAAGCCTTATCAAATCTGTCGAATAAGGCTAAATTCTTAATAGCTGCGATTAATATCATTTAGGGATGTGATTCTTTACAAGCAGCGATATAAAGAATATGGTCTCTTAAATGTGACACCTCAACACACAAAACCCAAATGTAATGGCAATATATATATATAGTCAACCTCCACGATTTCATCACCCAACCACAAATATATCTCTCAGATCTGCCAGTTAGGGTTTAGCATAAACCCTCCTCCATTTCAAGTGTAACTTCAACGAACAACTTCAACGTCAAGTGTATCTTGCCTACAAAACATTCAAACCCTGAATAATGAAGCTCTTCCTGAAGATTCGAAAAGCTTGTTCTCCCGAATCCAATGAAGTTCTGATAATAACCTTTGAATGAGATTATTCAATCTAGTGCCCTTGGGTGATCTTGCACACCTACGAACACTGTTCTTTTCGAGGGATTTCATCCTCAGAAAAGCAAGAGTATTTCTAGACTCTCCAGTCCTCTTGCAAAACCCTTAAAAATTTTCTTCTCAACATGAATGTGCAAATGAGCTCACAAATGGCTTTTATATTTCCCAAACTCCCACGCCCAAGTTGGCTTTTGAATTATATTTTATTTAAATTAAATTCCAGCCTTATAACCCCTTTTAAATTGGGCACTCAACTTTATATTATAAAGTATTCTTTTAAAAATCACTTTTATCCCCTTTAACATAGAGTCCTTTTAATATATATTAATAACGCATAAAGTTAAATATTTTAATTTAACTTTATTATTGACGTTATTAAAACTTAATACATAGGACCATAATTAAACCAAGATAAATCCAAGATATAAATCCACCATTATGCCCAATATAGTAATACTGCCAACCGACCATACCAGTGACCCGCTGTGACTTACTATAAATAGTAAGTATGGACTAAGTGTCCAAGACAAGCTCCGGAAGGTACACAGTGAAATCCCTGGTAAACACTGAGTTGGGACAAACCAATAGAACTCAAAAGGTTGATTGAACAAGTCCGCAAACGCCCTCAAAGGGCCCCCCTAACCACCCTATTAGTCCACGAGGAGCAAGTGATGGACTAACCTCTGCAACTAATCACTGCCTAGGAAAAGGGGACATTACATTTTCTTCCTGACCTTTGAAGATTGTTGGTCTTGTCATGTTGAAGGAACAAATTTGTATACCTCTATTTTCTACCCTGCATTATACGATGTTTTAGTCATGGAAAGTTGGCCTGGATATGACTATTCTAGGGTTTCTCCTTCATATGAGTCTTCCTGTGTCACGATGCCACGATGAGGATGTGCATTGATTATCATGCCTTGAATAAGAGATGTCATTACGGGCACTATGAGCTCTTGGTTATGCCCTTTGGTCTTACTAATGCTCCCACAACTTTCCAGTCATGCATGAATCATAATTTCAATAGGCAGTTGCGGAAGTTTGTATTGGCATTCTTTCATGATATCTTGATATACAGTAAGACATGGGAGGATCACCTCAAGCATATTGACGAGGTGTTGGGCATCATGAAAGCACAATCCCTATTTGCTAAGGCTTCCAAATGCGAGTTTGGAATGACAAAGATTTTATATTTGGGACATGTGATTGGCGCTAATGGAGTTAAGGTACATCAGGAGAAGATACAGGGTATTTTGGATTGGCCGCCGCCGAAGAACATTTCAAATTTGAGAGGTTTCTTCGGGCTATGCAGTTACTACAGGAGGTTTGTGAAGGGGTTTTCACAGCTGGCAGCACCTCTTATAGATCTTCCTAAGAAGGGTGCATTCAGATGATCGAATGAGGCTCAGACAACATTTGATAGACTTAAGGAGGTGATGAGCACTTGTCTAGTATTGGCTCTACCTGATTTCTCTCAGTCGTTTGTGTTGGAGTGTGATGCATCAGGTGAAGGGATAGGCAACGTTCTCATGCAGAATAGGCATCCCATAGCCTATGAGAGTAGGAAGTTGAGAGATGTGGAGCGGTTGTATTCCACCTATGATAAGGAGATGCTTGCCATCATGCATGCGTTGGCAAAGTTCATACAGTACTTGGTGGGTGGAAAATTTGTAGTAAGGACTAACCACAACAGCTTGAAATACTTTCTAGAGAAGAAGGATTTGAATGAGAGGTAGCAGAAGTGGGTAAGTAAGATTTAGGCATATGATTTTGATATTGAGTGTGTTAAGGGAAAGAGGAATGTTGTTTCTGATGCACTATCCAAGAGACCCACACTTTGCTCTATGACAAAGATTTCAGCTGATTGGAAAGCTCATCTTTTGGTTGAGTATTCCAAGAATACATTTGTATGCGAGCTCATGGACGACAAGATTCAAGATGACAGGTATAAGGTGATTGATGATGTGATATACTACAAGGACAGAATCTATTCGGTACCTAAATCTAAAATGAAGGATAAGATTTTGAGGGTTGTTCATGACACTCCTTTAGCAGGACATCTAGGGTTCTTCAAGACATGCAAGCAAGTGCGAGAGAGATTCTCATGGAAGGGTCTCAAGGATGATGTCCTGCGACATGTTCGAGAGTGTATGACTTGTTAGTAGAACAAGTCAGAGCATACTTTTCCAGCAGGTTTACTTCAACCATTGCCTATTCCAAAACAGAAGTGGGAGAGTATCTCTATGAATTTCATTACAGGTCTTCCGAAGGTCCAAGGCAAAGATTGTATATTTGTGGTTGTTGACAGATTGAATAAGTATGCACACTTCTTTGCTATTTCATCTGAGTATAAGGCACCTCCGGTTGCAGAGTTATTCTTTAGAGAGGTGTTTAGACTTCATGAACTTCCAAAGACCATTGTCAGCGATCGGGATAGCAGATTTCTCATTGTGTTTTGGCAGGAGCTATTTAGATTGGCTGGTACGGAGTTGACCCTGAACGCTAGCTACCACCCTCAGACCGATGGGCAGACAGAGATTGTGAACAAATAGGTGGAAGGGTATCTATGCAATTATGTGACGGGGCAGCAGAAGGCTTGGATCAAGTGGTTGAATTTAGGAGAGCATTGTTATAATACCACCTATCACATGTCGACAGGCATGTCTCCTTTCAGAGCCTTGTGTGGTTATGACATTGTCTTTTTTAGACTTAGCATTTGATGACAGCAGAGCTCCCAGAGCTAGAGAGATGATGTAGGATAGCCAAGATATCCTTCAAGCACTTAAGGATAATCTACACCGTGCTCAGAATCAACAAAAGATGTATACAGATAGGCACAAGGTGGAGAGGACATTTGAGGTTGGTGATCTAGTTTTATTGCGCCTACAACCATACTAACAGTCTACGCTGAAGAAGAGTGGTGCAGAAAAGCTAAAACCTCAGTTCTATGGCCCCTACAGGATTGTGAGGAGAGTTGGAGAGGTTGCATATGAGTTGGAGTTGCCCGAGGGTAGCCAAATCCATAACATATTTCATGTATCTTGCCTCAAAAGGGCAATTGGGCAGCATATTACATCTTGTCCAGAGCTTCCACCATTGGATGAGGAGGGGAAACTCATACTTGTCCCTGATGCTATACTGGATGTTAGGGAGTGCAGGTTGAGGAATAGGGTGATCAAGGAGTATTTGGTTAGGTGGAGAGACTTGCCCCTTGAGGATGCTACTTGGGAAGGTGAACAGATTTTGCAGCATCCAAGTTTGCAATTGCTTGAGGGCAAGCAATTCCGGGAAGGGAGGACCGTAATGCCCCCTTTTTTCGAGTGATCACCTAACGGAGTCAGCTAGCCTATTCTATTCTCGTAGGCTAAGTCGGATGTGCAAGGGAATAATCTAATTAGTTAAATACTAAGTAATCCTAAGTCACTTTTGGATTATTTATATTTAATTAATTAGGCTAGACCTATTTGTAATGTGAAATGACTTTATTATTTAAGTGAACCACTTGATAAATAAAATAAAATAAAGTGAAATGCCTAGAGGGAGATTGGCCAAAAAGGAGGATAAAAATAAAGTAAATTGCCAAGGGGAGGTCGGCCAAGGTGGAGGTTATTTGGTGGCTATAAAAGGAGGCAAAAAGCAAGTCATTTTCATCATTCATTTTCATTGGAGATTTTCTCTTGTGGCTGCAACTTAGGTTCAGCATATTCCAAGGACGAAAACCCTTAGGAATATTGGTGGATTGGATGAAAACCCAATTCCATCTTGAGGTGGATTCATACGGAGTTTACATATGCACTTCATTGGCAATTTGGAGAAGAAGATTGAGCTTCAAAGACATATCTAGTTCTGCAGATTTGGAGACGAAGACCTAGGGCCAAAATTGTGAGATTTGTGGCCAAATACAATTTTGGAGGTTGAAGGTTATATTCAGATTTTTAGATCAGATTTACAGCGCAAACTTTTGAGGGCTTTGTTGAAGATGTATTCAGATTTTCAGATCAGATTTGAGCGCCTATTTTTGAGGATTTGTTTAAGGATTGTTGCTAGGGTTTTACCCTAGGGTGAGCACCACTTCCCAAGGAGGGCAATTTCATATTTTGGAGCATTTGATGATCAAACCCTAGCCGCCACCCTACATTTGCATGTCATTCTTCATCTTCAAGGGAGCGTCGCCTATCTTGGAGGATTCGCCCATCTAGGGTTTGCAAACAAGACACCATTTTCTATCATTTTTGGTATGTATGAGCCTTTATTTGTCAATGTAAAGGTCTGATTTGTAACAGCAGAGATTTGGGTTATGTTTGGGCATGTTTGAGCCTTGCAACTTGATGTAATTTCAACTCAAAATAATCTGATTTGTAGCAGCAGTCTTTATATTCAGAAATCAGAATTTTATGTCATCTTGTTTGCATTTAAATTGTCATATTATGTGGTAGAATTCATGGTTGATGTTATCTTCATAAGGGTACATGATTGGCATGTTTATTTGAGCAATTGGCCTACATTTGTTTGCTGTCCAAACCCATTTAAAATTCAGAAACAGAAAATCAGATTTCAGACCTAGGGTTTGGAAAGATAAAAATCAGAAATTTAGGGCAGATCTGATTAAGGATCTTACAAAGTGTGCCTTCCTCTGTCTTGCATGGGCCTATGTATAAGTTTTTTGAACTTGATTTGAATTTGAACATTCCTTTAGTGACATGCACACCTGCATCCTAGACGTGCACCTAATAATTGGATTTGAAAGTTGATTTTGAAATCAGATTCTCTCTTCTTGAGCACGCCCTTTTGCTTCCCATGTGCACTTCATAATTGGACTTCAGCCTTTGTATTCCACCTTCATAGCTACACCCCTATTCATGCTACACATGTCTATATATAGCTACATGGAACTTGACTTTGCACCTCTGTGCACCCATACACTATAAATCCAATTGAACTTTTGAAACTTCCTTTGTTTAGGTGTGCCTTACATGCTCTCATGCAGATCTGTTCACTAGTGTTTCATCTAATTTTGAAATCAAATTTTCCTTTGTAGTGAGGTGCGCATTTCTTGCTTAGGCACACACTTGTATGTGTATTTCTCAAAATCGTTTGTGTAGGCTTGCTCTTGGCCTCATGCCTTAACCAATTTCTTGGACAAAAACTATCTTTCTTCTGGTAAGGTGCATCTCCTCAATCAGGTGTGCAGTCAACATGGGGAAGCATTTTGATTTTGAAATTGTTTGTTTTTTATTACCCTCCATTATTCACCTTGGTGAATTTGCCGGAAGATCATATCTACTAATCTGCAAAAATACAAAGAAGAACAACAAAATAGAACACAAACCAATAGGGAAAAACTTGAAATATGACTATTTGAATGGATGAAAAGACAAGGTTTTAGTTTTGTGACTTGACACAATATGAAAAATTTGTATGGGTACAAAAATTGGCTTTGTCTAGGGACCATGGCATATACCTACAGCATAGGAGAACTTCAGAATCTTTGATTTACAGTAGACCAGTGCTTATCAATTGGGCAGTAGAGTCGGACTATTCCTAAATCACCTAAAGACAAAAATTCTCACGACATTACATTATAGAAAGGAGAAATATAATACTACATAGCAAAAATGTCATGAGTTAGGAAACACAATACAAAACAAAACAACACTGCTCTTTTACAAGCGAGAACAAAGGGAAAAAAATCAGTTACATGAAACCATTTATAGGCTGGAAAAAATAGCAACCTCTCCTTGTGAGTTGAGATTCTAGTTGTGATAGCACATAGCCTTGCAAATGTTGTGAATGATCCATTGCAAAGAAAGACTTAGGATGACCTTGAGAATCATGCAAAGTAAACCTTGGTAGAATTTCATCAATGCCTTGTAATTCAGAATAGTATCCCATCTTGTTGAAATTCTCATCTAGGAACAACTCAAGTCATTGAAGAAAGATCTCAATACCCAGTATTTGACACCCCAAGTTTGGAATTGGTGTTGGTTGTAAACCTTGTATGAACAATACTTCAACATTGTCATCAGTTGAATCTTGATTCGACAAACTATCAAAGTTTGAATCTTCAAACACTAGATCATTATCAAAATACACATGTTGAAAATTATCAACCACTAGTGACAAACTTTTCCATCCATCATCTTTTGACACAAAAAGCAATAGTAGGAGTTTGATCTTCTAATGTGTGCATTTCCTGTTCTTTGATATTTTCATCTTTTGTAATAACCCTTTTTGGCATCTAGGCTCATAGGTAACCATTAAATAATAAATCCTCAACATTAGCTTCTTCACCGTCATGTATGGGATCTATTGAAGATTATGATGAAGATGACTTAAACTTCAAAAGGAAATTCACGGTGTCCTCCATTGAAGACTTGCTCTCTAGGTGTTGTAGAAAACAATCAAGATCTATAAAGAATCCTTCACATAGACTTCTGATCTGACGAGTGCCTCTAGGGCTGAACTATTTTTAGGAAATTGTTCTTCATCTAACTATGATCTTTTGTTGATATCATGAAAAATATCAACCTCTAGGACTTGAAATTTCTTATAAAAATTGCTCTGAGAATTCACAAAACTTGAAGTGGCAACCTCCACAGATAAAGAAGCATCTGAGTCTTTTAACTATAGAGTTAGATGTTGAAGAAAAATGTCAATATCTAGCATGAGATTCTCTATTTTTTCATTTCAAGACAACTCCTAGATAGGAAGCTGTAATGATGAAGTTTCTTTTATGCTTTGATCATGGTAGATCCTTTGAAGACACTTTGAAACTTTGGCATTCTGACAATTCCTCCTTGATGTTTCGAATCTGACACACTTTGTTGATTTGTCTCTTCTCATCATCCTAGCTAGAACCTACAATTCATAATTCATAAATTCTGAAAAACCTCTAACACTCTTACGAAGGACAAAACCTCTAATGAAACTTCCTTTCAAAACACCCCTAATTATACTTTGAATTTGTTGATGACTATTTAGATTTGATTTTATAGATAATTAATAGAAGAAAAGGGGATTTCGAAGAAAATAGACTACTCAATGCCCGCCATTTGTGACATGGATAATGACTTTTTTGATTGTCAAGACTGCTGAAATATTTGATTTTCTTGAAAAGTGGCATCCTGCTGCACTTTAGTGTTATGCTCATATCCAAAATCTGATTTTGGTGTTCTTCCCACAATGGCCCTGTTCCTAATAAAGTCTGATTTCTCTTTGAAATTATTATTTCTGATGCTTGACTGTTGGTGTTGGAAATAAGCCACACCCGGACTGATGATGGACTGGTCCAAGAGGGGCCAGTAGCTCAGTGGTAGAGCACTCCAGCAGCGAATGGAAGGTCCTAGGTTCGAGTCCTAGCTGGTCCATGTCTCAACATGGTATCAGAGCCAGGCCCAGGTTAGGAGCCCCAAGCACACGAGAGGTGTGGCTTAAGGGGGGGTGTTGGTGTTGGAAATAAGCCACACCCAAACCGACGATGGACTGGTCCAAGAGGGGCCAGTAGCTCAGTGGTAGAGCACTCCAACAGCAAATGGAAAGTCCTAGGTTCGAGTCCTAACTAGTCCATGTCTCAACATTGACCCCTACTGTAGCTTAGTTAAAGACTATTCCTCTTCAAAATTGGTGCCAGTACCTCCTAAAAATATCGATTCTGATCCTCTTTTAAATCTTCTAGCGAAAGCCCAGTCTATTGTTGACTGGGCACTTCGGTTGATAAAAAATTCTGCTTGAGTTTGATAAGTTTCAACTGCTGCTTATGAACAGACACCTCTTTTATTAATAGCAAACTTATCATCTCTCAAAAATAGGCGCCCCCTTCCTCTTATTTATAGCTGCATCTCTCTACTAAAATATCACGGTTGGCTGCTTATTCATAGGTGCATCCATAGATACATTTTAGACATTTCAAACTTGGGCTGACTCATCCACATGTGCCCCTATATGAACATCTTTAGCTTAATTTTTGGAAACAACATTATCTCCTCTGTGAGGCATGCACTTCTCATCCAGCTATCCGCCTATATACTGAATCTTTGACTGACTTAAATGCATTTCAAATCTATTTATATGAACTAGATGCGCACCTATGCACATGATCATTGAGGTCAATTTAAAATGAAACTCATCAATTGTGAGGTGTGTGCCAAATTGCCAATACACTAGGCACGCACCTGTGTATCATACTTCTTTCTTTCTTGGAGTGTGCCTTCCTCTATCCCACACGCACCTGCATATAGGGTTTTTGAATTTGAACATTCCTTTGGTGAGGTGCACACCTGCACACTAGACGCGCACCTGATAACTAGATTTGAAAGTTGAGTGTGAAATCAAATTTTCTCCCTTCTTTAGCACGCCCTTTTGCTTCACACACACTTCATAACTGAACTTCACCCTTTTTATTCCACCTTCATAGGTGTGCCCTTGTTCATCCCGCATGTGTCTGTCTATATATAGCTACCTAGAACTTGACTTCGCACCTCCATGACAGAGCACACACCAATACACTGTAAATCCAATTTGAACTTGTGAAACTTACTTTGTTTATGTGTGCCCTACATGCTCTCGCATGCACCTATACACTAATTTGATTTTGAAATCAAATTTCTCTCACCTATACACTAATTTGATTTTGAAATCAAATTTCTCTCTATAGTGAGGCACGCGCTTCTTGCTTAGATGTGGAGTTGTATGTGTGTTTCTGAAAATCCCTTGTGCACGCATGCCCCTAACCTTATGCCTTACCCAGTTTCTCTCTCACAAAAACTTTCTTTTGGTAAGGTGCATCTCTTCAATCAGGTGTGTGTTCAACATGGGGAAGTTTTTTTGACTTTGAAATTCACTTTGTCTTTGATTATCCATTTTTCTTCACCGAGGAGAATTTGCTTGAAGATTATATCTACTAATTTGTAAAGATACAAAGAATAACAACAAAACACAACACAATAAGACAAGGTTTTAGCTGTGCAACTTGACACTATATGAAAAATTCGTATGGCTACAACATATCATCTTGTCCACTCTTCCCTTCATCAAATACCACGTCTCTACTAGTGTGTATTTTTCAACATCAAATCACATAGGCTCTAGGGTTTTGATTCTACACTATATTAAAACCAACAAAGACACACGTGACTCTTCACATCTAGTTTCTTCCTATTCTCATTAGGAACATGTGCATAAGTAGCACACCTAAAGACTTTGAGGTGAGACAAGCAAGGCTTCCTACCACTCCATTTCTCCTCAAGAGTCACCTCCTTCATAGCCTTCTATTGGCACCCAATTAACAATATAACAAGCATAGTTCATGGCTTCCGCCCAATAAACCTTAGGTAACTTCCTAGCTTCCAACATACACCTAGCCATCTCCATGAGTGTACAAGTCTTCCTCTTAGCTACCTTGTTCTACTATGGAGTATGAGGAACTTCTTAGTTCCCTCTTAATGCCATGTCATTTAAGGAAGTTTGTAAATGCCTTGTTTACATGTTTAGTGCCATTATTTGTCTACAACTTCTTGATCTTACCAAATTGGTTTTCCACTTCTTCCTTGAAGACCTTGAAGATAGAAAGCACCTCATCCTTCTTCAAAACATAAACATTGGTCTTCTTAGTAAAGTCATTGACAAGACTAAAACATACTTTGAATCACTATGAATTTACTGATTATAGACCCATCAAATCACTATGCACCAACTCTAATTTCTTCAATGCTCTCCATGCAATGTTCTTATCAAAGGGTTCCCTATGATGCTTCCATACACACACTCTTCACAAACACTCTTGGATGTAGTGACACATGGAACACCATGTGTCATATTTTGCCTCGTCAATAAAACTATACTCTAGTAGTTGAGGTGTCGGGCAACCTCTCATGCCACAAATGACTAGCATCATCAATTGAGGCAACTAGTGCTTGATTCTCTTGACCGCACAATTTGTCAAAGATCCAATAGTTATCTTTTGTAGTACCTATTGTAACAACATAGAATTTGTTCTTTGGATCTATAAGCCAACATATGTTTCCTAGAAACTCAATATTGTATCATTCTAAAGCAAGTTGTCACATTGACAAAAGATTCTTCACCATTCCAAAGCTATACAAAACATTGCCAAAGAATCCATTCTAGAACTTCATAGTCCCCACACCAAGCATTGGTATTAAATGACCATCGACAACTGCAACATTTTGACCACTGCCTTCTTGTTTCTAGGAAACAAAATTGTCCTTGTCATGGCCAATGTGATTTTGGGAACCTATATCAAGAATCCAATATAATGCTTTATCAACATTACTAATTGATGTTGTCATGTTGCCTTGACATCATCATCACAAATAGATGTTTTTGTAATTTTTGCAAGAGAAGCCTATCCACTCGCTTTCTTGATTCTTTATGTTTTGTGAGCCAAACCAAACAATCATATTTTCTATGACCTGCACATTTTTTGCATCCAAAACAAATTCCCTTAAACTTTGAATCTTCTTTCTTAGCAACACACTTAGAAGATTTACTTCTATGCTTATCCATATTCTTGTTCCCTTTTTCTTTTTTCTCATTCGTCTCATTCTTTCTTTAAAATATTTTCTTCTTTTGATGAGCTAGGCCCTTCGATGTAGACACAAGGGATTGCAAGGATGCCATGCTAAGCAAATTCAATTGTTTCAACTTTTGCTATTTCACAAATAATTGTTTCTTAAGATCCTCCCACGATGTGTTTTTCATTTTATAATCATCTTGCACATTAGAGTCAAGAAATTGTTGTACAATGGTGGAAGCTTCTTCAAAGCAAGGGTGTACATCTATTTGTCATCCTTCCAAAAGATTTCTCCCAGAGCTACAAGCTTGGCCCTATATTCTTCCAAATTATTAAGATTAACAATGATATTGTGCTCATCATCCACCTTGAGACTGTCTAGTACCACTATTAGATTCACCAACTTACATGTGTCACTAATCTCATACATATTCAATTCCTCCCAAATTTGGTATGAAGTGTCACACTTGATGAGATGCATTTGAATTGTGGCATTAACATACTTCAACAACACTGTCTTTGCTCTCTGACAATTCAACCCATGTTGATATCACACAAAATTGTCATTAGGCAACTAAAGTGTAGTTGGATCTTGACTACAATGTCACAAAGATCATTCTCCAATAGAAGAGTAGTCATGTCACATTTCCACTCGAACCATTTCTCATTACCAATTAGAACCAATTGATCCATAGTGATATATGCAAAGTGTGATGGGTTTTAAATGTTTTAAGATTTTCTCTTATCATTCCTTGGAGAAACTCTTATTGGTCCAACCTTATCATTCCCACCTTTCAATATACCTATCTCTCTAATAAGCCAAACTACTCAATATATCACACCTCCCTATATACTTATCTGTACGTAGAAGAGTCATGGTATGGAAAAGAAATTCTCCCAATATACCAAACCTTCGAATATACATGTCTATACGTAGAAGAAAATTGGTATGGGAGAGTAGAGTGACATTGAAAGAGATGGTACATAAAGATCTTGAGTTTGTCTAATGGCATACTTTCTCATAGAAGGTAATTTAAAGGCTCTATTGTTAGGATTTCAATGACAAACCGGAGCAATGCAAATTAACAATTATGATGTAGATTTAAATATACAAAAATAACAATGAAGAATAACACAATTACACAATAGAGATTTAACGTGGTTCACCCAATGTGGGCTACATCCACAAAAACAACCATCCAGTATTTTTATTATCCAGTAAATCAAAATTGAATTACAACCATCAACCTTGCATCTTAATCCACTGCTATATGCTACATGAAAATACATTCAAACTCATTTGTAACTCATGTGTGACCCGTAAATTTTCACATTCTCCAGCCACTTATTTACCTCTTTGGTGGTTTACAAAGTCAATTTTCCATGTCGGCCAACAACCAAACTAATTGCTGATGCCTTTATTAAATATTAGGCATTTCCCCCTGAACCCCGTAGGAGGGGCTCTGCCCCCCTGCACTTCCCTGTTAATTATTTTGGGGGGAAACCGCGGCTGACAAAGTCACCAAAATTTACCTTGTTGCGTGTACCCGTAGCCCTGCAGCATGATCAGTCACCACATACTAACATCTATACCGTAAAGGTACATGAGAATTGGAAGACTCGGTTACCTTTTGACATTGTGATTACCCCTACACCAGATTTACAACCTAATGATAGATTATTGGAAGAAGAAAGAGAGAGAGGAGAGACAAGAAAATAATGCATTTTTTTCTAGTTTTATGGGTTTTTCTTTTAAAACATTGCAAAAATAATACACTTGCTAAAAAACCAAAACTAAAAACATCAAATGATTGAAAAGAATTTGCAAAATTTTACCTCAAAAGAAAGAAAGTTACCTTAGCAAAAACAATTGAAATTTTTTGGAGGTGCTAAAACTAAATTCCAACTATACCAATGCATAGAGTTTGGAAAAACAAAAAGGATCAAAAAAAGATCTCCGCATGTCCAAGATGGCATTCTCAGAAGTTTTGTCTCCAAGGTCTCTTGCAAGCAAGTTAAGCCCTCAGGGGCTATCCATGCAACCAAGTGCTAAAAGTTTCAATTACTTCTCATGCGACTAGTGGCTTAATTGGTAGCACTCAAGGGCTTATTCGCAACACCATATGGCCATGGATTTACTTGGAGGGGGCTTAACTTCAAAAGTTCATAAAAAAGATGTAACTAAATTTTTTTTAAAGAACTTTAAGTTTTAAAGTTGTGATTTTTTTATCTTTTATTTATGGAGCACACAACAAACACCTTCAAGGCCGCACCCACCTCAAAACTCTTAAGCACAACCTCCACATGCCCTTTTCATATTGCCTACCCTCTCCCTTTTTCTATTTATTATTTATTATTTTTTATTTGATGCTACACAAAAACTCAACTCTTTTTCTATTTTTGATTTGTGTGAGACCTATGATGCACAACTAGCGACCTCTCCTCACAAATCCCCACAATGCCATAAAGCCCTTGCATACCCTCTACTTGGTGTGAGCCTACTCTTCAAATCAATGTTGCTCAATCACAAATTTTCCTTGTACATTGCAACAAATCAATGTTCCTCTCAACTTGTGGATGTAACACTTGACAACCAAACTTTTGCTAGTGCTTTATGCATCTTCAAAAAACAATAATTAGTGGCAGCCCATAGTGTCCACCTGAGCCCAACAACCCACTCCTAGCTACATCAAGTTGTTTGACTCCTTAGATTAAGTAATTGTTGTTGCTTGTGTGCCAATGACACCCTAAAAACTTGTCAGCCACTACCTAAAACACAACTTGTGCACCATAGTGTACAAACAATGCCTATAGACACCACCATTACGAATTTGTATGGTTGCATTCATACTATGTACAACTTACTCCACTCAGCTTACCCAAAACAATGCAAGACTCCTCATACAATACACATGCATGCTAGATCAATAAAATCTAACAAATCACAACAAAAGTGGAAAACCAATGCTCAGAACAATAGATCACTATTACCAAACACCATGCAGCCACAAATCCATACACCAAACTTGAACATGGTAGATCTAAATATGCACCACATAGAGATCTAAAAATGGGAATTCCACAAATCCGAATTGTTGTTGCTTGCACAACATGCCCTATTTTCCTTGAGAAAAATACAAAAACCCCTTCCTTGAGGTCTCTAATTTTGCATTTTGTGGCACTTTGTGATGGATTTAGACTACCATATTTTCTTCTTTAATTGCTCATTCTATGAATTGACATTATTGATCTTGACACAAAATGGGTATCTTTGCATAAATTTAGTTCTGGCAGTGATTATGAGTTTGATGAAGTGCTTGCATCTTCCCATGTGAATTTTGTTAGGATTGGATGTATCCTAAGATTTTTGGAAGTCTTTGTGTTTGTCATATTGCATGGATGCACTTTTCATGTTTTAGGGATGTGGTGCATATGTATAGGTTTAATTGCTTATTTTAGATTTGGGGACACGAAAATTGATTAGTGCATGTTAGAAAACATTATTTTGTCCACCATAAATTATTCGATGAATGTTTGGATATAGTATTACAACTGAGTATGCGGTGTGGTAATATTGAGCTTAACGTAGATCTTAGTTTAATCATTATGGTACTCATAATATTTGATAAAAGAAGTTTGACTCTTTTTGTTTTCTATAGGACCTTATGTTGATGGTTAAACTATCCAACATATCAATAGGTTACCGCAAGATAGCTTTGAATTAACATATCATACTTATGGTAGAAGGGGAGAAGTGCAACAAAGTATTTCACTTGTTCACAACTGCTAAGGAAATGAGTTAGATTTGAAGGTTTTATTTGTTAAATAAAGCACCACATATCACCTCCTTTAATCACCACCACAACTAAAATTATGCAACGATACCCTAGAATCTAGATAAAGGTCATTCAATAAAGGAAGCTGACAGTGAACTCCTTATATATGTTGGTGTGTCATTTAATTATGGGTCTTGTCCACATGACTAAAGGATGTACCACATGGGGACTTGTTTAGGAGAATGCGCCATGAAGAGACCTATTCCCAATGCTACCAAGGACCCATTGCTACATGAATTGTGCTTTGTGTTTCTCTGATCTCTTATGCCTTGAGTTACTACAATTTCACATTAAGATGAGAGATTTAAATTTAATTATTGTAACCATCCACACAATGGAAAAACTTATCATGTTTTTGTTGTGATGTTCACAACACGCCCCATTATGCTCCTTAGCAAAATGGGGACCCCTGCTGATGTTTTGCTTTTTGCTTCTGCTTGTGTTTTTCTGCTTTCTGGCGGTTTGGTAAAAATGAAGGTCAGGTGCATCATCATCATGATATTGGATAAGGTTGGTCATCATCATGAGGTCAGTTTGTCAAAGTTCATATTTTGTTTCTGTGACCTCATATTTAAAAAGAGCTTGAAATTCCATGCAAGTTTGCCTTTTACTTCACTTGAAAATTCGTCCATATGTGGAAGTTATGCACGGTCAAAGTTTTGGTCAAACCTGATAATCGCAGGTGATCATCATATTTTTTCATGTTGACAGGATCATCATGATCTTGGTCTATCACCCGATAAAAATCATGCAGTCGCAACATCCGGACGTCAATCTTAGGTGGCAGTGCCGTTTACCCGTCAAATGGCCTTATGCGCATCTTCAGCATCATGATTTTTTTAGGAGGGTCATATGTTATAAACTCGGTTTTGGTTGCATGAAGAACATCATCATCATCATATTTGAACCCCCCCCCCGATAATATCCTGAGGTTCAAATATCATGATGACGCCAGCTTTAAGTCATAGTAGGTTCTCCCCGTCGAGTGGTCTTTTGTATCGCGAGCATCATCATGATATTTCAACATTACCTGATCTTATAATATCATGCTGATCACCCAGACTTAGAAAAATCCACCTTCGACATATTTGCGTGCGCGTGTTATAATCCTTCGGAGGGTCATCATCATGATATTTGCTGAAGTTCGAAGTATGATGATGATGACTTCATATCATCCTGATCTTTCACAAGGGTCATTCGCTGAAATTCGCTAAGTGATGGAGACATCATCATGATATTCGATATATGAGGATCATCATATTCATATCCTCCTGATCGCCTTTTTTGCAATATCATGATGATCACCCTATCTATTCGGAAGAGGGCGATATTTCATTCCTCAAACAGCATGATCATATTTTACAATATCACCCTAGCCCGAATATCATGATGACCTCAACTCATCCTTGTGCTCCGAAAATGAAATATGATGATTACGTCATCATGATAAATCGATGAGGATCATCATCATCATATTTTTATCCTGTCCTGTTGTCAAGATCATCATGATCTTGTTTGTTCACCCGACATTTCGTGAAGTCCTCCTGCGGATGAAGTAAGACCTTTTGAAAAGATCCTGATGATCATCATCATCACATTTTCCCTTCGGCAGGATTTTTTCCCAAACATGATCCGGTTAGCGAAATATCATGATGACGTCATGTTTTAAGTTTAACAAGGGCCCCGGATATCATGATGACGTCATCCCGATCTGATAAACGAAGAAGTAAATATCCTGATGATCATCATCATCACATTTTTCCTTCAAACAGGATATTTTCAAGCACGATCCGTTTCCCGAATATGATGATGATGTCTTATTCTAAGTTCGACAAAAACAAATATCCTGATGATGATCATCATCATCACATTTTTCCTTCAAACAGGATATTTTCAAGCACGATCCGTTTCCCGAATATGATGATGACGTCTTATTCCAAGTTCGACAAAAGCCCCAAATATGATGATGATCATCATCATCCTGATCTTTCGAGAGGGTTACCTTGGCCGCAAAAAGGGTCATATTACATTCATCATCCTGATCATGCTCCTTAGGTGACCCGATATCACAATTATCCCCTGATCTTAACCGAACATCATGATGACGTCATCTTTTGCATTTTAATGAAGCCCGAATATGATGATGACGTCACCATCATTTTCCTTTCCTCGACAGCATGATCATATTCATATCCTCCTATTCTTCTTCAACATGATGATGATGATGATGTTGTTCTTTTCTCCAATATGCAGAAGCGAAATATCATGATGACGTCATCTGGACCTTCAGGAGGGAATGCATCATATTTCCAGAATATCATGATGATGAAGTGAAAATCGACCAACATGTTTTTTTTGACACACCGATAGCGATAGTCATGCCGATGGGCGGGAAATGAAGCGGTGGAATTTTAAAGTGTTTTTTTTGGCGCCTGAGGCATTTTCCCGGTCAGCGATAGTTGACCCGATCAATTTTGAGCAGTCTGAACGCATTTTTGACGCATTTTGAGAGGATTCTGGATCCGATTTCCACAATCTTGCGCAGTCACCTGGATTTAAACGCTTATTTTAATTTCATGCTGTTTTTGTGATAAATGTGAAACTTATTGCCTGTCTTGTCTTGCAGGCTTGCAGTTGAGGAAGCAGCTGGAAAGTCAACACAGTGACCTCATGGAGGCAGAAGATCTGATCTCAGGAGCAAGAAGATAAGGATGAAATGCGAAAAGTCAAGGCCATTCAAGTAAAGAACAAGGTTGCAGCTGGAGGTATTAATACAACAGACAAACAGAAGTTATTACCTAGCTGCCGGAACTTCTCAGAAGGGGCAATATTTCGCCCAGATTTGACACTGCTCAGAGATATTTGTTGAGAACTGGTTCACCTATATTTATTGCTGTAACCAGGGGTTTGAACCAGGGGTTCAGTTAGGTTTTTGCTGTAGTGAGGACAATCAGAATGTCTTTATATTGTGTCTCTCTACACTGTAATACTTTACAACAGGGATTTTAGGGCCTACAACAGGGATTCTAGGAAAACACAGCAAGTTAGCTTAGCATAGTTTAGAAGTAGAAGAAGGAGGTCGCCTGTTTGTCTGCAGTAAGGTGCGCGTGGAATGTCTAGCTGCCTTATTGTATCTGTAAAGCTTGTAAGTTCTCTGTACTATGATCAATGAAACTAAGAGTCATTCTTACATTGTAAATCATGTATGACTATTCGTTTTTGATACAATAGAATCTGGAGTTCTGCATCTATCTTCTGAGTGTTCTCCTGCTCTTCTTTGTGTTTTGAAATATCTTCTTTGAGAGCTTGCAATTTTAAATGTATGTTTGTGAAAATGCTCAGAACTTACATTTAGGGTTTTTACTGTGGATTTGATCAAATTACTGTGGTATTTACATAGTGCATAACAGAAACAATTAGATCCTTCGGTAGATTAAATGAGGTATAGATTAGATCTTTCTAACTTTTCCCAACCCATCTGAAATATTTAGCTGAAAACGTAGAAATCCAAAGGAAATTGTCTCAAATTTGAAGAAGCATGTATAACAGAGCTATAAGTAGACAGTTTTCATAAATAGATAAAGAAGAAAGCTGTAAAAATCCAAGAAAACCATCTAAAACTTGCAGCCCGGTATCACTTTTATGCAAATGAACAGAATACTTGTTGAAATCTATGACCTCTTTGCATATTCTTAGTCCAGTAAGCCACCAAACAAACCTAAACTACGTAAGGCCCCTTGAACATTACAGCTTCACATTGACCAACTGAACTTGACCAACCGAACCATTGTAGACTTGGGATTAGTTGAATCTCAAATGATTCCTTCTTATCTTTCAAGTATAGTTTCAGTTCATTATATGTGAATTTTAACTTATTGTTATGATTGCATCAAAACAGTCATCAACAGTTTTGAGTTGGTGTCTATTTAAGACCAACTAGTAATCTTTGTAAAGGGATGGAAACTAGATTCTCTTAAGCAATTTTAGACATTTTTCATCATTATTTTTATTTCCCTAGTTTTTAAAACATGAGCCATGTTACATATTATTATCTATCATTCAATCGAATGTGATGAATCTCAACAATGCCTAATGAACATCATTCAAATTCAAGGTTTTAGAGTTGTGTTCTTGATTTGTGCATGGATATGGTGATCTAGTACATTTTTCTTCATAGTTAAGTTATCCTTAGACACCCACATCTTCTTGTATTCACGACTATGTGTATATTGGTCAAGCAAGATTGGTTTTTCAAGGGATTTGTCTTCTCAATTATAGGTATCGAATCTAGCATCATCACAAAACAAGCTCATTCCTCTTTCTCTTGACCTTTGAATATTTTGCTATTTTTTACACATTTGGTTAGATTAGGATTAAATTTAGAATTAACTTGTGATTTGGCTTACAAATTTGAATTCATATTGATTGCAAGTGATTTTTAATTGTTGGTTTTACATGTTTAAAGGACTTATGCATGTAATGAAATGGATTAAATCCAATTGATATCATATGTTAAATTTGATTGTATTGGTTTCTAATGTGCAATTTACATAAGACTTCATCTTTCTTTCACTTGGATTCACCATGGCCCCTTGATTGAAACAATATTTACATTAGCCTTTAGGTAATCTTGCATGACCAAGACCTAGTAAAATAGACCTTGGGGAAATTTTGTTTCTTTTCAAGAGAGATAGAGTAGATTCTTGGTCTATCTAAGTTGGTGTGTCAAACAATCCATAAACAAATTGGTTCTAGGAGGGTTGATGATTTTGAATGTTTACAGACTCAGGTATGTGGTTTGATTCTGCATTTTTGATGAGGTAGATTAGGTGTTAATTTAGTTCCAATAGGAAATCCTATATGTATCCTTGAAGAGTTCCATGAGACTTCTACGGATCCCTTTAGTTGGCTCCCTTTATTTTTCGCCCATAGTGGATAAAATGTTTTAGATCATGTGAAGATATCTGTAGAGTCCGTTGAACACACAAAAGTACTAAGAGGGGGGTGTTGATAACTGAGAAGGGGGGGGTGAATCAATTATCCTAATTATTTCTTCTTTTAAACTTTCTTATTAATCAAAGCATCATTGAATCAAACAAACATTACCATGAAATGAGAAACACATGACATTGACGTGGAAACCCGGTTAAGGGAGAAAACCACAGGGTGATTAACCCAAAGATTATTCTCTGTTAGAAGAATAAGGAATTACAAAAATGGCACTTGCCAATTAGGGCTCATTGCCCGAGCACACTGCTCACAAAGAGGCACACTGCCTACAAGGAGACACACTGTCTACAAAAGAATGTTTATACAATACTTGAACTGATTGGAAGCATCTACATATGCTGGAGTTCAATTCTGATTAGGCTCAGTATACTGATCTGCTGCACTTCATCTTCCCTCTGCTCTTTATTCTGCTTTCCTTTCACATACCGGATCTTTCTTATTACTTCTGCTCTGCTCTGCACTTATTCACATATGACATCACACTACACACCTTCTCACAACAAAATCCATCCTCTATTTATATTCGCACTAGTGATTTCATTATCTTTCTAGTCGGCACCCGGAATAGTCTATCTTCTCACAAACTCTGTTCTGTCGGCTGAATCCTTGCATATCAAGTAATGCGGATCAAGCATATACTTGTAGATGTCATTAATCATGTCGGCCAAACATGATTGATGCCTTCCTAACCTTTACCATCAACAGTAGCACATTCAGAAAATAGTCTGATACTCTGTCAGTCAGTTCTTCCTCTGTTCTCACTGTCTTTCAGGAATCTGGTACTCAACTATTCATATCTTCTTCCTTGTCCATTATCGGAGGCTAAATCCTTGGAATATACAACTCAAGGTAGTCCTCTTGACTTCCCCAAATCCGCACTACACCAAGACACTTCCTCTGAGAGATCCGGACCAATTTGTCGGACCTTGCCACATGCTCTGTTCTTGTTCACCGGACCACAACAATCTTCATTCTGACTTCTGGTAGAGACACACCATGACTTGCGGATATGTGGGATGACCTTTGTTGCCATCAATGACAACAACCATGAATACATATAGTGTCTCTTGCCAACAATCTCCCCCTTTGGCATTGATGGCAACACTTAGTGAAAAATGACTAAGTGTTTACACTGTGCTCGCCCTTGGCTGATGCTCTATCTTTATATACAATTTCTGGAACTCCCCCTTAGTTGGATTCCTCATTTTTCACTGCTCCTCACTCCCCCTTTGACATCAATGGCAAAGGGTAGGGTCCGCACACCAAAATTCTCAAAGATTTACTATACATAGCTGCATATTTACATACTCACATAAACTGAAGAATGTCTGCAAAGGATGTCTTCAATTGGACCAGTTCTGTAGCCCAGCTTTGCTTCATTCTGTCCAAAATTGAAATGTGACCACTTAACAAAAATGCAAAAGCTTCTACCCTTTTGAGATCTGTCGGATCATTTGTTTGGGCAGTAGTCTGAGCATCACTGATGGCTTCATGCATAGTTTCTAACTTAGGGATTATAATCCTTCTAAGTTCTCCCATCCGATTAGTTATATTCTTCCTTTCCTTCTCAAAGTTCTTTATTGCATTTGTGATTGCAATAGTTTGACATTCTTGATTCACTATGGAGGAAGAGAGAGGATCAAAACTTTGAGACAAACTTTGTAGTTTGTCCTGTTCCGCTTTTATTTTCTTATCAATTTCTACTGTTGCCTTTGACCAGGAGATACAAAATTTGTAAATGTCACCGCCATCCTTAAGAGCATTTTCTAATCTCTTTATTCCAATACTCATATTTCTCCTATCATTAGAGATTAATCCTAGTACTTCTGAAAATTTTTTATCCAAAAATTCCTTCCGGACCTTTTCTTTAGCTGATTTTTCTAGAGAATCAAAATGTGTATCAACACTGCTGACTAAGGTTTTGAGATTACCGGAAGAGGAGGCTGTCGGATCTATCTGGATTGATGGCATAATCTTTTCAAGCACTCCGGAAGCAGCCTCTATCAACTCACAGTCTTCCATATGAGACTTTAGGAGTTTTTCATTTGCCTTAGCATTTGCAAATGAAGCTATCTTCATTGTCTGTACCGGAGAGAGGGAGTCAAAGTTGAATGGACCTTTTAGAAGCTCCGGTTCATCAATCTCTATTGTTTCTTGGCTCAGAAACTTTTGAACAGTTTGTGCAGTGTCTCTTGCCGGAGACAGATGTTTCTTCTCTTCTGCAGTTTTGTCCTTTGGAGTCTTTACATTCTTCCCACTTTTAGTTGTGGTTTTCTCTGTTGGAATCTTCTCTTTCTCTGCATCCTTGGTGCTATCAACCTCTTTTTCTTTTACTGCTGCTTCTTTCTCCTGTAATTTCTCTTCTTCTTGGGATCCAGAGACTGTAGGAGAAGCCAGAGGAGAGATGTTAGTCTGTTCAAGGGGCACTTCTTCCGGAGCAGATGATTCCAAGTCCATAGCTATTTCTGCACCTAAGTCCTCTACAACAGGAAGATTAAACCTTTTGAAGGCCTTCCGGAGGATCTCTTCTATCTCTATGGCCACCTTGTCAATCTCACCAAGCATGAGTTGATTCATTCTTGCTTTACTCCTGAACTCATCTTTGCAGTCTTTGAATATTATGTTCATTGTCTTGGGATCAATTTGAGGATATAGCTGAATAGCTATCTGCTCCCGGATCTCAAGATCTTTTGCCTGAGCATTATTCTTTCTTATTTCTAATTCCTTTTCTAGGCTTTTAGGAATTAGAGATATGATCTCAATGAAAGCCTTATTGTATATGTTCAGATACTTGACTGTGGCTTCCTGCAGAATCTTTTGGTCAGCCTCATTGTAGTCTTCATAGAATTTAGTCATTGGTTGAAGGTTTCCATCCACCGTGACTGACTTGATTACACTCTCTAGAGACAGGGTGGGCTTTTCAACAAATACCTCTGCCATTTCTTCCTTGTCTTGGCCTGTGGAGGGTTTACCGGATCCTTTCTTCTTCTGCTTCTTTATTTCTTTTACTCCCTCATCTAACTCAGTTTCCTCTTCATCCTTTTGGATTTCATAAGCTCTTGAGGCTTTTGTCTTAGATCTTTTACCGGATGCCTGGACTTCTAGTTTTGAGCTTTTGGTTCTGACAGGTGTAGATCCTTTTGATGATCTGATCTAGGTTGAGGTTTCCACCGGAGCACTTTTCTTGCTTTTCTTTTCTGCCTCTTTCTTTTCTTCCTCAGCCTTTCTTCTCTTTTCCCGGTTGGCATCAAGTACCTCCTTTGGAATGCCTAGGCCTTGAGCAATATGCTCTACTTCTTTTCTCACTTTCCTCTTTATCTCAGGTTCCCTGAGTTCCACATGGATCTTCACACTCAGCTCCTCAAAGGTTCCGAACCTTTCTGCCTTTGGATCTTTGGGCTGACTAAGCATGTGTTGAACATGCAATTCTACAATCTGTTCATCAACCTCATACCCCATGGGCATGATCCAGACAGTCCTTGGCTCCACTGCCTCCATTAGGCACTGATCAGTATCCACCATAAAGCAAACTGAGTCTTTGTATTTTTCAACAAGAGACTGGGGAATTCTTTCTCTTGCTTGCATCGTGCTCTGGAAGTTTTTGAAGTATCCCCATAGGGCTGTATTTCTTGCTTTGGCATCCCCAAGCCCATGTAAATAATCTCTTATCTGGACTGCAACAGGTTTGTCATTTTGCCATGCCCATCCACTTGATCCGGGCAGCTCATTCATGAAATAGAAAATAGACATAATATAAGAGTACCATACTTAAAAGAATTCTTTTTGTCCTTCTTGATTTTCTGTATATTTTCCATTAATTGGCTTAAGAGAAGTTCACAGAGATCATAATCTGCATTCTTCCTTAGCATTTCATAGGCAGTATATATTGCAGTTCCGGATACAGAATTCTCCCTGCTGGAGTGATAGATCTTGTATCCTATTATCATGGATGCATACTTGATATCCGGATCAGAAATATCTTCAATGGTCATTGCCCATCTTATCAAATTTTGATCCGGTGGCCTCAGTTAGAATGTTATTTTTGACAGATTTGAGGATAGGTATCCCTCCGGAAGAGTATAGACCAGTTACTGCCCTAATTGCCTCTTTTGTGATCTTGCAAGGTCTATCCAGCCATAGGAAGTTGTCATGCATCCTGCTCAATACATACTGGACCCATTGATCTTCTTCAAAGCAGGGGAAATGAATGAATTGATCAAACTGTTTCTTCTGGATACCCTTATACTCTGGTTTAAGCTCAAAAGCATTGTCTATCAGTTGTTTGTGATAGAGATCTCTCAATTTGAATTCCCCTAATTCCTCAATGCTTGCATGTATGTAAACCCTAACGTCTTCTGTGTGTAAAACGCCATGAGGAACACTAGAGAATGCTCCTAAGGGATCTACCTCCAATGACTTGTATGGATGTTTCTTAAATTTAGGTCGGGGCCTATCTGAGATTTTTACTATATTTGGAGTAGCCATTTCTCAAAAGATTTGTAGCAAGATATCGAAAATGGAAAATACCTTATGCGTCTTCGGTTACATGGAGTGGTTGGATTGATTTCTGTATGTAATGACTTCGGCAGGAGATCTTTGGTGAGCTTGATGAATCTTCTTGCAGAGCTCCACTTTTCGCTTCTTCTTGAGTGCAGAATGAGCAAGTGATTTTATGAGAAATCCCTTATATTGCTCCGCAAACCCTAATATCTGATGGCAATAAATGCTCGACCTACATTATTCTGGTTTGCCTTATCCAGATAGCTTGGAGTACTGGACCAGTCCTGATCTATGAACATCATGTGGATCTTCCAATCATGAACAAATCAAGATGACACATTACAAGAATATCCCAAACACTCTGTCCAATCTGCAGAATAAGACAATGCACTTCCGGATCTCTCCGGACCCTTTTGTAATCCTCTGTCATTCCGGAGCATCTCTCGGAACAGGTCTTACTTGATCGATCACAACTTCTTTACATCTTCATGCGGACCTCCAAAATCTTATCTGGATCATCTCAAGACATATATCTTTAAACCCTTTACTCCGCATCTTGTGCCACATCCGGCACCACTTGATTGGCTGGGGGAACAGGATTTTCTTTGAGTCTCCCCCTGAGCTAGAGCTCACTTTTTAATTTCTAGAAGAAATATCAGCACCAGAGTCTGGTGTGGATCCAACCTCTACATTCTCTGAACTTTTCTTCACCCAAATCTTGTTCATCTGATTCCTAACTTCATCCACATTCATCTTTTGTTTACCCTTGTCTTGATTCTGATTATATACCGGACCTCTTTTGTCCTGATTCTTGCTTCTGCAGACTTTTGCATTATTACCGGACCTATTACAGATTTGGCAAATAACATTTCTTTGCATATTTGACTGATAACCTCTTGATATGCATTGATTAGCCATATGGCCTACTCTATTGCATGCAAAGCATCTACCATTGAATGATTTGTTTATTTGCATATTTCTGCATTCATGAGACTTGTGTCCATACCTTTTGTAGTTAAAGCACTGTCTGGAGAAGGATGAATTAGTCTGATTCATTCTCTTCCTACATTGATTAGCTTTGTGACCAAAGTGATTGCAGCTGTGGCAGTATCCATTGAAGGATGGATATCTTTGAGCATTGGGCTGTCTTACCGGAGGTCTTCTAGGCCTATTCCTTGGATTTTCTGATCCAAAATTCTTTTGACCGGATCCGGAGCTTTCTCCTTTCTCATATCCCAAACCTTACTTGTCATCTATCCTCTTTTGACTTCCAAGAAGTACTTCAAGTTGGGAAGAACTTATCTTGAATTTTTCTTTATATTCATTTGCTGTTTGAAGATCTCTTTTGAGAGAGACAATTTGATCCTCAAGTTTTTCTTCATTATCTTTGGCATCTTCAAGATCAGATTCAAGATGTCTGATAATCCTGTCCATCTGGTGGCATTCTTCTGATTTCTCTTTAAGAGATTGTCTTAGATTGTCTTCAGCTTTTCTTTTTTCTTCAATCTCTTGAGTAAACTTTATAGTTCCTGATTCCATTTCATGTCTTAACATAACGACTTCTTTTGATAACTTTTCACATAACTTGGTTTTCTCAGTCAATTCTTCATTTGTATTGCTTTCTTCACTTTGTCTTGCCAATTGTTGGAGCAGCTTCTTTCTCTTTTTCATAGAGAGACTTAATTTGTCCTTTAGTTCTCTCATGAATTCATCAGCCTGTTTGAGTCTTTCCTTTAATTCATTGACTTTAGAGTTTGACTGTTCAAGATCCTCAAGGGCAGTCTTGAGTTGCTCCCTTAAACCATATGCATCCATTTGAACTCCCAGATCTTCCTCAAGCTGTTAGGCTCTATTAGGAGGAACTTAGCTCTGATACCAATTGTTGATAACTGAGAGGGGGGGGGGTGAATCAATTATCCTAATTATTTCTTCTTTTGAACTTTCTTATTAATCAAAGCATCATTGAATCAAACAAACAAACATTACCATGAAATGAGAAACACATGACACAGTATTTTTGATGTGGAAACCCGATTAAGGGAGAAAACCACGGGGTGATTAACCCAAAGATTATTCTCTGTTAGAAGAATAAGGAATTACAAAAATGGCACTTGCCAATTAGGGCTCACTGCCCGAGCACACTGCTCACAAAGAGGCACACTGCCTACAAGGAGACACACTGTCTACAAAAGAATGTTTATACAATACTTGAACTGATTGGAAGCATCTACATATGCTGGAGTTCAGTTTCGGTTAGGCTCAGTATACTGATCTGCTGCACTTCATCTTCCCTCTGCTCTTTATTTTGCTTTCCTTTCACATACCAGATCTTTCTTATTATTTCTGCTCTGCTCTGCACTTATTCACATATGACATCACACTACACACCTTCTCACAACAAAATCCATCCTCTATTTATATCCGCACTAGTGATTTCATTATCTTTCTAGTCGGCACCCGAAATAGTCTATCTTCTCACAAACTCTGTTCTGTCGGCTGAATCCTTGCATATCAAGTAATGCGGATCAAGCATATACTTGTAGATGTCATTAATCATGTCGGCCAAACATGATTGATGCCTTCCTAACCTTTACCATCAACAGTAGCACATCTGGAAAATAGTCTGATACTCTGTCAGTCAGTTCTTCCTCTGTTCTCACTGTCTTTCAGGAATTCGGTACTCAACTATTCATATCTTCTTCCTTGTCCATTATCGGAGGCTAAATCCTTGGAATATACTACTCAAGGTAGTCCTCTTGACTTCCCCAAATCCGCACTGCACCAAGACACTTCCTTTGAGAGATCCGGACCAATTTGTTAGACCTTGCCACATGCTCTGTTCTTGTTCACCGGACCACAACAATCTTCATTCTAACTTCCGGTAGAGACACACCATGACTTGCGGATATGTGGGATGACCTTTGTTGCCATCAATGACAACAACCATGAATACATATAGTGTCTCTTGCCAACAGGGGGTTGAATCAGTACCTAATCAAATTACCATATTTTTTGCAACATTCAAACTAATGTAAATACTCAACACATGAGAAATGCAGGAACACAAAAGCACACAACCATAACACCAAATTTACGTGCAAAACCCTATTGGGAATTAAGGTGTCTCAACCTTGGTAATTCCTTGTATTATTTTCATTGTATTTATTTATTCATTACCTATGCTGTAAAATAAATTGTAAATTCATATTGTCATCTTGTGGGATGTGGCACAGTGATGTGTCATCCTACATGGAAGATGACAACTTGTAATTTTGTCCTCACATGAGGAGATAGGCGTCCCACTTTGTGGTAGGAGTATTTTTCCATGTGTCAGCATCTTGGATGCTGTGTAAGGGAATATTGACTAAAACGGTCATGACAGATTCCTATGACGAAGTTATGACAGAAATAGGAGATTCTATGACAGGTGAAGACATGTGTCGAAGAGCATCTTTGAAAAAGGCATCTTTGGGTGCCCCAAGGTGGACTATGACATGTTGTAAGAGAATATGTTATTTATAGCATGTGTATGACAGATTCTCTTACAACTATAAGTTATGATAGCTATGACAGATTCTATGATGGTCGTAAGAGTCGTAAGAGCGTCTGTCATAGCCCATTTTGGAAATAGGTGACCTCTTTGGGATGGGGTGTGTGGACAAGTGTCAGAAGCATCTTACAATGTTGACAAAGTGTCCATAGGCGTGGGTTTTGGGCCATGAGGCCAAGTTGGACGCCCATTCCAAGATAGAGGCAATTTTGCCTTGTATTTTCTATATAAATAGGTGCTTTGAGGAGGAGTTGCATTATGTGATTAACATGTACTGTTATGCTACCGGAATACCTCCAGATACGAGTGTCAAAAACTCCTGAGAGCTTGCATTGCAAGTGTATTGTAAACAACATTTAGATTTGTTAATACATTGTGCGGGTTTTGGAGTGTGGGGTTTTTCTCTCGAAAGGGTTTTCCCCACGTTAAATCTTGTCTCTCTCTTCTTCTGTGTCATTCTATGTGTATGTTGTTTGCTGCAATATCTCTATTATTGGATTGATAACACTGTAATTGTAAGGATTTAAAATAATTTGCACTCTACTTCCCTCATTAGATTAGCGTAGGAAGTGTGTTCCGCATACCTTGCTTCCTTTCAGTTAGTATCAGAGCTTGATCACCTTTGGTCCTAGTTGTTGGGTAGGGGTTTTTTGAGCTAATCTTAGTTTGAGTGGGAGTCCTGTGTAGAGTATTCTGTAATCTTGTTGCAGGAAAGAGATGGTAGGCACATCTGGAAGAATCGAGGTGGAGAAATTTAATGGCACTAATTTCGAGTTGTGGAAACTCAAGATGGAAGACCTACTTGTTAATCGTGACCTATGGAAAACTGTATCTGGTGTAAAACTAGCTGCTATGGCACAAGTTGATTGGGATCTCAAAGATCGAAAGGCTAAGGGTCTCATAAGACTTAGTTTAGCTGATTTTGTCTTGTTAAATGTCCATGAGGAGAAGAGCACAAAAGACCTTTGGAAGAAGTTGGGTGATGTTTATCAAGCTAAATCCTTGGTGAACAAACTTTTTCTGAGAAAGAAGTTGTATTCTTTGAAGATGGAGGATGGAGGATCTATTGCAATCACCTTAATGCCTTTAACATTTAAATTGCTCAATTGACATCAGTTGGTGTTAATATGGAGGAGGATCAGTGTATGACCTTGCTTTGTTCTTTGCCGGACTCGTATGATCATCTTGTGATGGCTATTGGAAGCACCACATCCACTTTCACAATGGATGAAGTGGTATCTTTGTTGTTTTTTGAAGAGATGCGGAGAAAGTCTTCTGAGGTAGCCAAAGAGGCTCTTGCAATTCGTGGAAGACCCAAGGAGAAAGGGAAAAAGAAGGACAAGAAAGCTGAGAAGGGCAGATCCAAATCCCGTGGGAGATCCAAATCTCCTGGAAAGTCCAAGGCTCTCTGTTGGAACTGTAGCAAAACCGGGCATTTCTGAAAGGAGTACAAAGAGGAGAAGAAAAAGAAGAAGAAAGATCCTGATTCAGATTTTGACAAATCACAAGATGATGGTGATGCCTTCATCGCAGCCCTGGCCACCCATGCATCTGATGATGTGTACTTGATTGATTTTGGTGCATCATTCCACGTGACCTCGCATCGAGACTAGTTTACAGAATATGAAGATTTTGATGGTGGAAGAGTGTACCTGGGTGACGATTCTCATCTGAAGATTGTTGGTCATGGAAGAGTCTCAATCTGATTCCCTAGTGGATGAGTGAAGGGGATCACTGGGGTTATGCACATCCCAGGCCTAGCATGGAACCTGCCTTCTGTAAGCATGTTGAATGATGTAGGTGTGCAATAGTTCTTCTGACTCGAAGAAAAGAGCTGCAGTCACTTCATCCCCACCATCTGAACGAGTAGTGAGGAAATCTGTTGTAACTAGTTCTAATGGTAGTGCACATGCTTTGGAAGTTAAGCTTCCTGTTGAAAAGACTATGTTATGGTATTTGAGATATGGCCACATTGGTGAGAAGGGTCTGTGTACCTTGAAAAATAAAAACCTCGTTGAAGGGTTAAATGATTGTAATCTCGAGTTCAACTTTTGCGAACATTGCATTTATGGAAAGCAAAACCGTGTTCAGTTTTACTCTAGTTCTCACAAGTCTTCTAGTTTATTGGATCTTATTCATTCTAATGTGTTTAGTCATGTTAATGTTCCTTCGATTTCCAAATCTATATATTTTGTATCTTTCATAGATGATTACAGTAGAAGGACATGGGTTTATTTTCTTAGAAGCAAATCTGAAGTCTTTAGTCGGTTCAAAGAGTTTAAGGCTTTTGTTGAGAATCAGACTAGTAAAAAGATTAAGTGTTTGAGAACTGATAACAGTGGTGAGTTTTGTTCGGCAGAGTTTGAGAAGTTCTGTAAAGAGCAAGGGATTGAAAGACATAAGACAACTCCTTATACCCAACAAAAAAATGGAGTTGCAGAGAGGATGAATAGGACACTGATGGAGAAGGCTAGGAGTATGCTTAGTGGGGCAAGCCTCAGACAAAAGTTTTGGGCTGAAGCTGTAGCCACTGCTTGCTATTTGGTAAGCAGATCTCTTACATCAGCTCTTGTTGATAAGACACCTATGGAGGTGTGGTCTGGTAAGAAGCCTTCAGTTAGACATCTTCGTGTTTTTGGTTGTGAGGCATATGCACATGTGCCTAGGGAGAAAAGCTCTAAATTAGAGAACAAGGTTGTTAAGTGTATCTTCATTGGCTATGGTGTCGGTGTGAAAGGATACAAGCTTTGGGATCCTGTGGCTGAAAAGGTGTTGTATAGTAGAAGTGTTATCTTTAGAGAGATAACACCATCTTCTAATGTTCTACAGCCAGAATAGACGTAAAAGAAAGAGGATGTAGTTCAGTTTCCTTCTACCCTTGAGAAGACTCAACATACAGACCCAGTGAGACATGATGATGAGGAGAGGTCTAGCAACTCTGAAAGCTCATAAGAAGAAGTAGAACCTCAACCTCAGCCATTGAGGAGGTCTACATGAACAAGAAAGCAACATGATAGGTTTGGTTATTCATTGCTTGATTCTAGTTGTGCTTTTGCTTTACTTACTAACACTGATGAGCCTAGAACTGTGAAAGAGGCTATGGGCATGAAAGATGCAAGTTCCTGGAAGGAGGCCATGGAAGATGAGATGGCTTCTTTGGAAAAAAATAGAATATGGGACTTGGTGCCTTTGCCTGATGGACGAAAACCCATTGGATGCAAATGGGTGTTCAAGAAGAAATTTGGTGCAGATGGCAGTGTTGAAAAGTACAAGGCCAGAATGGTTGCGAAGGGGTACTCACAAGTGGAGGGAATTGATTATGGTGAAATTTTCTCTCCCGTTGCAAAGATGACATCCATTCAATTTATGTTATCTCTTGCAGTTGCTTATGACTTAGAGGTAGAACAGATGGATGTGAAGACAACTTTCCTTCATGGTGATTTGGAGGAAGAGATATACATGTCATAGCCAAAGCATTACTTAGTGAAAGGTAAAGAAAATTTGGTCTGCAAGTTGAAAAAGTCTTTCTATGGTTTGAAGAAGTCTCCTAGGATGTGGTACTTGAAGTTTGATGCCTTTATGTTGTCAATTGGATTTGTGAGATTGAAATCAGATCACTGTGTGTATTATAAGTTTGATGGTGATCATATTCTCATTGTTGCATTATATGTTGATGAAATGTTGCTGATTGGGAAGGGTAAGAATATGATTTCTGATTTTAAGTCTCAGTTGGCAGCACAGTTTGAAATGAAAGATTTAGGGGCCGCCAGGTACATTCTAGGAATGGAAATCAGAAGAGACAGAACTACCAGAAAACTTTGGTTAAGCCAGAGTAAGTATGTGAAGAACGTGTTGGATAGGTTTAGCATGGCAGATTTTAGACCATTATGTGTTCCTGTTTCTTTGGGGACAAAGTTGTCTGTTAATGATTGTTAAAAATTCCTAGTGAGGTGGAGGACATGAGCAGGGTACCTTATGCTAGTGTTGTTGGTAGTTTGATGTATGCTATGGTCTACATAAGACCAGACATTACCCAAGCAGTGGGAGTCCTTAGTCGATTTATGGCTAATCCTAGACGGGTACATTGGGATGCAGTTAAGAGAGTGTTTAGATATTTGAGGGGTACTTTCGAGTATTCCATATGCTATCATGGTAATGTTACAGGACCTCCGCATTCAATTTGTATTCATGGATTTGTGGATTCTGATTGGGCAGGTGACATTGACAGCGGGAGATCCACCAATGCATATGTGTTCACAATGTTTGGTGGTGCAATTAGTTGGATGAGTAAGCGACAACTTGTGGTTGCTTTGTCCATGACAGAAGATGAATACATGGAAGCAACTCATGCTTGTATGGAAGCCATTTGGCTTAAGAGATTGTGTTCAGATATTGGTGTTGATGCAGGTTAGATTATGATTTGTTGTGACAATCAGAGTGCGATTTGCCTTGCGAAGAATCTAACTTTCCATGCTAGAACAAAGCATATTGATGTACAGTTTCATTTCGTGTGAGACATGGTAGAGGATGGGAAGGTAAATTTGGAGAAGGTAGATACTTTGAAGAATGTTGCAGATGCATTGACGAAGCTAGTCGACATAGAGAAGTTTAGATTGTGTTCAGAGTCTATGGGGCTCTCAGCCTATAGCAGTTAAATCCTGTTAATTTTATTGGCTCTTACAAGGTGTTCGACAAATGGGAGAATGTTGGGAATTAAGGTGTCTCAAACTTGGTAATTCCTTGTATTATTTTCATTGTATTTATTTATTCATTGCCTATGTTGTAAAATAAATTATAAATTCATATTGTCATCTTGCAGGATGTGGCATGGTGATGTGTCATCCTACATGGAAGATGACAACTTGTAATTTTGTCCTCACATGAGGAGATAGGCGTCCCACTTTGTGGTAGGAGTATTTTTCCATGTGTCGGCATCTTGGATGTTGTGTAAGGGAATATTGACTGAAACGGTCATGACAAATTCCTATGACAAAGTTATGACATGTAAGAGTCAGAAATAGGAGATTCTATGACAGGTGAAGACATGTGTCGAAGATCATCTTTGAAAAAGGCATCTTTGGGTGCCCCAAGGTGGACTATGACATGTTGTAAGAGAATATGTTATTTATAGCCTGTGTATGACAGATTCTCCTACAGTTGTAAGTTATGATAGCTATGACATATTCTATGACAGTCGTAAGAGTCGTAAGAGCATCTGTCATAACCCATTTTGGAAATAGGCAACCTCTTTGGGATGGGGTGTGTGGACAAGTGTCAAAAGCATCTTACAATGTTGACCAAGTGTCCATAGGCATGGGTTTTGGGCCATGAGGCCAAGTTGGACGCCCATTCCAAGATAGAGGAAATTTTGCCTTGTATTTTCTATATAAACAGGTGCTTTGAGGAGGAGTTACATTATGTAATTGACAGGTACTGTTATGCTGCCAGGATACCTCCAGATACGAGTGTTGAAGACTCCTAAGAGCTTACATTGCAAGTGTATTGTAAACAACATTTAGATTTGTTAATACATTGTGCAGGTTTTAGAGTGTGTAGTTTTTCTCCCGAAAGGGTTTTCCCCACATTAAATCTTGTCTCTCTCTTCTTCTATGGCATTCTATGTGTATGTTGTTTGCTGCAATATCTCTGTTATTGGGTTGATAACACTATAATTGTAAGGATTCGAAAGAATTTGCACTCTACTTCCCTCATTAGATTAGCGTAGGAAGTGTGTTCCGCATACCTTGCTTCCTTTCAAACCCAAGAAGGGAAAAACCATAGTGAGCAAGCTGCTTGGATTTACTATCCAAATTCAACCTCACAAATAAAATAGGATTACAATATTATTTATGGGCTACAACCCAAAGGAAGCTGCAACTCCTTGATCAGTTACACATTTACAAAACATATCACAATGTTCTTCAACAACACAAAATGTTGATCACTTCAGCTTTTGTACTACTGTCTACCTTTCTTATAGCAACAATACAAATCTATGCAACATCAAGGTATACTTAGGAATTCTTCTTTACCATTTCAGAGCACAGTACATCTTCTACAATTGTATGAACTGATCCTTAGCATTTTTCATCATCATATCTGCTTCTGTTGTAAGTATATTTGCATAATATTGACTCTACTTATTGTTACAACTACTCAACAACCTTTCAACAACTTTGATTCTTTATATATATCCTCCTTAAGATTTTAAGTCTCTCTCTCATTGGTTGGCCAAGATGAAGTATGTAGCATGAAGCCTGTAGTGGCTATATCAATAGGCTCCCAACCAAGTGCAGTAGATAAAATCCCAATACGGTACAAGATCAAGGCATAATTAGGTCCTATCCGGCTTTGACACACCCTTCCAAGATGGCACACTTCTGTTACACTCATCAAAGTCTTTGTTATGCACTAAGTTGGCACCCCAACAACTACCCATCCTTGTATTTGACTCCAGACCCAATGCAGTACTGGAGAAGACTGAATTATATCATGTGGATCAGATAATGAGCATATTATGACTTGTAAAACATTTTTGAACACCTCTCTTACCAAATCATGCTGTTATATGTTGGCACAAACATTTAAACATAGATTCATGTATCCCTACCATGCTCTTATAACACAGTCTTGAAGTGAAACATTGGAATAACATACTTGCGATAGACAATGATGATTGAAGCTTGATCTGAGCATGTCAACATATCTAGTGAAATTTCCTTTCCATCAGCAAAACTAATTATCAGTGTGCAATTCTCTATGGTAACATTAATTCTCTCCTTCTATTCACACTACTTAGTACCAAGGCATGTCTTCATAAATCTGACTCCGAAAAAGCATCTGCGGTACAAATTATTTCTTGAAACTTGAAACATACATCCTTGTTACTCATATCTACCTATCCTTCAAGCTACAGCTTCATATCTTCATCCATGGATAAGTGTGGAGCATTCTCTATTCACTTTGTGACTGTACTTGCCCTATTTCTTTACTATCTTCATTCTTCTATCTCCCAAACATTTTGCAGTAAGATTATGATCTCAAATTTGAAACATAGATACCTAAGGGTGATGCATATTCATCTGTCCTATCCGCAAGTGCATATCCTTAGAAGCAGTAGAGTGCGGTACATTATTTTGAACCTGTAACACCTTTCCTGACGTACACTATACTTAACCAATTCTTCTTCAAGTTTTTGCAACTTTATCCATCAGGTGTCAATCATCATGAGTTCATACCTTCATCATGTAACAAAAACCCAACACTACTAATCATAGACTTCAAACATGAGTATATCAAGAATGTAGACTTACATATGAACTTTAGTATATAAGGTATGACTATGTATAGATGATATTAATCCATCTCCTTTACTTCACAATTCTCTGATCATCATTCATAGTCTGCTCCTCTGAGTTCCTCTGCACATATTCATCTCTTTACATGTCTGACTCATAATGCTTATTCATCTATCTTCATTGAGCATCATACTGCTTCAATCTCCTTGACATCACTTGTACTATTCTTCCACACCGTAGCACTTCATGCCACTATTGACATCAATGACAACCTACATGCAACAATCTTGATTACTCAATATTAGATCCATCATGAAGATGTTGCTTGTAGATTATTTGTTCATGCATTGCAAGATGCAGTATTCCATTGGTATACAATCTTCCACTAAACTCAATACATTCTTGGGTTGAGTTAGAAGCTTCCTTCTTAAAATAATTTGGACAAAACACAGACCTAAGGGAAGCTATCTTATGATATGCAATAGTTAGGAGACAACTCAATGAGTCAATTTTATTGTTTAATCAAATATTTTGCATGATGCTTGAAAGAATTGATTCTTCACATGGGCCAAAAACTATTGTAATTCCAAGTGACTATTTATGAGGACTAGATCCTTTGTTTACAACACATATTAGAGACACAAGTGGACTAATTACTGTAGAATATGCTTTTAGAAGAGCTCTTATCTTAGAAAATATGGGTTATGATCATACACAGGCTCAAATCAACCATCAAATAGGATAAAATATGCACATGCTTTCCTATAGCTCACAATTTCAATCATGCTCTATTTCAAATAACTATTGCAATCAACCAACACAATCTTGATCACAACCAGCATATCAACCAAATTAACCAACATATGTTCAACAATAAAAGTAGATCAACTCTTGCCAAAATCAAACAAATTATTTTCAAGATTCAACAAGTTTTGTTCCTCAAACCAGTCCTTCACAAAATCAAAATGCTTATCAAAATAATTAATATTCAGCTACTTACATGACAAACTCATCTTCTTACGGAACAGTTAGAATACAGAGGTTTATTTATTAGATTATGATGATTATTTAGATGGTGAAGTTATGAATGAGCCAAAACAAAGTGAGTCTAAGCCACAAGAGGCTAAACATGAAGAAATAGAAGATAAATTTGAAAGTGAAATTGATAACATGATTAAACCTATAGGGCTTGTCATGGAAACAAATGAGAACAATAATAGAGATGATGAACTATTAGAACATAATGTTATTAGGGGTCATACCCTTATAACATTTATATATTGTTCTAATATAAAGTTATAAAACCTTATGTTATAAAGCATATACCATTTAATAATTAATAATATAATACTATTAGATTATTAATTATTTACAAATGGTTGCTTTGAAAAGGTGTGACTAATACCCCTTCATGTATTTTTCCTTCCTTTCTCCTATATTTAAGGAGGTTCACTCTCATTTGAGAGGTAAGATAATTCAGATATTTGTAGTGAATTATATCACTATGCACAGGAGGTATTATTGGCCTTATGGAAGTATGTAGAGGACTATATCCCCAAGTTCAGTCTATTTTTTAATAGACTATATTTGTAAGTATTTTAATAAAATGATGCTTTATGGGGTTTTTTACCCAAAAGGGTTTTCCCCATGTGTATCTTGTGTAATGTGTTAAATCTATGTTTGTATAATTCTCATTTAGATTATAAATATTATTTTTGTTTATAATGATTAGTATCCTAAGATCCTAATTTCTAACATGGTATCAGAGTAGGTTAGGCTATACTAATCATTTTATAGGTTATACTAGAAGACATGTAAAACTTGATGGGAAACCTCTTTATGTTTAATCAACACATGTGCAAGGCCATTTGTGCAAGACACCTGGTGTGCATTTTCTATTGTTTCAAAATCAATTCATTAAAAGTAGGTTAAGAAATGCTAATCATTTTTATAGGTGATATCTAAGAGAATTTTCATCCTAATTTTTTTTTCTAATTATATGGAAAGGGGGAATGATGAGGTTGTTGTTTTAGTTTGAATCCTCCTTTCCACAAAATATTCCAAGGGCTTTTCAACTGAGTGCTTCTCCTATCGAAAGGAGAGTCAACTATCAAATTGGGTTGCCACTTGGTTTTCTGCTGGGAAATTCAGAAGTTATCACACAATTTTGCTAATTAATGCTTTAATGCTCTTGAAACCCTAATTTAAGTAAAACAGTAATCAAATCTACGAATTACGACAAATACTACTAGAATTAGACAAAGGGCAGAGAACCTTAACTCACTATTTTTCGTAGTCTAGAAAATGAAAATGTTAGGGACAATGGTGATGGTGCCCTAGTCCAAGGTATAGGTTTTTCCGCAAAGTCTCAAACTCCTTCCGACACTGATTTCTATTGTTTCTTCAGTTTCTGGTAATCTAACAATGGAGGACAAGGTTGATGGTACCCTAGTCCACTAAGGAAGATTCTTTCAGATGTCGAAAGCTCTGCAAACCCTGATGATCACTGTCTAGTTTGTTTCTGTAGCTTCAGATGTGGAGGACAATGTTGATGGCGCCCTTGTCCTGAAATCCCACATAGTGTCCGCTTCTTTTTAGATCCTGAATCTTCAATGTCTGCCTACCTTCCCTGCAACTCCACTTTCTCCAGATCTGATACCTATAACCTACAATCACAAGGAGTGTGGGAGGGGGTTGTGGTGTTTAGAGGCTTGCCTCAGTCAAGCCTCGGAGAGACATTCAAGTCTTCCGAACACCATTGTCAAAGAGAGAGTGCGTGTCCTTGTGGGACAGAGGCAAAAATCCAAATGATAATGATGATAAAGCACAATAAATGTCACCTTGATGATGAAGCTCTCATGGAAGGAAGAAGCTCTTCAATGCCATAAGGAGAAGATGCAATCCAACCTGCAAAAACAAACACAATAGCAATGCTATGCTCTGCAACACAATGATAATCACAAGTATGCCAATAGCTCACAATCATAAAACTTGCCAATGATCTTATAGTTTGCAAATGATAACCTAAACATGCTTATATATGCAACGACTAAGATTTCCGCCAAGAATTTTGTATTTGAAACTTATGATGTCAGCCTGGAAACCAAATAACAGTCACAAACCCGACATTTAAATTTAGGGTAGACCCAAAATAGGGCTAGACTAGGGTACTAGCGCCCTTTTCCATCCCCCTATTTTTTCTCAAGGATCATTAAATTAGCACCCCCTAGGTCCTATTTGTCAAAAGACCCAAGGGTTTTCTCATCAGGAGTCTGAATTATCATGCAAGATGCTCTAAATGCAATCTAAAGACCCGGGAGCTAAACCTTAAGGAAAAAGCCCCCAAGGGTGAATTTTTCTGACATAACACTAATATACTCATGAAATTCCCCTAATGGATTCTTCTCTGTGTGGTGTTAAGTTGCAAGGTGAGGTTGTTATTCATTTTGCCCTTTATCCTTGACTACATCTTTTGATATGTTGTCTTTTTTATTAGTCCTATAGATTTTTGGGTTCATTACATATCAAATAATTTAAATTATCATGAATCTTACTAATCATATACTTTTTTAAAAAAAGATAGATGTTTTTACCATCGAATTGCTCTATTTAATAGATTAAATTATTTAGAAAAGCCTAAGGTCATGTCTTTTAGAGGGGTCATGCAATTCAAATGTTTTAAGCCCTGCAAGTCCTTAATTCAAAAAGTCTTAAGTTTCATAACGGAGGAATGTTAAGTTTCAATGCCTTAAATTCCATTGGAATATTATGCCTTTACTAGTTGTGACCCTTCAAACAATGTTAAAATTTCAACAAAACTTCAATTCAAAAAAGCACATCCTTAGTGATGTCGCGATCTTAAAAGAAAAATGTATCCTTAAGTGAAGTCATAAAGAGAGTCATTATCTTTTAAAGACAATCATTATCTTTGTAAAGAGGCATGACATTTATAAAAGGAGAGTCGCATGAAAATTCATTGAGAACTTTGCATCTTGTAAGAGTCGCATCATTCTCTATGAAAATTCAATTCCTAATTTATTAAAGATTCTTCCCTATTATGGTCGCACCATATTATATTTGGTTCTAATTTCTTAAAAGACCCTTTAACTCCTAAGATACTAAAGTTGAAACATATTAAAAAATAAGGAAGTTGTCATTTTCTTTTAATAAGAGAAAGTGATATCATTTATATAAGGAGACTCGTGAAGAGTCATATCCCTTTTAAAAGGATATTGATGTAGACAAGACAAGAGAATCTAATGAAGGATTGTCCCATCATGTAGCCCAATCAACTTCTCTTATGTGCATTGTGATAACATCAATATTCATGCCTTCAAATTATCATAATCATGTGCTCAAAACTTCAAAGATTGAAACAAATTGTATGTGACCAACATATCCTTGTTAAATTTCAGCCTTAAGATTGTTGTTTGCCAAGATTACTCCTCTTCTCTTAGATGAAAATTAACTTTGATAATTTCCAGCCATTAAGGATTTTTGTTTGTCCCTTTGATTCAACCCAAATGTTTTTATGCAGCCAATCAAGATGATAACACACATACATAACCTCCACAAATCCAACTATGAAATATCTCCAACAAACTTTCCAACTATCTGCCTCCACAAGCTAACAAATTTAGAATTTTTTTCATCTAACAAGTCACCATGGACGTTCACCTTCTTTGCCTCATCAAAATGGATGTATTTCCCTTAGAGAATTATCTTCAATATCACCCATGGACGTCCTCTTGATGACCTGCAAAATCAGAAATAAACTTGGGCTCCTCTCTTATTTTCAATGTCTCTTTAGAGCCAAACTTCCATCTATTTATAATATCTCCTTTGCCAAGTTTCATCTTCCTCATTTGGGCTCCAATGACTCTTGGTATTCCTCTTCTTGCTTAGTGGTGTCCAACTTGGAGAAATGTGACTCTTGGGATTCCTTTGTTTCTTTCCTTCACGACTTGGGTGCTTGAAAACTCTTCATTGTCCAACTTTTGTCTTCTAGCATGTAGGTGACTAGGATTTTGTCCATATGCAACTTGCCTTGTCTTTTCCTTGGAGAGTTGGAGAATTAAAATATTTATTTTATTTTCCCCAATGTTGGTGTATGTTGTTGATTAGAAACCTACAAGACAAACAAAAAGGGTAAAAGAAATAAAATATTTTTTTGGTTGATGCAAGATTGCTTGTGAGCCCAGATACTCCTGCATCAGATATTAAGAGAGGATTTATAAAAAGTAAGTTTTTTTTAATAAAAAATAAGTCTAAAAAATAAAATTAATAAAAAGGAAGACTATTTTCTAATTAAAAAAACAAGTTTAGTAAAAAGTAAAACTAATAAAAAGTAAGACTAATAAAAAATTAAAAGTTTCTCTCATTTCCATCTTTCATTTTTTAAGAGTTAATTCTCTCTATCGTGATGTTCAATAATATGTTCATGGACCATGGGGCCAATAAGTATGGGGGGATGTTGTTATGGAAGTGCAAATAGATTTGGTAAGTAACTTCTTATTTTTTGCAAATTTTGTAATTTTTAAAATTGCTCCATTTTTGTTAAAAAAATGAAGAGTATTATTTTTAACTTAGTTTCATATTGTTATCGTAACTTGCTTGCCCATTATTCTCAGCTTTATTCAAATCCTTTTCAATAAGAAATTTCAAGTTTTTTGCATAACATTTTACCACAATGCTTCATTTTAATGAGCATGAATAAAAGCCAACATTTCTAATTCATAAACATGTACTATAATCCTCTATGCTCTTCAATTTCAAAATCAAATTGCAATATGGAGGGTTGTGGTATAAGTTGTGAAAAATAGAGAGCTATCTATTATACTACGAAATGAATTTGCATCAATCATCCTTTGGATGAGGGTGAGAGAAGGAGAGTGGGTAGTGTTCAAGGTTTTTTACATATTTCTCTTGTTTGTATGGAAGATTTTGATTGATAATATGACATGCAGTTCATATCCCCACCCTTGGTGTAGACATGACATCTTTGGGTCATATCATATCATATCATATCATATTATATTATATGTATTTTAAATTTTGTTGGTTGTTAATTCATGTGGCATAGGGTTAGCTTTATGATTCTCAAGTTCATGGGTTGCCTTTTCAACATATCCTTTAATCACTCTTGCTTCATATTCATTAGTTATAATGAATGCAAGGGGAATTTAAATTTGAGAAACACTCTTTTGAGTGCTCTTCATTGTTTCCCACAATCATTTTACATTCTTATATATCTTAAAGTTGAAATCAGATACTTTTTGACACCTCTAACTAACTCACTTTCAAGAATTTTTTAATATCAAACTATGCACATGTATACCATATTATACAAAATGTAAATGTTGTAGTCTCTTCTCTCGAGGGAAGAAGTCTAAAATGAGTTTCTATATTTCCTTCCTTAATATACATTACAAGTTTTGCTATGACCATGGACAATATAATATTCACAATCAACTTAACAAAATAATTGGAGTTCTATCTTAACGGGCTTCCCTTGTCCATTGAAGATAGAGCTTATTGGCTAAAATCCTAGAAGGTAACATTAAACTTACATTCTCTAAGGCCAAGAAATTAGAGACCCTCTTAAACTAATTCATCATGACCTCCTTGGAATATTTTTGTTAAACATTTGATTAATCATTTTTATTTGTTTTTTTATTTATAATTATAATTAAAAAAGATAATGTTCTTAACAATTAGTTAATTTGGTGTGTCTGGTGGTTTAATTGGATTGACTTGACTTAAAACTAAGTGCATGGCCACTTCAAGATAAATATGTCATTCTAATGATTGAGTTTCCAACTTTCCTAGGTCATTTAGATCTGGTAGCAATATTTACGATGGAGTGTTTTTGATTTCTCGGCTCCCTTTGGTTAACTTATCTAACAATCATATCATACTCATAGGACTATGGTAAGAAGACACATACATCAGAGGTGATAAATGGAAATCCTTCCATCAGTAAATCTATGAAATTCAAAGGACTAACTTCACTAATTATAAACCTAACATCTCTTATAAGCTACTAAAGATAAATGAGCTAGACTCCATCATGCCCTATGTTTAAACATTTATATGTTGAAACTAACCTTAGAGATATATACTACTATAGACAACAATAGTTGATAAATTTTTGATATTGTTGATATTTTTAAAAGATGCAAGTAACACCTAAAAACATAACTTTATTTTTATTATAACCATGGAGGATTTTTTTGATGTTCACCTCTTAAAATAAGAGATATCCTATAAAAACTGGATTAATTTTTGTTGACATAGGGAACTCCAATTTATATGCTACACTGCCAATCTTCTGCAACACCTTATAAGGACCATACTACTTGGGTGCAAGCTTGTTATCTTTTTGTTTATGTTTTAGAGACATTTTCTTATATGGTTGTAATCGCACAAAGACCCAATCTCCCACTTCAAAAGTCCTTTCACTGCAGTGTCATTCTATTTTGTGTCATTGCCAAGTTCCCTCAAAGACTAGCCAGTACCTCTTGTTGACAATGAATGTGTTCTTCAACTATGTTAACCTTTGGTTGTGTCCACAATGAAGAGGTGATTGATGGTGGATGGTACCCATATAGTGCCAAAAATGGAGACATCTTGGAAGAAGTATGGAAGGAAGTGTTATACCACCATTCTTCTAGTGGTATCCATTGCACACATCTCTCTTGTTTATCTGAAGCAAAACATCAGAGATAACCTTCCAAGCATTTGTTGACCACTTCTATTTGTCCATCCTATTGGGGATGATATGATGAACTATGAGCAAGATGAGTGCCCAAAAATTACTTATAAGTATAGGATCATGAACACTTACTATAACTTTTGGAGTTCCATGTAGTTTTTGAATAGTATTCATAAAGGCTATTGCTTTAGTGCTTGCTTCCAATGGGTGTGCCAAAGTAAAAAAGTGTGCATATTTGGTGAGAGAATCCACAACAACCATGATGACATTTTTTCCTTTAGATCTAGACAAACCTGTGGTGAAATTCATAGATACCTCCTCCCACCTCAGACTTGGGATACACAAGGGTTGTAGAAGACCTAGAGTCTTAATTGTCTCCCCTTTGTGTTGTTGATACACCATGCATTCAGCCACAAATTTTTGAACATCCCCTTTCAGTCCCTCCCAAAATAAATCTTTCTTGATTCTATGATAAGTTTTCAGGAATCTTGAGTGCCCACCTATTGGAGAAGTGTGTAGTTCTTCCAACACCTTAAACTTAAGGGTTGGATTCTTGTAAAGATATAACGTATCCTTGTACCATAAAATATTGTTAGAAATGAAAGCAACACTACTTCAATGGAAATATGATACAAGATAAATTTCAGCAATCTTTAACTGTGTGTTATTAATGGAGATTGTAACACAGAAACAAAACTATGCTTCACAGAAATGCAAAATCAGAAATATGAACACATAACACAATGTTTAACGTGGAGAAAACCCTTTCAAGTAAAAAACTCCACACAAGAAAGAGGGCCAATGTTTGTATTAATCTGAAAATGATTTACAATACAACAACACTTCAACTCTCTCCACCAGTCTTCAACCTGACAGCATTTCGGCAGCACCCGAGTACCTAAAATCTGTATTGCAACAAATAATACATGGAAAATACTTATAGTAACATTTTATAACTCATTTTAGGCGTTCACCTTCTCTCTCCTAAGATTCTCCAACCCGTAAACATTAATTACCATCTTACAAGCATCTTACACTTGTCCAAAAACAGCCATGCAAAGGTTGGGCTCCCAAGACTAAATCTGGCCTCTTATAGTATCTTATGATGCATCATAACCATCATAGATTCCACAAAAGAGTATCTTTCCAAGATAGGAAGCTTGGACTAAATATAGCAAATATACAACTAACATATCCGTCATATGCGTCATAGAATCTCAGAATCGTATGACAACTTGCAGCTGTCATAGATTCACTCACCAAACATTATGACAGTTGTCATACATGCCAAAAATAGTATATTCCTCAAGGGAGCACACCTATCCTCATTTACCATGAGTTTTTACATTTGCCAATAGTAAAAGTCACTCCGTAACTGCCACCGGTAACTCTGAAATTACAACTGTCAATGAGACTACCTCATTCCCTTATGGGCAATTACAAATAACAAATAATAAATGGAATAAAATACAATATTGGAATTTACAAGGTTAATGGCACCTTATTCCAACAAATATTTCCTTTCCATGAAAATTTGTCAAACACACTTGAATCTTGTTGGAGTTTCTCAATGAAAGTTTGAGTATCTGTGTCCTTCTCCCACTCTTCTCTTGCCTTATTTACCCATTCTACTTGTAATATGAAATGGCATACAAAAGTGACTCTGTGGGTTCATCTCGCCTCGATAGAGCATCAACTACAACATTCTCCTTGCCTTTATTATATATGATCTCAAAGTCACATTCCAACATCTTTGTGACCCATTTTTGTTGTTCTTCGGATGATAACCTTTGTTCCAAGAAATATTTGAGACTATCATGATATGTCTTGACCTTAAAATGTTTGTTGCAAGTATGTGCTAATCGGTGTTGTCATTGATGTCAATAAGCTTGTGTTGTCATTGGTGTCAACTGTGTCTTCTGATGAGGTTGTTGTTGTTTGATTGAGTTGTGTTAAAGTGATTTGAATTCTTTGAGGAGGTGCTAAAGTTGTTGATAATATGCTTCTTTTGTTGGGTTTCCAAGTGCTTTTGAGAAAATTTGATTAATTATGGAAACAATGTGTTGAAGAAGTCTTCTAGCTTATAGAGTGTTGTTCAAGTTTTTGTTCCGCATTTATTTTATTTTGGAGATCTGAGTATGCGGTTTGGATATGTTGTTTAGAAGTGTTTGAAGATGCTAAATCCAAAATTTGGTACTCCAAATCGTTATGCAGTGGAAGTTGTGTTCACCAGTTTGAGAATAATGCTTAACAGTGTGTCTGGAAGAAAGTATTTTGCTCTGCATTTCTCTATAAAATGGTTTCAGGTGTTGCGGTTCTGGATGTGTGCTTATAAAGTCTATGTTTTCCTTTAGCTCAAGTGGTTCATGGTTTGATGCTCTGCAAGTACATTTCTTAAGTTGCAAATGATGACAGAGCATGATATAGCTGGTTAAGTACTCTGGTGTGAAGTTTCTTCATGTGAAAGATATTGTAAAGGAATTTGTTGGTTTTCAGATGCTTTTGGATGTTTTTAGATCATGTTCATGCTTGGTGCATGGTCCACATGTTGTCGTGTGATTTTGAGGAAGCGTGCATTTAAAAGTTCATGGTGTTAACACAAGGATGGCCGAATTGGTTGTTTACACTATTTGTGGTTGTGCTTTGGTGAAAGTGAAAGCATGATGAAGCGTGTAAGAGTGGATTTAGGTCTATTCTAAAGTGTGATGTGGTCTGCATTCATTCCCCTCCTCCATGAGAATGTTTAGTTCCAGACCTAATTTGAATTTTATGGGTTAAGTTGTGTTGCCGACCTTGGAGAATGTTTTCATGATTGGTGATTGTATAAATAAGTGTCAAGGAGTCATGGATGTGAGTGTGCACAAGGGATGTGATGTTTGTGATGTGAATTTGATCAAGACAATGAGATCTTTCATGTGTTAGGATACTATATGCAGTGAGCAAAAGGTGTCTACTATTTTCAGTGATGCTGCGAAGATGTTGTTTATGTTGTGATGGATATTGAGCTTCATTGGAACTAAACTCCATGCATAGGTTAGATACAACTATATCAGTTCAAAGTCTGATAGTGAGTCATTCTTCTCTTCTTTCTTTCTTTCTTAATGGGTGGTGAGTCCACTTGGATAGTGAGTCCACCTGTAGTGAGCATTCTCTCTTTTGGGCAATGAGCCTTTGTAATTAAGTATTGCTACTACATTATATTGTGAGCTAATCCTCACAGTGGTTTTTCCCTTTTAGGGTTTTCCATGTAAAAATCTGGTGTTCTCTTGTGTGTGGTGTTGTTATGATTTAGTTTTAATTATTTGCTTTTCATGCTTAATCATCATAACATACTTAAAGGTTAATGTGGATCTGAATGTTTGTAAGGGTTTGAAGTTTTGTTACAACTGATTCATCCCCCCTCTCAGTTGTCTTGTGCATTCAACAATGTCTTCCCATTAGATAAGGTCTCCATTGTTTGACAGCATGCAAGATAGCCAACTTTTCCTTCTCATAAACTAGCTTCAACAAATTCTTACATTTGAGTTGGTGACTCTCAAATCCTACGGGTATTCCTTCTTGCATGAGTACTACTCCAATGCCATGTCCTGAGCATCACATTCGACAATGAATGTTTTAGGAAAATCTAGGGTAGCTAGGACTGGAGTTGTGCACATGGCTTCCTTTAGTTGCTCAAATACCCTTGTCGCTACTTCATTCTAAATTGGAAAGAATCCTTCTTTAACAAAGCTATGAGAGGAGATGCTATGCTACCATAATTCTTTACAAATCAGAGATAATAACCTATAATCCCTAAGAAACCTCGTAAGTTCTTAAGGGTCTTAGGAATCTTCCATTCTACAATCACCCAGATCTTATGAGGATCCACCTTGACTCCCTCATGTGACACAATGTGACCTAGGTACTCTACTTCCTAGACACCAAAGATACACTTGGATGGTTTAGCATACAACTGATTCTATCCAAAATGTCCAACACTTGATTTACATGTTGCAAGTGTTCCTCCCATGTTTTACTATATATTAAGATGTCATCAAAAATACCAAAACAAATTTCCTTAGAAATGACCTAAAGATAGAGTTCATCAAACTTTGAAATGTCGATGGTGCATTTGTGAGACCAAAAGGCATTACCAAATAATCATAGTGGCCCTCATGGGTTCTAAAAGTTGTCTTATGTACATCCTCATCTCTAATTCTAATTTGATGATAACCTGAACGAAGATCAAGTTTTACAAAATAAACAACACCTTTAAGCTCATCTAACAAATCATCAATTATTGGAATAGGAAACTTATCTTTTATGGTGAACTTGTTAAGCTCCCTATAATCTGGACACATCCTCCAAGTTTCATCCTTCTTGCACATCATTACCATAGGAGATGAGTAAGCACTCTAACTATGCTTTATAATGCCTACCTCTAGCATCTCACGAACTATATTCTTAATCTCACTCTTTTGTGCATATGGATATCTGTAGGGCCTGATGTTGGGTGGTTGGATCCTTGTTACTAGTTGAATGGCATGATCATGATCTCTCTTAGGAGGCAATCCTTTTGGCATCTCCCAAAAACTACTGAGTGCTAATCTATAATTGCTTGTAGATCAAGTGGTGTAGAATCCTTTGAGTGATATGCTTCTAATGAAAATAATTGGGCCACAAACCCATCTACCCCTTTCTTAAGCATCTTTTTCATTTGGTAAGAATTACAATCTCTGGAGACTTTACATGCAACCCTCTTAGTTCTATTGTCCTTCCCTTTGATTGAAAGTGCATGAATAGTTCTTGGAAGTTCAACTCAATTGTTCCCAAATTTGTAAGCCACTGAACTCCCAAAATAATATCTCTTGCACCCATGGAGATAGAATACATTAGGAAATCAAGATGATAATCTCCATGGATAATTTAATGATGTGGAATTTACCTGAACAACTAACAATACCGCCATCTGCAATCAAGACGTAAAATTTTGGATCTAGATATATAAAATAATTTAGATGAGTAGCCAACTTTTTATTGATGAAGTTATAAGTGCTACCCAAGTCTATCAACACTATTACTCTTTCTTTCTTTAGGAAACCCACTACCTTGATAGTTTTTGGTGTGCTAAAACCTAAAAGTGCATGGCAAGAAATGATTGGTTGAGGATCTCCTAATTCCTCACCTAGTGCATCACCCAAAAAATCTAATATTTTTTCTTCATCATCTTCTTCCTCGCTTGGCCCTTCAATGTAGAACAATTTCTTTTCTACACATTTATGTCCCTTACTGTATTTGTTGTCATAGTTAAAACATAACCCTTTTGCCTTATATTCTTTAATTTGTTGAGGAGTTAGTCTAGTGGGTTGAGGGAATGGTTGTGCTAAAATGCTCCTCTCTTATTTCTTTAAATCCATGTCTCCTAGAAATTAAAAACTTTTCTTCTATCTTGCGTGCTAAAACAAAAGACTCAAATATGGAATTAGTGCTAAACATGTGTACCTCATGTTTGATTTGATCCTTGTGACCACCCAAAAATAAGTCATTCAAGTTCTCCTCTGAATCTGTATCTACTCCTAGGGACAAGTTCTAAAATTTCTAACTGTAATCCTTGACTGATCCGGTTTGTTGAAGTTTAGCTAGTTGGCTAAAGTAGTTATCTGCCACACTATCGCTATATTGTGATTGTAGCTCCTCTATAAAGACAACCCACAAGACTAGGAGACCCTTTTTCTACCATTGAGAACAAAGCCATCTATACCAAATGAATTTCTCTGGTTCTAGATATAAAGAAGCCATTTTCACCTTTTGCCCCATAGGAATTTGATGCACATCAAAAAAATTCTCCATTTGATTTATCCAAGTTAGTGGATCCTTGCCATCAAACTTGCACGTATCCACCTTTGATAGCAAGTTCACAGATCCCATATGAGCATTAGTATTTGGATCTAGATTAGAGGAACTAGCTGATCCACCTTGGTTGCTTGACACATCCACTTGTGAACCTGGTTTATTCTTGATATAAGCAATGATATGAGCCAATGAACTATGGATGGTAGACATCTCACCTGTTATGGAATCCAATCTTTGATGTTATATCATCCTTAATTTTGTTTGGTTCCTCTCTTATTTGTTCTATATATACTATCTCCTCACTTCCCATATCATCATTACCTGGAGATTTTCTGGGTGGCAAAATTATTTTTGCCCCTTGTTGCAGGCCCTGCCATGATAGGATTTTTTTTGGAATAAATCACACAAAATAAATCCAATCAATCTTAAATTTTTACTAACATACCAGGGCCTAGAACTCACTTCTGCGAAAAATCTCTAAGAAATTCGTTAATTTGTAGGCTTGAGAGTGAAATTGGTGGAAACCCTAATTTCACAATAACTTCATCAAATCTGATCCATATTTGCTCAAATCTATCTTGGAGAAGCTTCAATATACCCTTGAAGAATCCAATAAACATCTTGAAAATATTCACCAAAATAAGAGAGATATGTGCTTCCCAAATTGATCTCCAAAATTGAAAAAATTGCCTTGTTTTTGCCTTCACGGTGCCAAGATCATGCTCTAATACCACTTGCAATGAAATAACTTACACAAAAAAGAATATAATAGGAAATATGTTGTAATTACTTGATAATAATTGAAAATAGCAAGCCATTTTGAGGGGGGAAAATCTCCAAGTATCTCCAGTGGGAACACAATTCATAATATGATGATCACAAACTTACCACTAGCTCCTATATATACCTAATTAGGCCTTGTCACCACCTAGGCTCACTTACATACTTAAATATAACCCCTAGGCTGACCTAATAACCTATAATTGACTATAATAATGATTATACATCATAATTTAGAGTTAAGGTAGCCACAAGCTGACTACTCATAACCCTATACACACTATAGGATTAAGGGCGTAGAAAAGTCTACCTTTTAGTATTGGATCTATTCAATTATATGTTTGTGAGAAGTCATGCCAACCATAACAACCCTAGCTAGTGCATATGGTGAATCAATGAAAATGATTATGCAAATGGGATAGTTCAGGCATGAACCCCTAGTTTCCTTGGGAACACCAGGAATGCCAAATCAAATTTATAGTATAAAAAATTCTGACCAATCCTACCCCTATCCAAAATCTAGTCCCAGTCCTAGTCATATACCAAATGTTCTCACAACTACTCAAGTAATGGTTCTACATCCTAGGATAGAAATTTTAGAAGTCCCACCTCCTAGTCAACCTTTTTTCTTTACATCCTTAGATACAACAATTGCAAAGGTCCAAGAGGAGAAAGATGATATAAAGGAATTGACTGAACAAGTTACAAATTTGACATTTAAAGTAACACACTTGAGAAATCAAAATGCATATCTTCAGCATTCTCAGAGGAATAAAAATCAAAACTTCTAGAGGCATAACAAGATTTAGAAAACACAACCAAATAATGGTGTAGTTCCTTCCCCATTAGATAAACAAAATCAAGGAGAAGGTGATCCATTTGGTAGAGTTCACTTAGTAGAAGAATCCATGTCCGATTGGTGTGATTGCACGATACATGTGCACAATTTGAGCTTAACTATCCTTAATTTAAATTAGCTTCAAATGATTTTTAAAGAGAAGTATCGAATGGAAAAATTTAAGATTCTCCATCCACAACTTGATATGAGATTGTACCAACTAATTATGACACAACGTGGTGGTAAAGAGTCATGTTTTTTTATTTCTAGGAGGATAATGAACCTAATGAGACAATTGATGAGGTCCAGGCATATTAGTAGTACCCAAGAAGGAATAACTATAACTTAATAAATAATAAGCCTAAAGGTCAATTTACTACCTCCACTCCTCCCAATAACTATCCGATTTTGCCTAATCCCAAAGCAAGTAATAATTTGGAGCCTCCTAAGGTAACAATTCACATTTTCAATTCTTAGGGTACTATTGTAAGTTCATCAATACAACATAAATCCAACAAGCTTGGTCAATCCATGGTTGAGGAAATGAAGAAAATGAAGGTAAGCCTTCCAATTCTTGAATTAATGAAAATTCTAGGAGTTAAGAAAGCTTTCTTTTAGTCTTTAGAAGATCCTACAATCATAGAGAAATCAACAAAAGAAACTACATCAAGGGATAATCAAGTGAAGGACAACAAAGGAAAAGATAAACTCCTAGTAAAAAGTTTATACTCACATGTAACCATCTATAAAGAGAAGAAGGAACCACCTCCTTTTTTACTAACATTATAGATATTTGGTAAGAATACTCACAACTACTTAGTAGATTCAGGTGCTTCTACTAATGTTATGCCTTTATCAGTTTGTAAAGAATTTGGTCTTACTCTGGATAAATCTTTAAGAAAAGTGACTTAATTAGATAAAACCGAAGTAAATGTTATTGGATAACTCAACCATATACACATGTAGTTAACCTCAAACCCACATATCAAACAATATATTGATATTCAAGTAGTAGATATTCTAGATGCATATGTAATGTTACTATGTAGGGATTGGTCTAGGACATTGAATGGATACATGGATACTAATTTTTCCCATATGTGGCTTCCTTGGAGGGGTATTCCAAACCAAATTTGAATTGAGAGAGATGAAAATGAAACATTTTATTATCAATGAATACAATCAAAATAATGTGATCTTGTATTCTGAGGTAGATCTTGGCGTGTATGCTCCCACTAGCATGTGGAAGAAGTAGAAGAAGTTTTATTGGCCTTTATTACTAATGATAAGTTAGAAATAGACACTTCAATGTGCCTTAAAGAATTTCCATATAGAGATCCTATTGATGGACCTAACGATATTGAAATGCTAATTGAATTAGATAAAGAGATTGCCTCTAAGGATGAAGAGGGAGTTATTAGAAGTTTTATAGAATTTGTATCCAAATTCAAAAGGGATCAAATCAACGTGGGAAGAAGAGTACTACTAGAAGATTTATTATTACCTAATTGATGCAAGATTCAAAATAGTTCTCATTTAGAACTTACATGTTCTTTATCTATGACAATGATAAAAAAGTGAAAGGAATTGTCAAATCTCTAGAATAGCAAGGTTTTGTAGCATGTTCAATTTCATATTCAATACTAGATGCAGTGCCTTCTATGATGCAATTGTAGGAAGATATGATGATGGAAACAAAATACATGGAAACTTCTATGACATCTTCTAAATAGAAAGTAAATGATCAGATATGCATATGCAAATTTGATGGTTCAAAGTCCAAGCAAGGAGCTAGAGAAAGTTTTAAATTAATTAATCCTAAAGGTAATATGTTTCTTACATCCCATTGATTATAGTTTCATTGCACAAAGAATATAGTAGAATATGAAGCAATAGTGCATGGACTTATTCTTTCCATTAGAAATAAAGTAAAGATGATAAAATTTTATGGAGACTTTGAACTAGTTGTCAAACAAGTTAAAAAGAAGTATGCCTACCATGATAAGAGACTTGCTGGTTATAGAAAGAGTATAGGATTTAATAGAAAGATTTGATGCATTCAACATTTAGCTTATCCCTAGGAAAAAGAATCATATAGATGATGCTTTGGCTCAAGTAGCCAACACTCTCAAACCATTAATTTTGTCAAGGTTAAAGAGGTTTTTAGTAGAACTTATTCCTGTACCTTTAGTTCCAGATAATGTCATGAACTTTCAGGAATTTGAAGATGATCAACATATTCTAGAATTCATCACAAATTTAGGTGTTTTTGAAACCTAGATCATTGATGAATTAGATAGAGATGAGATCAAAATTGATCTAGAGGTTATTATAAATTTAAAAAATAATACTATTCCTAAAGGGATGGTGCAATTAGAGAGTTTATTTGACTTTGATTAGTTTGGTAAGTAGAAAAATAGTGCTGATATAGAGGGAGGAAAGTATTTACCATATAACATGGGAGATGAACAAAATGTAAAGAATATCTTTCTGGGCAAAGTGTGCACCCCTAAAGAACAAGTAGGAATAACTGAAGCTTTAACAGACTATCATGATGCCATAGCCTAGAGTTATGAAGAATTGAAAACCTATGACACATCAATAATTGTATACACTATTCCTTTGAAGCCAGGAGTGAAACCATTTAGATAGAAATAAAGGCCAATGAATGCTTTGTTACAGCCTTTAATTTTTCAAGAAGTTAAGAAATTACTTTCAACAATAATTATTTTTCTAGTCAGACATTCTACTTGGGTGGTAAACCCAGTGTTGGGTAGAAAGAAGAATGGTGAAATCAGGGTATGTGTAGATTTTATAAATCTTAAAAAATATTTGGAAAAAGATAATTACCCACTTCCCTCTCTAGATGAAGTGTTGCAAATATTCAATGGTTCATAGATGACGTCTTTTATCAATGGTTATTTTGGATATAATCAAGTAATGGTTAAATATGAAGATAGACTAGAAATAACCTTCACCATGAAATGGGGAATATTTGCATCCAAGAGTGCCATTTGGCTTATTAATGTAGGTGCAACATTTCAGAGCGAAATGGAAATAACATTCAGAGATTTAATTGGAAAATATATAATCATATATGTAGATGATCTAATAGTATTCTCCAAAAGGAGCGGTGATCATATTGAAGATTGGAGGAAATTGTTGCAACAATTCAGAGCATGGAATTTCATTGAATCCTAGAAAGTGTATCTTTGGCGTTACTGAAGGAAAACTTTTAGGGAATCTTATCTTGGACAAAGGAATATAAATTGACTTAGAAAGAGTGTAATCCATATTAAAGATTCTACCTCCAGCTAGTAATAAGGAGTTAAATTCATATTTTAGGAAGATCAATTTTGTACGAAAATTCATCACTAACTTTGTTGAAATAGTTAGGCCATTGAATGCTGTGTTAAAGCAATATGCTAAGATCGAATGGACTCCCAAAGCCCAAAATTCTTTTGCTAAAATAAAGAAGGTAATTTTGAAAGCTCTAGTGCTTGTTAGCTTAGATTACACCAGACCATTCTACATTTACTCCTTTGCATCAGATCACACATGTGCAACAATGTTTATGTAAATAAAAGAACAAGGTGATGAGAGACCTATTGCCTTTATGAGTGCCCCATCTAAAGACACTAAAACTAGACACCCAAATGTTGAGAAGTAAGTTTATGCTTTGGTTAGAGCTGTAAAAAAGTTTAGACACTATATTTTAAGGAGAAAAATCTTTGTTATTGTTCTTGATGTGGTTTTTAAGACCTTGCTAATACAAAATGAATTAGGTGATAGAAGAGGAAAATGGATCAATATGCTATAGGAGTTTGATTTAAAAATTCAACTGATGAAGCTAGTAAGAGGATAAGTGCTAACACGTACAATGGTTGAAGTGGATCAAGAAATTTATTATCAATAGTATTCACTAGATCATATTTTGAATAAATAAAGGTAGGATAAAATTGTTTTCAACTTATCAAATCAGAGATGCCCAAAACATTTGAATGCAACATAATGAAGAGCACTATGCTTGAAGAGAAATAGCTTCATGATTAAAAATTCTATGTTGTATAGGAAGAATCATGTTGGTTATTTACTTGAGATGTTTGAATAAGGCAAAATCTAGTCAAGTATTAAAACATTTCAATGAGAAATTTGGGATAGGTCATGGTTCAGGTTCAGCTACTACCCATCAGATTTTAAGAGTAGGTTACTATTGCCTGACTATTTTTAAAGATGTACATGCGTACGTTCATACTTGTCATATATGTCAAACTTTATTAGCAAGAGAGAGAAATCTAACTCTAGCATTACAACCTATAGATAGAAATGTACCCATTCACGTACTGGGGACTAGGCTTCATTGGTATGATCAATCCACCCTCCTTTGTAGAAAACATGTATATTCTAATTGCTACCGATTACTATACTAGGTAGATAGAAGCTTAATATTTTAAATAGTGTACAATTGAGTGGTAGTCAAGTTCCTTGAAGAGTAAGTAATAAATAGGTTTGGTGTTCCTTTTGCTTTGGTATGTGATAACAAACCCGCTTTTATCCATTAAAATTTTTAAATTGGGAATTTGATTATGGAATCATTTTGAAATTTTTTTCTAACTATTATCCACAAGGTAATGAAGTTTTCGAAACTACCAATAGGAATTTGCTTGATGTTGTTAAAAGGCTACTAAATCAAAATCTTAGAGAGAACGTACTATGGGTAGACTGGACTAGAAACAAAACTTCTTTAGGCACTTGACCTTACCATTTAGTCTATGGACTTAAGCCATTTTTCCTCGTGAACTTGAAGATACCTAACCTCCAATTTATGAATGATTACCTTGATGTTGATGATAAGGTGGAAGACAAACTTCTCCAGTTAATGCATTTAGAAGAAAAATGAGATATTACAATTGACAACTTTGGCAAACACCATAACATAGTAAAATGATGGTTTGATAAATGAACTAAAGTCAAGGCATTCCACATTTTAGATTTGGTTTTGTATTGGGACAAAACTCATGAAAATAAAGGACATCGTGGGAAATTTGATAAGTTATGGTTGGATCCCTTCCAAATTGTAGAAATTCTAGGAGACAACACTTATAGGTTGAAAACCATGACTAGTAAGGATGTCCCATTGGCCATCAATAGGCAATTTTTAATGTATTTTTTTCAAGCCTAGGCATCCCTAATGTCTACCTTGTTAATAGTTAGTTTAGGATCTCCTTTCTATTTTGTTGGTTTGTTGCTTAGATTAGTTTCTATTCTTTTTGTGTGCTTTTTGCTTTGCTTTTGCTTGGTTTTGGGGGGTTATCATGTCAAAATTTATAAATAAAGGGTTATTTGCAAATGTATGCAATGATTTTTTTTGGATTATGTTTCCTAGTTTTCCTTTGAGAAGACTTAGTTATAACCTAAGGATTTCTTGTGGACTCTATTATTTTTTATTATGGTAAGCAACAAAATAAAGGTGTTGATCCGTTTACAAAACAACCCAGAGGACAACCAAAAGAAGCCCAAAACCAGCCAGAACCAGTGCACAGACAACACACTGACAAAACATTAACAACACATTAATAGTAGCAGAGGATACAAAACATAATAAAAAACCAACAACAAAAGTAGAACACAGAAGGAGAAAACTAATTAAACATCTACTCCCAGTCATCAGTGAGGAAGTTTTACATTTCCTCATAGTTTTTCACACTATCCATTCTAGTCCCTTTCATTCCTAGCTTAGAATTCTGTAGAACAACTAAGGTTGTAGCCAAGTGATGCATAATCTTCGTGGTGAAGTGAGATAAGGTTCTAAACTTCTTCTCTAACTCATCCAACTTATTTTGAATACCGGAAACCTTGATGGCAATCTAGGCATAGGTAGCACAATCCTTCTTAACATCAAATTGAGAATAGATAGGGTGATCATCAACCTCAAGATCCAAATCAGGGGCCTTTATTTCAGCAAGCAGGCTAGGACCCTCCTAACCTTGTTTAGAATTATTAGAGGAATCTTCAATGTTCACCTTTTCCTCTTCAACCTCACTTTCCTCAACTTCCTCACCATGCGGAGAGTCACTAGTCTCAATGCATGCTAGCAAGCCTATTGGACCTTCTGATGTTAGACTTCCTAATCCTCCTTTCCCCATAAATACCCAAGTCTTCTCTCTCCTCATGACCAGAAATCCTTTTCTTGGCCTGACTAGAATCCTTATCATCCCCTAGATTCTCTATTTCATCTTGACCCCTTTCAATGAGGTTTTTCTTCTTCTAGTTAAAAATCTTGACATCAACAAACCTACACTCCCCAACTTCATACTGCTCATTCCCTTTAGATTTTTTCTTATTTGCAATCAAGGACTCCTCTAGATTTCTTTTAGTGGAAGGTTTGGGGTCATTCTCCTTTATGAAGGTCTTATTGAGGGCACAGAGACTAGTCACTACCTCTTTGTGGGATTTGGACTTGGAGCCACCAGACTTAGAGATTTTAGGTCCACCAGACTTAGGGGTTTTTGGGGTCGACATCTTCAAAGGGGGCTTGGGTTTGAACCTCAAAATCAAGGGGTAAGTAACATTATCCATCTCCACCAAGGGGTCCCTTGGGGTACTTTCCCTCTTAGCATCACAAATCTTAAACTTACCTTTGGAGGAAGAAGGGGACACAATAGTGGAGCTTTCAATAAGGCATGCTTTAATAGGCTTTGGGGGACACAAGGCCATGTGGAAGTGGTACAACCTCAAAATTCACCCTTGGTGCAATAGGATAGGGGGTTTAGTAGGGTCGTTAGCATGACCCTCTTTGGCTTCTTTGATAGAAGCTTCAATCGAAGAGAGCAGGTAGAACAGAAAGCTAAGCAACACATTGTGCCTAGAGTGATTGAGCAACACAAAATGATAATGATAATAGCATCTGTAGTGGCCTTCCAAAGTAAAATATTTCATTATCATGTAACATACCTTATCCCATGGGGGTGGAAGTTTCTCCCTTTCAAAGCCACCGTGCATCTTCGCCAGCTCCTCACCCTCCTTGAAGAAGATGTTCAAGCTCTCAGTATCATGGACTCTATTGCTAGTGTTATATGGCATGATACTTATTCTTGGGAGATGAATTAATTGTTTGGTATTTCCTAAAGTATTTTGAGATCTTACACATTTACACATCTTAAGAATCTTGAAGTAATTAAGTGAGTCTTTGTGATCTTACATTAAGTGAAAAATCTAAAGGTCTCACCTTTGCCACCAATATGATTCCCAACCTAACAATAAGCTTCATTGCTTGTGAGTTAAGAAAGTTTTAAAAATGTTCTAGAAAAGAAAATCAAAAGAAAAAAGAAGTGAAAAGAAAAGAAATGAGAGGCGGTACTCTCTAGTACCCCAATCAAAAAACTAAACTATTTGGGTGATTCAAGTATCTCTATCAGGGCTATGGACACCTAGCTGGTAGTAGAGTTATGCTTTGAGTGGAATTACACAGACAACCTCATTGGAGCTATAAATGCTTGATTGACAATGAGGCAATGTCTAGGTAGTTTCCAAAGGTGAGAATAATCTATGTGGCTTAATGTTAGATATCTTAGATGACCTTAGTTAACAAATGAGGGAAATTAATACATTTGTACACAATTGCGTCCTTAGGACATGGAAGGTTATGCTAACATTGGTTTTGATTCCTTGATCATGTGTTCATGTTTGTTTAGCCTAAATGTGTGGGTGTACATATAGATTTTGGGTTCTTAAATTTCTTTTATCTTTAAAATGCTTAGGAGTATTTTCTTATCAGAGTCACCATTTTTTGTTCTTTGCACACATGTCCCATTGTGCTTTGGGAAAACATGGACCTCGTCTTTGTTTTCGCTTGGTTCTAGGGTTCTATCAGGTTTTACTTTTGTATCAAAGAGGAGTGATTTTGAAAGGTTTTGAATGGTTAAGTTATTGATTTCTAAAATTCCTAAATCATTTGCAAAAGGCTTTTAGTGTTTTACCTACTCAACTATTAAGTTTCTTATCTTTTTGTAAAATTGCATACTTTTGTCTTTCTACTAGATATGGGTTTTTTCCTTATTGTTGTAGGTCATTCCATTTAGTTTGTTATATATTTCTTGCAAGGATTCTTCAAAAGATATTTTTCTCTATTTTGAAGTTTGTAGATATTTGATGTGATACGAGATGTGTTATATTGACTATATCATATATATTCCATCTACTTCTATTTCTTCTGCAAAAGTTCTTATAACATGTAAATTCTTTTGAGATTTTTTTTTTTGGAGTTTCACTTTAGTTTTGCATTTTTGGGTTTTCCTTATATGTCTAGATATTTTATCCTTCCCCATGAACCTTCATTTCTAGATGATTTTTCCACAAAAAATGGTTTAGTGTGGGATTTTGAGTTAAATTTCATTTACAATATTGCGAACTCACAATCTCCTCCAGGACATCTACTATTCCCCACAACATTCACCTCCAATTGTCATATTCATGAAAGAGAAATCTTGCTTTCAACATGACATCAACATCCATGTACTCACTTCACCTACATTGATGGCATATGAATTAGGGATTTTGACGGATTAAATTCAATTTTAATGTTCATTTGAACACTACACATTTTAAAACATTTATCTCTAAGAAGCATTGAGATCGAAACGAGTTTCAACTATAAAATTTAGCATCAAATTCCATCACATTGGTAAACTAGTGCCATAAAAGATTCTCTACAACCACATTCCAAAGTGTAACTCGAAGACTTACAAGCTAGAGTTTCAAGAATCACAACAAACTTCTCTTAGTTCTTTGATAAATTTTTGAAACATGTAGGTTTTTATTCTCATTCCAATTTCATTTTGAAATACTTTGCATTTGAATATTTGAATTGTAATCTTTGCAATGTGATGGGATTTTCATTTTGAACTATTGATTTGGTAAAATATACTCATGGAGTTTGAATTCTGACCATTAGATTAAACTAAGGCACAATAATCAAGTGTTTAAAACCAAAATCCTAGTTTGATTAGGATAAGTACACATCTTTCATCACCAATTAGGGAAAAATGATCAAATAAAAAAAATTAAAATTATTCCCTATTTCAACATGTGCTAAACTTTCAATATTGTATCCTAGGTCAGTTTTCCACAAATCTAAAGAATTTGTTATGACTTGTGGAAGCTCATTGAAGGAATGCAACTTTATCTTTTGAGATCTCATCCTATCCCTCCTGAGTTTCCCACATAAATTTTATGTTGAAAGGTTAAATAGGTTTGAATTTGTGGAGTTTTATTTATTTAGAATGTAAATTTTAAGCCTTGGATATATGTGTCTAAGAGACAACAAATTTTTTTGCAAAACTTAAAACTTAGTGAAAATGCATTGAACTTAATTTGTGAGATCTATTAGTGTAGGAATATTAACACTACTAAGTCGACTCAACCTCTCTACCCTATATGTACAACTACCGTGTTCATAATCAAATTACTCCAATTCGTAATCAGCAATGCATTAGTCGATCTTGTTTCTAACATGGTATCAGAGCTATGCTAATTGCTTGCTAGTTTGATTGGAGGCAAAAATCTCCTATTTGAAGAAATTTTTGTAAAAAATGCAAATTTTTTTAGAAATTTGACATTTTGCAATCAATGGTCACCGTTAATGTTTACTGTTGCAATTTTGTTCTACAGTTCGTCACCTATGTTTCAACATCATCACCATTTCTTTGATTTGGGAGACCTGCCAGCATTTATTCAATCTCTAGGTAATTTACAACAACCATGACCTTCATGTAATCTTCATCAGATCACAGGTGAAATTCCATTCAACTAGCAAGGTCCACGTTGCATTATTTGAGGTTTATGGTTGTGTTTAAATTATATTTGAATTGTACAACTAATGGTCTACATAGTCACCATAACTTTTGCCAACAGTCAGAGTGCTTCCCAGAGAAGTGCCAACATCACTGGTAGTAGTCAAAGTTTGGTTATAATTCTTTTGATGAGTCACGTTGGTTTCAACATTTGTTGCACTTGTCATTTCCCTTATTGTATGCAAACATGAGTGTCTTTCTCCTTTGTATAAAGTTGTAAGATAATAATAGTAACATTTAATGTTACATATATGATTAAAGCTTCTATGCTACAACCAAATGTAACCATGATATTTGAAGTTGACCACCAAAACATGCTAACTCTTCGAAGTTAGTTAACAACTGGCCACACAAAACTTTTATGCTAGCATGATGCAACAATTAGTGGTAAAAACAAACCACCAAAATTGACATTATATGCTAAGCAAATCATGCAAAGTTGAATTTTCTAAAAAAAAATTACCTCGAAAGACCCCAATCTTGCATAGGTTTGTGCAAAGAGGGGCTTTTTTTCATTTTTCCGTAACTTTTGCCCACAGAGGCAAAATTGAGCATATTTATAGTCGACGTGAATTTGGTTCAGGCATCGACATAGCTACGTCGAGATGATTTGGGAATTGTCCCATTTTTCTCAAAAAAAATTCCCTTCTTTGTACAAGTTAAAAACTTGAAATTGAGTGTCATTTTTTTAGAAAGTGAATAATTTTTTGAGACTAATCTATTGGAAATGATTTCACACTATCATTATAAAGTGCCATTTTTTGTTCCAATTAGCCTTATTTAATGCACTATCATTATAAAGTGCCAAATTTAGGGGGGATAGAAATATTGAGTCATAGGGAAGTTTCTCAAACAACAAAATAATATTGGGATAAAAATATTGAATTATGGGGGGGTTTCATAGAGGTGTGTAAAGAGCATTTCCAAGTTGTGCCAAGAGAACTTCCACAGAGATATGTCAAGATCACTTCCACTACTACTTCATCATTCTTCAAAAAAAATTTTGTATTGTATTGAAATGTGTCATGAACACTTCCACTACAACATCACTATCACCTAATGCTACATGTGCATCCATATTTGATTCTTTGAGGACTTCCAAAGATTCATCACGGTAGAAGATTGATATCAGTTTCCTTGCTTCTACATATTTTAGAGTTGCTTCACAGTAGGCTTCCATAGAATCTCCAAAGCTAGACTTCACATTGGATTTGAATTGTATCCATATGGCATGCAATTGCATTCCACACATAGATCTTGCAAGTATTGCAAGACTATCACTTTCAGTTGTATTGTGTCAAGTGCACTTCCATCGATTCATGTCCATTACACTTTCTTTGTTTCTCTCTTTTGGAGGAAAGTTTTTTTCCCTCATGATTTTCTTTCTTTCTCCACTTTATGAGAGATGCTTTTGAACATGGGTACCTGATCAGGCCTAGTTGCCGGGACCCATCTTTATTGTGCCCACCTAAGCTGTGCTTAAGGGGCGGTGTTAGTGTAGGAATATTAACACTATTACTTATTATTTAAATAAGTAATTATGTGTATATTCCCCACATGGCTTTAAGCCACCTTAGGTGGTTAGATGTCTACTTGGAGAGTCCATTACAACTATCCAAGCCACTTATCGACACTCATTCTTCCACCTCTAGTTGAGTGTTGAAGTTGACTCCTAAGTTGACTCAACCTCTCTACCCTATATGTACAAATACCTTGTTCATAATCAAATTACTCCATATCGTAATCAGCAATGCGTTAGTTAATCTTGTTTCTAACAAGATCTTCATCTAGAGTTGAAGTTCAATGTTGAGTTTAACATCCGGTGCACTTCATTTTCCCTACATATTTAGATATAGTTGATTTCCTCACATCTTGCAAGAAGTTAAATTTCTATGGGAAATTCTTGTAGGACTTTGTTGATCAGGACACTTTACACTCTATTTTTCATGTCTTATTCAGTTATAGTTCTCCACAAAAGTTTAATGAAGTTCAAACAAAAGAAGGGAGATTTGTAGACTATCAATTAGTATCTGGATGTTACAATGAAAACTAGGAGATCTTGCATTCACTTGTATTCCCACATTTCATATTTTAACTTGTTTACATGTTTAGGCTATAGAGTTTTATATTGTGTAGGATGCTTCAAATAAATACACTACATCCACTTCCACTATGTTTTCCCACAAATTTAGATTATTAGATTTATTCTTAGAATTTGTTTTCAAAAGAGATTTCATGATATCTAGTTTCTCATACAAAACCCACAAATATTTAAAATGTGTCAAGATGAAGATCAATTGGAATTTTAAAAGGAGATTTTATTGCATTTTTTAATCTTGCACAACAATGCCAACAAGAGCTAAGAAAATGAATTATGAATTCAAGGGAGTGACTCCTACCTCCAAGGTTAGTTCCACCTGGGATGAAATTTTAGATACAGACATTGGGAATGTTGATATGGAAGATTTCAATTGAAGAATGTATAACGAGAATCCTACCAACAAAGTAGTTAGAATGGTAAACAATGGAATAGCCTAGGTTGCAGGGTTTCCCACTTTAGTACAATGTCTATAATTGGTCCTTGTGTGTGCCAAACATTACCTGACTATGTCAAGGAGAATAATGACCAATGATAATAGATTGTTGGTTGATCTTTCTATAAATGCAATTGTAGAAGCATTCAATATTCCATTTCATCCAGTGATGGTAAATGTCACCATAGAGCAAGGACATGAGCACTTCAATCAATATTTAGACACTTGTATGAGGATAATCAATAGATGGATGAAAGTACCCAAGCTTGCTTTGTTTAAGGTGCCCAAAACACTCTTCAAGAGTGATTTTTCAATTGAAATAAGCAACATGGAGACTTTAATAAGTACAATCATGGGGTTACCCACTACTTCAACCTTTTATCATTGGATGTTCAATTTTGTTTATGAGGTGTTGTACAATGAGGAAATGATATATTGGTAAAAATTTATCAGTGACAATTTACATATATGCTTTCCAGAAATGTCACATATCTTGGTCTAACAAGAAGAGGAGCAATAGGAAATGGTCCAAGACAATACAAAATATATGATCACTTTCCTCAATTGCTGATGGCAGCTCCTTTGAGGCATTATAAAAGAGTAAATGACGCATTCACTATGTACACCAATAGAGTCTTGGAAGGAGACTTAAATAAAAGGCTATCATTTGAAGCTATTTAGATTGTCAAGAAGTATGGAAGTTGGTTCATCCAATTTCTCAAGTTTTCATATACCAGAACTGAAGGGTTCATTGGGCTAGCTTATAAATTACTGAAATATCCCACTCATAAAATAATTCTACTTAAGTTGACTAGGAAGATATGTGAGTCCTAGTAGTTGCTAACTTACAAGCATAGAGCAAGGGTACAATTACCTTTAATTCTTTGATATTTAGAATGTATGCATGTCCTTCCTTTTCTATTGCCACATAGTATAATATAAAACTTTAGAGGTATAATTTACATTTTTATAATGCTAGGGTCAATTTTGATCCTCATAGGAAGATGAAGCAGTTAGTAGGAAAAGAGTTTTAGCATGTACCTCATTTAGAAATTTTTTGGAAAGATTGCGTAGATGACCATGAGGTCAAGAAAATGAGGTATTGTAGGTTGTTTTCAAGAAGCCCTATGCATATTATTGATCAAATGAAGAAAACAAGCCTAAATGTGTCTATGTGGGATGCATTATCAAGTCCATCTCAAAGAGACTTATTACAAGATGCTTTGAAATAGTTTCCATCAACTGGACCAACAATTCAAAAAGACAAGACTCCAATTAGTCTCATCCAACCCAATGAAGAGTAAGTAAAGTGAAGAAACCATCTCCTTTCTACTTATCTCTAAATAATGGGAAGTTTTTAGTACACAATTGCATGATAGACTCAGGTGCCAATATTTTAGCAATACCAAAAAAGATAATAGATATACTAGGTATTAAATACACTCTAGTTTCCAAAGGTGTTTTGCAGCTAGATGGCACTTCGGTTAATATGGTGGGAGTGATCAAAGAGCTATATTTAAATCTTCACGCTTTCTTAAACTTGACTATTAGTCAAGACATATTAGTCATTGACCTACCTCCTTTCTTTGCTAGTTGTTTGTCAAGAGATTTCATATCTAAGGTTGGTGGTTATTTGTCATCTGATTAGTCTCGCATGCTCTTAAGGACAAGGTATGAAACAAGGTTTACCATCAAAGATGAGTCTATATCAAATTATCATGTGGAAATCTATGATCCCAACCCTATTAACCCAAATTGAACAATACAACAAGAAGAAGAAAGTGATTCAAGGCCAAAAGAGATAGCTACTTCACCACTTTTAGTCCCCAATCTCTTGTTAGATGAGTGGGCTAAAGAACATTATGATTTTTATCCTTATGATGTTGTTGAAGTGACTGGATTAGGTACATAGATGATACAAGAAGAAAAATCTTTTGTACCTTCTTCACTCAAGCAAGAAGATGATTTAGATGGCCTTTGGAAAATGTTTTTTATGGTACAAGGAACATAAATGGAACAGGGGCAGGTGTATTCTCGATCTCTCCAAGTGGTAAGAGGTTACATTTTTCTCATATACTACATTTTGCTTTTACAACTAATGTTACAGAGTACAAAGCATTGATTCATGGGTTGTTATTGGTAGAAAAGAAGAAGATTAAATAGATGTAAGTGTTTGGAGACATTGAATTAGTGGTTAATCAAGTGAGAAAGAGGTGTGCCACTAAAAATGAGCTTCTCATAGCTTATAGGAATAGATTTTGAGACCTTATAGAGAATTTTGATGCTCTAAATCTGCAAGTGGTCCCAAGGAAATTAAATGGTGAAGCTGATCAGTTGGTAGCAGGTGGATCTTAATTTTCTCTACCTAGAGACCTTTTTCAAGGTCATGATCAACATGTTAAAATGGTAATCAGACCTTCCATTCTAGATAATGATCCAAGTTGGAAAATCTTTGACAGTGATGAGAAAATAGTTAACTTCATCTAGAATGAAGCTGAGTTTTCATCAAATTTAAAGTCAAGATTGCAAGAGGGGTATGGTGATCAAATTATGCAATTAAAGACCGACAAGCTTCCAAGAGGATTGATCACTCTTGAAGACATTTTTAGTCTTGATGATAAGTTCAAGGGAGAAATAAAATATGACAACAAGAGAAGAAGATTATCAAAGGGTTACAGTTGCCCAAAACAAAGATCCAATGCTAGGAAATGTTTTGTAGCGATATTGAGAAACAAACTTTTATTTCTTTGTCTCAAAACTATAGTGATATTTTCTCATGGAGTTATGAAGACCTTAAAGGGTTTGATCAAATGTTGCCCAACATGCCATATAATTAGATCCCAATGCAAAACTTATTAAGCAAAAGCAAAGACTAATAAACCCCAAGATTGAACCCATGATGAGGAAAGAACTTTCTATACTCATAGAGTCCAAAATCATATTCTCTATCGAATACTCCTCTTGGGTGGAAAACACAGTCCTTGTAAGGAATAAAAATGGGGAGATAAGACTATGTGTTGACTTTAGAGACTTGAATCTAGATCCTCTTTAATCATTATCCTTTGCCTTCCATCAATCAAATTTTACAAACTGTAGTAGAGGCTGAAAGGTTTTCACTTCTGGATGGCTATTCTGGCTATAACCAAATCTTGGTAAGAGGAGAGGGTAGGTATAAGATAGCTTTTACTACTAAATGGGGATCCCATTCCTATGAGAAACTACCCTTTTGTTAATCTAATGCTGTGTTACTTTTCAGAGGGTAATAGATATTGCTTTTAAAGGTTTCATAAACAAGTTTATCCTAATCTATTTGAATGATATCACAGTTTTCTCAAAAGGAGGTGAAGATCACAAGGAACATCTTGAAAAAGTGTTTGAGATTTTGAAGTATTCCTCAACCCAAAGAAGTGTACTTTTGTTGTTCCTCAAGGTAAGCTTTTGGGTCACCTAGTCTCAAAAGAAGGCATCTCCATAGATTCATAAAGGATCTCAACCATTCTCTCTCTTTCTTTACCAGCTCATAAGAAGACATTGCAATCTTTTCTTGGCAAGATAAATTTTTTTAGGAAGTTTATTTATAATTGTGTAGGACTACTCAAGCACATCACATTGATGCTTAAGAAGTATTTTTCCCTCAAGTGGACCAAGGAAGGAAACTATAGTTTCAAAAAGATCAAGGAGGCAATTTCTCAAGCACCTACTCTCATCAACCCAAATTTTGAGAAATATTTCATCCTCTATGCTCATGGAGCTGAATCTAGTGTTGTAGATATCTTAACCCAGCAAAATGATGAAGGACTAGAGTAGCCTTTGGCTTTTTTTAGTCAAACATTGAAAGACTATGAATCAATGTATATCCCCATGGAGAAACATGTATTTTCTATCATGAGGGCTCTTAAAAAATTCAAATATATGCTTGCAAACAACCATATCAAGGTGCTGGCCTCTCATCCTAGTGTAAGATATTTCATAATGGGAGCTGAGATAAGTGAAAAGAGGGTTGGATGGCTAACTAAAATTATAGAATATGATGATACTATCAAAGCCACAAAGTTTATTAGAGGTAGAGGCTTGTGTGAACAACTAGCTATGGATGTATCAAATGAAGAAGACTCATCTTATGTATTTCAAGAAGAGAAAACAATAGAAGGTACATCTACTAGAAACTCTTGGATAACTGACATGATAAGAGAAGAGCAAACAATAGAAGGTACAACTACTAGAAACTCTTGGACAACTAATATGATAAGATTTCTATCCACTAGTGAGTATCCTTCTGGATTAGACAAGACTAAGAGGAGACATTTTAGATTATAGTCCATTCCATATGCTTTCATAGATGGTATTCTTTTCAAGCAAATCTAGAAGGAGTCCTGCTAAGGTGTGTAGAAGAAAACAAAGTTGAGAAGATTCTTAGTTAATTTCATGAAGGTTCATCTGGAGGTCATTTTTCTCTAAGAGTTACAATCATGAAAATAATGAGGGTAGATTATTTTTAGCCCACATTGTTCAGTGATGCTCATAGATGGGTTAGGAAATGCAAAGAATGTGCTCTCTTTACTGGTAAAAATAAACTTATTCCTCTTCCACTCCATCTTATTCAAGAAGATTAGCCTTTTTCACAATGGGGCCTAGACTTTATTGGTATGGTTAACCATGTATCTAGTGCTGGTCATAAATGGGTGTTGAAAACAAATAATTACTTTACCAAGTAGTCATTCCACTTAAGGAGGCTATTGAATCAGTTATCATAGACTTCTTGGAGGAGATTGTAACAAGGTTTGGAGTTCCTCATACTATTATCTCTGATAATGCAAAAGCTTTTATAGGTTTAAGATTGTTGATTGGGCTCTCAAGCATAATATTTATTTGAAGAATTCCTCTAATTATTACCCTCAAGGTAATGGTCTAGTGGAATCTACCAATAATAATTTGAAATTAAACTTTCTCTTTGGGATGATAGGATAACACCCAAAAGAGCAATAGGTAATTCTCCCTTTGTCCTTGTTTATGGAAGAGAAGATAGGCTGCATTTGTCTCTAGAATTATCTTCACTGGAGTTAGCTCAATAGTTGGAACCAAAAAGGAGAAGATGTAAGAGATGTTAGGGTGGATGAGTTGACTAAGTTAGGAGAATTGAGGCAGTCAACCATGATCACATTGGAAGAGCATTAAAAGAAAACCAAATAGCATTTTGATAAGAAAGATAGAGAGCAAGTTTTCAAAGAGGGAGACCTTGTTTTGAAATGGGATGTTGATAGAGCCAAACCAAGAGAACACACGAAGTTTGATGTCATTTGGAGTGGTCCATACATAATTACTAGTCGCAAGGAAGCTAATGCTTTTTATCTATCAAAGGTAAAGGGAGAAGTTCTTCCTATCCCAATCAATGGGATACACCTCAAGCCATGCTTTTGAGGTTGGTTTTCAAACCTTCTACATATTAGAATAGTTTAATTTTTGAAAATAAGTGTTGCTTCACATTTTAGTTGTCTTGTTTTCCTCAAAGTGTTGTTGCACATTCTACATTCTTATTAGGAGATTGTATGACTAGTGGTCCTTTACTGGTAGTTTTTGATTTGCTTTGTTTTTGTTGTGTGTTGTTTCAAACTCCAAATGACTACTATGCCCAAAGGATTTATTAAGGCTATTGGTTTTAGGTTTTTAGCAAGAAAAAACCCCTAAGAGGTTGCCAAAATGTTGATTTTCTAAGTCATCCTTAAGGTTTTTCCAGTTTGTAAAAACCTTTTAGGGGGTTTTAGACTTAAAACTAGTTGTTTTATATTAAAAGCCTTCTCAATATGACATGTTGACATTCAAAAGACTTTCAAAACTATAAGATTGAGTATAAGTTTTATCATGCCTTTTCACATTGAACATAAGAATATGCCATGGCATAGTGTATTGGGTTGTTTGAGGTTTTTAAAAAATGTTTTAAAACTCCAAAAGTTCACTTAAAGAGACCAAGTGTATGTAAAGGTATTTTGAGATATTTTAAAATCCATTTAAGCCACATAAGGTCAAAAGTCATCTAAACATGAATTGGAGGGAGTATTAGTGCTTTTAAAAGTGAGATTGAGTTATAGGTTTAAGTTTAAGTCCTTTAGGTTAGCGCTAGTAGAAGAAGGCTATTAGTACTGTTCTTCCTAACTTGTAGGTTCAACTCCATGGAAAAAAGAGTATGACATATGTTTTTAGGATTGTGGGAAATTTGAGGAATCTCAAAAGGAAATGAAGATCAAAGAAAAAATTGTTTCAAGTCTACCGATCTGTTGAAATAAACATTGTGTATTTGTAGATTGTTAAAAAATACGGTGCGTATTTTGACTTTTCTAGGGTTTGTCCGAATACTAATTGTATGAGAGATCATCTTTAGGGTTGTGTAAAGCATCTTTAATAGTGTGTATTAACATGTTTGAAGTTTGTATAAGACCATGTCAACTGTTGTGTATAAAGTACCTTCAGATTGTATGAGAGACCATGTTCATTGCATGCTCAAGCATGTCTAGGGTTTCTGATTTGTGAAAAGCCATTGTAAAGCTCTGTAGAAGCTACAAGCAAAAGAAGATACCATGTATGATGTGAAATAGCAAGATCTGAGGTAAATGGTGTAGGAAGTTTGAATAGTGATTAACATTGTCTCTATAGGATGGATGGGTTTTGATATGCTATGATGGTTGTCTTGTACTGCATACCATTCTAGATGTGTTGGGGGCTTTGAAAGATGCTTTACCTAAAGGAGATTGGTATTGCTAGAGTGATTAGTGAGAAGACATTATACTTGATGTATCAACTCACAACAAATGTTTTAGTCTTTCACAAGGCCTATTTTCACTTCCATCACTGCAATGGGGATCTTAAAGATAAACAATTATTCTTCTTTCGGAGGTGTCTTGTATTGCAAGTCTTCCTTTGATCAATTCTTTAAGACAACTAGAATTTTGGACAATTTTTTGAAGGAACTTCTAAAACTGTAAAAAACAACAAGTTGAATGATGATAATATTAAGTCACCCAACAAACTCTCAACCATGTTTTTTGGGATACAAGAGAAATGTCTTGCTTGTGGAAAGATGACATCCATTTGAGAAGGTTTCTATAGAAGGTATGACATTCCACAAATTGTTTTAAGTACATGCATGAAGGCTTTATTATCAGTTCCCAAGATTATATTGCACTTTATTGCAAACACCACCAAAATTAGCTCCTTGAGGAGAAAGGCAATTATAGTCGGCTTAACAAGACTCCTCCTGTCAAAGGCATAATAGAGAATTTGGTGCATGAGTGATCTGAAATTGAAAGCTTGAATTAGGTATTCGTTAATGAATCAGGTGTTAGTTAAGAAGTGTATGGTGTGTTGATTCTATGACCATAGAATGTTGCTATGTGAACCTTTTCAAGGTCTGTATAGACCATTATCTATATGGCCATATAAGGAGGTTCTTATCCCTATTGTTGCCCCTTGAGAAGACCATCCAAAATTGTGTCCTGCAATATAGATGATGTTGGGTAAAGGATAGTTGAAGGACTCATGCTTGTTAACTCTGTATTTCAATAGTTGATAGGTCTATTTTAGGGTAAATAACACTAGAATCTTTGTATAAACTAGACCTATTTGAAGGGGTAAATAACCATCAAAGGCCTGTAAAGTGTAAAGAGGCATATGAAAACCCTAAAATCTATATATGAACTATTTAAAACCTATGAAACCCCTATAAACTCTTTAAAAAACATGGGGAACTATATGAAATAGTTGATAGGCTTGTATAAGTCCTATAAAGTCAAGGTTTAAGCTTATAGAGGTTTGATAAAGCCCTAGTAGGTATGTTCAAACATTAAAAGGTTGGTTTAATCATCAAAAAGTATACACAAAACATAAAAGCCATGATAAGGTTTTAACAAACATTGTACAAGTCTGTGAGACTATTTAAAGAGTTTATTTGAGCCATTGATAGATTTGTGAGAAAAATAAAAGCATTAATGAGGTTATTTAAGACCATAGACAACTCTATAGAAGCATAAAAATGCTTGCTTCAAGAAGAAGAAACCATTTGAAAAGTTAGTGACCTAGATATGTCTACAAAGGTAGGTAAGGTCATGTTCAACATGTACATGTATGCACATACAATTGAAAGGTCTATAAGGTCTATTCAAGAAAAATAGACCATTGATAGGTTAATGAGCATGAAAAAGACTAGGAAATCATCTACAGAGTTTGTCCAAGGATTTGTGAAAGCTTGGTGATGTCTGCAAGACCATATAAAAACCTATATAACCATTGAAAAGCAAGTAAAAGCATGATTAGGCTTGTATAAATATTTAGAAGCCTTGCTTAGCTGCAAAGAAGCCATGAAGGGGCTCTAAAGAGCATACATAGGTCTTAAAGATATTATACAAGTCTAAGAATATTTTCACAAGTCTAAATAAGCCTAAACAAGTCTTAAGGAAATCACTCAAAAGTTTGTGAATTCATAAAGAGGTTTGTGACCATTGAGAGATCTGCAAGGTTCTTTGAATGATCTACAAATAAGTAGTGAAAGGTTTACCAAACCATCTTTTCAAGTTTTGAAGGGTCTGATCAAGCATAGAGAGGTCTGTAGGGACTATTGACAGTTCTAGACAGTCTATAGAATATGTACATGTCTGTATAAATGTTTCAAAGTTCTACATATATGTTCAAGAAGTAACCAATATACACGTATGTCAAAGCTCTAGGAATATTGTAGGGTTTATGAAAGTCTAAAAGGGTCTACAGGGCCTTGTACAGTTCTGTGAGACCATTTTAAATGTTTGTATAACCATTTTTAGGGCCTGCAGAGATTCTAGGGACTATGTAAGTAAATAAGGTATCTCTGACCATTAAGAGTTTTAAGTATATTGTAACTATAATGTTGTAGAGTTTTGGAACCTTATACAAGTTTATGGAAATAAACAAACGTGGAAACTCTAAAGAGTCTATTAAAGCCCTGAATAGATCTGCATGAGCATTAGAAAGGTTTGTGATAATCATGATAGGTTTGCATAGCTTTATTAGGACTATGAAAGTAGTTAAGGGTCTATAAGACCATTCTATAGGTCTACCTAAGCCTTGTTCAAGTATGCATGAACCCTAGAAGATTTATTGAAGATTAAATCCCTGTGAGACCTTTGAAGGTTCTAAGAGGTTTAAAAGAAGTCAATAGATGCTCTAATAATCTCTGTGAAGGTAGAAGCTACTGCATAATCATGGAAGGTATTGTAAAGACCATGTACATGTTTATTTAACCCTTATAGAGGTTTGAGAAAGCATTGTATGGTCTACAACAAAGTATAGAACAATTTGATAAAACTTAATAAGGTTTGTTGAAATCATTAAAGGACTATGAAATGAGATCATTCAAGGACAAGAGACGATTGACAAGAGTGATGAGCTTATTATTTGTCCTATTTATTTCACCATTACTTATAATTTAATCCATGTTCATGATGTTATAATATCATTCCTAAGATATTTATGAACTTTACCTCGATTCCCTGAAGCATTAACTATGATTAATGATGATTTATAAACGTTTGTATGTTTTAGTTAGTTGATGCTAAATTATGATGAATGATAATTATTAAATGTCAAGTATTTGTAGAAGGATTAAAATATCATTTGTGGAAGGAATGAGTCATTCATGCATCTGAAAAGAAGAGAAACAAGTTGACAGTTCTCAACATGTTGTTGTTGCTGGAAAAATGGCGTGCAAAAAAAGTTAAAAGGCAGTTGCAGTAAAATAGGCATATCTTCCTTGTTTCTTAATAAAATGCAGATTTTCAAAATGATTTGGAAATCTAAAAAGTAGGAGAATGAAACCCAGAAAGAGTTTGAAGAGATACACAATAATAAAGGAGCAGGAAGTGACAAAAGTTGACTAAGTAAAATGTGGTGACTGAGAAGGCAGAGATTTAGTCCAACCTCCACCATTTGTTATACTCTGAGTTTTAAATTGAAATAAAGTTGGATATGGATTGCCATGTATTTATACACATCAACAAATCTCCAACAAATCAGTTTGATCATAAAAGAGTTCAAACAATCTCTTTTCCAATTAGCCAGATGAAAAGTTGTAATAAGACTTTATTGTCGAGTCATTGTATTTGTGTCATTTGAAGAATAATCATTTTCCTTGTTTGAAGGAATGATGGGACACCTATTAGATGTTTGTTAGCCTATATATTTGAGTATGTAATCAAGCAAAAATATATAGAAGATAATATAGAAGGAGAGAATTTAGTTTAATTACTTTTAGTTAATAGTTTAGCAGTCATCTACAACCATTGTTGAAGGTACCCACAACAACTACTGTGCAGAAAGGTTTCTTTTCAACATTAACTGCATTTTGTTTAAAGTTATTGAATTTTAGTTATTCTTTCACACAATGATGATAGATTAGGAGTCTCTCATGGTGCATATACAGTGCAGACCCATCATAAGCTTACGCTCCTTGGTTGATAATTTAATGTGGGAGTAGAATGGCAAGTGGACTGTTCAGATAGGTTTACCCCTGAATTATGTTGAGTCTACAATGCATTAGTTTTCCTCTACATTTTTGGTGCCGTTGACGGGGATGGTGTCAAGCCATGAGAATCTCTAGGTTTCTTAAAAGTTCTTCCTTGTTTTTGTAGAATCATAATTTCTATTCAAAGCATTTAGGATTATTAGGCATTTTTAAAGTTACCACAATCAGATTTAGCAACAGAAAAATGGATCAGATTGATATGCTTGAAAATATTAAATTGGAAATCAATGAAGACATATTCTCTAGCATCATAGAGAAATTTTGTTGAAGAATTGATGCTAAAGAGGACAACCTTGTTTTACAAAATGAAGAAGTCATTATACACAAGGTTGCTGGTCAAGATGAACGTGATATCAAATCAAAACTCCTACTTGAAGAAGAGAGCTGCTATGAAGTCAAAACCAGTATTCTCATGCAGAAAAGTAAAGAAGAGATTGAATAAGACCAATTTTGGGATTACTTAGAGGTGTTTTGCTCAACTTTAGATGCAACACCAATATCTTTTGTAGAGCAAAAACATGAGCAACATGAGCATCTTGCAAAAATTTCTATGCTTCTATCAAAAGAAGCAACCCATCAACATGAAACCAACAAGGAGGGTTCAAAATTTGTTCTTTCACGTGGATGTCCTATCAGACCTCTAGCTGAAATAGAGGCCACAAAAGTATCACAAGTCATGCTTGCATTCAAGCATGAAGTTACAACTGAAGATGAAGCTAAATACATAGTTGCAGTTAAAGAAGAATGGTCTCAGCTCACTTATTTCCTTCAAAAAAAAGTATGTATTGTCAAAATGAAGTAGTAAGTGAGTTTGTTTATGTATATCAAAAATTATTGCTGTTGTTTATTAAGTTTCTACTTATGCTGCACCTCTTTTTGGTTGCTCACAAGTATGTGAAGCATTGTAAGTTGCTAAGGAAAGGCAACTATTTCATAGAACCAATCAATGGTTTTGTTTGATCAAATTTTTATTTGTTGGTTAGTGTAGGTTAGGATAGGTTTTTCATTCAATAAGTGTTGTTGCACAATGTCTTAAATGTCTTCGTCTCTAAATATTGAAGCATAGTTAGTTGGGTGTTGTCCAATGTAGTTTGTTTCCTCATTTCTTCTTGTTTAGATGACTATTTCAAAGGTATTCATAGTTGGTTGTTTGGTCATATTCCAAAGTCATTTTTTTCAAGGTTGTGATTCATGTCTGTTGAAAAAGGTTTCCATTAGGTGGTTGGGTCTTCATGGGATAAAGAATGTCTATTCCATTGGTGTTGTTCAATTGATCTAATCATATTTTATTCAATGGTGATGGACTACATCTAAAAGTTACATTAGAAGTCATTAGATGGATAGACATTTTCTGTAGTGAGCAGCCAAGAAACCTACAACAATTACCGATGATAAATATGTAGCCACTCTTAGAGGGACCTATACATTCAGCTATTCAGGAACCTGTACATTCAGCTATTCAGGAACCTATACTTTCAGCTATTCAAGAACCTGTACTTTTAGCTATTCAGGAACCTGTACTTTCAGCTATTCATCAAGTTTATAGATTTTCACTACATCATAGTAGGTACTTACATTTATGATTCTCATTCATTAGTAATATTTATCATTTTTAGTTAATTAACTACCTATGCATTATAATATGTTCATCAATTATCATTGTTCTAATTACATGCTTCATAACTGATTTATTTTGCTACCCACATCCATACATTGGCATTTGAGGACAAATGTCCTTTCAGCTGGGGGGAAACATGCATGCCTTGTATTGTTGCCATAGACCATAGGAGGATGACCTTGCTTGTATATTTTTATACCTACCTCCTACATTCATGACTATGTTTGCTTCAATTGACATATTGTTCTATTGATTTCCCTTTGCCATTATTGCCTCAAAGTGACAAAAGACAAAAGTATTTAGGGGCAGCTGCACTAGATGTTATTCATGTTATCTCAAGAATGAATTAAAGAGAGAAGATGTTAAGAGAATATGGAGAGACATACATACAAAAGTATTTCTATCTTGATAAAAAAGAAGGCAAGATAAACTCATTGGACTTCATGCTGGTAGTTTTCATGTCTAACCAATGTCCATCTCCTACTTGAGGACAAGCAGAACTTCAGTTGGGGGGAATGATGAGCTTATTATTTGTCCTATTTATTTCACCATTCCTTATGATTTAATCCATGTTCATGATGTTATAATATCAATGCTAAGATATTTATGAACTTTACCTCGATTCCCAGAAGCATTAACTATGATTAATGATGATTTATAAACATTTGTATGTTTTAGTTAGTTGATGCTAAATTATGATGAATGATAATTATTAAATGTCAAGTATTTGTAGAAGGATTAAAATATCATTTGTGGAAGGAATGAGTCATTCATGTTGTTGAAAAGAAGAGAAACAAGTTGGCAGTTGTCAACATGTTGTTGTTGCTGGAAATGTGGCGTGCAAAAAAAGTAAAAAAGGTACTTGCAGTAAAACAGGTATATCTTCCTCGTTTCTTAATAAAATTCATGTTTTTAAAATGATTTGGAAAGATGAAAAGCAGGAGAACGAAACCCAGAAAGATTTTGAAGAGATATGCAATAATAAAGGAGAAGGAAGTGACAGAAGTTGACTAAGTAAAAAGTGGCGACTGAGAAGGCAGAGATTTAGTCCAACCTCCACCATTTGTTATACTCCGAGTTTTAAATTGAAATAAAGTTTGATATGGATTACCATGTATTTATACACATCAAAAAATCCCCAAAAAATTAGTTTGATCATAAAAGAGTTCAAACAAACTCTTTTCCAATCAGCCAGATGAAAAGTTGTAATAGGACTCTATTTTCCAGTCATTATATTTGTGTCATTTGAAGAATAATCATTTTCCTTGTTTGAAGGAATGATGGGACACCTATTAGATGTTTGTTAGCCTATATATTTGAGTATGTAATTAAGAAAAAATATATAGAAGATAATATAGGAGAGAATTCAGTTTAATTACTTTTAGTTAATAGTTTAGCAGTCATCTACAACCATTGTTGAAGGTACCCGCAACAACTACTGTGCAGAAAGGTTTCTTTTCAGCATTAACTGTGTTTTGTTTAAATTTATTGAATTTTAGTTATTCTTTCACACAATGATGATAGATTAGGAGTCTCTCATGGTGCATATATAGTGCAGACCCATCATAAGCTTACGCTCCTTGGTTGATAATTTAATGTGGGAGTACAATGTCAAGTGGACTGTTCATATATGTTTACCCCTGAATTATGTTAAGTCTACAACACATTAGTTTTCCTCTACAAAGAGCATTAGAAATGTCTTGAGACCATCAATATCTTTGCTCAGTGTTGAAATATATAGTGTGTATTTATATTTCAAGGTTTGTGAAGGATCATTCTCAAGGTGTGTAAAGACCATTTATATAGGTCTATTCAAGCAATGTAAATTTCATCAGAGCCAATGGAGATTATCTTCAATTTTGGTCTCTGAAAAGGGTAAAGAACAGATCTCAAGGTCTGAAAGGTCTTTCTAAGGATCGTGGAATCTGCAAATGTATGAAGTTGTGGAGAAGAAGATTGAAACAAGATTTGTTACAAGATCGTAAAAGGTCTTAAAGTGGTAGTTGAGAGTCCTCATAGAGAATGACTTGTTCCTATGCCCCATAAAGCATTACAGGGTTTAGCAGCTGAAAGAGATTAGGAAACATGTGCCTAATTATATATGAACACCTAGAGGAGGTTATGGTCATCAAGTGTCCTCATTATTGTTTCTTCCTCAACAAGTACTTATTCATGTGAGTGGTGGAATTTTTTGAGTATTTTCAAGAGAGCTTTTAGTTTGAAGACCCAGTCACCCACTACTATGATATCTTAGGAAGAAACTTATGATGCATTACTATCATCCCTCTCCTCTACACCATGAGAAGGAGTTTCTAGGAAAAAATTCAGCAATCTGTCTTCTACGCTCATGAAGACTCTTCAACAAAGAGAAACCAACCCAACATTAAAGAGGTAGTTAGACTCCTCACTCTCCACTTGAGGAAAGTTTCCTAAATTTTCTTAAGGATGTTTTGTCTTCTAACATATCTAGTTGTAATGAAACAAAGATACTCTCTCAATTTTTGTAATAGATTTTTTTGCATACTGAAATTTGTAATAGATGTTTTAGCCTTCATGATAAATAAGAAGAACTAATTTTTTGCCTTTCTCACAAACTTCCTCATTGTGTTTTCTTGAAGAATTTGAAGCTCCTCTTGTGGATAATTAGTCCCTTTTGTAGTTGAGTCTTCTTTTCTAACCTCTGTAGAATTTTTCATGAGTTTGTGTGGATGTAGGTCAAATTTTGTAAGATTATTTTCATACTTAGAAAATAGGTCTAGAGATCCCCTTATCATTGGCATATCACCTCATTTGTATTTTCAGTCATTTCTTACCTTTTTCATTATGAAAACCTAGTTAGATTATTAAGTAGTATAATTTTAGTGGTGTTATAGGCCTGCAACCGATTATACATTAGGTATTTTCAGTGATAAGTAACAGGGAACCAACCCTTGTTTAGAGGTTGATCTCTAGCTATCAAAGCCCACACTTTGAGAGGTCTTCCCATGTTTCACTGAATAGTAGAGCTAGGTGCTTAGTAAGGGTGCATATTCAAGTGACAACAATACCCAGCTAGCTTAATGTATAGACAAATTTCTTCAAATTTTCTATTCTAATATCATTTTAAAATCAAATTCCTCTATGGTTTGTGTTGACCTATTTTTTCCTCTGTCCAGATCTAAAAGGTCAATCTGGTATTTTCCTTGAAAATCCTTTGAAAAGCCCCTATAAAGCTTAAAGTGCCAAATTTCCCAAAGAGCCTTGCCTAAGAAACCCTACCATTGGAAAGAGCACGAAAAAATAGGTAGGTTTGCTTTTTACACCACCCTAAAATTCAGCCAAACAAAGAAGTTATTCATGGTCAAAGTTTTGGTCAACATACAGTTCAAATGTTCATTTGGCGGGCTTGCAAATCTCCATTGGCTTTAGAAGATGTTGGAAAAATTAAGTTTTATGCATTTTTTGAATGTATATCAGGCCAGGGAAAGACATAGGCACTTTGGGAATCTTTCGCAGGTCCCCGAGAATATTCCCTGTTTGTATGTTCGCAATATACAAGCAAAGATACAAGTAAAACATACAAGGTATAATGTACATGCATCGCATATTCCTCAAAGATTCCGTGTTTGCATGTGAAGGCTTGTATGTTTGCCTTTGTATGTTCGCACATACAAGCAAATATACATTCGCTAAGTGTACAAGGCAAATATACATCAAAGATTCCCCAGAATATTCTATAGTTGTATGTCAGTCAGCTTGTATATTGCTTTGTATGTTCGTAATATACAATGTAAAAGATACATTGCAGGAATATTCCTCAAAGATTCCCTATTTGTATGTCTGAAGGTTTGTATATTGCATCGCATATTTGACGTAGAAGTCCCAATGTACATTTGCTACAGTGCCGCGGGGAATATACAAAGGTTGCTGCAGGGCCAATATACAAAGGCACATGCATCTGCTACAGTGATGTGCATCGGCTCAAAGATACAAAGGTGAATGTATATTTTGCATTGTATGTCTTCCACATGCAATCGAAATATGCAAGGGATATACATTGGCGATATGCAAGCCAGATTCCAAATGAATATCATTTCTGGCTCATTCAGGCTTCAAGTCTGATTTGTATGTATAGGTGTTTGTATGTCACACATACAAAGAATATTCAAGAAAAGGTGATACAAGCCCGACCCGACAAAACAATCAAATGTAGCTGATGTAGTTTCAAGTCCACGGCTTGTATGTATGAGGGAATTTGTACATTACAATATACAAGGAAATATTCAAGGGTGGAGATACAAGCCAGACCTGACAGAACAGTCAAATGCAGATTAATGGTTTTTGGGGTCCGTGGCTTGTATGTTGGCAGATACAAGGACTTTCGACTGGTGGGGCCTGCAATATACAAGGGCGATTGTATGTATATACAAGTCACGATTACAAAGGGCAAAATGCATGTTTGTATGTGCTAGTTTGTTTGTATGTTCATTTGTATCTTTGCATATACAAGCTGACATGCAAAGGCCGATATACAAAGGAGTTTTCAGCCAAACAAGGTGCAGTTCTCAACGGTGAATCAGGAGGTGCCACGTGGTAGTGGCGGATACATATACAAGGGCTCTTGCGTATACAAAGCAGTTTCAAATGCATTTTGAGAGTGATTGTAGAGGCCTTTTGGCGCCAAAGGCAGAGATACACACAAAGTTTTCAGACATGCAAAGGCAAGATCTGGGGTATTTTCAGAGGCCGATATATACACAGATGCAGAAGCGATATATACAGGTAGTTGACCAGATCTTTGACTGCCTATATCTTCCCCATTTCAACAAATTTTGACATGCTATAAGAGGCAAAAGTGCATATTTTTTCCTCCTCTTTCATTCTAGTAGGTTTTTTGGGGGGGGGATTTTCCAGTTTTCATTTTCCCGATCTGGGTTTGCATGTTTGGGTCGATTGGACGTTTCAGCGGCCGTCTTGAAGTTTTGAGGGGTTTTTTTCTCACAGTGGCTCGAGTTGGTGAATTTCTACAGGCACATTCATGGTGTATGGGCTCTCTACCTTTCAGGACTCTTTCCTGCACAATGAGCGATGACTTTGGAGGCTCTCTCTCCATGTCTTGTCCTTTCTTACGTCCTAGCAGAGATTTTCTACGTTTTGGCATGGCAAAGGCATGGCCCCTGTCCCTTCACCATGTCTCTACCCATACTTTCCTGTTGTTGGCATTTATGGCCTCTTTTCTGTGAATTCGGTGACTTCATGCCCTTCTGGCATGAATCTGGCCTATATAAGACAATGTAAAATCTCTTTTAAGGAGGATGGTATTTTTGGGGTTATTATGCTGCTGAAATTTTGTCGTCAGTCCATTTTAGTGTAACTACAAGGATAAGGGAATGTGACTCACTGTGCCTGAATCTGGCCTCTGCTGTCTTCCTTTACCCACCAATGAGTGCAATTAGCTAAATGGGTGTAATTCTACTATGAAATGTTCTGCATTGTAATAGTTTTTTGGGCCTTCATGATTAATAGATGCTAATTTTTGCCTCTTTTATCTCTGAATTTCTGTGTTTCATTTGAAGTTTTAGTCTGCTCTATGGGTAAAGTGGCCCCTCTGCATGTTTAACCTTCATACCGAAGCCTCAAACCAGCCTTAAACCTGTGTGAATCCCCCCTTAGCAGCGAAAGAATCATTGTTGTGTCCACACCATGACCACCATTGCTCACTAAATCTGGTGTATCGCCTCTTTTCCCCTCCAGTTCTCCTTCTAACTCTTTCCCCTACAAGCTCTTAGCACTAGATTTAGTATCATCGCTCTAAGTAATAGGCTTGGAGCAAGGAACCAACCTTCTCTAGAGGTCTAATCTCAAAACGCAAGGTCCCACACTTCGAGATCATTCCAATGTTACTCCAGGTTGCATGAGGTTTCACAGTCATGTGCAAAGGGTGCAAATCTGGGTGATAATAGTTTGAATTCATTTGTCCATAGTTTTTAAATGTTTAGGCCCTTTAATTGATAAACTATGGAGTTTGAAGTCTCACTCACGTGTTTTATATAAATAATGGATCATGGCATATCAATAGCCTCCAACAACTTTTATCCTCCTAAGGGAAGGGATTCAATAGTTGGATACATTAAATTAGAGCCCATGAGATATCTATGTGGACCGTCTTAAGACTTCAATTTCTCACTAAAGATGACTAAGCCTTTTATCTAGGTCTATACATATGGCTTGAAATTATATCTCAATCATACACCTCCACATCATCGCCTTCTTTGCAAGGTACCATGCAAAGGTGATTTTAGATGCACGACACATGATAAGCACTTGTAAAATATATTCTTTCACTATCATTAGCCCATTTATTAGGTATTATTTCTTCTTCTATTTCTAATTTTGACACATTGCTTTCATTTACTCCCTTCTAAGTTTCATCCTCCACTATTAACATGGACATCTTGAAACTCATCATTGAGAACTATAACTCTATCTATTTAATTTTTTGGTTGGTTAGGGAGGTTTTAGTGTAGTCATGGTAGGAGGGTCCAAGAAGGACTGTCTAGCCTGTAGCCCCACAACAAAGACTCAACTGCAATTACCATAACTCACAAGAAAACACACACACACACACACATTGATTAATCAACTTATAAGATTATCACCAAAATGTAAGCATAACCTTGCTGCAATCGGACCTCTTACATTCTATGCCACAATTATTTCATTACATTAATATTATCCAAGATTACACAAATAGAAAGCTGCAACTAGGGCTTCCTGTCTACAAAATACTATGCTAAACTACAGAATCACCACTTCCAAACTTGTTACAATGATATCATAATCAACACCATACACTTGTACCAAGGGTTGTGACATGACTAGAAGTACCACATTTCTACATGCCTCAAATACTTTGAGATTGTATGCCACATCATCCTACTCATTGCCACACTATCACCCCAATCTTTCTCCCTCACTACTGAACTCACCTTATACACCTCTACTCTATTATAATCTCCTTTGCTTGATTTCTATCAATGAAAAAGTCCTTATTTATACCATCCTCAAGTTCCTCACATGATCTCTGTATGCCTCAAGTTGGCACAAAGCCCAAAACCAAATGAAACATGTCGCACTAACTAAACATAACAAACTTACAAATTACAACAGTGTGGTGGTGGAGAATCTCCATGTGGCACACCATAGACATTTACAACAGCTACTAGACACCCCACAAATATTCTCCTTTGGCACAAACCCAAAATAAACTCTTTACAAACAAAACTAGCTCTAAAAACTCACATTATCAAATTGTAGTCACTCTACAAGCCAAAAAACCAACCTCCACTTATCTAATCAACCTCAAACTTCAACTATATATACAAGAACAATATATAAAAATTATACCACAAATACAAAACCCAATTCCATCATGAGGTGAAATCAGCCATCATTTAGTACTACAAACTACTAACCATAAACATACATTCACATATAGCTATCAAATTAGATAATAATTACTCTATTCTTAGACATGATACCATATTCTTAGGGTCCCCTGGAATGCACCTACATCAAACTCTTAGGGTGTATAAAAAAATGAGTCCCTCATTTTCCAGGGTAGTCTGCTACTCCTGCTTGAAGATTCCACTTTTCTACCTCTTCAACCTGTTCTTTCCATCTCCTCAGGTATGCCTCAAGCAATTCAACCTTAGTGTTTCTTTCTCCCACATTGTTGGTAATTTTGTTCCACCAATCATCTTTAATGTTATTGTTATGGGTGAATATGAGAAGACGGGATATGATGTTAAAGTATATCAAATCAAACCCTCCTTTCACAATAACATTTAAGGACAAAACCGGGCCAAGTCACTACAAGATGGATGAGGACTTAGCTACTAATTTTGTGCTTAGGAATGATATGGAAAGAATAGATTAGATTGAGAGATTTACCAAACCCTAGATCAAATAGCCTCAAACCCTAATTATAATGCAATCGGGTATAAACAGACAAAATGCTACTAAAAACTAGACAAGAAAGTACTCAGGAAGGGTTAGAAACATACTAGAAGTTGAGTTTCCAAAAATAAAACCCTAGCAGACTACGGGACAAGTGCCCAAGTCTAATAGGGTAGAATTTCTAGAGATTCTGAGTAGAGAGGTGTATCGGACTGTATCCTGATCCTGAGTTTAGAGACAAACTTGTCGGGAGGACTACGGAGTGGGTGCCCTAGTCTAGGAAGGAGGAATATTCACAAGATTCTTTTAGATCTTGAAACCTTATCCTTCAAATTGCTTCTCTGCACTTACACTTTTCCAACTCATGCACCTATAACCTGCACACACAAAGAAAGAGGTTTGGGAGTTGTGGTGTTTAGGATCTTTCCTTGGTCAAGCCCCGGAATCACATTCAAGTCTTCCAACACCATTGTTAGATAGAGTGCGTGCCCAAGGAGGGTAGAGGCCAAATCAAATGATGAAATGAAATGATTGAAACACAAATTGATGTCACCTTAGAGGTGAAGCCCTCACAAAGATGAAGATCTTTCAAACCATGAGGAGATGGATTGATGAAGCTAAATCTGCAACAAACAACACAATTTTGCTCTGAAACATAATGAAGGCTTTGAATGCTCTTTGTTCAATATCAAAAGTTTGTGTTATCCAACTATGTCACAAATGAATTCATAAATCTATTTAAATATGCTTTCTCGCTAACATTCATAAATTAAATCAAGAGAGTTGACAAAGGGAAACCTTTTGAGAGGGCCCAAGTTGACATGCATTAATTTGTATCTTGGAAAATCAGGGTGGACTTGGCCATGGGTACCCAAGTCCCAGGGCCCTAATTTGGTCATGATTAAGGATTAGAATGGGCCCCTTAGTCCCATTTGACATGGGTTTCAAGGGAAATTGATCTGGGATGAGTATTTAACTTACAAAGTGTTAACATGTGGACTTAGGAGCTAAACTAGGAGGTAAAAAGGCATAGGGAAAAGTTTTACTCCATAACATCTAGCCCCCACTTTAATGTATGTATGATCTTATGATTCCATACATGCATTAAAGTATGGTCAAAGCACATCAAACACATCAGGCACATAGAGCTAAAGCAAACCCAAAGGTTGGAGGACTATTTCTAGCCCCCAATCTCAGGTAAGCACTAGAAAACACATGAAAGTCATGCAAGACACAAGGAAGATAGTGAGAAGAATTCAAGACATGGAGAATATAGTGAAGCATGCAATAGATGAAGAATACATGAGAGTAGTTGCGCAATACACAAAGTCTACATTGATTTAACAACTGAAACAAATCTTAAACTAGGGGGCGAAGGGAGCTCATCGCTACATGGCTTTAGACCGCCAAAAACACACAAAACAAAACCCAAAGTGTGGAGGGAGCTCATCTCTACGTGCCTTTAGACCACACCAGGGGGAAGACATGCCAATAAAAACCCAAATGTGGAGGGAGCTCATCACTACGCACCTTTAAACCACACTCGAGGGAAGACACAACAAACACATAAGGAATATACATGGAATACATGAGTGCCACATAGCATGCCATCGACATACTATACATCCTATACATGGAAAACAAGAGTGATATGAAGGAGCTTATTGCTAAGTCCCACCATCTAAAACACATTTCAGACACACCTGATGGTTGAGCTATGCTACCACAATCATCAAAGCCACGCTTAAGGTCAATGACTCAAGATCCAACCTCACCTCTGCAGAGGAATTTGTATAAAAGGATGTGCACTAGCTCAAAAGATACACCATCCCACCTTTCGTAGAAGGGATTTGTATAAAAGGATGTGCACTAGCTCAAGAGATATGCCATCACACCTCATGATGAGGGATTTCTTCTTTTAAAAAGGATGTGCACTAGCTCAAGAGATACACCATCCTACCTCGTGATGAGGGCTTTCAAACACGCTTTGTCAGTGTAAAAGTAATCAGACAAATACCATTATATATGCCCCCACCTTAAGGTGGTTGATCCTGCTTGCCGATATCAAGCACATTAAGGTAGAGTGAAAACACACAAGGGAACAAGAGCCATAGCAAAGCCCATGCCCCCAAAGGTGACATGTACCACGATCGCTGAATGTTCCCACAAACAAATTGATATTAATTTTGCTAAGATAATCAACAAGATATAAGCTTTGGTTAGAAAATCAAATCATGAAAGCTATGCATAAATCATATATTAGATTATATCAAAGACCAAGGCTACACTTGCGGGTTCAGAACTGAGTATAGCCTTTGGGCTATTCTGTCGGTATCTTGGAACCGAGTGTAGCAAAAAAGTGAGATACAAAACCATCTAAAGTGCATTGAAGCAGATTGATTGTATTGCAAATGTTTGTTACAAGAAGTTTCACAACATGATATATCACATGGAGTGATTCTACTAGTCAAGCGTCAGATATATATATCAACCCCATCTTCATATATGGACTAGGTCCATTTTTTCTTTTCTTGTTGAAGGGACACACGGTCCTTATCAATATTTATTTGTTTTCGTCATCCGTCGACTAGGTAGAGTCACTGAAGAGTGTAAACAATAAAAATGAGAGAGGAGACAAGAGTGACTTAGGAACACCATGCAAAAGGATGCCCCCAAAAAACACCCTCTGCAATGCTATGCCCCCAAGGCACAACACAAAAGAATAAAATAGAGGAGAAGAAAGATAGAAGAATAGAGAAACATAATGGTCACAACAGAGGCAGTCTCCTAGTATCCTTGACCTTACAAGAGTATCAAGGGTCATCCAAAGAGACCTAAACAACACATAACACAATACGAGGGAACACAACACATAAGAGGAGGCCACGTAAGTGGGCAAAGAGATGCTACAACAAAGGTGGCTAACAAGGGTTAGAAATACTTACCTGTTATGTTTGATCTTGATCTTTACATTTATTGTTAAGGCTTTGTCCCTTGTTCTTCCTTCCAATTGAATTATGTTATCCACATTGTCTTGAATTTGTGAAGAGGAGACCACATGAGTTGGTAATGGAAAACCCCTCTCTTGAAGGTTTTCTCTTGCAATATGCAAGGATGGTGAAGAAGGAGCCTCACAAATTCCCATTTCAGTTGAGTGAGGTGATGAAGGAGCTAGGAAAATGCCCATTTCAATTGGTTTAGGAGGTGTTGGAGTACCCTAGTCCTTAGGAGAAATATGTTTATTTATATTCTCCAAATTATTAGAGGTTTCCAAGGTATGTAAGTGTTCAGGTAAGGGTAGGTAATCTATGTCTTCATTTAATACGTGTTTAAGAAGTGTTTTAAGATCGGTAGATGAACTTCTAGTATCAATGAGTTGTTCACAAAGGGAGTCTTCATCATCCAATGCTTCATCTTATCTAGGGAGAGCATTGGAATGAAGAGATGGTAGAGTGGTGTTAAGGAATATCTCAATGATTTCTTATTATTGCGCTAAAATATCCTCACAAGGAGGAGTTATGTTAGGAGAAGACTCCAAATCATTGGATGAGACACACAAGGCTATGTTAGCCTCACATGTCTTAGAGATGATGTCCATTATATAATCATGAAATGTAGTAAGAGAAGGGGGAATGTATTCATCATTACCTTCCTCATGATCATTCACGGAGATGAAATTATTGAGATTGTCTAAAATCAAAGGGTAGATTCCCATGAGAGTTGTGAAGCTTTCAAAATCAGATATGTAACAAAGAATTTCATATGTGGAACTCATGGAAATGTCAATATCATAAATGTATACTATTTGTTGTAGGACTTGAGGATGCTTATTGGTGAATTTGTAGAAACTGTCAACATCTATGGTGTATGCAAACAAAGCTTCCAAAGATGAATAACAAGAGGCATCCATGATGAAAGTATAACTTCTTGGTATACAATAGGTTGAGGAAATCAAGTTTTTAAAGAGAAAAACACAGGAATTTCACAACAAACAAAGTAAGTAAGATGGAAATAGTGCTACACACCAAGGTAAGATGAATGATTTAAAAGTTTGCTTAGAGATGTGTAAAGTAAATGTTGTAAACCCTTAATGTTGAAATACACATTGTGTAATTGCAAAATTTGAAATTTCAATGCAAGGATGTAAAATGAAGCAACACTAAAACTCAAAATCAGATTTAAATGAGTGTTTAGAGGAGTAGAAAAATCTGAAATAAGATTTTGGCTACAAACCCTAGCTTTTAGAATCACTAGGTTATATGAAAAATGCAACTTTTTAAGCAAAACCCTAGCAAAAGGAACTTTCAAATGCAAGATTTGATATGAATTAATGATGAATTAGTGTAATAAAAATTAGATATGATGCAAATATCAGAAAATTGAATCTTTTTATCATATGCAATGCAAATTATGCAAAACTATGCCTTAATACAAGCCTAAAATGCTTGTTTTTTCAAAAAATTTTAAATGTATTTAAGATTTTTCAATGCAAGATGGTAAATATGATATGAATGAATGCAAGGATTGATTACAACACTCAAAAAGATGCAAAATAATCACTATTCTAGGTTCACCAAAATGTTATGGGTGAAGATGAGAAGAGGGGAAATGATGATAAAGTATATCAAATCAAACCCTCTCACAATAACATTCAAGGACAAAACTGAGCCAAGTCACTACAAGATGGATGAGGACTCAGCTGCTGATTTTGTGCTCAGGAATGATATGGAAATAATAGATTAGACTAAGATATTTACCAAACCCTAGATCAAATAGGCCTTAAATCCTAATTATAATGCAATCGGGTATAAACAAACAAAATGCTACTAAAAACCAAACATGAAAGTACTCAGGAAGGGTCAGAAACATACCAGAAGTTGAGTTTTTAGAAATGAAACCTAACAGACTATGGGGTGGGTGCCCAAGTCTAATAGGGTAGAATTTCTAGAGAATCTGAGCAAAGAGGTGTATCAAACTATATCCTGATCTTGAGTTCGGAGCCAAACTTATCAGGAGGACTACGGGGAGGGCACCCTAGTCTAGGAGGGAGGAATATTCACAAGATTCTTTCAGATCCTGAAACCTTATCCTTCAAACTACTTCTTTGCACTTGCACTTTTCCAACTCCTGCACTCGTAACCTGTACACACAAAGATCTTTCAAACCATGAGGAGATGGATTGATGAAGCCAAATCTGCAACAAACAACACAATAACAACACAATTCTGCTATGAAACACAATGAAGGCTTTGAATGCTCTTTGTTCAATATCACAAGTTCATGTTAGCCATCTATGTCACAAATGAATTCATAAATCTATTTAAATATGCTTTCCTGCTAACATTTGTAAATTAAATCAAGAGAGTCGACAAAGGGAAACCTTTTGAGAGGGCCCAAGCCAACATGTATTAATTTTTATCCTGACAAATCAAGGTGGACTTGGGTGCGGGTGCCCAAGTCCCAATGCCCTAATTTGGTCATGATTAAGGATTATAATGGGCCCCCTTAGTCCCATTTGACATGGGTTTTGGGGGAAATTGCTCTGAGATGAGTATTTAACTTGCAAAGTGTTAACACGGGGACCTAGGAGCTAAACTAGGAGGTAAAAAGGCATAGGGAAAATTTTTACTCCATAACAATAATTTATTATTGACCTTTATTTAGCCACCATCCACTAACCTTTTTCAATAGCTAGTCCCTCACATCTGTCAATTTCCTTCCTCACCATTGCATACCCTTTTGTTATGATTTTCTTGGCTGCATTCTCCTTAGTACAACTCCTCATCCTTTTGTTCATCTGTCCTATCCTCTAGACTACCTATTTTGCATTTGTGGTGCTACTACCTATTCCAAAAATGCTGCACAACTTTAAAATTAATGCATATAATCCCTCCCCAATACACACACTAACACTGCTACAAAACTATCCTTCACCTACCCTCAGTGGCATCAATTTGTGCTTCTGTCCATCCTTCCAATCATGTATGTGTTAGCTCTCCAATCATACACCACCTCCCTATCAAATTGTAATGTTCTTACCAATAGTAGGTGGTACACAACCATTGGCACAATATCACACATCGCCTCATCATGGTACACCCCTATATTGAACCTCACCCAACACTTTTCTTCCACAAAAATGTGGTCTCCCTATTGCAAATAGCCTAATTGGTATGGGTGTAGGTGTTTCATCCTCGCCAACCATAACTTGTCAACAATCTCCATAGAAACCAATTTATCTATGTTTCTACTATCCACCACCAACTCACAGCATTTACCACTTGCCTTACACCTTGTCCTAAATAGACTCTTCCTCTCTGCTAGCTCATCCCTCTTGTCACACCACAAAGCCCTTTGTGAAACTAATAAATCTCCACACTTAGGATCCCTCTTAGAAGTTAGTGACCTCTCATCACCAAATGCAGCTCTTGTACTATCCTCTACCCTCCTTCCTTAACACTCAAACACTCTATGTCATCCTTCACCACACTTGAAATAGGTTCCCCTAAAGGATTTCTACCTTTTCCTCTCATATACTCCTTTCCCTTATTGAGTATATCCTCCATGCTCCTCTCTATCCTCTCTATGTTGAGTATCTTCTACCCTTTCATCTTTGTGGTAGCTTCCATCATCCTCTCTACCTTTGTGGTAGTTTCTACAATCACCTTCTTTGTTGCTGTGATTTCCTCTATCATCTTATTTCTCTCTACACTGGGAACCTTGACCTTATCTTTCATTGTAGTACCAATTATGTCTCCCTTGACCCCTTGCAATTGATCCCTTATTTCTATTTTCTTGGTTTTTCTCTTCTCATCCTCTTTGGCAGTTTTACTTTTCATCTTGTTTTCAGTTCAACTTCTCCTCTACAGTGAGAGCCAACTGGTAGGCCCCCTCAACGATTTAGATATTTCACATATCCAACTCCCCTTGGATGGGTTTCCTCGGTCCATTGATGTACTTGACCACTTTCTCAACCCCTTCCTCATGATGCCCTAACCTAATTCTTAGCTAATAGTATTCCTCTGTGTACTCTTTGGTAGTTGTATTACCCTACCATAAATTATGCAACTCCTTTAACAATTCCAACTGGTAGTTCACCAGGATGAACTTGGATTTCAACTTTTCCACCATCTGGTCCCACTTTGTAATGCAAGGCTTCCCCTTCCCATTCTTCTCTATCTAGACTTCCTTCCACCATATTGCCGCATGACCTTTTAGCTTGGTCTTGGAAAATTTTACCCTATCTGAGTTCGTAATGTTCTCATACTCAAAATATTTCTATAGATCAATGATTCAATCAGTTAGCTCCTTATGATCCAAGTTCCCAAAATAGTTGAGGACATCCACTCTAGTCCTCTTCCTAATGTTGGCTATGGCCTTCAACATCCTATTTTGCCTTGCACACACGCCCCATTTTACCAAATGGAGACCCCCTTTTTTGCTTTGGCTTGGAGTCTTAGCCTTTCCTCTTTGTGATGATGAGAAGGTGAAATTGTGCTTAGAATGCAAGATTTGTTCCAAACTTGAGTATCTGGTATGTTTGAAGTCATTTGACGTCTTTCATGATTGATTTGGAGGTGTCTTGATTGAGTCTATGCTTAAAAAATTAACATTTGTTGCCTTCTGCGCTGAAATTGGCCCTCACTGCACTTTGCGCTAATATCTAGTATCACTGGATATCAATGCTAGACCTTTTCTGCACTTAGTGCTAAAATCCTTCCTTACTAGATCTGCGCTAAAAATTGGTTTCATTGCATATGTCCTATCGCACCTAAAAGCTCCGCCAATCCGCTTGTACTTAAATTCCCCGTCAGAAGGCTTTCAAACATTTGCTACGGTATTTCTGCTAAATTTGCCCCTCATCGGACTTACGCTAAATTTGAGCCTCATAGGACATATCTGACACCACTTTAAAAGCCAGCAGATCCTATCAGCCCTCAAAACCTCATGAGACTAAGACATTCGATCCCATATAGGCTAGCACTGAAAATCTCTATCACTGGATTAGCGCGAAAAATGATCATCACCAGATATATCCTGAGCACACCCAAATCTCTGCAAATTCGGTGGTTGAAGGAATCCCTGCCGGAAGCGTTATAAAACCTGGTGCTAAAATTACCCATCACAGGATATGCGTGAAAATTCATATTCACTGCACATGTCCGGTAGCATAGGAAATTCGTGCTATCCGGTGGACAACAAAAACTCCGCTAACAACATACCAAAGAGTCTGTGCTGAAATTAAACTCGACGAGATATATCTGGTTGTGATCAAAATCACTGCTATCCTGTTGGAAGTCAAAACTCTGCTGGAGGTGTTAAGCGAGATGTTGCGCTAGAATTACATCTCATTGCACATATACACTGAGCAATAAAAAGCCTGCTAATCCACCAAAGGTCTAAAACCCTGCCGAAATATTAGAAAGAGCTGGTGCCAAAATGTTGTTGCACTGCATATATCCCGTGAAGACTAAAATGCCTTCTATGTCCCATGACCATCATATTCCCCGCAAACTCCAATGACCTGTCAAAATCCTGCAAACTCCTGTGATGTTCCTAATTCCCGCAAAGGTTGCAAAATGTGGAAATATAGACAAACCAATGTTAGCTTATGATGTGAAAATATCATTGTATTCACTAGGCCGTGGCTACTAGAGGTGGCAGATATATACAAAATGTTGAAGCATATATAAGGCGTGACGTGTATCCAACATTCACACTCATAAGGAATCAGGGAATGTGTTGAAGAGTATGCAAGGTACAAAAGATTTGGATCCATGAACTGCTCAGTGATCTCGATACAATAGTGCTTTGCTATAGTAATAGAGCCTCCAGATGATATTAAGAGTGAGTGTTGCGGAGATTTTGCCCTCGCGGGACTTTATTGCCCAAATGGATATATCCACCACGATGCCAATCTCTCGCAATATCCGGTAAGACCAATAACTTCCACAAAATCGATGACGATGAGACTCTCGATAACCATTATGCAAAAGGACACACTATGGAGTTATCATGGAAATGGAAGACTCAATGTGGGTAATAAAATACACATGAGGAGAGGTTTTATATAACCAAACCGTGATCAACAAAGATTTATAAAATGTACTGTCATAACCTATCTATCTCAGAGTGTTAATGAATGGTAAAATATCAAAAGACAAGCTTGGAATTGCTCTCTGAGGTCTAAGTAGAAATGTTTTCTCAAGTGGGGAATTGTAGAGGTAATATGTCATCTTGAATTAAGGATATCGGTGGAGAAAGATTATAAATGACCTATCAAAAACATTGAAGCAGTGTTCATGAGGATAAATGGATAAAATTGGATACGACTGGCAGAACAAGAACTTACTGCAGAGGTTTGTTCTTGAGGAACAATCACCACCTTGAATGGAGAAGATTGATGCAGTTCACAATCTGAAAAGGAAGTATGCTTAGATATTGATGAGTTTAGATTGGCTCAAATATGTGGTTTGAACATCATTACATTGAAAATGATTAAATCTTGTTAAAATGTTGATTTCTGTGAAAGGTCATTCATTATGTGTTCTATTTTCTTGCAGATGAAGTTGAGTGGGATGATGTAGTGTGCAGTAGATGTGAGAGGAAGATTCTCAGATTTAGAAGGTTGACATGTTCGACCTCAAGTGATCAATTGAAGCCTCCCAAGATCCTGAATCTAGTGAGTACATGCAGAATGTCAAGAAGATCAAACTGCTGCCAGAAATTGCAAAGAATATACTCCATTCTAAGTTCAACTCCAGCCTTGTTTTCACCTGTTCCAGTCAGGAAATCAATCCAGCAAGTATCCAACTAGATATGTTTTCATCAAAAGTGCCACATATTTGATCGGTCAGCATATGGAATCCCGCTAGTCTACATTAGTACAAGTTTTCATGCATCATATAACTTCATGTTGACTTTCTTTTGCCTTGGAAATTGAGTCTTCCTCATATACAACCAAATGGGTATCCATTTTGTCTAGATTTAATGTATTTGTAAGCTGTATTTTGTCTTTTTCTGTCAAGACAAATGCAAATTTGAAAATGTAACAAACTGCTATATTTCATTTAATGCCATGTAATTTGGACCATTAGTGTTGATTTAATCTCCACCGTCCATTGAAAAACTCGGTATGGTGCCTTGTCTATAAAAGGGCCATCATTTCTTCTCATTGTAAGTAAGATTTGATAATGAATTGCTGAGACTCTACCAAAATTTAGTAAATACAAAGCAAGTTTTGCAGGTTGCTGGGAATTTGTGTTTCTGTGTTGTCTCATTTTGGATTTCATGGTTCATGTTAATCTAAAATTAGTTTACATTCAGTTGCATTTATTATTTATCATTCAGATATTTGATGGATTTCCTGTCCATACCATTAATGGCTTGCTGCATGGTTAGTCTGGACATATTTTCATATGAGCTAAGTTTGATTGTGTGAATTCATTGAGCTACGCCAAGAGTTGGGTGTTTGATGAACCCTCCACAATTTGAATATCTTTATGTTTCCTTAGAAGATTGTGTAGACACTCAAAATTGTCCACCTTGTCACAACATTGCATCAGTTAGAACATCTTCTAGCATCTTTGCCCTAGATCCCCATATCATCACCTAATCTAGTATTTTCCTCTAACAAATTAAATAAATCTAACATTTATTTAATTTGTCCATCCCTTTGCATTATTAAATAAATAAATGTTATTTATTTATTTAATCCCCCTTCCTCTTGGTTAAAATAAAATAAATACTTTATTTTATTTTAATTTATCACTTTATCCCCTTTCTTGTTTAAATAAATAAACATTTTTATTTATTTATTTTAATCTCCACATGCCTCATAATTTAAATAAATTTTTAAATTATTTATGACTCACCTACTTACCATTTCTATCTCTCAAATCTTCTCAAGTTAACTTGACCCACCTTCTAATTTCTTCTCAACTTATCTCTCCCACCTTCCATTTCCAACTCATCTCATCACTCAAATCATCTCTAATCACCTTCTAATTCCTTTTCCCAAATCACTCACCTACCTTCCATTTTTCTCTCCCAAGTTGCATAGCAACTTTCCAATTCAATTATCACTCACAAAATGGAAACTTTATCCTTCCATTTTCTCATTTGCCTATAAATTGACACATTTCAAAGCCATTGGCATGGATGAATCTTCTAAGCACCGTCACTTTGCCGAATTCTCTCCTCATCATCCATTACCAATCTACCTATCTTCTTCTCAATCTCAATCTCAATCTTATCATCTCAATCCTATCATTGTGCTGCAAAACATGAAGCAATCAACATTCAAATCAACTACAACAATCAACATGCATGCATCAACATTTCAAGACATTTGAGGTATTCATGAAATTTAGGTAAGAAGGTAATCTGCATGTTATTGTTTATCTTCCATTTTATCAAAAAAAATTGTATTACATTTTGGCACGCCTGGTGGGATCGAATCATTGGTTTTTTGCAGGTTTTGCTTTAAAATTTGCTTTTGCCTAACCCTCATTGTCGATGTCGAGTTTTGAAGGTGATCTGCTGCAGGTGATATCCGGGATAGAAACTGACTACACCATTGCGCCCGGGAGGCTGATTCCAAGCTTTAGGACTATAAATTCTCATATATTTCATCACAGAATTTTTTTTGGAAAAATTTGAAAATTTTTTAGTTGGCAGCCGTATTGTACAGATCCGTACAAATCCATTTAGTACAGGTTCGCCATTTGAAGGTCTGTGTGTATATTAGATCATATAGTTGTATCTCTAATCATTGGCAGGTTTTTATGGTGGTTTTAGTTTGTGGATGCAGTGTTAAAAGATTTCTGTCGACCTTTTCTCATTGGTCCTGTCCTCTGCCGACCCCTCTGCTAAGACTGTTGACTACTAGTCATCACTTCGTCGTGCTTGATCATCATTTGTGACTGCAACATTCTCATCGCCACCCACACTGCACTCTCTGTGACCTTCTAGTTGCCTCCAAACTGCCGCCTAAGACACAAGCCCCTCCGTCGACCTCTTGTCGATGACCTTAGACAAAATACCAACCCTCAACCTTTAAAACATTCATATCTTTTGTTTGCATGTGTTTTTAATAAGCTTTCGGGTTAAACCACCATCGATACTTCAAGACCGCCATTCAAAAAACTACTGGGCTATAAAAACCATTCAGTCGGCATTTTAAAGTCTATGGTCGCCATCACAAAGTCTAAGGTCACAATCTTAAGTTGAAGCCTTTTATATCCGTCAGTGCTTGAAAAGTGTGAAGTCAACATTGAAAGGTTAAAGTTCAGCATCTCTAAACCCTATCGAATCTACTGTGGTAAGAGATCTTTCAAACCCCCAAAAACCCAACTCACAAGTTAGCATAACATTTGGGTCATTTAGACTTCGGCTTTAGGGTTTAATTGATCATTTAGTGTTTTTATTATGGCTAGTATAATGATCTAAAGCTTTAGGTTTTTGGGCTTTTGGGTCTTAGCTTCTTTTCCTGGGGGAGGGTAGGGTTTCATTTAAAACTGTCAAACATAAACTATCCTTAAACAACGCATGTGATAGAGAAATTTTTTGCAAACTCATCAAAAAAATCAAAAGAATCAAACAACAAGTCAAACCCTGATTTTCATATGCATGCCAAAGGGGGTATCTTTTTTCTTTTCATCATAACAAAAGCATACGACAGTAGATTTTTGCAAACAAACACTCATCAGAAAGGTAAGAAGGTAATCTGCATGTTATTGTTTATCTTCCATTTTATCAGAATTTTACAGTTGTGAAGCTTTCATCAGGTAATTTCACCATTTCAGTAGGTAATTTCTAAGTCAAATGTTAGCTCTCTTTCAAACTTAAAATGCACATAACTAGAGCAAAACACATCCAAATTTAACAATTTTTTTTTTAAAAATTGCATAGAATCATCTGAACTTTCTATTTTTGCTGTCTATTTGGCTATATTAGATTATCATTTACAAGTTTTTATTTGATCATATCTTTGGCATCTAATAATCTATCTGTGTAGCTTGTCCTAATCGCTTGTCAAAGAGTGGAGAAAACAAATTACTAATACGTTTTCTGCAGGTTCAAGCAATCAAAGAACAATATTTTTATCACTAGAGTAGACACACTTCTTTTTGGTGCTCTAAAATGAACAATCTATTTTCATTGTGTCTGCTTTTCATTTCTTTGCTTGCTTGCTGAGTCTGTGTGTAACCTGACTTAGCAACAAAAGTATCCTCTCCCCCCGCCTATCCAATGGATCTGGGGTGCATGAGAAACTGTTGCTAAGTCTAGAGGGCCTTCCTTCCCATTGTGAGAAGGGGTATGACCCAAGCAGAAATGGGATAAATCCAAGCCATTCCAAGCTGCTATATAAATAACGTATTTATGCCGAAAGTCACAAACAATGGGTGTTGTTCTGCTATACCGATGATTATTCCCCCCAAAACCCTATAGAGCCTAACCTCTGTAGGTTGGGAAGCCTCCTTAATGGAGTGAATCGCTGCATGTATAGCCACCCGAACAGAAACCCTAACTAGAAACCTCTGTGTAGCAGCTAAAAACCCCTATCTATTGGTACGGGAGGAAACTCTGATAGCCATCCCACATTTTCATGGCTTATGGCAGAGATAGCAAGGTACCTCAAGATCTGCGCATCTTGAGGACCTGAAACTTGGTGTGCCTGAGAAGTGAGTGCACTGTAAGGGGGAGCCCGTGCCCCAAGTTCCTGGAGCTATACACCATAAGTAGGCGCGACTGGGTAAAACCAAGTGGGAACCCAACAGATACTATCCTTGCCAAGCCTAGAGTGTACACATTGATAATGCCCCCTCATTTTTGAGTTGTGATAGCTGTTAGTTTTGCATTACTCTTTACTTGATCTAAGATAGTTGTTAGCTTTTTCTTTGCATCTAGACAATTCTGAGACATTTGAGCTATTGAGACTATGGTTTATGCTTATTCTGATTGTGATAGATTATTTTTGACTGATTTAGTTCTGATTTGTGGTAGGAGATTATGATGACATTGTTATTATGATGAGATGGACATGTTTAGTGATGGTTTGATAATATCGTGTTTATGCATCTAATTTTAAATAGAAATAGTTATAGTCTTCTTTCAGAGTGGGGACGGTGTAGTACTACTTAGATCGAGCACCCTACTATGCCATGATTCTCTCTCTTGGTGTGTGTTTGATATATACATATACAGTTGATCATATACAACCCACTGGTTTTCACGCAGGTTGCAGGTACCAGGCCTCGACTCCACCTGACTTAGCAGGTCTGAGCGGGCCCTACACCATGGATAATGATGACGAAGATAACATGAGGTTTATTCCTAGGTCAGTTCAACCTTCAGTTGGTTAGTCATCTTGTGGTCTGAATGTTTACTATTGAGTTTTGGGTAGTTAGCCCATGTGTATCTGGGTAATGCATAATGAGGTAATGTGGTATTAAGAATATTTAATAGCTTGTCGAATATTATAGTATTTTGCTTAAATTGGAATATTATTTAAATAAATTCCAATATAGATTAAATGGAATATGTTATGATTTTATTAGTATCTATGTCATAGGTTAATATGGTTAATTAGTATATCGTTATTTTGAAGAATAGTATTGAATATTAATTTAATGATTTTTGGAATATCGTTTATTGTTGGCCAGTTGTCGTATATGTTTGGGGATATGGAAATACTATGTTAAGTAAAATTTCAATTTTTTCTTAATGAGGGGGGTTGTGTATCAGATTTGGGGGTTACTAGAATTAATGGTTGTTGACTATTTTTGGTCTCGGGGAGGTTTTGGTGGGAGAGGGTTTTTATGTCTGTGGTTATGTTTGTTCTAGAGGAGTTTTTGGGAAGAGGCATGTTTCAGAGAAATATTTTGGGGAGAAAGGAAGGGAAATTCTGAAAGAAGATTCGACTTCGGAGCGTGAGTTGTATGGGTATGTCTTGTGAATTTCTGTATTTTCTTTGTCTTTGTTTGTTCTAAAGGATTAGATTTCTTGTTGATGGTTACCTTTTCACGTTTGTAAACTCCTTGCTCTTGTTGGTTGCTTGTTGGAAGGTTTGGTAAAACTTGTTTAATCTCAAATAATCCCTTCAACCTCAACCTCTTCCTCAAATGGATTACTGCAATTTTCGCCTGTAGATCAATTTTTGAACTTTTCTTTAATAAGGACACTTTTCTCCTCTGACTTAATTGAGGAGCTTGTAAATCTTTCCTGCTTTATTCTTCAAATCCCGTTATCATTGTTTTATTATATCTTGCCCCAACCGTCAATTCCTATTTCAACTTCATAGTGATGATCTTTGTAGCAACCCACATCAATTTGTTGAGGCACCTGCAATCTCTATGATAGATCTTATTTAGTCTCAGTCGGAAATCAATGTAACTTCTAGAGGAAATCACGATATGGCAAAATATTAGGCACCTTCGGTTAAATCAAAACCAATTCCCTTGTCCTCTTCATCTCTATGTAATGTTATTTTCCTGCATGCAAATCAATCATCATATGGTGTTAATATTCCTTCGGTCTGGAGGTGAATCTCAGGAACTATCCTTATTGAGTCGTCCTTCATCATTGCAAATTGGTTTTCAATGCTTTCTTTTCCAAGTTTTAAATTCTATTAAAACTCTCTAAGTTATTTCCTTGCGGATTAGGAGATAATGGCAGAGCCTCTTCCTTGTATGCTAGCAATCCACTCTCATTAGATATTGGCCATTTCATGGCACATCTTGTTTGGGCTGTTCTTACTTGCTTCTCTTAAACATTATACCAGAAACATTTAACCTACAAACTGCTTGTTAACCTATTTTCCTTTGTTCAGAGTTAAATAATTCACCTTGTATTTTCTTGGAATATCCTTTAGAAAGTAACCCTACAAAGATTAAATCTTCCAAGTACTCATGCTATGCCTTTCCAAAAAACCTAAAATCTTGCTTGAAGAATCCTTGCAAAAAGCCCAAAAAAACCCAGAAATCTTTTGGCTTCAAGTATTTTCTATCGCAGAGATTTCTCAATTTTATACTTAGTATTTTTATATGCATTTTTGAATGTATGTTTGCATGTACATTCGCCATTGTATGTTCGCATATGCAAAGGAAATGTACATCAATGAGATACAATAAAATATACAAAGGGTTGGAATGTAGGGATGAATCTATGTTTGCATTGTATGTTCAAATGTACAATCACACATATAAAGGAAAAGATGCAAGGCAAATATGCAGAGGAACATACAAAGGTAAATGTATATTGGCGACATACAAGGCCGACATACAAGGGTCATGTAGACACCTAAAAATGTCTTCTACCATCAAACCGACTCCCGACATCCCTAATCATGTCAATTTCCCTCCTAACCAATTAATTAAATTTTTATTTAATTAATTATCCCTTCATTACCCTATTTTCCATCATTTTATCCCAACAATTGAATTAATTTCATTAATTCAATAGTCCAAACCTTAGCCAATTGATTTAATAAATATGCAATATTTATTAAATCAATTTACTCCTTTTCACTAAATCTAATTTATTAGTTAAAACCATGTTAACTAATTAATTCAGCCTATTAATTGACCTATCCCTACCCTAGATAATTAAATAGCTATTATTTAATTGCCTACCCTAGCCTACCTCATCCTAGCCCAAGGATTAATTAAATAAAACCTATGTTTAATTAATCCTAACCTCTCATTTGGGTGCTCAAACCTAGTTTAACACCCTTCCCCACATCCTCCAAAATAAAAAATTAAAATAATTCCACCTAAGTCAATTTTTTTTATTTAAAAACATCCCACATCACATTTAATTTTCCTTACAACCCCTTACGTCACCCATACTCATTTATTTCCACTTATCTCCAAATGAATTTTTAATTCATTTACATTCCCCCATATGAATCTTTAATTCAACAATAATCCTTCACCACCCATGCTCATTTAATAAGCCCTTTTCCCAAAATGAATAAAAGATTCACTTTTATTCCTTGCTCTCCATTCATTCAAGATTGAATCTAGGCCCTCCACATCACCTTCATCCTTCACCATTGATCTTCCAAATCAATCTCCACCCTTGGATCAAAATCCCTCCAAAAAGTCTATAAATACAACATCTCTCAACCCATTCAAGGATCCAAGTTTTATGCAAAGTTATTATGCCAAAATATCAATTGAGCTAGTTTTAGTGAGTTGCACATTTAGTTAGTATTTCACATTTGAATCACTTGTCTAGGGATAATCATGTCTTAGGAACTTGTTTTGGGTGCAATGGTTCCTTTCCCTTGATGAGATTGGATTTGCATGTGAGGTATAGCTTTTTGTGTTTCATTGCATTTTGTTTTGTGTTTTCAACCTTATTTGTTTATCTAATCTACATTGGCATGCCTGGTGGGACCCATAAGGTCCAAGTCTAATCATAAAGCACAAAAGCCTAAAGATGTTATCCTTTCCAAGCAAAATCAAAAATCCAAAAGGCTATCAAATCCCACACCATCACAAGAAAAAAGCAAAAACAAAAATGGTGTGGGTCCCTAAGCAAAGATCAATCAAAACAAATGAGGCATCCACCTCCCAATCCACTCCAAAATCCCAAACATCTCACTCCCCATTTAAAAATCCCATAATTCCTAAGTCTATTTGGGTACATAAAACCCTAAATCAACCATCCAAAAATCTCCTATCCCAATCCCCATTACTCCCAACTCCACATCCAAAGTACAAGCTTCCAAATACATCACGGTGTGTGCAACTGTTGGTCTTGGTTCCCCTCCACCACTTGACATTCCCACATATCCCCATCTCTCCATCTTTCATCCACTATCCTACATATCTTCCCCATCAGACTCCTATGGTCCATGCTATTGCATAATCCACATCATAACCCACTATCCACCAACATCCATGCAATCGACATCCATAATGCTATCCAACATGGGACCATCTTCACCTTGCTATGGAAATAGACACTAGAGTCCCCCTTCCATCAAAAAAAGAAAAAATAAAAAAAATCAAGAAAATAGTAAAGAGAAAAAATTCGTCTAATAGTGAAAACCACTCCTTGTGGCGCCTTGGGCAAGTACCATGATGAAAACCCCTTGTGGGCGTCATGTGTAATCCCTTCTCCATCTATTTTGTATCCCTATACTTGGGGGCAAAACCATCTAATCATCCACATCCATAACATCCTTTTGCATATCCTATCCATGTATCCTTATCCTATCATATTCCTATCCACTACCCCCTATTTATCCTATCATTTCCCATCCATCCTATCCATTATATCTTGCTTTTACCATCTCCCACCTTAGATCTTGATAAAGACAAGGGGCAAAATATCAACAACATGCTTTGGAGACCTCTTGGCATACTCCCTTTATAAGTATATCCTCCATTCATCTACTGCAAATTTCATCCATTCAAACATGAACCCATCATGCAAAATTCTAAGCATTGGGGCATATGATTCCTTGCAACCTAGCCCTTGGAGAAAATCCTAAAACCCCCCATCCATATATCATGCATACCTATCCTTCATCCCTATCTTCCATCCATCTATCATGTATCCCTACCCGATCCTTTATCCCCCATCCTATCCCTTATCCACATGTATCTATCCATTTATCAAAATCTCCTATCCATTATCCTTTCATCGCCAATCCCCCAACCCAACCCCATCACCTTCACCTCTAGACTTGGTGTTCCCTTGTCATTGGTATCTAGCATAAAGGTTATCCACATAAAATCCAATGCAACCATCTCATAATAAACCATTCCTTTTCCAAAATCATGAAAATCCAAAAAATAAAAAAATCAGATAATCCAAAAAATCAAAAAATTAGAAAATCCAAAAATAATACAAAAATCAGAAAATCCAAAAAAATAAAAAAATCCAAAAACAATACAAAATCTAAAAATCTAAAAAAATCAAAATATCCACAAAATCCCAAAAACAATTATCATCAATATCACCCAAATCATCCAACACATCATCTTCCACCATCATCACATCTATCCTCAATCATCACACATCACCATCACAAATCATAACTACATATCATAACCACTTGCATCTTAATGTGCCTTGATCCCGTGGATACAGGGTATGTAGGCAGTCTAGAATACGAAGGACGTTTCCAGTACTCAGGTACATAAGATGCACCCATCCAACTTGCTGAGCTTACACTAGATCCAAGCATCGCATCACCTATCGAAGCATCGTCCCTTAAATCATCAACTATCAAATCAGCATCAACCACAACTTGTCACCATCATATCTTGAGCCAATCTTACAACATCAACTAAGCATGATCCAATCATCAATTGATTCCTACCTTAGGATATATCGTTCCTATGATAGGCAGAATCTATTCTATCATCATCCATCTTGGCAAGAGATACAATGGCTACTTGTTTGGTTCTTTGGTCTTTTTGTTTTTGATTTTTATCTTTTGTCCTATTCGAAGATCACATCAAAGCTACCTTGATCTCACTATATCATGGTATGTGGTGAAAACATCTAGAATGGGGCATAGTCTGGCTTTTGTATGTTGTGCTTGCGGGTTGGTTTCATTACTTTAAGCTAGTATTCATATCTTGTGGATCATAGGGTCGGTTCTAGCATATTGATCTCCTTATGCATCTAAGGTTCATCATACCTTTTGTGTATTAAGGGATTATGCTATGAGTCCCCTTCCCTCATCTAGACAAGATTGTACTGTCTTGGGCATGCATGAGATCATCCCTTTGTCTGTGTGTCTAGTCCATGCAAATGTTGGATAAACATCATCACCCTGGTCTTCTATACCTTGGTGAAAATATCCACTTTGCTATATCAAACCTAGGATTTCACTAAATCATTTTTTCAGCACAATGATCATCCACCAATCAATCTCCCAACATTATCACACTTTCATCTCACCCATTATCCTCTAACCACTTCTACCAATCTCTTCCATCCATTTCGAGAGCACAACTGTGTTCTTGCAACTCGCCTATCCTCTCGAGGGGGCATCACCCTTACCAATTATCCCCAAACCTTACCCTATTCTTCTAAGCCAAAATCGTTTTTCTATCCAATCCAACTCTATGTTTTAACTTCTTTGAAATGATGTTACTTATGGATGGGTACATCTTATGTACCTGAGTACTAGAAACGTCCTTCGTATTCCAGACTGCCTACATACCCTGTATCCATGGGATGAAGGTACTTTCAAGATGCGGGTGAAATGAATATGTAGTTTTGGTATGACTTGATGATGTGGGAATAGTTTGGGATGGTTGTGATGGTGGGGATTTGATGTATGTTTTGATGATTGTGATTTGTAGCGAGATCAATGTATGGGGTGATTGTTTTGAATTTTTTGATTTTTTCTACTGTTTTTGGATTTTTTGATTTTGTATTATTTTTGAATTTTTTGATGTTGTGTGGTACAGAGGGGAGCTTACAAGGGTCCCCGCTCCATGAGTTAGCCTTGGGATGGGGCAGTGTGGGTTGGGTGATAGGATTTGATGTTTCTCAATTCCAAGCCATGGGATGCGTGGGAGATGGAATGGTGTAACTTCACGAGGACTTATTAGATGGTGAAACCGGCCACTACGCATGGCACCTGGAACATGTTTTCACCATGGTACTTATCCAAGGTGTCACCGAAGTGATTTTCACCATTGGAAGTTTTTATTGCACTCGGGTTTTTTTGCTAATTTTTTTTGGTGTTTTTGATTTTTCTATTTTTTTGATTTTTTGACTTGGGGTATCGGATGGGTTATGTGTAAAATTTCTTGAGATGCAGGATGTTTATAGGCTCATCCAGAGGTTGCCCCTCACTTGTTGCAAGCTGATAGGCTCTTGATCCATAGTCGGCTGTGACGACATAGGGTCCTAGCCAATTGGGTTCAAATTTTCCTTGTTTAGGACGCTCTTGCAGGTTCTTCTGATTTTCCATTAAGACAAGGTCTCCTACTTCCAATTTTTGGGTTCTGATCATCTTATTGTAGCTTCTTCGGAGGGAGTTTTGATATGCCTGCAGGTGGTTCAACGCATTCAGGCGTTTCTCATCCAGTAGTTCTAGTTGATGCAACCTTGCGACTCTGTATTCCTCATCAGAGATTATGTTTTGTAGTGATACTCGTAGAGATGGGAGCTTGACCTTAATAGGTAAAATGGCTTCAGATCCGAATACTAGTGAAAATGGAGTGGCTCCTGTGGGGGTGCGGATGCTTGTGCGGTATGCCCCTAGGGCAGGGTTGAGTTGGAGGTGCCAGTCGCGGCTAGCTTCATTGACTGTCTTCTTAAGAATGAGGAGGATGGTTTTATTAGAAGCCTCTGCTTGACTATTTCCTGGGTGGTAATATGGTGTGGAGAAATGGTGTTTGATATCAAATTTTTTGCATAAGGTGCAAACTTCTTGGTTCTTGAAGGGCTTTCCATTGTCGGTGACAATGGAGTGAGGGATACCATAGTGGCAGATGATGTAATGGAGGATAAATTTGGAGATTTGGGTGCCAGTGGTGAAGGTGAGTGGTATTGCTTCCACCCACTTGGTGAAGTACTCGGTAGCAATGATTATGAACTTATGGCCATTTGAGGATGGGGGATGTATTTTCCCTACGAGGTCAAGTCCCCACTGTGAGAAAGGCCATGGTGTTGTGATGGGTTGTAGCTCCTGTGCTGGTGCGTGGATGAGATCGCCAATCTGGGGGATAGCGTCAATACGGGGCTAAATGTGTCTGACCTGCAAAATGGAGACCTCCTTACGAAAACAAAGCGTTATGCTTTAGGATGGCGCTAATCCACCTTATTGTTGGTGCTACGCGCTCCAATCCCAAATCCTGAACCCAAAAAAATTTGACAAAAGTAAAAAATTTGAAAAGTCAGGGTTAGACCTTACCTGAGGTCCAGCCTCTGGTGCCCAGCCAAACTCTCGGAATCACTCTGAAATGTGTCGAAGTCGCGAGAACTGGGGGTTGCGGTCAGCCATCTCTCCTTTGCTTCTTCTTCTCTAAAGTCAAAGTGTGCAAATGTGGCACTCTTAGGGCCCACTTTTCCTAATATAGTGGGCCATGTAATCCTTCCACCCCCTCTTTTTCCTCCAGGGTGCAGATCTTAGCCTTTTTTTGCTGTTTTTCTTCCTATCATCTTCTTTTTCCATTCCCTATCCAACCGTCACTCCCGTCACATCCTTTCGAGAACTTGCCCAGAAAATTTTTATTTTCCCGCCGACCTCTCGAGGGGGCATCCCTTATCCATCTTATTCCTTCCCGGCAGCTAGGGCATATTTTTCTTCGACCTGACGCCACTTCCCTCCTAGGTCCTGATGCCACATCAAAGAGGGGCAAATGTAGACACCTAAAAATATCTTCTACCATCAAACTGACTCCCGACATCCCTAATCATGTCAATTTCCCTCCTAACCAATTAATTAAATTTTTATTTAATTAATTATCCCTTCATTACCCTATTTTCCATCATTTTATCCCAACAATTGAATTAATTTCATTAATTCAATAGTCCAAACCTTAGCCAATTGATTTAATAAATATGTAATATTTATTAAATCAATTTCCCCATTTTCACTAAATCTAATTTATTAGTTAAAACCATGTTAACTAATTAATTCAGCCTATTAATTGACCTATCCCTACCCTAGACAATTAAATAGCTATTATTTAATTGCCTACCCTAGCCTACCTCATCCTAGCCCAAGGATTAATTAAATAAAACCTATGTTTAATTAATCCTAACCTCTCATTTGGGTGCTCAAACCTAGTTTAACACTCTTCCCCACATCCTCCAAAATAAAAAATTGAAATAATTCCACCTAAGTCAATTTTTTTATTTAAAAACATCCCACATCACATTTAATTTTGTTTACAACCCCTTACCTCACCAATACTCATTAATTTTCACTTATCCCCAAATGAATTTAATTCATTTACATTCCCCTATATGAATCTTTAATTCAACAATAATCTTTCACCACCCATGCTCATTTAATAACCCCTTTTCCCAAAATAAATAAAAGATTCACTTTTATTCCTAGCCCTCCATTCATTCAAGATTGAATCTAGGCCCTCCACATCACCTTCATCCTCCACCATTGATCTTCCAAATCAATCTCCACCCTTGGATCAAAATCCCTCCAAAAAGTCTATAAATACAACATCTCTCAACCCATTTAAGGATCCAAGTTTTATGCAAAGTTATTATGCCAAAATATCAATTGATCTAGTTTTAGTGAGTTGCACATTTAGTTAGCATTTCACATTTGAATCACTTGTTTAGGGATAATCATGTCTTAGGAACTTGTTTTGGGTGCAATGGTTCCTCTCCCTTGATGAGATTGGATTTGCATGTGAGGTATAGCTTTTTGTGTTTCATTACATTTTGTTTTGTGTTTTCAACCTCATTTGTTTATCTAATCTACAGGTCACATACAAGGAAAAGAGATGCAAGGATACATCGGCAGAAAGATACAAAGGGACATACAAAGGCAAATGTATATCGGGCACATACAAGGAAAAGTTGCAAGAAAAGATACAAAGGGTGGGGTCCGCCAATTGTATATTTGCGATTGTATGTTTGCACATGCAAATAATAGATACAAGGAGAAACATACAAGGGCCGGACCCGACTGGGAATCAAATGCAGATAATAGTAATTTTGGGGTCTGCAAGTTGTATGTAGAAGTCCTTGTATATGTGATATGCATTTCTGACATACAAGGCCTGGACCTGAAATGCATATACATTCTGGTTGATAAAGGCACAAGTAATTGAATGTATCTTTTGTTTGTATGTTTCACGTTGTATGTTTACACATACAAGGGTGATAGACAAAGCCAATATACAATGGTCACTGTATATGCCGAAATGAAGTGTTTGCATGCAGTTTTTCTTTGTATATTTTGCATTGTATATGTGATATGCAAAGGGGTAGATACAATGGCGATATGCAAGGTGGACCCGACTGGAAGATCAAAAGCAACAGATAGTCATTTTGGGGTCCGCGAGTTGTATGTGAAGGTGCTTGTATGTGCCGATATGCAAAGGAAAGGATACAAAGGCTGGACCCGATGTCAATTTCAACTTGCTTCATAATCTTTTGAGTTCCATATTGTATGTATATTCATGATTGTATGTTTGCATATACAATGTGAAATGTAAAGAAAAGATACAAGGAAAATGATGTAAGTTTTCAGCGATGATCTTAGGCCCTGCTCAGTGATGAATCAGGTGATGACACATGGTAGGGGCATACATGCAAATGGTGATACAAAAGTAAAGGGGCCCGCTCTTGTATGTAGCCATTGTATTGTATATGCAAGGAGACTTACAAATAGATATACAAAGGCATTTCAAAGGCTGATTTAGATGCCGAATGCAGCGCACATACAATGATAGATACAAGGCAGTTTGCATATGCAAGCATAGATTCAAAGGGTCATTTAGATGCTGATTCAGGTCGCAGATGCAAAGTGATATACATAGGCAGTTGACCGCAACTTTGATCGCGAATATCTTGCACATCCTGGCGAATTTCTGCATGCTGCAAAAGGCAAAAATGCTTGTTTTTGCCTCCTCTTTCATTTGGCGGGCTTTTGAGGGGAATATTTTCACTTTTAATTTTGGATCTAGATTTGCATGTTTTGGTGGCTGGACATTTCAGCGACCATTTTTTGGGCAAGATGCAGATATTTGTTGCATTCATTGCTACACAAAGATGTTCAGCAACTTGCATTGATGACCAGAAATATCTCTTGAATCGCCATGTTTCAGATATTTTAGATATTCCTTGTTGAAGATAACCATTGAAGCTGCTTGCATTCAATTCCTAGAATATCTTCCACCGATTCACTGTTACAGATCGATGATTCAATAGCTTACATTAAAGACTCAAAATATCTTCCATCTGCCCCTACTTCGGATATGTTCATGCCATGAATTCTTGTAGATGGACATCCCTTCAGATAGATATTTTCCTGTTACAGCTCATGGAGCAAATTTTTTGTAACCAACTTAGGTCAAATTGAAATGCTATATATGCATAGAATAAAATGTAAATAGGGTTGGGAAATTTTTAGCATTGAGGCTTTCTATTTCCAAACATAGCTTTCTGCTACTGTAACTATGCCTTCTTATTGAATATATGCAATTTATTTTTACATCTTTTATTGATTTTGGTTTTAGTGTAAATATGCATGTGACTGTCTGTGAACATCTCTGTTCCTCTCAATCATTGTGTTTCTTACCTCTGCTAGAATCAGTTGAATCTGTGTATGTCTACTTGCTGTATCTGGTTATGTTGTGCATTTTCTCAGTACTATGAGGGTTCTTCTATTCAACTTGGTGAATCATCCCTTTATTTTTAAAGTTTTCTATTTATCTTTCATTTAAAAACATTCCTTCTCCCTTTTCCTCTGAAGATCTAGTAGATTTTAGGTGATAACCAGTTAAGGAAGTCAGCCTTGTCCGGAGGTCTGATCTCATTTTGCAAGGTCCCATACTTCGAGATCATTCCCATGTTTCTCCAGATTGCTGAAGTTTGACAACTGCAGCAAGGGTGCAAATCTAAGAGACAACAGTTTTTGGCACGCCCGGTGGGACTAGGAAAACAATCAAATACTATTTTTATTACTGGTTTTGATGTGCAGCCAGTGATTTTCAGACCTGTAAGAGGTTAAAACCTGCATATCTGGTGACTCATGCTGAGGAAGGACAAGCAGACCAGTGCTGCTGTTACATTTTATGAGAAAAATTCAAACTCAGAGTTCAAGTTCATTTGATTACTTGCAGCTGTCTCCACCTAGAAGGCAGGGTAGAGCTATGGTAAGGACTCTAGTTTCCAAAAGAATACAATCAACTCTACCAAGTTTTAGGCCAGCAGCACTTGTAGTACTTATACCGGCTCAAGTAAACCCACCTCTAGCTGTTCCAATGGCAAGAAATCAACCATTTGTGGCTTTTGATGGCGGTAGCCCATTGAATTTGACAGTGCATGACAACATACCCATGGCAACTTTGAAGAGCCTACCTTATTTCACTGGGGAGGATCAAACTACCCCAATAGAGCATATTAGAGACGTAGCTTCTTTATGTGGAGTTCATCATGTCACCCAAGAAAATGTAGCCATCAGGCTATTGGCTGCCTCTTTTAAAGGAAAGACATTACAATGGTTCAGGAGTTTACCAGTATAGACCATAGGAACCTGGGATGATTTGGGCGATAAATTGAACAAGCAATTTCAAGATAAGTCAAACAACTTCTCATTGGTTGAACAAATGACTACAATAAGAAGAGCTCCCCAGGAGAAAATGATGGATTTCAACTTCTGATTCTAGAAGACATGGGACATAATTCTTGCCATGGTAAGGCCTCCATCAGAATATGCTTTTCTATATTTTTTGAAAGCTCTAAATAGTGATATTTCAGTAATGATACAATCATTGGGAGGTACAAGTTTACCTAATGCATATGAAATAGCTATTAGAGCGAAAAATAACTTGATTCAGGTTGGAAAAATAGCACCTAGACCACCAATGCCTATTTTCCCTGAGATTCAAACTTCAATGCCTTTGCCAATCCCATCTTTTGCCCCTTTACCTATTATAGCAACATTGCCAAATACTGCCAATTCTGAAAATGCTACTTCTAGCTCATCACAAGAGTTAAGAGAGATAAAAAGTAGCCAACAGAAAATAGAGAACATCCTGCAAACTTTTGGGAATGAGCTGGTGAACATCAAAAAGTAGCAGTCCCAAAACAGACAGCCTTATCAGCAACCTAATCAAGGGCAGAATCAGCCATACCAGGCCAACAAGCCTCCATATCAAGGCAATTACCAGGGTACCAGACAGAATGTCAACCAAAGGCCTTTTCAGCCTTACAATCCGGCACCTGTTAATGCAGTTAAGGACCTTTTCCCTGCCCAGAATAATCTCGCAGCTGAATATGAATGGTGTTTTCCATGCAATCAGCCACACAGTCAGGCAGCTTGCTCAAATGGGGTGATAAATCAGGCTCTGATGGTGCAAAATGTTGCAGTCTCATAGCCAAACACACCTAATGATGGGGCTATGCAACAACAGGAGCAATCTCAGAGTGATTCTGCCTTCATAAATTGGCAGGAAGGTGAATTCTGTGGCATGAATAGAGATGATGCCTCAGTTGCAGCAAATACAAGAGCCAAAAAGAGGGGTTATGAGATAGATCAAGCAGCAAAAAAAGGAAAAGGACCTACTGATGTGTCTACATCCTAGATTCCCCATATTTTGCAAAGAAATACTCAAGCAACTACAAGGGAACAACCTCATTTGCAGGCTGATACTGCTGCTACAAAGTCACACCAGAAGGTAAGCGTCACTCCACCTTTCAATATCATTGAAAATATGAAGAAGATGAATGTGACAATATCTATGTGGGATTCCTTAGCAATCCCAAGTCAAAAGGACATATTGCAATCTACCTTGTCTGATTTAAAAATGTCAAATGATGCAACTGTTGACCCAACTAGGGTTGTCCTTACCAATTCATCCCAGGACAACAACAAACAACCAAACAAAAGTGCTAAACCACTTCCATTTTATGTATCTTTAATAATTGGAGACAAGATAGTACATAACTGTATGGTGGATAGTGGTGCAAGTAGTTCTATGATGCCAAAATAGATTACAGACCAATTAGGATTGAAGTACCAACCCCTGGAGAAAGGTGTGCTTCAGTTAGATGGCACAACCGTTAACATTGTAGGTGTGATAAAAGATCTAACTCTCACCTTGCACACTTGCCCAAATGTTTTCATTTCCCAGGAAGTATTCATCATAGACTTACCTCCTTATTTTGCCATGTGTTTGTCAAGAGAGTTCATAGCTAAGATAGGAGGATATTTATCCTTGGACTGGTCCCACATGTTTTTTAGGACAAGATATGTCACAAAGGTGACCCTAAAGTCTGAATTGCTCACCCAGTATCACATAGAGCCTTATACACCAAGTGCTGTTAATGCAAATTGCATTATTTCTAATGATCCTGAGCTTGTTGCTGCTAAGAGCTACAAGCTGAAAGTATACCAGAGGTGCTGTTAAAGGAGTGGGCCTTGGAAAATGTTGTAGATGATCTTGAAGGGCACATCCAAGAAACTAGTATGGGTGTTTACATACTGCACGAATCTAAAATAGAAATTCCAAACCTTGTAAAGAGTGCAGAACAACAGATAGAGCAGCAAGAGGAAGTATGGAAAATGTACTTTGATGGCTCTAGGAACAGGAATGGATCTGGTGGTGGTGCAATGCTTGTGTCTCCACAAGGTGAAAGATATTATTTTGCTTTCCGTTTTGCTTTTTCATGTACAAATAACACTGCTGAGTACGAGGGATTTATCCAAGGATTGCAGTGGGCAAGAAAGAGGAAAGTTGGCTGTTTGCAGGTGTTTGGGGACAATGAACTTATTGTAAATCAAGTGAGGGGACTACATGCTACAAAGAATGATGTCCTGAAATGCTATAAACATAGGGTATGGGATATGATTGAAGAGTTTGATGCTTTCAATCTAATCTCCATTCAAGAAATCAGAACTATCATGCTGATAGGTTAGCTGCAATTGGGGCTCAGTTTGATATCCCCAGTGATATTCAAAGAGAAAAGGTGTAGCTTCATGTGAAAATAGTTGGTAGGCCTTCTATCCCTGACAATAACATTCATTGGCAAGTTTTTGAGAGTGATGAGCAGATCCTGCGTTTCCTATTAGAAGAGGATGAGTTTTTTGTGATGAATCAGGACAAACTCAAACAACAATATGGTAATGATTAGATTGTTCAGTTAAGGACAAATAAGTTGCCCAGAGGATTGGTAACCTTGGAATCCATTTTTAGCACTGATGATCAGCTAAAAAAAGTGGAGCCAGCATGCAGGTCAAAGAGGAACATTATGAGGAGCTAGAAATTTTCAAAGGCAAGTTTCTCAAAATTGGTAAAATTTGTTCGCCTGAGGATAGGAGAGCTTTTATTGCTCTTTGTCAAGAGTTTGAAGAAGTGTTTGCCTGGGATTACTCAGACCTAAAAGGGTTTGACCCTCATATCACCCAGCATACCATAGAGTTAGAACCAGGCACAAAACCTGTGAGGCAGAAACAAAGGGCTTTAAATCCAAAACTTGAGCCTCTAATGATTAAAGAGTTAACCAAGCTGATCAAGGGAAAGATCATTTTCTCAATCAAGCATACTTCTTGGGTCTCCAACCTTGTCCCTGTGAGAAAAAAGAATGGAGAGATTAGGTTGTGTTGATCTTAGAGACCTTAACAGAGCCTCCTTGAAGGACCACTACCCGTTGCCTTCAATGGAGCAAATTCTGCAAGTAGTGGCTGGTTCTGAAAGATTCTCCTTGCTTGATGGATATTCTGGTTATAATCAAGTGTTAGTCAAGGAGGAGGATCAGTTTAAAACCACTTTTACTACCAAATGGGGGACCATGTCCTACAAAAGGATGCCTTTTGGTCTGTCAAATGCTGGCTCTACTTTTCAGAGAGCTATGGATATGAATTTTAAGGGTCTGCTGTATAAATTGGTACTTGTGTACCTTGATGATCTTACAGTTTTCTCTAAAGATGCAGCCAAACAGTTATCCCACTTGAGGCAAGTATTCGAGAGATGTAAAGAGTTTGGGATATCTCTCAATCCCAAGAAATGCATTTTCACTGTGCATGAAGGCAAGCTTTTAGGACACGTTGTGTCAAAAGAGGGAATTACCATTGATGCAGAAAGGGTAAGGGCTATTTTGGAGCTTCCTTTACCCAGTCACAAGAAAGGACTGCAAAGTTTTATTGGAAGAATTAATTTCTGCGAAGATTTATACCTAATATTGCAAATCTATTGAATCCATTGACCTCTATGCTAAAGAAAAATATAGTTTTCAGTTGGACAAAAGAGGCCAAACTCAGCTTTAAGTCCATAAAAGAAGTGTTGTTAGCTACGCCAACTCTGGTAAATCTTGATTTCTCAAAATATTTTATCTTGTATGCTTATGACGGTCTAGATACAATCTCTGCGATTTTGATACAACAGCATAGTGACGGCTTTGAACAGCCAATCACTTTCTTTAGTCAAGGACTGGAAGAGTACAAGTAGAGGTATAGCTTCATTGAAAAATATGTCCTTGCAGTGGTAAGGAGCCTCAAGAAGTTTAGGCATCTTATTTCTAATAATAAGATACATTTGATGGTTGCTCACCCTAGCGTGAAAGAGTTCCTGGTAGGCAAAGATGTTAATGAGAAAAGGACTGGTTGGATCACCAAAGCCATGGAATATGATGTAGATATCAAGATAACCAAGCTCGTCAGAGGTAGAGGACTCAGTGAACAGCTTGCTACCAGTTCTGAAAATGAAACAGAAAAAGAAGAGGAGGTGCTTCTGATCATTGAAGATGCACATCAGGATGATATAGCAGCAGTGGGCACAAGTTGGGTTAATACCATGACTCAATTTTTGCAAACTATTCAATGTCCAGTAGGTCTAGATAGAACCAAAAGAAGATATTTTAGATTGCAGTCCATTCCATATGTTTTAATAAATGGCATCCTTTTCAGAAAGGACTTTAATGGTGTGTTGTTAAGAAGCATTGATAATGATCAGACTGACAAGGTGCTACATGAGTTTTATGATGGAACAGCAGGGGGTCATTTTGCCCCAAGGACTACTGCGTGGAAAATAATGAGAGCTGGATATTACTGGCCCAGCTTATTTAAGGATGCCCATGCATGGGCTATAAAATGTGTAATATGTGCCATTTTTGTAGGCAAAGAAAGGTTGCCAGCTTTACCTCTGCAGCCAATTCAAGTAGAGCAACCCTTTATGAGATGGGGCATTGATTTCATAGGTCCCATTAACCCACCATCAAGTGTAGACCACAGGTGGATACTTATAGCTACAGATTATTTCACAAGGTGGACTGAAGCAGTGGCTCTGAAGGAATCCAATGAGAATGCCATTTTGAATTTTTATCATGATTTGGTATCCAGATTCGGAGTGCCCGAGTCAATTATCTCAGACAATGTTTTAGCCTTTGTTGGATTAAGGATAACTGACTAGGCTGTTAAGAATAAAATCTATTTGAGTACTTCATCAAATTATTACCCACAGGGTAATGGTTTGGTTGAGTCTACCAATAAGAATCTCATAAGAATTATTAAAAGTTCAATGGAGGACAACCAGAGGACTTGGCACACTAATTTGAAATTTGCTTTATGGGCAGATAGAATAACTCCCAAGAGGTCTATTGGAAACTCCCCATATATGTTAGTTTATGGGAAAGAGGCAAGATTGCCTATGTCTATGGAGCTGCCAGCACTAGATATCATGAATCAACTGGAGATGTTTGAAGAAGAAGACCCCATGGTTGTTAGATATGCTCAAGTTATGGAGCTGGAAGAGAGCAGAGATAAAGCTATAAAAGCTATGGAGTATCATCAGCTTCAGACAAAAGGAGTTTTTGACAAAAGAGCCACTCCCAAAATTTTTAGGGAGGGTGATATGGTGCTCAAATGGAATGAGTTGAAAAGCAGGCCAAGAAAGCACTCCAAGTTTGACAGCATGTGGAGTGGCCCATTTATCATTACTGAATACAAGGAGTACAATGCATTTCAGTTATCAAGCATGGATGGAGAAAATTTGCCTATCCCAGTCAACAGGATACACTTGAAGAGGTGTTTTGAGGTATGATTTACCTTGTAAAACAGTAGATTAGGTTTCTTGCTTTTAATAAGTGCTGCTGCACAATAGTTTAGATCCATTTTTATTTTTCCTAAGTGCTGTCTAGCACAGTTAGAGGGTTGCTTTCAGGCTTTGGGTTTTGTTTTGGTCTTTCCAATGTTCTTCACTGCTAATATGCTGAGTTGCTAAAGTCAGGATTGTTTGTCAAGGTATATTTTGTCTCTGTGTGACTCCATGCCCAATGGATGCTTAAGGCCATTGGTCTAATTTGTTTAGTAGGCAAACATCCCATAGAAGTCGCCAAAATGTTAACCTATTTTCCTCTGTTCAGAGTTAAATAATTCACCTTGTATTTTCCTGGAATATCCTTTAGAAAGTAACCCTACAAACCTTAAATCTTCCAATTACTCATGCTATGCCTTGCTAAAAAACCCAAAATCTTGTTTGAAGAATCCTTGCAGAAAGCCCAGAAAAACCCAGAAATCTTTTGGCTTCAAGTATTTTCCATCGTAGAGATTTCTCAATTTTATACTTAGTATTTGTATATGCATTTTTGAATGTATGTTTGCATGTACATTCGCCATTGTATGTTCGCATATGCAAAGGAAATGTACATCAGTGAGATACAAGAAAATATACAAAGGGGTGGAATGCAGGGATGAATGTATGTTCGCATTGTATGTTCAAATGTACAATCGCACAAAGGAAAAGATGCAAGGCAAATATGTAGAGGAACATACAAAGGTAAATGTATATCGGCGACATACAAGGCCGACATACAAGGGTCACATGCAAGGAAAAGAGATGCAAGGATACATCAGCGGAAAGATACAAAGGGACATACAAAGGCCAATGTATATCGGTGACATACAAAGACAAATGTATATCAGGCACATACAAGGAAAAGTTGCAAGAAAAGATACAAAGGGTGGGGTCCGCCAATTGTATACTTGTGATTGTATGTTTGCACATGCAAAGAATAGATACAAAGAGAAACATACAAGGGCCGGACCTGACTGGGAATCAAATGCAGATAATAGTAATTTTGGGGTCCGTGAGTTGTATGTAGAAGTCCTTGTATATGCGATATGCATCCCTGACATACAAGGCTCAGACCTGAAATGCATATACATTCTGGTTGATAAAGGCACAAGTAATTGAATGTATCTTTTGTTTGTATGTTTCGCGTTGTATGTTTACACATACAAGGGCGATATACAAAGCCAATATACAATGGTCACTGTATATGCCAAAATGAAGTGTTTGCATGCAGTTTTTCTTTGTATATTTCATATTGTATATGCGATATGCAAAGGGGTAGATACAATGGCGATATGCAAGGTGGACCCGACTGGAAGATCAAAAGCAGCGGATAGTCATTTTGGGGTCCGCGAGTTGTATGTGAAGGTGCTTGTATGTGCCGATATGCAAAGGAAAGGATACAAAGGCTGGACCCGATGTCAATTTCAACTTGCTTCATAATCTTTTGAGTTCCATATTGTATGAACTCTCTTGAGGTCCAGCCTCTAGTGCCTGACCAAACTCTTGGAACCACTCTGAAATGTGTTGAAGTCGCGGGAACTGGGGGTTGCGGTCAACCATCTCTCCTTCGCTTCTTCTTTTCTAAAGTCAAAGTGTTCAAATGTGGCACTCTTAGGGCCCACTTTTCCTAATATAGTGGGCCATGTAATCCTTCCACCCCCTCTTCTTCCTCTAGGGTGCAAATCTTAGCCTTTTTCTGCCATTTTTCTTCCTATCATCTTCTTTTTCCATTTCCTATCCAACCGTCACTCCCGTCACATCCTTTCGAGAACTTGCCCAGAAAATTTTTATTTTCCCGCCGACCTCTCGAGGGGGCATCCCTTATCCATCTTATTCCTTCCCGATAGCTGGGGCATATTTTTCTTCGACCTGACGCCACTTCCCTCCTAGGTCCTGATGCCATGTCAAAGAGGGGCAAATGTAGACACCTAAAAATATCTTCTACCATCAAACCGACTCCTGACATCCCTAATCATGTCAATTTCCCTCCTAACCAATTAATTAAATTTTTATTTAATTAATTATCCCTTCATTACCCTATTTTCCATTATTTTATCCCAACAATTGAATTAATTTCATTAATTCAATAGTCCAAACCTTAGCCAATTGATTTAATAAATATGCAATATTTATTAAATCAATTTCTCCATTTTCACTAAATCTAATTTATTAGTTAAAACCATGTTAACTAATTAATTCAGCCTATTAATTGACCTATCCCTACCCTAGACAATTAAATAGCTATTCTTTAATTGCCTACCCTAGCCTACCTCATCCTAGCCCAAGGATTAATTAAATAAAACCTATGTTTAATTAATCCTAACCTCTCATTTGGGTGGTCAAACCTAGTTTAACACCCTTCCCTACATCCTCCAAAATAAAAAAATTGAAATAATTCCACCTAAGTCAATTTTTTTATTTAAAAACATCCCACATCACATTTAATTTTGCTTACAACCCCTTACCTCACCCATACTCATTTATTTTCACTTATCCCCAAATGAATTTTTAATTCATTTACATTCCCCCCATATGAATCTTTAATTCAACAATAATCTTTCACCACCCATGCTCATTTAATAACCCCTTTTCCCAAAATGAATAAAAGATTCACTTTTATTCCTAGCCCTCCATTCATTCAAGATTGAATCTAGGCCCTCCACATCACCTTCATCCTCCACCATTGATCTTCCAAATCAATCTCCACCCTTGGATCAAAATCCCTCCAAAAAGTCTATAAATACATCTCTCAACCCATTTAAGGATCCAAGTTTTATGCAAAGTTATTATGCCAAAATATCAATTGAGCTAGTTTTAGTGAGTTGCACATTTAGTTAGCATTTCATATTTGAATCACTTGTCTAGGGATAATCATGTCTTAGGAACTTGTTTTGGGTGCAATGGTTCCTCTCCCTTGATGAGATTGGATTTGCATGTGAGGTATAGCTTTTTGTGTTTCATTACATTTTGTTTTGTGTTTTCAACCTCATTTGTTTATCTAATCTACAGGTCACATACAAGGAAAAGAGATGCAAGGATACATCGGTGGAAAGATACAAAGGGACATACAAAGACAAATGTATATCGGGCACATACAAGGAAAAGTTGCAAGAAAAGATACAAAGGGTGGGGTCCGCCAATTGTATATTTGCGATTGTATGTTTGCACATGCAAATAATAGATACAAGGAGAAACATACAAGGGCTGGACCCGACTGGGAATCAAATGCAGATAACAGTAATTTTAGGGTCCGCAAGTTGTATGTAGAAGTCCTTATATATGCGATATGCATTTCTGACATACAAGGCTCGGACCTGAAATGCATATACATTCTGGTTGATAAAGGCACAAGTTATTGAATGTATCTTTTGTTTGTATGTTTCGCATTGTATGTTTACACATACAAGGGCGATATACAAAGCCAATATACAATGGTCACTGTATATGTCGAAATGAAGTGTTTGCATGCAAGTGGTTTGTATGCATTTTTTCTTTGTATATTTCGCATTGTATATGCGATATGCAAAGGGGTAGATACAATGGCGATATGCAAGGCAGACCCGACTGGAAGATCAAAAGCAGTGGATAGCCTTTTTGGGGTCCGCGAGTTGTATGTGAAGGTGCTTGTATGTGTCGATATGCAAAGGAAAGGATACAAAGGCTGGACCCGATGTCAATTTCAACTTGCTTCATAATCTTTTGAGTTCCATATTGTATGTATATTCATGATTGTATGTTTGCATATACAATGCGAAATGCAAAGAAAAGATACAAGGAAAAGGATGCAAGTTTTCAGTGATGATCTTAGGCCCTGCTCAGTGATGAATCAGGTGATGACACATGGTAGGGGCATACATGCAAATGGTGATACAAAAGTAAAGGGGCCTGCTCTTGTATGTAGCCATTGTATTGTATATGTAAGGAGACTTACAAATAGATATACAAAGGCATTTCAAAGGCCGATTTAGATGCCGAATGCAACGCACATACAATGATAGATACAAGGCAGTTTGCATATGCAAGCACATATTCAAAGGGTCATTTAGATGCCGATTCAGGTCACAGATGCAAAGCGATATACATAGGTAGTTCACCGCAACTTTGATCGCGAATATCTTGCACATCCTAGCAAATTTCTGCATGCTGTAAAAGGCAAAAATGCTTGTTTTTGCCTCCTCTTTCATTTGGTGGGCTTTTGAGGGGAATATTCTCACTTTCAATTTTGGATCTAGATTTGCATGTTTTGGCGCCTGGACGTTTTAGCAACCATATTTTGGGCAAGATGCAGATATTTGTTGCATTCATTACTGCACAAAGATGTTCAACAGCTTGCATTGATGATCAGAAATATCTCTTAAACTGCCATGTTTCAGATATTTCATATATTCCTTGTTGAAGATAACCATTGAAGCTACTCGCATTCAATTCCCAGAATATCTTCCACCGATTCATTGTTACAGATCGATGATTCAACAACTTACATTAAAGACTCAAAATATCTTCCATCTGCCTCTTCTCCAGATATGTTCATGCCATGAATTCTTGTAGATGGACGTCCCTTCAGATAGATATTTTCCTGTTACAGCTCATAGAGCAAATTTTTTGTAACCGACTTAGGTCAGATTGAAATGCTATATATGCATAGAATAAAATGTAAATAGGGTTGGGAAATTTTTAGCATTGAGGCTTTCTGTTTCCAAATAGAGCTTTCTGCTACTGTAACTATGCCTTCTTATTGAATATATGCAAGTTATTTTTACCTCTTTTATTGATTTTGGTTTTAGTGTAAATATGCATGTGACTGTCTGTGAACATCTCTGTTCCTCTCAATCATTGTGTTTCTTACCTCTGCTAGAATCAGTTGAATATATGTATGTCTACTTGCTGTATCTAGTTATGTTGTGCATTTTCTCAGTACTATGAGGGTTCTTCTATTCAACTTGGTGAATCACCCCTTTATTTTCAAAGTTTTCTATTTATCTTTCATTTAAAAGCATTCCTTCTTCCTTTTCCTCTGAAGATCTAGTAGATTTTAGGTGATAACTAGTTAAGGAAGCCGGCCTTCTCTAGAGGTCTGATCTCATTTCACAAGGTCCCACACTTCGAGATCATTCCCATGTTTCTCTAGATTGCTGAAGTTTGACAACTGCAGCAAGGGTGCAAATTTGAGAGACAACACTGCTCTTGGGAACGTATTGGTCGATTCTTACCAAATTTGTCAAATGCTGATAAGAATTTTGTTGAATGCTATTAACTACTCTTTTCTGCCGCCACCGTGCGACTCATCTACACTAATGTAACCAAAACCTTGCCAATAGAATGATGCTGGTCGAATCATCTTATGCTTTCTGATAATGCTCCATAGTACCGCCGTATGATGCCTACCCCAGTTTGGGTTTTAAACCTTCAATCGAACATTTTTTTCTTTTGAGGTCGAACCTAGTCTTTAAACTAACTGTTACCCTCCCTCTTCGACCTAGATACCACCTATGATGGCTTTGAGTTAGGTTATGAAAACTCCATTGTCTTCTTAGATCTTCAATCAAAAATTAAATTTTGTGGAGCTCAGATTTCTTTTTTTGATAGGAACTAAAGGAATTTGTAATGAGTCAAACTAGAAAGTTTCCAAAAGATTCCCATGCATGTTAGAGAAACATGACTTAAGTGAAGACCAATTGGGTTAGTAAACTGGTTCTAGCCTAAATCGATTAGGAAACAAATGAATAACTCTCTTGTTTGTTTTCTTTTTATTTTATTGGATATTTTATTTTTGGAGAAGCTATCCTTATTGGTTAAAGGATTCAGTTAGTGAAGTAAATTAGAATTAAAATGTTTAGTAGATTATTATTTTGGGTAAGGTGAGTTAAATGCATTTGTAGGTTAGTAGTCATGGGTTGTTTTGAATTGTTGTAGTAATGTTCAAGGAAATGTTAGTCTGCTTTTGGAAGTTGGTAGTCTAGGTTATTTAGTTACTTTAAACTTATATGTATGTGAAGATCAGTTTAAATGTTATTGTCGTTATCGGTTACCTCATTTCTTTTGGTTGGAATCAAGTTTTATCTAGGAAGTTCCTTAGAATTGTTGTCGTTTAGCAAAGAATGTTGTTGTCGTTTTACCCTTCCAATGTGTAGTCAGTATTCTTCTTTACCACTATATGGTAGACCCTAGTATCTATGATGCATTTTTATTTGTTTAAACTAAATAGGTTGGCGAAGAGCTTGGTTATATTGATAGGTTGTTAGGAATAAAATTGATTTAATGACTTACAAATCTATTGTTCTTGAACAATAATAAATGCGATAATTTCCTTGCTTTGTTAGTTGTCCTAGCCTCCTGTTGGGAATAGAATAATTTAGGGTTTGGCATTATTGTTACTTATGTTTTGTAGTAGAATAGAAAATTGCTGAAATCTTCTATTATAAACCATGTTATATTAGTTAGAAGGAGACGCGTTGTGGATATAGATGCTTGTTGTTAAATCAATATTAACTATTAGAAAATTGAAAATAGTTTATATAAGTGTTAGTATAGATATTTTGTCATTAGCTTATTTTATAGGAAATAGGAATGGTACTTTATTGAATTTTGTCATATCATAGTCTTTTAAGATCGTCGCCATTTCAATATGTTTCTAGTGTTTTTTTCATGAGTAGGGTTGTGTGTCTTGCTAAGTTTGAAGTTCTTCCTATCATTAATACATGAAAGTAAGAACTCTTTGGGTATAGATTGTAATATTGTATTTACCCTTTTGTTGTCATGATTTTATTACACAAACCTTGTCTGGTGATAGTGTGAAGTCATCCTTGGGACTAAATTTGGTTATTATTTCAACTTATATTAAGGTTGTATTGAGTTATTTACCCCCTTGTCGATCTTGCAATAAATCATGGTCATGGAACCTAGTTTCCCTATAGGGAAAGGTGTTGTTGTAACCTAGTAAAGTGTTCAGTTACTGACTCCAGAGGCCTAACTGTTTGGTATTCATCTTGTTACTTGTGTCATTTTGTTTCATGTGGTATTGCTTCGAATTTTGAAGGGAATAAGGGACTTATATTGTTGTGGCCTAGTGAATGACATATGTAATGGATCGGAATCATTTTGTAACCTTTATCCTTGCATGTTGTGGCTTGGTTGATTGGTCAAAGATTGCTAAGGGAGTGGCTTTCATGGTGGGGCCGGTGCCTAGTGAGAGGCCGCCTGGGTAACCCCATGGAAGTTGTAAGCAAGTGGAAACTTAATAACTTATTTAGGAAGGTTGGGGTAGTAATTCACATAACAAGATAAGTAAGAATGCCTCACCCATGCTTTGAGTGCTTTCGTAGGCTAAGGATGGGATGAGAAGGCCTGGTTGGCAAGGTCGACCTCCTTGTCTTCATGAGAGGACATGTCGGCTCCGCATGTGTCACCCTATGGGGCTGGTGCCTAGAGAGAGGCTGCCACGGTAACCATAGATGGGGGCCAGCTTCTGGTGAGAGATAGCCTTGGTAACCCATGTTAGGACCATGCGATGACACTCCTTACGCAACTCAATTACTTTCTCTTTATCCTTGTTGTTACCTCTGGAGTGTAGACTTGTCTTCATGATTGATCTTAGCTTGATGTTTTTGAGTTGTCTTCTTAAGTACTGTCAGGTCTATGCAGTCTTGTTATCCTGTTTATCTGCATGGAGTCTAGATCTTGTGATTGTGTTCTTGGTTGTAACCTTGACCTAGCAAAACCTCATTGTTATCTCCTAGCTCAGTGGGGTGGACCTCAGGGTTCCACATGGTTGGGAGGTAGAGCTATCCATTGGTCTTCTCAGATATTTAGTTCGAGATCAAGCAGGAGTGTTCCGGTTCCAGTTTGCTCATCATCTTCAAGTTGTTGTATACTTTCATTATTGTACTATTTGTAAACTGATGTAATCAGTCTTGTAATCTTGTATTGGAATTTGTAATTTATTCATCCCAGATAATGTAAGATGTATTATTATTCTGTTGCATTGAGATGCAGATTCTTGGATGGTTTTAATTTTATCTAATGTAGTTATGTTCCCTAGAAGTGTTAGTTGGTCTTTTCATTCAATGTTGTTATTAATGTAGATATTTATAATGATTAATGCATTTCCTTGTTTCAAAAAAAAAATAAAAATTCTGTATTATTGTTGCTTTTCAGTCTAGCACTCTAGGGTTGCATGACGGGGCATCACAAGTATCCTCTCCCCCCGCCTGTCCAATGGATCTGGGATGCATGAGAAACTGTTACTAACTCTAGAGGGCCTTCCTTCCCATTGTGAGAAGGGGTACGACCCAAGCAGAAATGGGCTAAAGCCAAGCCATTCCAAGCCGCTATATAAATAACGCGTTTGTGCCAAAAGTCACAAACAATGGGTGTTGTTTCGCTATACCGAAAAATGTTTCCCCCAAAACCCTATAGAGCCTAACCTTTGTAGGTTGGGAAGCCTCCTTAATAGAGCGAATCACCGCATGTATAGCCACCCGAATGGAAACCCTAACTAGAAACCTCTGTGTAGTAGCCAAAAACCCCTATTTGTTGGTACGGGAGGAAACTCTGATAGTCGTCCCACATTTTCACGGCTTATGGCAGAGATAGCAAGGTACCTTAAGATCTGCGCATCTTGAGGACCTGAAACTTGGTGTGCCTGAGAAGTGAGTGCACTGTAAGGGGGAGCTCGTGCCCCAAGTTCTTGGAGCTATACACCATAAGTAGGCATGACTGGGTAAAACCAAGTGGGAACCCAATAGATACTATCCTTGCCTAGCCTAGGGTGTACACATTGATCATTGTGTTTGGTGTGTATGCATGTGTATGTGAGATCTTGTGTTTGATATTGCTACATCATCCTCAATCCACTTGTCATAACATATTTCCCAATCATTACACTTCATCCAATCCTTCCAAACCAAATCATCCTAGTCATCCAATCAACCACATCCCAATCAACCCAAGTCATCCAACCTCATCATTACACATTATCCTCTTTCTAATCCAATCTACATTCATCCTACACCATGTAAACATTAGAGGACCTAGCACAAGAGATCATTCACATACTTTAGGAAATGCCAAAACCTCCAGACCAACAAATCATTCAAAAGGTCCATGGCATGATCCCAAAACTTCAAGCAAGCCTATCCCCACAAATGCTGCACCTCATAGCACAATCCAACACCTTGTAGCCATTTGCCAATCACAAACCCCACATCATCATCCCTTATCCATTCAACACCAACCAACTCCACCTCATTCCTATGTGGCATATCCTTCCATTTCATACCAATCTAATCCGTCCGCATACCATAGCAATTCCACATTAACTTATCTTATTCCTTATCAATCTAATCCATCAATATTTCAAATCACTTCCACACCACCTTATCCTACATCCTTTCATAACAACTCCACATCACCTTATCTCACATCTTCCCATAACAATGCGACATCACCATACCCTACTTCTTCCAATATATACCATTATCCACAACAACCCATACCCCAAGATCTTTTACCTACACATCCTACCATTTCATCTCATCATCAAACACATTCACAAGACTATCAATGGTCCTCACAACATGAACATGCAAGTCTGAGTGGTCTTTTGTACATAAATCAAACAAACCCAAGTCCACTTTTGCAACATGACCTAATAGACATAAGTCCACTTATGCAACAAGACCTAATAACCTTTGACTCAAGTCTAAGTGACCCTTTGTACATAAACCAAGTATCCTTAAGTATGCCTATGCTGCAAAACTTAATAGCCTTTGACGAGGGAGATACCAACCTAGAGCAAGCATCCTATGAACATCCTCCATCACTATCTGATCACATGCCAACACATGAGATTACTAGTCCCATTTTGATACCATCATGTGATCTCATTCCTAGTCTATTGACCCACCAACCATTTGATCCATCTAGTCCTATCTTGGCACCTCCATCTGATCCTAATCCTAATCCATCCAATCCTCCTATCCCTCCATCCAACCCTAACATTCCTCCATCCAATCTTAATCCATCTGGCCTCACTATCCCTCCATCCAATCCAAATCCTACTTCTAAGCCTATAACACCATCCACTATCATCATCCATCCCCTCTATTATCCATCCACCCATACACTTGTAGAGGATGTGATCCATTGGCTATTAGCGAGGAATAAATCATTGTCATGTCATCATAGTCCCATTCATGAGCCTAGCACAGATTCTCCCAATACATTGCTTATTCCTCCAACTCCACCATGTGGCCCACAAACCATTGAGCTTATTGAAAAGACTTCTCCCATGAATCCACATCAAGACCTATCATACCCTCATGTTATTGAGCAAAAGCCTATCCAAGAGTCATCCCCTTCCATCCAAGTAATCCAAGAGTTATGTCAAGAGCATAATCCAACGCATGTGGAAACACCAAGCCTTCATTTGAATCAAGATCAAAGCACCTCTAAGTTCAATTCATCCAAGACCTATGTATGTTATTTGATCAAGATATTACTTATGATCATAACCCTATTCATGAGCAAATGTATCCCATTCATAGCCAAATTAATCATATTTCTGCTCACCTTTATGATCAAGATTTTATATATGATCATGAAAACTATGGTAACCATCTTAGCTATGATCATGAAAGCCACGATGAGCCTCTTAGCCAAACTTTATGCAGCTCATGATAAAGAGGTTATCACTCCACCTATCCCTAGTTCCATACCCATCCATGAGCAAAATATCCAAATTGCTCCTATCCATCCTCCATCTAGCCCTACCCATGATCCCCAAACATCTACCTGTCATGATGAGACACATGTCTGCCACATAAGCATTAAAGATCAAACAAACACCTTGGATCCTAATGAGCATGATCAAGATCCTAGTCATCCTTCCACATCCACTATCAACCACATTGCTAGTCCACCATCATATTCCCTTGGTCTATCCACCCTCATCTATGAGTGTTCCTCCTTAGAACACCAACAACCTTTATCCACTTCACCTTCTCCATCCAATAAGGACCTCATGTCTAGTGTTCCACCTACACCTAGTCCTATTGTTGATCGTATCCTCCAAAACATGAACTATCAAGGTAAAGGCCCAAGCCCTCTTGAACAAGGTATTTTGGAGCCAATCCATGTCAAGATCCCTTCGTGCTCATTTGGCCTTGGATACACACCCCAAGGACAACAATCTAAAGATGTTGGTATTCCCTTCATTCCTCCTCAGTTCACCGCTTTCCATCGCACATCCTATCACATACCCAAAACATATGTTGCCATTCCACCCCCATCATCCTACGAATCACAAAAGCATGTGACCATTCACCTCCTAGCATCAACTTTGCCTCCACTTCTTCCAACTCCTAATATCCCTCCATTGAATCTACCTCCACTACTTCCAACACCTTATCCATCCATCCATAAATCTTTTAAAAATCCTAATCATGACCAACAAATGCACATATTGTCTAAACATGAAGCTTCCACTCATTCCACCATGTCCATGGGATTCCAAAGCAAAAATTTGGATGCCTACACCTATAATGCCAAATATCCTACAAATCCTAATGCCTTAGGACACAAAAGCAAAGAATCAAAGAAACATCCAGCTCAATAGCTGTATACACCCACACACCTCCAAGAAAAAATGAAAAAGGTGTGGGTCCCCAAGAACAAGCAATTACCTCAAAAGCTACACAAAAGCTGCATATATCACAACCCATACCTCCACAAGCAAAGTCAAAAAACAAAATGGTATGGGTCCCTAAAAACAAGCCATCAAGTCAAATGAGGCATCCACCTCTCAAGAATCCCAACCATCCACTTTCTCCCCTTCCATCCATTCCGTCCAAAAGTTTCAAATTCCCCCATCGCACATGAAAACCAAAAGTCATAAAAACACTAAGCCCATGTGGGTCCCCAAATGCTTACATCATCCATCTCCTAAACAAACATCCCCATTGCTTCCCACACCACCTTCCCATCACAAGCTTCAACGCTTATCACGGTGTGTGCAGCCATTGGTCATGGTTCCCTTCCATCCCACAACACTTCCACATACCTCCATCTCCCCACCTTTCATTTATTATCCTACATATCTTCCACATCACCTTCCTATGGTCCATGCTTTTGCATAAGCCCTCCATCCCTAAGTCCTACATGATCCATAATCCACTATTTCCCTTCATCATCCACATCATAATCCATTATCTACCCTACATAATCCACATCATGATCCGCTATCGCACCTTCCATAATCCACCATCTACCTAATCTATCTTTCATGAAATCCCCTACCAACATCTCTGAGCACACTTGACATGGTCCATGCGACGACATCCATCTAGTGGGACTATCACCTTTCATGGAACTAGACACTTGAGTCCATCCTATCCATATCTGCCTATCCCATCCAAAAAAAAGAAAAAAAAGGAAAAATTAAAAAAAGAAAGAAGAAAAGAAAAAAAAATAAAAAGAAAAAAAGAAAAAGAAAAAAAAAGTAAAGAGAAATCCCTTCGTCCAATGGTGAAAACTTGGTAAACAGGTGCCTTGGATAAGTACCATGATGAAAACCTGGTAAACTGACGTCATGTGTAAATTGATCTTCTGTCACCTACACTTGGGGGCACCTTGTCTCATCCACACTATCATTTTCCATCCTATCATGTCATATCTTGCCATATCCTATTCTACCATCCTTATCCATTACACCTGCACATACCTATCCTGTCGAGTCCATTCATTCCTCCCTTCCACCTTTTGATCTTGATGAAGATTGGGGGAAAAAAAATGTTGAAACATGCTTGAAAAAAACTCTTGATGTACCTTATCCCTTCCAATCCATCCTGTCATCATATCATAATCCCATTGTCATCAGCCCAATCCTAGCATGCGTCCTATCGTCACGAGCCTTGTCATGAAAAATCCTAAGTATTGCACCTAGAATGGGGCATGTTATTCTGATGTGACATAGCCTTTGGAGATCACATCCTTGCTCTCTTATGCTTACATCTGATGTTGCCTATCCCCTTATCCATCCATTTATCATGAGTCTTCCATCCCATCTACCATCGCATGTCCTTTTATCCATTCATCTATCATGAGTCATCACACCTACCTCAATCGTCCTTGCACCTAGGCTTGGTCCTCCCTTGTCATTGGTATCTAGCATAAAGGCTACCCAAATTGTAAATCCATGGACATCCCAAAACATGTCAAAAATCCAAAAAAATCAAATATTTTTCAAGAACACCAAAAAAAACTAAACATATCAAAAATCCAAAAAATCATAAAAAGCCCTGAAAAAATCCAAAAAATCGTAGAAAGACCTAAAAAAATACCAAAAAAAAATTGTAAAAAGACCTAAAAAAATACCAAAAAATTATAAAATGTCCTGAAAAAAATACAAAAAAATTAAATATTCCCAAAATACAAAAAAATCATAAAATCCAACAAAAATTCAAACAATTATCAAAGTCAATCAATCACCAAATCTAATTCAATCAATCAAATCATCAAAATCATCAAGTCAATCTATCAATCCATCAAATCAATTCTTCTAATCCAATCATCAAATCATCAAATCAATCATCAAACTCTGATCAAATCAAATCACTTCCTCAAATCATTAATCCATCACATCAAATCTAATCAAATCATCAAATCAAATCAAGCCAAACCTCAAATCAAATAATTAATCCAATCAAATCATCAAATCAAGCCAATCTCTCAAACAATCAAAATCACATCAACATCATATATCAATCAATCAATCAATCCAATCAATCAACGAAAATCAAATCAATCATCATCACCATCAATAAAACACCAATCAAAACTACATCTCATCTCTATCGTTAAGTGCCTTAATCCCGTGGACACGGGTATGTAGGAAGTTTGGAGTACGAAGGAAGTGCCTAGATTCAGGCACAGACGATATTCCACTTTCTTCTCTCATCATCATCTTCTCTCATCTATCTTAATCAATTCATCAATCTTTCAAAATAATTCTTCCAATCAATCTTCATCAATCAATTCTTCAATCACTTCTTTATTAATCTCATCATCCAAGCAATAAATCCAAATGCAAGTCATCCTTTATCCATACTAATCAAGTTAATCAAGCTTGTCAAATTATCCAATCACAATCAATGGTCTTGATCCCAATCTTTTCGTAAACCCAATCAATCGTTAATCAATCATCAATCAATCAACCATCAATCATCCTTGTGTTGATCTAGGGATATATCGTTCCCTGCCATGACAACACTATCATCATCAATTCATCAGTCAATCAATCAATCACTAGTTTATAGCTTAATAGGGTCAATACCTTGTTTGTTTTTGTATCATTTGCGCATGCTTGCTTGCTTGCTTATGTGTGTTATCATTTTTATCTTGCATTTGCATCTGTATCTTCCCAGCGAATATTCATATCTTGTATCTAGACAAGGTTGTATTACACTGGGGCATGAGACACATCATCACCTTGGTCCTTATACCCTAGTGCATAACGTCTCGTGCTATATCAAACATATGGTTTCTCACTTTCATTGCAACATAACGTATCCTTTATCTCTTTCCTCCATTTCCTAATCTTTTTAGACCAATCCATTTCATTTGGAGCACCTACCCGTGTTTCTTCTAACCCACCTATCCTCTCGAGGGGGCATCATCATCCCATCCTCATCCTATCTTTCCATCATCACCCTTTTCCTCTATCCACACCTTAGCTTCTTTGAAATGATGTTACTCGACACAAATCTCATTATCTCGAACATCATCTCAAAGAGGGGCAAAAAGTAGACACTCAAAATTGTCCACCTTGTCACAACGTTGCATCAGTTAGAACATCTTCTAGCATCTTTGCCCTAGATCCCCATATCATCACCTAATCTAGTATCTTCCTCTAACAAATTAAATAAATCTAACATTTATTTAATTTGTCCATCCCTTCACATTATTAAATAAATAAATGTTATTTATTTATTTAATCCCCCTTCCTCTTGGTTAAAATAAAAAATATATTTTATTTTATTTTAATTTATCACTTTATCCCCTTTCCTCTTTAAATAAATAAATAATTTTATTTATTTATTTTAATCTCCATATGCCTCATAAATTAAATAAAATTTTAAATTATTTATGACTCACCTACTTACCATTTCTATCTCTCAAATCTTCTTGAGTTAACTTGATCCACCTTCCAATTTCTTCTCTACTTATCTCTCCCACCTTCCATTTCCAACTCATCTCATCACTCAAATCATCTCTAATCACCTTCTAATTCCATCTCCCAAATCACTCACCTACCTTCCATTTTTCTCTCCCAAGTTGCATAGCAACTTTCCAATTCAATTATCACTCACGAAATGGAAACTTTATCCTTCCATTTTCTCATTTGCCTATAAATTGACCCATTTCAAAGCCATTGGCATGGATGAATCTTCTAAGCACTGTCACTCTGCCAAATTCTCTCCTCATCATCCATCACCAATCTACCTATCTTCTTCTCAATCTCAATTTCAATCTCAATCTTATCATCTCAATCCTATCATTGTGCTGCAAAACATGAAGCAATCAACATTCAAATCAGCTACAACAATCAACATGCATGCATCAACATTTCAAGACATCTGAGGTATTCATGAAATTTGGGTAAGAAGGTAATCTGCATGTTATTGTTTATCTTTCATTTTATTAGAATTTTTCGTATTACAGATTGCACAATCTCTGTGGCATTGTGGGCTTCCTAGTTAAGCAAGGATTTGTTTGTGTTGGGAATATGTCTATATGTGTGTTGATCATTCTTGTAATTGTCTATAGGATCTCTCTATCCCTTCTTTCAACCCTTAATCCTTTTGCATTTTATTTAATCAAGATTTGTTATTTTTAGGTTTCTGAGCAGCAATTATATTCTAAATCCACTGAGAATTCCATAGGGTTTTTGCACACTTTGCTGTCATAGTTTTATCAAACCCTATCATTGCATGTAAGTCCCCTTAGTTGGTGCAGATGATACATTCCACTGAAGTTATTCTTGCAAGCTAAGACCTAGTTGTATAAACCTTGGGGCAGTCCTATCTAGGATAGGATACCTTTTTCAAGAGAGGTGAGATACCCTGGATTTCATCTACATTGCTACGTGCTAAAACCACCATCGATAGAATTGGCGCTAGGAGGGTAAGAACTTTTCAATGTAAGTTTTCAAGGGTTTGAATGTTAACAAGATGGGTAGTCTATCATACCTACCTCAGAAGCCTCTCTTTAAGCTGTCTGAGCTTCCTAGTCATGAATACTTATCATTTTGGAAGGAGGCATTAAACAAAAACATAGAAAAGCAATGGTTTCCACTAACACTGTGTGATATAGCTTCATCCAAGGAATGCAGGATCCATGATACGGATCAGCATGCTGAGATTTATTATCACACTTTCATTCTGAGGCTGGACAGGGCTTTGCATGGTGAATTCCCTTATTCAGAAGTATATAAAGTTGAAAAGAAGCATTGAATGGAGGACATTGGAGGCCCACTTGTTGAACCATCTGATGGAGGTACCAAGGAAATCATATCTCCTCAACAATTCTTCTCCAACCAAAATCAGCAAGTTCACTCAGCTGAAGGATATACAATCCCAGATTGTTTAAGATCAACTTTGCAGACATTGAATCCAGACAAGTCATTAGAAGGATTTGTTGTCCCAACATGGCAAAAACTTGATTTTCAGTCACAGGATGATGAACAGAGCAATAAATAGAGTCACATTTCTACTACTAAGGATGTGGATAAGAAAGATGATAAATTAGATTTGATGAGCAGTCATATTAAGGATGCAGATCAGCAATCAGATGCTACACAAATATCAGGTTCTAAGCCTGAATTTGCTGCTGTAGAGATCGAGAACAACAATCCATTTCAGTTAGTTGATAATTATAAGTGTGAGAAACAACATGAACAAGAAGAGATTAGTCCTCTAGATGATGATAAATCATGGAGAGAAATGTAAGAAGTTATTCTAGTTGACATATCCAATCCACAGTCAGATTATCCAGAGAAAAGTGATCAGACTCTTGATTGTATCAGTCTAGTATATCAACATGATCAGTCATATCATGTTGATATAGTTGCTCCAATAGAGTTTTTAGCTAGGTCAGTGATGCAGAGCAAGGACTTATTCAGTGCAACAAGACTCTTTTCATACACTACATACAATGATATGACTCAAACAATGCTTGCATACACCGTAGATCACACTAGACACCTGATTTCAATGGCCTCAAAATGCATACAACAAAGGAATCATATGAAAAAATGAAGTTTGGGTTTAATAAGACCTTAAATAATATTTATGGGTGCCTCACAACTCAATCTTATTGCAGACAAGTGATTTCATGGATCCATCTTATCAAACCCTAAGCAAACTAGGGTTTTGCCCTGTTTTAGCAAGATTTTGAGGGGAACAGTCCTCTATAACTCCCTAGAATCAAAAGATATAAACTCCAAACCTTGAAAATCTTATAGAAAACATCAAAATAGTACTTTCCTGAAGTTTTCAAAATTTTCCAACGGTTAAAACTCAAGAAATGAATTTTTTATTGATGGCTGGAAACCCTAGGCTGAATCCTGCTTGTTTTTACTAAAATCGCTCTAAAATGCACAAAACTCAATGAAATCTCCTAAAACAAAAAGAAAATGAAAGAAGAAAATATTCTCCATCTTCTCCAACTAGTTGTAGGTCCATACTATACCGTACATGGTAGTACACCTTGGGTTTATAATCTGATTACATAGAAAAATGCATAAAAAGTGTCAAAATTGATGTTTTTCTTCTTCAAACTCTTCTCCAACCCTTTAGTCATGTTTACAAGGCATATTTATGCTATTAAAATCATGTACCAACCTCCAACCAACTCCCCAACTATTTTTAATCAAATTTTTAAGAGTTGTCATTACAACATTGATAATATTGACAATATTTGAGCAATTTTTACAACTTTTGCCTAGATTGCACCTAATGACCCAAAATGGTCCTAGATTGACTTAGAATGGTCTCGAATGACCTTATTTACATAAATCAAGCCAAAACAAAACAAAAACCAAAGTTTTCCAACATGACCCAAGGTGCATCAGGGTGCCCCTACACCAGTCAGATGAACAAAATCAAGACGTTACATCATTTCAAGGTGACATTGACATTAAGGATCCAGTCATAGAAGAAGAAAGCTGCTTTGTTCTTGTTGCAGACAATAAATTCCAACCTGATGCCATCCCTTAATTAAAACACAAAGGTTGTCAATTGATGTAGACAAAGTTTTTTAGAAAATGTGGTTGATATGAATGAAGCAAATTCAAGTAAATTATATGTCCCAATTACCGATCAAGTTCACACCCATGATAATGGAGACTCTCATATGACTGATGTCAAATTATTGATGATAGATGAAAGCAAAAGTATGCAATCTAAGAATAAAAATCAAATAGTCATGCAAGATGATGGCTTGGAAGTTTTTTTATGTCAATCACTCGATCACATTATTGAGTTGGTATCAACTATGATCAAGGATATGCTACTGCAAGGGAATTCATCACACATGTTAGATTTTTCTTTAGTCAATTCATGCCGAGTTAATCCACATGATCCACATTCTAAAGAAGGTTGTCCTAACTTCCTATTTGCTTGGGAGGTTGCTGCAACATTTAGTGATCCAGAGGTATCTGACACACAAGACATGATCCAACACAAGCTGAAATCTCCTGAAGGTACAAAAGTAGGTGGCACAATGCAGCAAGGTGATGCACTTATATCTCCAATTGATGGTACTGCAATTCAGGTTGTATCTTCCCTCTTCTCACTTGGTTTTGACAGTTATCAATTTGATTATAGTGATTTGGGTAAGACAACTTGCATTTGGATTAATCATGGCCCTAACGAGCTGCCCCAATTACTGATCCTACATAGTCAGTGTCCTGAACATGAGCCCAACTTACCCATGCCCTACTTTTTAGAGTACAAAAATGAATTTGCCAGATTTAGGACGTTGACCTGCACCTTGTTACTTTTGCATGTCCTGAGAAATAAGTCGTGCGGAAGTGTAAATACTTGCTGTCCAAGGTCTTTGTACATAGTTCTGCTTGTTTCTAGTTAGGTTTTAGTCAGTAGTATGGTTTTAGATTAGTTTATGCTTTCTATTTTTGTTTTCTTTAGTTGTTAGTTGTTAGGTGTTGTTTGTTTTGTTTAGGTTAGTTTCCCTTGCTTGCTTTCTGTTTGCTCCCTGCGCTTGTTTTGATGGGATTCTCCATTTCTTGAATGTGGTGGCTAGTTGTGCATTCCGGCAAAAGGTTCTCTTTGGGTAAGTAATCTAGAGGATTTCCTTAAGAAACTTTAGTTTTCTACTTGGGTCCTCTTGTGGGTTCTATTATTATTCTTAGATAGTATGATGCTTATTCATGGAAAAGGAGTCATTAGTTCAGTCCACTTGAAGTATCTTTGGGTCTCATATCTCTCACATCTTAAGATTATCCTGATGCTTGCAAAGGAATCTTTGTGTACCTAGGTTGAGTGAAAATCCTAAAATCTCACGTCATGAACTATCTTTTTCGTCTATCCCTTTCATATAGATCACAACCACCTTCATCCACTTCATCTTCTTCACGAAATAATACACTCAAGTCTAGTGTCCAAAACTTTAATGGTCCATTGTCATGCATATTTTGATGAATGAACTATCAAAGTCAAGCTCTTGGCCTTTATGGACACGATATCTTGAGCTTATATTGGTATCTCTTCATGCTCATCCAGCTTTGAGTATTTACTCCAAGGTAAAACAGTTTCAAAATGTTGGTACTCCCTCCATTTTTCCTCAGTCCATAACTTCCTGCTGTAGTTCCCATCATATTCCCATGGCATATATGGCCATTCCATTTTCATGATCTTACATATCCCCAAAGGCATGTGACCGTATGCACCCTCCTTTGTTTATTCCACCATTACCATTTCAGCACCTCCCATTTCCATTTTTCAGCCCTTTTATCCATCTATTCATTGACCTCCCCTTAGCCCACTCCATTGGATCGTCGGTCATGGTCAACCAATATGCACACCATTTAAACAAGGAGTTTTCACTCAATCGCATTCCCCTTCTCCCATGGGATTTAGAAGTTCATATCTAGGTACCTCGGTTATACAACAAATTTCCAGTTACTTCCTGCCTTAGAAGCACTCATGCAAAAGCCAGAGAATGCCAAAGATCAAATCACAATACATTCAAAAGATAACTTGAATCTATATCTCCAGGAAGAAACAGTCAAAGAATAAAGTGATTCAAGTGCTTAATCAAAGAAATGACAAGTTAGAAGAAGCATCCATATAAATATCTATCAATCCCCTTCCATTCCTATCCATGCAAAATCTCAATCCATTCAAAAGTCTTAAGTTCATTCATTCTGCAAGTAAAAGAAGAACACATAAAAGCATGACAAATCTTAAGTCTATGTAGGTTTTTGACATCTCACACCCTCCGTTTCACCAGTAAGCATTTCCATTATCTCCTACGCCCCTTTTTCATACCCAAGCTCCTGTGTTTCTGTCGGCGTGTGCATCTGTCAGTCATGGTCTTCTCCTATCTTACACCAGTTTCATATACCTTCATTCCCTATTTTCATCCATGTCACATATGTTTGTCTCACCTCCCTGTGGTCTATGCTTTTGGGAAAATTCTGTAATTTTCCATAGCATAATCCTTTTCCTCCCATTTGACCTTTCACAGTGCACTTCCTAATTCATTATTCCCTACCAACAATGAGCATGATACCTTGACATGATTCGTATGCGATGGCACTTGATACTTGACATGGACTATCGTCCTTCAATGGAACTAGATGTTTGAGTCCCTTCCATCCACATTCTTGTCTCCCACCTAAAAATCAGAAAAGATAAAAAAAATTCGTCCAAAGGTGAAAACAACCTCTGGTGGCGCCTTGGATAAGTACCATGATGAAAACCTGGTAAACCAACATCATGGTAAGTTGCTCTTAGTACGTCATTTTCCACTTACCACTCCATTATGTCACTTCCATATCATATCCATCTCTCCCATCTATACATACACATCCCGTTTCGCTCATTCACCCTCCCTTCCAAGAAAGTTCATGAGGCATTGATTCTTTACGTAGCTTGACCCAGGTTTTGCATTTATGATCTTGGTTGTTGACGGATGGGAATTAATGAAATTGCACACACTCAGGCCTTTGGGATATGAATAGTTGCTATGAGTTAGAGGTCTCTACTTCCTTGATATGGTATCATGCTATCTAGTTTAATATGTGGGAAACATAGAGATTCTGGGTTCAAAACTAATGTTTATCCTAGAAATGATCTGAAGCATTTTACGATTTGTTGTGCCTTGCACACACACCCCATTTTACCAAATGGAGACCCCCTTTTTTGCTTTGGCTTGGAGTCTTAGCCTTTCCTCTTTGTGATGATGAGAAAGTGAAATTGTGTTTAGAATGCGAGATTTTTTCCAAATTTGAGAATCTAGTATGTTTGAAGTCATTTGATGTCTTTCATGATTGATTTGGAGGTGTCTTGTTTGAGTTTGTATTTTAAAAATTAACATTTGTTGCCTTCTGTGCTAAAATTGGCCCTCATTGCACTTTGTGCTAATATCTAGTATCACTGGATATCAGTGCTGAACCTTTTCTGTACTTAGTGCTAAAATCCTTCCTTACCAGATCTATGCTAAAAATTAGCTTCAGTACATATGTCCTATCGCACCTAAAAGCTCCACCAATCTGCTTGTACTTAAATTCCCTACTGGAAGGCTTTCAAACATTCACTAAGGTATTTGCACTAAATTTGCCCCTCACCGAACTTTTGTTGAATTTAAGCCTCACAAGACATAGCCAACACCACTTTAAAATCTCACAGATCCTATCGACCCTCAAAACCCTGCAAGACTAAGACATTCGACCACATATAGGCTAGCACTGAAAATATCTATCACTGGATTAGCATGAAAACTGATTGTCACCAGATATATCCTGAGCACGCCCAAATCTCTGCAAATTTGGTGGTTGAAGGAATCCCTACCAGAAGCCTTATAAAACTTGGCACTAAAATTACTCGTCATAGGATCTGCACAAAAATTCATCTTCACTGCACCTATCCAGTAGCGTAGGAAATCCGCGCTATCCGGTGGACAACAAAAACTCTGCTAACGGCATACCAAAGAGTCTACACTAAAATTAAACCCGACGGGATATATATGGTTGTGATCAAAATCACCGCTATCATGTTGGAAGTCAAAACTCCATCGGAGGTGTTAAGAGGGATGTTGCGCTAGAATTAGATCTCATTGCACATATCCACTGAGCGATGAAAAGCCCGCTAATCCACCGAAGGTCTAAAACTCTGCCGAAATATTAGAAAGAGCTGGTGCCAAAATGTTGTTGCACTACATATATCCCATGAAGACTAAAATGCCCGCTATGTCCCATGACCATCATATTCCTCGAAAACTCCAACGACCTGTCAAAAGCCTACAAACTCCCATGATGTTCCTAATTCCCGCAAAGGTTACAAAATGTGGAAATATAGACAAACCAATGTTAGCTTATGACGTGAAAATATCATTGTATTCATTAGGCCATGGTTACTAGGGGTGGCAGATATATACAAAATGTGGAAGCATATCTAAGGCGCGATGTGTATCCAACATTCACACTCATAAGGAATTAGGGAATGTGTTGAAGAGTATGCAAGGTACAAAAGATCTGGATCCGCAAACTGCTCAGCCTCGATACAATAGTGATTTGCTATAGTAATATAGCCTCCAGATGATATTAAGAGTGACTGTTGTGGAGATTTTGCCCTCACGAGACTTTATTGCCCAAACAGATATATCCACCACGATGCCAATCTCCTATAATGCCCGGTAAGACCAATAACTTCCACAAAATTGATGACGATGAGACTCTTGATAACCATTATGCAAAAGGGCACACTATGGAGTTATCATGGAAATGGAAGACTCAATGTGGGTAATAAGATACACATGAGGAGAGGTTTTATATATGCAAATCGTGATCAACAAAGATTTATAAAATGTACTATCATAACCTATCTATCTCAGAGTGTTAATGAATGGTAAAATATCAAAAGACAAGCTTGGAATTGCTCTCTAAGGTCTAAGTAGAAATGTTTTCTCAAGTGGGGAATCATAGAGGTAATCTATTGTGTTGAATTAAGGATATTAGTGGACAAAGATTATAAAGGACCTATCAAAAACATTGAAGCAATGTTCATGAGGAGAAATGGATGAAACTGGATATGACTGGCAGAACAAGAAAGTACTACAGAGGTTTGTTCTTGAGGAACAATCACCACCTCGAATGAAGAAGATTGATGTAGTTCACAATCTGAAAGGGAAGTATGCTTGGATATTGATGAGTTTAGATTGGCTCAAATATGTGGTTTGAACATCATTACATTGAAAATGATTAAATCTTGTTAAAATGCTGATTTCTGTGAAAGGTCATTCATTATGTGTTCTATTTTCTTGCAGATGAAGCTAAGCGGGATGATGCAGTGTGCAATAGATGTGACAGGAAGATTCTCATATTTAGAAGGTTGACATGTTCAACCTCAAGTGATCAATTGAAGCCTCCCAAGATCCTGAATCTAGTGAGTACATGCAGAATGTCAAGAAGATCAAACTGCTGCCAGAAATTGCAAAGAATATACTCCATTCTGAGTTCAACTCCAGCCTTGTTTGCACCTGTTCTAGTCAACAAATCAATCCAGCAAGTATCCAACTGGATATGTTTTTATCAAAAGTGCCACATATTTGATCGGTTGGCATATGGAATCCGGTCAGTCTACATCAGTACAAGTTTTCATGCATCATATGACTTCATGTTGACTTTATTTTGCCTTGGAAATTGAGTCTTCCTCATATACAACCAAATGGGTATCCATTTTGTCTAGATTCAAGGTATTTGCAAGTTGTATTTTGTCTTTTTCTGTCAAGACAAATGCAAATCCAAAAATGTAACAAACTGTTGTATTTCATTTAATGCCATGTAATCTGGACCATTGGTGTTGATTTAATCTCCACCGTCCATTGAAAAACTCGGTATGGTGCCTTGTCTATAAAAGGGCCATCATTTCTTCTCATTGTAAGTAAGATTTGATAATGAATTGCTGAGACTGCCAAAATTTAGTCAATACAAAGCAAGTTTTGCAGGTTGTTGGGAATTTGTGCTTTTGTGTTGTCTCATTTTGGATTTCATGGATCATGTCAATCTAAAATTAGTTTATATTCAGTTGCATTTATGATTTATCATTCAGATATTTGATGGATTTCCTGTCCATACCATTAATGGCTTGCTAATTGTATGTCATTGTGCATGGTTAGTCTGGACATATTTTCATATGAGCTAAGTTCAATTGTGTGAATTCATTGAGTTGTGCCAAGAGTTGGGTGTTTAGTGAACCCTCCATGATTTGAATATCTTTATGTTTCCTTAGAAGATTTCACAATCTCTGTGGCATTGTTGGTTGCCTGGTTAAGCAAGGATTCATTTGTGTTGGGAATCTATCTATCTATGTGTTGATTATTCTTGTAATTGTCTATAGGATCTCTCTATCCCTTCTCTCAACCCTTAATCCTTTTGCATTTTATTTAATCAAGCTTTGTTAGTTTTAGATTTCTGAGCAACAATTATATTCCAAATCCACTGAGAATTCCATAGGGTTTTTGTACACTTGTCATAGTTTTATCAAACCCTATCATTGCATTTGAGTCCCCTTAGTTGGTACAACTGATACATTCCACTGAAGTTATTCTTGCACTCTAAGACCTAGCTATATAAACCTCGGGGCAGTCCTATCTAGGATAGGATACCTTTTTCAAGAGAGGTGAGATACCCTGTATTTCATCTGCATTGTTGCGTGCTAAAACCACCATCAACACATCCTCTCTTCCTTATGCTCTTCACTTCCACTTTCTTCCACAAGATCTTCCTCCTTCCCTTCATCACTTTCCTTGGCCCTAGGGTTAGGGTTCATCTGTCAATCCTACTCTAGTGCATCCATTTGGTTCTGCATGACCTTCAACATCTCATACATCTCCTCCATTCCAATTAAAAAATTGATCATACCTTGCCTTCTCCTTGGTGATATCTCTAGGTTAGCGATCTGTCTACACTCACCCCTTTGTAAAATGTCTCAAAATTGGTGCTTTATCTACAAACCCATGAACTGCCACAATCTAAACTTTATTTAATTCTTGCAAAGCCAAATTCAATGTGTCACGACAACAACTGCTATCACCACCATAGTCTATGTTTATCAAAATCACATGCTTAAAACATGACTAAGTGCACTCACATCCCACAATAAATACTCCCTTGATCCAACCTCACTCTGGTACCAAATGATGCAGTCACGGTAAGAGGGTCCATGAAGGATTGTCCAGCCACGTATCCCCACAACAAAGACTCAACCACAATTACCACAACTCACAAGAACACACCCACATTAATTAAATAGGTTATAATATTATCATTGAAATGTAACCATAACCTTGCCACAATGGGTCCTCTTACAAATGGATTCCCACATGAAAAATACTATGCTAAACTACAAAATCACCACTTATAGACTTGTTACCAATGATCACATAATTGACAGCACAAACTTACTGCAAGAGTTGTGACATGACATGACTAGAAGTACCACATTTCTACATCCCTCCTTGGATACTTTCAGATTGTATCCCACATCATACTACTTATCACTGCACTCTATCACCTTGATCTCACTCTCTCACTGTTGAACTTACCTTCTATGCCTCTACTCTCTTTTGGTCTTCTTTCTTTCTTTATACCAATGAAAAAATCCTTATTTATACCATTCTCAAGTTCCTCACATAATCTACATCAGCCTCAGGTTGGCACCAAGACCAAAACCAAATGAAATGTGTCATTGACTAAACATAAAAACTTACAAATTACAACAATCCAACAGTGGAGACTCTCCACATGACACACCACAAACCTTCACAATGGATACTAGACACCATACAAATATTCTCCTTTAGCAAAAACCCAAAATAAACTCTCTGCAAATAAAAATAGCTCTAATAACTCACGTATTGTCAAACCACAGTCACTCTACAAGCCAAATAACCAACCTCCACTTATCCAATCAACCTCAAACTTCAAATATAAAAAGAATAACATATAAATCGTATACCACAACCATAGAGCCCAATTCCATCATGCAGTAAAATGTGCCACCAAATTTAATGCTATAGATTGCTAACCACAAACATACATTCACATAACTATCAAATTAGACCATAATTATGTTGGTGTAATTATTTATTTAATTACACTTTATTAAGTTTACTTATGGTTTTCTACCTTGCCTATATAAGCAAGGTCCTCATGTAATTTATAATTTTGATATCATTATTGCATCCATAGTCAAACAAACTATCCTCTTGTCTCTCGCTTGTAGAAGGTATACTTTAGTTTTTTACGTGATCTTGGGAGCTTGAGTCTATTGGGGACTTTTACATAGTATCAAAGCTCATCGATCAACTCTTACATGGTATCAGAGCTTCAGATCTAGAAACCCCTTCTCAAATCTAGGAGAAAATCATGCAAGTGTCTTTCGCTAGGTGTATTTCTATGTAAAAAAGACCTCTTCATTAGATTCAACCCAGTCAAGAAAGTCAAATTATCCTTTTATTCGGCTCGATTTAAGCACCAAAGGCCAGATCTGTGAGGGGTTGAAGTGAGTTCTTTTTTCCTATATCTAGAGGGAAGCTACAATTTTGGAGTGTTTTGGGCTAAATTTAACCCTGCCATCACACTACTCAGAAGGCCCAAAAACCCTAAGATCAATTATCAATTCATCAAAATTAAGCCCAAGAGCATTTGAGGCAATTTTTTTCTATCATGGTTGTACGACTCCTGTACGACTTGTCATACGAATTAATTTAAAAAAATGTTTTGGGGTACATAGGTCTGTTTCCTACTCGAGCTAGATAGGGCATCCCATTTTTGGGCCCTACGGACAAGGTTCAGGCCCTATCAACACCAAATCATCCATAGTGGACATCGAACCAGGTTGCCACCGACCTCTTTGACCTCCACCAGATGCCTACTACCCCATCACTAGTGCACCACCATGTGCTCCACGTGTATCCCTTAGCACTCAACCCTAATTGCTAATAGGACTAGGGGCCTATACTTTTTTTAAGCCTATTGGAGTACTTTTACAGAAATTGCCATAACTTGGGCATACAATAATGAAATTTTGTAAATGAATAGGTGTCAAAAATCTAGTTATGAGAACTTTCCAGTGTGCTAGTATTTTTTCTAGATTTTTTTAGGTGAATTTTATTGATGTTTGAATTCAGATCATCCCTTTTGGCCTCTGAGCTCATAAATATTTTTCAGAATCTATAATTTTTGTGATTCTTGTGGTATTGGAAAGGTATTCAAGAGCTCTACACAACCATCTATGCACTTTTTCTAGATTCAACATTAGGTATTTTTTATTTAGTTTGTAAGTTATTTTCATTCTAGTTGATATCCTGGACATCCTGACACATGGAAAGGTTTTGTTTTCTAGGGTGGGATTCATTTACCAACATTAATATGTATTCAAATTATTGATCTCTAATTTTATTATTTTAAGTGATATCATGGGTTTTTTGTTCATCCTTTTGTGGCCACCCTAGGTAAGGATAATTATGAGTCTTGGTGAAAAGACATCCTAACAAATCTTAAGTGGCTTAATCTTTTGGCTTATCTTTATGGACTCATAACTAAACTAGATACACCTAGGAGGAAATTTGCATGGGGAAATAATATTGATCATATTGTAGGAATGATTGGTTCTAGTGTTGATTTTGACATTGTGTTCCATCTCACATATTAAGTGCCCACACACTCTTTGGAGTAGAATTTGGGGGATTTATAGAAACACACATCTCTTTCCATTCCCAGATGATCTTGTTATGGATTAACTTCTAGCCCTTGATGATGCAAATAATATACCCTTTGATGATGATAATTTAGAGGAGCTTTAATATGTTAAAGGTCTTGCTAGTTTAGATGACACAAAGATTTCTCTTGTTGCTCCTTCTCCTCCTATAGACATCATATCTTCATCACCTATTGCTTCCTTGAGAGATTCTAGTGATTCTTTGTAGTAGGCTCATTTTAGTCTTCTTGATCCAACTCATTGGGATTCCTATTTATCAAACATTACATCCTTATTTGTGGAGTCTCACATTTCAAATTTGGAGGACATATTTGAGGGTTTGTCTCTCCTGTTTTATGGCAATGATGTCATCACATATTTAGTGTTTTCAAATGCAGTTCAATATCTTTCATCTCCTAGTTCTACTTCTTTGATTGGACATTCAATTCCTATTTTGGAGGAGACATGTTTTTCTACTATGAGGACACCAAAGTTGTATTCTAAGACACACATTTGGATTTGGGTTCCCCTTTCATCTAGATTGTGGGAGTTGTTTCTACATTTATCAGTGGATTTGTTTCTTTTTAAGGGGAAAAATTTTATTTGCAAGTAGTGGATTATGTTTTTTCTTCGAGCATGTGAGGCCTATTTATTTCACTCCCTTATTTTGATTATTTCACAGTTACAGTTGATGACATTTAGACATTTGGGGACTGTTGATCCCAATATGCAGATTCTTTAGACTATATTCCTTTATTTTGGATTAGCTATGCTTAATATGTGGTGATTTGACTATATCCCAATTTTGATTCACTAATGATGTGTAGACATGTGATATGCACTTGGATGATATTAGAGATGATAGTTGTGAAATTATTATATGGATTTGCTTTGTGATTTTGATTCTTAGATAGTATATAGAAATGTAATTATGAATCTTATTTATGATGCAATTTGTATAATGTTTTAAATGAATTATGCGATGATGTGAGTGTTGCATTTCCTTGCTTCGGCTATGATATATATATTGGATTAATCTATTTGTTCAAGTGCGCAGGTGATTTTCCAGGCCACGAAAAATCAGAGATCGATCTCACACTTATGTGTTTCCCATGTTAGATTGATCCATTCCTAAGAGGGACAAGGATCATGTGTGATTGTATGATGTTTCATAAATGTTTGCATTTTATTTTGGCCTAGTTCACCCTTTTGATTTATTTAATTGATGTGCTGTAAAATATGTGTTTTAATTTACACCAATCGGTGTCTTTTAATTCTTGTGGCCATTTATTGTGAATTTTTACCTCCTTAGGTGTTTATTAGGGGCTAAAATTAACCCTAGGTGGTACCCCTAGGGTCTAGGGCCCATTTGAGCTTGCCAAACCCTAGGGTTACCCCTATCTAGTCACCTTAATCTTGGGTTAAATAAAAGTGGCGAAAATTCAAATTGGATAAGTGTGGGAGATGAGTCATGCCTTGAAAGAAGGCCCATCTCCCTTTCCAAGGCATGGGATTCGACCACCTTGAAGACTTGGGGAGTCTTCAAGACCCCCAAGTGTGTGGAACCTTCCTCCAATGCTCTCACACATGTGTGAGAGCATCTTGGAGTGAAGGGGCTCCTTTTGGAGAATAAGGTGATGACATGTGTCATCCCTTATCCTCTTGGAGCCCATGTGGAGGGATGCCACCTCTCTACCCTTGCTCTCACACATGTGTGAGAGCACATGTGTCACATTCTCATTGATCAAGGCCTTGGAATGAGGCCTATTTTAATTCCTCTTTGAGAGGGGAATGGGGTTCTTGTTTTTGCTTAATTTTTATATCTTAGAGGGATTTTGGGAGAGTTAGAGAGATTTTGGAGGATTGGAGGCTTGGAGAAAGATTGTCTTCTTCAACTTTCATCCATTGTTGGGCTCTTAAGGTAAGCCTCATGGCATTTTACACATTCCTTACGCTTTGTTAAATTTTGGTTATGTGCTTGGAATGCCTTGGTGTTCTTGTTTCTTCTTTGTCGAGGGGTTTTTGGGTGTTTTGGGATGAGACTACTAACTTGGGTGTGTCCATCCATGTGTGGGGTGGGGGAGGAGTGAACCTCCTCGAGGTCACCCTCATGGTATTGGTATTTTTATGGCCTTGAGGGCAAGATATTGGAGTACGGGGTATTTTTGTTGGCATGAGTGCCATGGTGAAATCTATATATTAATGCCGTTATCATTTTGGGCTTGACGCCTAGTTTTTGTGTTGAGATCTTGAGATTTTGTGGAGTGATCCTCTTGAGTCGAGTGATGTCCACTCCCCTACCCCTTCAAACTCATTCCTATGGGTTTTGTGTTGTGTTGAATCCTATGGGTGTTCTCCATGATTTGTGTGGTTTTCTTATTGTTGTGTTGTCGTGTGAAAAACCCATGTGACGATCGACCTCCAAGCTCGGGGGTGACCCACTTGTGGGTCTATGGTAGGGAGGAGAGCGGTTTTAGTGGCTTGGATGTCCCTCTGTTTTAGTTTCTTGCAGGTTATTTTGGTGACCCTTGGAGCTTGGGAAGAATGGTCATTATTGCTATGAATTTGTTACCTTGTTGGTTGTTTGAGAGGCCTTGGTCTATGTGACCTTATTGTATTTGGTTGTGAAAATGAACTCTCATTGTTGTAATTGTGCAATGAAATTATCCCTATGTATACAAGTAATTTTTCCACTTTTTAATGCATCTATGATTGCTGATGTAAATCTTTATGCTGTCCTAATGAAGATATAAATTTCTTGTCATTATATTTTTGTGCATTTAAGAACAAAAAAAAAGTTTTGCATCCATGTTGCTGAAAGAAAGTTTTGCAATAGAAATGTATTATATGGTTGTTGGTTGTTTTTTTATGGTTGTGAGAAATTCTATTTTGAAAGTGAATAAAGGTCATTGTAATAAAACATTAGGTTGCTGATTTGTAGCATGGTATATAAAAAAGAAAGGGTTAGTTGCTATTTTACTTAAAAAAAAGGGGTCTATATAGCTGGTGTATTGCAAAGGAAGATAATTGTTTTAAATATACTCTTGATTTTGTCATTGGGAATAGAATCCTTTATATTTCAAATAAAAAAGAGGGGATATAAAGATGTGAATATTTGTTTTATACCTACATTTAGTAGAGAAACATGTATGTTTAACTTTGATAAACATGTACACATACAAATATATATATATATACTAGTTGACATATCTGTATTTACTGTCAAGCAAATTTTAATCTGTGTGATTGAAGGATATATATATACATTATATTTTTATTTTTTTTGTTGGAAAACTTAATATTGTAACAGGTTGTGTTTATATATATATATATATAAAATCAAATGTTCATATTTAATATCCAATAAATAGTATAAACTTCATTATTTAAAAAAAAAAGCAATAGAATTAGATTCGAAGTAGTAAATAGACTCGGCGTAGGGTTAAGCCCTAAGCCCACCGTGCTATGTGGGCGAAGGAAGAGGCGACGTTTGCAGTGGGGAGGGAGGGGGCAGACCCCCCACCCCTACCACTATCTTATTGTATGGCACCCTGCGCCTTAAGATCCACGGCTGGGCCGCCCTCCACTTCCCGCTCTGCGGTCCTTCTCTATCATGCCACCGTCGTTAGCAGCCTCCTCCCCTGTGATGGCCCTAAAACACAAATGAAACAGTTTCATTGTTATGCCAAAAATAAGTATATATATATATATATATGAACGCCATTCTTTTTTTTACTCTATCTCAAAATCCCTATTGCTGTTGCAATATTAACCTAAGCACAGTATGCCCTGAAACAAAAAAAATATTCAGGGATATATGTCTTTCAAAAAAATATAATAAGGGATTAAACTTTTTAAGGGCTGTATATACACACTGTATATCCGTCCATTTTCATGGCAGCCTTATATAGACCTACAAAACACAAACAAAGAGAATGAGAGAAGTTAAAATGAGAGAGGAAAGAATAGAGAAGACTAAACTTAGAGTGTTTGTAGGGCAAATGAAGGTTAGGGTTAGGGCATCCTTAAACTTAATATTTTATTATGAGAATACTTTTAAGGCTTGGAGGGGAATTTTTAAATTAGAAATAAAATTGCCCTTTCCTATGTGAACGTGGGTTAAGTTCTCCCTCTTTCCCCTTTGCATGACATTGTGTAAATTAATTATTTTAAAACCTTAAGTCTTTTGGGAGTGGGTGAATTCTAACCCTAGGTTTATTAAATCCTATTTTGGTGGGATAGTGTATAGTATTGGTCATTTTTATTTTATCTATCACTTCTTATTAAAACTAAATGTTAATTTTCTAAGGAGACCCTTTCCTTTAAAGTGAAGAAGATTTGTTTTTGAAATAGGATATTTATTTTAATTACTTATTTTTATTATGGCCTTGAGGGTTAAATTTTAATGGGAGGATATTTATTTTGGGGGAGATCAAACCAATTAAATTTTAGAGGACTTTCATTTGGGAACGTTTACTAACAAAGGTAGTGATTTTAATCTATGACCTTGTGGATAGAATAAATTAATTATTTAATGAAACCTAGGCGTTGACCTATGACGTTATTAGGGAAATTATTAAATAATTAAGTATATTTTAAGATTTCATTGATTTTTGGGAAGTATTAAAGTAGAAATTTTTATTTTAAACTAATCCCCACGTACGCCTTAGAGGCGTTATGTTGCCAAAATTTTCTTAGAAATCAGTGATAGTAAATTAATTGATTCCATTTATGTGTTAAGTTATTATTGTAATGTTCGCTTGTAATTAGGATTGGATGAGACTTTATTTAATATTGTTATGCTGAGTATTAGGGTTTTGATTTCGACTCATGTCAAAATCACGCCACTCATTTAGGAAACTTAGGGTTCGGGTCAAATCAATCCTAACCCTAGTGGCGACACTCATCGCGTCGCATAACCCCCTAGTCGACTATCATCACGCAGGGGATTGTGCATGTAATCGCACTACCCCAAGATTGATTGACATGTTTATGCCTTATGCGTATTGCCACCGAGCACGCTAATGCATGCGAGGGGGTTTCTAGGGATACGTGGAAAAGTTTTTGATATTTAGTGTCATGACCACATAACAAATGTGGACATGACACGTGTGTTGCGTGTTGTGACCGCATGAGAAATGTGGGCATGACAGAGTATTCATCATTGACACATGAGCTACTTCTTTGTGTGCAAGATTTACTATCTCATTCATTCACTCTCTCCTATGAGGGGTATTCATTGTGTATTTGTGATGGACTTGGATGTTTTTGATCCATCACTTGTACACATTTCATCTATTCTTTCTTTTGTGGAGGATTTTTTTGTTAAGGAGTAAAAAGTGTCCACATGTCTTTTTACCTCCTTGTTTAGCTCCTAGGTCCTGTAATTACATTATATCATTCAAAATATTTCTCCTGATGCAAAATTGCCTGACACCAAGATGAAATTGGAATATGGGCCCCTTACTTTAGCTTACCCCAGACCCAAAGGACACACTTGGGCAGTACTGCCCATGTCCCTCCTTTTAGGTCAGAGCTAATTTAAGTATATGTCAGCTCTTCACCTCTCTAGAGGTTTCTCCTTGTTGGCTTTTTTGGTTTGAATTGACGATTATGAGGGGAAAGCATATATAAGTCTATTTTTTAGATCATTATTGGGAAAGATGAAAAAAGCATAACTTGAGATCTTGAAGTGAAGTAAGAAAGAGTATTTATTGTGATTCTAGAGTAGATTTGTGTATTGTTATTGTGTATTGTTGCAGATATGGAGTTATCATCTATCCTCCTTAGGAGTTGAAGTATCTTCATCATTCTAAGGGTTCATCACATAGGTGATAGCGTTGTGTGTTTATCATCATTTGGATCATCATATTATCATTGTTTTTAACCTCTGCCCCCACGAGGCCATGCACTCTTTATCAATCAATGGTGTTGGGAAGCTTGAATGCTATCCCAAGATTTGACTGAGGCAAGTCCCTAAACACCATAACCCCTAAACCCATTCTTATCTTCTTGTGTGTAGGTTACATGAGCGAGATCTGGAAAATACAGAGCTATAGGAAGATTAGGTACAGATCAAGGTTTCAGGACCTACAAACAATTTTGAAGTATTCCCTCACCAAGGACTTGGGTAGTACCGCCCATGTCCATCTACCTTTTCTAGGTTTAGATCTGGCATTAGGACAACATTTGGAGCAACCTTTCAGTTCACACCTTCGGCATATTCCTTCAGTTTGGACCTAGGCGGTACCACCAAGGTCCTCTGACACCTCATCTTTTTGGAGACAAGTTATATCATTCCCTTGATTATCCCTTTGCAATTAGTTTCTGGGTTTCTGTCATATTTTCTCTGTTATAAGCAGATCTTTGTAAAACTAAGGTTTTCATGCATTGTTATCCTAGGGTTTGAGAAAAAGACTAAGTTAAATCTGATCCATCTATATCATATTGGAGAACAAGGTCAACAATCGAGTCCTCCTTCACTTGGTGGTGATTTGGCTTGGCCTTGTCCTTGAATGTTATATGGAAAAGGGTTTGATCTAGTTCGTTTTCTAGTTATTTGTTATATTATGGAGCCTATTTCCATATTATAATGTATTTTCAAATAATGTATTTTAAATACTGTACGCTCTTAATGTATCCTTGGAATGAGAATATTTTGGGATAGAAAGGAAAGAAATATTTCTTTATCTCAAGAAGAGTACATTAAGAAGGTCTTGGAGAGGTTTAGTATGCAGGATACTAAATTGGTTGGGACTCCTTTGGCAAGCCATTTCAAGCTGTCAAAGGAGCAGTGTCCCAAGATAGAGGAGGAGAAAATCTAGATGTCCAAGGTACCTTACTCATCAGCAGTAGACAGCTTGATGTATACGATGGTGTGCACTAGGCCAAATATTGCTCATGTAGTGGGAGTAGTGAGTAGGTACATGAGTGATCTTGGTAGAGAACACTGACAGGCAATGAAGTGGATCCTTCAGTATTTGAGAGTGACCATGGAGATAGTTCTATGCTACAGTGGATTGGACACCACTTTGCGTGGTTATGTAGATTTAGAGATGGATGGAGATTTGGACAGTAGGAGGAATATGACAAGTTATGTATTTATTGTAGGTGACACAGTGGTGAGTTAGATTTCACAACTACAGAAACTTGTGGCTTTGTCAACAATAAAGGCTAAGTATGTTTATGCCACAGAGGCAAGCAAAGAGATGATTTGGTTACATCAATTTCTTGAGGAATTGGGGCATAAGCAGGAGGAAGGGAAGCTATATAGTGATAGTCAGAGTGCTATACACCTAGCAAAGAACTCCACCTTCCACTCTAGGACAAAGCATATACAGTTGAGGTGCCATTTCATCAGTGCAACTTTGGAGGAAGAGAAGTTGAAGCTAGAGAAGATTCATACCAGTTAGAATCCTACAGACATGATGACCAAGGTGGTCACAATGGAGAAATAGAAGCTATGTTCAACTTTGGTTGGCCTTCAGAAATGACAGTGAAGGGTTGAGAAGCTTGCTCAGAGGAAATCAGTCTCCAAGTGGGTGATTCTTATATTATGGAGCCTATTTCCATATTACAATGTATTTTCAAATAATGTATTTCAAATACTATACACTCTTAACATATCCTCGTCGGGGTTCGGGGTCAGGCCGAGCCTCGAGCAAGGGTTCGTGGGCGGTAGCCCTTGAATTTTTTTTAGGATCCCCCTTTTTCGTGGGTATAGATATGTGCGGATCCCCCTTTTTCCATGAGTATAGTTATGTGTTTTATTTATACTTGTATATGGGTGGATTCATCACCCATGATTAATGGGAACTATTATGGGTTGACTTGGCCCATGGTTTGGTACCCATTGTTTTGTAAAACCACTATGTCGGTTACCTATTGATGTAATTATAAATAGACACACATACAATAGGTAAAATATAGGAAGAATTGAGAAGGTGAATAGAGTGTGTGAATTCATGAGAGTTTGTTGAGCACAGCTCCAAACAATATTTATGCATTCTAATTGTAAAAAGACTAATCTGAGCAACTGTTTCTTGGTGGACGTAGCCCACATTGGGTGAACCACGTTAAATCTTGTCTTCATACTATGTAATTTTTATTTATGTTATTTATTTATCTCTCTTCATAATTCTTGTTGCTATGATTCTGAGAAATTATTCCACATTGATTTCTGTTTTATTTCTAACATTATTGTCATTCTCCTTTTTCATATTAAACATTTTGGTGAACTCGTAGCTTCAAGCATTTGCATCTTGTTGATTGTTTCAAATATGATATTAAATTTCTTTATCATATTGAAAATTTCATTTGTGTTCAAAGATAAGGCTTGCATAAAAAAATTTTGGTCTAGAAGTGAGCGTTTAAAATCTAGGGTTTTGCTAGTAAACTCTAGCTAGTCTTGCATTTAGTGCATTTTCATCAAAGAAAAAATCTCAAAATCTTTGTCACATTTAAGTGGATAAATAATTTAGGTACTTATTTTTTCACATACTACACATCCTACATTTGCAAGGCTTAGTTGTTATGGTTACCAAGAATATCACAATTTTTAGAAGATCCACTTCTCTTGCACATGTAAGTCTCTATTTGCAATCTTATTGTCATATTGGTGGTACTTGATAAATGAATAGATCTGATTGTACATTTTTATTCCAAGACATTTCATTATGGCATCTTCATGTTATTTCTCTTTGGTATCTTTGCATGCATATATCAAAGATCTTGAGCATTTTTACAAATTCATTAATATGCATCCTTATGTTTTAGATATTGCAATCTTTAAATGATCTTTATATGAAATCCTTGGTTGTATATCTAATTTTGATAGATTCATATCCCTCATGGGTGAGCATCCTTCAATATTAGAAGATCTAACCAAATTCATCTCCATGAATAGTCATGAGAAAGATGATCGTGATGGCTCTTCTTCTACTACAAGTCAGGACAATGCCATGTCTATTCCCATGGATGTACTCTCTAATACATGTGATGATGACCTAGCTTTGTCTATTTCAGCTTATGATTTGGATACCTATCCCCAAATGATTCCCACCGGTGAGGAAATTTTTGTGCAAGAGGATAAAATCATTGGCACATTCCTTAACATCACCTTACCCTTCCTTCATTCCAATGCTCTCTCTTCAAAAGATGAAGCATTAGCGAATAAAGAGAGGTCTCTCACATTAAATCTCTTGGGGATGGATGTTGAGCTTAATCAAAATGAACACAATGTCAATTCAATCATCATTACTAGACTTATTCTGCCCACCAAGGGGATAGTGAATAAGTGTACTAATGCTCCTAAAATAATTGTGCACGAGGCACCTAATCCACCTCCTTGCTTCAAAATAGTGATCATGGTTCAAGGTGCTCCAACACCACCTCAACCCCCGGGTTACATTCTCAATTATGCAAAACAAATTACTCAAGGAAATCAAGGTGTTCAATATGTGGCATAGCATCACACAATTTCTCACACATATAATACTCGTAACAACAAGCAAAGCAAACAAGCACCACATGTGCCTATTTCTCTTCCATCTTCTCAACCTATCCTACCTCAAGCATCTTGTCTTCCTATTCATATTGGTAAAGAATATGATCTTGTTGAGTAGCTTCGTGCTACTCCGACTAAGATCTCTCTCTGGGAACTCATAAAAACATCACCTACATACCACAAAATGCTCTAAGAAGCTTTGCAAAAGGTGATTGTACCAATCATTGTTAAGCCAAATGATGTAGCAGCTTTGTTAGACTGTATGCATACGAAAAAAATGGATAATCTATTTCACCAACATGAATTACCGTCAATTGAAGTTCAAAACCAATATGATCCTCTCATAATCTCTATGATAATAAATAAAAAGTTTCAATAAAGAAAACTATGATTGATAATGGATCGAATCTTAATGTTTGTGGCATTGACGTGCTACACAAAATCAAGGTTGACACATCTTTAATCAAATTGGATTTGTGGCTTTGATAATGTTGGTAGACAATCACTAGGTACCATAACTTTAACTATAAAGGTTGGACCTGTGACATTATCCACCCTTATCCATGTCATGCCCAGTGTGCTTTCATATAACATCATTCTTGGTAGACCGTGGATTCATGCCATGGGGGCAATTCTGTCTACCCTTCATCGATCAATAAAGTTTATTTATGCAAATAAACTTCAAACCATTGAATCTGACCCAAATCCAGAAAGTTGTTTACAAGTTGATGCACAAAAACAAGTTATCAATCACAGGCTTCTCAATAACTTAAAAGATGATTCATCAATTCCTCTTTCCATAGATAATGTTGTGCAAGATTCCAAATCACCAATGAATGCACTTCTTAGTGACGATTGGGGTTCATTAGATTTTACTCCTGCCTTTATAGGGGAATATAAACTTACTAACATTGAGGATTGTAAACTAACCATAACCTTCTTGATAGATATCAGGAGTTGATATACAACCAGTGTGTTCTAGTGTGTCTGTAGTAGAAATAGCATTTTCTTTATAATATTTGTTCACTCTTGTGAGAATATTCCTCTGTAGAATACGGCTCATTTTTTGAAAATGAACATCATATTGTCTATCTTTTATAAAGCTGGGAACACTGGATGAGGATGCAGGATTCTGCATGAATACTCCAGGTATAGAGTCCTGAAACATCAAAGTTTCCTCAGTCTCATCCAAGCAATATTTGGAAGTACCTAAGGAACCTAAAGTTTCTTTAGTAGAAAACAAAGACAATACTCTTACTTACACTACAAAATATGAGACTTATGAGGTCCAGCCTTCTTCTAAAGAGATGGCATCTCTCTATGGTCATGGATTTCAAATCCTTTACAAAAATTGTAACTACATAGGTAATGCTTGTGGCATAAAACAACAAGGAATCAAAGTACCCTTAGAAGCTATTACACATAGCTCTTCGGCTGGTATTGGATACCATCCTTTGAATCCCACCAAAGCTTACCATTGTCGTACTCTTAATGTTAACACAATATTAACAAGTCCAACACTCAATTTGATATATCCTGAGATGATAGACATAGTTTGTCCTCCAGGTAATATCTTGTTAGAAACTTTTTTAACAGATGAAACATCAGCCAAATTCATGGGAGCTTATGAAAATTTACCCCGTTATCATCATAATTGTGGTGTCTTGGGGGGCATAACATTTTGGAGTGTGATTTGGGGGCATCCTTCCATGTTGGGGCCCTAAGTCACTTCTGTCTCCTCTCTCATTTTTCATGATTTCATTCTTCCATTGTACTTGTGGCTCTACTAGTCGATGAATGATGACAACAAATATACACTTCTGATAAGGACCACGTGTCTTGAAAACAAAAAATGGACCTAGTCCATATATGAAGACGGGGTAATTTGTTACTAACGTTTGACTAGTAGAATCACTTTATGTTGTGATGTGATCTTGTATTGTGTTGTGAAATGGTTAGAACAAACCTTTGCAATAATCTAAATCTGCTTCTATGCACTTTGAAATGTTTTGTCTCACATTGTAGCTACACTCGGTTCTGAGATACCTGAAGTATAACCTTGTGGCTATACTCGGTTATGAACCCGTAAGTATAACTTTGGTTTGTTTGATTGGTATGTTGCCTTATTTCTGTATCAATTTCATGAAATGATTTGGTTGTTATCTTAGCTTAGATTTTCTAACCAAAGCTTGTTTTGACTATCTTTCATACATGCATATTGTTGTTAGCAAATGACATTTATGTATTTCTATTGTGATTGTTGGGAACAATTCGACGATTGTAAGAACATGTTACTTTGGGGCATGGGCTTTGAGAAAGCTCTTGTTCCCTTATGTGTTTTCAACCTTACCTTTAACATGATTGCTACTGGCAAGCAAGAGCAACCACTTTAAGGTGGGGGCATATATTGTGGTAAATGCTTGGATATCTTAGATATTGTGATAAAATGTGTTGCACGTATACTTCCTTTTTAATGTAAGGCATCTCTGTGATGCATGTGGGGTTGTATATTTTGTTTTTTAGTGCACATGATTCCTTTTCACTGTAAGGCATCTCCATGATGCAGGTGGGGTTGTATGCTTTTATTTGTTGTAAGGCATCTCCGTGATGCAGGTGGAGTTGTGTAGATCTCTGAGGAGATTGCATAACTTGTTTTTGAAAGCCCTTTTGTGGAAGGCAGGGTTTTGTATTCCCTTGAGTGGTTACACATCCTTTTGAAAAAGTCCTCTCGTGGGAGGTGGGATCAGGTCTTGAGTTACTCACCCTTAAGCATGTCTTTGGCGGTTGTCGTGGCGTGGCGATGAGCCCCTCAGTCATCAGGTGTGCTCGACATGTATTAGATGGTGGAGTGTAGCGACGAGATCCTCCCCATTGCTCATGTCTGCTATGTATAAGATGTATAGTGGGTCGATGATACACTCTACCACACTTGTGTATTCCGTGTGTTTTCTGTGTGTTTTGTGGTGGCACATAGCGATGAGCTCCCCCACATTGTGTGTCTTGTGTGCAATTTTGTGGTGGCGCATAGTGATGAACTCCCCCCACACCATGTGTTTTTCATGCTTGGATGGTGGCGCATAGCGATGAGCTCCCCCCATCACCTATTAGTGTTATATAATTGCTTAATCATGTCTTCTCTTCGTGTATGCTTCATGTATTGTGTGACTGTGTTCATGTATTCTATGTGTATTGCATGCTTTTGTACTGTCTTCTTCATGTTTTGGGTGATTGTCAAGTGTTTTTATATGTTTGTCTAAGCTTGGAGGCTAGAGATGGTCTTCCAAACTTTGGGCGTGTTGTTGGCTCTAGTGTTTGACGTGCTTGATGTATTTTTGACCGTACTTTAATGCATGCACTGATTGTAAGATCATACACACATTAAAGTGGGGGCTAAATGTTAAGGAGTAAAATTTTCTACATGTCTTTTTACCTCCTTTTTTAGCTCCTAGGTCCCGTAATTACATTATATCATTCAAAATGTTTCTCCCGATGCAAAATTGCCTGACACCAAGATGAAATTGGAATATGGGCCACTTACTTTATCTTATCGTGGACCCAAAGGAGGCTAAAGGACCTGGATAGTACCACCTAGCGCCCTCCTTTTAGTTCAGGGCTAATTTAAGTATATGTCATCTCTTGACCTTTCTAGAGGTTTCTCCTTGTCGGCTCTTTTGGTTTGAATTGACGATTATGAGAGAGAAAGCATATATAAGTGTGTTTTTGAGATCATTATTGGGAAAAATGAAAAAAGCATAACTTGAGATCTTGAAGTGAAGCAAGCAAGCTCGCATTCATTGTGATTCTAGAGAAGATTTGTGTATTGTTATTGTGTGTTGTTGCAGAATATGGAGTTATCATCTATCCTCCTTAGGAGTTGAAAGATCTTCATCATTCTAAGAGTTCATCACATTGGTGATATCGTTGTGTGTTTATCATAATTTGGATCATCATATTATCATTATTTTTAGCCTCTACCCCCATGAGGGCACACACTCTTTATCAATCAACAATGTTGGGAAGTTTGAATGCTATCCCGAGATTTGACTAGGGAAAGTCCCTAAACACCATAACCCCAAAACCCCTTCTTATCTTCTTGTGTGCAGGTTATAGAAGTGAGATCTGGAAAATACAGCTACAGGAAGACTAGGTACATATCAGGGTTTTGAGATTTGCAGACAGTTTTAGAGTATTCCCTCACCAAGGACTTGGGTGGTATCACCCATGTCCTTCTGCCTTTTCTGGATTTAGATTTGGCATCAGGACAACATTTGGAGCAACCTTTTAGTTCATATCTTCAGTAGATTCCTTCAGTCTAGACTTGGGTGGTACCACCGAGGTCCTCTGACACCTCAGCTTTCTAGAGACAGGTTCTATCATTTCCCTAATTATCCTTGTGCAATTAGTTTTTGGGTTTCTATTGTATTTTCTCCGTTATAAGAATATATTTGTAAAACTAGGGTTTTCATGCATTGTTATTCTAGGGTTTGAGAAAAAGACTAAGTTAAATCTGATTCATCTATATCATACTAGAGAACAAGGTCAACAACTGAGTCCTTCATTTGGTGGTGATTTGGCTTGACCTTTTCCTTGAATGTCATATGGAAAAGGGTTTGATCTAGTTCATTTTCTAGTTATTGTCATTCTCCTTTTTCATACTAAACATTTTCCCCATGTGGTTTTCTCCTTTTCTTCATTTCTGAGATTTTTTTGTACATGGATACCTAATATGGCCTTGTAGCTGGGACCCATCATTGCATCATTTGCATTTTTCTCTTTCTCTCTAAGATGTACTTAAGGGGGGTGTTGGTGTAATTATTTATTTAATTACACTTTATTAAGTTTACTTAGGGTTTTATACCTTCCTATATAAGAAAAGTACCTTATATAATTTATAATTTCAATATCATTATTGCATCCATAATTAAGCAAATTATCCTCTTGTCTCTCTCTCTCTCTTCTAGAAGGTAATCTCTGGTTTTCCAGGTGATCTTAGGAGCTTGAGTCCATTTGAGACTCTTACAAATTCCTCTTTTCTTAGACATGACACCATATTCTCAGGGTCCCTTGAGATGTGCCTCCATCATTTGTTTGTCCTAAGTTCATTGAAGATGTATCTATAACAAGAGGTTCTATCAATCTAGGATTATGGTGAAAAAAGTGAACGAATCAGTTTAGAAATATGGTCTTTGTATTTTCTAAAACATATTCAATATAGTTCATGAGGATACTAGTGTCATTAGTAATTTGTAACAATGTCATTAATGTCTTTATTTAGGTTACATTCTACATGACAATCCTCTTTTGTGCTATTATTTAGAGTGTCATATAAGATTTCCATTACTTGCATGCTTAAATGAAATCTTGATGATGCAATTTAGTGCTTTCTCAATAAAGGAAGTTTGGTCAATAAGGTCAAACATCCATACAATAACCCTTCCTCATCTTGATCTTCTATTTTTGGATGTGTATTGTCATTATTTTATATGTTGTAGATCCTTTAGTTTGTGTGAATTGTTTTATCTACAAAGTTATCGTGACACTTTTATTTTTTATCCACAAATGTATTCATATAGAAAAGTAGTGGTACTTTTTTTGTTCAATGGCATATGTATGCTAAACATGGGCAACACAATAGTGACTCCTTTAGTTTCTATTTTTTTTGAAAACAATGGAAAAATATATGGCAAGTCTTTTGATACACTTTACCTTCCCCTTAATTTTTATGATTATTTTATTTGAATAAATTTTATTTTTCTTTGTTTTGTAACGTTTTTCACAAGTTGGAAAACAAAATGAAAAGATATGTTATTTTTTCCTTTCTAAATGTTTCCTCATCTAATGCAAATCCATCACAAATCCAACAAGTTAGCATAATAAAATGATGTTGAATACATTTAAAAAGAATATAGTAAGAGATTTTTGAAAAGCAATAAAATAAATAAGATAGTGAGAAGATGCACACACAACATAGAGGATCAATATGTATAATAAAGAGTTGAGAAAAATTTCAAGCCAAAGGAAGAAAAAAGAGAGGAAACATAGAGTTGAAGTTGAAGAAATAACTTTTGGTTTTGAGTTACTTATTTTATTTATTTTTTATTAAGAGTTAATTAATTTATTATAAAGGCTTAAACTTCTCACTTAAAACTTAGTGTAATGTTAACCTAGATGCAACTCTTCTAATTAAAGTTTGGAATATCCACTTAATCTAATAATAATTTCTTTACATACTTAGTTCACATACCATTAAACTTGCTTTCCATTTTGAGGATTCAAGAGATTATGCTAGATGTCAGCATCGTGAGCTTGAATTACAACCACCTCTAGCTTGTTGGAAAGATTAATAGTGGAACTTCAATATTGTGTTTACAAATTACCTTCTTGAACTTCTTTACAAAATTATGTGTCCATCCTACTTCTCCTAATAAGTTGAATAGTTGGTGGGGCCTACATTGGTTGCACTACCTTAATAATATCTAGGAGGTCTAATGTCTTCTTCTTAGAGAAAAAACTAATCACTTAAGGCTTTCTCACTTGGCTTGAGAATTTCAAACATTTATTTTGGACTTTCTATTGTACTCAAAGTGTATGGAAGTGGATCAGAGTTTCTTTTTTGCATTCAATTGTATCAATTGGTGGATTACTCTTTTTAAGGATTATGCTATCTAACAAAAATATACATGTTTCTTTTTAAGGCAGTATTTTAGAGCTTTCATCTTGTTTTATTCATGGAATTCTAGAAATTTATCAATTTTCAATAATAAGCTTATTTCTCAATGTTTTGGAACTAATGAGAAAGAGCATGTTTTCACTTTGGTCCTTTTTTTCCAAATTTAGGAATAGATAGAGAAGGTGGTGTTGGATTTTTAATACATCTTTGAGTTAATCATTGGGTTAGTGTATTATGATTTGTGTTCCCCTCAATCTACTGCTTACTCCATTATGAGCGCTTTGACAATGAATTGACTATCCTTACAATAGTCTATATTATGCGAGCTTTTCCATTTCTCCCTTTCAATAAGGAAGGTGGACTCTAGACACTAGCCTTTGAGGGAAGACATTAGCCACTATTTTGCCTTCTTCTAGAGCCTCTCTAGTGCATGAGGTGGTGGGTCCTCCTGTAATTATTTATATCCTTAGGTAGGGCCTTTTGGTTACTTCGTGCTCTTCTCATCTCATCACCCAACACATCTTGGATGTTTAAATTCTTAAAGAAGATTTTTGCATGGCTTTCTCTACCGCCTAAAGATAATCCTCCTCCTCCTCCTGGTCTAGTTTGTTTTTAAATTGTGTTGTCTTTTTCCCATGGTTCAATCTCGATATGTAATACTTTAATTTTACACAAATTTCTATATTAAATGGGCTATAAATACCATACAAACACCATTGTCAATTGTAAATCCATATTCATACTTTAACACATAATTAATAAATAATTTAGGTAACTTTTAAAAAATAAAAAGTAAATTTCATAAAATAAAGAAATTGCAATTGCAAATGAGGAGGTAGGTATATCCATTAGTGGCACTTATTATCTTTATAGAATATAATCTTATATCTATTCTAATGGTGAATTTTGCATATTCATGTAACTTCCTATTTAGTTTCATGTCTATTTTGAGGAAATTGCCACGATACATAGACATATTGACAAATGGCATAATTTTGTACAAAATTAGGTCCCTTGTTGCATGCTACCTACCATCAATTACACATATCCCTATACACTTTTCAGTTACCCCTATCCATTTACTTACATATCTCCATACATTCACCCTATCCCCTTATTTATTACACCTATTTGCATACATTTCCATACATAGGTTAACCATTGTGATATAGTCCCTTTCATGTCTCAAGATTAGTTCATGGTCACAGAATTGTCCTACCGATAATAAAAAATTTAAATTCAAATTTGTTCGACTCACACCTATGCCCATCTTGCTTAAGACCGACTAAACACAAATTTGCACAATGTGTTGCTATGTTTTTATATTTAAAGGCATTCAATGCATTTAATTTAATCATCTCCTAATCATCAAAGAATTAAGGAATCATTCACTTACACACTTTGATTAGTGCACTAAAAGAAATCTAGTTTGGCACTATAAACATCCTACGAGCATATGCATGATTGGAGATTGTTGTTTCTGATCATTTGTACACTTTTTTTTGTGGATTAACTTAGGAGAACATGCCCCCTTGTGACATACCAACAACCCTACCAAGGTATTTATAAATACCACCAGTTCATAGCTATCAAAAGATATAGAGAAAAGAAAGAAGAATTAAGCAAAGTGAAGAAAAGAAGGTGGTAGATTACATATGACAAGTTCATAGACCTTATAGAATAGAAACTTTCTGATCCAAAAGCATCAGGGATGTGCTTGGCTTGAGACTTTTAAACATATTTTTGAACTTTCCATTGTACTAAAAGTGTATGAAAGTTCATAGGTATAGAATAGATTTGTGGATGTGAACTCATCCTTTAACTTTAGACTCATCTGTACATAGTCAAAGCAAAATATTTTGATTTGGACATGAATTCCATATTGTTATTCACTATTCCTAATCTCGAAGCACATTATATTCAAATCTACATTATACTTTGTGCATTCTTCATCATAGAACTAAGTATTCATTATTTATTGCACTTTACTTCTTAAAATAATTGTTGCATATTATTATAATATCAATCCCAACTCTCATAATTAATTAGTCTAGATTAATTGTATTTATGTGTAAAGTTTATTTTCATTTACATATATATCAAGGAAAACAAATAAGTGTACATGAAAGCTACAATAACTTGTACTAATTATTGGATGGATGAATAAACTAAAAAGACTACAATAAAAGAGTGTGTAACGTCCCCTTTTTGAAACATGATTAAAATAATAATAATAATTAATTAAGAAAGTCATAATAAAGGATGGCTTAAGTAATATTACGAAATTATAATAAAATTAAAATATTAAATAAAAAATCTCTTATAATAAGTAATAATTTTAAATAATTCCTCTCAAGGGTCATGGAGAAGAGTAATGTCTTTTGAAGGAAAACTCTAATCAAGAGAGGTCATGCAAGAAGAAGGAAGAAGCATTAATGAACAAATCTGTTTTCTGATTTCTACTCCTTGGTGGAGCATTGGACTTCGGTTCAAATAACTTGAGGATGAAACTCCTCATGGCAGGAGATTAGAGGACAAAAAAAATCTAATTTCCATTGCTGAGTTAGTGGACGGAAACCCATGATTCAGGCAGATTTGGAGACATTTCAAAGGCATTGCTGCAGACTTGGGATAAATTAACAGCAGATACAAAGGATAAGTCCATCTTTTCTAAGATATATTCTAAATTTTATTATGTTTAAAGGAAAATTTGGAAATTTTAAAAGGTACATTATAAAGTGTCTTGCCAACAACATAAATAACAAGTGCCATTTAGTGGCTAGTATTTACCTTTGGAATATTGTAATAATAGAATTTGTTTTGTTTTATTGAGTAGGAAATGTATATTATTTTTATTCAAGAATGTTTGTAATGTGTTTGAATTTACATTGTATTCATTCATTGATAGTAAAGTCATTGATTTTGTATGCGATGACAATTGTGAAGATAGATACAAGAGAGCCCTTTTTGGGGATCATGATCCAACAACTTTACGTGGCTGTTTATATATATACAATAGGTATACACACCCAAAGTATACTCATAAAAAATTCAGGGAATATGGTTTGTACACATGGGCTTCATGCTGTGGATTCCTGTGTTTATTCCAAAAGGGTGTAAAATGAACGCAGTTCATGGTTATATGGTGGTGAAGTGCGCTGAGCAAGGAGCTAACATGAGAGCAAAGGCTTTGGCCAATCTGCAGTTCAATTGGTACTTAAATATAAATTTAGAGATGGAAAGTGTGAAGAATGAGGGGCAGGGACAAGCAAGAGAATATAACAAGCCTTGAAATGCAGGGACTTGGAATTACGCTGCCATTACTTCCTCCATATCCTCCACTGAACTCTCCACCACCACGCCCGCCGCCTCCACCTCCTCCACTGAACCCTCCACCACCACTTCCTCCACCTACACCTCCTCCACTGGACCCTCCACCACCACTTTCGCCATCTTCACCTCCTCCACTGGACCCTCCACCACCACGTCCACCTCCTCCACTAGACCCTCCACCACCACGTCCACCACCTCTACCTCCTCCACTGGACCCTCCACCACCACGTCCGCCGCCTCCACCTCCTCCACTGGACCCACCACCACCACGCCCGCTGCCGCCGCCTCCGCCACCACCCCCACGCCCGCCGCCTCCACCGCCGCCAGAAGAGCCCCCTCCTGGTCTAGAAATTGCTAACGCCGCCCTTTTTTCTTCCATAGATAATGCACCCTGCAAAGCCAAGACCACACAGAGTAGGACACTTATCATCATTGTGTACCCAACTGTTGACGCCATTATCATCCGAATTCAATAATTTCTGGCCTCCTTTTGTGTGTCAAAACAATGAATTTATATCATCCGAATCCAATGATTTATGGGCTTCATTTGTGTGTCAAAACAATGATATTTATTATAAGACGCGTATCGAAATCTGACAATTCCAAACTCAAAATATTGGGTCACAGAATGCAATATCCCAGTAAGTTCTCTGAATATTTGAAAATAATTTTTAATTCGTTTGAGTACGCTGAAAGGCTACCGCTTACTTGTAAGATTTCTGAATCCCTGTGAAAACGTTTGCTTTGAATCTGCTCTGAATCCGCGTAGTTTATATTTTATTCTTGTTTGGTAATAGAGGAAATAGCTTATGAGATATGTTATAATGCCGTCTAGAGGACTACCTACCACCCACTTTCCCCATTCCTCGAAGCTGTCATTTTGACCAACTCCTTTGGCTAACTCTGTTAGTGTTATGTTGATTTGGCTCGTAACGTTTTGACTGGCTCCATAACTAGCCATTACAATGGAATGTGGGAGACAACGTGCTGCGAGTGTGTTTTTTATGTGCGACTTCTGAAATGACTGTGGACACTTATCTAAGCTTGAGTAAACAATCAAAAGAGCTTCCTAGAAGCCAAGTTGGGACAAGCAGGGAATCGGCCCCCGCCCCCGCCCCCGCCCCCGCCAGGAAAAGAAGATCACAAGCTTTTCTAAGTCAAGTCAAGCATTGGATTAATATACAACTCTGAGAAGGAAATAATGGTTTCCTATGCATTTCCACTGTTCTTAAATATCATCCACTTCAAGAGTTAAAGGTTAATTTTGGCGAATAAACATAGGACAAATATTTACCACTTTTGTTGTGAATGAGGTGTAAAATCGCTATAGATTGTTTGACCATTGAAGTGGATGATATTTAAGTAGACTGGTTTTGTATTGGGTTAGTGCACACTAATCCAATGATATGCTTCAAACCATATAAGTACAATCAACTTAGACTAAGTAATAATGATGATGAGTTAGAGTGCGGCATATTGCTGATACAAACATTCACTTAGCTTTATGATTGAAGAATGAATGCCAAATGGATAATGCTATGAAATCTATGTACTTTGGGATCAAGAAATAGCTTTCATAGTAGAATGTATGGATTAGAATTTGAATATTCTTCTTTGATTTGCTTTAGGTCAAGTTTGTCGATGTGGGCCTAATTCATGGTAGCAAACTTGGTCTATAGTCACAGACTTGACCTTTGATAGTCTCTAACTTTTGTTCTCTGTGTAATTCGAAAAGAAGGTTGTCTGATCTCTCATAGTAAAAAGGGGTTAGTAGATTTGGTAGTTTGTATTTGACAGGATCCCACTATTTCTAGACATGTCAAGCCATCTAAGAATGTCAAATCAACAACTTTGACTAAATGATTGATGACAATAGACAAATGCCTAAAAATCAGATTTGTTACTCTATTTAAGCACCAAATCCAAATATGTTGCTATTGATTTTCTCTTCTAAATGCTCTAGAATTAATTTGAGAGATCTCTTGTTTCTTTGATGATAAAAGGAATGCAATGAATGTATTTTTATACAAGCAAATGACAATAGATCAAACACAAATGTGTAAATAGTTGGGACAAAGGGCTTTAGTTGGCCAAAGTTTGAATTTAAAATAATAAATTTAGGCGAGTTGAGTTCATGCTCATAGAGGTGATCTTGTGACTATGAACTTGACCTTGGATTAGATAGACATAATGGATCATGATAGATAGAGACAATTTGGGGATTAGTGTATGGATCAACATGGATAATAGATAGATAAGCCAAATGTATAGGAATACATTCACATAGATGTGGCACATGTCAATAAGCATAGGGTTGTGTGCAAATAAGGATTAGATACAAGATAGATAAATGGGTCTATGCATGTTAAAATATGAAACAAAATGAGGAACAATGCATCAAAACAAAGAACCTATTTCATCTTTAACAAACCTCAAATTAAACAAAGGACTAACTATAAGCACTAAAAAAGTGAATGGGCCTACATGGTAATCCAATGATGAGGTGCAATCCTAATCATGTACATGTAAACATGTAATTATGACCTCTCAACAACATTCTTCTTGGCGACATGTGAATTGAAGTTTTTTATCTTGCTTGTGCTTCCCCTATCCCTTAGCTAACCTTCTAAGGTCCCATGTCTTCCCCATTTCCCCTAAAAATTCTTTTTATTTATTTCTAACCTTATCGATTTGACCCTCCAACATTGTAAGATGGAAAATTCACTTACCTTCAGCCCCTTTCTTCCATTTCAACCTTTCAGAGGCCTCCAATTGACCTCCCAAATAATTCCCCATCATCAATTTTGTCTCTTTGTTCTTCCTTTCTGGGTCGTCCCTTGTTATTTTTAAATCCCCTTAGGTGACCTTGAATCTCCCATTGGGCGACCCAGGATCCCCATGGGTGACCTACCCTACTAAACTAGGTGAGCCACCCTCTTCAAGTCCTTGAATCAATCTCTAGGTCTTGAGATCGTCTTTAGCCCTTGAAACCACCTGTAAAACCCTATCTTTTTGGGTCACCCCTTTTATCTTTTAAATCTATTTGGGTGACCTTGAATCTCCTAGGGGCAACCCAAGATCCCCATGGGTGACCTCCCTACTAAACTAGGGGACCTAGTTGTGTTTTAACACATGACTTTCTCTTCAGTTCAGGGCCAAATTAGCTCTCTTTTTCCTCTAGTTTGCATGGCTCTTTGACCCTAACTAAGCCTCGTATATTTTTAACTCCTTCTTCACTCCTAATGACTCTATTCTTAGATCCAACAAAGCTATTCTTATCTCCTTTCTTTTCATGCTCACTCAATTTCCTCCTTGAGTGATAAGATTTCATGCTTAGTTCACTCCCTAATCAAGCATGTTCACTCAATCAATCATGTTGACTCATCAATCAATTGAGTTAACTCTTCAATCAGCTCCACCCTTTGTGATCTCTCCCAACTTATAAATACCCCCCTCCTATATGTAATATGGGAGGCGAATTCATTGTTGCAGCCTTATGCCCAACTTTGCTTTTTGTTCTCCATAGCATGATTATGCTCTTTGTAGGACTTATTAGCCTTTTGATTTCATAGTATAGTGATTTCAAAAGCTTCAATAGTGTCGCTACACTCACAAATTGCTTTCAAAAAAGCTAAGCCATAGTGCTTCATTAGCTTCAATAGCTCAATTCTTCATAGCTTTCAAAGTTCATTCCCATTTTCAATCAATTGCTACTTAATCCATGTCATCAAGAGGAGTTCCCCAGTGCTACAAAGGAGATGAAGTTTCCACACAAGGACTTCTGAGGATATTCTAGGCTCATGCACCAAAGAGAAGCTAGGTTTTTCATGCTTACATAGTTAATTAAATCATAAATTTTATCTTGGAGAAGTAATCTTTGCATTTCTATTTCCTTGATAGAATTTAATTTGATTTGATTAGATTAGCATTTCTTAGATTAGATTTATTGCAATTCATAGATTACAATTTCATTCAAGTATTTATATTTCTAGATTAGATTCACAATCATCTCGAAAAACATAAAAAACATAGTTTAGGTTGCATTTGAAAAAATTCATCCAATGATATGCAAACTGTAACATCCACATTCTATTAACATAGTAAAAACTAAAAATTTACCATAGAGTAACTCAACAAGGTAAAAATGAGATAAAGAAAATTTTTCTTTTATTCAACAAATAATCAATTACTACCTTTACAAGATTTTCTTTTTACAAAATACAATATACCCATATTGTCTTTTCATTTACAATGATTACAAATGTAAAACCATTACATATACAAATTTGGAATAAATACTGCATCTGAATATCTGACATCTTTATCACAAGTCCTGACATGTTTCCTTCTTGGAGAGAGAGCATCTTTCCAGTGATTTAGCTCCAACCACAGACTGACGGTCTCTTGGCACACATCTTCCACATAGGAAGTGGCCCTACCCTTCATGAGGAATATAGACCTTAGGTGACCAGTGGTAATTTGCCTTTTTCGGAGTACGTAGTGTTGTATTCTACTCAACTCTATCAACCATACCACCCTAGATACGCTCTAGCTAAGTATGATTTCCGATAGGATAAGCAATTCGAATATAGTGAACCCACAATGCATGCAGAAAATAAATGCATTACTTTGGCCAAAGTTTTTAATATCTTGATATTATTCATAATGAACGCAGTCATTGTGTTCACCCACCCCTACTTGACTTGGATACTGTCATATTCTCGCAGTTTAAATCTCTTACCAACCTTATTCATGTAATAGTTTAATCTATGAGTCACAATAATAATACTTTTGGACTTGAGTAAGTCTATATGACATAACCGTTCAATGGGTTGGTAGTTGACTCTAGGGCTACCCTAGTATCCCTTGTTAATATGATATAACAATATAACCATATCTTATATCCAGGAGTTCTGGATTCAGAAATAATCATTTATTAGCTTAACCAAGGTTAAAAATACTATAGTTCTCAAATAAGTATTGTCCCCTATTCAAAAGAACATAAAATAACTCTAATAATGTTTATAAAGGAAACATATTCTAAGTATAAATATCCCTTCAAGGTCATTCTCAGGAATATTTAACCTACTCCATTGAATTGGATCTTTCATGAATAATAAAGACAATTAGTCTTAAATGGGAATCTCATAATAACCTTATTCCATCTTCCATAATATCTATAAGTTACTACCATTGATATGATACAAAGGTTTACTAACAATTTTTATGAATCTAGTACTCTTGGTTAAATAACATTATCTGCTATGCATCTAAGTATATAACCTATACAAGACAGAATGTTAAATCATTATAACCTCATTACTATACGGTTCAAAGTGAGAGTATGGAAGCATGGTTCATCCATTCGAGAGTCTAACGTATGGTTATTCTCAAACTCTTTATTGGCTTGCTTCCAACTTAATTCAATAAGAAGACTATTCATTCAAGCTAATGACAACATATAACTTTCCCCTTCTAAGATATTCATTTATCTTTCATTCTTTGATTTGGTATGATCAACGGTTTTAGAATTACTAATAAGATGGTTGACTCTGTCTACTATAACAATATACTCACTGATATGACCAAATATCAACCAAATAAATAACGTTTGTTGTCTTCATCAACTACAAGAAAATAACTCAATATAGTTTACTTAAGAATGTTATCTGGTCTTTCCTAGGTTGCTACTAAACAGGTTTTGACTATCATACCTTAAGTTTAGAAGGTTAATCCTTACTAGCGAACTCATATAATCGTTCTGTAATATAAAAATGTATAGTTTTAGATTACTAATCAATTTCCTCATGGTTAAATAATACATGAACTAAGGAATACATGGAAGTATACAATCTTAAGCTAGCTAAGATGTGCGAATAATCACAAGGTCAACGCCACTAGACTGTGTATCTCGCTACTGTCACAACTACTATCTTCTATTATGTATTTTCTTTTTTGTGTCCCTCTACCATTTTTTAACCCTCTTAATATCAAACAACCATGACTCCTTCAAGTCGTTAGTCATAATAACAGAGGTATGACTCCTATAGAGTCACCTCATTTCCCACCTCCTCTATGGTCGGTTACAAACTTTTAATCAAAGCTTAACAGTCTATAATGGTTAAATCAAAATTGAAGACCAATATTTAAGCGTAAATCCCACATGTCGATGGGATATTATTGCTCCAAGACTCATCGGTTGTGGCGGTTAAAACCACAGTCCTCCTTCTTAGACATGGTCGACACATCACTTAAACATAACTAAACTTTAAATGTTGCATAATGAGTGGTTCGATTTACCACCAACACAATTGAAGACTCTCCTATAAATAAGCCTTCGAATTACTCAAACATTAAACCATCGACTCATTATGAGGTATTATCCACATTTGATGCTAAAGCATCTACATATTGATTACATCAATTATAATTCTCATAACATCGCCTATTACATTAGATAAATATAGTTTATTCAATAAAAAGATATTATTAAACAAAGGATTACAGATATTGTGATTGGGTTAAGCTTGTCTCCCCATCATAATCTGTCGACATAATTCACGTATTCTTAACTTGACTATATCATCTTAATGGTAAGAATAGTTTATAATATGTCAAGTAACTTAGTAATAATAATAATATGACAATCATTTTATGACAATAACGTTGTAATATTTACGTAAAATGTAAATAGTCATAGATCAAACTCAAACAATGTCGTTAACATTATTAACGACTAAGATGACTTAATACGACTTAGAAAGATTTGAAAACAATATCGACTTCCTGTTGATTTGGTTCAGAAGTAAATTGACAAGACAAGGCTTACCTCTTATGACACATTGGTTCACATTTTCGTTACACACTTATAACTCGGTTTGGAAAATAAACCACTTGTAACCTGAGGTCTATATCTCTCTTCTGGAAAGATGCTCTCTCTTTCTCTTTTCTCTGAGAGTCATCTGATAACCTGAAATCCTGTTTCACTTGCCACCAAACAATATGTGATCAGTGCATCATTATTCAATGAATTCAACTAATAAATCAAATCTCATAATACAAATATTAAATCGATAATAACATAATCATTTCTATGATTTCAATAAATGACATTCAATAAAATCCATGTTTTTCCTTGTCATTAATCTAAACATCACAACAAATTTACTTATGTCCAAGTAAAAAGTGAAAGTATAGCAAGCCAAAAATTGGGGATGTAACATATCCTTCCCATAAAGATTCATCGTCCTCGATGATATAAGGTATTAAAAAGCAGCTAAAAGCAAGTTCATTGTTTCAATTGGTAACATTTTCAAATAAATAAGGAAATTTTTGATAAAATTCATGGTAATCCTCCCATGTAGCATTTTCCTTAGCATACTGGTCCCATTGGACCTTGCATTGCAAGACCTCTCTGTTACGCAAGTGGAGCTTGTGCATTTTTAACACCTTGAGTGGCTTGATCGTGACCACCCCTAGGTCTTGCATCTGTAAAGAATTCCAAGTCAAAATATGATTATTACCTACAATATATTTCTTCAAATAAGACACATGAAAAACATTGTGCATTCTAGATAACGCTGGTGGTAGAGCAACTCTGTAGGCAACTAGATTGACTACTTCAAGCACTTCGAAGGGTCCCACATATCGAGGGCTCAACTTAGAAGACTTTCCAAACTTAATAGAACTCTTCTGAGGTTTAACCCTCAAAAGAACTTTTTCTCCAACAAAAAATTGCCTTGGAACACGTTTTGCATCCATATAGCTCTTTTGCCTATCATTGGCTTCTGCCAATCTTTTTCTGATCAACTTAACTTTCTCTTCCATTTAAGCTAGCATTTCTGGTCTGATGCTAATCCTATCCTCTAGCTTATCCCAGCTTATAGGAGTTCAACATCTTCTTCCATACAATGCTTCAAATGGTGCCATCTTAATAGTGGAATGATAGGAATTATTGTAAGGAAATTCCACAAGTGGTAAGTATTCTTCCCACTTATATTGCTGATCCATGCAATACATACACAACAAATCTTCCAAGACTTGGTTAACTCTCTCAGTTTGCCCATCGGTTTCAGGATGGTAAGTTGTATTCACATTAAGTTTAGTCCCTAGCACAGAAAACAAAGTTTGCCAAAACCTTGACATTACACGCGCATCTCTATCCGAGATAATCTTTTCAGGGAAGCCATGCAATCTAAACACTTCTTGCACAAATTTACGAGCTAACACATGTGCTCCATCAGTTAAATTTCTTGGTATGAAATGTGCTACTTTTGTGAGTTTATCAACCACCACTAAAATGACATCATGTCTATTCCTTGTCATAGGAAGTCCTTGAACAAAGTCCATGCTAATAACTTACCATTTCCACTCTGGCACATCATGTGGATACAACAATCTTGCGGAATAATGATGCTATGCTGTTAGGCTTTGGCATTCTAAACAACTTGCTACAAATCTTGCAGCATCATTCTTCATTCCTTTCCAGAAATAAAGAGGTTTAACATCCACTAGAAGTTTGGTCACTCCTAGATATCCTGAATATGGTGCTGTATGAACTTCTTTCCATACTAAATCCCTTAATCCAGCTGAATTAGGTACATGAATTCTATCTTTATACCTCAATAGTCCATCTGACTCAAATAGAAAACCGTCATATCTTGGATCTTTAGGATTATCTTTCAAAGCCTGCTTAACCTACTCATAAAACTCATCACCTAACAAATTTTGCAATACCAAATCCTTGAAATTTCCACGAATAGAAATAATAGAAGCTATATGTCTTCTATGACTCAAAGCATCAGCTACTCTATTCTCTTTTCCTTTAATGTAGTTTATCTCAAAGTCATAGTTAGACATCAATTCTAACCATCTCCTTTGTCGAGCATTCAAATGCGGTTGTGAGAAAATATACTTAAGACTTTGATGGTCTGATTTAAGTACAAAAGTCTTTCCCAATAGATAATATCTCCACATTTGTAAGGCATGAGTTACTGCTGCCAATTCCAGATCATGTGGTGCATAATTTTTCTCATATGATTTCAATTTGCATTACTCATATGCAATGACTCTTCCCTCTTGCATAAGTACTCCTCCTAATCCTTCTCCCAAGGCATCTGTAATTACCTCAAATTGTCCTTCGGGGTTAGGAACTTTCAAGATTGGAGCTACATAGTTAACTTTTTCGTAAAGAGATCAAATGCTTCCTAACATTTGTCTATCCATTCAAATCTCTTTCCTTTCCTCTATAGGGAAGTGATTGGACTAGCAATGCTAGAAAAATTTAGAAAAAACTTTCTATAATAGCCTGCCAGGCCCATGAAACTATGCACCTCATGCACATTTGTTGGTACAAGCCAATCCAGAATAGCTGTGAATTTTGTAGGATCAATAGATATTCCATTAGCTGTTATAATATGACCTAGGTATTGAACCTCCTTCTGAAAGAATGTGCACTTAGATAGCTTCCCATATAACTTATGTTCTCTTAACCTTTACAGAACTATTTGCAGGTGCCGATGATCTTCTTCCTCATTCTTAGAATAAATGAGTATATCATCCAAAAAGACTAAAACAAATTTATCCAAGCAATCTCTGGATATACTATTCATGCGATTCATGAATGCAGCAGGTGTATTTGTCAAACCAAATGGCAACACTGTGAACTCATAATGTCCATATCTAGTTCTAAAAGTTGTCTTATGAATATCTTCATCTTTCAGTCTTAACTGATGATATCCTGATCGCAAATCAGTCTTCAAAAACATTGTAGCTTCACGCATCTGATCAAAAAGATCATCAATACGTGGCAAAGGATATTTGTTCTTTACTGTTGCTTTGTTAAGCATATGATAATCTATACACAAATGAAGGGTTCCATCCTTCTTCTTAACAAAAATAACTGGAGTGCCCCAAGGTGAAGCATTGGGTTTGATTAAACCTTTTGCCAACAATTCTTGTAATTGTGCTTTCAATTCCATTAACTCCATTGTTGTCATATGATAGGGTGCTTTTGATATTGGCTTAGATCCTGGTTTAATGTCAATAGGAAAATCAAAAACCCTTTTAGGAGGCAATCCTGGTAGTTCTTCTGGAAACACCTCCTGAAATTACCAAAGAAAAGGATACTTTTCCCCAAAAGATAAACTAGGGTTTTCTACCCCTTCCTCCACTTGTTCCATTTTAACTGCAAATAACTGACAACCTTTCCTTCTGGCTCTTTTTAATTGCTTGGCAGAGATAGTTCTAATTTTAACTTCTCTTTGAATCCCTTGGAATTGGGTCAGATTTCCCAAATCATCTAAGTGTTCAACTATTTTTGAAAAATAATCAACCTTAGCTCTATGTTTCTATAACCAATTCATTCCTAGGATCACATCATAGAGACCTAAGGGAGCTACATATAGATTTACTTTAGTTGAGAAACTAGGAAGGCCAACTTTGGCTTCAAACAAACATTGCTCTACCTGAGCCTTAGATTGGTTAACATATTCTACTGACCAGGGTTTGGACATGTAACCATCTTTTCTAGAAAATTTATTCAAAATTCTAGGAGAAACAAACTTTTCTGTGGCTCATGTATCAATCAAAATAGATATAGGGACTCCAAACAAAGTACCTATCATCTCAATGGGTGTGATTTGATACTCTGTTTGACGATTGTCAAGAGATGCATGAATCCTTTGTTGGAATGCTTCTTGTTGAGTAGGTAGTGCAGTACCTCTTTGTTGTCCATTTTGATTCTTGTTAGGGCAGCGATTTGCATAGTGGTCGCCCCCACAAGTAAAACATCCTCCAATGGGTCCTTTCTTATCTCAAGTCTTCCCATTGCTATCCTCATTTCTTTTGTAGTTGCCATTATTCTTCTCATTGCTAGATCTGCCTTTGCTCTTCTGAGTCCTTTATCTTTTCACTTGTTATCATAGCTCTTTTCATATCTTTTCTTGTAGGGTTGATTGTTAGGAGTTCCATTAAACCTCTTATGACTTCTATCACAATAAGCCGAGATGGATTTCATCTTTTGCTCTTGCTTGATCACCTTCTCGTACACTTGATCCATTGTTGTGGGACCATGTACATCCACTTCACCACCAATTTGAGCATTTAAGCCCATGATGAATTTTCTAATCCTGAATCTCTCATCCTTTTGATACTTTGGAACTTATTTCAAGAGTCGAGTAAATTTTTCTTCATATTCTACCACTGTCATATCTCCTTGTCGAAGATTCTAAAAAGTAGTCAATTTGTGATCAAAATAGAGTTGTGGTAACCATCTTTTACGAAAGAGTTCCACGAACTCATCCCAAGTTACCCTTAGAGAGCTCAAATTCAATTCCATCTTTTTATTCATCCACCAAATGGATGCTTCTCCTACTAGTTGGAATGCTCCCCATATTGCCTTAGTCACCTCTGAGTAATTTCTTATCTCAAAGTACTTTTCCATTTCTGTTAACCAAGATTTTGCAGCATCTCTGGTTTCTATCACATCAAATTTTGGTGAAACAACCTTCTTCATATCCTTTGAGAGCTCCAAGGTCAATCCGTCCCTTGCCTCTTTATGAGGTTCAGTACTCTTACTTTGATCTTCATGATTTCAACCGCTTTCACCATGAGAGTTTTCACCTCCTCCCTCAGTATTCCCTTTATCATCCACCCTCTTTTCCAAATCACCCAATCTTTTCTTGGTTTCCTCCAGCATGGTTATGATTTGGTCCAGCTTATTATTTGGTAGGTGGTTTTCCTCTTCACTTTCTCCTTGGTTAGTTCTTGTCCCCACCATGTTTATCAATTTCTCACACCTGAGAATATTGAGTTATCCATTAGTTCAAGATTATAATGTAACCCATTAAATCTAAACATAATACTCAATTTAAACAATAGTTTGGCACAAAAACAACTCTTTTTATTTATTTCTTTTCAAAAGTAAAGGGTATTCTTCTTTATACAAGAAATGACTTCAAAAGTCATGCTCAAGAGGAGTATATCCCTCAGACTTATTTCTAGATACATAATCCCGAGGTATATAACCCTCTGACTCACTATCGGACCTAACTTCTATGATCTCAACAGTTGAGGGTATGTGAGGATCTCACCTAACCATATAGTTGTTTCCTCATCTGAGATATACTCTATGATTTTGGCAATGATCTTAACTCTTTCTTTGTCTTCCCTTCTTACTCACTTAATTTGAGTTAAGGAAGTCACCAGAGTTTCAGTATCACTTAACCAAATGTCACTCTCATCATTGGTTCCCTCAAAGGTTTTGATAATTTCCTCACGTTCTCTTTTTGCTTTAAGGAAACGTTGACTCAAATTAATAGACTTTCTTGCTGTCTTCTTAAAATGTACCATCTTGACACAGAAATTTTCAAACATTAGATATCCGCATAATGTTGACTATAGGCAAGCATAGTGGTCTCATAAGCCCTAGTGTTGAATCTGGTATCTCTGATACCATATGTAACATCCACATTCTATTAACATAGTAAAAACCAAATATTTACCATAGAGTAACTCAACAGGGTAAAAATGAGATAATTTTTTTTTTCTTTTATTCAACAAATAATCAAGTACTACCTTTACAAGATTTCCTTTTTACAAAATACAATATACCCATATTGTCTTTTCATTTACAATGATTACAAATGTAAAACCATTACAAATACAAATTTGGAATAAATACTGCATCTGAATGTCTGACATCTTTATCACAAGTCCTGACATGTTTCCTGTTTGGAGAGAGAGCATCTTTCTAGTGATTTACCTCCAAGCATAGACAGACGGTCTCCCACACATCTTCCACATAGGAAGTGGCCCTACCCTTCATGAGGAATATAGACCTTAGGTGACTAGTGGTAATTTGCCTTTTTCTGAGTACATAGTGTTGTATTCTACTCAACTCTATCAACCATACCACCCTAGATACCCTCTAGCTAAGTATGATTTCTGATAGGATGAGCAATCTGAATACAGTGAACTGACAATGCATGAAGAAAACAAATGCATTACTTTGGCCAAAGTTTTTAATATCAATATCGTTCATAATGAATGCAGTCATTGTGTTCACTCACCCCTACTCGACTTGGATACTGCCATATTCTCATAGTTTAAATATCTTACCAAACCTATTCATGCAATAGTTTAATCTATGAGTCACAATAATAATACTTTTGGACTTGAGTAAGTCTATATGACATAACCATTCAATTGGTTGGTAGTCGACTCTAGGGTTACCCTAGTCCCCCTTGTTAATACGATATAACAATATAACCATATCTTATATCCAGGAGTTATGGATTCAAAAATAATCCTTGATTAACTTAACCAAGGTTAAGAGTACTATAGTTCTCAAATAAGTATTGTCCCCTATTCAAAAGAACATAAAATAACTTTAATAATGTTTATAAACGAAACATATCCTAAGTATAAATATCCTTTCAAGGTCATTCTCAGGAATACTTAACCTACTCCATTGAATTGGATCTTTCATGAATAATAAAGACAATTAGTCTTAAATGGGAATCCCATATTAACCTTATTCCATCTTCCATAATATCTATAAGTTACTACCATTGATATGATACAAAGGTTTACTAACAGTTTTTATGAATCTAGTTCTCTTAGTTAAATAACATTATCCGCTATGCATCTAAGTATATAACCTATACAAGACAAAATGTTAAATCATTATAACCTCATTACTATACGGTTCAAAATGAGAGTATGGAAGCATGGTTCATCCATTCGAGAGTCTAACATATGGTTATTCTCAAACTCTTTATTGGCTTGCTTCCAACTTAATTCAATAAGAAGACTATTCATTCAAGCTAATGACAACATATAACTTTCCCCTTCTAAGATATTCATTTATCTTTCATTCTCTGATTTGGTATGATCAACAGTTTTAGAATTACTAAGAAGATGGTCGACTCTGTCTTAGATAACAGTATACTCACTGATATGACCAAATATCAACCAAATAAATAACATTCATTGTCATCATTGACTACAAGAAAATAGCTCAATATAGTTTACTTAAGAATGTTATCTACTCTTTCCTAAGTTGCTGCTAAACAGGTTTCAACTATCACACCTTAAGTTCATAAGGTTAATCCATACCAGCAAACTCATATAATCATTCTGCAATATAACAATGTACAGTTTTAGATTACTAATCGATTTCCTCATGGTTAAATAATACATGAACTCGGGAATACGCGAAAGTATACAATCTTAAGCTGGCTGAGATGTGTGAATAATCACAAGGTTGACGCCACTAGACTGTGTATCCCGCTATTGTCACAGCTACTATCTTCTATTCTGTATTTTCTTTTCTGTGTCCCTCTACCAGTTTTTAACCCTCTTAATATCAAAAAACCACAACTCCTTTGAGTCGTTAGTAATAATAAAGGAGGCACGGTCCTCTTATAGAGTCGCCTCATTTCCCTCCTCCTCTACGGTCGGTTACAAACTTTTAATCAAAGCTTAACAATCTATAATGGTTAAATCAAAACTGAAGACCAATATTTAAGTGTAAATCCCACATGTCGATGGGAGATTATTGCTCCAAGACTCGTCGGTTGTGGCGGTTAAAACCATAGTCCTCCTTCTTAGACGTGGTTGACGCATCACTTAAACATAACTAAACTTTAAATGTTGCATAATGAGTGGTTTGATTTACCACCAACACAATTGAAAACTCTCCTATAAATAAGCCTTTGGCTTACCGAAACATTAAACCCTTGACTCATTATGAGGTATTATCCACATTCAATGCTAAAGCATCTACATATTGATTACATCAATTATAATTCTCATAACATCGCCTATTACATTAGATAGATATAGTTTAGTCAATAAAATATATTATTAAACAAAGGATTACAGATATTGTGATTGGGTCGAGCTTGTCTCCCCATCATAATCCATTGACATAATTCACGTATTCTTAACTTTACTATATCATCTTAATGTTAAGAATAGTTTATAATATGTCAAGTAACTTAATAATAATAATAATAATAATAATAATAATAATAATAATATGACAATAACGTTGTAATATTTACGTAAAACGTAAATAGTCATAGATCAAACTCAAACGAAGTCGTTAACGTTATTAACGACTAAGATGACTTAATACAACTTAGAAAGATTTGAAAACAATATGGACTACCTATCGATTTGGTTCAGAAGTAAACTGACAAGACAAGGCTTATCTCTTACAACACATTGGTTCACATTTTTGTTATACACTTATAACTCGGTTTAGAAAATAAACCACTCGTAACCCGAGGTCTATATCTCTCTTTTGGAAAGATGCTCTCTCTCTATCTCTATCTCTCTCTCTTTTCTTCAAGGGTCATATGATAACCTGAAATCCTGTTTCACTTGTCACCAAACAATATGTGATCAGTGCATCATTATTCAATTAATTCAACTAATAAATCAAATCTCATAATACAAATATTAAATCGATAATAACATAGTCATTTCTATGATTTCAATAAATGACATTCAATAAAATCCATGTTTTTCCTTGTCATTAATCTAAACATCAGAAAAAGCTTACTTATGTCCAAGTAAAAAGTGAAAGTATAGCAAGACAAAAATTGGGGATGTAACACAAACATATAAGCACAATCAACTTAGACTAAGTAATAATTCAATAGAGTTTATTACTCAGAGAAAGGTAGATTGCTGATAGAAACATTCACTTAGCTTTATGATTGAAGAATGAATGCCAAATGGATAATGCTATGAAATCTATGTACCTTGGTATCAAGTTATAGCCTTGATAGTCAAATGTATGGATTGGAATTTGAATATTCTTCTTTTATTTTCTCTAGGTCAAGTTTATCGATGTGGGCCTAATTCATGGTAGCAAACCTGGTCTATAGTCTTAGACTTGACTTTTGATAGTCTCTGAATTTTGCCCTCTATGTAATTTGAAAAGAAGACTGTCTAATCTCTCATAGTAAAAGGGGGTTAGTAGATTTGGTAGTTTGTACTCAACAAAATCCCACTATTTCCAAACATGTCAAGCCATGTAAGGATGTCAAATCAACAAATTTGACTAAATGGTTGAAGACAATAGACAAATTCCTAGAAATCAAACTTGTTATTACATTTAAGCATCAGATCCAAATGTGTTTCTATTGATTTTCTCTTTTAAATGCTCTAGAATTAATGAGAGATCTTTGTTTTCTTGATGATAAAATGAATGCAATGAATTTATTTTATACAATGACATGACAATAGATCAAGCACAAACATGTAAATAGTTATGACAAAGTGGTTAAGTTGACCAAAGTTTGAATTTTTAAAAAATTAGGTGAGTTAATTTCTTGCTCATTGAGGTGCCCTTGTGGCTATGAACTTGACCCGGGATTAGACAGACATGATTGATCATGATGAATAGAGATAATTTGGGGATTAGTGTATGGATCAACATAAATAGTAGATAGATAAGCCAAATGTATAGGAATGTGCTTACATAGATGTGACACATGTCAATAAGCATATATGGTTGTGTGCAAATAAGGATCAAATACAAGATAGGTAAATAGGTTTGTGTATGCTAAAATATGAAACAAAAGGAGGAAAAATGCATTAAAAAATGTATTTCATGTCTAACAACACCTCAGATTAAACAAATGTTTAACAAAAGTCAATGAAAAGTTAGAAAGATCTCACCAACACAAACCTTGGTTGCACTAAATGGTGCTTGTGCTCAAAGGATTTTTGTTGTTGAGATTGAATGTTGATTGCTCACACCAACAACACAACATAGCATTCCAAGAGCTTGTTGCAAATGTCTTGGTGTGGTTGGATTATTAGATTGAGTGAATTAACAATCAATTGATGAGATTGATTTAAGAGATCAATAGCTATGGATGTTTGAAAGGATTACATGCATGCAAAGTGCAAGATTGCATGGATAATCATGGCTTAGATTGTGCAAGTGTAAGCTAGTTAACTAATTGTTTGTTTTAGTCAACTAAATTAATTAATTAGTTAACTAATTTTGATTGAGAGTCAACTAATGATTGGAAGGGAAAATAAGAATTAAATAAATAAGTAATTCATATTTATTTAATTTTTAGAGTGAGAGTAATTAATTTAATTAAATAAATGGATTCATTTAATTAAGGTTGGAGTATAGAGGATTGATTGATTAATTAAATAAATTTTCTTGATTTATTTAATTAATGTTGGAAAATTAGTTAATTTATTAATTAAATAATTGAAAATTAGTTAATTTATGTTGATAGACAAATTGGAATAATTAATTAAATAAATAAGATTTATTTAATTAATTTTGGAGGAATAGTTAGGTGATCAGACATGTAACAATGGAAATGGCATGGGACAATTTCATGTGTATATTTTTCCCCTCTTTGAGATGATGTTGCAATTAAGAGAAGTAACAACATTTCAAAGAAAGATAGAATATAGCGATTGGAAAGGAATGCCCCAACCACTCAGAGGAGTAACGGGGATTCAAATGATGTAGGGATGATGATGCCCCCTTGAGAGGATAGATGGGTTTGAAAAACATGGGTATTCTTTTAAAATGGAAGAAGAAGATGTGAGGGAGGATAGGATGAGCATAGAAGATTGGATGAATGGGTTGGATATAATGGATAGAAGCGGTATAGAAGAAATGGATTAGGATGAGAAGATAAGGTAGAATGTGGGGATTGAAATGGACGGGTTGGTTGAATGAGAAGTCATTCCAGGTGGGTGAGCAATCATAGTGTTTGATATAACATTTGACATTATGCACCAAGGTATAAGGACCTGGGTGGCGATGTGCCTTGTGCATAAAGGACTAACTTAAAAGAAAAGGTTGTGAGTGAGTATATGTTGTATGGCACCACGATATAGAAGACCATGATGTTGTTGTGGCAATATGTTGTAAAGACTGATGCAGATGCAAACAAAAAAGATAATACACACAAGAAAACAAACAAACATGCACAAATGATCATAAAGACATACAAGAGTTGTTTCCCCCATCAAGTTGGAAACTAATGATTAATTGATTGATGAGGATATTGTTGTTGATGTGGGAATGATATATCCTAAGAACAACATGAGGATTAGGAATAATATATCCCAATGATGATTGATGATGATGATAGCATTGTTGATGTAGGATCAATATATCTTGAAAACAATGTGAGAATTGGGAAAAATATATTCCAATGACGATGATTGGATTATATAAGATCAGGGTTTGTAGCAAGGCTGGGAACAAAACTGATGGATGCTTTTTAAAGATGGGATAGATTTCTTAGCTAGATTAGTGTAGATTACAATTGCTTGCGACATATTGGATTGGATTGGGATTTCTTGGAATGGTTGCATTAGGTTGCATTTGGATTGGGGATAAAAATGAAGGGAGGATTGGATGGAAGGATTAAAGTATTGTCAATAGTGGATGGGATGGATGAAGGGGTGCAAAAATGTGATCTCCAAAGACTATGTTGCATAGGAATAACATACCCCACTCCAGATATGCCACTCATGATGCTACACTATAATGCTTGTGATGATAGGGTGGTAGGATATGTTGTAAAGGACTGGGTATACCAAGAGGTGTCCAAAGCATGTTTCACACATGAGGCTCTTGTTCTTATCAAGGTTAAAGTGGGAAGGAAGGATGGATTGGGTACACATTCACTCTCTCCTATAGGGGTATTCATTGTGTATTTGTGATGGAATTACGCTGTTGTTACTCTCTCCATCTCCTCCACTGGACTCTCCACCACCACGTCCACATCCTCAACTGGACCCTCCACCACCACGTCCACCATATCCATCTCCTCAACTGGACCCTCCACCACCACGCCCGCCTCCGCCGCCACCCCCACCGCTGCTAGAAGGGCCCCCTCCTGGTCTTGCAATTGCTAACGCCGCCCTTTTTTCTTCCATAGATAATGCACCCTACAAAGCCAAGGCCACATAGAGTAGCACACTTATCATCATTCTGTACTCAACTGTTGACGACATTTGTGTGTCAAAACAATGAATTTATATCATCTGAATTCAATAATTTCTGGGCTTCATTTGTGTGTCAAAACAATGAATTTATATCATCTGAATTCAATAATATATGGGCTTCATTTGTGTGTCAAAACAATGAAATTAATTATAAGACGCGGATCGAAACTTGACAATTCCAAACTCAAAATATTGGGTCACAGAATGCAATATCCCTGTAAGTTCTCAGAATATTTGAAAATAATTTTTAATTCGTTGAGTACGCTGAAAGGCTACCGCTTACTTGTAAGATTTCTGAATCCCTGTGAAAACGTTTGCTTTGAATCTGCTCTGCGACGCCATCGGCGTAGTTTATATTTTATTCTTGTTTGGTAATAGAGGAAATAGCTTATGAGATATGTTATAATGCCGTGTAGAGGACTACCTGCCACCCACTTTCCCCATTCCTCGAAGCTGGCATTTTGACCAACTCCTTTGGCTAACTCTGTTAGTGTCATGTTGATTTGGCTCGTAATGTTTTGACTGGCTTCATAACTAGCCATTACAATGGAATGTGGGAGACAACGTGCTGCGAGTGCGTTTTTTATGTGCGACTTCTGAAATGAGTGTGGACACTTATCTAAGCTTGAGTAAACAATCAAAAGAGCTTCCTAGAAGCCAAGTTGGGACAAGCAGGGAATCGGCCCCCGCCACCACCCCCGGAAAAGAAGATTACATGCTTTTCTATGTCAAGTCAAGCCTTGGATTAATATACAACTGTGAAAAAGGAAATAATGGTTTCCTATTGGGTTAGTGCACAAGCACAATCAAGTTAGACTAAGTAATAATGATAGAGTTTATTACTTAGAAATTGAGCCAAGATTGTTGATACAGACATTTACTTATTTTTATGATTGAACAAAATGGAAATGGAATCCTTTTATAGTCCACGATACTTCAGGACCTAATTTATAGGCGGCTTGTACTACCTCATACTCTCACTGGTGTTGAAGGAGGCACCTAACTTAACTTTCCTTCAATATGATGTATATATACCCTACCCCCTGTAGGATTCACCAACAGGCCAACTACAATGAAGAATGAATGTCAAATGGATAATATTATGAAATCTATGTACCTTGGGATCAAGAAATAGCTTTGATAGTAATGTATGGATTAAAATTCAAATATTCTTCTTTGCTTTGATCTGCTCTAGGTCAAGTTTGTCCATGTGGGCCTAATTCATGTTGGAGTATTACATATTTTATATAGTTTAGACTATAATATATAATAAATAAATAAATCAATAGTTAGTAAATAATAAATTAGAATAGTTAGTTTTTGGGAAGTTATTCCCATAAGTTATTTTGTAGTTTATACAGGAGAAGGCAAAAGCTTTATAAGTCAATTGATTGTAATGCAAAAATCATTGAATGTATGAAATCTGAAATCAATATAATATTTCATGTTATTTTATGTTATTACTGACTGCAATCATATGGTGTAATCCTGTGTACTTGCTCTACCAAATTCAATATGGTAACAGAGCATATAACAGTTCTATTCCTGTGAGTGTTGTTTCCTGTTGTTCGTTGCACATACCATGAAGATGGAAGGTCAACAGTCTATAAATTTGATGAAGATCGACTAAGTATAATTTGCAAGAAGGGATACATAAGTAGCAGCATACAAGACGTACGTTATTCTTCTTCATTTTTCAACCAGCTGTGTTGGGATAAAGGAAGAGCTTCTCAATAACGTCCACATGAGTCATGAGCATACGTCAACAACAATCTCACACCAGTCCTAAATTGTCCAGGGCATCCCCTTCATTATAATCCAAACTTAACAACCACAGATTGTCTTTGCCACTTAATTTTGGTCTAAAATACCTCCAATCTAGTTTTGAGCACATCGTGGTTCTGCGGGAATGTTGTTTTATTAAATAGGCTAGGCATGATGGTTTGGGCTTCAAAATGGCCAGACAGGAAATAAATCTTTAATGGAATGAAATGGACGGAGTAAGCTTGAAGTGTCTTTATAATAGAAATGACATGAAGGAAATCAGACCTGCATACTGTTCTACAACAAATTTATTTTATGATGCATTTCTTTTCTCTCGAAATAATTAATCATGGGTTTGAATCATAGGTTTAAAGGTATTCTTATTGTTTGGGCTACGCTAGAAAAAAATTACTAAATTTTTAAGGCATGAATAAGAAGAAATAACTGTTAAAGGCAGTGAATAGTAACTTTGGAAGAATAAAAGTTTATTTGAAAGTTTGATGTGTAGAAAAAGTGGCAATTGTCTCCAAAGTGATAGCCTTCAAGAGTGTTGAAATGGTTGCATAGTCAAGTTTTATAACCATTAACAATGACATTGGTGTTTTGTACCTCATCCATGGGTGGTGGAAATAGCATTCAACTAAACATGTTTATATCTTGTCTCAGCTTTGCATAAGATTATAGATTATGTTTTTCTAAGGTTTGAAATCTGTGTTCAAATCTAATTGGAGGTGTTTTCAATTTCTTTGACTAGCTATTTTGAATTGATTCTTATCGGCCTATCCTACTTTGGGTGCACTGCAAATTCAATTTGATTGGACTCGTTATCATACATACAAAGGTGTATTATGCGCTGAGTCCAACACTTTGAAATGAAGATTTTATCATGTCACCCTATGCTTGTACTCTCGAGGCCATATGTGCTACACCTAACAATAGTTTCAAGGTCTTTGAAAACTTACATGCTACTTCTATTGGCTATAGTGTGAAGCAAATCAATTGGAGGTTGGAGGAATTTCCATCATCTTGAGCTAGCTTCTTGCTCAAAGATGATACATTGCCTGAGAAGCACTAGTTTCGATCCATGTCCCTTCCTTGATAGTACTTGTGGATAGTTTAATCTCTAAAATAGTGTGGGATTGACATATTTACATTAGTTTAGTTCCTTTTGTACACCAGAGGAGGGATATTGACACTTTTAGAGGAAAGTGGACTCTCAGGGGAGAGTTGTTCTCTCATATGCAATACTAGATGAGGGATTTTGACACACTAGGAGGAGATGTGGACTCTCAGAGGAGAGTTGTTCTCTCATTGTGAATGGAGGATGGAAATATTAATGTTCTCTCATGTGGTACAAAGGATTTGCAAGTTTGACAGTCAGGAGATCCGCTAATAGACTTGGTTTGGTGTTTCCTAGGTGAGCGAGGAAAATTGGTGGAGGTGCTTCATCAAAGTTTCTAGAAGGGTTGTTGTGTTCAGTCCTTGCAGTGTTCTGTCCTTTGTTCAGATTGATGTAATAAGGGGGGAATGTTGGAGTATTACATCCTTTATATAGTTTAGACTATAGTATATAATTAATAAATAAATGAATAGTTAGTAAATAATAAATTAGAATAGTTAGTTTTTGGGAAGTTATTTGGTAGTTTATACATGGGAAAGCAAAGGCTTTATAAGCCAATTGATTGTAATGTAAAAATTATCCATTTGAGTGTGTTGAAATCTGAAATTAATATAATATTTCATGTTATTACTGACTGCAATCATGGTGTAATCCTTTGTATTTGCTCTACCAAATTTAATAATTCATGTAGCAAACTTGGTCTATAGTCACAAACTTGACTTTTGATAGTCTTTGAATTTTTCCCTTTATGTAATTTGAATTTAGAAGGTTGTCTAATCTCTCATAGTAAAAGGGGGTTAGTAGATTTGGTAGTTTGTACTTGATAAGATCCCAGTATTTTGAGACATGTCAAGTGATCTAAGGATGTAAAATCAATGACTTTGACTAAATGATCGAAGACAACAGACAAATGCCTAGAAATCAGATTTGTTACTCCATTTAAGCACCAAATCCAAATGTGTTGCTATTGATTTTCTCTTCTAAATGCTCTAGAATTAATGAGAGATCTTTGTTTCCTTGATGATAAAATGAATGCAATGAATATATTTTTATACAAGCACATGACAATAGATCAAACACAAACGTGTAAATAGTTGGGGCAAAGGGGTTTAGTTGGCCAAAGTTTGAATTTAAAAAAATAAATTTAGGTGAGTTGAGTTCATGCTCATGGAGGTGACCTTGTGACTGTGAACTTGACCTGGGATCAAACCGACATAACAAATCATAATTGATAGAGACAATTTGGGGATAAGTGTATGGATCAACATGGATAGTAGATAGATAAGCCAAATGTATGGGAACACGTTCACATAGATGTGACACATGTCAATAAGCATAGGGTTGTGTGCAAATAAGGATTAGATACAAGATAGGTAAATGGGTCTATGTATGCTAAAATATGAAACAAGATGAGGAACAATTCATCAAAACAAAGAACCTATTCATATCTAACAACACCTCAGATTAAACAAAGGGCTAACAAAAATCAATGAAAAGTTAGAAAGATTGTCATGCCCGCATTTCACATGCATTCACAACATGCTAATCCGCATGTCATGTCCACATGCGTCATGTGGTCATGATATGAAATATCAAATTTTTTTCCCTAACTACTCCGAAAGCCTCCCTCGCACATGCAAGCGTGCTTGGTGTGTCTGTTAAAGTGTCTAAGTAAATGTTTACTACGGAATATTCCACATGCATGTGCATGTTGGTTTCGTCCACTATGTTTGAGTCGGTTCATTTTGCTTCGTATAATGTTCTCTAGGTAGGTAGATGATCTAAAAAAGGTTATCTCAATCCATTAAATACTTCCTCGCTTCCCACCTTGATCTCTCTATCGATTTGTTTTAAAACGTTGATTATTTCGCCCGTTAACATACTTCTTAACTTTCTCTTTGATTTTGCATTTAAGTTATAATCACATTAAAACCATCTCTTATACCTAGGTAATCCACTTGTAACAAAGATTTACTAATCTAAAAATAATACAGTTTTCTTATAAACGAACTTATTGTAATCTCCTAAAAGGGCAATTTAAATTAGCCATTAAAATTTGCCCAACTACATATATATATATATATATATATATATATATATATATATATATATATATATATATATATATATATATATATATATATGACTTATATATATATATATAATTTCCTTATAAAACCTTGTTATGGGATCTCCACTCAAAGCCATATATATATATATATATATTTATATTCTCTTTAGTGCATTCTACCAAATGTCATTACAATTATTAATTATATATATATATATATTTTCCTATATTCAATATTGTTTATTTAAAATGAGTAGTGGAAAATCCACTAAAACTATTACCAATATTTAATATTAAATCCCATCACATCGAATGGTGTTTTAACCCTAAACTCTTTTATTTCTTTTGAGTGTTTGTTGAATGTTGTTGCAGGGTAAAGGAATGGAGCGGTGGCGGATCTCAAAGCGGAGGCGGAGGAAGTGGAAGGGTTGCAGGGTTTGCAGAGGTGGAGAGGTGTGGTGGAGCATAGCACCGGCGGGGATTGTGGGGAGGCCGCTGTCGGCGGCAGCAGAGAAAGGCCAGCGCGGGGGTTTGGGTCCGCAGGGGGGTGTGGTGTAAGTGGTGCGACAGGGATGTGGGGAGGGGCGGAGCCCCACCCACATCCCATGCAGTGGGGGTGTGGGTGGAGCTCCGCCCCTCCCCACACCTTATGTAAAATATGGCGGTGGGGGATTCGACCCCCCCCACCACCATACCCTTCAATAGTTTCGACTGTGATTTAAAACGCGACTTCCTCCATTCGCAGTTCATTTACATTTTGAATTTTAAATAGTTTTTTTTAATCAATGTTATATATATATATGTATATATAACATTTTCACAATTACTTATAATTTAAGGCTATTAACAATATATATATAGAAATTAGTTTCACAATTTAATTTTCTTTAACTATTAGACATATATAATTTTTTTTTCACAAGGACATATGATAATAAGAATTATAAATACAGAGATTTTCAACTTCCACAATTAAATTTTAAAGAACTATTATATATATATATATATATATATATATATATATATATATATTTCCCCATTTCAATCAGTGATAAATAAAATGTAAATACATATAGGTCTAATTTCCACAACTAAATTAATATTTTCATTTATACAATAAAGGTCATGGTAAAACTTATTTTACTATCTCTCTATTCTTTGATTTCCAATATGACAACTACTCAAATGGAAAGAACATTTAATCATATCAAATCTGTATTTTTCTATTTGTAATTCTATCAAGTAAATTTTGTCTTTTTTATTACATTTAAAAATCAGAAATAAATACATATAACTATTTCACCTTTTTATTTCAAGAACACACATAATACAATTTAGATTATTTTCCAATGTAACTTAACTTCAAGTTTTAACCTTGTATTCAAGGCAAAATGCATCTTACATAACACTATAAAGAAAATAACTTCTTACTAGATAATACAAGGAAATTATTTATCAATGGATTCAATCAACAACCAAGTCTCACAACTTAACTTGATATCAAGGAACAATTTAATGTAAGAATTCCAGAACTCTTATACACTCAAAGTAGTAAACGACTCTCTTCTTCCAACTTACACAATGATGAAATGTAACAACCAAATAAAATCACAACTTTAAACATAATAAGGGAGGGTTACTCTTCACTCCCAAGGTAATAATTTTTACAACAATTTCAGAGAGAAGATCTTTCTACAACTCTTACAAAATGAAACTATGATGATCAAGTTCTCTTTACACATAGTAAGATAAAACATTTACTTCAACAAGGGAAAACTTCTCCAATCCTTTTTACAAGCTCCAAAAGTAACCTGCGAGACAATAAGGGAAACAACAAACACCATCGAGCTCTTCTCCCTACCTTTGACCTGCAAGAGGGTCACCCCCGAGCTACGGAGACCATCCTCATACACAGGGTAAATAGACCATACACATCACAACATTGAACAACTACAACAAGTCAAATAACACACACACAAACCCAAGGTTTACTCACAATACAATGAACCAGCTTAGGTGAGTTCATGGAGGGTAGGGGAGTAGACAATTATAACCTCTAGGTGTCATCTTTTACACAATTTAATCATAATTTATCTCAAGGCCTCAAGCCAACAAGTTATTCTTTCACAAGGCCACTAGCCTTCCAATTACTCAAAATTACCAAGGATATCCCAAATAGCTCTCAAAGCCATAAAGCCCTCAAGGCTAAAAACAATACTACTTGCCCTCAAGGCATTTCAAATATCAACAAGAAACCAGATGACACCCAAGGAGGGTCACACCTCCCCTTCCCTATACAAGATGAGCATTTCCTCCCAACTGGAAGGAGCTCTTTCTACAACCAAAACAAAACCCCAAAACAATCACAGAATACTCAAAGAATACATTTACAACTCATTCAACAAGCAAGAAAACAATCATACATATATAAACATCAGATACACAAGAGAGTAAACTTGATTACCAACCTTCCAAAGCCCAATTATGGAATGAAAATTGATGTAGAGCTCCTCTCCAAACCTTCTTCTCCCAAAATCTCCTTCTTACCACCATGAACCAACCCTCTAACTCTCCTCATCCTCTTTATTTTAAAACTAATTTCCTCTATTTTACTAATTTTCCCAAGTGGCATTAAACAACTCAACCACAATTCCTCCATTATTCTAGTGGAACTTAAACAATTTACCCCCACTCCAAAAGATCCCCCATTAAAGCCCACATGTTGAAATAAAATAAAATTAAGTAAACTAAAATATAAGAGGGTGGGTGACACAACACCCTCATTAAGGGGAACCCCACAAAAAGAGAGGCACATGGAGACAAGCACTCCATTATTAGGGGATCATGGAGTTGCTCCATGACTTGGAAGTGGGCCTGAGTGTGGATTCCACTCATCCCATTGTCCCCCATGCTTCCAAATTCGTCACTTTACTTCACCCTGAAGTTGGAGTGACCATATGGAAGTTAACCCATGGTTATCTTAGTCAAAAAGGTCCCTATACCCATGGGGTATAACTTAGGGTTGTTTTAGACCTAGTTAGGACTCCCAGAGTCAAGTAAAAACACAATAAGAGGGTCAAAAGAAATAAAGTTTAAACAAGATTAAAAACAACATTTCTTACAACACTTATCATAATAAAAGTAAATCAGAAGATAGCCCTTAATCCCTTGACCTCATGCAACATTAACACATTACAACATTACAACATTTATCCAAACACAAGGTTGATCTTAGTTCCTCGTGGAACTAGATCGGCTCACAAGGGATACAACATAGGTATGGGATGATCTCCTGTATAAGTGGTTTCGTTAGCAATACCTGCACACTCAAACTCAAAGTCAATAACTCATAAAGATATCATAGCCGAAGCATTTAAACTACATGCATAACTAAACATTCTACCATATAACATCCTGAAATCACATTCTAACATTATCCATTCATCATTTACTTAAATACAACATCTAACTATCATCGCACAATTGTTTTCTTAAAATCACTTAGGTTCAATAATCAAGAATTCAGAAATTAATAGTCTCTCAACATGAAAATAATAACAATAGCACTGCAAATAGTCTCATGAACAGTAGTGTAAAAAGTAGGCCTCACAAAGATCTCACCAACACCAACCCTTGTTGCACCAAATGGTGGTTGTACTCAAAGGATTTTTGTCGTTGAGATTGAATGTTGATTGTTCACACCAACAAGATAACATAGCATTCTAAGAGCTTGTTGCAAATGGCTTGGGTGTGGTTGGATTTATAGATTGAGAAGATTAAAGATCAATAGATGAGATTGATTTAAGAGATCAATGGCTAGGGATGCTTGAAAGGATTGCATGCATGCAAAGTGCAAGATTGCATGGATAATTATGGCTTAGATTGTGCAAGTGATTAGCTAGTTAACTAATTGCTTGTTTTAGTCAACTAAATTGATTAATTAGTTAACTAATTTTTATTGAGAGTCAACTAATAATTGGAAGGGAAAATAAGAATTAAATAAACAAATAAGTCATATTTATTTAATTTTTAGAGTGGGAGTAATTAATTTAATTAAACAAATAGTCTTGATTTATTTAATTAATGTTGGAAGAAAAGTTAATTTATTAATTAAAAATTACCTAATTAATGTTGTTAGACAAATTAAAATAATTAATTAAATAAATAAGATTTATTTAAATAATTTTAGAGGAATAGTTAGGTGATGAGACATGTAACAATGGAAATGGCATGAGACAATTCATGTGTCTATATTTTTCCCCTCTTTGAGATGATGCTAGGACTAAGAGAAGTAACACCATTTCAAAGAAAGATAGAATATAGTGATTGGAAAGGGATGCCCTAGCCACTCAAGGGAGGAGTGACAAGGGTGAATGATGTAGGGATGATGATAGGTACCCCTCAACAGGATAGGTGGGTTTGAAAAACATGAGTATGCTTTTGAAATGGATGAAGAAGATGTGAGGGAGGATAGTGATGAGTGACATGTAGCACTCATCAAAGTATATCCTTACATTCCCCTTTTTACATTCCATACACCATCTTATCTTTTGATTTGCACTATAAAGATTGTAAAACCTTATTTAAATTATGTTAATTCAAGATGTAATATTTAAATTGTTGTTGTGATTGAAGGGCTCATGTTTTGGTTTAAACTAACAAAGCAGGAATGTCTCTTTTTTATCACATGAATCTATCCATCAGGAGAAGCAAGGTTTTTGAAGACTCTAGAGATGTTCCTAACATCTCCAGAGCTGTACAGAAGGTGCATTACATGAACTCCAATATTTTGTAGAAGGGTTGGAGGATCTTCAAAGCTAGATCAACAAGTCAGAAAGGGATTGATGATCACGTGACCTCCAGAGCTGTGTACTATTGAGCTACAAAGATGTCTCTGGAGCACTCTCTACAAAGTTTCATAGACTACACAACATCTCTGGAGTAGGTCCAGAGCTATGAAGTTTTGCATGTAAAGGCAATATTTTTTGGAGAAGACTACCGTAGTGGCTTGTGGGAAACAAGGACATCTGTTAATTGATTTTTGCATGAATTAGGGACTTATGTTAGAATGTTGTTTTCAAAGTTACTTCTTTTTTTATCAGGGCCTTCATGGCCTGATTTATCTCAAGTTAAAACTCTTGATTTAAGGGACACCTTCAGTGTCACTTTAAATCTCTTTTAGTTCTGCATGATTATCTTTTTGATATAGATATTTGCATGTTTAGTCCTAAGAATAAAGATCTTTTGTATCTACGGTAGAACTAGAAGTGAACTAATAAACTTTGGAGATATGCTGTTAGCAAATATACTTGATATATATTGTATGGGAGGAATTATAATCATAGTTTTTGTTTTCAGAAGCACAATTAACTTTGTTTTTACTCTGTTGAAGAATATTCTGTTCATGAAGATCCTAGATTAAAGAAAGGCAGTTTCTTATTTGTGTGTTCTAAAGTTTCACTTTAGTCTTCAATTTTGGAGGTGTGGAACAAGAGCCCACTCCCACCAAAGGAGAGAAGGCTAGTATTACTATTTAGATTTATTGCTTTCTTAAATTACTACAAACTCTTTAGTTTAGTTTTCCTTCTTTGATATATAGATATTTGATTATTGTTTATTCTATTTTTTATGTCTTTTCCAATTTTCTAATTAGCTAGTTCATTTCAGCATTGTATTGTTTAGATTCCTAGATTAAGATTTCTTTCATAACAAATAGCTAAAGGCATGAATTTGATTGGATAAGTAGGTTTCATTTTAGTAGATAGTTCTAGGATTGTTGATTGCTAGTTTGTATTGCAGATTGCCATGGAATCTACCCTAGATTTGACAAATAATTATGAATAAATGCAAGGTACAACGACCCTTGTCATTTTTGGCATCATTGTCAAGGACCTTTGTGTTAATAGAAACTTTAGTTAGTAGTCCTAGTCAGGGTTAGAACAATTCTGTATGGTTAGACCTAGAGACCCAAGAGGTAGATATATATCAAACAAACACCCCAAACACAACCTATAGGTGAAAGCAGTGGGGTAGACCAAAACATTGTTAGAGGAAAACCATTTAACACCCACCTTGGAAATAACACAACAAAAAGATATTCCCACATCCTCTAAACACCCTACACTCTCAAAATACATTCAAGAGTTACAAGAGAGACACCAACAAATCCAAACTGATCCGCACTAGAAGGATCCATCTTCCAAGAGACTCGGCTTGAATTTAGGGAAGAAATAGTACATTAAGGAAATCCATTGACCATGGGGGATAACAATGAGTAGCCAGATCCTTTGCAAGAAAATATAAGAACTTTATCATACCCCACAATCCTCAATGCAAAGGAGAATGCACCTATGAAAAATATATCCCCCTCAAATCTTCCAACCTTCAAATGAATCCCTTCTGAGGATCCAGATCAGTTCCTCTTTGAGTTCAAGGTTTTGTGCCAAACTTATGACTATGGATTAGACAACCAAAAAATGAAACTCTTCCCATCTACACTCAAGGATTCTGCCATGAGATGGTTCATGGGCTTGGCCCCTGATTCTATACACTCATGGGAACAAATGGAAATAGAGTTCCTGGAAAAATATCAGGACTACTACAAGATCAGTGACAGGAAGGAGGAACTATTTAGAACTAAGTAGAAAGAAGAGGAGAGTTTAGAAGACTACTTGGATAGGTTCAATTTTGCCCTTAGAAGGTATGACAACTCTGTAGCACATAATCTGGCCAAAACCTTATTCATAAGAGGGTTAGATAAAAAAATCCAAACAAGCATTAGATCTAATGGGGAAAGGGAATATAAACAAGTTGGATATGCCCTTAATTGAGGAAATCTTTAGAAACTATTCAAGAACACAAGACGGAGTAAGAGCACCAAGGTCTCTAAAGGGGAAGGATGATATAGGGTAATTGATGGAGGAATTTATAAACCTGAAAAAAATATTCTAGTTCAGCTAAATACCACTTTAGATGGGATCTAGGCCAAGAAAATAATTGTTGAACCATTGTCCATCTACTATGCTAGGTGCAGAAATAACATCTTTTGAGAGAATGTCCCTTGGATAAGTCTGAGATTTGTGAGATCTGTGACAAGGATCATCCTACTGGCCACTATGATCAACTCCTAGCTTTGAAGAAGCTAACTAAAAAGAATGTTCAAGTAGTTTAGAGGAGTTGAACTATGTAGGACAAAAGCAAACTGGTAATTTTCCCTATAACCATTTTACAAATCAAGCTTATTATAGAGGTCCTTCAATTTGGGGAACAACTAATGGAATCCTTCATGGAATGGGCCTCAAAATGCTCCTCACTAAGGACCACAAGACATGACAAACCAACAGTGGCCAAATCAACCATGGCCCAACCAACATTGGCCGCAACAGTTTCCACCTCAATCTGGACCACAACATATGCAACCATAGTGGGGTTCTCAAAAGAACTATAATCAACAATTTCAAGGCCAACCAAGACGCTTTCCAAACCAACAAGGGCTTCTAACTGGGCCAACCAACACACAAAATCAGTCTCAAAATGAACCAATTAGTCAGCCACCCCTACCAGCTCAACCTATAGAAAACCCACGTAATAAACAAGGAGTAGCTGTATATATCACTGAACAAGACAATATGGATGGTATAAATGCTATTCATTTGAATAACCTCCAACTACATTATGGGAAAACTCTCCCAAGACCATCTCCCCCTCTCATTGTTGAAATCACAAATGAATTGGAACTTGAAAATCCATCCAAGGAGGAGGTGGTTACAATTGAAAAAGTGCCCCAAGAACAACCCTCAGACCACTCCAGAGTTCCTCCTAAAAGAACAAATCCAGAGATCACCTATAGTGTTTCTTCAAAACTGCACTCCGAAGCTACTCTGAAGACTGCAAAACAGGCACCATACCCTGAACGACTCAGGCAGAATGCTTCCCAAAAGCAAATTCCACATAAACAAGTTCAACCTACAATTAAGTCTAAATTGCTCCAAGAGATCAAACAAATGAACATTGAGATTCCACTTCTTTAGGGAATTAGAGATGTTCCTAAACTAAACCAGTTTATCAAACAGAATTGTGTTAAAACCCAAGGAAGGGGAAAAAATTTCCCACCACTATTCAGGTAGAAGGGAAAGTAGGTGATCTGAAGGTTGGAGAAATAATCCTCCCAAAGTATGGGGATCCTAGAAATCATGTCATTACAGTCCACATCTCGAGAGTAGAAATAACAAATGGTCTAGTTGACTTAGGAGCAGCAATAAATGTTATGATAGTTCACACTTTGGATAAGTTGGCTCTCACAGGCATTCATGCCACTTCCACAATTTTACAATTGGTTGATCAATTAGTAGCAATCCCAAAGGGAGTCTTAACTGATGTCCTAGTCATTGTGGAATCATGGGAATTCCCAGTTAACTTTTTGATTTTAGAGCCAAGAAACCAAAGAAATGCTTACCCTCTGATTTTAGGCAGACCATGGCTGGCTACTGTAGTAGAATCCATTGATTGTAGAACCAGGGATATAGTCATATCCAATGGCATAGACATGAAAAAATCTCCTTGTTCCCCCTAACTAAGCCATCCATGCATTATTCATGAAAAGTCTGGGTAGATGAGCCCAATAACACAAAAAATAGTGCTTCCTTGGCTATGGTTACCATTACTGAGCATTTAGGAGATTTAGGGGAAGACATTGACTTTGGCACCCTTGAGGACATAACTTAGATCCTCATAGACAACAATGTGATGACCTTTACTGAGGATCCAAGAAGAGAGTTTTTAGCAGTAGTACACTATGCTTTGGTAAACATTATACCTTGTGGTGAAATTTTTTTATCAAGACATTGCAACTTTCCACATGTTACTACCACACTTCTATCCTCTAAACACAATGAAGAATGAGCACAAAACTATCCAATCCATTTATCAATATATCAAGCAGGTCATGGTTTTACCAAGAAAAATGTTGAACTTTAACACCAAGCTGTCAAGAAAGCAAGAGGCAAAACTGATTGATCTTCTGGTATCCCATACCACATCTTTTGCTTGGGAGTATGGAGATATGAAGGGCATTCATCCCAAAATCTATACCCATCATATCTATACATAAGATGTCAAACTTTTAGACAACCTCAAAGGAGATTGAACCCAACATTAAAGGAAATAGTGAAAACCAGAAATAGAAAAGTTGATGCAGGCAGGTTTTATTTACTCTATTTCTGATAGTCAATGGGTGTCTCCCATAGTGATTGTGCCTAAAAATAATGCGAAATGGAGAGTGTGTGTGGACTACAGAGAGCTAAACAAGGCTACAAAGAAAGACTATTTCCCTTACCATTCATTGACCAAGTCTTAGACAACCTAGAAGGGAAGACATATTTCTCATTCCTAGACGGGTTTAGTGGATATAATCAGATCCAAGTGGCACTAGAGGACCAAGACAAAGCCACTTTCACCTGTTCATGGAGTACCTTTGTATACAGAGTCCTCTCATTTGGCATGTGTAATGTTCCAGCTACCTTTCAGAGGGTTGTTTTAGCCATCTTTGTTGAACTAGCTAATGAGCGTATGGAGGTTTACATGGATGACTTTATTATTTATGGGAATACCTTTGAAGAAGCCCTAAAAAATCTAGAGAAAGTATCGCAATGTTGTGAAAAGAATTAGTTGTCTTTAAGCCATGAAAAATGTTTCATGATAGTAGAACAAGGTATTGTCCTTGGGCATCATATATCAATAGAAGGAATCAAGCTAGATACCAACAAGGTAGAAGTGATTAGACAATTACCTGCTCCTAAAAATTAGACTGATGTCAAGAGTTTATTGGGACATGTTGGTTACTATAGGAGGTTCATTGAAAATTTTAGTAAAATAGTCACTCCTATGTTCTCCCTCTTGACAAAAGATATTGATTTCCTTTGGACAGAAGAATGCCAAACTACCTTTGAAACTATCAAGGAAAAACTGACTAACACCCCTATTTTATGAGCACCCAATTGGAATCTCCCTTTCCACATTCAATAGGGGCACTCCTAATGAAAAGAAGAAGAAGGAAAAGGAATGTATGCCATCTATTACATAAGTAAGAATCTTACCCTTGCTGAAAGAAATTATACCACCACAAAAAAGGAATTCCTGGCTGTGATATATGCTATTAACAAATTTAGGCATTATATCATAGGATACACAAATTTTGTACATACTTATCATGTAGAAATTAGGTACTTAATGAACAAACTAATTTCCAGTGCAAGGATTATTAGGTGGTTACTGTTGTTACAAGAGTTTGACATTAACCATTGTTGACAATCCAAGGAAATTTAATTTGGTTGTTGACTTTTTATCTAGACTACATACAGGAAGAAAAGATGCACCCATGGAGGATGGTTTTCTAGATGAACATTATTTTCTATGTCAACAAGCCCCCTTAGTTTGTTGATGTAGCCATCTCCTTGCTATAGTCTTGTTCCCCCTACAGTTTACTTCAAAACAAAGGAAGAAGCTGATGAAAAAAAGTTTATCTTATAAATGGTTAAATGGTCTATTGCTCAAATGTGGCCCTGACTTTGTGTTACACGGGTGCTTAAGGGCTGATGAAATTTTTGATGTCTTGAGAGCATGCCATGATGAACCAATGGGAGGACATTATTCTACACAAAGGACCATCCATAAAGATTTGGGGGCAGGGTACTACTAGCCATCTTTGCATAAGGATGTAAAAAAGTATGTAATACAATGTGATCAATGTCAAAGGATGGGACAACCCACATTCACAAATGAGATGGAACTGCACCCTCAGGTGGTTTTAGAACCATTTGAACAATGGGGTCTAGATTTTGTTGGACCCATTTCTCCGGCATCCTTAGGAAAAGACATCTTAGTATGCACCGACTATGTCACAAAATGGGAAGAAGTTCAAGCCTTGCAAGTTGCTAGGGAAGCCAAAGTTGTTGATTTCTTGTATATTAGGATCTTCTTGAGATTTGGAGCCCCAAGAACTATAATCTCAAACCAAGGACCCCAATTTACCTCTCAAGTGATTCAAGCATTCACGGAGCTCTATCAGATCAAACATTGGAAATCATCACCTTATCATCCTCAAGCTAATGGATAGGTGGAAGTCACAAACAAAGAATTAGAGAACATATTAACCAGAATAGTAGAAATGAACTAAAAAGATTGGGAAATTAGACCACATGAAGTAGTATGGGCTTATAATACATGGAAATCCACAACAAAGTTTTCTCCTTATGAACTTGTCTATGGAAAGAAACTTATCCTATCAATAGAGTTTGAGCTCTAAACACTTAGAACATCACTTGATATTGGGTTACCATTGTCCATTGCACAACATGATCGGATCTTGTAACTCAACAAGTTGGATGAGATTAGGATGGAGGCCATACAACAAACATAGGTCATGCAACATCAGAGAAAATAGTGGCATGATCAACATATCAAGAGAAGGAAATTTTAGTAAGGGGATTGGTTTCTCTTGTATGACTCCAAGTTCAAGGAATTCAAGGGAAAACTAAAAACTCATTGGATGGGGCCTTATGAGATTTAGGAAGTCTATGACAATGGAAGAGTCCAATTGACACCTATTGATGGAGGAGAAATTACATTTCTAGTGAATTTTCATAGGGTTTGCCTCTACTAGTGACCATCCACTAAGGAAGAATTTGTCAAAGATTTATGTTATGTGGGAGAGGTCACACTCTCTTGCATGATTGATGGATAAATTAAAAAAAAAGGTTGAAAACTAGTAAAATGGCAGCCCTTCTAAAAAAAGAATAAAAATAAAAAGAACTAAAAACCAAAAAATGGAGGTTCTTTTCTTCATGCATGTATCAACAAAGAGAAAACTAGAGCATCTCTAGAGCACATTAGGAGCACCTCTGGAGCATATTAGGAACACCTCCAAATCAACTTAGGAGCACCTCTGACACTCGTACAATGAAGTAACTCAAGACCTCCAGAGCGCACTTCTCAAAATATTCTAAGGGAAGACACTTACAAAAAGGTAATGACATCATGATGTCCTTTTTGACTTATTGACATCACCTTCAAAAAGTGAGCAGGTCATGGGCATAGATAACATCATTCATTGGTAACCCTTTTCCATCATCTAGTCGACGTCATTTGTTGACGATGGGAGTTATCCTATCAACAAAAGTTTCAAATGTAGATCCCGTCACATCACGTCCCATGAACATCATGGAAACCAGTGTTGAAGGTTACAAACAAAAAAGTGGTCACGTCACATCCTGTAGAAGTGACAGCACAAGAATCTAGCATAATGCCTCATCATTGCAACCGTAATCCAGGTATTACACTTGATTAATTAATAAAAGCAAGTCTTTTCAATTTTTATTCCGTGAAAATCGCATAAGCCTCCCATACATCACCATTACTCCCAAATAAATCTTGCCACATGCCACCCCAAGCTAATCCTATGTCATTCCAAGTTCATAGCTCTAGAGTGACATAACCCTCTACCAAAATTCTAAGTTTTCAATTTCTAATTATGAAGCCATAATCTCCTCATGAACCACCTCAATAGCCTAAAAGAGCAAGTAAAGAAATCTCTCTGCCAATTACCACCAATGAATTCTAGCAAAATTTAATCTCAGAGTTTCATAAATCAAAGAGCTTTAGAGGTGAGATAGATTCACTCTTGAAAATCTTCAAAATGGAAGATAAGTAGGGCCGAGGGTTTGGAAGTTGAAGATGTAAACATAAAGAAGGTGGAAATTCTTCTTGAAAAATGGGGGTTAAGAAGAATTGGGAGCTAGAGACAATAGAGAAACTGTTAGAGGACCAAAATTCTGCAAATATACTAAGGAATGTAGGATGGCTCTAGTTCATAGAGAAATTTGAAGGGTTCAGGGAACATATTGTCAAGGAGTTCCTCTCAAACCTATAAGACAACAAGAAAAAAAGGTGAGAGGAGTCACCATCCCTGTCTTGGAATCCATCATCAACAACCTCTCGGGCATCTTAGAAGGTGAGAGGTTTTACCATCTCAAAATTTTATATGTTGATTTAATAAAAGCCTTCTCAGTGGATAATGAACCTGAAATACAACCAATAAGGGGGAGGTAAAAGGGATTGTCAGGACTAGCGTGCCTCAACTACGGTAGTCTTTAGCTACATGGTTGATGAAATACTTTACATGTGATGGCCATTTTGCCCTTGTGTTAGGGCCAATTATGAAAATGCCCATTTTCTAAGGCATGGCCATGATAACCCTAAATATAGGATACATTTGCCCAATTTCCTATTCTCTGCAATCACCTCACTAGCTGAAAAGTATCAACAGGGGAAGGGTCAACTCAAACACCATGGCCTCATCTATCTCATTGTCAAACACCATTTCATTTCCAAAAGAGGATGAGAGGCTTAATGGCAGACCTTTTTAGATAACAACCATAAGGGAAAGAAAAGGGGAAGAAGACCATAGCAGAGTCACCATCCCCCACTCAAGAAGAAGAGGAGGATAGGCCATCTCCATCTACTTCCTCCCCAACTATAAGGAAAAAGAAAAAGGGTAAGGAAATTATGGGAGGACAATCCTCTGCACTAGAACAAGAAGAAGTCAATATACCTGTTGTGGAGTCTGTTAGGTCTCAAAAATATAGGTTGTTAACCCTAAGAGGTTGCCAGGCTCTCTTGACATTTTTGGCTAACTGACATGGGGTAGATATGGCTAAACCCCCTTCACTTCAGGCTCTGACGGACCTAGACGGGTAAACCTCTAATCAATAAAGCAGATAAAGAGATGATTACTACTTTAATCAGAATAGAACTAACTATTGATAATGGCACAAATGACAAAACAAATGAAAAAACAAATGAAAAAACAATAAATTAATTCTAAATGATCTGAATTGTAATGCTAAAACAATAATACAATCTAACTAAGTAAATCTAAAATGGATTTGTATAAGTGATAATGAAAATACTAGACCAATGCCTTATTGAATATAGAGTCAGTATGATCATGAAATAAATGATTGTTTATTTGGTAAAAACTCGAACTACCTGGCATAAAAGAATAGGTATGTAACTTGTACAACCCTGCAAGGAACTAGTTAATATTCCATACTTATATATATCCAATTGACAAAATCAAATTACCTGCATTCATCTAAAAGGATTTAATCCCTCTTTGAAGGAACCTATCAGAATAATACTGCAATTGTAACATATTCATCAAAAACTAGAGACATAATATAAACCCTAACTATATGACTCTTCTTACAGATCCATGACAATGTCTTCACAGTTACTGTGACAGATTTAAAGGATTTAATTATGAAAGCAAAAACCAATTAATCTTATCACACTATAACAACAAATGTGCATAGACAACTTGAAGATATACTTGATAACTCAAATTGAATAACAAAGAAAACTTTGAAAGGAGACAGTCATATAATTAAATAAATTTAACAAATAGTTGATACCAAAATTTGCAGTCACTGCTTCATGCTTACAGACTTGACTTCATCAAAGAATGCTTGCACATGGTCTACCAGAAATAAAATATATTAAAAATGAACTAGCATTGCTGTTTAAATCTAATCTATAGTATCCCCTATTCTGTTTTGTAATCTCCTCCTATTCTATCTATCTATTTTCCTCTATCTTCTAATAATCTTTTCTGGTCTTGGTCATCTCTTATAAAGAGCGGCATACAAGCTTCAGACCAGTTATAACAGTTGTGACAGTTGATAACCGAACAACAATATTTGTCTTTATAAACAAATTCAGGAAAATTAATACTCGTCTTTAATCACCAAATGGATAACCATTCCATGATCAAACAAAGCTCTTTAATTGTAGTTCCGCTTAATCTCCTTCGAGGACTCTTTTATTATCCTAAAAAGACCAGATAAAACACAAATTAATGTCTGATCAAACAATCCAAACAAATTTATTTAAACAAATATATTTACTCAAATAATTACTTCCCTTATTGATAATTTATCAGTTGCTCAAGATCCTTTCGTGAGTGTTTATACAACTTAATCCCTGCTGTGTATATCCTACAAAAAATCCATTTTTCAAATGTCAGAAAAATATCTTAACCATTCAGATTAAATGTCATTTTAGCGTTTCTATATTTTGTAATCGGCGTAAGGTGCATTTTGTTTTACCGAAGGTGTAATGCGAATATATATCACAAATGTAAATTTTAAGAATGTATGAGTGTTGGATACAAGAGGTGACTGTTAGAAATGGTAAAGAGAACCGGTGATAACAAGTCGTGTCTTGTATATACAATAGTTTGGCATATTGAAGATATACATTGTTTATACAAGCCAAATGTGCAAGCGGTGGGACCCACTACTTGTATCCAACCTTCATAAATAATGCCCGATACATACAAATTCAATTGTATCTTCCTTTTGGACTTCTTATTTTATAAATCGCATTATGTAGCCCCTTTCGATTTCGACTTGTATATGCATCCTCCGATATGCTTTAAGTCCTGATGCATTGGTTTAACTAAACTTTAATCTTTCTTAGATTCTGAGTTGTATGTATATTCACCTTGTATGTAACACAATGTATGTATACTGCAACGTACATACAAAGCGCAGACATACAAAGACTTAATGTTAATTCATAATTGCTTCGGTTCCGGTCAATGCATATCGCCTTGTATGTACCGCAATGTATGTTGCGTTCTGCCAAACATACAAACATAACATACAAGCAGCGGACCCGATAGAAAATACATTTCAACTTTTAACCTCGTCAGGTCCACCTTGTATGTAACAATAAAAAAGTTAGCCAAATGTATACAAGTAAACAATGCATCAACCCGATGACTCCTTTATGCGACCATGTCACGACCCGATATACAAGGGATTTTGCATATGCATCATACAATGACACAACATACAAACCACTTTGTATATACAAACGACTTTCAATATACAAACATACAAACCCATACCACACTGCATTTTACCAAAAACATACATAACTTGCAAAATATGAGGAATTTTAAGATGGTTTAAAAAGCAACCCCTATTCATTTTCGACAAGGAATTCACCCATATTCAGCTCTGGTACTTAATGCCATTTTTCCTTTATTTTCAACAAGGTTTGTAACTTTTCACTTCCTTGTTTAAATGTGTACTTCAACCATGTTATATTAAGTCTTTAGGAATCAGAATAGATCAAATCCAAATATTTCTATCAATTCAATTGTTAATTTCTGCTTGAAAACAACTGTGGAACTTTTCATATATGCTCACATACTGAAATCTTTGGATGATTGAAACTTAGTATTTGCCAAAAAGTACCCTGGGAATTTTAGTCCCAACAATGGCTCTTTCTGGGGATGTATGCCCCTTGTGGGCATAGCAAGATCCCAGATTTCTGGAGGAGCAGACCAATGCCTTCTTCATTTGACTACGGGTGAACTATGATGGGTTGTGGAGATCTTGGGTTATTGCTTTATGAAAAACTTTTATTTCTTGATAAGAGAGATCTTTAAGCAAGTTATTTAACTCTTCTAAACTACCGTGCATGGAAAAAGACCATTTAGAGAGTTTAACCAGAATTGTCCATGCATTGGCAACTCTTTTCTCTCAGGTTCTTTTTAAGAGAAAAAATGTTTCAAAAACTGCCCATGTATTGGCAGTTCTTGCTCCTCACCAGACATGTTCTGTACATAATATGAATCCTCCCCTACCTTACCATTGATGACAAAAGGTCCAACCCACAGGGCATCGAATTTTCCATGCTTCCCCTTTTCTTGATTTCTGGCATTCCAAACAAGCACTATGTCACCTACCTCAAATTTTCTGACTTTAGCCTTTTTATCATATAGGTATTTCATTTGCATCTGCATTTTTTTTATTTTGTTGCATTGCCTGTTCCCTTATTTCGTCCAATTCCATCAACTATTGTAACCTCTCATCCATCAGTTCTGGGACATCCCAATCCTCATGGAGGATAAACCTACATGCTGGCAGCAAGTTGTGTATTGGGAGTCTGGCATGAGCTCCATATACTAGTTCAAATGGTGATTTGCCAATTGCTTTCTTTACTGTGATTCTATCAGCCCATAATGCCAATCTCAACTTAGAGTCCCAGGCTTTCTTGTTGTTATCCAACATTCTTTTTATAATCTTCAGGATACTTTTATTGCTGGACTCAGCTTGCCCGTTACCTTGTGGGTGGTAGGGAGAAGAATATGAGATCGTAATGCCATAAGATTTACAAAAAATTTTAAACTCGTCCGATCTAAAACACATTCCATTGTCAGTTATAAGCCTCAAAGGTACCCCAAATCTAGTTAAAATGTTTTCCAATAGGAAGTTGATCACAACCTTGCTGGTTGCTTGTTTAGTGGGCACTGCTTCTACCCATTTCATGAAATAGTCAGTGGCTACTAATATCCATTTATGACCACCACTTGATTTTTCCATAATTTCTCCTATAAAATCAATTCCCCATTGGTGAAAAACTTGCATAGGTCTCAAGGGTAATGCCCCTTGATATTTTAGCTTTCCTAAGAATCTCTGACAGGCCTCACACTTCCTAGTAAAATTGTAGGCATCATTGAAAACCTTGGGCCAATAGTATCCAGCCCTTAATATCTTGTGTGTTGTGGTTTTAGCAAATGGCCACCACAGACTCCCTGATGCATCTCTTGTAAGGCATATTTTGCTTGATCTTCATCTAGACAAAACAGTAAGATACCATCATTATTTTTCCAAAAACGATCTCCTTCTATAAGCAAATATTTAGAATCATGTAATTTTAGAGTCCTTTTCTTATTATCATCAAATCCGTTAGGGCATTTCATGTGCTTGAGGTAATACACTATGTCAGTATACCAAGGAGTTTTCTCAATACTTGTTATCATTTCCTCCTCATTTTCAATATTACATACTTGGGCAGCCTCAAGATTTGTTTTAGTCATTAGTTTTGCTAACCCTTGTCCCCTTACTAGCTTTGTGATTTGAATTTCTATATCAAATTCCTGAAGTTGATTTATCCACCTACATCTCTTCCCAGTTACCTCATTCTGCATAAACACATCTTTGACTGCTGCATTTGGGACATAAGCTATCACCTTAGCCCCAACCAGGTAAGGTCTAAATGCCTTAACTACTTTCACCAATGCATAGGCTTGTTTTTCAGTGATATCATAGTTAAGTTCTGCATGTTGGAGTGATTCACTGAAAAAAGAGACAGGCTACTCATAATCCTCATTATTCTTTTGTAACATAACTACTGCTACTGTATGAAAAGATACAAAGGAAAAGATCTAGAAAGGTTTACTAAAATTGGGAGACTTCAGTACTGGGGCTTCTTTAATTGCCTTTTTTATGGATGCAAAAGCTTCTACACATTCATCTCTCCAATTAACCTTTGCATTTTTCTTCAACATTCTAGATATAGGGTTAATTATTTATGCAAAGTTTGGTATAAACCTTCTCACAAAATTTATTTGTCCAAAGAATGATTGTATAGCCTTAACTGTCTTTGGAATAGGAACTTTGTCTATTGCCTCTACTCTCTCGGGATCAATCCTGACTCCATCTTTGGATACTATGTGCCCAAGCAATTTCCCCTCTGTGACTGCAAATTTACATTTCTTGGGGTTCAAAGAAACACCATACTCTAGTGCTCTAATAAATATTTTCTCAAGATGATTTACATGATCTTCGGCCTTTTTTGAATATGTAGTGAGGTCATCCTGATATACAACCATGATTTCATTTATCAAACCTGCAAAGGCAACGTCCATTGCCCTCTGGAATGTAGCTCCAATGTTTGTAAGGCCGAATGGCATCCTCACATATACATATGTTCCCCACGGGGTTGTAAAAGCTGTTTTGTACTGTTCAGACTCTTTAACCTTAACTTGGTTATAACTAGAGAAATCATCCATCATGGATAACAATTCACAACTAGTAACCCTCTGTAACAAGATTTCCATATTAGGCAAGGGATAATTATCTTTAAGGGAGGATATGTTTAATTTTCTAAAATCCACACAAAGTCTAATATCCCCATTCTTCTTCCTAACAGGGACTAAATTTGAAACCCACAGAGAATGCCTAATTGGTTTTATGATGCCAGCCTCCTTGAGTTTCATTAGTTCTTCATACATCTTTGGTTCTAACACAGGGTTGATAGGTCTCTGTTTTTGTCTATAAGGCTTAGCAGCTGGCTTCAGAGGGATTTCATGCTAGAACAAATCTTCCCTATAAGCTTTAAGATCATCATAGGACTAGGCAAATACATGTTTATATTTTCTCAATAATGTAATTAACATGCTTCTGATTGCAGGGGTTATTTTCTTTCCAATGTAGACCTTTTTAGGTGACAATTCAGTTCCCAAATTTATTTCTTCCACATCATCCTCCTTTATTGTTACTTCTTTGGAAATGGATCGATCATTTGCATCAAAAGCTCTCTCTAATGCTACTAAACCCTTTGGAATTTTATTGGTTTTAAGCTGGACAATTTCTTTCCCAAATAAAGTCTCTTTACCATCATTCTTCTCAACAAAAGCATTAAGATCAATCTCTTGATTCTCATATTGATCTATACAATGCAAAAATTTGAGTAAATCAGCATCACTATCAAAAACCTGCCAGTTATATATGTTGTCTGGGATAGTTGGTCTTGTTTTGAGCTCAACTTCTAAAATACCTGTCAAGGTAATGTCATCCCTTTTCACAGCTATGTTTGCAAGGAAGTCAGCCATTATATTTTTTGACCTATCTATCCAACTTATTGAAAAAGCATCAAACAATTCTATATCATCCAGGACTGCATTTCTGTATTGTTTCAGTCTTTTGTTTTTTGAGGAATATTTACCTTTCACTTGTGAAATAATCAATTCAGAATCTCCATACACTGCCAACAATTTGATTTTGTGTTTTCTAGCAATGTTTAGCCCAATTAAAATTGCTTCATATTCAACTATGTTATTTGTGCACTCAAAATTCAGAGAAAAGGAATATTTGAATGTTTTTCTTGACGGTGATATAAACAACACCCCGGCTCCATTTCCTACTTTACTACATGTGCCATCGAAATACATGGTCCATACTTCATTTTCATCAATTTTGGCTTCGTAGTAAATTGGGTCTGTATTATGCAATTTAGACTATTCTTCCACCCTGAATATACTAAAGTCTGTGTCACAGAAACAAATCATTTGATTTGGATTAATTTTCTCTATAATGTCTTCATACCTTGGCTCCCTATAGAGTTTAACTGTCTGTGTTCCCAATGGGATAGTAGCATAAGATAAATCTAATTGCACACTTCGCCCTACCATGGCAGTCCATTGTCTAGTTAACAACATTCCATAGTTAGGTGGGATATCTACCACAGTGATGTCAATTTTATAAGAGGCTTTAGGATGAGATGGTAATTTTATCTCATCATCTTTCATGATTCCAACAACAGGGACAAATCTATTATCCATTACATAAAATTTACCAAATGTAGTATCCACCCACATTCCTAACTCTTTCATAACAGCCATGGGCATTATGTTCATTGCTGCTCCTGAATCAACCATACAATTCCTGACTAATTTGTTGTTTATCAGCAAGGTAATATAGAATGGATCTATTTGAGATGGATTTTTCATTAATGTTTCACCCAGGTATATCTCAGGTACTTTGATAGACTCTTGTTGCACATTTATTTTAGGACTATGTTGTTTGGGTCTTTTGTCTGATACATTTGATATCATCTCCACCACTATATTTTTATATTTTTCCACCTTCATCATTTCTAGAAGTGGCATAGATACTTTCATTTGAGAAATAGCTTGAGCAATATCAAATGAGGGATTTATGTTTAATTTTGACCAATCAACTTTTATTTGCCCCTTTTCCTCAGTTTTTGTGTTGTCCTTTTTGTTCAGTGTGTCAACAGGAGGTATATCATGAGGTGTTTTCTCAGTTTTACTTTTATCATTTTTACTAGAGACTTGATTTTTGATAAACACACTTCTGGGAGTACCTTGTTCAGCATTGATTGTTCTGTTTCTCAGGTTGTAACTACTCTTGTCTTGTGCTACTGCAGCCATTGTTAAAGCTTTTCTCTCTTCCTCAGAAGGTTTTCGCCAATTGTAACTTTGTGCTGCGTTGAGGTCATATCCACAATTTCCCAGGTCTTCTTCATGGTCAAAAAATACCTCTTGTTCTCCTATGTTCACATTATATTTTTGTGCTCCTACATCATATTCATACCCTGCTTCCTCATCGGATGAATAATCTTCTTCAATAGTGAAAGATGTGATACCCAACATATTTATAGTGTGATGATCCATCTCAGGGTTATAAGATGCCTTATCTTTTTGTATTGATTGTGCTACCACACAATAATCAGGGGAGTATGGTAAATTACAGGGCATACACCATGGACTATTTTCTATCACATGGACTCCACTTTTCTTCAAAGGGTCAGGAGTGTCTTTTCCATAGTTATGTCTCCTGTTGGTATCCACGGGCTTTCCATCTTTCCAGTTCGAATGATATGGCATATCATGGAGTCTTGGTCTTTCATTCTTATGTGAATATTCTTGCTTGTTTGGAGGAGGATTAGGATTTTGAGGAACTCTTATATTATCTCTTTTTTCGATCATCCTAGCAGCCTTTTTATTATTTTCAATAGTGAGAGCCATTTTTTGTGCTTCCGCCAAGGTTCTAGGACTTTTGTCCCTGAGTTCATAACTTGTCTTCAGGTCAAATGCTTTCAAGTATATGCTAAGGGCTGCTTGGTTGTTCAATTTGGATTCTTGTGGGACCTTATTATATAGTTTAGTGAATCTCAAATTAAAATCATACACCTGTTCATTTTGATACTTTTGAATAGTTATTAGTTCATGAAGAGCAAATTCTGGGGCACATTGATTTCTGAATTGTTCTAAAAATTGATCGTGGAAGTCTCTCAAGGAATATATTGAAGTGTCTGGTAAGCTATTTACCCAATCTCTTGCTTCATTAGTAAGAGATATCATAAACAGTTTCATTTTTATATCCTCATATTCATTACCAATGTCCTGTATAAAAGAATTGAATCGTTTGATATGTTCTTCAGCAGTCAATTCACTGCTTCCTGTAAACTTAGGCACATTGTTCCTCCAACTATTATCCATGGGATAAGGATATAACAGATATCTAGTCAAATCAAATTGTCTGGCCATACTCATAGGATGTGGAGGTGGCATGTTAAGGTATGGTGGATAATATTGGTATCCAAATGGAGGTTGTGGATACATATTGGGTTGGGCATAATGCTGATGATACATATTCTGTTGTGGGGGAGGTTGCTGCTATTGATTGTTATGTCTATGCCCTGGCGGTGGATATTGTTGGTGAACATTCCCAGTATTTGCAGGTGGAGGTCCTTGTATTTTCCTATTTTGCAGAGGAGGATTATTGTATGTATTATGGGGTGCCAAGTTTACATTTTGATGGTGAGGTGGAATATGGTGATGACCAGGTGGTGGATAAGGATTAGCTATGTGCTGAGATGGGTTGTGCATGGGAGGTGGTCTAGGAACTTTAGGAATAGTATTCTGATGAATTCTAGATGCTTGTGAATTTGGAACACCACCTGTATTTTGATGTAGATTTTGCTGTGGATTCCTTGAAGTATTTCCCCTATGTGGAGGCACATATTATGGGGGGGTGTGTTTTAGCTCTACTTTTTAACTGTTGGATCTCCTATTGCAACAACCTCTTAGTTTCCTGTATCTTGAACATTTCGAGTTCTTTCTAGAGTCTGAGCACATCCTGTTGTTCTTCACTCATACTTCCTGAATTCTTTGGGTTCTCATTTATTTCTTGAGTATGTTTTACCCCTTCTCCTTGCTGTAATGACATTTTAAAATAATATTCAGCCTGTTTTTGATCAATTCCCTCATGACCTGTGCTTCATACTCGAGCTGTTCTTGAGGATCAAGTCTGTATCTTTCCAGTATATCATCAGTTACTCTGTTGAGATTTTCATTTGAATCATGCAGAGGTGTGAACTTATTGTGAATTGCAATAGTTTACTCTTCATTATCCTCTTGAGCCTCTTGGTTATTATCCTGGTGAGAATAATTTGAAGTTCCATTTCTTTTAGAAATATTTCTAACTCGTGGAGATGACTGCAATTTCTTGCCTTCCATCTTGGATCTCCTACCATCCATTTGATATCAATTTTCTGTTATAATAGTCACTAGAGTCGCCACCTATTTTGTAAATAGGAAAAGTTTGTAATTTATCTTTCTGGGTTCTTGTTGCCAGTAGAGTTACCAAATTAAAGTTACTAAAATGACTCTATAGAAGGAATGGTTTGTTACTAAGGTCTTTTATTTATATCCCCAGTAGAGTCACCAATTCTGTTAGGTCTCAAAAATGCAGGTCGTTAACCCTAAGAGGTTACTAGGCTCTCTTGACGTTTTTGGCTAACTGACACGAGGTAGATATGGCTAAACCCTCTTCACTTCAGGCTCTGCCAGACCTGGGCGGGTAAACCTCTAATCAATAAAGCAGATAAAGAGATGATTACTACTTTAATCAGAATAGAACTAACTATTGATAATGGCATAAATGACAAAACAAATGAAAAGACAATAAATTAATTCTAAATGATCTGAATTGTAATGCTAAAACAATAATACAATCTAACTAAGTAAATCTAAAATGGATTTGTATAAGTGATAATGAAAATACTAGACCAGTGCCTTATTGAATATAGAGTCAGTATGATCATGAAATAAATGATTGTTTATTTGGTAAAAACTTAAACTACCTGGCATAAAAGAATAGGTATATAACTTGTACAACCCTGCAAGGAAATAGTTAATATTCCATACTTATATATATCCAATTGACAAAATCAAATTACCTGCATTCATCCAAAAGGATTTAATCCCTCTTTGAAGGAACCTATTAGAATAATACTACAATTGTAACAGATTCATCAAAAACTGGAGACATAATATAAACCCTAACTATATGACTCTTCTTACAGATCCATGACAATGTCTTCACAGTTACTGTGACAGATTTAAAGGATTTAATTCTGAAAGCAGAAACCAATTAATCTTATCACACTATAACAACAAATGTGCATAGACAACTTGAAGATATACTTGATAACTCAAATTGAATAACAGAGAAAACTTTGAAAGGAGACAGTCATATAATTGAATAAATTTAACAGATAGTTGATACTAAAATTTGCAGTCACTGCTTCATGCTTACAGACTTGACTTCATCAAAGAATGCTTGCACATGGTCTACCAGAAATAAAATATATTAAAAATGAACTAGCATTGCTGTTCAAATCTAATCTAGAGTATCCCCTATTCTGTTTTGTAATCTCCTATTCTATCTATCTATTTTCCTCTATCTTCTAATAATCTTTTCTGGTCTTGGTCATCTCTTATAAAGAGCGGCATACAAGCTTCAGACCAGTTACAACAGTTGTGACGGTTGATAACCGAACAACAATATTTGTCTTCATAAACAAATTCAGGAAAATTAATACTCATCTTTAATCAACAAATGGATAACCATTGCAGGATCAAACAAAGCTCTTTAATTGTAGTTCCACTTAATCTCCTTTGAGGACTCTTTTATTATCCTAAAAAGACCAGATAAAACACAAATTAATGTCTAATCAAACATTCCAAACAAATTTATTTAAACAAATATATTTACTCAAATAATTACTTCCCTTATCGATAATTTATCAGTTGCTCAAGATCCTTTCGTGAGTGTTTATACAACTTAATCCCCGTTGTGTATATCCTGCAAAAAATCCATTTTTCAAATGTCAGAAAAATATCTTAACCATTTGGATTAAATGTCATTTTAGGGTTTCTGTATTTTGTAATCGGCATAAGGTGCATTTTGTTTTATTGAAGGTGTAATGCAAATGTATATCGCAAATGTATCTTTAAGAATGTATGTGAGTGTTGGATACAAGAGGTGACTGTTAGAAATGGTAAAGAGAACCGGTGATAACAAGTCATGTCTTGTATATACAATAGTTTGGCATAGTGAAGATATACATTGTTTATACAAGCCAAATGTGCAAGCGGCAAGACCCAATTACTTGTATCCAACCTTCATAAATAATGCCCGATACATACAAATTCAATTGTATCTTCCTTTTGGACTTCTTATTTTATAAATCGCATTATGTAGCCCCTTTCGATTCAGACGTGTATATGCATCCTCCGATATGCTTTAAGTCTTGATGCATTGGTTTAACTAAACTTTAATCTTTCTTGGATTCTGAGTTGTATGTATATTCACCTTGTATGTAACACAATGTATGTATACCGCAACATACATACAAAGTGCAGACATACAAAGACTTAATGTTAATTCATAATTGCTTCGGTTTCGGTCAATGCATATCACCGTGTATGTACCACAATGTATGTTGCATTCTGCCAAACATACAAACATAACATACAAGCAGCGGACCCGATAGAAAATACATTTCAACTTTTAACCTCGTCGGGTCCACCTTGTATGTAACAATAAAAATTTAGCCAAATGTATACAAGTAAACAATGCATCAACCCGATGACTCCTTTATGCGACCATGTCACGACCCGATATACAAGGGATTTTGCATATGCATCATACAATGACACAACATACAAACCACTTTGTATATGAGAGACTTTGTATATACAAATGACTTTGTATATACAAACATACAAACCCATACCACAATGCATTTTACCAAAAACATACATAACTTGCAAAATATGAGGAATTTTAAGATGGTTTAAAAAGCAACTCCTATTCATTTTTGACAAGGAATTCACCCATATTCAACTCTGGTACTTAATGCCATTTTTCCTTTATTTTCAACAAGGTTTGTAACTTTTCACTTCCTTGTTTAAATGTGCACTTCAACCATGTTATATTAAGTCTTTAGGAATCAGAATAGATCAAATCCAAATATTTCTATCAATTCAATTGTTAATTTTTGCTTGAAAACAACTGTGGATCTTTCCATATATGCTCACATACTGAAATCTTTGAATGATTGAAACTTAGTATTTGCCAAAAAGTACCTTGGGAATTTTAGTCCCAACAGAGTCCCCTTAGGCATCCCATAAAATAAAAATAAAATTTGCATTGGTTGAGGCATCTACCCCAACATAGAAGAGGAAGGGTATCAAAAGTCCACCCCAAGTTTTAGAAGGGGAAAGTGAGGAGAAAACAATAGAGGAGCCTATAGAGACTATAGAGACTCCAAAAGCCAAGACACATGAGAAGAAGAAGAGAGAGAAGTTGAAAAGTGCAGACACTCCTCCAACATTGAGAAGAAGTAAAATGAAAAGAGTGGCAGAGGACAGTACTCCAAAGACCCCTATTTTACCAACAGTTGAAGCACCTGAGGTGACACCTATTGAACCTGAAAAATTTCTTCAGATTCAAAAGAGGGTAAACAAGCACCAAAGACACAAGGGCAGTATGTGCTCTGGAGAAACAAACTTAGAAAGTATAAGACTCAATTGGAGAAAGACTCAAAGCTCTTTGTTGAGGTACTTGCAGGCTTCCGGGCCTCAATTACTTCTCTAAAGGATTAGCTAGATCATCACATACCCAAGAGGAAAAAGAGGACACCATTCAGATGGAGGCAGCAGAGGGAGAAGAAGAACAGAGAGAGAGAGAGAGAGAGAGAGAGAGAGCGCTATTCCCATCTATCTGATCATGAGGATATTGAAATCCCCAAGGAACAACAGCCGATGGAAGAAATTGATAATTTAAAAAGACTATTGTGGAGAAAACAACTGATCATCACAGACCTTAAAAAAGTCATAAAAGAGAAAGAGGCAACAAAGAATCAAGAAATTAATGACTTGAAGAAGAATATAGAAGAAAAAGATAAGGTCATTAAGGGGAAAGAAACATAAATAATGGGAAGAGATGACATGATCAAAGAACAAAATGCAAAGATTATGGTGAAAGAGTCAGAGATGACAAAGGACATACACGTCTCTGAGGCTACCAAAGCCAAAGATAATTGTATTACTTTAATCACAACCTTGATTGAGGAATTAGACAATCAAACTTGGGAGTTGACAAAGACTAAGAACTGAATTGATGACCAGGAGGAGCTGATTAGACAATTGACTGTCCCAACACTAGTAGTGGACCAGGGAACACAAATTGATGTCTCCCTAAGGACATTTCAATTAAATATCCCTAGGGCATTATTAAACTAGGAAAGGAGGTGTAAATAAATAGCTAGTACAACTATCATGCTCCAACTACAGAGAGCAGTTTCTATATTGAATGACAAAGTAAAAACCTTGGAGGAAAGAGTCGTGACAGTAGCTAACCTTTCTTTAGAAATACTCTCATGTAGGCCACCCAGTGGGAGTTAAACATTATTCCTAAAGGAAACATTTCTCCAAAGAAAATTCTCACTAGTCATCTCTGACATTACAGAGTCCATAAAGGATGAACATGATTTCACTAGGGTGTATGTACAGAGCAATGATGAGTATAAAAATTTCATTTGTCAATTGTTTTTACACAATTTCTTCATTCGGGGTCACACATTTTTCATTAATTTCTTTGTACGAGAATGCCAATTAAGGGCATTCATGTCCTTAATGAGAAACCATCAAATCTAGCAGGAGAGGATGGAAGCATATACAATGAAAATTGTTAGAAACAAAGGTGCAAACCACACAACATAAATCTGATTCAAACCTTATTAATGTCCTCTAAATAATGTTGAATCAATGGAGACTGCAGCAGATAAAACCCACTACATAGAAATAACATACATTAAGAATTGAACACATAACACAATATGTAACGTGGAGAAAACCCTTTTGGGTAAAAAACTCCACCAAGAAAAGAGGCTCCAACTTGTATTATCTTCAAATATGAGATTACAATACATGAACTTCCTCTTCTTCTTTAGTCTTCAATCCAGCGGTACCTGTTACTCTCAACTCTGCTAAAATGTAGTACAAATATCCTTATAAAAGGGGGTTGGCTTCAAGGGAAGAAAAATGACAAATATTGACCGTCAGATCTATGACCTAATGATAAACGGTCCAGATTTACAATGATAAATATAAAAAAATGTGGTTTCCCCATACCCCTCATAGGGGAAACCCCCTGTTGGTGCCTGCATGAATATTCAGGTTTCAGGCATTTAAATCTACAGGCCCCTTCATAAAAATCCAAAAAATTCTGTCTTTTGGCCTTCCCAGTTGAAAATTGCAAAAAATTCAGTTGCATGCATGAATCTTTGTATATACATGTATGTTTGTATGTACAAGTGCATTGTGCATTGGTGGGCCCAAAGAGTGTTCAATCGGCCTTCTAAAAATGGAAAAAATCAGTTATATGCATTTCACAATGCATATCAGGTTTGTATATGCATTGGGGAATCTATCGCAGATTCCAGGAAGATGCTACGCTTGTATCTAGGGGATTGCATGTATATTGCATTGTATGTTTAGACATACAATAGCTAGATACATTGGAGATATGCAAGGGACAATGTACATCAAGATAGATGCAAAGGTGAATGTATGTCCGACATACATTGAAACATGTACATTGCAAATGTGCAAGAGGCCGATATGCATTCGCTACAGTGAAAGGGGTTTGTATGTGCGAGATGCAAGTGCAATATACATTCGCCACATACAATGGAAAGATGCATCGGCCAATGCACATACAAGAAGAAATATATACATTGCAAAGATACAAGGGGTCTTGTATATTCAACAACATACAAAGTAGGAGATATAGTTGGTGGGGTCCGCCTCACATACAAAGGGCTTTGTATCTCGTATACAAAGTAGAATGTATATGTGATATGCATTCGCCATATACAAAGGAATTGTGCAAAGAGCCGATATACAATGGGTGGAGCCCGCAGGTATACAAAGGGGTTTGGATGTGTTTGACATATAAAGCAGAATGTCTATCGAAATGTGCAAGCATGATATACATTCCCGAGATGCATTGGCCAAACCCGAAAGGGTTTACAATGTAATTAATAAAGGCTCAAGTCCGATGAATGTATGTTTTGGGCTTGTATGTTTACATTGTATATGTGATATACAAGGCGAATATACAATGGAACGATATACAAGCCAGACCCGATTCAAAAGTCAGATTTGGCTAATTCAGTGCTGGCGTCTGTGGCTTGCATGTATATGGCATTGTATATGCCGATATACAAGAAAATAGAGATACAAGTCAGATTTCAAAGTGATTGCAATTTGTTTCATAATGATTTGAGATCCGCATTGTATGTATATTGCATATTGTATATATGCAATATACAAGGAATTATACTAGGAATCAAGATGCAAGCCGGACCCGACGGTGGTTTCAATATGCTTTATAAAGTTTAGGGTCCGTGCTTTGTATGTAGGTAGTTGTTTGTATATGCATGTTCTTTTGCATATACAAGGCGAAAAGGGCAAAATTGAAGGGAGAAAAGTCAGCGATAGGAAGAAGACACCTGCGTGGCAAGTTTTAGTTGGTTGTTGACTTTTGAAGGCATTTTGATGCCGTAGATCGCAGCGATAGGAAGGAAATCAACGACCATCATTCAAATTGTCAACAGCGAGGGATTTCCCATGCTCGCTGCATCATTTCAGGAAGGAATCTTCATAGCACGAGCCATTGCTACATCCCACGGGTAGGTCAGCCATTTATGGCAGTAGTGCAGAGGTATGGGTCTGATTGACCGTCTAATTACCAGGTTTGTGAAGAAAATCTTTAGGCGGCGGTGCAGATCCCGAGTTCACCTGCTTCTTTCCTCATTTTCTCCTGCTGCATTGAATGTTTTGAGTGCCATTCTGGAGATGCATTATATCTGGCAGATTTTGAAAGACCATTGTACTTATTGTTGAGTACATAGTCTTGCTATAAATGGCAAATTGTGTTACTCATTTCTGGTTGTTGAAGACTTGGGCATTTTTGGGGGAAAAATAACGAAAGACAACATTTTCTTGGCTATTTTATCTCTGTTGGAGTTTATGAGTCACATTTGAGTGCACCTTGCACATATGTTCAGTTTCTTATCATTTTATATGAAAAATACATCATTGCATGTGTTTATCTGTCTGTCTCCATGTGTTGTATGCATTCTCTTCTTTTGAATCTAGTTGCTAAGGGTTTCTCAAATTTTAGGGTATAGATTTCTGTATCACATGCTTAATCTTTAACTTCCATTCAAGGAGTGGATTAAATTGTTTTAGGTTGAGTATGGAGAACATTGTATGTCAGCTGGGATATATGTAAGTAGAGACAGTTAAATACTTATCCTTGGGTGGTGTTTGTAAGGCAAATACTAGTTCAAACCCCTTGAAACTTGGATGCCAGTTACAAGCCATTCTCTTGTATACGTCTAGTTGACTCCTTGCCCAGAAATAGGCACTGGTCTGCTTCTGGATTAGTAGTTATGATCCAAAACCTCCCTGTCTTGCATCCAAAACATAAATTCAAACCATTTCATATTTCCAACTTGTTAGTTGTAGGAATAGAAGTAGGACCCCTATATACTCTCATACCCAACCAGTTAGATATGTCCAAGAATGTTGCTAGCCTTGTGATCTATCATGCAAATCTTGGTCCACACATGAGAGTATTCTGCCTATTCTTGTAAAGCTAAATCTTTTTGTTATTGGGCGAGTCAAGATCAAATCTTTAGCTATAGGGACACCCCCCTTGGTGCAGAAAAACCAGAAGTGAAGGGGAGGCAGCTCACGCAACCTCCTGTATTAGTTGGCCTAATCTGCCTGTGCATTGGAACTGGAAAACCCTAATGCTGATTCGGGACAACTCCAACATTTGGTGACTCTGCTGGGGACGAGTCAAGTGATTTGAAGGCTGGAAAATCTAGTCTCCAATGAAGTTGTTGTAGCAATACCAGAGAAATGACCATGTGGTACTCTGCTGGTGTGATGAATCCAAAAAACAAAAGTGCCTTGTTGATATTCTATCCTCTCTGTGAGAGGTGGCGACTCTATTGATTGAACCTATCCAAAGCTGCAACATATTTCCAGGTATTCATCTTTTGATTCAAAGAATGATGAGTTTAGAGCAATAGTCCTGGTTGTGCTCTCAAAGAAGACCATTTTTTATTGAAAGGTATAAGGCTTTGAATTTCAAAGGAATAAATGGTTACCCAAATGTTATTCCCAATAAGATTAGAAAATGTTTGCCAAAATATAGTGGATCAAATTCTAAGTCTACAAACAAACATCTGCAAAATTTTTGTAATGTGATAGATGACTTTGAGGTAGAGGCTGAAGATGTAGTAATGAGACTTTTTGTTCAGTCATTAGAGGATGATGCTAGGGTCTGGTTTTCAGACCTACCAGTGTGTTCAGTCTCTTCATGGGTAGATTTAGAAGTTGCATTCCTAGAATAGTTTGGTGAAAGATTTGATTTGGCCTCATTGATCATACATTTCATGAATATCCAAAAGGGAGATGAGGAATTGGTTCCAGCCTTTAATCTTAGATTCATTAAGTTGCTCAAGCAAATCCCTGAATATATGAGACCAAATGATGCACTGTGCTTGACAATTTATTTGGCTACATTTGATAAGAAAATGAGTTATTTATTGAGAGATAAAGAACCAGTCACGCTTCACCAGGCTTTCAAATTTGCTATGGATATTGAAAATAATCAAAAATATGGAATGCCAGTAGGTTTCATGGCTGCAAGTTTTCAAAATAGTTTTCAAAGTGAATATATTTCTGTTGTTCTAGTGTGCTCATTGAGAGATGTTTCTGTAGAGGGAAATACATTTCAGAAAAATGGGTACAGTCATGATGTGATGCATGAACATGAAGAAGATGTTATAAAAAATGTAGGCACATCCTATAATGGTGAGGACAAAAATTGTTATCAACCTCTAGAAGAGAAGCCTGCAGACACAAAATGCCCTTCAAATGATGAAAGGAAAGATATACATGAGGTTGTTTCTTGCAGCAATAGGCATATCCCAGTTATTCCTGAATGTTTATATGATGTGGATGTGCAGAGCTTCACTCTGAATACAAAAGGTGTTGATTCAAAGAATGACAATGAATATGTTAATGACTGTCAGCATTCAGCTGCATGTGTGAGCCTTTCAAATGATGAAATTTATATGGATGCTGAGTATGAGTGTTTCCTTGAAGATTATGACCACCTCTACAATGTAGAAGTTGAAAAATTTGCTTTTGATTATCAATGCATTGGTGAAGAGGAAAAATAGGGTCACTATTCAGATGTGAATGGACAAGTTGCAGATGTGTGTGCTCATACAGTTGGGGATAGTGTTGGTTGTAGGGGTGACTATGAAGCTTTCGACAAAGGGCTGCATTCTAAGCTATTTATGCCTTCTTTTGAGACATTCCATGTGGACATTAATGATAAAATTGATGAGCACAATGATGATGGGTATCTAAATGTTTATAAAGATAAATCTGATTATGAGATGTTGCTTGTGCCTGAATATTGTTTGTTTGATTCAAAGGAGCTCTTATTTTTTGAAGAAGGGCAAAATTCTGATGTGGATTCATTTGTTCCATGTGAGTCTGTTATTTTTCCAAGCAACATCAGTAACTCATATGATGATGACATTCTACAACTGATGATAATGTATGTTGATGAAGCTAGTTGTAGATTTGTTAAAGAAAAGAAATGAGCAGCAGCACAACCAATTGCAAAGGAGGGTGCTGCAAACAACAAAATGTTTTCAGGCTTCATTTGAAGAAATCAAAAGAAAATCAGATATTTGATAAAGGGAAATACTAGTTTTTTCTTTTTGGTGGCCCTGGGCCACCAAGTAAAATTTAAAAATGTGTGATTTGTGATGCAGAATGGTGCAATGTTTGACTCTGTGCCCAATGGATAAGGGACTGGTCTGCATCCTAGAGATCTATGGTTCTTGCCATGCCTGTAGGAGGCATGCGTCCCCAGACAGAGCTAGTGTTGGTGCCTACATGAATATTTAGGTTTCAAGCATTTAAATCTACAGGCCCCTTCATAAAAATCCAAAAAATTCTATCTTTCGGCCTTCCCAGTTGAAAATTGCAAAAAATTCAGTTGCATGCATGAATCTTTGTATATACATGTATGTTTGTATGTACAAGTGCGTTGTGCATTGGCGGGCCCAAAGAGTGTTCAATCAGCCTTCTAAAAATAGAAAAAATCAGTTATATGCATTTCACAATGCATATTGGGTTTGTATATGCATAGGGGAATCTATCACAGATTCCAAGAAGATGATGCACTTGTATCTAGGGGATTGCATGTATATTGCATTATATGTTTAGACATACAACGGCTAGATACATTGGAGATATGCAAGGGACAATGTACATTGAGACAGATGCAAAGGTGAATGTATGTCTGACATACATTGAAACATGTACATTGCAAATGTGCAAGAGGCCGACATACATTCACTACAATGAAAGGGGTTTGTATGTGCAAGATGCAAGTGCAATATACATTCGCCACATACAACGGAAAGATGCATTGACCAATGCATATACAAGAAGAAATATATACATTGCAAAGATACAAGGGGTCTTGTTTATTCGGCAATATACAAAGCAGGAGATACATTTGGTGGGGTCTGCCTCACATACAAAGGGCTTTGTATCTCGTATACAAAGGAGAATGTATATGCGATATGCATTCGCCATATACAAAGGAACTGTGCAAAGAGCCGATATACAATGGGTGGAGCCCGCAGGTATACAAAGGGGTTTGTATGTGTTCGACATATAAAGTAGAAAATCTATCGAAATGTGCAAGCGTGATATACATTCCCGAGATGCATTGGCCGGACCCAAAAGGGTTTACAATGTAATTAATAAAGGCTCAAGTCCGATGAATGTATGTTTTGGGCTTGTATGCTTTTATTGTATATGCGATATACAAGGCGAACATACAATGGAACGATATACAAGCTAGACCTGATTCAAAAGTTAGATTTGGCTAATTCAGTGTTGGCGTCCATGGCTTGCATGTATATGGCATTGTATATGCCGATATACAAGAAAATAGAGATACAAGTCAGATTTCAAAGTGATTGCAATTTGTTTCATAATGATTTGAGATCCGCATTGTATGTATATTGCATATTGTATATATGCAATATACAAGGAGTTATACTAGGAATCAAGATGCAAGCCGGACCCGACGGTGGTTTCAATATGCTTTATAAAGTTTGGGGTCCGCGCGTTGTATGTAGGCATTTTTTTGTATATGCATGTTCTTTTGCATATACAAGGCGAAAATGGCAAAATCGAAGGGAGAAAAGTTAGCGATAGGAAGAAGACACCTGTGTGGCAAGTTTTAGTTGGTTGTTGAATTTTGAAGGCATTTTGATGCCGTAGATCCCAGCGATAGGAAGGAAATCAATGGCCATCATTCAGATTGTTAACAGCGAGGGATTTCCCGTGCTCGCTGCATCATTTCTGGCAGGAATCTTCATAGTACGAGTCATTGCTGCATCCCGCGAGTAGGTCGGCAATTTATGGCAGCAGTGCAGAGGTATGGGTCTGATTGACCGGCCAACTACTAGGTTTGTGAAGAAAATCTTCAGGCGGCGGTGTAGATCCTGAGTTCATCTGCTTCTTTCCTCATTTTCTCCTGCTGCATTAAATGTTTTGAGCATCATTCTAGAGATGCATTGTATCTGGCAGATTTTGAAAGACCATTGTACTTATTGCTGAGTACACAGTCTTGCTATAAATGGAAAATTGTGTTACTCATTTCTGGTTGTTGAAGACTTGGGCATTTTTGGGGGAAAAATAATGAAAGACAGAGCATTTTCCTAGCTATTTTATCTCTATTGGAGTTTATGAGTCACATTTGAGTGCACCTTGCACATATGTTCAGTTTCTTGTCATTTTATATGAAAAATGTATTATTGCATGTGTTTATCTGTCTGTCTCCATGTGTTGTATGCATTCTCTTCTTTTGAATCTGGTTGCTAAGGGTTTCTCAGATTTTAGGGTATAGATTTCTGTATCACATGCTTAATCTTTAACTTCCATTCAAGGAGTGGATTAAATTGTTTTAGGTTGAGTATGGAGAAGATTGTATGTTAGCTAGGATATATGTAAGTAGAGACAGTTAAATACTTATCCTTGGGTGGTGTTTGTAAGGCAAATACCAGTTCTAACCCCTTGAAACTCGGATGCCAGTTGCAAGCCATTCTCTTGTATACGTCTAGTTGACTCCTTGCCTAGAAATAGGCACCAGTCTCCTTCTGGATTAGTAGTTATGATCCAAAACCTCCCTGTCTTGCATCCAAAACATAAATTCAAACCATTTCATATTTCCAACTTGTTAGCTGTAGGAATAGAAGTAGGACCCCTGCATACTCTCATACCCAACCAGTTAGATATGTCCAAGAATGTTGCCAGCCTTGTGATCTATCATGCAAATCTTGGTCCACACATGAGAGTATTTTGCCTGTTCTTGTAAAGTTAAATCTTTTTGTTATTGGGTGAGTCAAGATCAAATCTTTAGCTATAGGGACACCCCCCTTGGTGCGGCAAAACTAGAAGTGAAGGGGAGGCAACTCACGCAACCTCCTGTATTAGTTGGCTGAATTTGCCTATGCATTGGAACTGGCAAACCCTAATGCTGATTCAAGAGAACTCCAACACCCCCCATGACCCCCGTCATGGACAAATTAGCGTCGGGTACTAAATATAAACATCCGGCTGAAACAAGATCGCTGCTGGTGAAACCTCTCATCCCTTATGGGTGATTTAAAAATAATAATAGGAATAATAAATCACATAGGATTTACAAGGTTGATGGCACCTTAATCCTAACATTCTCCCACTTGACATCATATATTGTAAATACCCATAGGAAAATAATAAAATAATCAAGCACTAGAAACAAGGCCCATGGCCTTTCTACACCAAAAAATTTCTTTTTGCTCACAGGCTTGGTCAAAGCATCTACAACATTCTCCTAAGTGTCTACCTTGTTTAGCTCAATCTGTCCACTTGCAACCATTTCTTGAACAAAGTGATACTGTACATCAAAATGCTTAATCTGAGCATGATACATAGGATTCTTGGCCAAACAAATAGCACTCTAGCTATCACAACCAATTTGAATGATCTTGGAATCAAAACTAATACCTGTACACAATCTCCTCAACCAAACTGCCTCCTTAGAGACATGGGTATCATCCATATACTCTGCTTCAGTGGTGGACAAAGCAACCGTGGGCTTCCTTTTACTCATCCAACTCACTGCTCTGACAAACAAAGTAAACACATAGCCACTAGTGGACCTTCGACTATCCAAGTCACCTGCCCAATCTACATCAACAAATCTCTGTATGTCCAAAGTTTTGTCAACACTGTCAGTACCAAAATAAACCAAACAATAATCAGGAGTACCTGCTAGATATCTAAACACCATTTTTGTATAATTCCAATGCTATCTACCAGGGTTAGACATAAATCTGCTCAAAACTCCCACTGCTTGGGCAATATCTAGTCTAGTGCAAACCATTGCATACATTAAGCTCCCTACAACATTAGCATATGGCACATTAGACATATCCTCTAGATCATCCTAATTCTTTGGACACATGTCTAATGAAAGCTTAGTACCAATGGGAAAAGGAATTCTAACTGGGTTACAGTCTTGCATACTAAATCTCTACAAAATGGTATTCACATACTTACTTTGTGATAACCAAAGCTTTCTATTACCTTTATCCCTTTTGATCTCCATCCCAAAATTATACCTAGCAGCTCTAAGATCCTTCATTTCTAATACACCTAAAAGTTGGGCTTTCAACTCACTGATCTTACCCTTAGTATTGCTAAAAAATAACATGTCATCAACATACAATGCAATAATCAAAATAGAATCATCAATATAATGAATGTAAACACAATGATCCTCCTCACTTCTAACAAAACCCAATTTCAACACAAATGAATCAAACTTTTGGTACCACATTCTAGGGGACTATTTCAGACCATAAAGAGACCTCTTTAATATGCAAACCTAATAGGTTGTTGCATGTAAATTTCTTCCTTAAGATCTCCATGCAAGAATGCAGTCTTAACATCAATTTGCTCTATTTCCCAATCAAGAGTTGCAGCAATGGATAAGAGAAATCTAATAGAAGTTGATTTAGCAACATGAGATAAAATTTCACCAAAATCAACTCCCTCTCTAGGAGTAGCCCTTGGCTACCAGTCTAGCCTTGTACTTCTCCAATGAACCATCTTCTCCAAACTTCTTCTTGAAGACCCACTTGCAACCTATGGCCTTTTTTCCTTTGGGAAATCAAACAAGATCCCATGTGTTGCAAGAGTCTAAAGCCATCATCTCCTCCTACATGGCTAACTACCAAGACCCACTATCATCTACATGAATAGCTTCCCTATAGGATCTAGGCTCATCACCACTACCCAATAAAGCAAATACACAACAGAAATTTGGTGGGCTATACCCGTCAATTGGGTTCTATTGTCTTGTGGATCTTCTCAAAGGTGGAGTAAGAGACTATTTAGGTTCTTTTGCATGCTCTTATGTACCAACTTTTGTTACAACATATTCTTCCTCATCATAACTTTCACTCGAGTCTTCTTCTGCTTCTTCACCCCCCAATCCATCATTTTATTCTTCCTGAGGTGCTTCTTCATACTCTAATTCAAAATGCACTCTCTTCACCTTTTCTTATTTTTTCTTTGGTTGTTTAGGTTCTAAAATAACACTAAGTTCCTTGAAAATAACATCTCTAGAATAGATAATCTTTCGGGTTAGTGGATTCCAAAGCTTATAACCTTTTACATTATTACCATATCCAATGAAAGTACACTTTTCATCTTTTGGATCCAACTTAGTTCATTTCTCTTTAGGCACATGAACATAAGCCTCACAGCCAAATACCCTTAAATGTGAAACAGAAGGTTTGTTACCTGTCCACATTTCATAAGGAGTTGAAACAAGAGCCTTACATGGAGATCTATTAATCAAGTAGTTCGTAGTACACACAACTTCTACCCAAAACCATTTGTTCAACTGTGATTCACTCAACATACTTCTGGCTCTTTCCATTATCATTCGGTTCATCCTTTTTGCAACACCATTTTGTTGTGGTGTATATGGAGCTGTCTTCTGTCTAACAATACTTGCATGCTTATAGAATTCATCAAATTCCTTAGAATAGTATTCCCCTCCATTGTCAGATCTCAAAACCTTTATCTTATGGTCTAATTACTTTTCAACTAAAACTTTAAATTCCTTAAATTTAGTGAAAACTTCAGATTTGTGATGCATAAAATAAGTCCAGGTAAACCTTGAGACAAATCATCAATGAAGGAAACAAAATATCTAGATTTTCTAATTGATTCAACATCCACTAGACCAAAAACATCTGAATGAATAAGTTCCAATTTATCATTAGATTTATTACTGCATGAAGGAAATGGAGATCTATTCTATTTTCCAAACACACAATGTTCACAAAATTTGAAAGTCTCATTAGAATAGAATAGATCATCTAACAATTTTTTATTTAAGATAGTCTTTAAACCACACTAACTTATGTGGCCCAATCTATGGTGCCACAACATACATGTATTTTCAGTATTAGCCTCAGATGCATAAGAGGATTTACAAACAATAGTGGCTTCTAGCTTAAATAGAGTTTATAATCTTTTCCCCTTCACTACCACCAAGCTTCCTCTCACCAATATGTAGCCATGCTTATCAAATATCACATGCATTCCCAAATCATTCAGCTTTGAAATAGAAATCAAATTTCTAGCCAATCCAAGAACATGCAAAACACTAGGGAGGGTTTTAATTCTCCCATCACTGAAACACAACATTACCTTCCCTTGTCCAACAATAGGATATGTAGAGTTATCTCTGAGGTACACATTTCCTCCATCATACTCTTCGTACGTGGAAAACCATTCTTTATGCGGGGTCATGTGGTATGAGAATCCTGAGTCAACCAACCAATGAGAAACAACATTACATGTAGAAAGTAAAACCTCATCACCTACATTCGAAGACTTATCAGTAGTGGAATCCCATTGTTTCTTCGGGTTTCTACATTTCTTTTTCACATGTCCTCTCTTTCCACAGTTCCAACACTTAACTCTATTCTTCTTTCTAGGATTCTTAGAATGACCCTTAGACTTATCTTTAGACCCCTTCTGATCTCCTTTTGGTCCTCTTTCCATAGACCTTCCCCTGACACTGAGAGCATCCCCTGAACTATCTGAACTTTTCTTCCTCAATTCCTATGATAGAAGAATTGAAACAAGAGCATCCAACTTCGGATCTATGAGGTTAACAATGATAGCCAAAATAACATTCTCCCATGACTCAGGTAAAGAACAAAGAAGCAATATACATTTATCTTCCTCATTCACCTCAACATCTATAGATGCTAGTTGACTCAATAACAAATTAAACGAATTCAAATGCTTTGCAACCGATTCACCCTCTTTCATTTTTATGGAAAATAACCTACACTTTAAATAAAGCTTATTAACCATACTCTTGGCTTGGTAGATCTCACCCAGATGCTTCCACAAGCTATGTGCAGAATTCTCACTCGCAATATTTAAAGTAGAACAGAATCTGCAAGACACAACTAGATGGTTCCCCATGCCTTCTTATCCAATCTTTCCCATTCATCTGGAGCAATATCATCAGGTTTCTTCTCCTTAGTTATAGCCAACCACTAGTTTCTTTCCTCTAGCAAATCCTCTATTTTCAGCTTCCACAATTTGTACCCCATGCCATTGAACTTTTTAATGTTCAACTGAGAGGTAGAAGCAACAGTAGATGCAGCCATGATATCTACACAAGATCTGCAAACAAATAACAACCAAATCTCCCACTGCAGCTAAAAAACCTTCACACTACCACCCAAGAATCAAAACTGGTCAGGCTCTGATACCAAATGTTAGAAATGAAGGTGCAAACCACACAATGGAAATATGATTCAAACCTTATTAATGTCCTCTAAATAATGTAGAATCAATGGAGATTGCAACAGAAATAAAACCCACTACACATAAATACCATGCATTAAGAACTAACCACATAACACAGTATGTAACATAGAGAAAACCCTTTCAGGTAAAAAACTCCACCAAGAAAAGAGACTCCAAGTTGTATTATTGTTGTCAATTCAAGTATGCACCCTTGTTAAGCTTTGCGAAAAATTAACTACTTGCTGAAACATGGAATCATTCTCAGATGTGGGTCTCCTATTATGAGAATGAATCTCCAGAGTGAGCTGGTTCTCTTATAACTTCTAAACTACTGACTTGAGGACAAAACAGATAGAAGGATGTAACTGAAATATAAACTAACTCTAAAATCTAAACTAGATGAAGTTATGTCATTCACAAGCAGATATTCTAACATAAATCCTCACAATTCCACTGATAGTTACTCCTTAAGTAATTTGCAACAAGGTTTGGTGTCAAACAAAAACTGCAACTAGGAAGAAACTAAATTTTAATAGTATTGAGACAAAATAAAGGACTGAAATAGTCACAATATAACATCAGATCAAGACTGCAAAAATGTATGTGAAACAAGATGATTTGCTATTAGAACTGAAAGGAATACAATGCATAAAAAATAAAATGTGTGAGCCAACTGTTGTATACAACTCTAAAAGAGAGAAGAAACTGATGCTAACTAACTGAGAAAAAACTAATTTTTTCTCCTATAAATGTCTCTAAATGATCTCCCGTGAAGAAAGCTGAAAAAGCTCCTAAAAATAGACCCTAAGTCCATTTTCGAGCTACTCATGAAAGCCAAAAATAAAACACTGAATCTGCCACCAATCTGTAAAATAAAGCTGCAAAACTGCCCTCTCATGTGGTCCCACCATAAAACTTCCTTTCTCTACTCATGAAAGCTCCAAAATTCGTCCTATATGACTCTAAATAAAATAAATCAAAATGGAATATTTGATCTATTTTATTAGCCTATAAACTACCTAAAAATAGTTAAACTTTAAAAGCAATTCATAATTTCATTGCTTTAAAGTTAACTTTACAATGATATGGCAATTTTAATCAATATCCTATCGATATGATTTTTTGGAAAAATTAAATGATATCTGGTTTACAATTTCACCAAGATATTTACAAGATATCACAAATGATTTTCTATAAAAATCATAAAAATATGAACTATTACACCTGTTTGCAAAAAATAAATAAAAGCCTTAAAAAGCTTGACACCATGGACTCTAATGTGTCGATATTCTGCAACCTCATCATTATCCATATGGCTTGAAAAATGCCAACTCTTTGCCTCTATAGTGCCACCATGTCACCTTGACCCCCCTTTGATCATATCTTCATTCTGCATATTTCTTCACACACAAGGTTCTTGTTTTGATCTCTATACATATATTGAAATATGTGAAGGAATAATAAATAAAATGCATATGTGGGAGGTCAAAGACACTTGACCACATGCATTATCAAATAATATCTTGACTCCAATGTGAGTCGACCACCAATGATGATTAAGACCTTGGCAGATTCTAAAGGCATATCTCATAGTCATGTCCACCTTTGACCTAATACATTGAGCCATATTTCTAAGTGCTGTCGGCCACCTCTGCTTATGATTACTAGACACTTATCAACACAAAGTGTTGACCCCAATCCCATTTGGATAAAAATGAGTAAAATGTTGCATGGTCAAAAATGAAAGGGACGTCGAACAAAAGCAAATGAGAAACCCTAAAATCTCAATCATTTCATTTTTGTTGTCATTCAGTTAGCTCTACAACTTTGGCCGCCGACTTGGGGTTTCATGCTCTGTGTGCTTTCCTTGCTCCATTCGATGGTGTTCAATGGTTTTTCACTGCACTTCTCTGGCCAAAATGACAGGCCGCTCCTGGTAAGTTTGACACTAGGCTTTTAAAATGGTATTCTACTGTGTTTTGATGGCTTATATTCTGTAAATGGCCGCGACCATGTAATTGCTTCTTCAATCTCTTAGTTTTGATGTGCATTTGTTTGGTTTTCTATGTGTTGAACTTGTGAAAAAATGGCAAAATGGCAAGGTTTGGTTCAACTGGCCGCGGCCATTATCTTCCTCTCATGCTGCATTATATGGTAAGTCCACTGTTCCTCTTGTCATTACTTGCATTGTGAACTCTTTATCTCCACATATCTAAGAATGTGAAGAGGGTTTCATTTTTTCTTTTGTCTTCTCTGATGGTACGACCGCTCCATGTGATACATTTTGTAGCTTCTTCCCTATCTTTTGATGTAAAAAATGTGAAGCTTCTTGTGTTGTTCGAAGTGAGGGTTTCATTTTTGTTTACACAGAACCTTCTTTTCTCTGCACGGCCATACTTACACAGAAATTTCTTCTATCTTGCCCTCCTGTATGTAAGAAGAAAGAAGATCTTTTTCCTTTAAACCCGATAAGGGTTTCATGTCTTGTCACACATAACTCTTTTCTTGTTACGGCCATGTCTTCAATGCTTCATGTTGACTTGTTCGACTATGAAAAAGAAAGAAAACCATTTACCCAACAAGGGTTTCATTTTTGGCTGTGAAAACAACAAATTCATTTACGGCTTTGTTTGGGCAGTTTACAATACCATTTCTCTTTCTCTTAAACACTACAAAATGTATTGGTTTTGAAAGTCGATGTGGGTGTTTGAGAAAAGAATGCAAATAGCAGTATATGCCATGACTTTACTAATGAATGTATCTACATTTTTCTTTCACTGTATACACTCAGATTTGAAAATTGAAGCAATATTTATTCTTTTTTGAGCATAGAAACTTCTTTCTGCAACATCATGGCATATGGTATCACTTTCTTCATTATGCTGTCACTATTTAATGATAATCATTATTATTGTTCAAAAGAAGTGATGATGGCATGCACTATTCTCTCTCTGTGGCTCTACTTACTCTTTAATGAACTTCACATATGAAATGATACTGTCCCTTTTCAACTTTGAACTACTCTACTATAGTAGCATGCATGTCTTCATTCCTGTAACTTTACTTGTCCATTCAGTGGACTATGCACATGGAGTGTATACTATTGGTCTTGACTTAGAACTTCTCTTCTTCCTGTAGCAGCAAAATATACTTTCATTTCTGTATCTCTTGTCCATTCAGTGGACTGTAGCAATTAGACTTTTCCTGTATGATGATGACCTAGTTGTATCATGATATGTTGGCATTGTAACACATGAAGGCAACACTTACTTGTTCTATATAAATTGTAACACATTAACATCTACTATCCAGTTTTAGCAAATCACTTCTTATAATGTAACTTCATTTGAACTCACTCAGCCATAGATGCAACCATACACTTATTCATTTCCTTTTGACACAAAATGACATCCTATAGCATAAAGATGATGATCATACTAGTTTAACTACTCTATATCACATGATATTGATACTCTATTACACACATGTAATGAAACGTTCTTTTTGATCCTTTTGGAGTTTGTTAGAGACAAAAAGATGAGCCATCTGGATTGGTTGTCTTGTATTTTTTGTTACAGATCTGCAATACTTATCATGTTTCTTTTATAGTTATGCAATGAATGCAATATGTGATAACACTTGTTCTGATACTCAACTTACCAGTAGCAAAAGTGAGGCATAATTGGATATATTTCATCATTTAAGAGGTAGCTTATGTCATTGAATTCTAAATCTGATTCTATCACTCCACTTAAATGAGAAACTATGAAGTTTGGTACTCACCTATCTTTGAAATTTGCTTATTGGTTTATAATGAACACTCCAAATGGACTACTGATCATGAATGAGAAAGCAATCTTCAGACAGTCAATACTTGTGAGCACTTACTCCTTTATCATTCTGATGATTACAAGTGTATCATATCCTCCTAATTATTATCATGCCTGAGAATATTATTTCATAACAGTTGGAGTAGTGTATAGGTTGTTATATGCATTGAATTTTGTCCTCCATCTGTTCAGGTCATGTTCTTGGTTGCATTTCATACTCTAAAGTGAAATCATGGTCATGTCTTGAAATGGGACTGATGCATACGATTGTCTTGTTACTCTTTCAGCTTGTCATGTGAATGTTATCAATGATCCTCTTCTTCTATTCATCCCTTCTGAGACCAAGGGGTGGCAGCATGCTGGGCTCAACGCTTGTGGGAGCCCATTTGATTCCACATGCTGAATATCTTCAATTAGCTTCATGATTTGTCCTATACCTGCACATGAAACAAACAGATTAGAATAAAACAATGATGCTCTTATGTTTGCTTCTCTTCAGTTCCTTTTGAATATGGATGTTCTCATTTGATCAATGCATTACAACTAAAATATTATGTCTCTCTTGATTGATGAAGGATTTTCATAATCAGAGCTTCTAACGGGACCTTCCCGCAATGTTTTTCAGGTACATGCCAAGGTTAGGAGCGAGAACTAGAGGCTTCTACGAAGATCAACTAAAACAAGGCAATGATGGCTATGTCTTTCCCTCTTCTTCATTAGATGCATAGTGTTTTACTTGTATTTGCATGAGTTCAGCTATATAACCCATGACTTATGTGGGACATCTGATATGTCTTAGTTTCCTTCAATGCAATGTTTGTTCTGTTATGTATTCAAAATTGTAAATGAACAATCACTGTGGTGAATGAATACTTATCTCTTTTACTACTCTGCAATGCAATGAATGATTGAAACTTTCCTTTCTGCATCTGAACAACTGAACTGCACTTGTTATAACAACTATTCAACTATCATATAACAAAAATATATCAAACCTCATTCAAACATGATAAATGATAAATCTACTCAGCCAATTTTTGAGCTGGGGTAAAAAAATGGTAACATTTCTGGCAACTTCTACTATATGCTTGCCTGCTTAGCATCTAACTAGTTGCCTTGACATCCATTGGGCATAGAGTCATACTCTGTCTTTCTCAGAAACTCAAAAAACACTGTACTTCAGCTCTCCAATAGTTCAAACAACAACAACAAACTAAAAACAACTCTATTGAAAGCAAACTATCAGGCCCTGATGGCCAAAACAAAATGTTGAAACAAATGTGTATGAACACTTATTACTACAAAACTACTCTACTATATACAAAACAAATCTCTTATCCTCAGAGGCGATGCTTGAGGTGGATCCCATTAACTAGGATAGACAGCACCTCTCCACTCAACTTGGACAACTAAAATGCATTGTTTTCTTTGCACTCTGTGATAACATAAGGCCCATCCCAAATGGCATCAAATTTAGAATGCTTACCTGGTCTGCTCCTTAGTTCATTCCACTTGAAAACCAGATCTCCAACAATAAAACTCCTTGGTCTTGCTCTCTTATCAAATGCATTCTTCATTTGGGTTTGATGCATATCAAGCTTTCTTAAGGCCTCTTTTCTTATCTCTTCCAGGTCCATGAGCTGAGCAAATCTGATCACATGAGGCTGCTCCTCTAGTAGCTCAAGTTCTTTGATAAAGGCCAATGTAGGAAATTCAATTGAAATAGGTAACCAAGCCTCTTTTCCATAAGTAAGCACATATGGGGAACAACCAGTAGCCCTCTTCGGTGTAATCCTATTAGCCCATAGAGCTAACTTTAACATTTCATGCCAAGTTTTCTGATTGTCCTGAATAGTCTTCTTGATGATCCTTATCAGATTTTTGTTGGTAGATTCAGCCTGCCCATTACCCTGTGGGTAATAGTTAGATGAAGTATTCAAATAGATATTATTTCTGACAGACCAATCTGAAATTCTTAATCCTAAAAAAGCTAGACCATTATCAGAGATGATTGAATCTAGTGTACCGAACCTTGACACTAGGTCCTGATAAAAACTTAGGACAATAGATTCATTTGCTTCTTTTAAGGCAACAACCTCGATCCACTTGGTAAAATAATCTGTGGCAGTCAAAATCCACTTGTGGCTTGCACTTGAAGGTGGATTTATTGGTCCTATGAAATCCAATCCCCACTTTGCAAATGGTTGTTCAAGTTTAACAGGATGTAGGGGTAAGGCAACAAGTCTTTGCTTACCTGCAAATAGGGAACACTTCTCACATCTTCTCACCCAAGCAAAAGAGTCTTTAAACAAATCAGGCCAGTTATAACCAGCCTGCATAATCTTCAAGGCAGTTGTTTTAGCTGCAAAGTGACCTCCTGAAGGTCCATTGTGAAATTCTTCTAACAGTCTAACAACTTGATCAAGTCCAACACACCTCAGAAATACACCATTAAAGTCTCTCCTATATAAAATACCATCAATAATAGCATAAGGAGTGGCTTGCAATCGAAAATACCTTCTTCCTACCCTATCTAAGCCAATTGGGCACTCACTGGTCTGTAAATAATGCATCATCTGATGCACCCAGCTATTTGTTTGAGCTGGTGCATTAGCTGGTTCATTATTATTCAGCACCATTTCAGTGTCTTCTTGCTGTTTTTGCTCAAACTCTTCACTTTTAGCAAGCTGCTCGCATAAGCCCTTACCTCTAATCAGCTTGGTTACTTGGATGTCAACATCAACCTTGGTTATCCAACCAACTCTCTTGTGATTTATATCTCTATTTAGTAAAAAGCTCTTGATAGTGCGATGAGCAACCTTTAAGTGAATTTTATTATTAGACAACATGCGTCTAAACTTCTTGAGGCTCCTTACAATAACAAAAACATGTTTTTCCACAAAAGAGTACTTCACCTCATACTCGTGCAACACTTGGCTAAAAAATGCAATTGGCTGCTCTAATCCTTCATCGTTTTGCTGACATAACATTGTAGAAATAGTGTCAGTTCCTCCAAAAGCATATAAAATGAAATCCTTCTCATAATTAGGATTGATGAGGGTAGGGGCAGCAGCAAGGGCTTCCTTAATCTGCTCGAAGCTTCCTTTTCCCTCCTTAGTCCAGCTGAATGGCACATTCTTTTTCAACATGGCAGTAAGAGGTTGTAACAAAGCTGTAATATTTGGAATAAACCTCCTAACAAAATTAATTCTACCAAGAAATCTCTGCAAACCTTTCTTATGTGCAGGCAGCTGTAAATCTAGAATAGCTGAAACTCTCTCAGGGTCAATAGTAATAGCTTCTTTTGAAACAATGTGATCGAGGAGTCTTCCTTCATGAACTAAGAATATGCATGTTTTGGGGTTCAATGAAACTCCAAACTCCCTGCACCTCTAAAAAATCTGCTTCAAGTGGTCAAAATGATCATTAGAATCCTTTGAAAAAATAGTTATATCATCTAAATATACTAGCATTATTCTGTTCATAAGACCATGGAAGGCCATATCCATTGCCCTATGAAAGGTTGCCCCTGTATTGGACAAACCAAATGGCATTTACTGATAGGCCATGGTACCCCACTTAGTTGTGAATGCAGTTTTGTATTGGTCCTCTTCTTTGACTAGAATTTGATTATATCCAGAGTATCCATCTAACAAAGAGTACCTATCAGAACCTAAAATAGCTTGCAGTATTTGTTCCATGGAAGGAAGAGGGTAATGGTCTTTCAATGAGGCCTGGTTTAGATCACAGAAATCAACACAAAGTTAGATTTCCCCATTCTTCTTCCTAACTGGGACCAAATTGGAAACCCATGAGGTATGTTTTATTGGGAAAATGATAATGCTCTCAATTAATTTATTCATCTTAGCCTTCATTAAGTTCTCAAGTTTGGGATTGAGGGGTCTTTGCTTTTGCCTAATAGGCTTGGCATTAGGCTCTAACTCTATGGTGTGCTGGGCCAAACCGGGATCGAAACCTCTCAAGTCCTTATACTCCCATGCAAAAACATCTGAAAAATCTTGACATAATTGAATAAAAGACAGTTGTTCTTCTCTAGTACATACCTTTCCCAACTTCAGCAATTTGTCCTTGAAAATTTCTATGTTTTGATAATGTCCTTGCTTCACTATCATGCTACACTTATCTTTTCTGAATTGATCATTAGTGTTAAACACTAATTTTAAGGTGACTAACCCCTTGGGCAACTTGTTGGTCCTCAATTGAACAATCTGATCTTCAAATTGCTGCTGATATTTATGTTGATTATCTGTTGCAAATTCAGCTTCTGCATTTAAAAAACTCAAGATTTGTTCGTCACTATTAATCACTTGCCACGAAACACTATTGTCAGGTACAGAAGGCCTAACAACTATCTTAACATATGGTTGTACCTCAACATTCTGAATCTGATCAGGAATCTCAAATTGAGATCCCAACTGTATACTTATTTTGATCCCTGGGAACTAAAATTAGATTAAAAGCATAAAAAAATTGAATTGAATCCAACACTATGCTTGTACTTTTTGAGTAGATCATTTTTAGCAACATTCAGATTCCTAACTTGGTTAACAATCAATTCAGAATCTCCATAAACTTGGACAGATTTGATACCTATTTTTTGAGCCCATTCTAAACCATGGATCAGGGCCTCATACTCGGCCACATTATTTGTGCAGCTGAAGGTAATATTGATGGTGCTTTTAGCACGCAACAATGCAGGTGTGATTGCTGGTTTCAAACCTCTCTTGAAAAGTATCTTACCCTAGGTAAGACTACTCCAAGGATAATACAGCTAGGTCTTAGATTGCTTGGAATTTCTCAGTTGGTATGTTCTAGTTGTTCCTACAAGGGGTCTTACATGCAATCTGCAAATCTTCAAGTTTGGGGCAGCAAATACACATAAACCCTATTATGATTTTTAGCTGATAAACAAGATAAAGTGTTGCTGAGATTCTTAATCTAACAACTAACAATAATTTTAAAAGAAAGTGCAAAAGGTTAGGGTTTGAGAGGGGTCCTAAGTGACATTCACAATGCCAAGGTTATCTTTAGTAGACAAACATTCTAAAACTTTGAACCAGCTTCCTAAGTTACCAAACTTAAATGAGTGTTACAGTGCTGCAGAAAATGGTGCTATCTTCAATGGAGGTCAACAGATTTTCAGATTGCATTCATTTGTTAAATACCCAATGAGCGGCGCAACTTAACTTGTGAAATACAATTAAACTTTAGCACAAATAATCAGCCTAGGTTAACTTTACACAGCTATTTACCATGAGAAAACAACTAAAAGTATGGACTTAGAATGTTCATCAAATACTTCAGCAAACCATGAATATTACGAAAGCACAACTAATCTAACTATGGGAGAGCAAGATGTGAACCATGAAAACCAAAAAATGAATCAACACAAAACACAAATTCTCAAATTTACTACAGAAACTTGCTTTGTATTAGCTCAAATGGCATAGAGTTAACAATTCGGTATCAAAGTCTCTCTTACAAAAGTGGAAATGGCAACCCTTTATATAGAAAGCAACATGCCCTAGCTTTCAAATGAATGGTGGAGATTAACTCAACACCGACGGTCTAGATTACATCAATAATAGCCCACCTCAATTCCTGGGTTACATTTTGTCTTTTATGAAAAAGACAAAAAAACAGCCTCAGATACATTGAATCTAGTCATTTTGACTAGCCAACTCAATATATTAGTGGAAAAGCTCATTTTAGAAGTAAGAAGAAGACAAAATTGAGTCACATGTTGCTCGAATATAGCAAATTTTCAATTGTGACTAGATTGTATTATTAGAATATTCAAAATAACATCAAGATTCTTTATCTAAGTCAATCTTGTCCTCACTGGCCAGCTTGTTGCGATAAGTCAACCAGGCATCGAGTGCAGGGTTAATGTCAGATGGGTCTGGATTCTTTAAATGATGTATCCTATAATCAAACACTTCCATCTCTCAATTGAATCTTCCATATATTCTTCTATCTCTGCCCCTGCCTTTTGAAATGCCTTGAACTCGGCCCTGAGGTCACTTGCCTTATCCAACTATTCTTCCATGCTGAGTGTGTCATTAAACATTACCTTATGTAACTTATCCTTGCATTTCTTGACATCAAATGGGGCATAATCATCATAAGATGATTCCCTGCAGTCCCTCAAGGAATCATTGATGTCGTATATAACCGATCTCAGCTCTTCATCAGCTGGTTTGTATGCTTCCTTTATGTTCTTGAAGGTTTCTTTTCTCAAAAGTAGCTGTTGATACCATTCAATAGCCTTTGGGAGCCTATCCCCAATCAAAATGTTCTCTATAACTAAGGTCTGAGCTGGCAGTTCTCTAATACCTTTGATTCGGGGATACATATGTGAATAATATTCATCAAAAGTATTGCATTCCTCACGCAAGTCTTTCCACTTAGTATGCAATTCCACTAGTCTTTTATGCGTTTGAGCAGAGGTACTTATAGCTTCACATCCCATCTCAAAAAATTTTATCAACCAATTTTCTGTGCCTTGGGATTTTGATCTTACCTCGCCTAATTTAGCCATCTCATCAGTGGACAAGAAAGTAGGTATTGTCCTTATGTCTCCTCCTGCATCTACTGGATTTATCAAAAATTGAAGACACGCCCGCAATTCTTCATTTTGCTGCTTTAAGTCTTTCTTAAACATTTCATCTTTATCCATTTGTTCCAAAATTGATGTGAAAGAGCCTTTGAAATCCTCCACTCTTTGAGCATGAGTGGTTGGACCTAGGTCAACAGTTGATATGACATAATCTTCCACCTGGACCTATTCTCTTATTGTATCAATAGGCGGGATTGCTATTTCTGCTATCCTTGACCCTGATTCATTTTTGTAGATTCTTGATTGAATCTTAGCCTTTTTCTGCTTCTAAGGCTTCTGAGCTTGTGACAGGATAGCACTTAGGTCAAATTGCATTACTTCTACCTGAGGCTCTGGATATGCCATTCTACCTTGCAGACACTCAGGAGCAGAAGATTTGTTCAATTCTGAAGCTCCATCTTTATCAGATACAGCCAATTCCTTGGACTGTTCCTATGCTTGCTCTTCATTCTTCTTAGGACTTCTTTCTTCTTCCTTTTCTTCCTCTTGTGCCAAGTCCTTCAGATTTATTTCCACATTCTCCTGTGCAATCTTTAAAATTTCCTCCGTTGGATCCTTGCCCAAGGGACTATCAGATATGTCAATAATTTCCATATCGGCTGAAGGTTTTTGGGAGTCATCATTATTTACCTCGGTCAATATCTCCTCCTCCACAACTACTACTTCAAGTTCTTGTAATCCTAACTCCGTGCATACTTTATCAATCCCAGGCAATAGAGGCACTGCCAATGAATCAGCTGGCATTTGTGAAATGGGGACAGCAGAAGAGATGGTTAGGGGAGGTAAACTGACCTATGTGAGGTTAGTCAAGGCTGGTGATAAAGAAGAAGAAATGGTAAGGGGTGAAGAAAAGGATAGTGGAGGTAAGGAAAGAGAGGGGGAAAGGATGGTGGAAATAGGAGGTAATGGTATAGGAGAAGAGGATGTAGATGTAGTGGAAGGGCATGAAATGGGAAGAACGGAGGAAATAGGACTACTAGAGTCACTAGAGGAAATTGTTAGCGGACAAGAAGTGATGGAGATAGTAGAGGCAGGAGAGGTAGCAGAAGATGTCACTTGAATTATAATGGCTGAGGTCATGGGTGAGGTGGATGTAGCAGAAGAAGGAGGGATGGAAGGAGAAGTGACAGTAGAAGCAGCGGGAGTTGAGGTAGCAGTGCTAGTGTCCTGTGCGGGAGGTTGAGCAGTTGGAAGATTGGAATCATTTTTAGCTGTGGTAGCCTCCTTGTTAACTTCTTTTACTTTTATTTTCTTAGCCTTGGAGCTTTCCCCTGCACCACTTGGCATATCTTTTCTCTTGGAAGTTCTAGTCTTGGCGGAAGGAGGTTGGTCTTTCTTCTGAGGAGACTTTGTGGATGGCTTCTTCATCTTCTTAGCCTTCTCCGCCAGAGATGTGTGCTCTTCACTATCTGATTTCCATTTTTTAGCTAGCTCTGGCTCGTCTGAGACCTGAATGGGTTCATCTTCTTCTCCCCCAGAGTCTTTGTCTGATTCCACTACTGTGTAAGTGAGCTGGACTCCTTGTTCATTCAGAACAGCTACTTGTGATCTGACCCATGCCTTACTTATTCTGATTGGTTCCCTCATAACAACATCTAGGGAGCTCTCTTCTGCATTAGCCCAATTTGGCAATGGAATGGGTTGATGGTATTGCACCTCCCATGGCCCTCTGAGCATGACATTTTCATCATCTTGCAATTGATCATGGACTGCCATTATGTGGAATCTTTTGATAAAATCCAGAGGCAGCCTTGCATGCGCCTTCTTCATAACCTCATAATCATCAGGGCAATTGGCCCAAAAGTCTTCAATGTGAACCTTATGAAAGAATTTCTTGCTTACAAATCTCTCCATTACTTTGTTTGGATCAAAATGACTTCTTGCATTGTAGTAGTGCAAGTTCAAGAGTTGGAGCTCTTTATTTGAGTGATCTGCTGATGCTAGAGAAGGACATGCATAGAGTCCTTTGCTGAATTTGATGGGAAATTAAACACTTGGCCTATGCAGGTGCTTGAGTTTCTCTGCGCATGGTATCAGTTGCCTTGACAACTCTAGAAGCACTGTCTTATCATATGGATAGCGGGGAAGACTGTAGGCCATTCCAATGAAGCCTTATATTCTTATGTATGTGAATTTCTCAAATTGGATATACCACCTGCCATATCTAGCAATTTCATTCATGGCCTTAGTGGAAATCCTCAATGCCGTGCTACCCTGCAACTTCCTGGCTATGTACATCGTGAATGCATCATTAACCCTCTTGAAGTGAATCAATGATTGAGATGAGGTTAGCTGTGGATAACATTCATACACTTTGATCTGCGTCTTCTCATCATTCCCAATTTCACCAACCTTGGACAGTCCATCTAATGGTTCATTCTTGCCAATGCATAGAGAACATAGAACGTCCACCTGAAGTATTTATTTTCGTTGAATTTGCTGAAAGCCTCATGGATGTTGTCACTGAGGATTTGAGCCTAGTGGAACTTGGTTCCCTTCAATATCTTAGTAATTATGGCGAACATCTAGTCCTCAAAGGTAGAGGCAGTTGGTAACCCGTAGATTCTACTCAGAAAGGTTACTATGTCCCCGATCTCATCATGGAAATCACTTCTATAAAGTACTCTGGGGAGCTTGATGAGGGCAGACTTCTTACTCTTGACCCAATGGTCATTTATATACTTCCTGCACCCTTCTACATCCTTATTGTAGGCTGCCTTTGATCCTTGTCTATCTGGCATAGTCACAACTTTGTGCCAAGGGATGTCCAACATTTCTGCCATAGCAGGTGGGGTCAAGTCAGCTAAGACATCCCCATTTGCCATCTGAATTTGCCTAGACATAATGTCGTATCTGTCTGCACAGGTGGCAATTAACTCTGCACACTGAACCGAAGTAGGAAAGGAAGCAGCCTGTCCAAGTCCACTATCTCTTAGTATTCTGGTTCTGGGAGTTGGGCTTGGACCGAAGACTCTGAGTTTGAAGTCATCTAGGTCTATATGACCTAGGTCTGTGTCTCCTACATTACTCCACCGTGAGTTGACCTTGGTCTCTGGAGGGATTCCTTTGAATTCGTACTTCATTGCTTGAGCCCGAGCAGTCATTTAGTCTGCATGACCGGACCTTATAAGTCTGATATACCGAAGAATCTTCCTAACATACTCCTAATTTTAGATAAATCAATACAAGTCTGCCTTTTACCACTAACATGCATTTGAAGGAAAACTAAGTCTAATTGAAAGAATAGTGCATGCAAGTAGATACTTAATGTTGCAAGAAAAAATCCATGGGAATCATCATTAATACTGTACTACAACATTAATTTCATCATTTTGAACAATCTTCCCTTTGAAAACTTCAAGAAATTCGGTCATTTGCTGGGTTTTGCACTAATTTGAGGGTTGTTCAACCCTTAGAAGGACAAGCACTAAAATTGAGGTCATTCGACCTCGGCGGAGAAATCGGGTTCATCCGACCTCAGCGGGGAAATCAGGCAGGTCAGACTTCGTATTTTACTTCCTTTCATTTTTGAGATCTGCGCGGTTTTTGGGGAGGTCCGACTGGCGCAGAATTTGGAGGTCTCCGCCTCTAAGGGTTTGCACGTCGGTCGGATGAGTTTGCAGCATAGAGTCCTATCTATTTGACTGTTCATGGCACTTGTGCGAGAATCACCTTGGTCTGACTTGCGCGGTTTTAGGTGATGTCCGACTAGGTCGAAAGGAGGATATTATAGCGCAGGTCTGACAAGGCAATTTTTAGCGCAAACACTGTTGTGGGTTTTCAGCGGGGTTTCAGGACACTACCGACCTTGCGAGGAATTAGAGTCATCCAACCAAGTCAGAGACCCGATCCTTTAGCGCGAACTCAGACGGGTCACTTTCTAGCACAAAAGAGGTTTTTAGATTCTACGGGGCTTTTTAGGCCTTCCGACCAAGTTGGAGAAAAACATTTAGGCACGTTGGTCGGACGAGGTCAACTTTAGCGCAAAAGAGCGTTAATCATTTGGCATTGATTTTGGAGGTCTCTGACCTTTGAGGGTTTGCAAGTCGTTCAGACCTTGTTTTAGCGCCGACTCGATGTGAGGGTTCAACAGGGCAAAATCCCTAAATTTTCTAAGTTGTTTAAGGCACGATGGTTCCATTCCTCTTCCTAGGGTTTAGACTAAGGTTTAAAATGAAAAGACTCAAAATTTACTAAACCCTAACCCTGAAATCCAGATTTAATTAACCAATTTTCTAAAAAACCCTAACGGTTGACATTGAAATTCAACCATTTGCAAGTAATACTCAAAAATAGCTAGGTTGAAGACCCTACCTGGTTGAAATGGCAGCGTGAACGAGCGTTTGGTCTCCACTAGAAGGTTGCGGGTTCGAGCTTGAGCAAGGTCGGCAAACGGCGAACGGAGCTCCAAATTTTTTCGTTGAAAATGCGATTAGAATGAGTTAAAACTCGTTAACTTTCCTAATAAACCTTGGCTAATCCGCCATTAATGTTGTAGGTGTACGAACTGTCAGTCTAGGATTTTGCGCAGATTTTCAAGGTGTCCAACCCGCGGAGAATTTTGATATGTCAGACTAGGTCGGACGGGGCAACATTCATCGCAAAGCTCAGAAGTTTAGTTTTCCCAAGTTAGCGAAGGAATCGGGCTTGTCTGACCTGCGGACCTTTAGAGGTTGTTCGACTAGGTCGGAGGTCGTTGTTTTTAGTGTAGGTCAGATAAGGCCAATTTTAGCGCAAAAGTCTGATAGCGAGGAAATTAGCGCAAAGTCAGACAAAGCAACTTTCAACGCAAAAGGCAATTTCAATGGTTTTAACGTTAGGTCAGTCAGACAGAGTTTTAACGCCAAGGTCGGAGCGATGGATTTTTAGCTCTAAGGTTGGACATGCGGGAAATTAGCGCAAAGGTCAATTGAGGGCCATTTTAGCGCAAAATGCCAATTTAAGGTCCTAAAATGGAAAGTAACAACTTACCCTAGCAGATTTTGAAGTGATTTTTTTTAATATCATCTTTCAATCAAGTTCAAAATGCTCTTTTGACCATACAATCACTTAGGAGATCAGAAGATCAGATGACTCTCTAGTCAAACTAAAAGAGAGGGGGGTCTCCATTCCTGAATGGGGCGTGTGTGCAAGGCACAATAGGTAAAACTTAAGGCAGCATAGTACTTGTCTCCTTGAGGTGAAATTAACATATTACCTCCACCGGCACCTGTCTTGGTCCTTGATCCATCAAAGTACAGCTTCCATAGCTGATCTTCTTGCTGTTCTAATTGATTTTTATCCTTAATCAGATTAAGAATCGTTGCATTCGGTTCCTGTATCATATATATGCCTAATCCTACCTCATCAGTGTGACGGAAAGGGTCACTTTCATGATCTTCAGCTACCTAATCATCTAAGCTTATGTCTTCTATAGGTGCATTGGGATCTGGGATCATGGGTTCATCCTGCTGCCCGCAGTTGATGTATAGGTTAGCATTTATTGGGCTTGGAACATAGGGTTCCATAAGGTCTTTTGCAAGTGGTTCAGATTGTATTGTCACTTTTGTACCATATCTTGTTCTAAAGAACAAGTGAGTCCAGTTTGATGAAAGAAACCCACCCAATTTGGCTGTGAACTCCCTAGAAAGACAGATTGCAAAGTTGGGTGGAAGGTCAATAATGTAGATATCCTGATGGATGGAAAAATTAGGACAAGCATGTAATGTGAGTGGTAGATTTTTTATTATCCCTACAGTACTAAGCGTAGACCCGTCTAACTGTACTACTCCTTTTGCAAGGGGTTCATAAACCAATCCTAATGAGTCAGCTACACTTTTGGGCATAGCTAAACTACTTGCCCCTGAGTCTACCATACAGTTATGAACCAATTTATCACCAATAATGAGACTAAGATAGAAAGGGGTGGTTTTACCTCATCTGCTTGTTGTTCACTTTTGATCTTGGAACTACATTGGCAAGTAAAACCTTGGCCTTCTCTTGACTAGAATGCTTGGAAAGTGAGAGTTCAGTCAATGCTTCTTGCAACAAATTTTTTTGGCCTAGGATGCGTAAAGCATCCATAACTTACATGCTCATTGTAGTTTTCTTAAGATGATCAACTATATTAAAAGCAACAGGATTTACTTTATGTTGTCCTCTTGTTGCAAATGCATCAATCTGACCTTGTGAAGACTGCTGTTACATTTTGGACTATTCTTTCACTGGTACTGTTTGGTCCCTTTGCAGAATTTGTACTTTCTGCTGTGGTATAGGAGTAGTCTGTAACAGATAAACTTGGTTTTTATCTCTTACAACATGTTGTTGTACTACAGCAGCTTGCTAATTTACATCTGCAGCCCTCAATTTTGACCTTGTGTTGGCTAAAACAAGTGTACTTTGCTAATTCTGACCTTGGAAATAATTAACACCACAAAAATCAGATTCTTCCCAATTCATTAAGACCACATCAACCTTACTCTGTTGAGTTGATGTCTCACCATTAACCCCCTCTGAACTTGCATAGATGTTCTGAACCATGAGTACCTAATTTCTCACTCCATTCATGTAGGCAACTTGATTGTGTGGTTGGTGACATGGATAACACCATTTATTGTCCTGAACCAGATTATTCTATGTGGGTACAAGCTCTCTTGAGGTACTAGCAGTATTTGGATTATAAGCTTGAAAAGGCCGAGGATTATAGTTCTTTCTTTGTCCCTAAGGATCAGCCTGAAAAAGGTTGTCTATACTGCTGATTGGGCTGATATTGGGTATTTTGCTGATTAGGCTGATACTGATTTTGATAGGGCAAACGTTTCTCCATATTCACTAGCTTATTTGCAATTGTCCTTAAAGTATTTTCCAACTCTAGGGTACTTTGGGTTTAAACTGGGACATTGGATGGTTGGGTTGTTTGATATCCTATTGCTAGAACGGGTGGGACAACAGCTAGAGGAGGCATTGCCATAGGCATTGGTGGCTGGATTTCAGGGAAAATGGGTAAAGGGGGCCTAGGGGCTATCTTCCCTACCTGAACCACTGTAAGGCCTTTCCTTTTAACAAAGCAGCTAAAAGCCTGATTGCCACATTTTCTTGCGTGACATTGTGCATGGAACATAAGGTTGCTACATCTTGAATATGTTCAGCAGCAGTAGTGTGATCCTCTCTAGTGAAATAAGGCAAACTTTTAAGGGATGCCATTGGAATATCATCTCTTTGGGTAAGTTGTAATGGGTTGCCTCCATTGAAAGCAACAAATGCATACTGTCTAGCCATTATAGGTATTTGGACTATCAGCACTAGACTTTTACTTCTTTTGACATGGCTTGTAGACCTGAATCGAGAAGGTGTTGACTTTGATCTTCTTGATGACTCAGCGGTTTTGCTTGTTGATTTGCCTCTCCTTCTAGGTGTAGACAGTTGTAAGTAGTCAAATGGGTCTGGATTAGACCTGGTTTTCATAAGTTGTAAGCACTAATCTGCATCTAAACCAAAAAAATGAGTTGCCATATTGAAAGCCTCCAAAGGCTGGTAAAACTATTGCATATACCAAAACAGTAGCTATGAGGGTACAGATCTCTCTAAAATTACTTCTAGAGTCCCACCAGGCGTGCCAAAAATTGTTGTCAATTCAAGTATGCACCCTTGTTAAGCTTTGTGAAAACTTAACTACTTGCTAAAACATGGAATCATTCTCGAATGTGGGTCTCCTTTCATGAGAACGAATCTCCAGAGTGAGCTGGTTCTCTTATAACTTCTAAACTACTGACTTGAGGAGAAAAGGGATAGAAGGATGTAACTGAAATATAAACTAACGCTGAAATCTAAACTAGATGAAGTTCTATCATTCACAAGTAGATCTTCTAACATAAATCCTCACAATTCCACTGATAGCTACTCTTTAAGTAATTTACAACAAGGTTTGGTGTCAAACACAAATTGCAACCAGGAAGAAACTAAATTTTAACAGTATTGAGACAAAATAAAGGACTGAAATAGTCACAATATAACATCATATCAAGACTGCAAAAATGTATGTGAAACAAGATGATTTTATATTAGAACTGAAAGGAATACAATGCATGAAAAATAAAATGTGTGAGCCAACTGTTGTATACAACTCTAAAAGAGAGAAGAAACTGATGTTAATTGATTGAGAAAAAACTAAGTTTTTCTCCTATAAAATTTTCTAAATGATCTCTCGTGAAGAAAGATGAAAAAGCTCCTAAAAATAGACCCTAAGTCCATTTTCGAGCTACTCATGAATGCCAGAAATAAAGCACTGAATCTGCAAGCAATCTATGAAATAAAGCTGCAATACTGCCCTCTCATGTGGTCCCACCATAAAACTGCCTTTCTTTGCTCATGAAAGCTCCAGAATTTGTCCTATATGACTCTAAATAAAACAAATCAAAATAGAATATTTGATCTATTTTATTAGCCTATAAACTGCCTAAAAATAGTTAAACTTTAAAAGCAATTCATACTTTTATTGCTTTAAAGTTAACTTTACACTGATATGGCAATTTTAATCAATATCCTATCGATATGATTTTTTGGAAAAATTAAATGATATCTGAATTACAATTTCATCAAGATATCACAAATGATTTTCTATAAAAATCATAAAAATATGAACTATTACACTTGTTTGCAAAAAATAAATAAAAGCCTTAAAAGGCTTGACACCATGGACTCCAATGTGTCGATATTCTGCCACCTCATCATTATCCATATGGCTTGAAAAATTCCAACTCCCTGCCTCTATAGTGCCACCATGTCGCATTGACCACCCTTTGATCATAGCTTCATTCTGCATATTTCTTCACACACAAGGTTCTTGTTTTGATCTCTATACATATATTGAAATATGTGAAGGAATAATAAATAAAATGCATATGGGGGAGGTCAAAGACACTCGACCACATGCATTATCAAATAATATCTTGACTCCAATGTGAGTCGACCACCAATGATGATTAAGACCTTGGCAGATTCTAAAGGCATATCTCATAGTCATGTCCACCTTTGACTTAATACATTGAGCCATATTTCTAAGTGTTGGTGGCCACCTCTGCTTATGATTACTAGACACTTATCAACACTAAGTGTTGACCCCGATCCCATTTGGATAAAAATGAGTAAAATGTTGCATGGTCAAAAATGAAAGGGACGTCAAACAAAAGCAAATGAGAAACCCTAAAATCTCGATCATTTCATTTTTGTTGTCATTGAGTTAGCTCTGCAACTCTGGCTGCCGACTTGGGGTTTCATGCTCTGTGTGCTTTCCTTGCTTCGTTCGATGGTGTTCAATGGTTTTTCACTGCACTTCTCTGGCCAAAATGACAGGTCGCTCCTGGTAAGTTTGACACTAGGATTTTAAAATGGTATTCTACTATGTTTTGATGGCTTATATTCTATAAATGGTCGCGGCCATGTAACTGCTTCTTCAGTCTCTTAGTTTTGATGTGCATTTGTTTGGTTTAATGTGTGTTGAACTTGTGAAAAAATGGCAAAATGGCAAGGTTCGGTTCAACTGGCTACGGCCATTATCTCCCTCTCATGCTACATTATATGGTAAGTCCACTGTTCCTCTTGTCATTACTTGCATTGTGAACTCTTTATATCTGCATATCTGAGAATGTGAAGAGGGTTTCATTTTTGCTTTTGTCTTCTCTGATGGTACGACTGCTCCATGTGATAGATTCTGTAGCTTCTTCCTTGTCTTTTGATGTAAAAAATGTGAAGCTTCTTGTGTTGTTCGAAGTGAGGGTTTCATTTTTGTTTACACAGAACCTTCTTTTCTCTGCACGGCCATACTTACACAGAAATTTCTTCTATCTTGCTCACTTATATGTAAGAAGAAAGACCTTTTTCCTTTAAACCCGATAAGGGTTTCATGTCTTGTCACATAGAACTCTTTTCTTGTTACAGCCATGTCTTCAATGCTTCATGTTGACTTGTTCGACTGTGAAAAAGAAAGAAAACCATTTACCCAACAAGGGTTTCATGTTTGGCTGTGAAAACAATAAATTCATTTACGGCCTTGTTTGGGTAGTTTACAATACCATTTCTCTTTCTCTTAAACACTACAAAATGTATCAGTTTTGAAAGTTGATGTGGGTGTTTGAGAAAAGAATGCAAATGGTAGTATATGCCACGGCTTTCCTAATGAATGTATCTACATTTTTCTTTCATTGTATACACTCAGATTTAAAAATTGAAGCAATATTTGTTCTTTTCTGAGCATTGAAACTTCTTTCCATAGAATCATGGCATATGGTATCACTTTTCTTCATTATGTTGTCACTGTTTAATGATAATCATTATTATTGTTCAAAAAAAGTGATGATGGCATGCACTATTCTCTCTCTGTGGCTTTACTTACTCTTTTAATGAACTTCACATATGGAATGATACTGTCACTTTTCAACTTTGAACTGCTCTACTGTAGTAGCATGCATGTCTTCATTCCTGTAACTTTACTTGTCCATTCAGTGGATTGTGCACATAGAGTGTATACTGTCAGTCTTGACTTAGAACTTCTCTTCTTCCTGTAACAGCAAAATATACTTTCATTTCTGTATCTCTTGTCCATTCAGTAGACTGTAGCAATCAGACTTTTCCTGTATGATGATGACCTAGTTGTATCATGATATGTTGGCATTGTAACACATGAAGTCAACACTTACTTGTTCTATATAAACTGTAACATCTACTGTCCAGTTTTGGCCAATCACTTCTTATAATGTAACTTCATTTGAACTCACTCAACCATAGATGCAACCATACACTTATTCATTTCCTTTTGACACAAAATGACATCCTGTAGCATAAAGATGATGATCATACAAGTTTAACTACTCTATATCACATGATATTGATACTCTATTACACACATGTAATGAAATGTTCTTTTTGATCCTTTTGGAGTTTGTCAGATACAAAAAGATGAGCCATCTGGATTGGCTGTCTTGTATTTTCTGTTACAGATATGCAATACTTATCATGTTTCTTTTATAGCTATGCAATGAATGCAACATGTGATAACACTTGTTTTGATACTCAACTTACTAGTAGCAAAAGTGAGGCATAATTGGATATATTTCATCATTTAAGAGGCAGCTTATGTCATTGAATTCTGAATCTGATTCTATCACTCCACTTAAATGAGAAACTATGAAGTTTGGTACTCACCTGTCTTTGCAATTTGCTTATTGTTTTATAATGAACACTCCAAATGGACTACTGATCATGAATGAGAAAGCAATCTTCAGATAGTCAATACTTGTGAGCACTTACTCCTTTATCAGTTAGATGATTACAAGTGTATTGTATCCTCCTAATTATTATCATTCCTGAGAATATCATTTCATAATAGTTGGAGTAGTGTATAGGCTGTTATATGCAATGAATTTTGTCCTCCATCTGTTCAGGTCATGTTCTTGGTTGCATTTCATACTTTGAAGTGAAATCATGGTCATGTCTTGAATTGGGACTGATGCATATGATTGTCTTGTTACTCTTTCAGCTTGTCATGTGAATGTTATCAATGATCCTCTTCTTCTATTCATCCCTTCTGAGACCAAGGGGCAGTAGCATGCTAGGCTTAACCCTTGTGGGAGCCCATTTGATACCACATGCTGAATATATTCAATCAGCTTCATGATTTGTCCTATACCTGCACATGAAACAAACAGATTAGAATAAAACAATGATGCTCTTATGTTTGCTTCTCTTCAATTCCTTCTGCATATGGATGTTCTCATTTGATCAATGCATTACAACTAAAATATTATGTCTCTCTTGATTAATGAAGGATTTTCATAATCGGAGCTTCTAACGGGACCTTCCCGCAATTTTTTTAGGTACATGCCAAGGTCAGGAGCGGGAACTGGAGGCTTCTATGAATATCAACCAAAACAAGGCAATGATGACTATGTATTTCCCTCTTCTTCATTAGATGCATAGTGTTTTACTTGTATTTGCATGAGTTCAACTATAACCCATGGCTTGTGTGGGACATCTGATATGTCTTAGTTTCCTTCAATGCAATGTTTGTTTTCTTATGTATTCAAAATTGTGAATGAACAATCACTATGGTGAATGAATACTTATTTCTTTTACTGCTCTGCAATGCAATGAATGATTGAAACTTTCCTTTCTAGATCTGAACAACTGAACTGCACTTGTCATAACAACTATGCAACTATCACATAACAGAAATATATCAAACCTCATTCAAACATGATAAATGATAAATCTACTTAGCCAATTTTTTAGATGAGGTCAAAAAATGGTAACAATTATCTTCAAATATGAGATTACAATACATGCACTTCCTCTTCTTCTTTAGTTTTCAATCTAGTGACAGTTGTTACTCTCAACTCTGTTAAAAACATAGTACAAATATCCTTATAAAAGGGGGTTTCCTTCTAGGACAAGAAAATCGACAAATAGCGACCATCAGATATGTGACCTAATGATGAATGGTCCAAATTTACAATGTTAAAATATAAATAAAATGTGGTTTCCCCAGACCCCTTGCAGGGGGGAAACCCCTACAACCCCCTGTCGCAGAAGAATTAGCGTTGGGTACCGGATATAAACATGTGGCTGAAACAAGATCACTGCTAGTGAAACCTCTCATCCCTCATGGATGATTTACAAGCAATGATAGGAATAATAAATTACATAGGATTTACAAGGTTGATGGCACCTTAATCCTAACAAAAATGGTAGAAATTGGTTTGTTCCTCAGAAGAGAATGCTCGAATCCATTGACTTTTCAAATTTACTTTAGGGTAGCTATCTATCATCCTTCTTCCAAGCTATTTCCCCTATCTAAACAACATCTAGAATAATGTGTCATAGAGTTTGGCTTATTTATGCACTCCTCAGCTGACCAAATTTTGACAATTTGTAGAAGAAGGTGGAATTCCTTGACTTAGGAGTAGAAAATGAGGGATTTGATATCTCCAGCTAACCTCAAATGGTTTGTGAAGAAGGCAAGGGCTATGGCTAAAATGATAGACAAACATAAGTAGGAATGGATAGGGATGCACTTCAGACCACCCCTAATTATTAAGCCCCTGCCCATGTGGGCTGAATAGCTGGAGGGCACAAGATTTGCAACATGGTTGAAGGAGATTGAGGAATTCAAGGGGAATGTTGATACCACTAAGAAAAATTGGACAACCTACGAACAAGAATATAACATCACAGAGAGGTTGTATCAGTTAAACAAGTCCAGGCTTCAAGACAATACATGAGGACCTACAAACCCTCAAGCTCGGGGGGAATGATGAGTGATAGGTAGCACTCATCAAAGCATATCCTTATATTCATCTTTTTGCATTCCATACACCATCTTATCTTTTGATTTGCACTATAAAGACTGTAAAACCTTGTTTAAATTATGTTAATTCAAGATGTAATATTTAAATTGTTGTTGTGGTTGAAGGGCTCATGCTTTGGTTTAAACTAACAAAGAACTATGCAGGAATGTCTCTTTTTGATCACATGAATCCATCTATCAGGAGAAGCAAGGTTTTTGAAGACTCTGAAGATGTTCCTAACATCTCCAGAGCTATACAGAAGGTGCATTACAGCAACTCCAATATTTTGCAGAAGGGTTGGAGGATCTCTGGAGTTGGATTAACAAGTCAACAAAGGATTGTTGATCACGTGACCTCCAGAGCTATGTACTGCTAAGCTGCAAAGATGTCTTTGAAGCACTCTATATGGAATTGTTTCATAGACTGCACAGAATCTCTAGAGTAGTTCCAGAGATACAGAGTTCTGCATGTAAAGGCTGAAGTTTTTGGAGAAGATTGTTGCAATAGCTCTTGGGAGACAAGGACATCTATTACTTGATTTTTGCATGAATTAGGGACTTATGTTAGAATGTCATTTTCAAAGTTACTTCCTTTTTATCAAGGCCTTCACAGCCTAGTTTATCTCAAGTTAAAACTCTTGATTTAAGGGACACCTTCAGTGTCACTTTAAATCTCTTTTAGTTCTACATGGTTATCTTTTTGATATAGATAGTTACATGTTTAGTCTTAAGAATAAAGATCTTTTGTATCTAAGGTAGAACTAGGAGTGGACTAATAAACTCCAGAGATATGTTGTTAGCAAATATACCTGATATATATTGTATGGAGGCGATAAGAATTAGAATCATAGTTTTTGTTTTCAGAAGCATAATATACTATGTTTTTACTCTGTTGAAGAATATTCTATTTATGAAGATCCTGGATTAAAGAAAGGTAGTTTCTTATTTGTGTGTTCTAAAGTTTCTCTTTGGTCTTCAATTTTGGAGGTGTGGAGCAAGGGCCCACTCCCACCAAAGGAGAGAAGTCTAGTATTACTCTTTGGATTTATTGCTTTCTTAAATTACTACAAATTCTTTAGCTTAGTTTTCCTGCTTTGATAGATATAGATCAGATTACTGTTTATTCTATTTTTGATGTCTTTTATAGTTTTCTAATTAGCTAGTTCATTTCATAATTGTACTATTTAGATTCCTAGATTAAGATTTCTTTCATAGCAAATAGCTAAATGCATGAATTTGATTGGATAAGTAGGTTTCATTTCAATAGATAGTTCTAGGACTGTTGATTGCTAGTTTCTATTGTAGACTGCCATGGACACCACCCTGGATTTGACTAATAATTATGATTAAATACAAGGTACAATGACCAGGCTTCTCAAATAGGATGAGGATAGAAGACTGGATGGAGGGGTTGGATATAATAGATAGCAATGGTATAGGAGAAATGGATTAGGATGAGAAGATAAGGTAGATTGAAATGGATGGGTTAGTTGAATGAGAAGTCATGATAGGTGGGTAAGCAATCATGGTGTTTGATATAGAACTTGACATTATGCACCAAGGTATAAAAACCAGGGTGATGATGTGTCTTGTGCATAAAATACTAACTTAAAAGAAAAGGTTGCAAGTGAGTATATGTTGTATGACACCATGATGTTGTTGTGGCAATATGTTTCAAAGAGCAATACAAATACAAATAAAATTATAATAGACATGTAAGCAAGACAGAAACCATGCAAAAATGATCACAAAGACAAACAAGAGTTGTTGCGCCCATCAAGTTAAAAATTGATGATTAATTGATTGATGAGGATAGTGTTGTTGATGTGGGAATGATATATCCCGAGAATAACATGAGGATTAGGAATGATATATCTCAATTATGATTGATGATGATAATAACATTGTTGATGTAGGAACAATATATTCTGAAAACAACATGAGGATTGGAAATGATATATCTTGATTATGATTGGATTATAGAAGACCCAGGTTTGCAACAAGGCTCAGAACAAAACTATTGGATGCTTTTGGATGATGGGATAGATTGCTTAGCTAGATTGGTGTGAATTAGGATTGCTTGCGATAGATTAGATTAGATTGGGATTGCTTGGGATGGTTGCATTAGATTGCATTTGGATAGCCTTTTGGTGGATACCAATGACAAGGCAAACCTAAGGACCAAGGATAGAAATGAAGGGAGGATTGGATGGAACGATTAAAGGATTGTTGATAATGGAATGGATGGATCTAGAGGGGTGCAAGATGTGATCTCCAAGGACTATGACATAGAAATAACATGCCCCACTCTAGATATGTCACTCATAATGTTGCACTACAATGCTTGTGATGATAGGGTGGTACGATATGTTGTAAAGGACCAGGTATACCAAGAGGTGTCCAAAGCATGTTTCAACATGAGGTCCCTATTCTTATCAAGGTTAAAGTGGGAAGGGAGGGTAGATTGGGTACGATGGGGTAGATATGTGGATAGAATGGATGGGTAGGATAGGATGAAAGTGATACGATAGGAATAATAGGATGGTAGAGGCTTGCCCCCAAGTGTAGAGTGTACATAGATGATGGATTTACACATGAAACTTGAGAATGGGTTTTCATCATGGTGCTTTTCGAAGGTGCCGTGAGAATGGTTTTCACCATTGAACAATTTTTTCTCTTTACTTTTTTGCTTTTTTTTTTATTTTGATTTTTCTGATGTTTTGATGTTTTTGAGTTTTATTTTAGCTATCTGCCAAGAGGGTAGGGTTTGAGGGGCTAGAGATAGGTTTAGAATTAGATTTTAATGTTTGTTTTTATTTTTATTTTTTGTTTTTCTTTTATTTCTTTTAAATTTTAAATAGTGCAAAACAAAGCATGAAGGGGAATAAGGTAGGCTATGTGGGCTTTGGCCCATGTACTGTTTAAAAATTTAAACTTTGGAAAGCTAAAGTGAAAATTAAATAGTTCAATTTTTTTTTTTGTGTGTGTGATTTGTGATTTGTTTTTATAATAAATAAATTTAAAAAAATCGTATAAGATATAAATGTGAATTTTTTTTATATAAAAAATTTCTAAGATAAAAGGAAAATAAATAAAAGGTCTAACTATTTTTTTTGTTTCTGAATGATTTTGCAATAAAAGAAACAAATTGCAACTAAAAGAAAAGGTGATTTTGTTAAAAAAAAAATTGCCTTTACTTCTAATTTTTCCAGGCATGCCAAAATGAAGAACTAAAATTGAAACAATAAGGAACCTAACACTAAATGAAAACTCCTATTCCACATTTAACTCAACTCAAATTGGAGCAAAATAAGGAATACAAACAACAATGGAACTCAAATAAAATGTCCAAATGCAAATCTTAGGTGTTGTGGATGTGCTCCTTTGACTGTTAATGAAGGATGAATGTTGATTGCTTGAGATTTCTACAACATGCCTTTGCTCTCTAAGATGACTTGAAAAGGGCTTGAGAGGGTGTTGATTTAAAGATTTTTGGACGGAAGGATCAATGGTTAGGATTGATTTGAGAGATCAATGGATGATGTTGATTGAGAGTTTAAGGTGCATAAGAAGCCACCAAGTGGCACTCATTGATTGGTGCACATGATGAAGCATGGATTGAAAGAATATGGATGGATAAGACTTTCTACAAGAATATGAAGGGTGAGGATTAAAAGGTACCTTTTGGGACCTTGTGTAAGCTCTCACACATGTGTGAGAAGAAACATGGGGATGTGTGATTAAGACAAGTAGGACTTCTCACACATGTGTGAGAAACATAGGAAAGTGTGACTATGACAAGTAGGAGTTCTGACACATGTGTGAGAAACCTAAGGATGAGTGATTGTAACATCTAATTGATCTCACACATGTGTGAGAATCACATGTGTGAAATGGAGGTTAGGGATTACATTAGTTAACTAAATGGCTAGAATTAAATATTGGTTTTAACTTATGTGGATTTTAGGAATGAGAATTTTTAATTAGAAGAAATAAATGATGTGGATTTAACTTAGTTAATTAAATAAAATAATTTATTTAATTAACTAACATTAGGAAATTAGCTTAGTTAGTTAAATTTAATTAACTAACATTAGGATGGACTAAATAAATTTAATTAGCTAATAGGAACATTTTAATTAATTAGCCCCATAATGGATAGAGGATTAGTGATAGGAATTTAGTCATGATGGGGTGGTGAATTTTAGCTATCTACAATTAATATATGTGTCCGTGGGCAGCGTATTATGACATCTATTCAACTCAAATTTTTAATTAAGACACACAATATCAACTAATTAGGGACAATCATTTATGGGTATCATAAATTTTAAATACAATTCCTATAATATTGGGCAATAATAAAATAATTTGTGTTGATTAGTGTTATGGGTCCCACTCAATTTCTTCCAATGAGTTTCCATATAAATGAATTGTATGTTGTAAGAAAAAATGTGTGTTTTCTTTGTAATGCAAGCTCCTTGGCATGAACTTACATAAGTACTTGGAAAAGATCTTCAAGTATATATATTGCAGTGCTCCACTCAACACTCACATTGTTGTCATAAACAATGGCATAGTTTCTACCAAGTTTATCAATGATATGAGAGTGTTCTATTTTCACATTCACACTCCTTGTTTTCGTTAACTGGGATTTTTAATCAGATAATATGTGAATTTTATTGCTAATATGAATGTTGTGTCTAGGATCAATTTGGCCTGATTGCTTTCTTCTCTACAACATTGGCCTTGACATGCCTTCTTCACCATTGTTGTCTGTCATTCTTCGAATCGAACGGCAGTTGCCATTTGTGTGCCTGTTTAGATCCAATTCATTTTCCATTTTATTATTTTTAGAGTTTCTAAGACTCGAAACTCTGAAACAACTGATCTTATCGAGCATGTGTGTTCACCTTTCCAACCTTTCTTAACTTTCACCATTTCTGTTATATTTAGTAGTCTCCAAACATCATCATTCACTGCTAGCTGAATAAAATGTTAGTTGCCAAAATTGTTATGTTGCCAAAAATTGCTTTCCCACAAATTACTTGCAGTTTTAAAAATTGAATCACAGGAGCTTTCCCTTGGAAACTACTTTCAATTTTATAAGTTTGAATATCTCCCACGCTTTGCCTGCTCTTAAACAATATCATTACAAGGACATAGTCTGTGGTTCTCTTTGTATATTCTGATAAAAAATTACGTGGCCAAGTTACAAAAAGATGTTATAAAAAGAACAAGAGTCCTATTAGGAAATTACTCTCATTATCGCCATTGAAAATGTAAATGAATTGGTTCTAAAGTACAAATGTGGTGGTGTTTTTCCAAGGATTGAATCACAGTCAAGAACAACTAATCATCTGTTATAGGTTTTGTTTTCATTATGTTGGCTACTTTATTGCTTCTCATACTGTGAACTGCATATCAAGTATAGCTTCAATTGTATGTTTTGAGGAGGTAGCTTGGCCTTGCTTCTATTTGTATGTATTTCACAATATTTATATTGTGGAGGAAAATGTCATTTAATTTGGGAGGTGTTTCATTCATTTCTGTTTTCTATGGTAACACATAACTTCAGTATTAAAGTTGTTCTCATAATTTCTATTATATTTCAGTTTTTAAATTGGAAAGGAAAATAACCTTTCCCTAATATTAATTTAGGTAAATTAAATGAAATTATACAACTTAGCATAATTTAACTTAGATTAAAACAATAATCAGTTAGGAATGAATAATTGAACATATAATGCTATTATAGGAAAGTATATGCGAGGGATATAGGCACTTAGCTCTACGAACAATGAAGAAGAATAAAGTTTGATGTCACATTGAAACCTGCTTGTCTTGGGACTGAAAATGGATCCCTTGTCCAAAAGAGCCTCAATACTATCTTAGTATCTAACTTTTGTACATGTTAATCTCATAGCTCTTAGTCACTTCTACACAACATGAAAATCTCTAGCGACCTACAAATCTGGTGCAGGGCACCTAGGAGCACCTTGGTTCCTAAAGTCACTTTGTTTGCATTTTTTTTGAAAGTTGTGGTTTTGATTGTAATAAGGCTTTAGCCATGAGTATATGGTCCTTTTTGTGTGGTCAAGATGATTGAGGTGACCATATAAACCTCAATCATGCTTAGTCCACTTGGATCCTTGTTGTGCCAATCAGGCCTAGAAGGTCTAAAGGATTGGTTTTTGAGTTTTTTTTTTATTGTTTGTGTGTTTTATCATGTTTTGGGAGTATGGAGGATGTTTTGATTCCATTGGACAAGAAAAACAAATCGCCATCCTTTGGAAAATGCAAAAACTCCATAGTGTCAAGTGTTGTCAATGGTGTCAATGACACATTGACCGGTTGCAACTTCATTTTGGTTATTAAAACTATTTGTAGAAGTTGTAAACCGACTTGGATAGGTTGATATGGAGGAAATCTTGCACAAAAATCAAGAAAACTGACTATTTTTTGCTATTTTTCTTGTTGTGTAGGGCCTGTACTGATTTTTTAGGGGTGCAAATGTACTTTTTTTGAAAGCTCTTGGAGTCAGAGTTCTAATGCAACTAGTTTGAGGTCCTGAAGTGGTTGGGATCAAAAGTTATAGATTTTTCTTTCAAAACAGGTCCAGAAACCCTGTTTTCTAGGGCAGCCATAGAAATCCGGCTCTAGAATGCATTCCCACCATTGAAAATTCGCAAAAACTGGTGAAATGCAGGCTAGGGGTATGTACTATAAGATTCCAAAATATTTTTGTTTGAAAATGCAGTCTTCTATTTTTAATTTGATGCCCTAGGTCAAGTATTCCTATGTATTTGGCCAGAATTGTGCAATTTATTGATGTAGATGACAAAGTCTGATAGGTGGGCGAATGAAAGTTGGTTTGTGAGTTGTTTGTAGGTCATAGAAGAGATCCAAGTGCATGCCCCAGGTTTATGACCCCAATTTTGAGCACTTGCTTTGTAACCTAGCCTAAATTGATCAATTAGGCCTAGAAGACCAAATGAGTGTTCTGGATTGCTAGAGTAGAGTTGGAATAGGAGACTTGGGAGTTTGATAGGGTTCCATAGAGTGTATCTAAAACCATCATTTGCTTGCCTGGTCATATGGGATTTTGTCAAGTTTTGTTGAAAAAACCTAGTTTGGAGGGCTAGTAGCCTTACTAGTCAAGGTATAGGTTGAAGAGTTTTGGGAAGTTGGAGATCAAACCAACTACATAGAAAGTGTTTGTTGATCTGTCTTAAGGTGTTGGAGAAGCCTTAGGGGTTGGACAATAGTCTGGACATCAAATCCTTCATATGCCTTGTATGTGCCTTTGGTTGGTTGGTTGGTTGAAGGCTAGTTGAAGTGGGTGAGTGGGCAAAGGACAATAGAGTAAACCTTTGTGTGTTGCTTCCCTTGTGCCACTCTGCATCAAAATCTAATCTAGTGAAATATGTGCTTGTGTTCCCTAGTTCAATTTGATCTATTCCTTTCATTGATTGTCAAGGGCTAGCAAGATTTAATAATACCTTTGGGAGATCGCAGGTCACAAAGATCATGTTCTCCTATGTTGATTCCCTTGATTAGATGGGTTTTATGGTCATGGAAATGATCAAAGAGAGCAATCTCAAACAATGTAGATGTTCTAGATGTCATTGATATAGATTAGGTTCCTTGTAGCATTCCAAATCAAAACATTCCTATAATGATTCTTCTTTGGAAGTCTTGGGATTTTTCCATTGATATTCAAGCATAATAAATGTACAGTGAATCACTTTAGTACATAACAATAAATCATGTGAAATGTGTACTAAGTTGGCTCCTAGTAAGAATGAAATGGGCATGAGTCAACAAAAATTTGAATTTGAATTTTTAATCTTAGGGATCAATTCTGTATAATGTAGGATTGATCTTGTACTAAGATATTGAACTCAACAAGGAAACATTGATATTGATGTTAAAAATGAATAGCTAGACATGGGGGAATTGTTTACTCTCTGCAATAACGTCCCTAATTTCAAGTAAAATCAAGGAACCTAAGTGTTTGTCGTCTTAATCCTTTAATTTGTATAATAGTCCTAGCTATTCGATCCATGTCTAGATCCAATGCATGATGCACTTTTGGAGTATTGTGAGTTTGACAACCAAAGTCTGTTGTGCCATTGGCCACCATTGCCATTGCCATGACATATGCAGTGGTCCACCTCATTCGCTGGGCAGCGGCTACGGGGCATTCAGAATGGCCATTTAATGGCCATTTGACCGTATTTATTAATTAATTGAAATTCAGAATACAACAGTATACTGTTGTATTCTGAATTTCAATTAATTAATAAATACGGTCAAATGGCCATTAAATGGCCATTCTGAATGCCCCGTACTGTTGTATTCTGAATTTCAATTAATTAATAAATACGGTCAAATGGCCATTAAATGGCCATTCTGAATGCCCCGTAGCCGCTAACTGTTGTAATCTGAATTTCAATTAATTAATAAATACGGTCAAATGGCCATTAAATGGCCATTCTGAATGCCCCGTAGCCGCTGCCCCATTCGCTGGCTCACATAAAACAAAAAGGAAAAGAATGTGACATCGGCTTCACCTTGGAACACCACCTCAGTGTTGTTGGCAAAAGTACATGTTAGAACACCACTGTTTAATGCCTCCATGTTACCCCAATGGGCCCAACGTTTCATCATCTTTGCATTATTGCAGAACTTCAGAATCCGTAGGCTTGTTGGCACGTTGTGAAACCTTCTTGTTATTCCCTACATTTTTGGCCTCTCCCTTGGCATGTCCCATCTACTTGCGCCTGTGATCTCGCCAAATCATGGATTCGTGTACAAATAGCATCGCTACGCATGCAAAAGGATAGATCTTGCCACCCGAATCTATATGGATGTGATATGAATACTATGACTGACATTAATGCCGGTAGAACATGCCTAAGGGATTGAACGTGAAATTGGAACACAATTGACATAAAAGGACACGAGACCATAAAAAAAGAGGGGGTGGGGGTGGGGGTGGGGGTGCGAGTGGGAAGAGAACATAATATAGGAGCATAGAGGTAGAACTTGTAGAAAGCTTTGTAATTGTAGTGCAACTCGGTTGTATGAGGAATCATCCTTTGATCTCTCGATGTAATGAACTCGAATATTTATGAATGAAAAGTAAAATCTTATGATATATGGTTAATTACTGGTTTGGAATATTTTTTTTACACATGAATATGGTGTTAGATGCTCTTGGACTCTTGTAATTCGTTATTTACTTAGATGATTGCACCTTCTCTTGTTCTAGTTGTGCAACAATGGACCTTGGAGGAAAGATTGGTTAATAGGAAGCTCATGCATCCAGTAGCATATTGTCCATTCTTGAAACTTCTTAGGCTTAATTTCTCTAAGCCCTTTCTCTTTTATTTTCTTTACAAGAAGGTTAGAGTATAGTATAGTTTAATTTAGTTTATTTTGTTTTGTGGTTTGTTTCTCTCTCCTTGTAGTTGAGGATTTTCCCCACTAAGCTAAGCTTGAACTTGACCAATTTGATTCTTAGGAAAGAACACACTCCATGCCCTCATCAAACAACATTTCATTTCCACTGAGTTACCCTGCATTACTAAGACCCAAAATCCCATAGACCTTGGGGAGATCTTAGTATCCTTTCAAAAGAGGAACTAGCCCCTTGATTCATGATTGTTTATCCATGCCACTTTGTAGATAAACATTCATGGTGCTAGAAGGAAGGTAGGCTAGAATTTCTTCCTATTTTGCCTAGGTCAAGTTTTGAGAGCTCACTTGAATCTTCTAGTTTAAACCCACATAGCAGTGACACTCTTGATATTGAAGAACCCCCCTTTGATCCTCAAGAACTCTTTGTTGACTTGTGAATCACTCCATAGGGTCAAATCTTAAACCCATTTGCAACTCCTTTGATAGTTGGAATATACATTCAAGTCAACATATAAAAAAACTCACACCAAGCAATGGCTACAAATCCACTCAAGTGGCTTGGTATAAATAGTCCTCACAATGTTTCTAGTCAAGGACATAACCTCCCCAAGAACATAACAAGTTCATACCCAAATTCTAATTTAATAGGGGTAGGAGAGTTGAAGAGCATATCTATGTAACTCATCCGGTCAACCAATCATAGAAAGAACACCATCATCCAGAAGTTATTCTTCAATTGCAAGCTCCAACTCCAATGCGGACCACCAACACAAACTGGACACGATCCAAAGACCACCACAGGCTTGCCTGAATTACCAAGAACATCCACACTTCATTTGCTTACTAAAATCCTTCTCTCCTTCATCTAGAACCTCAAGAACACAGTCTGTCATCACTGTCACAAAAGAATAGATGCTTACGGACCTTCAAACTACGAACCAATCGAGTTGACATTCCACAAAGATGTCCTCAACACTCCCTCAAATCCACAGAACAGGATAATGCATTTCTGGATCTCACCGGACCTTTCTGTAACACTCTGTCACCTCTGAACACCCACCAGAACCGGTTTTAAATGAGCGACCACAACTTCTTCATGCGGACCTTTGAAATCTCTACTGGACCACCTTGAGACACATTTCTACAAACCCTTTACACCGCATCCTCTGATCCTCAACCTCTCTTGGACTTTTACCTTATTGTCATCACTGTTCCTGATTGAGACTAATTTTCTCAATATCCTCAGCACATAGCTCATCCAATCCTTATCATTAATGCAACAGGAGTATGTTGACATCAATGACAACACCGGTTAGGCCCATACTCGTAACAATCTCCCCCTTTGTCATTGATGGCAACATATGATGTGAAAAACTGTTTTAATCATCAAGACAAGAACTTCTCCTTACTGACACAACTCCCCCTATCAGCAACACCCATTCACATGTCTTCTCTCCCTTTACTGCTCCCCCTTTGATCAGTAACCACTTGTTTTTCACATGTCTTCTCTCCCCCTTTGACATCAATGGCAAAGGGCACATACTTGCAATTCCATCACTTCAAAATCATATCTATTGCTCCCCCTGAGTAGCGGCTCCCCATCATCAATCTGGACCACAAGATGTGACTGTGATATCCACCAGATTGATGCACATCAGTGCACCTTAGTTCATCACCGGAGGGGCAATAACCCCTAACTTCTCCCTGAGATACTCAAAAGAGTTCTTAGGTAGAGGTTTAGTAAAGATGTTTGCAATCTGGTCCTTGGAAGGCACAAACTCCAATCTGACTTCATTCTTGTTCACTTGCTCTCTCAAAAAGTGAAACTTGATGGATATGTGTTTAGTCTTTGAATGCAACACCATATTCTTAGATATATTTATTGCACTTGAATTATCATAGAAGATTGTGATAGGTTCCTCATACTCCACTTTGATATCTCTTAGCATCTCCTTCATCCACAAAACTTGAGTGCAACTACCTACTACTGCAATATATTCTGCTTCAATTGTAGACAGAGATATTGCCTCTTATTTCTTGCTAAGCCACGAAACCAATCTCTTCCCCAAAAAGAATGCTCCACCACTGGTACTCTTCCGGTCATTCACATCTCCTGCCCAATCAGCATCTGTATATGCATGAAGAGATAAATCATGATCTCTAGGATACCACAGACCATACTCAACTATCCCTTTTAGATATCTAAAAATCCTCTTGATTGCCATGACATGAGATTCTCTAGGATCACCCTGGAATCTAGCAACAAGACCAACAACCTGCATAATGTCTGGTCTAGTTTGAGTGAGATACAATAGTCCTCCAATCATTGACCTATACTATGTCTAATATGCCTTAGGAGAGTCATCATCTTTGCTTAACTTACATCCGGTTGCCATGGGAGTATTCATTGGCTTTGAATCTTCCATCATAAATTTCTTCAACAATTCTTTCACATATTTGGTCTGAGAAATGAAGATTCCTTTCTTTGTTTGAGTGATTTACAGACCCAAGAAGAAATTCATTTCACCAAGCATGGACATCTCAAACTCACTTTTCATTTGATTTGCAAAAGTTTTACACAAACTATCTCTTCCTCCAAAAATGATATCATCAACAAACACTTCCACAATCAAGATGTTTTCATGATCAATTTTGAAATACAAATTACTGTCAGCAGTACCTTTGTTGAAACCAATCTTCTAAAGATATTTGTCCAATCTTTCATACCAGGCTCTTGGGGCTTGCTTTAGTCCATACAGTGCCTTCTTCAACTTGCAGACCATATCACTATGATCTAACAATTGAAATCCATTTGGTTGCTCAATGTACACTTCTTCTTCCAAGTCACCATTCAGGAAAGCAAACTTGACATCCATCTGATACACCTTGAAATCCTTAAAGGCAGCAAATGCAAGAAATAATCTGACTGCTTCAATTCTTGCCACTGGAGCAAAAGTTTCTTCAAAATCAACTCCTTCTATTTGAGAGTAACCCTTGCAGACCAATCCGGCTTTATTTCTGATTACTTCACCAACATTTAGTTTGTTTCAGAAGACCCATTTGGTTCCAATCACATTCTTGTTTCTAGGTCTAGGAACAAAATCCCAAGTGTGATTTTTCTCAATTTGCATCAACTCATCCTTCATTGCTTTAGTTCAGTTTTCATCATTGCAAGCTTCATTCACTGTCTTAGGTTCAATCTCTGAAATCAGACAATACTCTTCTGAATTTTGAGCAATTCTCCTTCTTGTTTGTACTCCTTTATTTTTGTCACCTATGATCTGATCTTCAGAGTGGTTCAGTCTTACATACTTGGGTACTTTGGGAATTTCTTGCACTTCTGATTCTTGATCAGGCTCATTGAAACTCATCTCTTCTTCCTGATTTACCAGATTAATATGAATCTGTCTCACAGAGGAAGCTTGGTCTCCTTGAGTCAGAACACCATTCTAATCATCTTCATCATATTCATAAAACCTTGAGGGTTTCTCAATTCCCTCATCAACCTTCACATTTGTACTTTCTATAATCTTCCTCAATCTCTTGTTATAACACCAGTAGGCTTTACTTTGAGTAGAGTATCCCAAGAATATTCCTTCATCACTTCTAGCATCAAACTTTCCTAGATCTTCATCTCTTTTAATGTAACATTTGCTACCAAAAACTCTGAAATACCTTACAGTAGGAGTGATATCAAAACCACAGTTCATAAGGAGTCTTACCGGTATTGCTTTTGATTTGAACTCGATTGAGACTATAAAGTGCAGTGCTGACAGCTTCTCTCCAATAGTTTGAGGAACATTTGCTTCCATCATCATGGTCCTAGATGCTTCCTGGATGGTCTGGTTCTTTCTCTCCACTACTCCATTCTGCTGTGGAGTCCTAGGAGCAAACAACTATCTCTTTATTCCATGTTTCTCACAGAACTCTATGAACTCATCGGATGTGAATTCTCCACCTCTATCAGACCTCAGACACTTCAATTTTAATCCAGTTTCATTCTCTACCATAGCCTTGAATATTTTGAATTTCTCAAGAGCTTCTGATTTCTCTTTTAGAAAGGTTACCCACATCATCCAGGAATAGTCATCAATTAGCAACATGAAGTATCTATCACCTTGAATACTCCTGATTCTTGCCGGACCACAAAGATCAGTATGAACTAAGTCCAATAATCCGATAGAAGATAGTTCCTTACTTTTGAATGTGACTCTGCTTAGCTTACCCAACTGACATTCTTTGCACAAGCTGTTAGTAGGTTTCACCAATTTTGGAAGATCTCTTATAGCCTGAGTATTGCTTATTTTGATGATATTATCAAAATTTACATGACACATCCTCCTATGCCACAACCAACTTTGATCAATTTGAACAAACAAGCAACTTTTACCAGTACCAACCAAGTGAAAGATATTACCTTTAGTTTGAGTGCCGGATGCAATCTCTGTTCCAGAACTTTCAAAGATCTTGCATTTTTCATTCTTGAATCGGAGATCATAGCCTTTGTCCACCAACTGTCCAACACTGAGAAGATTGTGCTTCAATCCTTCAACATACAGTACATTACCAGTTTTGTTTCTTTCATCAAGAGAAATAGTTCCTCTACCTCTGATTCTACCAGCAGAATTATCACCAAATTTTACCAGTCCTCCTTCATACCTTTCCAAATCTACAAACTTATTTTTGTCACCTGTCATATGGTGAGAGCATCCATTGTCAATGACCCAATCATCCTTCTCTTCAACTTGGGCAGCCAGAGCTCTTTCCACAGTCTTATGATTGACAAATACAGAGGACATTGGATCTTCTTCCTTGATGGCAATGAACACCCATTCATTTCCGTATTTTTTTCCTGCCTCTGATTCATCATCTGTTACTCCTTCATTGTCATCATCTTCATGTACATAGTAACAGTTCTTTTGGAACCTTGGCTTGTTAGGATTTTGCCTTAAAAACTTTTCCGGACACCTTGAGGCAAAATGACCAATCTTATTGCAGTTAAAACACTTAAAAAGTAATTTTCCTTCATACTTATCGGATCCTCTTGGCAGCCTCTTTGCAATAAGGGCTTCAAGTTGAGCAGTTTCTACTTCTTCTTCTTCCAGATCTTTTCTTGCTTTTTCATACCATGACAGCTTCTTTGATGAATTCTCTCCCAGATCAAACCTTTGTTTATCTTTAACATAGGCACTGGCTTTGAATGCAGATTCAGTCTTGGGGGGGTCATCTCCAAACTCTGTTATTTCAAATGCAACTAATTTTCCAGCCAATTGATCTCTTGTGACAGTTGTATGGGCTCTAAATTCTTCAATGGCAGCAGCCTTGATTTTGTAAGAAGCAGGAATGGATCTAAGAATTTTGCCAATAATCTCATCTTCATCCAAGACTCCACCAGCATTTCTAATTCCACAAACAAGCTTATTTACTCTTGGCATAAAAGTACTGATGTTTTCATCTTCTCTCATCTTCAGATTTTTGAATTTTCCTTTCAGACTTTGTAACCTTGTACTTTTGACATACTTGTCTCCTTCATGTAGAAGTTCCAGTTTTTGCCAAATCTCAAAAGCAGGTAGGTCAATAACATTTGAGAGCTCTGAATCAGATAATGTGCTTAGAAGAGCCTCTATAGTCTGCAGATTGTTTTCAGCGTCTGTGATTTCATTTTGGGTCTTCGGACCACCTGTGGAGGTACATACTGTGTTGTAGCCATGGTCCAGTATGCCATTCCCATACATCTCAAGTGACATTCCATGTGACCTTTCCAGTGATTAAAATTGGTTCCATCAAACTTTGAACTATCCTTCTTGTAAGATGACATCCTGGATCTCCTCAAGTGGTTAAGCTCTTTTTAGAGGAACTTAGCTCTGATACCAATTGTTAGACTTAGGGCACACAACTGAGAGGGGGGGTGAATCAGTTGTCCAAAACTTTCTCCCAATTACACACTTAAATCCTCTTAGTGATTAGTAGTATATTAATCATGAAACATAATGCACTTAAATCAAAAGCAAAAACACATCAACACATAAGACACCAAGATTTTGACGTGGAAAACCCAGTGAAGGGAAAAACCATGGGGTGATTAACCCAAGATTGTATTCTCTGTTAGAAGAATAGAAAGAACAAAATGGCACATGCCAATTAGGGCTCACTGCTCGAGCACACTGCTCACAAGAAGCTCACCGCCTACAAGAGACACACTGTCTACAAAGAAATAAGAATCACATACATGAACTGGAGAATAGCATCTTCACCATGCTTGAATTAGTTCCATTTAAGTCCAATACTTCTGCTCTGCCTTTCGCTCTCCTCCTCGCTACCACATCCTCATCTCCACAAAAACAACTTTGAAATGACTTTGCAATCCCTTATTTATACAAGACATCAACCAAGGAAAGATCATCTAAGTCGACAAACATCCACAAGAACATCCACAGGATGTGTAACTCATCTGGTCGGCCAATCATAGAAAGAACACCATCATCTGGAAGTTCTTCTTCAATTGTGAGCTCCAACTCCAATGCGGACCACCAACACAAACTGGACATGATCCAAAGACCACCACAGGCTTGCCTAAATTACCAAGAACATCCACACTTCATCTGCTTACTGAAATCCTTCTCTCCTTCATCCAGAACCTCAAGAACATAGTCTTTCATCACTGTCACGAAAGAATAGATGCTTGCGGACCTTCAAACTACGAACCAATCGAGTTGACATTCCACAAAGACATCCTCAACACTCCCTCAAATCCGCAGAACAGGACAATGCATTTCCGGATCTCACCGGACCTTTCTGTAACACTTTGTCACCTCTGAACACCCACCAGAACCGGTTTTACTTGAGCGACCACAACTTCTTCATATCTTCATGTGGACCTCTGAAATCTCTACTGGACTACCTTGAGACACATTTCTACAAACCCTTTAAACTGCATCCTTTGATCCTCAACCTATCTTGGACTTTTACCTTATTGTCATCATTGTTCTTCACCGTTCCTGATTGAGACTAATTTTCTCAATATCCTCAGCACACAGCTCATCCAATCCTTATCATTAATGCAACAGGAGTATGTTGACATCAATGACAACACCAGTTAGGCCCATACTTGCAACAGGAATAACATGCCCCACTCTAGATATGTCACTCATGATGTTGCACTACAATGCTTGTGATGATAGGGTGGTACGATATGTTGTAAAGGACCAGGTTTACCAAGAGGTGTCCAAAGCATGTTTCAACATGAGGTCCCTATTATTATCAAGGTTAAAGTGGGAAAGGAGGGTGGATTGGGTATGATGGGGTAGATATGTGGATAGAATGGATGGGTAGGATAGGATGAAAGTGATACGATAGGAATAATAGGATGGTAGAGGCTTGCCCCCAAGTGTAGGGTGTACATAGATGATGGATTTACACATGAAACTTGATAATGGGTTTTCATCATGGTGCTTTTCCAAGGTGCCATGAGAATGGTTTTCACCATTGAACAATTTTTTCTCTTTACCTTTTTGCATTTTTTTTTTAATTTTGATTTTTTTGATGTTTTGATGTTTTTGAGTTTTATTTTAGCTATCTGCCAAGAGGGTAGGGTCTGGGGGGCTAGAGATAGGTTTAGAATTAGATTTTAATGTTTGTTTTTATTTTTTATTTTTGTTTTTCTTTTATTTCTTTTAAGTTTTAAATAGTGCAAAACAAAGCATGAAAGGGAATAAGGTAGGCTATGTGGGCTTTTGGCCCACGTAGTGTTTAAAAATTTAAACTTTGGAAAGCTAAAGTGAAAATTAAATAGTTCAAAATTATTATTTTTTGTGTGTGATTTGTGATTTGTTTTTATAATAAATAAATTTAAAAAATCGTATAAGATACAAATGTGAATTTTTTTAATATAAAAAATTTCTAAGATAAAAGGAAAATAAATAAAAGGTCTAACTATTTTTTTTTTGTTTCTGAATGATTTTGCAATAAAAGAAACAAATTGCAACTAAAAGAAAAGGTGATTTTGTTAAAAAAAAAATTGCCTTTACTTCTAATTTTTCCAGGCATGCCAAAATGAAGAACAAAAATTGAAACAATAAGGAACCTAACACTAAATGAAAACTCCTATTCCACATTTAACTCAACTCATATTAGAGCAAAATAAGGAATACAAACAACAATGGAACTCAAATAAAATGTCCAAATGCAAATCTTAGGTGTTGTGGATGTGCTCCTTTGATTGTTAATGAAGGATGAATGTTGGTTGCTTGAGATTTCTACAACATGCCTTTGCTCTCTAAGATGACTTGAAAAGGGCTTGATAGGGTGTTGATTTATAGATTTTTGGATGGAAGGATCAATGGTTAGGATTGATTTTAGAGATCAATGGATGATGTTGATTGAGAGTTTAAGGTGCATAAGAAGCCACCAAGTGGCACTCACTAATTGGTGCACATGATGAAGTATGGATTGAAAGAATATGGATGGATAAGACTTTCTACAAGAATATGAAGGGTGAGGATTAAAAGGTACCTTTGGGACCTTGTGTAAGCTCTCACACATGTGTGAGAAGAAACATGGGGATGTGTGATTAAGACAAGTAGGACTTCTCACACATGTGTGAGAAACATAGGAAAGTGTGACTATGACAAGTAGGAGTTCTGACACGTGTGTGAGAAACCTAAGGATGAGTGATTGTAACATCTAATTGATCTCACACATGTGTGAAATGGAGGTTAGGGATTACATTAGTTAAGTGAATGGCTAGAATTGAATATTAGTTTTAACTTATGTGGATTTTAGGAATGAGAATTTTTAATTAGAGGAAATAAATGATGTGGATTTAACTTAGTTAATTAAATAAAATAATTTATTTAATTAACTAACATTAGGATGGACTAAATAAATTTAATTAGCTAATAGGAAAATTTTAATTAATTAGCCCCAGAATGGACAGAGGATTAGTGATAGGAATTTAGTTATGATGGGGTGGTGAATTTTAGTTGTCTACAATTAATATATGTGTCCGTGGGTAGTGTATTATGACATCTATTCAACTCAAATTTTTAATTAAGACACACAATATCAACTAATTAGGGACAATCATTTATGGATATTATAAATTCTAAATACAATTCCTATAATATTGGGCAATAATAAAATAATTTGTGTTGATTAGTGTTATGGGTCCCACTCAATTTCTTCCAATGAGTTTCCACATAAATGAATTGTATGTTGTAAGAAAAAATGTGTGTTTTCTTTGTAATGCAAGCTCCTTGGCATGAACTTACATAAGTACTTGGAAAAGATCTTCAAGTATATATATTGCAGTGCTCCACTCAACACTCACATTGTTGTCATAAACAATGGCATAGTTTCTACCAAGTTTATCAATGATATGAGAGTGTTCTATTTTCACATTCACACTCCTTGTTTTCATTAACTGGGATTTTTAATCAGATAATATGTGAATTTTATTGCTAATATGAATGTTGTGTCTAGGATCAATTTGGCCTGATTGCTTTCTTCTCTACAACGTTGGCCTTGACATGCCTCCTTCACCATTATTGTCTGTCATTCTTCGAATCGAACAGCAGTTGCCATTTGTGTGCCCATTTAGATCCAATTCATTTTCCATTTTATTATTTTTAGAGTTTCTACGACTCGAAACTCTGAAACAACTGATCTTAACGAGCATGTGTGTTCACCTCTCCAACCTTTCTTAATTTTCACCATTTCCGTTATATTTAGTAGTCTCCAAACATCATCATTCACTGCTAGCTGAATAAAATGTTAGTTGCCAAAATTGTTATGTTGCCAAAAATTGCTTTCCCACAAATTACTTGCAGTTTTAAAAATTGAATCACAGGAGCTTTCCCCTGGAAACTACTTTCAATTTTGTAAATTTGAATATCTCCCACGCTTTGCCTGCTCTTAAACAATATCATTACAAGGACATAGATCTGTGGTTCTCTTTGTATATTCTGATAAAAAATTACATGGCCAAGTTACAAAAAGATGTTGACTGCTTGAGTAAAAAGAACAAGAGTCCTATTAGGAAATTACTCTCCTTATCGCCATTGAAAATGTAAATGAATCGGTTCTAAAGTAGAAATGTGGTGGTGTTTTTCCAAGGATTGAATCACAGTCAAGAAGAACTAATCATCTGTTATAGGTTTTGTTTTCATTATGTTGGCTACTTTATTGCTTCTCATACTGTGAACTGCATATCAAGTATAGCTTCAATTGTATGTTTTGAGGAGGTAGCTTGGCCTTGCTTCTATTTGTATGTATTTCACAATATTTACATTGTGGAGGAAAATGTTATTTAATTTGGGAGGTGTTTCATTCATTTCTGTTTGATAATATGTAATTTACTATGGTAACACATAACTTCAGTATTAAAGTTGTTTTCATAATTTCTATTATATTTCAGTTTTTAAATTGGAAAGGAAAATAATCTTTCCCTAATGTTAATCTAGGTAAATTAAATGAAATTATACAACTTAGCATAATTTAATTTAGATTAAAACAATAATCAGTTAGGAATGAATAGTTGAACATATAAAGCTATTATAGGAAAGTATATGCAAGGGATATAGGCACTTAGCTCTATGAACAATGAAGAAGAATAAAGTTTGATGTCACATTGAAATCTGCTTGTCTTGGGACAGAAAATGGATCCCTTGTCCAAAAGAGCCTCAATACTATCTTAGTATCTAACTTTTGTACATGTTAATCTCATAGTTCTTAGTCACTTCTATAGAACATGAAAATCTCTAGTGACCTACAAATCTAATCTAGTGAAATGTGTGCTTGTGTTCCCTAGTTCAATTTGATCTATTCCTTTCATTGACTATCAAGGGCTAGCAAGATTTAATAATACCTTTGGGAGATCGCAGGTCACAAAGATCATGTTCTCCTATGTTGATTCCCTTGATTAGATGGGTTTTATGGTCATGGAAATGATCAAAGAGAGCAATCTCAAACAATGTAGATGTTCTAGATGTCATTGATATAGATTAGGTTCTTTGTAGTATTCCAAATCAAAACATTCCTATAATGATTCTTCTTTGGAAGGCCTGGGATTTTTCCATTGATATTCAAACATAATAAATGTATAGTGAATCACTTTAGTACATAACAATAAATCATGTGAAATGTGTACTAAGTTGGCTCCTCGTAAGAATAAAATGGGCATGAGTCAACAAAAATTTGAATTTGAATTTTTAATGTTAGGGATCAATTCTGTATAATGTAGGATTGATCTTGTACTAAGATATTGACCTAGACAAGGAAACATTGATATTGATGTTAAAAATGAATATCTAAACATGGGGGAATTGTTTATTCTCTGCAATAACGTCCCTAATTACAAGTAAAATCAAGGAACCTAAGTGTTTGTCCTCTCTTTAATTTGTATAATAGTCCTAACTTTTCGATCCATGTCTAGATCCAATGCATGACACACTCTTAGAGTATTGTGAGTTTGACAACCAAAGTCTGTTGTGCCATTGGCCACCATTGCCATGACATATGCAGTAGTCCACCTCATTCGCTGGCTCACATAAAACAAAAAGGAAAAGAATGTGACATCGGCTTCACCTTGGAACACCACCTCAGTGTTGTTGGCAAAAGTACATGTTAGAACACCACTGTTTAATGCCTCCATGTTACCCCAATGGGCGCAACGTTTCATCATCCTTGCATTATTGCAGAACTTCAGAATCCGTAGGCTTGTTGGCACGTTGTGAAACCTTCTTGTTATTCCCTACATTTTTGGCCTCTCCCTTGGCATGTCCCATCTACTTGCGCCTGTGATCTCGCCAAATCATGGATTCGTGTACAAATAGCATCGCTACACATGCAAAAGGATAGATCTTGCCACCCGAATCTATATGGATGTGATATGAATACTATGACCGACATTAATGTCGGTAGAACATTCTTTGACCATGCCTGAGGGATTGAACGTGAAATTGGAACACAATTGACATAAAAGGACACGAGACCATAAAAAAAGAGAAGGTGGGGGTGGCGGTGGGGGTGGGAGTGGGAGGAGAACATAATATAGGGGCATAGAGGTAGAACTTGTAGAAAGCTTTGTAATTGTAGTGCAACTTTGTTGTACGAGGAATAATCCTTTGATCTCTCGATGTAATGAACTCGAATTTTTATGAATGAAAAGTAAGATCTTATGATATATGGTTAATTACTGGTTTGGAATATTTTTTTTACACATGAATATGGTGTTAGATGGTCTTGGACTCTTGTAATTGGTTATTTACGTAGATGATTGTACCTCTCTTGTTCTAGTTGTGCAACAATGGACCTTGGAGGAGAGATTGGTTAATAGGAAGTTCATGCATCCAGTAGCATATTGTTCATTCTTGAAACTTCTTAGGCTTAATTTCTCTAAGCCCTTACTCTTTTATTTTTCTTTATAAGACGGTTAGAGTATAGTATAGTTTAATTTAGTTTATTTTGTTTTGTGGTTTGTTTCTCTCTCCTTGTAGTTGAGGATTTCCCCACTAAGCTAAGCTTGAACTTGACCAATTTGATTCTCAGGAAAGAACACACTCCATGCCCTCATCAAACAACATTTCATTTCCACTGAGTTACCCTGCATTACTAAGACCCAAAATCCCATAGACCTTGGGGAGATCTTAGTCTCCTTTCAAAAGAGGAACTAGCCCCTTGATTCATGTCTGTTTATCCATGCCACTTTGTAGATAAACATTCATGGTGCTAGAAGGAAGGTAGGCTAGAATTTCTTCCTATTTTGCCTAGGTCAAGTTTTGAGAGCTCACTTGAATCTTCTAGTTTAAACCCACATAGCAGTGACTCTCTTGATATTGAAGAACCCCCATTTGATCCTCAAGAACTCTTTGTTGACTTGTGAATCACTCCATAGGGTCAAATCTTAAACCCATTTGCAACTCCTTTGATAGTTGGAATATACATTCAAGTCAACATATAAAAAAACTCACACCAAGCAATGGCTACAAATCCACTCAAGTGGCTTGGTATAAATAGTCCTCACAATGTTTCTAGTCAAGGACATAACCTCCTCAAGAACCATAACAAGTTCATACCCAAATTCCAATTTAATAGGGGTAGGAGAGTCGAAGAGCATATCTATGCCTAGAAAGATGCCTTAATACATGTGCAAATTCATGAAGATGATGTAGCCTATTGAATGTTCTCATATACACTTGACAAGGCTACATATAACTAGTATTTAGTCCTACCTGCAAAATCTATCACCTCATGGTGAGGCCTTGAAAATGCATTCCTAAACCATTTCAAGTTGCCCATTGACCTCACCATGGTTTATCATCACTTAATAAGTTGTAAGAGAGATCCCAATGAACCTTTGAGCATGTTCAACACCAAATTTCACCAACTTTACACAAGATTGATAGCTCCTTACAAGCCAACTAAGGTTGTTGTTATCCAAATGTATCTTGTGGCCCTTGATCCTCTTACTTCCATGTTTGTGAGAGGTTAGCTTCTCGTGATGGTAACTCTTTCGATTGCATATACAGAGGCCATGACAATTAAAAGACATCTTATACATCGACGTTATGGGTTAGGACCACTCCCTTCTCTAGGACATACCACAACCTATAACCAAGTCCCTATGCCCAATTAGGCCTTGACTTAACATATTCATTTTCTTAGTCCAATCTTGAGAGTTCCTAATCAATTTTAGAACCAACCATACAACTAAAATCAAGTCTTTAAACCTAATCAAGCCATGAACTTCCCACCAATTAGTCAAGTTATGCCAACTCCATAGTTGTCCATGCTTCCTCATGTGAACAATCAATTTTCTCAAGTTGGTGTTGAAGATGATAAAATGGGAAAATATGATAGAAATATAAAGTAAACATAAACAAATGGTATACCTTCAAATCTTCACTCCATTTTAGTCTCCTTGATAAAGTGGAAGAAATACATGTACCCAGCTGCAAATCCTAGCTTTACCCAATACTATTGAATGTGGATTGCTCAAATATGAACCAACATAATGAGGGCAATAAATTGACAATGATTTGAGAGTAATTTGGCTATGATGGTGGTAATATTATGAGAGCATAAGTTTGTGGATACTTAGAGCTTAGAGTCTTCTTAGTCTTAGTCTTAGCCTTCAGAGTCAAAATGTTTGGAGAGGCTCTTTATTTATAAACTTTTGGAGGATTTTAGATCAATCGTTGGAATTCAAAGATGAGATCCAATGGATGAAATTTCATAGTGAAATCAATGGATGGGGTTTCATCAACAAAGATGGAGGGCTCACAATACTTTTGAATTTTTAATTTGGTCTTGGGAAGGTTTTGCATTATGAAGATGGAGACATGTGAATGAATTAAAAATTCATTTTATGGGTGAGTGGGATGAGATAGGACAAGTGAATGAATTGGAAATGGTGAGGTGGAGACACATGTGATCTTAATTAATTAAATAATGTAGATTATTTAATTAATTATGGGGAAATGGGTTAATGAAGGGTTAGATTAATTAAATAGCGGATTAATTTAATTAATCCGACTGTAGGAAATTAGTGGATGGTGATCCAAATTAATTAAATGGAGGTTTATTTAATTAATTTGGTTGTAGGGATTTGGTGGGATAGGTTAGTTAATAAAATAAATAAGATTTATTTAATTAACCAAGGTTTGGCTATAGGTAAGGTTAAATTAATTAAATAAATGGACTTTATTTAATTAATTTGAGCTAATGGAAAAGAGGGATAATTAATTAAATAAATATTAATATTTATTTAATTAATTTTGGGTAATGGTTAAGGAGAGTAATTAATTAAATAAAATTTATTTAATTAATTGTGGGTAGGTGATAATGGGGATAGGATAAATTCATTAAATAAAATGGTTTATTTAATTAATCGTGAGGAAGGGGATAAGTTAGCGCAGAAGGAGATGCTAGGGAAATACTGAAAAAATGGTGGTGTAAGGTATGTCATTTTCAGGTGCATACATTTTGCCCCTCTTTGATGTGGCATCACGACCAAGTGGGACTGGTGTCATATCAAAGAAAATTAAAATTTTGCCCTAGTTGATCGAAGGGAAGGGGAAGAATAGATGGGATATGCCCCCTCGAGAGATCAGACAAAAAAAATAAACTTTTCAGGTGAACTCTCGAAAAGAAGGAAATGGTGGTGAAAATGGGATTTAGGATAAAAACGGGGTCAGAAGAAAAAGAAATGGGGAAAAATCGATATGATATGAGGCTTGGCGATGAAAAATTTAGGGCTAGGCTAGAAAAAAAAAATAGGGCTATGGCTTAGGTGGAGGCTATAAATAGGCTATGGGGGCCCATATTCCTCATTTGCACATCTAAGCTTGAGTGAGTTGGAGAGAAGAGAGCATTAGAGTGCAGAAGCTATGGCCCAAATCCCATGTCATAAGCATCAAGCAGAGCGAGTTCAGGAGTACCAGTGACCTCCAGAGGCTGAAGAGTCGGTATATTTCATATCTCATGCTATCATGACCATTTTTTATGTATATATGCGATGAGTATTTTGTGGGCGGCCTACATGATGACGTGATGTGATTATTTATGATGTTTTTATGATGTATATGTTGGATGTTATTTTAGTATATGATTATGGTTTATGTCATGTATGGATGCTTATATGATGGACATGTGATGGGTTATGTGAGGGTTATGTGATGGATTATGTTATGGATCATGTTATGGATATATGGATCATGTGATGGATATATGGATTATGTTATGGATGGATGCTTATATGATGGACATGTAACAGATTATGTGATGGATGATGTTATGGTTTATGTTTTTGATGATGCAGATATGCATAGGTGTATTGTTTATGTTTATGATAATGGATTTATTAAATTATGTCATGGGTTACGATGATGTGTATGTGATGAGACTGGATTTTTGTTTATGAATGTATGGATGTATTTATAGATGTATTATGATGTGGATTATATATGGACATGTTTATGGTTTTTTTGTGATGGATTATATAATGTATGCTTTGTGATGAATGGATTATGATGATGTTATGTTTATGTGATTGTGTATTATGAGGTGTAACATGCTCAGGTACACAACGAAATAGTTAACAAGCTCACTTGCTACCTTTCGAGGGATTTACTTGAAGGAAATCAATTCTATTGCATTTATCTAACTGAACACTTGTGTGGTATAGATGCATTAGATGGATGTGTGATGTGAGTTATATGTTATGGATGTATTTATTGTATGTGATGTATGGATGGCTATGTTATGTGATTTTTGTTTTGTGGATGGCTTATGCATATGTTATGATGATGTGATGTATGGTTAGGTGTTATGGGTGAAATGAAAGATTGAATCCTTTTAATTTCATGCTTTGTACACTAGATCAAGATTTAATCCATTTAAAGTTCTTTAATTTCACATTAATGCCAAACGTATAGTTGCTATTTATAAGCGATGAGACTTTGGTGTGCTTAAAAAAAGGATTCAATTTTTTGGGGTTGTGGTATGGTTATGATGCGATCGGTGAGTGGGAGATAATTGGCGGAAAATCTATTGCATTTGATTTGCATGTGTGTATGATTCATATTGTGTGTTTGAGTGATTATTTTGTTAAGTTACTATAATTGTAATGATATGTTTATGCAATTATGATGTGGATTTAGTCAAATGATATGATGATTATGATGATGAAGATGATGTGGTACTATCGCGTTGATGCAGGTGTATGCAATGGATGATCGTGATGATGATGCATTGATTTGAGGTCATGATACAAAGTGTCATTATGTGAGTGAGGGATAATTAGATGGATTGGGGATGGGGGGTTAGTTGGGGGAATGGTTGGGAAGCAATATGAACATGCTTGCTAGGAGGGGAAAAGTGGATGGAAAATTAGTTGGGAAGCATCATCAACATGCTTGTTGGGGGGGAAAGTGGATTGGGATGAGTCACCATCTTTATTAATGTAAAGCCAAAGGTGGGGGCGTTATGGATGGATATGGATTCGTGATAGGGGTGGGTGAGTATGATAGGATAGATAAGGGTTGGGATTATGCTAGTATGTTTTAGAGCAATCCTAAGTTTTAATATAGAAAAAAGGATATTTTTTCACCAAGGTATAGGAGACCAAGGTGATGATGTATATCCAAATTTGCATGGACTTGATATTCAAACAAGAGGGTGTGCTTACACATGCCCAACGTAGTACAACCTTGTCTAGACGTATGGGGAAAGAAACTTAGAGCATTGAAGTCCTAGTGCACAAAATGTATAATCCTTAGATGCAAAGGATGGATGTTATGCAAAAAGCTATTCCAACACACACAAGATATGAATACCAGCTGGAGTAATAAGAACATCCAACAAACACGGCATACAACAACTAATGACTCTTGCCCCATTCTATACCATCCAATGACACACCAAGAAATGGAATATCAAGATGGTTCTTGGGTAAGTGTAGAAGGGGTATAAAAAGATAAATCAAAACAAAAGACCAATTGACAAACAAACTAATAACCATTAAATATCTTGCCAAGATTGTGGATTGAATGTGATTGGGCTTTGCTTATTGCGGGAATGATATATCCTAAGGCATAGGTTGTGATGATGGTTGTTGCAGGATAGGCATAAGATATAATGGTTATGTGGTCTTTGGAGATTTGGTCTAATGTGTATGATTGATGTTGTGGTATGTTGTTTTTGTGTGAGTTGTTTGCTTAGTTTAGTTGTCTTTAGTCCTCAATCAAGACACGGTAGATTTATTGCTTGGATTTTTTTTGGTATTTTGAAGGTTTTCTAACTTTTTTTTATATTTTGAAGGTTTTCTAATTTTTTTTTATATTTTGAAGGTTTTCTGATTCTTTTGGTATTTTTGAATATAGTGTATGCACAAAAAGATGCATGAGACAAATTGTATAATGATCCATAGTATGCATACAAAGATTTGATTCTTATCTAAACTCAAGGATTTTTCCCCTAGTGTGGAATGATAATGTGAGGGAGATGGAGACACTTAATGTTTACAAGCACAAGCTATGATAGGGTATGGATATAAAATGATGGGGTATGAAGTGAACGAACAAGAACTTAATAGATGGTAGATAAGGCCACTACTCAAGGCACCTGAGATAAGTTTTCACCATGGTACTTATCTAAGGTGCCATCGAAGTGGTTTTCACCATTAGACGGCTTTATTGCACTCGGATGGCTTTTTTTAGTTTTTTTTTTTTTGACTTTTTTGACATTTTTCCAACTTTTTTATTTTTTAACTTTTGGGATATATTTGTTGGGTCAAGCATAAAATCTCTTGAGATGCATGACGTTTATAGGCTCATCTAGAGTTTGGCCCTCAAGTGTTTCTAGTTGATAAGCTCCTGATCCATAGTTGGTTGTTATAACAAATGGTCTTAGCCAATTTGGTTCAAACTTGCCTTTTTTGTCACGGTCTTGCAAGTTCCTCTGATTTTCCTTTAGTACAAGGTCACCCACTTCAAAGTGACGAGTCTTGATCTTCTTGTTATAGCTACAGAGAAGGCAATTCTAATATGCTTGCAAGTGATTGAGAGCATTGAGACGTCTTTCTTCTAGGAGTTCCAACTCACCTGATACTCCTTGTCAATGAGATTTTACAAAGATATTCTTAACGAGGGGAGCCTGACCTCAATTGGTAAAATTTCTTCGGAGCCAAAGACAAGTGAATATGGTGTGGCTCCTGTGGGGGTACGGATGCTTGTCCGGTATGCCCAAAGGGCAGGGTTAAGTTGGAGGTACCAGTCATGGCCAACTTCATTAATTGTTTTCTTCAAAATTCTTACGATGGTTTTGTTGGAAGCGTCATCTTGACCATTACCTTGGGGGTAATATGGGGTGGAAAAATGGTGTTGGATGTGGAATTTTTGACAAAGGGTGTGAAGTTCTTGGTGCTTAAAGGGTTTCCCATTGTCAATAATGATGGTGAGGGGTATACCATACCGGCATATGATGTAATGTAGGATAAACTTAGATATTTGTTTGCCAGTGATATATGTGAGTGGAATGGCCTCAAACCACTTTGTGAAATATTCAATGGTGGTAATAATGAATTTATGGCCATTGGAGGAAGATGGATGGATTTTACTAATCAGGTCGAGCCCCCATTGTGAAAAGGGCCAAGGAGTGGTGATAGGTTGCAATTCTTGAGATGGAGCATGCATCAAGTCGCCATGCTACTAACATGGAAGGAATTTCTTAACAAATTGGTGAGCATCTTGTTCCAGTGTCGATCAATAGTAGCTTTTTCTCAAGATCTTTGCTAGGGTAGGTCCACTAAAGTGTGCACCACAGATACCTTCATGTACCTCTTGTAATTCATTTTGGGCTTCTCTTGAATTGAGACACCTTAAAAGGGTACCATCAAGACTTTTTTGATATAAGTTATCACCGAGGATGGTGAAACGGGTGGCAATACAGATGAATGTGTGACATTGGGTGGAGGATAGATTGGGTGGGGTGATGTTATCATGGAGGTAAAGGTATATATCCTGATACCAGGGGGATAAGGGGCTAATAATTTCATATACTAGTTCAGATTGTGGAACATCATATGCTGGAGTTTCTAATTCCTTAATGAGGAATTCACACTGCTAGTTATTTTTTGGCATATTAACAAGAGACCCTATTGCAGGCATGGCATCTGCTACTTTGTTGTTCAATCTAGGCACTTGTTCAAACTAGATCTTAGAAAAGTACTCTTTGAAGTCATCTACCATTTTCTTGTAGGGTAGAAGTTTGTCATCTTTTGTTTTGTATTCATTGTTCACCTGTTTGATCACCAGTTGAGATTCACCATAAACAAGTTATTTCTCAATTCTCCATTGGATAGTCATGCAGAGTCCTGTGATGAGTGCTTTGTAGTCTGCCACATTATTGGTACAAGAGAATGTGATTTTGTAGGATTTAGGGATGCAATCTCCTTGGGGAGTAACGAACAATATCCCTGCTCCTGATCCATGATGTGTGTATGATCCATCAAAATGCATTTTCCAGTTCAGGATAGGTGTAACTGTGAAGATGGATTCATCTGGAGATTCTGAAAGAAGTGGATGATCTGTTGGAATTGGTGCCTTAGCTAATTAATTTGCCATGATATGTCCTTTGATTTATTTTCTTCCTATGTACTCAATGTCGAATTCACTTAGGATCATCACCCACTTAGCCATGCGACCAATAAGAGCTACTTTTGATAGAAGATACTTGAGTGGGTCTATTTTTACAATGAGCTTGGTTTTATAATTAAGCATGTAATGTCACAATTTCTGTGATGAAAAGACAACTGCTAAACATGCACATTCAATTGGTGTATAGCTAAGATCATATCCCACTAAGGTGCAGCTGATGTAGTATATAGCTCTTTCTTTTTTGTTGTCATCATGTTGTGCTAATAAGGCCCCTATTGTTGTCGATGTTGCTAAGATATATAATTATAGGGATTGATCTAGTTGTGGCGGCATGAGAACTGGTGGTGTCGCAATATATTTCTTTAGCTGATCAAAGGTTCTCTAACATTTTGTATCCCATGTAAATGCCACATCTTTACGGAGAAACATTAGAATGGGTGGCACTTATTTGCTAACTATACAATGAAGCATCTTATTGATTGGAGTTTTCCTTGGATGCTACGAAGCTATTTCAAGTTTCTTAGAGGAGGCATTTCAACTATAGCTTTCACTTTTGTTGGGTCAACCTCAATGCCTCGTCAAGATATGATGTAGCCTAGGAGTTTTCCAGAGGTGACCCCAAAGACACATTTTTTTGGATTTAGGCGCACCTTGTATTCTTCAAGACAATTAAATTTCTTAGCCAACACATCTAAGTGCCCTGCTCTTGTTTTTAATTTTCCCAATAGAACATCTACATAATCTTTCAGGATGTTGTGGAACATGTCATGGAAAATAATAGTCATAGCATGTTGATATGTGGCCCCATCATTCTTAAGGCCAAAGGGCACGACTACCCAACAGTAAGTAACCCATGAACAAATGAAGGCAGTATTGTGTTGGTCTTCTTCAACGATTCTAATTTGGTTGTAGCCCGAAAAACCATCCATAAGAGATAGCATCTCATATCCATTTGTTAATTCCACTATGATGTCAATGTTTGGTAGAGGAAAGTCATCCTTGGGACATGCTTTGTTCAGGTCTCTGAAGTCTGTGCATATGTGTATGCCCCTAGTGACTTTTACTATTGGGATAATGTTTGAGACCCATTCAGGATAATCGATGGGTCGAATGAATCTGACATCTAGAAGTCTTTTGAGTTCATCTTTCACTGAAGTGCTATCTGTGGATGAATTTTCCTAAGCTTCTTCTTGATTGGCTTGACATCAAGATATACTGCCAAGTGATGTACTACCAATTAAGGTTCCAAGCCAGGCATATCAACATATGTCCATGCAAAGTTAATGCCTCTTTTCTTGAAGAATGTTGATAAATTCATTTGTTTTTTTGGGGTGAGCGAAGAAGTTTTGAAGCTAATTTGTGGTGACTCATCTATACTTAGATTCATCTCTTGTGATTCTTCTCCCAAGATAGGAGATCTCTCTTTATACAATGTTGGTGCCTCGAGGAGGTCAAGTCTCTCATCCTCTAGTGCCTCAGGGAGGTTTACACATCCTCTAGCTCCATAGGGAGGTTTACTCTAGGGGATACGTCCTTTATTTTTATTTTTTTGTCATCCAAAAATGCCACATTGTGGTTTTCACTAGGGGATGTTGTGTTTTTTTTATTTTCTTGTTTTTGTGACTAAGAGACTTGGTGGTCTCCCCAAATTAAGCAAATGTGTTGAGCTATATGATGTATCCTGCTTTATGGTCCCTTAGGGGCATGTGTTCTCTTACCCCCATGAGTTCTGCGAGGGCCTCATCATTTTGAATAGTATCAAGTATAGGAGGCCCTTATTGGTCCCAATCTGTGAGTTGGGGGTATACGAGTGGAAGCTTGTTGGATGATGATGGCATAGTAGAGAGGGCATATATGGTACAAATGGATGTTTCATAGAGGAGCTCGGTGAAGTCATCAAAAGGGTCTCGATAATCCCCTTCATTGGTGTTATTGATAATGGGAAAGGCCTTTGTGACCTTAGTTAAGATATAATCTAGTTTTGAGGATACAAGCTTGGGTTTTCCATATCCTAGACCTTGATATCAATGATTTCTTGTTGCTTACATGGGCTTAATGATTCCTTGTTCATGAATTCATAGGCCTCCTTATCCTTTATAGCCCATGTTTTTCAAAATGCGAAGACTTTTTCCATATTTTTCTATGGGTAGAATAGGAGTTTTGTCATCTTCTTTTTCTCTGTAAAGCTAAGAAGATATATCTTCAAGAACATCTTGTTCCATTAGATGTTTGCTTTCAAAGGTAGGTGACAAGTTGAATTTGATGACAATTGTAGATACCATGTCAAATTTTGGCTTGTCGAATGCTTTAGGAGATAGTGGAAGTTCACCCACACAAAAGGTATCGTGTAAGTTTGTTACCCCAATTTTGATCTTTGTCTCTATACAATTCAATTTTGGTCTAACTTAGTCTTTTCTCCTTGTCCTTGTATTGTGTCTCCAAGTCTAATTCACTTTCCTTCTTTTATTGACAAAATTCTCTTCTCTTGAACACAAGGTTTTGGGGCCTTCTTTTCTAAATTTCCTTTGTTATCGATGTTCTTGTGTTTTCTCAAACTTGACTTATTTTTTTCTATGTTATCAGGAAAATCCCCAGTTGGCAAACTTTGTCAAAAAATTTCTGAGTTCGCGAACTCTATCGGTAAAAAATTGAGTTCGCGAATCCTCGACTTAACCGATAACCTCTCCTCGGTGTCTTGTCATTTCTTCATTAGGTTTTCTTTTATCAGCTTTCTTTGCCTTTCACGAACTTAACCCGTGATTCTTTGTCTTATTTCTTGTGTTTTTAGTTTTGCTGATAAGTCGATATCCCGACAAACCAATGACTTATATTTGGTTCTTGTCAAGTCTTTTTCACTGATAAAGGAGAAATATTGATTAGTCATGACTTTTCTCTAAGATTCATGGAAGGTACTTTTTGCTGACCATTGTTATAACTTTTGAGCCTTGTAAATTTTATCAGAGAATCGCATGGTTTGCGAAATCCTAAAATCGCGGATAAAGTGACAAATACATACAATCAGAGAGATACGAAGTTCATGAAGTCATTTTTTTGCTGATTAAGTGAACACGAAAGTTGGAGATTTAGTTCGTAAAATGAAAAGTTTGCCGACAATTAAGTTTAGCGATGGCCAGATTTGTTGATTAAGTAAAAAGTGAGATGTTCACGTAAAGTGAAAACTCCCAATAAAGTGTTTCAACATATTGAGTGAAGGCAACATTTATTATAATGGAGCATTTAATGTTATAACCCTACCCCGCCCTATTTTGTTCACCTTATAAATTAAGTAAAGCCTCTCTTAACGCATTTTTCACAATTTCTATTGAGAACGCGATATTGGGAGCCAAACCATAGTCTGTCTAGTTACTCCTTTACTGTAAGCATCACATCCAAGGTAAGTGCACTACCTATTCTCTTTTCAAGTTTAAAATTTGTTGTTAGCTAGTAGTGGGGTGATGCAGAGCGCACAATGGAAGCGGGCAAAGCTTAACAATAAACTACCAAACTGTGGTATATGCATAACATGACTTGCTATAGCCGGCTACTATACCTAGATTCACCGTTACGATCGGTCACTGCTTGTATCTGCCGAAAGATACATTCCTGACATGCATACCTCATATGCATTCACAACATACATTCTCCTGCGTGCCTTTGTGATGTACATTCGCATTATACATCTGAAACTTATGCCGACTGATTTCTACTATTGGCGTGATTCCCCTTCGTCGGTGAAGCTCTCAACTACTCTTTGATGCACCAAGGTTTTGAGCACGATCCGCACTCCTCGGCATAATAACTACTATTATTGGCCACGCTAGGGTTTTCTGCTGGTACTCTAAACATTGTTGCACAATCTTCCTTCACTGAACCCTAGCACATGGAGATGCTAGGTGAACTACTGTGCACAATCCGGGATCTAGAACATCTGCGTTGCCAAAACAATGAAACAAACAAGAAACGAAAACAAATATATATACAATGAAGCCATTCCACTGATTTTGACAGAAATCTTATTAGTGGAATGCTTCATATCGACATTTTGCAACAATGGGAAAACAGAAAGGAAAAGGGAAGCTACAGCTATGCAATTCATATTTACAAAGAATGGGAAACAAAATTGACAACATAGAAAAGATCGATTTCTCCTTAACAAAGCTTGATTACATTTGCATAGTTACATTCAATCACAATATCATCTGACTGATCACAATCTCAATCCCTAATCTCTATGCATTCGATTTATTTCTCTGGGTTTTTATAGATTCACCCAGAATAGTACCAAATTGACTCCAAGCGGCTGGGAGATCGATTCCAAGTGGCTGGGAAACACTACTGTCTATTTTTGGCATTATTGCTATTTTTAGCATTATGCGATTATAATTGACAAATGTCCCCTAAGTCACTTGGGACCTACAAAATGAACCTAGACATAAACTAAAATGAAAAAGCATTGGTCAATAGACCTTATTACAACATAAAACAAAACATGAACTTAAATGACTTGTGTTAGGTGCCCCTGCACCATACTCCCAGGGTTTAAAAGAACTCAAGTCCCTTGAGGAACCAAGTCTAAAATATGAACCCCATGCTTGATGATGTCTTCCTCGGTCATCCAGGTTGCATCCTCATCAAGTAAACCATGCCACTTGACCAGATACTGCTTGTAGGTTTTGTGTCTGGTCTTCTTCTGAACCTTTGTGTCCAAAATACAGTCCAACTAAAGTGGCTGACTCGGTGGAAGATCATAAATCCATTCTGCATCTTCTGCTCCTGTCTTTGCTGCATTGGCCCCTCTGAATGGAAACAAATCTACCACATTGAAAATGGGTGATATTGCTAAACCTGGAGGAAGTTCAATCTCATAAGCATTAGGCCCAAATTTGCGTACAATTATGCATGGACCTATCTTCTTTATGAGAAGTTTTGTTGGCTGCCCCTTTGGAAGTCTTTCCTTCTTTAGATAAGCCACCACCAAATCCCCAACTTTGTATTGGACATCCCATTTCTTCTGATCAGCTCTCTCTTTGTATTTCCCTGTGTTCTTCTGGATAGTTTCCCTTACAGCATCATGGATATCCTTCATGCTGACTGTAAAATCTTCTCCTTGTGCACTCCTTTTCTCCATGTTCTGGAGATCCTTGAGCTCCAAAATTCCCCTGGGATGAATCCCATATACAACTTCAAAAGGGCTCTTTCCTGTGCTCCTATTAATAGAATCGTTATATGCAAACTTTACTTGTGGGATGATCATATCCCATGCTTCTCCATGCTGTTTAGTCAAACACCTCAAAAGATTACCCAGTGATCTATTCACCACCTCAGTTTGTCCATCCGTCTGAGGGTGATAGGCTGACGTGAAAGATAATTGAGTGCCCAATTTCTTCCACAATGTGCGCCAAAAATATCCCACAAACTTGGGATCTCTGTCAGTAACTATGTTCAATGGTAAACCATGAATTCTTACTATCTCTTTGAAGAAAAGACTAGCAATATGTGAAGCATCATTCGTACATTTACATGGCATGAAATGAGCCATTTTACTAATCCTATCAACAACCACAAACACACTGTCAAATCCTCTTTGAGTCCGGGGAAGACCCAAAACAAAATCCATACTGATGCACTCCCATGGCCTTTGAGGAATTGGAAGTGGTTGATAGAGACCTACATTAGATGAAGTTCCTTTTGCCCTCTGACAAATGCTACAAGTTTCCACAAATTTCCTAACATCAGTTTGCATCTTAGGCCAGAAGTAAAGCCTTCTTACTTGTTCTAACATCTTGTCCAGTCCAAAATGACCTCCAAGACTACCACAATGTTTCTCTTTTATGATGTTCTCCCTCATGGAACACCTAGGCACACATAGTTGGTTGCCTTTGAATAGTAGCCCTTGCTATAACAAATATTCAGAAAAATCAAAATGATAGGAATCTAAAAATTGTGAAAATATTGTATATATCTCCTTGAAGTCCTCATCATCCTGGTACATATTCTTGAGAGAATCCACTCCCACACTTTGCAACTGGATTTCCTGTATAGTACACACTCTTCTACTCAAAGCATCTGTCACTTTGTTGGCTTGTCCCTTCTTATGTTTGATGGAAAAGGTATACACCTGGAGTTGTTCAACCCACTTCATATGCTTGTGATTTAGCTTCTCCTGCAAATTCAGAAAACTCAAACCATGGTTGTCAGTATAAACAATGAATTCCTTGGGCAAGAGATAATGTCTCCATTTTTTCAATGCTTGAACCATTGCGTACAATTCTAGATCATATGTGGAATACTTTCGTTTAGCATCATTCAACTTTTCACTGAAGAAAGTAACAGGTCTGCCTTCCTGACTCAAGACAACACCAATGGCAAGGTTACTGGCATCACACTCCACAGTAAACAACTTATTAAAATCAGGCAAAACCAAAATGGGTTTCTTTGCTATTTTCTGTTTGAGAATCTCAAAAGATTCATCTGCTACTCTATTCCAAACAAACTTACATTTCTATCCTCCTTTTATGGTATCCAGAATGGGTGCACAAATATGACTGAATCCTCTTATGAATTTCCTATAAAAAATTGCCAACCCATGAAAACTTCTTACATCACTTACTGTTTTAGGTGCTAGCCAAGACAGAATAGCATTTACCTTCTCTGGATCCATTTTCAAACTGCCCTAGGATATCACAAATCCAAGGTATGTGAGTTCTTCCTTCATGAAGATACTCTTCTCCATATTGATCATTAGTTTCTCCTTATGCAGGTTCTTCAACACCTGTTCCAAATGCTGCAAATGTTCTTCCTTTGTTCTGCTAAAAACCAGAATATCATCAAGATAGACAACAACAAATTTACCAATAAAATCTTTCAATACCTCATTCATTAGACGCATGAAAGTGCTTGGAGCATTGGACAGTCCAAATGGCATCACCAGCCACTCATAAAGACCTTCATTAGTCTTAAAGGTTGTCTTCCATTCATCCCCTTCTCTAATCTTGATCTGATGGTATCCACTCTTGAGATCAATTTAGAAAAATACCGAGCTCCAACCAAACAATCCATAAGGTCCTCTATTCTGGGCATAGGAAACCTATATTTGATGGTGATCTTATTTATGGCTCTCAAATAAGTACATAACCTCCATTTGCCATCCTTCTTGGGAGCTAAAACTGTGGGTACAACACATGGACTAAGCATATCCTCCACCATGATACGATTATATTTGTCTAACAATTCCTGCACTTCCTTAGGGACTTTTTCCTTGTTGTTTTCAGACAAATCAGAATTGTCTTTAGGTTTCAAAATTAGAGCATATCCCTGGGTTCCCTCTTCTTTCAGAGTATGGAGAAACTCTTTCCCACTCATTAACATGATACTTGATCGTACATTCTTGTCTACACCTTCTTCTGGTAAAGGATCCATCTTATACTGTCTACCATTCTTAGTGATCACAAAGGAATTGGATTTACCATCATGTTGGGCTTGTACATCATACTGCCAAGGTCTTCCTAATAGTAAATGGCATGCATCCATGGGAATTATATCACACAGAAGTTTATCTCCATATTCCCCTATCTGAAATTCTACCCAAGCTTGTTCATCAACCAAGACTTGCTGCCCTTTGTTCAGCCATGACACTTTGTATGGACTCACATGTGGTAATCTTCTCAAATTCAGTTTCTGTACCATTTCTACTGAAACTAAATTTTCAGTGGAGCCAGAATCAACAATTACCTTACACCTCTTGCTAGAAACCTTACACAGAGTTTTGAATAGTGTTTTCCTCTACGGTGGTTCTTTGTTTTGTGGTACCTTTAGCATCATTCTTCTCATCATGAGACTTTCTCCATCTTGTGTTGGAGTTGCGCTTCCCATAGGTGAGTTCACACTCTGACAATCTTCTTCTTGAATCAACTGGCTCCTTCTCTCTCCTCCATTAGAGCTTGAGGCTTTCTCTGGACACCTGCCTGTTGTGTGCTCAATTTGGTTACAATTATAACATCTTCCTGTGAAGACGTTAGGACCTCTACCTGGTCCACCAAATTTGTCTCTCCCATTGGGTCTCCTTCCCCTGAAACCCTCTCTGGAACCAAATTCTCCACTGTGTTCTTTCTGACTGAACTCCCCTTGATTCTTTTGGAACTGATTTCTGCCACCAAAGCTATTTCTGCCCTTGAAATTCTTTCCACCTCTGCCTCTGTTCTGTTGTTCTCCTTTTCTTTTCAATTTCTCTTCTACTCTCAGAGCCACCTGTAAACATTTGTCCAATGTTTCTGGTGTCAAGATGGCAATCTCATCTTGTATACTATACTTTAGGCTATTAATATACCTGGCAACTCTTCCTTTTTCATCCTCAGCATGTCCACACCTTAGAGACAATTTATGAAATTCCTCTGTATAGGTGGATACATCCATATCCTTCTACCTGAGGTTCTACATTTTCTTGTATATCTGCACTTCATAATCTGCTAGTAAGAACTGAGCCTTGATCCTCTCTACCATCCGATTCTAGGATGAGATCATGCTCTTGCCACTCTTCACCCTTTCTCCCTGGGTGTAGTTCCACCACGTGAGTGCAGTGCCCTTCAATTTTGTCTTTGCAAACTTGACTCTTCTATTCTCCGGTACCTCTTTGTACTCTAAGTAATTGTTCAAAGCCTCGACCCATTCGATGACTTCTTCTGCATCCATCTTTCTGCTAAACATCGGAATCTCCATTCTTGATTCAGACGACTCCTTACCAAGCAATTTTATGGCCTCCAGAAATTGTTTCTGATCTGCAGATATATTTGTCTATCCTGGGCTTGTTTCCTCTTCCCCACCTTCATCTTCTCCATCAGTCTCCTCATCTGATTTCCTGCCTTTTCCCAAGGTCTTCAACTCATCCTGGAGTGCGTCCTTGACTCCAGTCTTGTTCAACTCCTCCATCTCCTTGAATATTTTGACCACTTCGGTGGTCATTCCCTTTGGAGGCATCTCGCTAGCCCCTCCTTCACTTTCTCTGTTTGACATAAACATTCACAGACAATGCCAACACTTTTGTAGACCTTTCACTGGCTCTCATACCAAAATGATGCAGAGCGCACAATGGAAGTGAGCAAAGCTTAACAATAAACTACCAAACTCTGGTATATGCATAACATGACTTGCTATAGCCAGCTACTATACCCCGATTCACTGTTACGACCGGTCACTTCTTGTATCTGTCGAAAGATACATTCCTAACATGCATACCTCATATGCATTCACAACATACATTCTCCTGCATGCCTTTGTGATGTACATTCGCATTATACATCTGAAACTTATGCCGACTGATTTCTACTATTGGCGTGATTCCCCTTCGTCGGCGAAGCTCTCAACTGCTCTTCGATGAGCCAAGGTTTTGACCACGATCTGCACTCGTCAGCATAATAACTACTATTATTGGCGACGCTAGGGTTTTCTACTGGTACTCTGAACATTGTTGCACAGTCTTCCTTGACCAAACCCTAGCACATAGAGATGCTAGGCGAACTACTATGCACAATCCATGATCCAGAACATCTGTGCCACCAAAACAATGAAACAAATAGGAAACGAAAACAAATATATATACAATGAAGCCATTCCACTGATTTCGACAGAAATCTTATTAGTGGAATGCTTCATATCCACATTTTGCAACAATGGGAAAATAGAAAGGAAAAGGGAAGCTACGGCTATGCAATTTGTATTTACAGAGAATGGGAAACAAAATTGACAACATAGAAAAGATCAATTTCTCCTTAACAAAGCTTGATTACATTCGCACAGTTACATTTAATCACAATATCATCTGACTGATCACAATCCCAATCCCTAATCTGTATGCATTTGATTTATTTCTTTGGGTTTTTATAGATAAACCCAGAGTAGTACCAAACTGACTCCAAGCGGCTGGGAGATCGATTCCAAGTGGCTGGGAAACACTACTGCCTATTTTTGGCATTATTGCTATTTTTAGCATTATGCGATTATAATTGACAAATGTCCCTTAAGTCACTTGGGACTTACAAAATGAACCTAGACATAAACTGAAATGAAAAAGAATTGGTCAATAGACCTTATTACAACATAAAACAAAACATGAACTTAAATCACTTGTGTTAGGTGCCCCTGCACCATGGGGGGTGTGCATTGTGGTTTTCCTTACCTTTCATGACTTGTGGAACCCTGTTTCTCCCGACCATTAACCATAGCTCCCTCTCGCCTAACCTAAAACCCTTGGTCATTATCATAGTCAATGGCCTTACACACAATTGGTTACTTGGGTTTGTCAAGATGAACTACAAATATCAAGGGTTGGACATTTCTTTTATCATCGAGAATTAGTTGGTGGGGGTAAAAGATATCGATTTGGGGCACATTGACCTCAAGGAATTTTGGGCCAGAATGAATGCCAACCTAAGAACACCTATTGCTCAAAAGACCTTAGACAATGGATTGGCACACCCAGGTGGCTTCCCTTGGCAATCAAATGCACTAACCTGATCATGGCTTGCATTCAAAATTATCATGCTGAAACTTGAGAGATCAAGATAGTGAGTGGTAAAACAATATTGCAAATAAATTCCAATGCCATTAATGATAGATTGGCTTTACCCATGCATGAAGAATATGCCAAGGTTTCATAGGAAATAAGTTGGAATTTCTTTATAGATGGAAAGAAAATGCACAAAGACTCCATTGCTACCACATGGCTAAAGAAGGAAAAGAAGGGTGGGTCACAATTGCCCAAAAACTTTGTCAAAGCCCTTTTTAAAGATGATATTTTAGACATTACATTATTGCACATGGTGGTTGGTAGTAAAGACTGTAATAAATTTGCTAATTGGATGTGTCAATTTATCCTCATCATTTGTACTGGGAAACAGTATATAGACTAGTCCCAAATTATCAGTGAGAGTTTGCATGATCAACTAGTTAATTTCTAATCTAGGGGCAAAAAGTTCCACATGTGTTCCTATTTGATTTATTTATTGGCCACAACCCAACAAGTTTGGTCGGGATTAGACATTGATGGTCCCATGACCTAGGATACATAGGTCTATGATTATTTCCCTCAATTACAAGAGGAGCATGGTAATAAAGTTTATAAGAGGGTTAATGATGCCTTTCTAATGCTAATGGTGAAGAAGATTTATGAAAACCCTGAAATTAGAATTTCAACTGAAGCAACCAATTGGGTGATGAGGTTTGGAAGTTATTTCATTTGGTTTGACAAATTCACATATATCAGGATAGGTGGCTTCAAATTTCCTCCTCTAAAGCTATCTCAGTATGCCTCCAACTATCTTGTGTTTTTAGAAGTGTGTAGACAGGCCTATCTGGATGGCAAGAGGTATTATGATTCTAAGAAGAAAGGGTACCTATTCCCTTTGAAGCTAACTCACTACACATGTACTAAGCCTGATAATGCTAAAAATGTGGACATGCTCCTTGCCAAGCAACATTTGTCTTCCTTTAGCTCTAGGAGTTTCTCTAATAATAAAGACTTTGTGAAGAAAAATTTCTACTTTCCTATGTTAAGGGAACACAAACCTCATTTAGAAGATTTTTGGGTTGATTGTGTAGATGAGTTTGAAGTGAGAAGGAGAGATTGGTCAAGGCTAACCTTAGACCAAATGAGAATTATCAGCTTGGTTGGAATCTCCCCAACTTGGTGGATGATTACACTAATTTGGTTGACCCTACCTTTTCTATTGAGAATGCCAAACCCCTGCCTAATGTTGACTAGGTTGTAGATGAAATAACAAATATTAAGACTAGATCTTGTTTTGTATTGAATAGAAGCCTGCAATGGCTAAGATCTAAGATGGATGGTGATGGTGCAGGTTCTCTTTCTCATAAGGAGAAGGTCATGGAAGAGAAACAAGTCTCTGCAAGTACTTCTAACCCAAGTACCCCTATCACTGTTTGAGATACCAATCTATAATCTCCAGTCACAGATTGGGGTGATAGTGGGAATGAGCCTCAAAAGAATATTGATCTGAAAGGCCATGGTGACAAAGGTAACCCCAAGAAGAAGATGAAAACCAAAAAAGTGTCTGAACCCCTAGGCTAATAAAATGTAAGAACAAAAGCAAGTACTGCAAGATGAAGATGATGGGTTGACAAAACCCCCTAGAAATCAAGATACAACTCCTCTTCCTAGTTCCCAGGATAGAATTTTTCAAACTCTTCCTTCTCAACAGCAACAAGGAGTAGATAATACTCCTAAAATAGATAAGCTGTCTCATGTTGCTTCAGGTGATTGTTCAATAATGGCCACCCCTACTTGGTTGAAAACTAAGGTTGGAAATAAGAGGAGATATACCTAGATTATTGACTCAGATTTTGATGTAGTAGCAAGACTGCTAAAATTGGCATCTACTTCGAAGAAACCCAAGAGGATGTCAAGGCTTATGGTGGACCTTGTTTCAAAACATCAATATGTGGAAATTGTTGAACCCATGGTAGATAAAGAAATGAAAGATGTGTCTGTGGATGAATTCCATGTTAGTACAGTGGATTTGGGACCACCTTCTGTACAGGGGGACATCCATAATGCTAAACTTTCTGTAGAGATTTTGGCCACCCGATCAGAGGAAAGGGAAAAAGAGAATGAGGTATTGGAGGACCAAGTAAACATTTTGACTTCTTACATTAAATCCATTGTTGATACCACTTCCCATCCTATAGAAGCTACTGCCAGCATTCCTAAAGGTGTGAGCACTGAGGTCATTGATCAAATCAATAAATACAAATTTCTAGGAAAGGCAGTAGAAGAGTGGGTAGAAAAACTGACTGTAGATGGGCTTCTTTTCATTCATGACACTATTCTTTTGTATTCCAAGATCTCTAGCAAGTAGACTAAAGTTTTGAATGACCTAAAGGTGATTAAAAAAGAGGAAGCTATGCTAAATGTGGCAAAAATAGGCTAACGACTATGGTAAAAATTGATTCTAGTGTTTTGATTGCAGAGCAGGTCATAGATAAACCTGAGGAGAATGAATTAGTTAAATGGCTGACTGTAGTAGAATGGAAGTTAAGCATGGTGAAACAATGTCTGAATGATTTGAAAAATCTTGCCAAGAACAATAGGTCTTATTTGCTTGACCTCATAAGTGCATGTGTTTCTTTGGGGGTACATATTTATGACTAGACTGAATCCAATCTATTAGAAGTTGTTGTCATTAAATAGGATTTCAAGGACCTGTTAGTTGAGGAGTTGAAGATTAAAGAAGATGCAACTGGTAACTCTATGGAGAGTTTAAACAATGTGGCTGCCTATTTGATGAGCTTCAAGAAGATGTGTTAGAGATGTAGAGGAAATATGAGGAAGCCAATAATATGTTGTAGATGTGGAAAATGAGGTTGATGATTAATGGCATTCCCAATGCTAAGGGTATCATCTCCATCTTAAATAAATTCAAAGTCCTTCAAGCCAAACTAGATGCTACTTAGAGAGCATGGGGTCAAACATAGAAGATTGACACAGATGAACAGGTTTTCCAGGAGGAGCGAACTGGACTTGATGCATTGGACGAGGAAGACAAAGATGTGTCTTCTTAAGAGTTTCTTTGAACTTTTCATGCTTTGTTAAGTTTATGTTGAGACTTCTATTATTATTATTCGAGACTATGTCTCATCTAGTTTCAAGAAAACTTTATTATATTTTAATTGTTAGTATCAGAAAGTTGGTGAGCACTCTTTTACTATATAATGTACAAGTAAAAGGGGGTCCAGATCTTTTTTCGGTGAAAATTTCTTTTCATGACTAGATCATTAGACATTGGACTTTAATCTTAGGGAGAAAGGGGAAATATGTCATGCAACATATGTGATGTCATTTTGAAGAGAACAGAGTATTTTGTTCTACTTTATTTCATAAATATAGGGGAAGATTGATAGTGGGTCTATTGTCTCTCTGTGTTTGGCCATTTATTCTTCCTATGTTGGATGTATGGTGTGGTGAGAATATGATAACTATACTTCTCTTTGTGAAATATTGATAACCTACTTCATTTATAATTGCATTACCATTAAAGTGTCTTCTTTCATATGTTAGAATTTGATGCAGTATATAGTGATTCAGTTATTGTGATTTTCTTACTATTATTCTTCCAATCGTATGTCTGGAAAGAGAATTGGATGATCTCAATCATTGTGAGTTATATTCTTGCCTGTAGTACATTCTATATTGTGGTCTTGTTACAGTTTTATAGTTGTGGAAGTCTTCCTTTCCTTGCTTTTAGGTTAAAAGCATACCAGAAAATTATAAAATCTCATCATACGAAGGGAGCTGTACCTTCTAAAATATTCAGAGGGCAATTTATTAAATTGTCCAACTGTTAGTGGAGTTTGTTACTACAAACTAGGCGAGTCTTATATTATACAAGTGACAAAATTTGTTAACTAACAAAGTCATACTCTCCACTTCCCATGTCACTTACTTTAACCTTGACCTTGAGAATGGTAATTTGTGATTTGGAAGTGGATGCAATGCTGGATGGATCAATGTAAGATGAAGATGGTTTCGTGGCATTGTTGAATGGACAAAATTTTATATCATGTCCTTCCAAGAAGCTACAATATTGGAAAGGACGGGATCAGGATAAACTGTGACTTCAATCCCATTGTGTGTAAACTTTAGGTATTGATGGAAGGTAGATGGAACAACATGCATAGCGTGAATCCATGGATGACTGAGGAGGATGTTATAGGGGAGGTCAAGGTCAAGTACTTGACATGTTGTTTCCAAAATCTTTTGTCTGACTTGAATTGGTAGCTTGATTGTTCCTTTTGATTGGCACTCTATGTCATCATAACCTTTGATTGTGATGTTTTTATGTGAGTCTACAACCTCATCAGAGAATCCCAAGTGTTTTATTAATTTTAGAATTCACAAATTTAGGCCTGACCCACCATCTATCAAGACTCATTTAATGGTATGCTTATGGATGCAAACTTCGATGTGTAAGGCATCATTATGGGATAAGTTAGATGTGGATAAATATTTTTCATAAAAGGTGAGGTGATGTGGTGGGGAAAGATGTGCCACCATGGCTTGAAATTGATTTACATTAAGATCATTAGGGATGTGAGTCTCTTGTAAATATTTATCAAGGACTTCTTTATGGATAGGTGAAGTGCAGAGTAAGTCCAAAATAGAGATTTGGGCCGGAGTTTTTCCAAGTGATCAAGGATGTTGTATTTGCTTGAGGATGTGGTGGTTGTGGGTGGGGCTTCAGATGAGGTTCCTTGAATGGTGATGCACCCATGGTGAGTGGTGACAACACAATTAGGAGTCTTGGCTTTTATGGTGATAGTGGCTATGTGGTTGGCAAATTATTCTATTTGACCCACGACGGAATCAAAAGAAGAAGGGGGAGGAACAATGTTATAGGATTGATTTGAGCTAGAGGTCTTCCCTTTTCCATGGTTAGGAAGTGGATCTTTATATGCACCTAAGTTCACATTAGGTGACCTTTTAGGAGGATCATCAATTGTAATATCACCATGGTCTATGAGGTCTTGTATATAGTTCTTTAGTCTCATGAAATTAGGTGTTTTGTGGATGTTTACCCTATGGTATTCACAGTAGGTGTTTTCGTTGAACTAGGAGGGTTTAAATTGATTATCATCGTAGGGACGAATAGCAAGTAATTGGATTAAGTCAGCTTTAACCAAATTATACAAAACATTTTTTATGGGTTCTCCTAAACATGTAAACTCCCTTCTAGGTGCATTGTTTTTCCTTGGTTGTCCTTTAGGGATAGTGACATTATTGTTGTTGCTTGTAGATGGGTTGGATGGTGGTGGAGCTTGTATATTTTGGATATTTTTGATATCCATCACACCATCATTGAGGGTGTTCTTGCTTTTGCCCCCAAAACAAGGTTTTTTATAGGATTGGTTGTTTTTATTGTTATTGTTGTTGTTGTTGACTTTGTGTTTATTGTTCTTATTGTCATTGTTTTCTTTGTAGATTTTGATAGCCCCTTTTGCAGTGAGGGCTCTTTCGATAATGGTGCATTTGTCAATAACTTCTTTGAAGGTTGAGGCACATTGGATTTGAAGGTGGAAGCCCATTTCTTGGTTAAATTTGTTCCAAACATATTAACCAATTGCTTCTTAGGGATGGGCCAAGGGAGATTGCTTATGAGGCTTCTCCATCGTTGCAAGAAGGCAATGAAGGTTTCCCCATTCTTTTGTTTCATGTTGCAAAGAACCACCATAGACACTTCATGTTCAAATTTATAGGAGAAGTGATTGACAAATTTCTCTGCAAGTTCATGGAATGTTTTAATGCCAGGGGTAAGGTGTGTGAACCATTCTATAGCTTGACCTCCTAATCTTCGAGGAAAAAGCCTCATGAGATAGGTATCTTCATCTGGAGACTTCTAAGCAAGCAATGTAAAATTCTCTGAGGTGTTCTTGAGGATCTCCTTGCCCTTTATATTTGTTGAATTTTGGCATTTCAATATTCTTGGGGAAAGGTGGCATGTTAAGAGAACGATCAAAAGAATAGGGACAAATATCTACGAAGGCATATTATTTCCTTTTATGCCTTTGTTGTATGTCATCCATCCTTTGCATCAATTTTTGGACTACTTGTGTTATGTCAGTTGCGGGTGGTTGGAATGTATTAGCTTGTTGTTGGGTGATGAGTTTTTGGAGGAAGTTGGGCGGTGGTTATTGTTGAATTTGTCATTGAAGTTGTTGTTGTAGTTGGAGTTGTTGGAGTTGTTGAAGGAATGTGTGATTGAGGTTTTGGGTGGAAGAGGATATTGGTGGTTGTGAAGTAGGGGGTTGTGTTGATGTGGCATATTGGGAATTGATTTGAGATGTGGATGTGGATGTTTGTGTGATGTTGCCTATATTGTAGGATTCGATGATTGGGAAATAAATTGGGATATGAATGCTATGGTATTTTGATCGAGTTGGGGGATGCTAGTGGAGGTGCTAGTGTAAGTTTGATTGGTTGGGATGTTGAGGGAGATTTATGGATTAGATGTTGTTGTGTTTGATGTTGATGTTGATGTTGCAATAGTTGATGTTGAGGTTGGTTGTGTTGTGGTGTTGGATGTATTGTTGGATGAGGAAGGTTGTGATGTGTTAGTGGAAGGATTACTTGATACTTGGGCACCATTTTGAAGTAGAAACTCAACATATCTATTAGGATTAGATTAGAACTTGGTCTAATAGTCCCATGGCATTGGGATCTTGTGTAAAGTCCATCACTTCTTGATCTTGATTTTGATTTTCTTGATTATGTGAAGGAGAAGGATGGGGAGGATCAATCATGATTTGAGCATTTGTGTCCCTCATTCCAAACTCACTAGGCATCCCAAACTCTCTATTAGGTTCCATGTTTTTATTTTTCTTAGCTTGTAACCTTGTGGCAGGGGGCATATAAAGAAATGACCCAAAATTGATGTTGGAAGGGATAAGTTATATGAAGGATGTTGGACCTTAAAATTTTGTTTTTGTTTCTTTTTTTTTAATTTCCAAAAGGTTTGGACCAAGTGAAATTGGTTGGTGGATGAAGGATTATTTGGTATGATCAAAGGATGGTCTTGGATGATAAGTGATCAAAGGATGATAAGGGAGATTTTGATGATACCCTAGATAAGATTGATCAAGGGATGATTTTTGGATTTCAAATCAAAAGAGACTTAGGGAAAATATAGATCTTGTGGATACCAAAGGATTTATCCTCTTCTACTTAGGGTAGACAATACGCACCAAGTAAAATGGGATTCTTGGAATTTACTAACTTAGGAGTAGTCTAAGCTCCTAAGCTAACTTATACAAGGTTAATAAGGGATAATTTATACAAAACTTAAGATAGACAAGTTCTAAAGCTTAATGTAAATTAGGGGATGATGATAAGATCTAGATTTATCTTTAGCCAAATTTTGATTTGGGGTAGATTTGGTTAAAAGATGATTTGATTTGATGAGATAGAAGCTTTGTTTTGATATGGGATGGATTTGATGTTAATAAGGATTTGGTATGGGTCCAAAGCGGGTCAATAAATTTGTTATATGATCAAAGTTTCTAAGGTCTCCAATTGGAAAGTGGGATGATTAAGGGGATGAAGATTTTGATGAAATGAATGGTCTTAGGTCACTTTTAAAGTCTGTTGAAGTCCTAAGGATAGTTAAATTTATGATTGGAAAGTTGTTATGTTTAGTTATCTAAGGGTATAGGTGAAGATGCTGTCAAAGTCTGCACAGGCGCTAATAAAGGAAGCTCAAGCACTGACAAATGAAGCTCAGGCACATATAGAGCAAGCATGAGCACTGATAGACCAGGCACATGTACTGACAGAGACTGTGGAAGCACTGACATGGTCTGTGAAAGTGCTAATAAAGATTGCAAATATGTTAACAGGTTCAAATGATTGGTCGTTTAACTATTTTCTAGAGGCGCTGACATGACTAACTCTAGTGCTAACAGAGACTATGAAAGCACTGACAGAGACTATGAAAGCATTCATAGGGTTGACTTAGGCACTAAAAGGTTATCATCCGTGAATTATTTTGTGTTTTTTCAAGGGATTTATTGGTAAGATATTTGACAACCAATAAAACACAATGGTTGATTGTTATTTCAGGGAATAAGGTTGATAGGCTTTTATGGGTTTATCACATGAAGACACTTCAAGCACATGAACCTTCCCTAAAATTATTCAAGTAGGTGTGATTTCATAATGTGGGCCCACATAATAGAATACCTATCCATGTTCTTACCTAACTAAGAATACTTCACCTTGAGAGGATAGCTAGGGATAAGGGTGTTACAACTAATACCCTTTTCCTTGGAGGCTTTTATGCCTTACCCAAAGAAGACTTCTATCTCCACTTCAAGGAGGCACATGGTGAGTAACTTCAAGGGTAGTTCACATACCTTGCACCACACTAGAAAACATTTGATGGTCTTAACTAGGCTTTACAAGCTTCTAGGGGGTGTCCCAATATACGTGAGGTATGAGGGACAAATCTTTGAACAAGGGATTACTAGCATCCAACCAAGAACTTCACCACTCCAGTCTTAGTGGACCGAGGGTCTTGAGGGCTTGGTTTAGACTAGATGGGATCCCTATTGAAATGCTTCTTTCAATTCTCACAAAACTTATATACCCCACCAGAACACAAGGTTGAGGTCATCCATTCGAGTGGGTGTTTCTCCAAGTAGGCCTCCTAGGGAATAAAACACTACTCACTTTTGATCCCCAAGATCACACAAGGTGCAAGGGGAGAGCATACATGAAGGTAGTGATTCTTTGCATAGATAAAACAAAGCATTTACAAAAGGATTTATGATCCCCAAGATTACCTAAGGGTACGAGAGGAGAGCACACATCCTAGTGCAAATCAAGACACGGAAAACAAGTTCTTTTCCTTCTACTTTAATTATATGCCACTAAAACTAGTAGAAAAGAAGTAAACTTTGACCATGGGGCTGCAGAAAGTGTTAGTAGTTTGCAAATAATGTCTTGGCCAAACATATAAGAGTTGCAAAAAACCAGGTTAGTGTCCAAAAGATAAGATAAATTTTGATCAGACAAAAGTGATGATGGAGATTTCTAAAGTGTTGACAAAAGTCACTTAGGCACTGCCATAAGACACTTAAGCGCTAATAGAAGCTACTTTAAAGTGATAACAAAATATGTGAAAATGCTAACAAACATTGCTAAAGCGCTAAATAATAAAGCTCAAATGCTAGAAGAAGTCTTTAGAAGTGTTGATAGACATCAAATGCGCTAAACAGAGAAACCTAAGTGCTAATATAAGACATAGATGCACTAAAACACAGTGATATACCTACTTTTTACCTACAATCAAATGCACTGAACCTACAAATGAAGACGTTGTCCCGACACAGAAACCAGAGACCCTACAAAAAATGTTAATCTTTATAGAAAAATAAATGAATCAGATTATTACCTGTAGACAAGGCTAGTTATTATAGTAGGATATAAATATTTTTAGATCAAAATATAGTGTTAAAAGTTCAAGAATGATTGTAAGCTAAAAAGGTTTCCAAATTGATTCAATAGCCTAGATAGAAACCCTTAATTTCCTGCAAAACAAACTGTTAGACCTACATAACGTTGTTAGAATAGCTTCAAAAACCACTGTCAGCCCATAGAGATGTAAAAATTTCCAAACAAAAAATGTCAAAACAAAGGCGCTATTATAGACCATAGAAGCGCTATTGCGGGACACAAAGGCGCCAATACAGGACTCGTAGGCACTAACAGGCTAAACTTAGGCACTAACAAATGACTCTAAAGTGCTAAATTTCTTCCTACAAAATAGACTGTTAGTTGATAGACATAGGCACTAAATAAACAGTCGTAGGTGCCATTCCTTCTAGATTATGTGTTAATCCACAGGCGAAAGCACTAACCTATCACCTGCATAGAAAAATAGAAAAAATTTCTTCCCAAAAAGTTAAATTCAAGGACAGATTGGTCCCTCGAGTGTGCCAAATGAAGATGATAAAATGGGAAAAAATGTTAGAAATACAAAGTAAACATAAACAAATGGTATACCTCCAAATCTTCACTCCATTTTAGTCTCCTTGATAAGGTGGAAGAAATGCATGCACCTAGCTGAAAATCCTAGATTTACCCAATACTATTGAATGTGGATTGCTCAAATATGAACCAACATAATGAGGGCAATAAATTGGCAATGATTTGAGGATAATTTGGCCATGATGGTGGTAAGATTATGAGAGCATAAGTTTGTGGATACTTAGAGCTTTGAGTCTTCTTAGTCTTAGTCTTAGCCTTCAGAGTCAAAATGCTTGGAGAGGCTCTTTATTTATATATGTTTGGAGGATTTTAGATCAATGGTTGGAATTCAAAGATGAGATCCAATGGATGAAATTTCATAGTGAAATCAATGGATGGGGTTTCATCAACAAAGATGGAGGGCTCACAATACTTTTGAATTTTTAATTTGGTCTTGGGAAGGCTTTGCATTTATGAAGATGGAGACATGTGAATGAATTGAAAATTCATTTTATGGGTGAGTGGGATGAGATGGGACAAGTGAATGAATTGGAATGGGTGATGTGGAGACACATGTGATCTTAATTAATTAAATAATGTAGATTATTTAATTAATTATGGGGAGATGGGTTAATGAAGGGTTAGATTAATTAAATAGCGGATTAATTTAATTACTCTGGCTACAAGAAATTAGTGGATGGGTTGTATAGTGATCCAAATGAATTAAATAGAGGTTTATTTAATTAATTTGGTTGTAGGGATTTGGTGGGATAGGTTAGTTAATTAAACAAATGAGATTTATTTAATTAACCAAGGTTTGGTTATAGGTAAGGTTAAATTAATTAAATAAATAGACTTTATTTAATTAATTTGGGCTAATAGAAAAGATGGATAATTAACTAAATAAATATTAATATTTATTTAATTAATTTTGGGTAATGGTTAAGGAGAGTAATTAATTAAATAAAATTTATTTAATTAATTACAGGTAGGTGATAATGAGGATCAGATAAACTAATTAAATAAAATGATTTATTTAATTAATTGTGAGGAAGGGGATAAGTTAGCATGGAAGGAGATATTAGGGAGATACCAAAAAATGGTGGTGTAAGGTATGTCATTTTCAGGTGTCTACAGGTGCCACTAATCAAATGAACTTCATCAAAAATCAATTAAATGCTCCACTTATTTGAGTGACTAAGTGCCTAACAATAATCCTCAAATTCAAACCCATGTGACACCTTATTTAATCCCCTACATTGAATGCTAACATGGAAAATTTTACAAGAAGGTTTAAAAACTAAATAATGACATCCTAAATATTCAAAGAACAACCCTTGTGAATCAAGAAATAAGAGGGTATGAACTAGGGAACTATAGCTATCAACACAACAATTGTTAATGGGGCACTCATCTAAACAATTGTGGTGTTGAGGCACCTCCTGAGAATATAAATAGACTTGAAAACAACCATGTGACTACTATAAATCTAGCACATCTACTCAAACAAGTGGATGTAGGTTTCACTCCATAAATGACCATAATGAAACTAATTTCCCATAGTTTTGCATGGCTCTAGACATAGTTTAGCAAGGACTAGAAAATATTGAACAACTTGCTACTTTGGGATAGAATTTAAGAGAAGACTATGCAAATTCTAAAACTACATTTGTGCTAGAAACATATGAATTCCCTAGAGAAGAATAAAATAAGCCTAAGGGGAACACCAAGCATACTATCAATATCAAAAGGATGGAAATTATGATATAAGGAGGAATAAGTAATAGTTGACAACTTCCACCCCACAAAACATTCTTCACACTCCACCTAATCCGCATGCAAGCAATAACCCTACCTCAACAAAAGGTTTGAGAACAACCCAACAACCTGAAGGTAATCCTCAACTACCCAAGCCTAACACAACTTTAGATTAAAGAAAAGTGGGTTATAACATTGTTGAAGATTTAAAATGTACTAAAGCCAACATTTCACTATTTGATGTGTTCCAACTCTTAGGACAAAATGAAATGTTGATCAAAACCTTGATAAATCCTAAAAACCACTTGAACCAAATCAAATCTCGAGTGTAAATATTTCAATATATAAGGAAAAGACCAATCATCCACATTCTTGCTATCAATTATAATTTTCAACAAGAGTTTACACAATTACCTTGTAAATTTAGGTTTATTTGGAAACGTGATTCCACATTTGGTTTGCAAGAAACTTGGTCTTACCCCTGATAAATCAACCCAAAAATTCATGTAACTAGATAGAACCAAGGTTAATGTTGTCAGAGAGCCGAACAACATTCATACACAACTAGTTTCTAACCCCCACATTCAATAGAACATAGACATTCAAGTGGAAAATATCCCTAATGTGTATGGCATGCTTCTAAGTCATGATTGGTCCAAAACATTCAATTTTTACATGACTGCAAACTTTTCACACGTGGATACCCTAGAGAGGAATCTCAAACTAGATTAGGATAGAGAGCGAACCTTGCATGAAACATATAATAACAAATTATAACAAGACTAATGAAATCATGTTTGCTAAACCTAAATTGGGAGTCTACATGCTTGAAGTTAAACATCTTGATGGGTAAAAGTTCAGAACTATGTCACACTTTATAAAGGAATCGGCCAACACATGTATTTTCCAACTTAAACAATGAAAAAGTCACATGTATGCTTTGAATTTTAAAATGACATAAACTAATGAAATGTAAAATTTTTAATGTAATTTATCATTATAATTTTTTATTTTTTTCAAAAATAGTTAGATATTTTTTTATGGGTTTAATAGATGAATTTTAATTGCTGATTTTTTTAAAAAGTGACATCAATGGGATGTCAAGAAAAATATAGTAAAATTAGTTTTTTTTTTCTTTTTTTCCTAATTAGACAACTCAAATATATAGTGTATGGAAAAAAAATTGATGAATACTTATTTTTTAATAAATTTTTATTTAGTCAAATTTAATCAGAACGATATAGTTTTCATGAGACGTCAACTTTTGTACAATTTTTTTAAAAAAATCCAATACCCTCTTGGAGAAGATTCTCTCCTCTAGAGTGTCGTATATTTTTCAAAAATTTTAAATATATTTTACCTATTTATTTTTAATTTCTAATCAACTGCATATTTGATTATAATAACATACTTGTAATAAATTTAAAAATAATGCTAATATAACTAATCAAAATATTAAAAAAATATATATATCTAAGTTCTAGACTTTGAGATCTACTAAAGGGTATTTTCAGATTTTCATGAAAATACCTTTTGGTTGGAGAAATTTGGAGTTAATCTTGAAATTTTGTTCAATTTTTTGAAAATAGAGGGGTTGGCTACCACATAAATAGTTTTGAGCGAGATGGTATTTCTTGAAAAGGTTCTGGGAAAAAATCTATGGCTCGAAACTTTCTATGCAAATAATTATTGTTTTCAAAGTCAAAATCATATTGTATAGATTAAAAAATTTTGGGCAAAAAAGTTTTGGGCGAAACTCTTTACGCCATGCAATGCCACATAAGTGCTATGTGGTTTCGAGTGGAACCTTTTCTCCTGAAATGGTTTAGGGCGAAACTATTTCTAGAGAAACTATTTAATTGGCTGAAAGTGTGACACAAGTTTGAACTTTTACCCTAATAAAGAAAACATGTTGACATGCCTCAACAAAATAAAATTGAACTAAAACATAATGTGGACACTCAAGTTTGATAGTTCTAAATCCAAACAAGGTGCTAGATCCAAACTACAAATAATTGATTTGAGTGGGACCAAACATTTGGCTACATTTAGACTACAATTCACATGCACAAACAACACTATAGAATTCACAGATCTAATTTTAGAACTATAATTAGCATTGAAAAAGAAAGTAAAATGTTGTAAACTTTCAGCGACTTAGAACTCATTGTTAAAATAGTTTGGTCCCAATACTCTTTCCATGATAGGAAGTTGTCATACTACCATACTTATGCATGGAACTTAATTGAGGTCTTTGATGCATTTAACATCTGATTGATCCCATAGAAGGATAGCCATGTAGTTGATGCACTTGCCATAGCAACGAGATCTATAGAACCAATTGATGGCCTTGGACATAGAAATATCTTGGTTGAGCTTGTCTCCACCCCATCTATTCCGAACAACATTAGGAACTTTAAAGTGTTTGATGATGAAAAGCACATCATTGATTTCATAACTACTTGTAGGGTGTTTGAGAACCAAATTATTGAGGAAGAAGAGATGAAAATAGGAGAATTAAATGAAGGTGGAATCTTGGACTTGATAAATAGAACAATATCTAAAGGAATGGTTACAAGTGAACAGTTGTATGATCATGACTTTTAACAAAAATTAGAAAAATCATCCCTCACCATGAGTAAACTTATTAGTCCTTGAAATTTGTTAGACACGAGAGATCCAAAAGAAGTTCGCATTGGCAACATATGCATTCTCGAGGAGAAATATGGAATGACTCAAGCTTTGAAGGATTTTGTCAATGCAATTTCTTGGTCATATGAGGACTTGAAAGTGTTTACTCCCTTCATGATCACACACACCATTCCCCTTAAACTAGACATGAAACTATTCAACCAAAAGTAAAAACTTGTAAATGCACTCTTAGAGCCTCTAATTTTTAAGGAGGTGTAGAAATTATTATCCTCCCACATAATCTTTCTTGTTCGACACTCAACGTGGGTAGTTAATTTAACTCCAATGCATAAGAAAAATAGTGAAATTAGAGTTTGTGTAGACTTTCAAAACCTTAATTGGGCCTTTGAAAAGGACAATTACCTAGTTCTATCATTGGATGAGATCCTACAAATTGTTAATGGATCTCAAATATTTTCTCTCCTAGACGGTTACTTAGGTTATAACCAAATCTTTATGGACTACCAAGACAAATGTAAAACCTCATTCACCATAAAATTGGAAACCTTTTTTTACCATCAAATGCCATTTAGACTCATTGTTGGAGCCACATTCCAAAGTGCCATGGACATTGCATTCAAAGGATTGATTAGGAAATGCATCATCATTTATCTAGATGACCTCACAATCTTCTCCAAGAGATGCAGTTATCACATAGAAGATTTGAGAAAAGTGTTGCAAAAATGTAGAGAGCATAGTATATCCCTTAATCCAAAGCAGTGTTTGTTTAGAGTCACAGAAGGAAGGCTCTATGTACATAAGAAACAAGCTAAAATAAGTTAACCTATTCTATTCATGATCAAATACAACCTTGTGATAGAGATAAAGGAATGCATGCATACAAATGATGTTAACAAACTATCTACAAATGCAAAACTTGATCTTTAGATGTGCTCTTGATGTCTTGATATGTTGATTTATCCTTAAATCTATAGCATAATTTGGAGAGTTGAATATGGCTTGGGTTGGTGGCTATTTATAGATTTTTGGATGAGGGATTGGATGGATAGGATTGATTTGAGAGATCAATGGTTGATATTGGTTGAGAGGATTGGGTTTATGAGAGGCCACTAAGTGGCATGATTAGATTGGAGGACAAGATGAGTCCTTGGATTGAGGAGAGATCAATGGTGGAGGATGATCTTGGATAAAGTGAATAGATGGGTTCAAAGGAGGACAAAAGGACCCTTTGTACAAAGGACTTGCCCATCCCTTTGTAAGAGACCCATGTGGTCATGTACAAAAGCCCATGGATTTGTACATGTTGGAGGATTGAGGGGTTTGAATGGGTCAAGGTATGTGTTAGGATTGTGTAAGTGAGACATTTAGTTGATTAATTAGTTTTAACTAACTTAATCAAAAGTGCACAAAATAGGGAATTAAATAAATATGAAAATATTTATTTATTTTGGATGAGGATAGGTATATTAGATAAATGAATATTTATCTAATGTTGGACTATATAAGATGGATGATAAATGATTAATTTGATCATTTATGCTAGGAAGAGATATGGATGAATAGTGATGAATAGTGCATGAATAGTGATTTTAATAATAAACTATTATTTAATCACTATCGAAAGGGGAATTGGATAATTAATTATCTAAATAAATATTTGTCCAATTAATTATACAATAAAGTGGTCTAGTGATGTCCTGATTATGGGTGAATAATGATGAGACGATGAGTGGATGATTTCAGGTGTCTACATTTTGCCCCTCTTTGAGATGGTGTTGTGAAGTAGCATCATTTCAAAGAATCATAAGCATAGAGCTTGGTTGGATTAGAAGAAGATGGTTTGAAAAAATGATAGGATTAAGGATAAAGATACCCTAGCCACTCGAAGTAGGAGTGACGAGGAGGTATGGTGATCAGGATGATGATGCCCCAGCCACTCAAAGTAGGAGTGATGAGGACAAATGATGGTAGGGATGATGGCCCCTTGAGAGGGTAGGTGGGCTTGAAGAACAAGGATGTGCTCTCGAAATGGATGAAGATATTTGGATTTCAAAGATGAGAGTGGAATTTAAAGAGAAATGATTGGACATGGATGATGAAAGGATGGGGGGTGTAAATGGATGGGATGTAGTGATGTGTTATGCTACATGAGATTAAGCAATCTTATTTGATATGGCATGAAGCGTTATGCACTAGGGTATAAAGAACTAAGGTGATGATGTGTCCCATGCTTAGTAGACAAAAGGATACTCCAACACAACACAAGGCATTACATGACCTTGGTGGATTGTGATGAGGCAATCAACAGGGTCATGAGCAACCCTATGCCATATAGCACCATGATATGGAAGACCATAAAAGCGATATGGCAGGTAGGCTACAGGGACTGATGCAGATGCAAGATAAAATGATAATGCACACAAACAAGTAAGCAAGAATGCACACAAAATGATTCAAAGATAAACATGATGTTGTCCTTGGTCAAGTTGAAAGGATGAAGATTTATGGATGGATGATGATAGTATTGTTGACAATAAGGACAACACGAGGATTGGGAATGATGAATCCTGATGATCATGATGGAAGTTTGATGAAGGCTTGTAGTGAGGCCAGGAATGAGACCAATGGATGTGAATGGATGATTTTGTGTAGATACATTAGCTTGATATATGTGGATTAGGATTTTGCTTATGATTTTGGATGGATAGGAGATTTGTATCATTGGGAGAGATGCATTGGATTATGTTTGGGTAGCCTTTAGCTAGATACCAATGACGAGGGAAAATTGAGTCTATAGGCAAGGGATTGTTAGTAAATTACCAGGTTGATCAAACCATTTCCTACATAATCCTATAAGAGATAATGATTCATACAAGCTTATAGAATAACCATAATGCAAATATCAAAAGACAAGCCACAATATAACACAAGATATATCCTAGAAAACCCTCAAGAGAGAAAAAAATCCAGCCTCTAATAGCATCCATACTCTATATATTATTCAAGAATAAAACATTATAATGTACTTACAAAGTCTCATGAATACTTTTGAAACATCAAGATCCTCTAATGCATCTTCCATGTGTCCAATCATGTAACCACACATCCCACGCCATGCTTCACATATGCACTCACAAAAGAAACTCAATACAATAATAGCCCATTCAACTAGCCAACCCAAACCACTAACCATGTGCTTCCTTTTATAGACTCAAGCTCACACAAATACAACTTGTGGTATTAGGAAAACCATGTCTCAAAACCATTGACCCCCTCATTTAAATCTTGATATTAAGTGTTCACTTTTTGGTACTAAGTTTTCTAAATCTTAATTAACTATTCTATGTCCCCCACACATAAAATAACTAACCCAATGTTACATACAACTTTACAAGTGGACCCAAATAAATGTTTAATGTGCCTAAACACATCTCCTAGATGCATCAGAAATAAATATTTATTTTACATAATTAAAATATTTCATTACTTGTGCAAGGTGTACAACACACCCTTTTCCTAACATTCTCCCACTTGTATACATTGAATAAGGATCAATCAATGAAATACATCATTATAGCCATATTACATGAAACCACACGAATCTCTAGCATGCTCTCATTCTCCATCAAGATACCTATAATAAAACCAAAGTGACCACCATCTCAAGCAAGAACTCCTCTCATCCTCTAAAATGCCACCCATGGAAGAAAAAGAACATGCCAAGGTGAAGATGCACCAATCCAAAGAACACAAGCATCAAATCCAAGTGATAACAAAGGCTCCAAGCTATTTTGAAAGGTAAAAACCCACATGATTGGAAATAGCACCCACAACAAATGCTAATACATCCAACCATCCATACCTCCTAGGTAACATCAGTAAACTCATGCCAACAATATGTCCAACCCATATACCACAATCACAAGCTCGCTGTATAAAATCTATCAATGAAGAACATACATATCCATGAACTCCCACTACATGAGTAATGTCAAATCTGAAAATAGATCAAGACATACTAAGTCTACCAATCAACACTCAAATCAAGGTGTGGCTAATGATCAACCATGTAGTACCAAGAAAAATCACAATGATCCACACATGCAACACAAAACATTGCATACTCTCTCACAACATGTCACCATAACTCTCCCAAATTAAACCATATGAACATGAACCTTTAGGAAGTAGCCATAGAACAAAGAGAGAAAACCTGTAAATCATATCATGTCCTTCTACCAACACCTCAAAGTGCTAAGCTATGTCAAGTATGATCTCCTTTATAACCCCAAATGAAAAGCCTTAACAAAACCCAACCATTCAATCTCATAGATCAAACAAAACATATGCATCTTGTAAAACCAACATGAATGTAAGCCTCTCTAACCAAGGAAGTTCAACTCATAACCATTCCATAATTAGGAATAAGCTCAATTACATCTCCTAAATCCTCATAAATCAAATCCATATGCACAAGGAGATAACCACGCCAAACACCCATCAAATGAACCCTTCAGAACTAACAACCATAGGTCAAGATCCATATCCATGAGAAGATAAATGAGAGGAACCTCTTGCAACAAAATAATGAAAATGCACGAAATAACATAAATAGCAGAACAAAGAAGGAATTTATTGATTGCAGGCCACTTCGAGGGGGCAACCTCCTTTGAGCAAGCTCAATACAATAAGCTCGTGGATGCCTTCATTAGCCTCAACACGTACTTATATACTAAGTCTAATCTAAACAACTATTACTTCCCATGAATGTGGGATAATATAATATACTCACGGGATGACTTACAAAGCATATGTGTCCAAATGTAATATACTAACAAAGTAAAGAGAAGGGTTAAACATGGGTTCCTAACATCCCCTCCCTCTTAGAAAAGCTTTGTCCTCAAAGCGGAAGATGTGGAAATTGTTGTTGAATCTAAAGGAGTGGTTCCCCTATAGCAATCTTTGGGTGCATTCCATGCCACTGAATTAATACCTTTGTGATGGATTGGGAGTGAAGAGGACGAGTGCTCCTGGCGAAGATTACCTCTAGCTCCAAAAGGATGGATCCTTCATTATCCAGTTGTGGTCAAAAAGTTTGTGCTCTGTCATTGGCGCCAAGAAATTTCTTTAGACAAAAGACATGAAATACTAGATGAACGCGAGAAGAAGGAGCCAACTTATGATCCCTAATTTGATCCTGGGTGTGGAGAACCGTGTCAACTGCCTGAACTCGTGACCTGCTGGGGAAGTATGGAAGGAGCACTGGCGGTGCCTAACCATAGACTGCTTCATATGGAGTCATGTTAGATGTAGTGTGGTAGGAGGTATTATACCACCATTCAGTGAGAGGGAGCCACTTTTCCCACTGATGCTTTTGTTCTGAGGTATCACATGCAGCCACAATTTGTTGAATTGCCCTAGTCATTCCCTCCCAAAAGAAGTGACACCATGCCTGCTCATAAGTTTGGAGGAACCCAAAGTGCCCTACCGATGGAGAAACATAGAGTTCAGAGAAGACAGCCTGCGGGACAGATTCCAACCAATTTGGAACAAACATAGAATTAGCTAAAAGAGAAGATTGGTCATCACATGTACGAGAAAGAGAATCTGCCACAATATTGTCATTACCCTTCTTGTAAGTGATCTCATAGTCATAACCCATGAGTTTTGCTGATCCATTTTTGTTGTGTTGGGGAGGAGACCCATTGTTCCAGGAAATATTTCAAGCTCTGGTGAGCAGCCCTGATGCAAAAATGATTCCTTAGTAGGTATGGCTTCCACTTCTGTACTGCATGCAAAATAGCCATCATTCGTTGTAGAGCTGAAGGAGTAGTGGAGACCATGGATGGTTGCATCTGAATGGAGTGAAGCTGAGCAATAACACCATGTGAATTCTTCTTAAGAAGATTTTCCAGGCGATGTGAACTTATGATGCTGAGAGACCCCGGTTGTAAGCCCTTCAATGTGTTTTTATGCCCATTGTTTGAAAACTGCATCCAAAGTTCAGCAAAATCCCATAAGATGGGTCCAAGTGTGTGTAACCATTGGGCACCCAAAACCACATCACATCTACCTAAGGGCAAGGCAAACATGTCAGAGCACAGGTTATAATCTCCAATAGAGATACGCACATTGCGGCACTTCCCTTTGCAAGGTAATGTGCCCCCATTGACAATCATGACTTCAAAGTTTGAGCAAGGATGAACAAAACAATCAGCCTGTTTGGCTATTTGAGGGTCAGTGAAGTTATGAGTACTACCAGAATCAATGAGTATTGTAAGAGGGAGCTTCTTGAAGTAACCCTTGACCCACATGGTTTGTGGGGTGGTGACTCCTGCTACGGCATGGAGAGAGATCTTTGGGTGGTCTTCCTAAGAAGTAGGGTCAACAAGTGACTGCTAGGTTTCAACCTGATCAGCTACTGTATCCTGAGCATCTGCATAAACTTTAGTTTCAGGCGGATAATCCACATCCAAGAGATAGAGTTGTTGCTCAACACATCTATGTCCTCGAGTGAATTTCTCATCACAATTATAACAAATCCCTTTTTCTCTACGTGCCCGCATCTCTGCTTCAGTCAAATGCTTGATAGGAGTTGTTCTAGGAGCTGGCATTATTTGAGGGCTTTAGAAAACCATATTTATGAATGGAACAAAAGTGGATTTGGAGCACTGTTAATATGTGATCTTGTCCTCCACCAACTTAGCCAACCCTAGGGCTTCCATCATTGTGTTGGGACGGAACATTTTAACCTCAAATCAGATTGCATCCTTCAGACCACTGACAAAACAACTCCTGAAGAATTCATCAGACAATCGCTCTGTGTGATTGGCTAGTTTCTCAAATTTTGTCTGATATTCTCTCACAGTGCTAGTTTGGCGAAGTTTAGTGAGTGCTCCTGTGAAGTCATAAAAAGCACTAGGGCCAAATCATTGCAAAATGAGTTTGCAAAAATCTGTCCATTTTGGCTCTTCATGAGCCTTGATGTACCAACAGAACCATTGAAGGGCTTCATGTTCCAAATGAAAGGAGGCAAGTGGGACTTTGTTGACATCAAAAGTATTATGTAGACTAAAATATTATTCTGCCTTGTATGTCCATCCAGTCGGATCATCAACATTGAAGTGAGGAAAATCAAGCTTCGGCCCATGAAAATTGCTAGAAGAAGAGAACTCAATATCTCTAGAAGACTCTAGCTGCCATATATTGTTCATGGATGAATGCTGAAGATTGAGGCCGAGAATTTTTTCATCTAGATCTTGGAGTTTGGTCTTGAGGGCTGCAAGTTCATCCTCCATTTTTTTGCTCCTACGGGGTGACAACCATAACCAGGAGTTTTTTTTTTCTTTTCTTTTCTAGAAACAATCTGCAGTGGGATCTACAAACAGCTCTGGATAGATTCAATCTATGATTTGTCAGCTGGCAATAGATATGGACCCCAGGTATGTTCAGCTTCCTAAAGGTTCAGGGGATTCACTCGGCTACCAATGCTGTCTAACGGCTTGTGTATTGGGGCAGTACCCCTCACTCCACGGCTCAGGTAAAATTGATAACTGCTTTGCCACAAATGATAGCTCTTGGTTTACCTCACGAATGGGAACTAGTCAATTAGGTAGGGGCCGTTGCCCTTTTCGCTGGCAGGTCCTCTCAATGGGCCAGCTACTTTAGGGTTCCCGTGGTACTCCTCACAATGAGTTTTAGGGCTATGCCCAGGCACTTCCCACAGTTAAGCGGATAGGGATTATTCCCTGATCCAAACCTACAATTGAAATGAACAATACAAATGCAAAGAAAAAAGAACTACTGTAATAATCACAGTGCCTAGAGGCCACTGCGAAAAAAAATTGGCATAAATTCCACCCAGTGAGCCCAAGAAAGTGCTCTGATACCAGATGAGAGGAACCTCCTGCAACAAAATAATGAAAATGCATGAAATAACAAAAATAGTAGAACACAGAAGGAATTTATTGATCGCAGGCCACTTCGAGGGGGCAACCTCCTTTGAGCAAGCTCAATACAATAAACTCGTGGATGCCTTCATTAGCCTCAACACGTACTTATATATTAAATCTAATCTAAACAACTATTACTTCCCATGAATGTGGGATAATACAATATACTCACGAGATGACTTACAAAGCATATGCGTCCAAATGTATATACTAACAAAGTAAAGAGAAGGGTTAAAAATGGGTTCCTAACAATAAAGCATAAAGCAAAATGCATATAAAATATGGGAAATACCTCTTAGATGATAATCCATCAAGTAGACTGAGAGTGAGGAATGAGAATGCTCCTCCATGATACACCAAGCCACAATGGGTCTCTCTAAGAACAATCTCCTCTTAGGTCCATGAAATCACATCCATATCTAGGTGAAAGGCTCCTTGGTCTTCCTATTAAAACCTCCAAAGAGTAATCTTCCAAAAAAATGTCTCTAATCCCAAGAGAACTCCAACCTCACCCAAGTCTCCAAGTATCCATGAGCACCTCCAACAGATCAATCCATGATAAACTCTAAATGCAACATGGCACTACCATGAATCTCTCAATCACATGACCAATGTACTAAATACCAAGAGAACCAACAAGATCATTGTCAAATCTCCCATTGCATGTTTGCATCATCTAAGAACACATCATGATCTAACATCTCCTCCTAGGAGATCACATGCTCCAATGAACATATCCTGGTCTCAAGAGAACCTGTATCATGCCAACACTCAAACTAATATCCAAAAGAAACCAAGACACAATACCAACCATACTCTAAACCAAGGATCAACATCTCCAATCAAATGAAGATAACCATCTTCTAACAATAGGACTCAGGATGTCAAAACACTTTCACTACAATAAGAATCATGATCCAAGAGTTTGTCCATGACACCCAACCACTGTAGAAGATCATCCATCACTAGGTGATGAATACACATCACTACAAAAGCTTCCACTAAACAGTGATATGAGATATCCATGGTATCACGATAACTATATCCTAAATGAAGACCATCCATGGCCCACACACACTCAACTATAATGGTGCAGTCACGATAGGAGGGTTCACGGAATGAATAGTCCAGACCATGCAACAAGAGTAAACACAATGGAAACAACTCAAAGATATGAAACAAATGAAGATTTAGTCCTTTAGTATATCATAAAATTCAAATACAAATCAGCTGGCAACATGTGGTCTTACAATTAGGGCTCACAGGCCTGATTACAAAATATTAGAACATGCACAAGATATATCTTTGAAGCTCCTTCGCAAAGAATCCAAACTATGAACTTATGCTATTGATCATAACTATGCTAACTATTTTCCTAGAGATCTATTACATCATTATATATCATATTCGGAACTTAAGATTCCTTCGCGTCAGCCAAGGAAGATCACAAACTCCAATGAAGAGTTGTAACGTGTGTAAATGGATAGGTCGAACCTAAACATGAACTCCTCCGCAAATGAATGGAATGATGTGTAGATCTTGGGGAAGGTTAGCCATGAACCATAGATCATTGAATGATGTGTCAGTAGGCTCCGCAAGTCTTTTCCTTCAATTGATTGTCTAAGACTGTCAAGATGCTCTGTTATGAGAAAACAATTGATCTTATGATAGCGATATATTTCCGATACCTTAACCAAATGATCTAAGATTTGGATATGATGTGTATGAATGTATCTAGATGCTAAGTCTAGCTCTGCAAGATCTAAGATGCAACTGCAGTAGAATGCGGACCAAAATACAGAAATTGCTACTTACTGATCTGCCTAAACTAAACTAAAAGAAACAAACTAGAATGTAAACAAACTGAAATGCAAATGTTTTTTGGTTGATGCAAGATTGCTCTTGAACCATGGATGCTCCTGCATTAGACATCCGAGGTTATTAAAAAAGTGAGTCCCTCACTTTGCTAGGGCTAGAGGGAAACCAAGACAGTCCACCCCAGCCTGAGAAATCCAAGATGAGGCTTCTTCTAGTCTACCTTTCCACTTCACAAGATATTCTTTGTAATGTCTTCCTCTGGTGCTGCGTCCCACTCTGTTGTCCAAAATGTCTTCAATCTACTTCGGTGCTTGTTGTGGTAACTGCTTCTTCAAGTCCTCTTCAATGTTGTCACTAAACTCTACTTCATGATATTGATATAGGTCTGCAATATTGAAAATAGGTGATATACCCAATGTTTCTAGTAACTCCACTTCATATGCATTTCTTGAATCAAATTTCCTGAGTATCCTACAAGGTCCAAACTTCTTCATCTTCAAATTGTTATAAGTCCCAACTGGAAATCTTTCTTTTCTCAGACATGTCATCACTTCATCACCAACTTCAAATTCCTTATGTCTTCTCTTCTCATCTGCTTGGTCTTTGTATTTACTATTCATCTCTTCCAAATGCTTCTTCTCTTGATTATGTACTGTCTCCATGTGTTCTGCAAATTCTTCTGCTTCTATACTTCTCTTTTCCTCTGCACTGATATCTCTTAACTCTGCTACTCCTCTAGGGTTTACTCTGGTAACAATCTCAAAAGGTGTTCTTCTAGTACTCCTATTTACTGAATTATTAAATGCAAACTCTACTTGTGAAAGAATCAAATCCCAACTTCATGCCTTATCTCTAACCAAACATCTCAACAAGTTTCCCAAATTCCTATTCACTACTTCTATCTGTCCATCAGTCTGTGGATGAAATGTTGAACTGAACTTCAAATCTATCTTCATCTTCCTCCAAAGTGTCTTCCAAAAGTATCCAAGAAATCTTGTATCTCTATCTAAAATTATGCTCTTAGGTAATCTATGCAATCTCACAATCTCCTTGAAAAATAGGTCTTCTACATGCACTGCATCAGTTGTCTTCTTACAAGGTATGAAATGTGCCATCTTTGAAAATCTGTCCACCACTACAAATATAGAATTATGTCCTCTCTATGTCTTTGGCAATCCCATTACAAAATCCATGCTTATGTCTTCCCAAGGTCTCTTTGGTACTGTCAAAGGTTTATATAATCCAATATTCTGACTACTTCCCTTTGCAACTTGACAAACTCTGCAACTCTGTACAAATTGCCTAACATCCTTATGTATCTGAGGCCAAAATAGTTTTCACTCACCAAAGCCACTGTCTTATCAATACCAAAATGTGTTGCCAATCCACCACTGTGTTTCTCCTTGATCAAATTATCTCTCATTGAACTTTTAGGCATGCATAACTGATTTCCTCTAAACAACATATCTTCCTAAATGAAATAATCTAACCACTTACTCCTATCTGTTACAATAGGTTCCTTTCTTACTTTCCAAGGTTCTGCAAAATCAGTGTCTCCCTCATACATGTTCTTCAATTCATCAAATCATCACTTCAACTCTCATCTCTGTCAGCAAGTTTCTTCTCCTACTTAATGCATCTACAACTTTGTTTGATTTGCCACTCCTATGCTTCAACACAAAGGTATAACTCTGCATGAACTCTACCCATCTCATGTCTCTGATTCAACTTACCTTGACTATTCAAATATTGCAATGCTTGATGATCTGTATACAACACAAACTCCTTAAGCAACAAGTAATGTCTCCACATATTCAAGGCTTGAATTATGGCATAAAAATCTTGATCATAAACTAAATATCTTCTCCTCGCATCGTTCAACTTCTCACTGAAATATGCTACAAGTCTACCTTCCTGACTTAACACTGCCCTATTGCATTCCCACTTGCATCACAATTCACTTAAAATACCTTATTGAAATCTGGTAATACCAAAACAGGTTGCTCTGTCACTTTCAGCTTCAACAATTCAAAACTCTTATCTACTTCTGATGTCCACTTGAAATCTTTTCTATCACCTCTCATTCCCTCTATCATAGGGTTACATATTGAACTAAAATTTCTGATGAACTTCTGGTAGAAACTAGCTAATCCATGAAATGATCTGACTTCTCCAATGCTCTCCAGTGTAGGCCATCCAACAATTGCTCACTTTCTCAGGGTCCATCTTCAATCCTTCAGCAGAAATCACAAATCCCAAATATAGTAACTCTTCCTTCATGAAACTGCACTTCTTAATGTTTATCAGTAACTTCTGTTCTCTCAGTCTCTGCAATACTTGTCTCAAGTGCAACAGATGTTCTTCTTTTGTCTTACTGAAAATTAGAATGTCATCCAAGTATACAATCACAAACTTACCCAAGAATTTCTTCAAGACTTCATTCATTAATCTCATGAAAGTACTCGGTGCATTTGTCAATCCAAAAGGCATCACTAACCACTCATACAATCCTTCATTTGTCTTAAAGGCAATCTTCCATTCATCACCTTCTCTGATTCTGATATGATGGTATCCACTCTTCAAATCTATCTTTGTGAAATATTTTTCTCCACTCAAACAATCCATAATATCATCCATCCTAGGTAAAGGAAATCTATACTTAACTTGATCTTGTTTATTTCTCTAGAGTTTGTACACATTCTCCATTCTTCATCTTTCTTTAGATCTAACACTGCAAGTACTACACAAGGACTCAAACTTTCTCTGATCAAAACTTTCCTCAACAATTCTTGTATCTATCTATTCAATTCTTCATTCTCTTTCAGTGTCATTCTATGTGCTGCTTTATTAGACAAACTAGCTCCATGTACTATATCCATGTGATGACTGATACTCCTTATAGGTGGCAATCCTTCAGGTACATTATCTGATATGATGTCTTCGTATTCTTTCAGCAATTTAGTTATCTCCTCCAGTCATGATTCTTCAGTCTCCTTCTTTAATGTTTCAGGCTTCCTAGGGATTAAAGCATAGCACATATTCTCATGTCTCAAACCATCCAGAAATTTTCTTCCATCTACCAAACAAATTCTAACATTCCCACATACTTCACTCTTATTATCATCTTCTAAAGGAATCAAAGTAATTCTCTTTCCATTTGATGTTATAGTGTATGTATTCTTTCTACCATCATGTATAGCTTTCCTATCACACTGCCAAGGTCTACCCAACAAGATATGACAAACATCCATAGGCATAATATCACACAATACTTCATCATGATAAGATCCAATATGAAATTTCACCAAACATTATTCACTCACCAGTACCTTATGATCATCCTAAATCTATTCTATCTGATAAGGCTTAGGGTGTTTCAATCTTTCCAACTTCAACTTAGTCACCATCTCCTCTAAAACTAGGTTATCAGAACTACCACTATCAATAACAACTTTACAACATTTACCTCCTGATTTGCATCTGGTTCTGAACAAACTTTTCCTCTGCGGTGGTTCCTCATTTGTCTCTGCTTGAAATAGTGCTCTCCTCATCACAAGTGATTCTCCTTTCTCAGGTTTACCAACTAACTAGGTGATCCAATAGGTTCTTCTTCCACATAGGCTACTCTCCCATTGTTCTCTGTCCTCTTGCTTGTACTCCCTTGATTACATTCAAATGCCCTATGTCCTTCACCTCCACACTTAAAACAAGTTCCTCTGAATGTTCTCCTATCAAGTCCTCTTCCTTCTCTTTTGTATCCTTCACTCCGGTACGAACTAGGGTTACCTCTGTGGTAAAAAATTATGTCATCCCTCTGGTATGCACTATTATCTTTGTCTTCCTTCTTGAATGTATTCTCTTGTCTATTCTTCTCTACATATGATCTCTCTCCTCCGTAAAATGTTCTACCTCTTTGAAATTTACCTCCTCTACCTCTCTGTCTCTGATCATGTCTCTTGTTCAACTTTTCTTCAACTTTCAGGGAAAACTGATATGCTTCCTCCGGTATTGTCATCCTCACCAAACTTGGTTCTTCTTGAATGTTCAATCTCAGCCCATTGATGTATCTAGCCACTTTCTCCTTGCTTGCTTCACTATGCTCTGTCCTTATGATCATCTTATGAAATTCCTCAGTATACTCCTTCACAGATTTCTCCTTTTGTCTCAGGTTTTGCAATCTATTCAACAGCTCCAACTCATAGTCAACAGGTACAAACTGATTCTTCAATTTTGTCACCATCTTGTCCCACTTTGTAATCTTTTCTTTCCCTCTTCTATTTCTATCCAACTAAACTTCTTTCCACCATATATCAGCATGTCCTTTCAATTTTTTCTTCACAAATTTCACCTTCTCTGAATCTCCAATTTCTTCATACTCAAAGTACTCTTCCATGTCATTTATCCAGTTAATCAACTCTTTAGGGTTCAAATTGCCAGTAGAGTTCGGTACATCAACTCTAGGTCTCTTTTCAATCTTTGAAATAGCTCACAACATCTTGACTTGATTTGATTCTTCTTCTTCATCACCTCCTAGGGTTTTGCTAATTTGTTCAACAAATTGAAATTCCTCTTCATCATCACTTTCAACATTAGGTCTAGGTGTCAATCCTCTTCGCCTATCCTCCTCAACAGCATCCAATCAAATTCTCATTTTTTTCATCATTTCCATCATCTCATCCATCCTACCAGCCATTGTTCCAACAACAAGGATTCTGCTCGGCAACATTCTTCCTAGGATCAAGTGCAAACTGCCTCAAATTTGGTGATCGGGCTACAAGCTGACAACTACCTCACAATCAGTGATCAATTGCAACACAAGTAACTTGCCTTGAATTGGTGATCTGTCCACAACAAGATCTTATGGAATTCCTTTGCCATCTTCGCTCAATTCTCCCAAAGATTTGAACTTTCACTCTGATACCACTTGGTGCAGTCATGGTAAGAGGGTTCACATAATGAACAGTCCAGACCATGCAGCAAGAGTAAACACAATGGAAACAAGTCAAAGATATGAAACAAATGTAGGTTCAGCCCTTTAGTATATCATAGAATTTAAATACAAATCGGTCGGCAACATGCGGGCTTATAATTAGGGCTCACAGGCCTAACTACAGAATATCAGAATATGCACAAGATATAGCTTTGAAGCTCCTTCGCAAAGAATCCAAACTATGAACTTATGCTATCGATCATAACTATGTTAACTATTTTCCTAGAGATCTATTACATCATTATATATCATATCCGGAACTTAAGATTCATCTGCGTCGGCCAAGAAAGATTGCAAACTCCAATGAAGAGTTGTAACATGTGTACACGTATAGGTCAGACCTAAACATGAAGAAATCCTCCACAAATGAATAGAATGATGTGCAGATCTATGGGAAGGTTGGCCACAAACCATAGATTATTGAATGATGTGTCATTAGGCTCCATGGATCGGGAAATGCTCTGCAAGTCTTCTCCTTTAGCTGATTGTCTAAGACTGTCAGGATGCCCTATTCTGAGAAAACAATCGATCTTCTGATAGCAATATATTTCTGGTACCTTAACCAAATGATCTGAGATTTGGATATGATGTGTATGAATAAATCTAGATGCTAAGTCTAGCTCCGCAAGATCTGAGATGCAACTGTGGTAGAATGCAGACCAAAATACAAAAACTACTATTGACTGATCTGCCTGAACTGAATTGAAAGAAACAAACCGGAATGTAAACAAACTAAAATGGAAATGTTTTTTGGTTGATGCGAGATTTCTCTTGAACTAGGGTTGCTCCTGCATCATATAATACCAATAATTCCAAAGTAGAACCAGGATCTCCAATCCAAGAAGATAAACCATCACTGTTAAAAGATCACACTAAACCATGTAACCAAACTATCCATGACATTGTGACAATCATGCTACAAGTCCATCCTTGTCACATCTCAAACTGTTAGACCTTCTGCATATTGGCTATAATTAGAAATATTACATGTTTATTTATGACTATGGTATAAATGAATAATTGTTATGAATGTTAGTAAATGTTATCTTTCAATTTCAATTATAATGTATAGTGATTCAGCTATTGATTTTGGGATACTAACCTATTAATGGAGAATTGAGTTTAATGATAGTAGGTTGTCGAAGACAAGAGTATGGTTAAGGTAGAGGTGATTAACCACCTGGCAGGGATGGGATGGAGACACTCGATGCCACACACAAGTACTTAGTTGATTTTTGCATTGCATATTGTTATGACCTCTGTGTTTGATGGGTTGAGATATCATTCATAGGAAAAGTCTTCCTTATGCCTTATTAGATAGATGGTTAACTCATTAGCTCATTAAATTTAGTTATCCCTTGATTAAAATAAAATAGATTTAAGAGTTATATCTTCTTTTATTAAATTCTATGTGAAAGAAAATGATTTTCTTCTTAAAAATAAATTATTTATTTTTTTCTTTTGTGATAAATTAGAAAGGTGTGGTAAATTAGAAATGACATATATATATATATATATATATATATAATATTTACAAATTTTGAAAAATAGATTATTTTATCCTTTTTAGATAATGACAAATTTGAATAGGATAGGACGAAAACAAAACAATAGAAAGAAACAAGTAAGATAATAGAAAAAGAAAACAAGAATAGAATAAAAATAAAAATGCATAAATAAAAAAGAAAGCAAGCCACAATTAGAATGAAAGCAAAAAGATAGAAGTGAAAATAGAAAGAAAAGAAAAAATCAAAAAGATGAAAAATATAGAAACAAAGAATAATAAAAAAGAGGGAGAGAGGCAGAAAATATGTTCAGTACGGCACAGAGAGAAAAATAAAGGAAGAGAGAAGAAGAGTTCGAGAGGAATTCAAAGACTTCAGGAAAGCAATTAAGCAAGTTTTGTCTAAGACCATTAAATTTCCTTAGCTGCTGTATTCACTATTTTATCTGGTGTTAAATTTATCAATTGGATATGACTACTGTTTCAAGATCGGGAAATGACCTGCATGATAATGCCTTCATTTCATAAAATTCCTTGCCCTTTTCACACTGTATGAATCTCCTAGCGCGGCCATGATCTAATCGATCTATGTTTTCCAATGTTTTTTTATTGTATTTGTGGTTTTTGTTGTCTTTGTTTGACCTTATCTGGAGTGGCGGCCTGGTTATTAAAATAGATGCTGACATTAGGATGACCAATAAGTGGATTATTCATGTCTTTGATAGCATCTTAGATATAATAAAAGTAGCGTCTAAAGGCTATGTGCCCTTATATTCTTGTATCAATCATAACCTCCATCTAAACAAATCATTGCTTTAGATAATACTAAGTGGTTTATTAAACACTACTTTACCTGTAGCGGATGGTGGTTTTGATAGTTTGGTTTTATATCATCAGAAAGTCAATGTTTCACTTGGCCCTACTATCTCCTCACTGACATTAAGATGATGGACCTGATTGTATGCCATATATATTACTCTCATTTCCTCTAAGCCAGCCTTTTGATTATTAGTTTCTACTACAGTTGGAAGTCGAATGAAAATTCCTTTCATCAGAATCCATTTTATCACCAAACAAATCGTCAATCTTCTGGTGCATCTTCTCTAATAGATTATAATAGAATTTATTTCCTTTCTTTCCTATCATCCTCAGTTTTCTATTAGCTAATCTGCCTACCAAAGATAATTATGGCAATTTTTTTTTAATTAATTAATTTATTTATTTTTATACCAACTCCACGCCGTGAGTTAAGGCCCACCTTACATTGGTATATTGGGCGACCGTCCATAGCTCGTATGCAGTATATTTGCTAATGTCGTTCTTCAGCGGACTCATTTTGTATCCGTTCCTTATTTTTGTTGGTTCTTCTTTTGTTTTCTCCTATGCATAGTTTATATTGGCTTTAGGATTCTCGGTTGGTTATCATTAATTTTCCTCTTATTAATCCCTCTTCCTAAAATTTAATGGACTCGGCCATTTATGATCAAATCGGCCTGTGTATTGCTCTAAGTTGTCGTATCCCTTAGTGCAATGATTTCTTTTTACTTTAGTTCTGAGGCAGTCACCCTTGTATTAATAAATCACCTTCCTTGCATATTTTTGTTTCACTTGTATATTCCCTATGACCCCTTATTTAGGGTAGCCTTGTTCTTCTTGTAGATTCTATACTTCATTACTTTCACCATAATCTGATACACGACACTTTGTTTAGATCAATGAATCACCACTATCATTATTGCTATTACTTTTGCAATTTCATCCTATTATAACTACCTATACTAATAAAATCCATAAGGACATCGATTCCATTTTTATGATATTTCCTACAATTCGTAATGACACAAGTTAGGAGTTCAACTTAGCGCCATCATGAATTCTACGTAGTAGAATGAATTGGTCTTATACTGTCGACTACAATTACTAAAGCTTTATCTCCAAATCATTTTCGTGCACTGCATTTCGTAAGATGATATCTCTTAAATATTCAGCCAAATATCTATGACTTGCATTATCATATCTCTGAAAACCAATGATTTAGAATAGAAGTAGAGTTTCTCATAACATTGTTTAAAGGAGAAAATTAGAATGTCCTATTATGTGAAATGATCATTAAGGAGTTATTATACTTTGGTTTTAAAACTACAAAATGAAAGAATAGACAAAATATAGTTAATAAAATGATATTTATTCCTAAAGTAATTAAAATTGGTGGTGCTATATGGAATTTTTACTTTATAATTAATGAGAAAGTATAGACTTAACAGAGTTCAATTTCTTCCAATGCAAAATGAATTAAGAATTCATGCCTAAATTCAGATTTATCATAGAAGTTGACACTATTTTAGAATTGTCGAAAGGTTTAAGGCAAGTTCCTTTTATATAGTATTGTTTCTTTAAAATATTATCTTGTTAATCATTCTATATCATTCAAACTTAAAACTAGTACAGTCATTATTCTGATGTTTGCATGGTATCTTTGTTAGATATTAGAGTCAGTTGTTTGCTTATGCTACCTTTCGGGATAGGATGCCAAGTGTGGATTTATAGCGATGGTAAACTTCTTTTTCAAGTTTTACCAATTTATGTTATTGTTTTGGCCAAAGTTAGATGTACCATTGAAATAGATAGGCAATGAAGGCCTAGTTGTATTTATTTATTTATCTCTGCCACATCATGTTGCAAGAAATATGATTCTAGGATAGAGTGCATATAGGCATCAGGCATGCATTGAGAGTTTCCCTCCTGCCCATCTATTCTAAGTTCCTAGGTGCCTCACGCAGGGTTGGGGATTCTTCGAGTTAGGAAGAAACTCGGGGAAGTGTAATGCTTCATGGTTGGGTGGAAAGAGCACCTTAACCATGCTCTTGGCCTTCAGCTTGAGGAAGACAGGTGGGTTATGGCGACTGAAGACATATTTCATATGTTATGTGACTTAAGATGGATATATCATAATATTGATCATTATATGGATTGTTTAGCCAAATATGTAACTGTACTTCTCATTGATGTATTATTGATGTACTTGGAAAATTGTAAAAGATGTAATGTTACCTTTTCATGTTGTGCTTATGCATGCACCTTATTTATTATGGAAACTTGCAAGATGTTATACATTTATAAGTATCTCTGTTGATGGAATGAATCACTTTCTTTATTTGGATTGAGTTTGCCTTTCGTTGGTTTTTTTAGTAAGTGGTATTTTCAGACTTTACAATCCTCTCATCCTAATTCAACATACTAATGCACAAATGACCACAGACAAGGCTAACTAACAAAGTCTGCATCAACACTAAATAGACCTTGTGGATATAGACAATTCACATCTGAGTCATCACACTACAATCAAATAGGTGATCATCCCACAAAATTTCATAACTCGTAGATCCCAAACATGAAACATGCAAACTCATCATCACATTAGTAACTTATAAACTGAGATAACAAGAAGATAATCCTGTAGACCTCAAGACTCAAACACCAAATCAACCTACATATGAGTTGCCAAACAAGTCCACAAATGAGTAACCAAAGTCAAGGAACCAATCAAGCATCCTAGAGATAAGAACAACCTTCTAAATCTGAACCACACCACCACCTATAATCATGAATCAAATATCATAACCCATACCTATCAACTGCATACACGATCATGTTGTGCTAATGCTTAAATGTTCCTATATAACCATGACACCATAATCATCATCATCATCATCATTATACCCGTACTCAACTCCCATTGAATCAAGACTCCTATTCTCATATGTGTATCAATCATGTCTCAAACTAGAAGACTACTTGTGTACATGTCTCCATCAAAGTCTAAACTCTGAAAACACCTGTAAACCTATATCTAGAAGCACCAAATATGAAAACCTACTATACTATGATGTTGGTCTCATAACAACATGCACTCCCACAAGTTAGTGCCCAAAAAATTATCTGACAATCACTCCCTAAATCTTAGGCTCCCATAAGTGATCAAACAAGTAAAAAAATCTCTCTACACACCAAACTAAAAATCTACATAATCCACTATGTAGTGTACTACAAATTCTCTCCAACTTCTATTCAAAATCCAAAATCTGATTCCATATATGAAAGGTATGACCAATTAACTATCCTAGATAAATGCTTGGTTTCACGCACCAAATTCTGATACAAACAACAAAATATGATGACCAAACTTATACCACTACATAGTTCTCAAAGAGACCTTTCTGACTCCTATTAGAAGTCAAAAATATGAAACCATGGATGAAAGTTATGCCCCTAGAAGAAAAAACACTCCAAGGGCTAAAAAGGCCCCTTAGGGGACCTGTCCGTACAACTTACTGGCATTAGCATCCGTATGGACCATATGACACTGATGTCATCAGAGCTAGTAGGTGGTGCTCGGGTGGCACTTTAGTGGTGGCGATGCTCAGGCTGGCGAGGCAGGTGGTGAACTTCAAAAAATATTCAATTTAGTTTGGTTTTTCAAATATCAACCAAACCTAGCAAACCTGGCTACATATTAGAAAGGGTTTAATGTTAATTTTTAAGTCCAGATGAAGGTTGAATTGCCCATAGAGGGGATGGCCTAAACCTGACCATGATCAGGGGCCTAAGGGCCTACCAGCCACAGCGACTGTCAGCTAGCTAGGCGCTGACCAACCCTGTCGTCAACGTATCATCTACTGCCTATAGGGTACGGGGGTATGATGGTTTGCGGACCCCATACCACCCCCCTTCATAATTATTTTTGATGTAAATGAAACTTCTATAGTTTTAAAAATGTTTTTCAATCAAAAATTTTCAACTATAGAAAATATTTTATTTGGCAAGGAATATAATTTTTTTTAGTTTTTCACCTTTGTAAATTCATATAGACGTATGACCAAACTAGGGTAGGGGCTAATTTTTTGCTTTAGGCCCTGGTGGCCAAAATAGGTTAAATTTTATGTCAATCTTCATGTCCCGAGCCTCCTAGATCCAATAGTGAGGTAATTTATGTCCCATGAGGTAATTTTTGCAACCTCCTCTATAAAACCTTCATATGAATCACATCCAAGAAACCCTTTTTTGCCAAGTCATTTCAAACCCCCAAATCTGTAATAGACACCGCAAATATACAAACCCTAAAACCTCAAATGTGCAAAACAACAACCTGCACAAAACCCTCATACCTTGAAATGTCTCAAATATTTCCTGCACTGCCATGGATTCAACTTTGTACCAAATCTACTCAAACAAGGCTTATATAAATCATAGGATCTCACACCTCCCCTCAACCATAGGAAATTACCAAGTTGATCAAACCATTTCCTACATAACCCTATGAGAGATAATGATGCATATAAGCTTACAGAATAACCATGATGCAAAGATCACAAGACAAGCCACAAGATAACATGAGATATATCTTGGGAAAACCTTCAAGAGGGAAAAAAAACCCAGCCTCCAAAAACATCCATACTCTATGTATTATTTAGCAATAAAACATTACAATGCACTTATAGACTCTCATGAATACTTCCAAAACATCAAGCTCCTTTAATGCATCCTCTGTGTCCAAGCATGTAACCACACATCCCATGTATCATCATTATTATTAGATGTAATACTATCATCATTTTTAGCTATTCCATTGCATCTCGAAGGCTCAAGAAAGTTAGATTTGGCTTTCGTCTTGCTCAAATTAGAGACTAGGAAGCAAAGTTTTATTTGGGTTTTTTATTATTGATTTGCTTGGATTTTATAGGTGACACAATTTTCAAGGCATTCAAGGAAAATTATGAGTGTTCCCTTGCATCCAAAATTCCCCAAAACCCTCATTTCCATATAAAATTTGTCAATTTTTGAGTTTATGGTCTAGAGGAGGTTGAATTTTTTTATCCTAGCACTATTCATCACTTTTGTATGACCATACCATTGTACTTTTTATACCTATGTACATAGATATTTGCTATTGTATAGTTCTAACATCATCATATGATATGTTGATGTCACCACTTGCAAAAGGGCCCCAAGTCTCTGTTGGTTGTTTTGATTTTGCACCCCGAATTTGGAAGGCCATATCTCACGTGAACTTGAAATTAGGTGCAATTTTTTTTTGGTGCACTCTTCCATTGGCTACATGTTGATGTGATCAATTTTTATATTTTACTTCCCAATTTTCCATATTTTGATTTTTATCACAGATTTTGACATTAACTTGTGTTTTTTGGAACTTAAAATGCTCATAACTTTCACAAGCAAGCCCCTTTTTGAGTACCATTTTTTAAGTTGCTATTTTTATGAGCTCTACATAGTGGTGTAGTTTTTTGTTCCTATTCTATAAGTACATATTAATTTCAACATTTTAGCCACTTTTGGGCCTTGTAAAAGCTCTATTAATTTGGTATTTTGCATTGTAACTGTTACCTAAATTTCACTACTAGCTCAATCAGGTAGAGTTTTTTAGTTTTTGAAGGAGAGAAAGGTACATTCTTATTTCTGCTGCATTATATCCATGTACATATTTGGTACAAATTAAGATTACATTGTATTGTTGCATTCAGATGCATTTCATATTTAAGAGATTGTACAAATCTTTTAAAAGATCAACAATTTGTATTGAAAAAATAAGTGTCTAAGGTCTCACACAAGCCGTAGACTAACTGTTTCATTGCAAATGAAAAGACAAACTATACATTTATAAAAGAACTAAAAGACAAATATGCATATGAGATAGGCTGACTCATCATTGCCTGAATGACAAGCCTTCATCCTAATGCCGTGTCTTATGTCATCCTGTATAGTCTGCGTGTCTCGCATCCAGCTATTATCTCCTTGCTACCCCCTAGTTATCTGCATAAAATTTTGGAAAACTGATGTTAGAGCAATGACGAGGCATCATACATCATATGATATACATCTATAAATATACAATTTGTTTTTCAGATGCAGTAAACCAGTTAGTGTCAAAGAGAGCTTTGAGAACACAAATCAAGAATATTGATTGCAAGTCCTTATTTTTCTTAATAGGTTTGCTTCATGTGCAGATACAGGTGTGATTATGTCTCTATGTGATTCATCAAATTACATTATGAGTGGAGAAAATGTGGCTCCCACAAGGGTCGAGCCTAACTCATAGTCATTATAGAGCATTTTATGTGTATTCATCAAATGCAAGGAGGACATAGTGCATAAAGAGAATCAATGTCATGCAGAGCGGCATAAGAAATAGTTCATCATAAGATTTCATGTGACAATAGTCATTGTCCATGCATGGTAGCAGTCATCATCTTGTCAGGGTGCATTGATGTCAAGAAGGTATTTGAGAAAGGGGGAGTGCTACCAAGGCATTCTACAATGTCTATGGTATTGTGAAACCATTTCAAGACATGAACATCACTTTGTCACTATGCTATTCATAGTATAGACGTAGAGACAAAGGTGCAACATTCCATGGGGGAAAGTAGATCGGTTACCAGTCATGTCAAAAGGGTAGCTATAAAATAGTCTTAAAGGTTAGAAAAAGTAGCACTTCAGAGACAGCCTCAGAACAGTCATACAAAGCATGACAGTTAACAAACAATATAAGGCATGTCATATGAAGGCAGTGCACAAGAGAGCAAAGAAACTGAAGCATGATAGATAGAGAAAAGACTAGAAGGAGTAACACTATAGACAAGGAACTAACAATAGTTACAGTGAGGAGAACAATGCACTAATGACAATGCATTGAAGTTGCAATGAGACAGTTAGAATAGTGTTCTTCAAGGGAATCAGTGAAAGATACAAAGAAGTCTACATGCTTAGGTAGAGTTTCAAGAAGATCAAATATACAGTTAGCAAAGAGATTCTACAGTTTGTGGACAATGTTTAAGTGTCTAGTCTTGAAGGCCTATATAGGAGTTTGAAGGGTTTAATTTCTCAATCTTGCAATGTCAAGAGTTTTGGAGGCAGTCACAAGATAGTGAGGGATAGTCACAAGACACAGGTTTGCATTTCTACACAGAGGACAACAATACAAAGGACAGAGTAAGTGTGATTGTCATGGTGTCCACATAGGGAAAGATAGCTACTATTTTGAAGAGAAGATAGAGTTTTCATTGTCACAAGGGTTTTGCTATAGACACATTGATTGTTGAAAGAAGCAGTCCGGAGTTTGGAGGATAGTCCACAGTATAAAAATAAGTTATCATTTAGGGGTCTGTCACAAGAGATGAGGTTAGATAACAGTCTAAAGACAAAGGAGCGGCAGTTACACTGAAGACAAACATGTTTGAAGGTACAGTGGGGTCATTGGAAGGAATTTTCAGGCCTATTAAGATTCAGATAAGGAGCAAAATAGTCAAATAATGAAGACTGTCAATAGTGGAAGGAGGTCAGTTAAAGGTATAGCTAACAACCACCTCAATGAAAGGAATAGTCATTGCTAAAGAAGGTAATAGTCATATGAGGATAGCAAAGAGATATAGTTTTTTCAACACTGAAAATGCCATGACTCTGTCAGCTGTTTTCAAACCCAGAAGTTTGCATGGTCAATTTAGATCATAGAGTTTACCATCAATTTGAAGGAGAGACAATGATATTATGATTTGAAGGGACAGTATGCAAAGATATGTTAGCATTATATCACAAGACAAAGGCATCTTGATTTCTGACAGAGGAAATCACACAAAAACCTGCTAGTAAAATTGTTAGTCAATCATGCATTTCAAGAGAATGATAGACTCTCTATAGACTTGTTAGATGATGAATATAAAAATAGTATAGAGAGAGTCTCAAAATATGAAGAAACAATGCCATCCCTCATTTTTTAAGCTTGTGACAATCAGAATAACCTTTCACACAATACAGATGACATGATTAAAAGAAAAGAAAATGCCAACACTTTATTGACATGGGGAAATGCATGCAAATCACTTGCAGAAGAGGAATAGTCCATGCTAATTCAGCAAAATGAACAGAAGAATATCAACAACAATGATACTAAGAATGGAAAGCATATTTTCTTGCATTGCTCAGAAGGTAAAATACAGAACAAATACAGTTGACATCTCATCTTTGTTCATATTTTATCATGGAAACAAATAGATTTATATCTGTAGTGTAACATAGGAACCTTGTTAAATTGCATGAATGTTGTGTAGAGGGAAAAAAATGCATGGTTTTTGATTCATTGTAGAACAAAAATACCCAGAAATGCTCAAATCATTGCTGCTGATAGAAATATAGTTTTTTCCAAGTTTCAAGATCATGCTACAACCACCCAGAAAATACAGATATTTCGAGTTGTAGCAAGACATAAATGTCATTTTTCAAGTTTTTTTGTCAAGGCTGGGGCTTGTTCACAGCCAAAAAAATGTAGAAAAGTAGGAAAGAATCTAAAGGTTTTAACTTACACAAAGCAAACACTCAGATTTTCTCAAAATCGCGACCCCAGAATGGCCAGTGTACAAAAAAAAAGATTCAAAAAATGCATAGAGATCTCCGTTTTTTTACTTTTTTTTGTCATGGGTCGAGCTCAGAGCTAGAATAAGCCAGATACAGAAGAAAGTAAGGTCTTTATACTCATTTTTGACATAGATTCATAGAAGCCTTTGAATCGTGCTTCAACAAAGGTAGAGTATGCAAGAAAATCTCAGAAAAAGGAGAGATATATAGCAAAAAACAAATTACCTCTCTTTTTTCTGCCATTTGATGTGCCAATCACAGTTTTCTTTCCTCAAACGACTCTTAGAATGACGGCCTCATAGCCAAAAAAATGCAACACAGAAGTTCACGGCCACAAAAGACAGCAGGAGATACATCAACAGAGAGGCCCAAATCCACCCAGTATCAACAATAAAAAAAGGCAAAAAACCTAGTGAAAAGCAATATACCTTGCATCTTGCACAGAAAATCAGCCAGATAGACCTAGAATCGACAAAAAATGATGCATTTTTCCTCTACAAACCCTCGCATGTTTGCGGCGCTAATGAAAGCCTAGTGAAATGGCAAAGTCAAAATGATAGAAGATAGGTTTTCAAACCCTTTCTTTTGCTAGTGTTCAAATGGGCATTGTGGTCTTTTTTACTTGTAAACTAAAAAAATCATTTCCATCTATTCGAAGCCATGGTGAAGACTTGCTAAAGTCTTAAAACCTAGTCATTGCAAATGGGGCCGTGAGTATATTCTTTTGCCTTTTATTTCTTTCCAAGTCGAGCCAAGAAAACATTATGATGGCATATGGGTCGAGAGGGTATATTTTGCTAAGTCATGATGGTGTTGGAGTTACAAGGTGGGTGAAACAATACATGTGAGACATGATGTTGCATATTGTGAAATGCATGAACTGTATGGATTTACAAGGTGGATATGTTGTTCTATTTGAGATATATGTATGGGAGTCATAAGGGTTATTTTTGAAATGTATTGCATTGAACCTCGCATCATGATGGTGGATAGGTAAAAATGGGAATGGCTAGGAATGGTGAAATGTTTTGTTATAGCCTTGTGACATGTAATATGATGCATATGTATGAAGTCATGTCTTTTTGCCTAGGAGCTATGAAGACGTTTTCTATGACATTTTTTTCATAGTTTAGGAATAGATTAGATGTTGTAAAAAGATGACAAGGTAATTAGTTATTAATTACCTTATCGTTTGTAATAAAAATGCGAGGAGGCAACATTGGGCAATTTATCACAAATGACAAAGTAAGTCTCGTTGATTACTTTGTCGTCCTTTCACGACATTTAATTGACCCTAAATCACGCAAAATCAAGGAATTAAATGTTATGTCATAAATGTCATTATTTTCTGCATAGGTTTGTATAAATTTTGAATTGTAAAACATTAACTAAGGTGATGTAATTATAAATCACTTAGCCAATGTTAAATGAATGCAAAAATTGTGTATTTGTCATTTATTGTGAAAATATCAAAACATTTATGATGTTGTAGGGGAGTTATTGCACAGATTTGACTTATTTTCATGACCTTAAAGATCATTTAAAGGCATTCAAAGACATTTTCAGGTGCCTTTATGATAGTTGATGGCATACCTTGACCTTTTCTGCATTGGGAACCCATTTTGGAGGACTTTAGGCAGATATTTTGGGGATATTTATGATATACACAAAAATGGAGATGGATCATCTTTATCTGATTACAGCTGTTTGGAGAGTATATAGTCATTCATTTGACTCTTTTTAGGTAGTTCTTTCCATATACATTCTAGAGTTAGTGATTTTTTCTGCAATCCTACTCAATTTGAGTATGTTTTTGTAACTCTTTGGGCATATGAAATACAGAGAACACCTTGGATACCACTGATAGTTAGATTTTGCCTTCTTGTTTTGCAGTATTGGGTGTTATTAAGTGTTTGAACGGGTCATTTGTGAGTTAATTTATTTCCTTGTGACTGTCTTATGTTTTCTATACCCTTTTTCTGCAGAAGTTGTGTTTATGTAGGTTGCAAACTGTGTCTTAGAGTGTTATAAGGCTTTAAATTGTGAAGTTTAGCTTCCTTTTAAAGATTTTAATGCAATTAGGCCTCTTTGTGAAGTGCTTTTGCAAACATATAGTGATAGGTTGTGCAGGTCTTATTTTCTGTTGTCTGTGGCCAAGTGTATGCAGGTCTGAGTTTCGTTTTACCTTATTAAGTTTTGGTGAATCACCCTTATTTTCAAGTTTTCCAGTTTTAACTTTCATTCTCAAAAGCATTCCTTCTCCTTTTTCCTCTGCAAATCCAGTAGATTTTAGGTGATAACCAGCTAGGAATCCGGCCTTCTCCAGAGGTTCTTTCCAACACAGGTGACCCACAGACCTAGAAAGATCCCATGTTTCTCCAGATTGCCAAGTTTTACAACTGAACAAGGGTGCAAATTTGAGAGACAATAGTAACACACACTGAAATAAAGTTCCAAACATTATAATCTCTATGGGGATCATTTTATCAGGGTGTTGCTTGTGTGTGTTTCTTGTCTTTCTACATATCTCTCTTCTTTTGTACATGTTATGGATTCTTTAGCACTAGTTCCAACTCTAATACTAACAACATATAACTATTTTGAATTGAAATCTGAAATGATGGTTTTCCTAAAAAGTAAAGGATATTACAAATATGTAATGGGAATTGTACCTAAACGTACTAATATAGTTGGAAAGATTAAATGGGAGATTAAATGTGAAGAGGTTGTTGGATATTTGCATCTTTTTGTGTCTTCATACTTTATATTTCATGTTGAGTCCTTTAACAAACCTATTGAATCTAGAATACTTTGTTTATTTTCTTTGGAAAACAAGATGAAATGTGAGGTCATCTCTTAGAGAATGAACTCATTATTCTTAATCCTTGCAATTTTGATACAATTCAAGATTTATTTACTATGTTCAAAAGCCTTATAAAATAGTTGAAGTGGCATGTGATTGAGAAAGAGAACATACATATGATTTGTGCCATTCTATCTAAATTGGGTCCTAATTATTATGTATTTGTCTCTACTTTTCATGCTACAAAACATGCTCTTGGTACAACATTTAACATGCCTACCTTTGATAAACTTGTTGTCTCCCTCATAATGGAGTAAGACAAACTCATTTAGATGGGATCCCTTAAGTTTTTTAAGCCACATGCCTTAGTGAATCATCAGTTCACAAAAAAATAGAAGACTACTAGCAATAAGGACAAGAAAGATGGATCTAACGACAAGATTAAAAAATCTTCCAATGCTCCTAAAACTGATACATCATCTTCTAAGGGTGAAAAGCGTAAGAAAGAGAAGTGTTCTTACTATAAGAGGCTTAGACATGATGAACACAAGTGCTTGAATAATTATATTGATCACCTCACTCATTTTTTAGAAGAATGCCATTGGGGTACCTAGATTTTTAAAATTTCATCATAAGAGGAGTCCTCTAATAAGAACAAGAATAAGGAGAAAGAATAGGGAAAAGCCCTTATTTCTATTGCATCTTCACCATCCACATGGATTATTGAATTAGGTGCTTCACACCATATGGTGTTAGATTAGGATGATTTCACATCCTTGGAGCCAAGTCCCATGCTGCATATTTTGATGGATGATAATACTTTAGTTGAGGTTTGTGGGAGAGGGTTTGTTGACATAGGTAATAAAACATTTTAGGATGTTCTCTATGTGCCTTATTTTTCAACTAATCTCTTATCTATTTATCAAATCACATAGAGAGGCTTAGGAAAAAGGGTCAAGTTTACTCTAGATTCTATGGTCATTAGTGAGTTGCATAGTGGCTCCATAGTAGAAATTGGAAGGGTAGATCATTAGTCTTGACTATATGCATTCTCACATTTTTTTTCTAACTCTCCTTCCACTACACTACTTACTCATTACAATCAATTAATTAAGTTGTGGCATGAGTGGTTTGGTCATTTGAACTACCATTATTTACAACAACTTAGCCAACATGGCATGGTAGAAAGGTTTCCTTCTATTTTATTTTCTAATGGAGTTTGTAGGGATGCACTCTTGGTAAACATCTAGAAGAGAAGTATGGAAAAGGCAAAGCATGGAAATATACTAACATTCTAGAGCTAGTATGTGTAGCAATTTATCTAATACATTTTCAAAGCTTTCATTCATCAAGGCCAAATATGTTCTTACATCCATTAATGACTTATCTTAGTTCACTTGGGTGTATTTTCTTGGGTAGAAGGCAAAGATCTTTAAGTAATTTTAGGACCTGAAAGAACTTGCAAAAAAAAATTAGGAAAGCCATAAAGATTTTGCACACTAACAATGGTGGCAAGTATGTCAACCACTGGTTTGATCAATTATGTTCTTTAGAGGGAATCAACTTGGAGTGTATAGTTCAATAAAATCCTTCATAAAATGGGGTGGAAGAACATTAAAACATATCCTTGAAAGAAATGGCAAATTGCATGATCCACTCTAGATCCCCTGCACCATAATTTTGGATAGAAGAAGGTAACTCTACAAACTATATCCAAAATAAATTTCCACATAAAGCCTTGAAAGAAGTTACTCCTTTTGAAGCTTGGAGCAGTAGGAAACCCATGGTGAAACACTTTAGAGTCTTCAAATGTCCATCCTAGGCAAACATTCCAACAAAGAAATAAAAATATATGGATCCCCACAGTAGGTCATTTATCTTTGTTGGTTATCTAGATGGTATAAAAGGATATGTATATGATCCTTCATCTAGATACTCATGAGTTGTTCATTGAGAGGAGTATTTTGTGGAAGGTTATTCAAGTCCAACTCCTAACACTTCTCCTTATTCCATTACTTGGGCTATACTTGGAATAGATGACAACTCCTCAGATGAGGTAAATCCACCTAAGTATAGTTCTGATAATGAGGATTCTTCTTCCTTTATAATATATGATGAGAGCGATGATGATGATCATCCTCCTTCCTTTCTTATTCATCATTCTAAAGATAAAAAATCTCCTTCTAACTCTCATGTTTCTAGTCCACTTTGGGCTAGATGAACCTTTAAAATTTGTAGGTAATTGGGTTGAAGATCCTTTAGACACTAGATAGACTTAATCATATTTCTAGGAACCACCTTAGAATTTCATCACCTCCACCTTTGATCCATAATCTTTTTGAGGGGAATCAAGCATTCATGAATGGGAAGCAATAATGTAGAAGGAATACAATTCCTTGATGAGGAATCATACTTAGGATTTAGTCCCTCTTCCTAAGGGAAGAAAACTAATTTTATGTCAATGAATATATTAGACTAAATTTAGAGTAGATGGGTCAACTGAAAAGTTCATGGCTTGACTGGTTGCTAAGGGAATTTTAAAAGTTCCTAGAATTAACTACACTAAGGCCTTTGCACTTGTTGTGAAGATGAACTTAATCTTACTCACCCTTGTTATTGTCACAACACATCAATGGGAAGTTCATTAGATGGACATGAAGAGTGCCTTTCTTCATAGTGATCTTGAGGAGGAGATAATATGTAGTAGTCAAATTGTTTTGTGCTGGACTCTTCCTTGGTCTATCATGTCTAAAAATTACTTATGACATGTAACAAGCCCCTCAAACTGTTGGCAAGAGACACTATATGGAGTCATGGTTGTTGTCATTGATGGCAACAAAGGTCATCACACATATCCGCAAGTCATGATGTGTCTCTACCGGAAGTCAGAATAAAGAATGTTGTGGTCCGGTGAACAAGAACAGAGCATGTGGCAAGGTCCGACAGATTGGTCCGGATCTCTCAGAGGAAGTGTCTTGGTGCAGTGCGGATTTGGGGAAGTCAAGAGGACTACCTTGAGTGGTATATTCCAAGGATTTAGCCTCCGGTGATGGACAAGGAAAAAGATATGAACAGTTGAGTACCAGATTCCTGAGAGACAGTGAAAACAGAGGAAGAACTGACTGACAGAGTATCAGACTACTTACCGGATGTGTTACTGTTGATGATAGAAGTTGTGAAGGCATGAATCATGTTTGGCCGACATGATTAATGATATCTACAAATATATGCTTGATCCGCATTGCTCGGTGAGGAAGGATTCAGCCGACAGAACAAGAGTTTGTAAGAAACTAGACTGTTCCGGATGCCGACTAGAAAGGTGATGAAATTACTTGTGCGGATATATATAGAGGATGGATTTAGTTGTGAAGGGTGTGATGGTGTGAAGATATATGCGAATAAGTCCAGAACAGAGCAAAAGTAGCAAATAGGATCCGGTATGTGAAAGATAGCAGAATAAAGAACAGAGGAAAGATGAAGTGCAGCAGATCAGTGTACTGAGCCTAACCGGAACTGAACTCCAGCATATGCAGATGCTTCCAATCAGTTCAAGACTGTGATTCTTATCACTTTGTAGACAGTGTGTCTTCTTGTAGGCAGTGGGCCTCTTGTGAGCAGTGTGCTCGGGCAGTGAGCCCTAATTGGCAAGTGCCATTTTTGTAATCTCCTATTCTTCTAACAGAGAATAATTTTGGGTTAATCACCCTGTGGTTTTCTCCCTTAACAGGGTTTCCACGTCAAAAATACTGTGTTATGTGTTTCTTATTTCATGTTAATGTTTTAGTGTTTAATTCAATGCTGCATTAATTAATAAGAAAGTTCAATAAGGGAAATAATTAGGATAACTGATTCACCCCCCCCTCTCAGTTATCAACAATTGGTATCAGAGCTAAGTTCCTCCTAATAGAGCCTAACAGCTTGAGGAAGATCTGGGAGTTCAAATGGATGCATATGGTTTAAGGGAGCAACTCAAGACTGCTCTTGAGGATCTTGAACAGTCAAATTCTGAAGTCAGTGAATTAAAGGAAAGACTCAAACAGGCTGATGAATTCATGAGAGAATTAAAAGACAAACTAAGTCTCTCTATGAAAAAGAGAAAGGAGCTGCTCCAACAGTTGGCAAGACAAAGTGAAGAAAGCAATACAAATGAAGAATTGACTGAGCAAACCAAGTTATGTGAAAAGTTATCAAAAGAAGTCATTATGTTAAGACATGAAATGGAATCAGGAACTATAAAGTTTACTCAAGAGATTGAAGAAAAAAGAAAGGCTGAAGACAATCTAAGACAATCTCTTAAAGAAAAATCAGAAGAATGCCACCAGATGGACAGGATTATCAGACATCTTGAATCTGATCTTGAAGATGCCAAAAATAATGAAGAAAAACTTGAGGATCAAATTGCCTCTCTCAAAAGAGACCTTCAAACAGCAAATGAATATAAAGAGAAATTCAAGATAAGTTCTGCTCAACTTGAAGTTCTTCTTGGAAGTCAAAAGAGGACAGATGACAAGTATGGTTTGGGATATGAGAAAGGAGAAAGCTCCGGATCCGGTCAGAAGAATCTTGGATCAGAAAATCCAAGGAGCAGGCCTAGAAGACCTCCGGTAAGATAGCCAAATGCTCAAAGATATCCATCCTTCAATGGATACTGCCACAGCTGCAACCACTTTGGTCACAAAGCTAATCAGTGCAAAATGAGAATGAATCAGATTAATTCATCCTTCTCCGGACAGTGCTTCAACTGCAAAAGGTATGGACACAAATCCCATGAATGCAGAATTATGCAAGTAAACAAATCATTCAAAGGTAGATGCTTTACATGCAATAGAATAGGTCATATGGCTAATTAATGCAGATCAAGAGGATATCAGTCAAATATGCAAAGAAATGTTATTTGCCAAATCTGCAATAGGTCCAGTCATAATGCTAAAGTCTGCAGAAACAAGTATCAGGACAAAAGAGGTCCGGTGTATAATCAGAATCAAGACAAGGGTAAACAAAAGATGAATGCGGATGAAGTTAGGAATCAGATGAGCAAGATTTGGGTGAAGAAAAGTTCAGAGAATGTAGAGGTTGGATCCGCACCAGACTCTGGTGCTGATATTTCTTCCAGAAATTAAAAAGTGAGCTCAGGCTCAGGGGGAGACTCAAAGAAAATCCTGTTCCCCCAGCCAAACAAGTGGTGCCGGATGTGGCACAAGATGCGGATTAAAGGGTTTGTAGATATGAGTCTTGAGATGCTTCAGTCAAGTTTTCAGAGGTCCACTTGGAGTTATGAAGAAGCTGTGATCGATCAAATAAGACCTGTTCAGGGAGATGCTCCGGTATGACAAAGGATTACAAAAAGGTCCGGAGAGATCCGGAAGTGCACTATCTTGTTCTGCGGTTTGGACAGAATGCTTGGGATGTTCTTGTAATATGTTACCTCGATTTATTCATGATTGAAAGATCCGGATGGTATTCACAGATCAGGACTAATCCGGGATACTCCAAGCTATCCAGACAAGGCAAACCGGATTAATGTAGGTGAAGCATTTATTGCAGACAGATATTAGGGTTCGCGGAGCAATATAAGGGATTTCTCAAAAGTCATTTGCTCATTCTGCACTCAAGAAGAAGCGAATAGTGGAGCTCTGCAACAAGATTCATCAAGCACACCAAGGATCTCCTGCCGAAGTCATTGCATAAAGAAATCAATCCAATCACTCCGTGCAAGTCGAAGGCGCATAAGGTATTCTCCGTTTTTCATTACCTCACTGCAAATCTTTGAAGAATGGCTACTCCAAACATAGTTAAGATCTCTGATAGACCTCGCCCCTCATTCAAGAAACATCCTTACAAATCATTGGAGGTAGATCCACTAGGAGCCTTCTCTAGTGTTCCTCATGGTGTATTGCATACGGAAGATATTAGGGTTTACATCCATGCGAATCTTGAAGACTTTGGAGAATCAAAACTAATGGATATCTATCACAAACAATTGATAGATGACTCCTTTGAGATCAAACCTCAGTATAAAGCCATCCAGGACAAACACTTTGCACAGTGCATTCATTTCCCCTGTTTTGAAGAAGATGAATGGGTCCGGTATGTGCTAAGTAGAGTACATGACAACTTCCTATGGTTGAACAAGCCCTTCAAGATCACCAAGGACGCAATTAGGGCTGTAACCGGTCTGCACTCATCCGGTGGATTACCTGTTCTCAAATCTGTCAAAAATCAGACAGTCAGTGATGCAACCGGATCCAAGTTTGACAAGAGAGCTATGACAGTTGATGATATCATTGAACCGGATGTCAAATTTGCAGCTATGATAATTGGTTACAAAATCTATCACTCCAGTAGGGAAAATTCAGTACCGGGAACTGCAATCTACATAGCCTATCAGATGTTGAAGGAGAATGCAGACTATGACTTGTGCGAGCTTCTAGTAAACCAACTCTTTGAAAATCTGCAGAAGATTAAGAAGGACAAGAAAAACTCCTTCAAATATGGCAATCTGATCCTGTGTCTCTTCTTTTACTACATGAATGAGCTTCCCGGATCCAGTGGATGGATATGGCAGAATGACAGACCGGTTGCCATTCAAATCAGAGACTATTTGCATGGACTTGGGGATGCAAAAGCAAGAAATACAACTCTATGGGGTTACTTCAAGAACTTCCAAAGCATGATGCATGCAAGGGAAAGAATACCCCAATCCCTTGTTGAAAAATACAAAGACACAGTATGCTTCATGGTAGAAACAGATCAGTGTCTGATGGAGGCAGTGGAGCCAAGGACTGTCTGGATCATGCCTATGGGGTATGAAGTGGATGAACAGATAGTAGAGCTGCATGTTCAACACATGCTAAGCCAGCCCAAAGATCCCAAGGCAGAAAGGTTCGGAACCTTTGAGGAACTGAGTGTAAAGTTACATGTAGAACTCAGGGAACCGGAGATAAAGAGGAAGGTAAGAAAAGAAGTTGAGCATATTGCTCAAGGCCTAGGCATCTCAAAAGAGGCACTTGATGCCAGCCGGGAAAAGAGGAGGAAGGCTGAGGAAGAAGAGAAAAGTAAAGAAAGTGTTCCGGTTGAAACTCCCACCCGGACCAGATCATCAAAAAGATCTGCACCTCCCTCAACCAAAAGTTCAAAACCGGAAGTCCAGGCATCCGGTAAAAGATCCAAGACAAAAGCCACAAGGGCTTATAAAAGCCAAAAGGATGAAGAGGAAACAGAGTCAGATGAGGGAGTAAAAGAAATAAAGAAGCAGAAGAAGAAAGGATCCGGTAAACCCTCCTCAGGACAAGACAAGGATGAAATGGCAGAGGTATCCGTTGAAAAGCCCACTCTGTCTCTAGAGAGCATAATCAAGTCGGTCACGGTGGATGGAAACCTTCAACCAATGACTGAATCCTATGATGACTTCAGTGAGGCTGACCAAAAGACTCTGCAGGAAGCCACAGTTAAATATCTGAACATATATAATAAGGCTTTCATTGAGATCATATCTCTTATTCCTAAAAGCCTAGAAAAGGAATTGGAAGTAAGAAAGAACAATGCTCATGCAAAAGATCTTGAGATCCGGGAGCAGATAGCTATTCAGCTATATCCTCAAATTGATCCCAAGACAATGAACATAATCTTCAAGGACTGCAAAGATGAGTTCAGAAGCAAAGCCAGGATGAATCAACTCATGCTTGGTGAGACTAACAAAGTGGCCCAAGAAACAGAAGAGATCCTCCGGAAGGCCTTCAAAAGGTTCAATCTTCCTGTTGTAGAGGACTTAGGTACAGAAACAGCTGAGGACTTGGAACCCTCTGCTCCAGAAGAAGTGGGCCCTGAACATACAAGCATCTCTCCTCCGGTTTCCCCTACAGTCTCCGGATCCAAAGAAGAAGAGCAATTACAGGAGAAGGAAGCAGTGGTGAAAGACAAAGAGGTTGACAGTTCCAAGACTGCAGAAGAAAAGAAACATTTGTCTCCGGCAAGAGACACTGCACAAACTGTTCAACAATTTTTGAGCAAAGAAACTTTAGAGATTGATGAACCGGAGCTTCTAAAAGGCCCATTCGACTTTGACTCTCTCTCTCCGGTACAAACAATGAAGATAGCTTCATTTGCAAATGCCAAGGCAAATGAAAAACTCCTGAAGTCTCATATGGAAGACTGTGAGTTGATAGAGGCTGCTTCCAGAGTACTTGTAAAGATTATGCCATCAATCCAGATAGATCCGACAGCCTCCTCTTCCGGTAATCTAAAAACCTTAGTCAGCAGTGTTGATACACATTTTGATTCTCTAGAAAAATCAGCTGAAGAAAAGGTCCGGAAGGAATTTTTGGATAAAAGATTTTCAGAAGTATTAGAATTAATCTCTAAGGATAGGAAGATTGTGACCATTGGAATAAAGAGCTTAGAGAATGCTCTTAAGGATGGCGGTGACATCTACAAATTTTGTATATCCTGGTCAAAGGCAACAGCAGCAATTGACAAGAAAATAAAAGAGGAACAGGACAAGCTACAAAGCTTATCTCAAAGTTTTGATCCTCTCTCTTCCTCCATAATAAATCAAGAATGTCAGACTATTGCAGTCTTGAATGAAATAAAGAATCTTGAGAAGGAAAGGAAGAACATCACTAACCGGATGGGAGAACTTAGACGGATTATAATCCCTAAGTTGGAAACTATGCATGAGGCCATCAGTGATGCTCAGACCACCGCCCAAACAAAAGATCCGACAGATCTCAAGCGGGCAGAAGCTTTTGCATTTTTGTTGAGTGGTCACATTTCAATTTTGGACAGAATGAAGCAAAGTTGGGCTACAGAAATGATCCAATTGCAGACGTCCTTTGCAGACATTCTTCAGTATATGTGAGTATGTAAATAAGCGGCTATGTATAGAAAATTTTTGAAAATTTTGGTGTGCGGACCCCACCCTTTGCCATTGATGTCAAAGGGGGAGTGAGGAGCAGTGAAAAATGAGGAATCCAACTAAGGGGGAGTTCCAAAAATTGTATATAAAGACAGAGCATCAGCAAAGGGGGAGCATAGTGAAAACACTTAGTCATTTTTCACTAAGTGTTGCCATCAATGCCAAAGGGGGAGATTGTTGGCAAGAGACACTATATGGAGTCATGGTTGTTGTCATTGATGGCAACAAAGGTCATCACACATATCCGCAAGTCATGATGTGTCTCTACCGGAAGTCAGAATAAAGAATGTTGTGGTCCGGTGAACAAGAACAGAGCATGTGGCAAGGTCCGACAGATTGGTCCGGATCTCTCAGAGGAAGTGTCTTGGTGCAGTGCGGATTTGGGGAAGTCAAGAGGACTACCTTGAGTGGTATATTCCAAGGATTTAGCCTCCGGTGATGGAAAAGGAAAAAGATATGAACAGTTGAGTACCGGATTCCTGAGAGACAGTGAAAACAGAGGAAGAACTGACTGACAGAGTATCAGACTACTTACCGGATGTGTTACTGTTGATGATAGAAGTTGTGAAGGCATGAATCATGTTTGGCTGACATGATTAATGATATCTACAAATATATGCTTGATCCGCATTGCTCGGTGAGGAAGGATTCAGCCGACAGAACAAGAGTTTGTAAGAAACTAGACTGTTCCAGATGCCGACTAGAAAGGTGATGAAATTACTTGTGCGGATATATATAGAGGATGGATTTAGTTGTGAAGGGTGTGATGGTGTGAAGATATATGTGAATAAGTCCAGAACAGAGCAGAAGTAGCAAATAGGATCTGGTATGTGAAAGATAGCAGAATAAAGAATAGAGGAAAGATGAAGTGCAGCAGATCGGTGTACTGAGCCTAACCGGAACTGAACTCCAGCATATGCAGATGCTTCCAATCAGTTCAAGACTGTGATTCTTATCACTTTGTAGACAGTGTGTCTTCTTGTAGGCAGTGGGCCTCTTGTGAGCAGTGTGCTCGGGCAGTGAGCCCTAATTGGCAAGTGCCATTTTTGTAATCTCCTATTCTTCTAACAGAGAATAATTTTGGGTTAATCACCCCGTGGTTTTCTCCCTTAACAGGGTTTCCACGTCAAAAATACTATGTTATGTGTTTCTTATTTCATGTTAATGTTTTAGTGTTTAATTCAATGTTGCATCAATTAATAAGAAAGTTCAATAAGGGAAATAATTAGGATAACTGATTCACCCCCCCCCCCTCTCAGTTATCAACACAAACATGGTATACCAAGATGGATTCCTTCCTTCTCATAGTTGGATTCGCTCATTGTCATTCTGATCCAAACATCTATATCTTATGGTAGGATGAGTCTCTCTTACTCCCAAGTTTGTATGTTGATGACCTGCAAATCACATGAAGCTCATCATATTCCATTACAATAGTGAAAATTGCCCTTTATGATAGATTTTGATGACCAAATTTGGGTTGTTTCACTTTTTTCTTAGGATTGAGATCTATCAGTCTTCTTTTACGATTAGCATTGCATAGTCTAAGAATGCACTTGATCTTCTATCACAATTTCATATGGCCAACTACAAACCATCACCAACTCCCTTTCTATCAAGAGTTAAACTTGAGGGAAAGAGTTTTATGCCTTTGTTTGATGTGACCTTGTATTGAAAAATTGTTGGTAGACTCTTTTACTTGACTCATACAAGATCCAAAATTTCATATTCCATTAGCATAGTCTCACAATTTATTTAGGAACTACATGAATTGGATTGGAAGGTAGCTAAGTAGATACTTCACTATGTTCAACGCACTCATAACTCTAGGATTTAGTATGCTACATGCATTGATATTGACTAGGTTGGATACATAGATTCTAACTAGGAAATTAATTCTCAAGATCACAAGTCCACTTCTAGCTATATCTTTTCACTTGGTCCTGGTCTTATATGTTAGTCAAGCAAGAAGAAAACTGCTATTGCTCTTTCTTCCATAGAGGCAGAGTATTGAGGAGCTATGAATGCCACCATTGAGGTCATGGCTTCAACATATTCTCATTAAGTTTGGTATCCATTTTTGTAGGTTGTTTGTCATATTCTATGACAACCTGAGTGTTATCTCGATCTCTCAAAACCTTGTCCATCATCAATGTGTTGAATTGTTGTCATTGATGTCAAAGAAAGGAGCAATGAGCCATTGATCTACATTTTGTGGAGTTTGTCAAAGCTGTGTTGAAGCACTGTCGGCAAAATATTCTAAACCTAAACCAAGTCAAGTTTGTTGGCAAAATATTCTCAATCCGAATCTATTTTATGACAACAAAATGTTCATTGGCAATGTCTGTCGGCAAAATGTTCCACATTTGACCCTATTTTATATTGAAGAGAAGACTTGGACAAAAAGAGAATTCAAATGACTTCTATCTACAAAGTTATCATTTTGCGAACTTGTTTGCAAGTTTGTCTTTTTGTCAATTTATTGACAAAGAAAAGCAAATGTTTTAAGTGTTCGAAGAAAAGCATTGTCGGGAAAATTTTAATTTCCCGAACTAGTTTGCAAGTTTGGCTTTTAGCCAATAGCACTTATGAAGGAAAGCACATCATATCTTTTGAATTGGCTAAGTCTTCGGAAGTTTTGAAGAGAAACAAAGTGTTTCAAGTATTTGTAACTATTGTCAGGAAAGAGGATCTATGACTAACTAGTTTGAAAGTTAGTATTTTGCCCGATTCGCCGACTAGGCAACATTTGGCCAAGAATGAACAGTGTGTAGAGTGAGAAAGGTAGTTCCTAATAGTTGAAAATTGCCAACAAAGAGAAATTGGCAACAAAGTTGGTAAGATGGCCAAGTTTGGGATTTTATATTTTCACCGATAATGGAGGAAACAAGTCCAAGTTCATAATGTTGTATTTTCGCCAATAAAGCATTTGTGATGGAGATGGCTAAGGTTTGAAAAAGGGAGAAGTAGCCAATAGAAAGGATGAAGGACAAAGTTTGTAAAAATAATTCTTTGCTAATAATGTGTGTTAAATGAGATAGTTCTGAAAAGCTTATTTTTGCCGATAAGAGTAAAAAAGGCACAAAAGACAAAAGTTTAGAAAAGTATATTTTTGTCGACAAAGAAGGAAGGTACTTAGTTCATAAATATGATATTTTTTCCACAAAGGGTGATAAGAGCCAATTTTTGAAAAATCAACTTTTGCCGATAAAAGCGACAAAGACCCAAGTTTGTAATATTGAATTTTTGTTGATAAAGGTATATGCCTTTTGTCCAACATCATACTTACAAAAATTAAATTGGCCACAAGCGACAGTATGTTTGGGATGTGAGGTGAACACTTAATTTTGAGGATTCCGTGAGGATGACGGGACATTTCACCAATGGATATTTCTGAGCCTGATTTGGATTAGTTGTGCGACAGTTGAACAACTTGTAACTATTGGCATTTAGTTTTTGAACAGTTTATAGCGGTTCAACTAATTGGATGTATGTGTTTTTATACACATTGAGTTTCTTGTGAATGGGTTACTCACTGAATCAAATATCTTTTGTTCATAGGTATAGAGGGCAGAGGTAGCACGAACATACAAATGTTCATAGGCATATTGTATCGAGAAGAGGGGAGGCTCTGTTAAAGTGAACAGAGAATGTTGAGAGCATAGAGAAATGTGAAGACTGCGTTAATGAAAAACATAAAGGGTAGGAGTCCGGACATGAGACTGTATATGAATTGAAGGGTGCATTTCAGGTTAGTGAAGAACCAGTGTCTGCACATTAGAATTTGTAAGGATTCAGGGGTTGTTGCCTCATTGGGGTTGGTGCCTCATTATATTTGGGTTGGTGCTCAATAGGTGTATAGTGTACTTGAAGGTTGGAGCCTCAAAACATTATCTTGGGTGTCAATGTACATGTAAGTTGGTACTTAAAAAACATCTGTAAAATCTTTTATTGTGAGGTTGGATTTGAGCAGTAGACTCAAGCAACATTCTCACCATGGTTTCTCCCTTTTGGGTTTTCCACGTAAATCTGGTGTCTTCTTGTGTGTGTGATTTAGGTGTGGTTTTAATTCTTGACTATTGATTTCATTTTAAAGTTTTAACATACATTGATTCACCTCCCCTTCTCAATGTATTAGTGTTTTTTCAACAATTGGTATCAGAGCCTCAGGCTCCTTGAAGAAAGTTTAACCACTTAAGGAAGATCTAGTCTTAAGAACACTATGGCAGGACATGAGGGTTCTTATTCAAATAAAGCATTGTTATTTGATGGATCCAATTATGCTCTCTGGAGCATCAGAATGGAAATGTATCTAACATCTCTTGTTTTGATGTATGATAGTCAGTTTTAGATGGCTACACCACCAACATCGACTCCCACTATAGCCGATAAGAAAGATTGTGAAAACAATGTCAAAGAAAAGTATGCTATATTGTGTGGTCTAACCAATACAAATTTTGTAAAAGTCATGCATTTTAAATCTACTAAAGCCATATGGGATAAGCTACACAAAATCTATGAGGGAGATGATAAAGTCAAGCAAGCGAAACTACAAACCCATAGATGCAAATTTGAGGCTCTAAAGATGAAAGATGATGAGAATATTGCATCCTACATGCTCAGAGTAGATGAGGTAGTGAATGCAATCAGAGGTCTCAGAGAAGACATAGAAGATAAGGTGGTTGTAAAGAAGGTTCTAAGGTCTCTCCCACGGAGGTATGACTCTAAAGTCTTTGCAATTGAGGAAGCAAAAGATCTAGATGAACTTACTATGGATGAATTATTTGGGTCACTCACAACATATGAGATGAGAAGTGAGAATACTAGTTTAATAAAGAAATAAGTAGCATTCAAGACTTCCAAAGCCAAGGATATTGAAAAAGATTCAGAAACAAGTATTAGTTCAGGTGAAGAAGAAGCAAATTTTGTCAAAAATTGAAGAAGGGCTCTAGAAAATATAAAGGTAAGCTACCTTTCAAACATTTTAATTGTGGAAAATTTGGTCACTTTGCTTGTAAATGTCCTTGAGGTGAAAATGAAAAGGCAGACAGTTGTAGGAGTCAAAAAGTTTCAAAATATAAAAGTCCAGAAACTTTAATAAAAAAAAGTCTATATGTAGACATAGAAATTAGTTATTCAGATGATTGTTCTTCTGCAAGTGAAGATTATGAAACTGCCTTCATGGTTGTTGAAATTAAAGAAGATGAAAATACTCCTACAAAAGATTGTTATGAAGACTCTGATGAGGAAGAAGAGGGTGAAGTTGATTTGTAAGGTGAATTAATTTTTTCTCTAGATGATCTAAGGAATGAGAGAAAACAAAATACAAAATACAAGTTAAGGATTGAAGAATATGAAAAACTTGTAGTAGACTTGAAGTTGGAGCTAGCAAAATCTAAGAGTTCATAGAAGAAGTTACTAGGTTGAGTTTGAAGACTAAACTAGAAGAATGTCAAAAACTAGAGGCTAAAGTTGTCTATCTGAGGAAGGAGTTAGAAAAGTGAATGAACAGTTGAATGGAAGTCTCAAGTTTGAAAAGAGCTCAGAAATTCTTGATCAAATAATTGGTTATCAAAGATCCTTCTCCAACACGGTTGGGTTAGGATATGTTGAAGACAAGAGTTTCAAGGATGTTATTTCTGAGAAGAATGCAGAAGATAATATTGTCAAGAATGTTGCTCCCTTCAAGAAGACAGTTGGAGAACAAGGTGAATCAAGCTCTTCTATGCCTAAGAAACATTTTGGTTCTAGGAAGCCTAAAAGATTTAGGAAGAATAAGAAGACTGAAGATTTCAGAAAGGAGGATGATGGATTCATCAAAGTTCACAACCCAAGGAGGAGATTCAAGAACTAATGTGCAAGACAAACTAGGCTTAATTATGCTTTTTATGGTTATTGCTTTTCATGTAATCAGTTTGGACATAAAGCTACAAACTTCACAGTTAGACCTGGGAGGATGAATAGGCGTGATGTTGTTAGCTGAAATCCTTTTGCCCCTTTAGTTAATATAAATGATATTTTTTATAATTGTAACAACTATGGACATATTGATAAGTTTTGTATAAGTGTGTTCATACATCCTTCTAGACAGGAGAAAAGGAGATTTACTCCTCCAAGGCAAGACAAACCTGCACATGCTTCTATACAGAAATAGAAAAAGGCACAATCCTCTATACGTCACAAGAAAGAGTCTGTACCCCCTGCTCAGGAGAAAGAACCGGCAAAGTATTCTAAGGAAAAGGAGAAAAGTTCAAAAAGCCATTGGGTAGAAAATAAGGATGAAAAGTCCATGTTAGTCCAAACAACTTTTCATGTCAAAGGATAAGGCAATCCTTGGGTGATAGACAGTGGATTTCAAAGTTCACCATTTTGGAGAAATGTAATGGTGGTTCTGTCAAGTTCGGTGATAACACCATTGCTAAGATAGATGGTAAATGCACATTATGCATAGATGGTAAAACTAATACTCAAGATGTGTTGTATGTAGAAGGATTATAACATAACTTGCTCAGTGTCAGCCAGATGTGTGACAATGGCTACAATTTGTTATTTCATGTAAGTGGATGTGAGATAGACAAGCTAGCTCTGGTAAACTTGTTGCTGAGGCAAATAGAACAAACAACATGTACCATCTGAAGGAGGTGAAGGGTGGAAGATGTATACTAGGGAAAATTGATGAAATTTAGTTATGGCACAAAAGGATGGGCCACATCAACTTTGGCCATCTAGTGAAGGTTAGCAAGAGGAAGGCAGTTAGACATATGCCTAGTAGTGGAAAGCCAGAAAATACCTTATGTAAAGAATGTCAAGAAGGAAAGAAAATAAGGGTCAGTTTCAAGTCAAAGGAATATTCAACCTCAAAACCTCTTGAACCGATACATATAGACTTGTGTGGACCAACCAAAACCAAAAGCATCAATGGAGAAAGGTATTTGATGTTGTTGATAGATGATTATTCAAGAATGACATGGGTAACTTTTCTTAAAGATAAATCTCAAGCTTTAGAAAGATTTAAAATCTTTAGAGATATGGTTGAGAATGATATTGGGTCAAAGATAAAATGCTTAAGGTCTGATAGAGGTGGAGAATTCACTTCTAATGAATTTGATCAATACTGTGAAAAGCATGGGATTAAAAGACATTTTTTGCAGCTAGAACACCTCAACAAAATGAAGTTGTTGAGAAAAAGAATAGAACTATCCAGAAAATGGATAAAATAATGTTGAATGAAGCCAAATTATCTGATAGATACTAGAACGAAGCAGTTCATACTGTTGTTTACATTCTTAACAGAGATCAATTAAGAGTAAATCATGATAAGACTCCATATGAATTGTGGAAAGGCAGATCTGCATCTATGAAGCATTTTAGAATTTTTGGAAGTAGATGTTTTATGAAAAGGGATGAAGATACCTTGAGTAAATTTGAGACAAGGTATGGTGAGGGAGTATTTCTTGGTTATTCAACTACAAGCAAAGACTATAAATGCTATAATAAAAGGTTGTAGAAGATTGTTGAAAGTGTGAATGTTAGAGTGGATGATGACTTCTCTCAGCTGTCACATGGAAACAACTTGTATTCAAAGGTTCTTGTTTATGATGAATAAGAAGAAGTTGCAAAAGAAGAGTCACAAGAGAAGAGTGATGCTGATGAAGAAAAGCAACCAAAATAGACTCCAAAGGATCCACCCAAGTATGTCAAAAGACATCATTCTGAGAATCAGATTCTTGGAAATAAATCTAATGGTGTCATGACAAGGAAAAAGCTAAAGCTAGTACAACCAGAACAGGTAAACCATTCTTTATTGTCTAAATAGAACCTAAATCTTATGAAGAAGCTAGTAAGGATGAAAGTTGGATTGAAGCCATGAAAGAACTTAGTCAAATAGAGAAAAATTAGACTTGGGAACTTGTTCCAAGGCCTGCTGATAAGAATGTCATAGGCACAAGATGGGTATTTAGAAATAAATTGAATGAAGATGGGTAGATAACTAGAAACAAAGCTAGATTAGTCTACAAGGGCTATGCTTAGGTTGAGGGCATATATTTTGATGAGATATTTGCACCTGTGGCTAGGCTTGAAGCCATTAGAATGTTTCTTGCATATTCAGTTTATAAATGCTTCAAGGTGTACCAGATGGATGTGAAATTTCCATTTCTCAATGGGTATTTGGATGAAGAAGTTTATATAGAGCAACCTAAAGGATTCCAGGTGACTGAAAACAAAGACTATGTGTGCAGATTGAAGAAGGCACTATATGGCCTCAAACAAGCTCCTCGGGCTTGGTACTCCAGGATGGACAAATATCTTTAGTAACAAGGTTATAAGAAAGGTATAGCTGCTAGCAATCTATGTTTTAAAACTGAAGGTAATCATATTCTAATTGTTATTGTTTATGTTGATGATATAATATTTGGTGGAGATAGTGATAAAATGGGTAGAGAGTTTGTTGATGCTATGCAGAAAGAATTTGAGATGTCAATGCTAGGAGAATTAGCATTTTCCTTGGTTTACAGGTTAATCAACTAGACACAAGGATTTTCATCTTTTAGACCAAGTATGTAAAGGAAATTCTAAACAAATTTAAAATGGAAGATTGCAAGCTAGTCAGTACACCTATGGTCACTGGGTGTAAACTTAGCAAAGATGATGAATCCGCCTTCACAGATCAAACTTTGTATAGATCCATGATTGGAAGTCTCTTGTATCTCACAGCAACAAGGCCTGACATCATGCAAGTTGTTTACATGGTAGCTAGATTTCAAGTTGCTCCTAAGGAAACACATATCAAAGCTGTGAAGAGGATATTCAGATACTTGAAGAGTACAGTAGATTATGGTCTCTGGTAACCTGTTGGTGATGATTTCACTTTGACTGCATACACAGATGTAGATTGGGCTAGTTGTGTGGATGATAGAAAAAGCACTAGTGGTGGTGCATTCTTTCTAAGAGATAGATTGGTAGCTTGTTTAAGTAAGAAACAAGAATCATTCTCTTTGTCAATAGTTGAAGCTAAATATATAGTTGTTGTATCTTGTTGTACTTAGGTGTTATGGATGAATCAAATGTTGCAAGATATTAAGGTAGATTTTGATGGGTTAGTTAACATTCTTTGTGATAATACAAGTGCAATAAACATCTCAAAGAATCTAGTTATGCATTCAAGGACCATGCACATGTCCATTAAATATCATTTTCTCAAGGAGAAAGTTGATGAATAGGAAGTCAAGTTGGAATATGTTCAGACAAAAGAATAGTTGGCAGATATCTTTACAAACCTCTTCCAAAGGATACATTTGAACAGATCAGGAAAAATTTAGGAGTTATTCCTTCTCCTATCTCTAATTGAATACCAAATGTATTCATCCAGGGGGAGTATATCAGAGTATTTCTTTATCCCTGGTACCGCCCTTGTCCTCAAGGATGATTTTCCTCAGGGGGAGTAAGTTAGTACTATTATTTTTCTATGAGTCCCTTGGTAATTGATGTCAAAGGGGGAGAATTTTGTAGAATTTTCACAACAAAGTACGTTCTAAATGCATGCAGCAAGGGGGAGAATGGTATGGTTGTTATAGTCCATTCTGATTTAGGTCAAATTTAGGTGGGTCAGATTTAGGTGTTTACATTAATGACAAAGGTGGAGATTGTTGAATTGTTGTCATTGATGTCAAAGAAAGGAGCAATGAGCCATTGATCAGCATTTTGTGGAGTTTGCCAAAGTTGTGTTAAAGCACTGTCAGAAAAATCTTTTAAACCTAAACCAAGTCCGATCTGTCGGCAAAATATTCTCAATCTGAATCTATTTTACAGCAACAAAATGTTCATCGGCAATATCTGTCGGCAAAATGTTCCACATTTGAGCTTGTTTTATAGCGGCTTATGAAGGCAAGAACATCATATCTTTTGAATAGGCTAAGTCTTCAGAAGTTTTGAAGAGAAACAAAGTGTTTCAAGTATTTGTCCCTAGTGTCGAGAAAGTGGATCTATGACTAACTAGTTTGAAAGTTAGTATTTTACTTGAATCGCCGACTAGGCAACATTTGGCCAAGAATGAATAGTGTGGGGAGTGAGAAAGGTAGTTCATGATAGTTGAAAATCACTAACAAAGAGAAATTGGAAATAAAGTTGGTAAGATGGTCAAGTTCAGGATTTTCTATTTTCGCCAATAATGGAGGAAACAAGGCCAAGTTTGTAATGTTGTATTTTCACCAATAAAGCATTTGTGATGGAGATGGCCAAGGTTCAAAAAAGGGAGAAGTGGCTGATAGAAAGGATGAAGGACAAAGATTATAAAAACAACTCTTTGCCAATAATGTGTGTTAAAAGAGATAGTTCTGAAAAATGTATTTTTGCCGATAAGAGTAAAAAAGGCACAAAAGACAAAAGTTCAGAAAAGTAAATTTTTGTTGATAGAGAAGGAAGGTACTTAGTTTAGAAATATGAGATTTTGCCGACAAAGGGCGATAAGAGCCATTTTTTTTAAAATCAACTTTTGCTAATAAAAGTGACAAAGACCCAAGTTTGTAATATTGAATTTTTGCAGATAAGGTATATGCTTTCTGTCCAATGTCATACTTACAAAAATTAAATTGGCCACAAGCGACTATATGTTTGGGATGTGAGGTGAACACTTAATTTTGAGGATTTTGTGAGGACGATGGGACATTTCATTGATGAATATTTATGAGCCCGATTTGGATCAGTTGTGCAAAAATTAAACAACTTGTAACTATTGGTATTTAGTTTTTGAATAGTTGATGGTGGTTCAACTGATTGGATGTATGTGTTTTTATACACATTGAGTTTGTTGTGAACGGGTTACTCACTAAATCAAATATCTTTCATTCACAGGTATAGAGGGCAGAGGTAGCATGAACATATAAATGTTCATAGGCAGATTGTATTGAGAAGAGGGGAGGCTCTGTTAAAGTGAACAGAGAATGCTGAGAGCATAGAGAAAGGTGAAGAGTGTGTTAATAAAAAACATAGAGTGCAGGAGTACAGATGAGACTATATATGAATTGAAGGGTGCATTTTAGGTTAGTGAAGAACCAATGTCTGCACATCAGAATTTATAAGGATTCAGGGGTTGATGCCTCATTGTATTTGGGTTGGTGCTCAATAGGTGTACAGTGTACCTAAAGGTTGAAGCCTCAAAACATTATCTTGGGTGTCAATGTACCTATAAGTTGGTGCGTACAAAACATATGTAAATTCTTTTATTGTGAGGTTGGATTTTAGCAGTAGACTCAAGCAACATTCTCACCGTGGTTTTTCCCTTTTGAGTTCTCCATGTAAATCTGGTGTCTTCTTGTGTGTGTGTGTGATTTATGTGTGCTTTTAATTCTTGACTACTGATTTCATTTTAAAGTTTAACATACACTAATTCATCCCCCCTCTCAGTGTATTAGTGTTCTTTCAACACAATGAACCAAACACATTAAGGTCCATATATACTACAGTTAGGAGCTTATTCATTTCTAGGTCATTGGTCTTCATTACTATTCAGTAGCATAATAGGTAGAAAACATCCTCACCAAACCCTTCACAGAGAGTTGGTTTCTTCATCTATGAGCTTTTTTAGCAGTATGGGAGGCTACATCTTGGGGGGTTGGATAGTCCTTGCTATTCTCGTTTTATCTCTCTATTTAGGGGGAGCTATTCTCTCTTGTATTAGGGGACTTCTCTATGGGGGGATTTTATTGTACATGGGTACCTCACTAGACCTCATCTTGTTAGATTCCAATATCATCTGTAGTATTTCTTTTATAAGAGAGAGTTGCTTAAAAAAGGAGAAATTACTTCAAAAAGTAGAAGCTAGATATGATAGGATCAATATGAAATCAATACTTCACATGCATTAAATTATTCATAAATGAATAATACAAAGATATACATTCACATTTTTTAAAAATAGATAAAGCAAAAAAGTAGAAAAAACAAACTTATCCTTATGTGATAAGTCTAAGTACATGTCACTCCACCAATGGAGTTTGAAAAACTAAAGACAACACACTCATACATGCAAATCTCCCCATGTAAGGGGGAAATTCAATACCCAATAAAATAATAGGTCTCTCTCAGACCTCAAGGATGACTCTAACCTACAAAACCCTTTGGGCTCTTGCTTTGAGGTCTCCTCTGACTATCAACAACATTTGAAACTTGGTGAGTCTTGTGAGTGTGAGAAGGGATCCAAATATGAAATCATGAATGTGACAGTCCTATAGTTTGAGTCCATGAAAAAGTGGAATTCTATCTCTAGATTCCTAGGCTAGCCATCTCTCAAAGCAAAGTGACTTCATCCTATAGGGTAGAAATTCTAGCCCTCTAAGAAGCAACCTCCTGGTCAGTATGATAATTGGGATCTATAATATCTATGTGTCGACCAGCTAGAGAGGGCACATAAGCATCAAATAAAAGAGCCTCTCTAGTCTATGTAGTAAAAGGAATCAACACATCTAATGAATCATTTAAAAAAAGATCCCTCCATTCATTAGTAGTCCCTATGCCAACCATGAAGAAAAAGAGTTCTAGTCTAAGGGTTAGAGCTAAACCATTTTTTGAGAAAAACAAGCACAAGAAGGAAAGGAGTAGGCTAGTGTAGTACTCAGGAGGATCTCCTAGCTTCCATGAGGGATCACCAAGTCTCATGTCCTCCTCTACTATCTTTGAGAAAGAAGTTTGTCCATGTCTAGGTGGGGCCTCTGCTAGAGAAACCTCCTCATCCTTAGGAATCTCCTCCTCTCCTCTTGATGCTACCTCGCCATGCTATTACTTAGGATCATAGTCCTTATTTATAGTCATCAATCTCCTCCTCAACTGCAACAAGTCTCTAAGATTGACAGGCTCTCATCCATCTAGCAATTGGCTCACAAAATGGTCTCATGATCAAAACTTCATGGATTAATTGAACCCAAAAAAGAACCCTATGTTACGCATTAACCATCTCCTACACTAATCTATAACAAGTAGGCATTGTAAGCACTAAAAACACACACAGTCTCCATAATGACCCCATGATGACATGTAATCCTTATCATGTACATGTATGCATGAAAATAATGTCCTCTCAGCAATACTTCTCTTGGCAACATGTGGGTCTTTGCTTCTTCCTTTGTTTCCCCTTTGTTGTACTAACTTTTCCTTCACTTTCGATATTTGTCAACATTTGTCAATTTGCATTTGTTGTGTTTGCAACCTTGTCCTAGTGTCTCTTTTTCACCTATTTATGTAAATTGACCTTTCTATTGGAAACAAGGCAAATAACTGAGAGGGGGGTGTGAATCAGTTATCTTAAACTTCTTAACTTTCTTACTTCTTTAACAATAGTGCAATATCAAAACATATAAGCATAAATAAACATGAAAACATAAATGAAATCAACACACATAACACAAGGATTTTTACATGGAAAACCCTATTAAGGGAAATCCACGGGGTGACTAACCCAAGATTGTATTCTCTGTTAAAAGAATAGAAGTACAAAATGGCACTTGCCAATTAGGGCTCACTGCCTGAGCACACTGCTCACAAGAGGCTCACTGCCTACAAGAGACTCACTATCTACAAGGTATAAAGAAAGTAACTAGGTGTTTGAACTGATCAGAGGCATCCACATATGCTGAGGTTCAGTTCCGGTTAGGCTCAATATACTAATCTGCTCCACTTCATTCTTTCTCTGCTTAGTGTTGTCGTTCTGTCACATACCAGATTTATATAGCTACTTCCACACTGCTCTCTACTTTTCTTCGCATACTATATCACACCACACACACCTTCACATCGAAATCCATCTGGTATATATATCCGCACAAAGGGTTTCAACATCTTTCTAGTTGGCATCCGAAATATTCAAGATTTTCCCAAACTTTGGTCTGTCGGTTGAATCCATGCTTACTAAGTGATGCGTATCAAGATAGTTATAGGAGTCATCAATCATGTCAGCCAACCATGAATGATCCCTCAAGAAACTTGATCACCATCAGTATCTCATCCGGATTAAGGTCTGATGCTCTAATGGTTAGTTCTTGCTCAGTCTACTCTGCCTATCAGGAACCCATTGCTTAGGTGCTCATATCTTTTCACTCTTTCATCACCGGAGGCTCAATCTCTGGAATGTGGTAGTCATGGTACTCCTCTTGACTTCCTTAAGTTTGCACTTTTCTGAGATACATCCTCTAAGAGATCCTGAATTGATTGTCAGACCTTGTTGCATGCTCTGTTCTTGTTCACCGGACTAAAACACTCTTCAATCTGACTTCCGGTATAGACATATCATGTGTTGCGGATGTGTGGGATGGACTTTGTTGCCATCAATGACAACACTCATGAGGCCACATAGTGTCTCTTGCCAACAATCTCCCCCTTGGTTGATGCTCTATTCTTATGTACACTTTTTCAGAGCTCCCCCTTAGCTAGATTCCACATTTTTTACTACTCCTTACTCCCCCTTTGACATCAATGGAAAAGGGTGGAATCTGCATACCAAAATTTGCAAAATTTAACCTATACATAGCCGCATAAGTATATATACAAGTGATACTTACATATACTTAAGTATATCCGCAAAAGTTGTTTTCAACTGGATAAATTCTGTTGCCCAACTCTGCTTCATCCTATCCAAAATTGAGATATGACCACTGAGCAAAAATGCAAAGGCTTATGCCCTCTTTAAGTCTATCGGATCACTAGTCTGGGATGTGGTCTGGGCATCAGTTAGGACCTCATGCATTGCCTCTAACTTGGGGATAATTATCCCTCTAAGTTCACTTAGCCTGCTTATTCTATTCTTCTTCTCCTTTTCAAGCCTCTTTATTTCATTTAGAGTAGCAATAGTCTGACACTCTTGATTCATTATGGAAGAGGTGAGAGGATCAAAATTTTGAGATAAACTTGATAGTTTGCTCTCTTGTTCTTCCACCTTCTTGGCAATGCCTGCTATCACGGTGGACCAAGATAGACAAAATTTGTATAAATATCCACCATCTTTAAGAGCATTTTCTAAGCTCTTTATCCCAATATCCAAATTTCTCCTATCATTTGTTATTAGTCCCTGCACCTCAGAGAATCTCTTCCCCAAAAATTCTTTCCAGACTTTCTCTCCTGCTGACTTCCCCAAAGAATCAAAATGTGTGCTAATAGAATTAACAAGAGATTTCAAGTTACCAGATGAAGAGGCCAAAAGATCCTTCTGGAAGGATGGCATGATCTTTTCCAATGCATCGGATGCAATCTCTATCAGCTCACAGTCTTCCATGTGAGACTTTAGAAGCTTTTCTTTTGCTTTGGCTTGAGAAAAAGATGCTACCTTCATTGTCTGGACCGGAGAGAGAGAGTCAAAATTGAGTGGTCCTTGAAACAGCTCTGGTTCATCTAATTCCATCATTTCCTTAGTCAGGAAGTCTGTAACTACTTCTGCAATGTCTCTTGCTAGAGACAGAGTCTTCTTTCCTTCTATACCCTTAGAACTGTCACCTGAGGTCTTCTCTGTTTGGTCTTCTTTTCTTCCTTTTACCTCTTCTTCTTAACTGATTTCCTCTTCTTTTCTTTCTTCTCCTTCAATTGCAGAGTCTGCTGGGGGATCCGGAAGAGAGATATTTACTTCTTCATGAACTTCCTCTTCCGAAACAGAGGAATCTAGGTCCTTAGTCTTCTCCTCACTTATCTCCTTTGGCTCTTCTATAATTTTCTCAGTAGAGTCTTCCTTTAATACACTTAATCCTTCGACATTAGAAGGTTCATCACTATGTCCTCTATAATAGGAATATTAAATCTTTTGTATGCATTCTGGAGGATGTCTTCAGTCTCTTTTGCCACCTGATTAGTCTCTCCAAGCATAAGCTTGTTCATTCTGGCTTTGCTCCGAAACTCATCCTTGCAATCCTTGAAGATCATGTTCATTTGTTTAAGTGTGATGGAAGGATAGAGCTGAATAGCTATCTGTTCCCGGATCTCCATATCCTTTTCCTTAGCATTGTTCTTTCTCATTTCAAGTTCCTTCTCTAGGCTTTTAGGAATTAGAGATATGATTTCAATGAATGCTTTATTATAGATGTTTAGATACTTGACTGTAGCATCTTGCAAGATCTTCTGGTCAGCTTCACTACATTCATCATAGAATTCTGTCATTGGTTGCAGATTTCCATCCATAGTGACTGCCTTGATGACATCATCAATGGAGAGAGTAGGCATTTCAACAAATTCTTCTACTTCTTCTTCTTTGTTCTTGCCGGCAGATGATTCCACAGAAGTTTTCTTTTTCTTCTTCATTTTCTTAACCTCCTCATCTGTCTCTATCTCTTCATCATCCTTTTGACTTATATATGACCTTGTGGCCTTTGTCTTAGTCCTCTTCTCTCCTTTTCTGGATGTCTTTGCTTCCAGTTTTGAGGCTTTTGGGCTCTCAGTAGTGGCATGTGCAGAGCTCTTTGAGGATCTAGTCTAGGAGGGGGCTTGCACCAGAGCACTTTCTTTTTCTGCTTCTTGCCTTTCTTTCTCTGCCCTTTATACCTTCTCCCTATTGGCATCAACTGCTTCCTTTGATATCCCATATCTCTTGGCAACTTCTTCTACTTCCCTTCTCACTTTTCTCTTGATCTTAGGCTGTCTCAGTTCAACATGAACTTTTACACTCAACTCTTGGAAGGTTCCAAACCTTTCTGCCTCAGGGTCCTTTGGTTGACTAAGTAGGTGTTGGACATACAGTTCCAAAATTTTCTCATCCACCTCATAGCCCATTGGCATAATCTAGACTATTTTGGGCTCTACTTCCTCCATTAGGCATTTATCAGTGTCCACCATGAAGCACACTGTATCCTTGTATTTTTCAACTAGAGATTTGGGGATTCTCTCTGGCCTGCATCATGCCTTGGAATTTTTTGAAGTAACCCCACAGTTCTGTATTTTGTGCCTTGGCATCACCAAGCCCATACATATAATCTCTGATTTGTATGGCAACAAGTTTGTCATTTTGCCATATCCAGCCACTAGTTCTGGGTAGCTCATTCATATAGTAGAAGAATAAACATAGTATCAAGCCACCATACTTAAATGAATTCTTCTTATCCTTCTTTATTTTTTGTAAGTTCTCTAATAGTTGGTTCAGGAGAAGCTCACAAAGATCATAGTCAACATTTTTCCTTAGCATTTCATATGCAGTATATATGGCAGTTCTAGATACTGAATTTTCCCTGCTGGAGTGATAAATTTTGTAACCAATTATCATAGAGGCAAATTTGATATCCAGATCTATGATGTCTTATATTGTCATTGCCCTCTTGTCAAAGTTTGATCTGATAGCCTCACTTATAGTTTGATTTCTGACTGATTTGAGAGCAGGCAACCCACCGGATGAGTGCAATCCGGTTACCACCCTAATTGCATCCTTGGTTATCTTGAATGGCATTATCACCCACATGAAGTTGTCATGCATTCTACTCAAAACATACCGGGCCCATTCATCTTCTGCAAAATAGGGGAAATGAATGCAATGTCCAAAATGCTTATCCCGGATGGCCTTGTATTGGGGTTTAAGTTCAAATGATTCATCTATTAGTTCATTGTGATAGATATCCATTAGCTTGGATTCTCCAAATTCTTCAATGTTTGCGTGTATGTAAACCCTAACATCTTCTACATGCAGAACCCCATGCGAAATGCTAGAGAATGCACCTAGGGGATCAACTTCTAGGGATTTGTAGGGATGTTTCTTAAACTTAGGGCGCGGCCTATCAGTGATCTTAACAACATTCAGAGTAGCCATCTTTCAAAAGATTCAGAGAGAGATATTCAAGAGCGGAAATACCTTTTTACGCTTCTAGGGTTCACGATGAGAGCCGAAAAGATCGTTGGTTGAATCGAATTCTGCGGTTGATCCTTGAGAGGGTTGAGGAAATCTTGTTGCAGAGCTCTTTCTTCCTTCTTTTCAAATGCAAATGTGCAAATGATGAACAAAAGAACCCTTTTATTTCTGCGCAAACCCTAATTCCATTTTGCAATAAATGCACAATTGAAGTTATTCTGGTTGCCTTGTTCTCCTTGTTTTGAGAGAGATCTTTCCAGATCACTAAGATGCACTTAGAGTTATTCTCGGTGATTATTGACAATATATTTTCCTTTCTCCAATCATTCCATTTATCTGCAGATCAAAGATATTTCAATTTAGAATCATACTAGATCTAACTGTGAGAGTCCTGCTTTTACCGGATGACTGTCAAACTGGATCAATCTTGGATGATTAACCTCTTCAAAACACCTTGCGGATCTTTCATATTTTTACCAAGGGTTAATTAGATATTTCTCTGAGAACCCTTTTTAGCCGCAACTTTCCATGTGTCATTCTTAGGCACCAATTGACTGGCTGGGGGAATTTATTTTCCTTTGTGACTCCCCCTAAGCCAGAGCTCATCTATTTAGTTTCTGGAAGGAATATCAGCACCAGATTCTGGTGCGGATCCATCCCCAAGATTTTCTGTACTTCTCTTCACCCAAATCTTGTTCATTTCCTTTTGAATTTCATCCGCATGCACTTTTCCTTTTCCTTTGTCTTGATTTTGGTTAAGATGCACCAGACCCTTTTTGTCCTAATTCTTACTTCTGCAGAATTTAGCAATATGACTGGATCTATTGCAATTGTACCAAACAACATTTGTTTGCATATTTGACTGGTATCCTCTTGATCTACATTGATTAGCGATATGTCCCATTCTATTGCATGCAAAGCATCTACCATTGAATGAATTGTTTATTTGCATATTTCTACATTCATGAGATTTGTGACCATACCTTTTGTAGTTAAAGCACTGTCCAGAGAAGGATGAATTAGTCTGATTCATTCTTCTTCTGCACTAATTTGCTTTATGACCAAAGTTATTGCAATTGTAGTAGTATCCATTGAAGGATTGATATCTTTGAGCATTTGGTTGCCTTACCGGAGGTCTTCTAGGTCTGTTCCTTGGATTTCCTGATCCAGAGTTCTTCTGACCGGATCTGGAGCTTTCACCTTTCTCATACCCCAACCCATGCTTGTCATGTACCCTCTTTTAGCTTTCAAGAAGAACTTCAAGTTGAGAAGAGCTTATCTTGAATTTCTCTTTGTATTCATTTGCAATTTGAAGATCCCTTTTAAGAGTATCTATCTGATTCTCAAGTGGTTCTTCATTGTCTCTAGCTTCTTCAAGATTAAATTTCAGATGCTCGATTATTCTGTCCATTTTGTGGAAGTCTTCCGACTTTTCTTTGAGAGATTGTTTTAGATTATCTTCAATTTTTCTTTTCTCTTCAATTTCTTGGGTGAATTTCATAACTCCTGATTTCATTTCATGTCTTACCATAATGACCTCTTTTGATAGCTTCTCACATAACTTGTTTTTCTCATTCAGATCTTCATTAGTATCATTGGCTTCACTTTGACTTGCTAATTGTTGAAGTAGTTCCTTTCTTTTCTTCATTGAGATACTTAGTTTTTCTTTGAGTTCATTTATGAAATCATTAGCTTGTTTGAGTCTTTCCCTCAGGTTATTAACTTCAGAGTGAGATTTCTCAAGATCATCTAGGGCAGACTGAAGTTGTTCCCTCATACCATACATATCCATTGAGATTCCCAGATCTTCCTCAAGCTGTTAGGCTCTGTCTAGAGGAACTTGGCTCTGATACCAATTGTTGGAAACAAGGCAGATAACTGAGAGGTGGGGGGTGAATCAGTTATCTTAAACTTCTTAACTTTCTTATCTTCTTTAACAATAGTGCAGTATCAAAACATATAAGCATAAATGAACATGAAAGTAGAAATGAAATCAACACACATAACACAAGGATTTTTACGTGGAAAAACCTATTAAGGGAAAAACCACGGGATGACTAACCCAAGATTGTATTCTCTGTTAAAAGAATAGAAGTACAAAATGGCACTTGCCAATTAGGGCTCACTGCCTGAGCACACTGCTCACAAGAGGCTCACTGCCTACAAGAGACTCATTGTCTACAAGGTATAAAGAAAGTAACTAGGTGTTTGAACTGATCAGAGGCATCCACATATGCTGAGCTTCAGTTCTGGTAAGGCTCAATATACTGATCTACTGCACTTCATTGTTCCTCTGCTTAGTGCTGATGTTCTATCACATACCGGATTTATATAGCTGCTTCCACACTACTCTCTAATTTTCTTTATCACACCACACACACCTTCACATAGAAATCCATTTGGTATATACACCCACACAAAGGGTTTCAACATCTTTCTAGTTGGCATCTAGAATATTCAAGATTTTCCCAAACTTTGGTATGTCAGCTGAATCCATGCTTACTAAGTGATGTGTATCAAAAAGATAGTTATAGGAGTCATCAATCATGTCGGCCAACCATGAATGATCCCTCAAGAAACTTGATCACCATCAGTATCTCATCCGGATTAAGGTCTGATGCTCTGCCAATTAGTTCTTGCTCAGTCTGCTCTGCCTGTCAGGAACCCATTGCTTAGGTGCTCCTATCTTTTCACTCTTTCATCACCGGAGGCTCAATCTCTAGAATGTGGTAGTCATGGTACTCCTCTTGACTTCCCCAACTCCACACTTTTTTGAGATACATCCTCTGAGAGATCTAGACTTGATTGTCAGACCTTGTTGCATGCTCTGTTCTTGTTCACCGGACCAAAACACTCTTCAATCTAACTTCCGGTATAGACATATCATGTGCTTTGGATGTGTGGGATGGACTTTGTTGCCATCAATGACAACACTCATGAGGCCACACAGTGTCTCTTGCCAACACTTTCTTGAATGTTTTCATCTCATTCAAATCTTAGGAGGCCTCCAAATAGTTTCCCAAGCCATCTCTAAATTTTGGATTTTAGTTGTGATTTGTTGATTTTGGATCTCCCCCTATTGAATAGGTGGAGATTTGGTTTTTAACACCATTTTGACTTAGCTCCAATGACAATTCTCTTTCTTTCCCCATTCTAAACCATCTCCAACCCTTGATTTTTATCCAGACCCCTTCCTCTGTGGGTCACCCATGGATCTCCCTTTGGCATTTTGATATGAGTAGGTGGAGATTTGGTTTATAATCACCTTTTGACTTGGTTCAAGTGGTAGTTTAGTTTGTATTTCCCTCAATAACCATTTCCAACTCTTTTTTTCAACCTAGACCTTATCCTCTATGGGTTTCCCATGGGTCACCCTCAGGTGACCCAATGTCTCCTCTGGGTGATTTGGATTGGTGAAAATGCAGATTTCATCATTTTTTTGGATGCGAGTTCTCGTTCATTTGGGGCCCAAAATTAGCTTTGTTTTGACCTAAATTTGCTCTAAATTGATTCCTAATTGTGTGATTCACCTTCCCTAACTGATCATCAACTTTTCTAATTGCTTCAAGACTCCCACTCACTCCATTTTAACTCACAAATTAATTCTTCTTGTCTCTCAATCAATCTCATGCTAACTCCATTTCTTCTTTTGTGAAAGGTTAAAAAGGTTTGTTCACTCCCTAATCAATCTAGTTCACTCCTCAATAAAGCCTGTTAACTCTTCAATCAATTCCCCACCCTTCTTGTGCCATTCAGACTTATAAACACCCCTCCAGGCTCTTCATTATTTCTCAAGTTGAAGAATGCTCTTCTCATCTTCATAAGATTTTTCAAGCTTCTTCACAAGCCTATGAGCCTCTTTTTTCATTTCTTTATTTAGTTTTCTAAAGATTCAAAGATTTCATGTCATTAGTTTTCCAATGCTTCAAAGCTTTCATTAGTTTTCATTATTGCATAGCTTCAAAGCTCCCCCTTTTCGGAGGCAAATTCATTTGTGCAACCAAGCTTTGCTTAGTTTCTTCTCTCCATAGGCATTCTTATGCTCATGCAAGACTTATGAGCCTTTTCTTTTAGTTTTTTTATGCCAAAGCTTTGCCAAAATCTTCTTATTGTGTCATTACACTACTCATTTTGCAATCCATAGTGCTCTCTTACCTCACATTGAGCTCATATTTCAAAGCTTTCTAAAGCCATTTTTGCATCCCTTCTCTATTGTTGCCAAGAGGAGATCCCTGCTGCTATAAGAGGATGCAAAGGTCACTAATACAAGGATTCCAGGCTCATGCATTGACAGATTCTAGGTTCTTTCATGCTTTTTGGTAGTAATTAGATAATCTCAAATTTTCTCTTGGAGATAGTAATTTCATATTGTAATTTCCGTGATAGGCTAGATAGAATTGTATTACTAAATTAGTTTATTTCAAGCAATTTGCATTATTAGATTAGTTTATTTCCAAGTACTTTCATTTCCTAGTATAATTGAAATAAAAACACAAGAAAACATAAAAACATAGATTAAGATTGCATTAGGTAAACCCATTATAGAATTGCATTCATATTTGAATTCTAGATTAATTAAAGCACTTTCCTATCAAAAAATCCATAAAAAGAACAAAAACATTATCCTGCATACATATAGAGTGCATACATACAAAAATAGAAAACAACAAAAACAGAAGCATCACACGAAGAGAAAAACCCCTCAATTTCATCACGGGGTCAACCAGAATTAAAATAAAGCAAAAAATCAAGTAAACCAAGTCGATTTCATCATGTGGTCAACTCAAACAAAGCAAAGAAAACCTTAGGTCAACACCCTAAGTCAAACATAAGTCAGCTCGTGGTTAACTCTAACCAACTCTCTTGGTTTAGGTTCACGAATGTGCCCTAGACTTAGAGGTGAGTGGGTGAGGATGATCCTAGAAGACATCGAAGAGTTACATCCTAGGCCTCAACACGCAAAATTGACCATCCAAAATAGGAACTTAGGCTTAGGTTGATTGAAAAAAGAAATCAAATCTGACAACTCCTTTGAGCAGGAGAAGAAAAGTTCCAACATAGAAGACTCATCAACAATTATAAAAGATAGTTGAATAGGCATTGGAATCTAGCTAACCCAAATAGGAGAATAGTAACTAGTGACCCTCTGGGTCATATAATTATCTCAACTACAATAGTCACTCAACACCACATAAGAAACAATACCCAGGAAAGGCCTTAGGACTGACCGACTACTCTTCATGAAGTCCATCTCTCAAGCAAGAAAGACTACTCCTGTGTCTCGCCTCCTCTCTATTGGCTTTTACCACAAGAGTGAGAGCGACATGGAGGTTCACCCATGGCAAGGAGAGGGTCTGGTGTGCTCTATCAAAGCTGACTTGACCACCCTATGCAACTGAGTCATGTTTTTTAGTGTACATATTTTGGTGAACCCAATGTGAACTACAAATCCTTCTAGCGTGAGTTGTTTTTGTTCCCCCTTGCAAAATTCATTCATCATTACTTTCACACCTGACATCGGATTCACCACATATTTTGGTGAACCCAACATGAATAACAAAAGAAACTTTTGATATAGTCATTTTGTGTTTCTATTTCTTCAACAAATCCTTTTGGGATGGATTCTTTCACATTTTTGCACATTTCATGATGTTTTATGCAAAAGTCCAAGGGATTGACCCCTCAAGTAAAATTACAAATCCAAAAGGGATCCAACAAAATCCCCACAAGTTTGACCAAATCAAAACAAGACATTTGAATGTTCGATATGAAATCCATCAACATGATCAACCCATAAAAATGGCCACCCAAAAGTACAATGAAGTGATCTATCAAAGGAAGAACTTACAAGAAGCTGAGGAGGTACAAAAATTACTCCACATAGTACATTAAGATAAAAAGTCCATAACATGTGAAGTGTCATCAGAAAGAATAAATAACGTCACTCAAACCCTAAACAAAAATAATCCACCACAAGGTGACAAAACTCAAAGAATGGACAAATCCTCACCCATGGATCTTATAGAAACCTTGGTCCAATGAATCAAGACCCTTGAGGCTAAGAGTGTTGAACAAAATGGCCAAAACAAAATTAAGGAAAAATCTAGGGCACAGGGAAATCATTTCATTGACAAGATCAAATCAAACTAGGGGGCAACACAAAATCCCCCTCATCTAAACTTCCATTCTCACGACAAGCATAATGAAGTGCATGCATGCCTCCCTTACCCTCATCATCCAACATGACAAGTCTCAATCAAATATGTGGGATTCCTCTAATGTAAAATCAACCACAAACAATCCCACCCAATCTTCAAAATAGAAACATGACACCATCTAGTTATACAACTTTCCAGGATATCATCAATCTAGCATACCCTTTCAACAAGCGCAACAAGCTCCACCTGAAGGGTTAATGTTTGGAGGAACAAGACCCTTTACACATAACTCCCTCTTAGGAACATACTGCGAGTATCTAAAGGAGCCTCTTGAATACAATATTTGGCAAGTCATACTACCACATCCTCTCCCTGAGCTTCCAAAATTTAAAGGAGAGGGTGATCCCAACTCTCATATCAAGGCTTACATCATGGTAGTGTGAGAACTCCTTCCTTGGGATGGGGTGGTAGCAAATATTTTTCCAAAGACTCTGGAGGGTATCACTCTGGATTGGTACTAGCGACTTCCAGAAGCATCTATCCACTCTTTTAGGCAACTCATCGATCAATTTTTGGCTACCTTCGACATAAACAAACTAGTCAAGACATGAATACAAGAATTTATAGCAATCAAACAAGAAGCCGACGAGTCGGTTGCACATTTTATCACACGATGAAGGAAATTTCTCTATTCTTTAAATAGCGCACCAAATATGGATCATAGAGAACTTTGTGATATCTTCTTACATTCTCTCAAGAATGACATACGAGAACACATCCAAAAACTCCCTTACAAATCATACGAAGAAGCACTCAAAAGTGCTCTTAGAATTGACCAAGCCGCTATTGATAGCAGAAGAAGGGAGTATGATGTCAATAGAAGGTTGATAAACCATGATATAAATAAAAAAATCCTCAACAAAGGATCAATACATAGATGGGTCAACAAACACTTCAACATCTAGAAACAACAATAATTGTGACTATGACAGTCATACAAATATGGGGAACCAAAATGTCAACAACTATCCCATAAGAATCGACAAGCATTCATGCAACAATCATCATAATCCTCAAGGTAACAATTGTGATAAATATTGTCCATTTCACAAGAGAAGGGGGCATGATATCAAGTCATGTTGGGGGTACCATCGCTTCATATCAAACCTCCCAAAATGTCAACAAAAAGCATTCATGGACACATTCCCACAAGATGAAGAACTTAGTTCCAATACCTTTGATCAAAACACCTTAGGCCTTGTGGAATTAGATAAAGATCAAGAAATTTGTGTCACCCAAGGACCATAATGACCAGATGACACCTCCAACAATTCAAAATTTTCTCACATGTTAGAACTTCTCAAAATTTCTCCTACACACAAGAATGCTTTCCTCAAAGCCTTAGATCTAGGCCATCTAGTTCAAAACACTCCAAGCGAAAAGTGTTCTTCAACATTTTATTTTGAAAAGTTACCCTTAGACAATGATAGAGCTAAATAGGGTGATCTCCTCCTCCATATGATAGTCCAAGTTTAGGACTATTCCATTAAATATGTAATGATCGATGATGGGTCTGCAATCAACATAGTATCTTTCTCTCTTCTTCAAAGAATGGATTATGACAAAATTCAAATCACAAAAGAAACTTCCATCCTTAGAATTCATGATAACCCAAACATTCGAACCATGGGTAAGGTCAATCTTCAAATCACATTGGTGTTGAGAAAAAGCAAGTGTGAACAAGGTAAAATTGCAGCTATGTTGCATTATTTGTTTTCAAATCTAAAAATTAATCATGTGTGGTGTTCTAAATCTAAAAATTACTCTCAAGAAGATCTAATTTAGATGTATTAATGTTTAGCCAATTTAATCAATAAGGTATGAAGAAATTATGCATAACATGTGACACAAGATTTACGTGGAGAAACCTTGTGAGAAGAAACTCCACACCCAAAGAGATCCAATGATTGTATTGACTTTGAAATGGTTTGAACAATACAATAATTCCTCTTTGGATTTTGGAAGCACTTCATTACTCCTTCAACCTATAAAAGCCTTTCATTACCTGTAATTAATTTCTCATCATTTCTACCAACTCAAGGCATCATTATATAGAAGCCATGGATCTCAAAATACAATAAACTCTATCCAATAACATGAGACAAATCCTCATGCAAAATCCAAGTGCCCAGTATAGTGAACTCCAAAGTTGCATAGTAGAAATCACCCTGTTAACTGCAAGTCTCAAACATGGGCACCCAAGTTGTCTCATTCAAACTTAGTAAACTGAAGTATCACGTCACAATAAAAAGCACAACTAAAAGTCTTAATATTGGGTGCCCAAGTTGTCCCAATCCATTTCAGTTAATTGAAGTGCTCCAACACACATCAATGTCATGCAAACAACATGCATGATTGATGTCCCCAATATTATTCTGTAACAACCTGTTCTATAACATGCAAGAGTCATGCAAACACTTGTAGCACCATGCAAGAGTTAGCCAAAACTGATCCCGAGTTAGAATATCATGCAAGATACATGCAACACCATATAATTCACATGCAACAACATGCACGTAGATGTAAATAGATGCAAATAGATGCAAGTGGCATGCAAGTTCATATTAGTGACATGCAACAACACGCAAGTACATGCAAGTGACATGCAAAAACATGCAAGCACATGCAAGTTCATATAAGTGACATGCAACAACATGCAAGTAACATGCAACAACATGCAAGCACATGATACAAGTGACATGCAACAACATGCAAGTCCATGCAAGCTTTTATGAGTTCATGCAACCACATGCAAAAATATGCAAGTCTATGCAAGCTTTTATGAACTCATGCAAGCAATATTCAAATATCATGCATCTCTAGAACACCACTGATAACTCCCACATCATATTCATGCAAAGTGTACCAACATTATCCACTCATGCACACAAAAAAGAAAACTCCTAGTCTTCATTGTAAACACCTCCAAAGTGAGCGCCCAAAATAGCTCCCACCTCCTAGGAAGTATCACCAAGTTAATATAGATTTCAAGAAGTCGACATAAAGTCTCCATGGGCTCCACTTCCAAAGTGGGCACCCAAATTGGGTTCTACCTCATAGGAGTTAACTACAACATGTCATAGTGATATAATTAAATATTATTTTATCTCTCAAGTCCCTATGTGTTGGAGAGCACTTTCCAAGGACTTTGGAGACACATGAAATTGGTTAGGATTGCAAAGTTAATGACAACGTATCCCAACATTCTTCCACTTGACATTATACATTGCAATTACATCTATGAGGTAATAAAATTATTTAATCACAAGGAAAAACATCCCTTAGCCAACAATGTACCATTGATTCTTCAACATGCTTTTGTGCTCCAACAAGATACATGCAACAGCAGCCATGATAACAACCATCTCAAACAAAAACTCCTCACATCATGTCACCCATGATAAGATAAGGAACATGCCAAGGTGAAACATATCAACTATCACTGAAACCTACACCAATCTCCATATGAACACAAGCATCAAATTCAAAAGATAACTGTTATTAAATTTTGTTCACACTAAATTTAGTTAGACCTAATTGCAGTTTTTTCAGGAGTAAAAGAAAAATTTTAAGTTTTTGCATTCAGTGAATATTTGATGTCTTGACAAAAAGGAAATGATGATCAGTTGTCATGATAACCCAACAGTCCAATCAGGACCATCAAATCATCATGACAAGTGAGTTAGATTGTCAAGAAATCAAACAGTCGAGGAAGGCAGTTGATCTAAACTATTTTTTATCTTTCAAGAGTTATAAGACAATTTGATTATTCAGATGATCATAATTAAAATCAAGAAAGAAAGATATTCATTTAAACTGTCATTTCATATCATATTTGGAACATACATTCAAGTTTCAGTTATTCTATCCTATGCATTAATTGAAAAGAAACATACATAAATTGAGTGCATAAGATAAATTGACTGATCATATTTAAAAGAGGTATCCAAATGTGTCCCACACAAGCCGTGGGAGTGACTAAACTGAGCAATGCAGACATATGCAAGCCATAGATCTAATGATAAAAGGAAATAGAAAGAACACATGAAAATATTAAATATCCATCATTGCTTGGAAGCAAGGTTGATGTCCTTCATTAATGGTTGATCTTCATATCTTCATCTTCAACTCCAGTCATATCAAGTGTACCTGCAAAAAATTGGGGAAAGTCCTGTAAGAGCTCTGGATATTTAAGATTTTCATATACTTTTATCAAACAGACATATCAACTTGCCACATCATGCAGTTCATATGAAAGAGTCAAATCAGACATATGTCATAAATCAGAGCATCATGAGGATGATCAATCAACTCCATAAGGTATGTTTTTATGCTAACTTGTTTCTTCATCGTGCAGGTATAAGAAAATTAATGTTACTGAATTGAAGACATTAAAACATGTGGAGAAAATGGGGCTCCCACAAGGGTTGAGCCCAGCATGTTCCCCTTTTCTATTCATTTGAAAAGGATATCAGAATAAAAGACAGGATGCATCATCTAAGAAATTTCATGCATCATAAAATCAACTTGCAAGGAAGTGTGTCATCATGATCATGAAAAGGAGCAGCTGCTCCTATAAACTATGTTTACCTTGATAACAGTTGATTAAATGAGATCAGATATATTCAAAGTGCATGAATTAACTTGATAAATTGCAGAACACAAAAATGCAGCTATGAAAAGGTACTTTTCTTTATTTCACTATTATTGGAGTGCCTTATTGCTATCATGTTTCATGCCATAGTCATCTAGATAAGTCAAACTTCATAAAATTAGACTTAAGATATCATAGAAGTATGCAAATGCAATGTAGGAAAAACTTGTGATCAAATAAAGTATCAATTTGCAAAGATAGTATCAAGCTAATCCCTATCTGTAGCTATTAATAATGAAACATAACTCTCAAATACAATGTTGATACATAGGCCATTCATGATTGAGAGTTATATACATAATGAACAGCCATAGATTAGTGTGAACAGTTATGCATTAAATGTTCAGGGATTAAATGATAAAATCAGATAATTAAGTGAAGGAGTATACATGCTACATGAGCTGTCTAAAGTACAAGAATCATTTGAATGCATGTATCATTTTCATCTCATATGATAAAGTGATGTGAATAGTTAATAAAGATATTTGATAGAGTGCATACTACAGAAGATCAAAATGTCAAGCTACAGTTCCATGTTCAAGAAAGAAAAGAATATACAGCTACATGATCATTTGGATGAAGAAAAGGATACATGATATCAGGCATATACCATATGAGTACACAGAAAGAAAAGTAACAAGATACAGCTTCATACTTTATATAAGATCATATGTTATAAAGAGTTACAGCCATGCTTCTAACTAATACATGTTGAGTATTCATAACACCTTTTAACAGTTATAGTCAAGGTAGAAAAAATGATCAAAGAGCTATAGCAAGCCACTACAAATAGAGCTATGGGTGATCAAGTTCAAGTATTCATGTTATCTCTTGAAGTCAAGGCAACTGATGAAAAGAAAGAGTGCTTGTATGGAGTGACAGTATGCAAAGGGTAACACATAAGGTAACTGATACAAGTGTTCATCTGTGAAAGGAAGCTAGGTGTGCAGAAATCGCTTCCTACACTAACCTAATGAGGGGAGGGCTATGTAAATTCAATTTAATCTTTACAATTACAGCAACATGAAACATATAACAGAGATATTGCAGCAATACACATAGAACCAGAAAGAAGACAGAAGAAGACAGACAAGATATAACGTGGGGAAAACCCTTATCGGGTGAAAAACCCCACACTCAAAAACCTGCACAATGTATTATCAAAACTAATGGTGACTGATTGTCATTGATGTCAAAAAGGTGTTGTGTACTTTGTCATTGATGTTTTGATTATGATGCAAGGTTGGTTGACAAAGTGTGTTTCTTCTTTCTTTCATAATGTTCACAGGTTGACCACATGGGTCTATTGCAGAGGTCATGCATTTCTTGTGCATTCATATACACAGATATAAGTTATGATAGATACAAGATTCATGTTTATGAGAGGACTTGTTTGATCTGCTTGATCACATCATTTGTTGATGCTCACATATTATGGATAGGTGATGTCATCAGGTACTATGTGCTTAGATATAAGTTATGTTTGTTGATGAGAAAATGTCAAAGGTTGGACAAGAGGACAAAAGGTGTTGAAGATGGTCTTCGTTCTTTATTTTTAGTTCAGTGTTTTAGTTGCACAAGGTTAACATGAGGTTAAGATCAGGGTGTTTCTTCATACAGTGGTTTGTTTCATTGTTCTCACATGTTGGTATGTAATCAGGTGTGACAATAGTAATCTTTTCTTGATAGTTGAGTTAATAATTGTTCTTATCATCAGGAGAGTTGATGATAGTCTTGGAGATAGGTTGTGGTGTTCTCTATATCAGTTGGGTAATCATGATGAAGGTTACATGTTGAGTTTGGTGACAGTCTCATACATCTCTACCAAAATTGAACTTTAAGGTCCCAAGGTTTAACTTCTTTTAGAAATTCTTTTAACTTTATAAGCTTTATAAACTTATAAATTCTTTTATAAGCTTATAAGTGAGAGGTCTTTTAGAAATTCTTTTAATTTTATAAGCTTTCCTTATAAAGTGGAGTTTATAAGTTTTTTTTAAAAAGCCTTAAAATAAGGAGTTGATGATTTTTTTAAAGGCTGATTTTTTTTTTAAAAGACTTTCTATTTTTCAGTGAAGTATTCTAATGGATGGGAGACTTTAAAGGAGAGTTTCTTTTTATGAAGAAAAACTATTTTTTCATGTCGTGGCTGAAATAAAAGATAAAGGGGAAAGTTTTTTTTTTAAGAATATGAAAGAAATTTCATGTGTTGATTTAATATGGTGGATTTAAGGGGTTTATATTAGAATGTTTTTTTTAAGACATTCTATTATATTGGAATTATTTTTGGAAGACATTTTTGTGAGAAGATTATATTTTTGAGAAGATGATAAGATTGATTTTTTATTGAAGATTTTTGGCAAAGGGGATTTTGAAAAAGAATGAGTTGGAGGAGATTTTTTTCAAATTGATTTTTTCTTTGAAGATTAACAAATTTGGTAAAGAGTGCTTTTGCAAATTGAAGTTGAAAAAAAGAGGGCTTTTGAAGTACACATAATGTGAAGAGTTAGAAGAAAATTAATTGTACATTGATGGAGTGTGGGTATGGGTTAAAGTGCACTGAAGACATCTTTGAGAAGATATTACAAATGATTTTTGTATGTATGAGATCATGTTTTTGTAGATACAGAGAGTGACAAGATCATCAGATGTTTGTATGAGAATTTGTATAAGGATCAAAAATACTGTGATGAAGATCTCCTTGTGCAACAAACTTTTAGATTGAATCGCAAAGACAATATGTAATCGACTGCATCAGGTGAATTGTTATGCAGAGATAATCAGGTGAATGAATTGTAAATTGATTGAATAGAGATAATGAGACTAGTATGAAGATTGGTTTGACTGTGCTTAGAGATGACAGATCATGAATGGTGCAAATTAGATTGAGAAGC